>CAKXYN010000133.1:0-2400000 GCA_935064755.1 Tragelaphus eurycerus | reverse complement strand
AGATGTAGGAAAAAAACATATGGACACCAAGGAGGAAAGGGGTGTGTGGGATGAATTGGGAGATTCGTGAGTGAAAGTTGCTCAGCTGTGTCTGACTCTTTGAGACCCCATGGACTATACAGTCCATGGAATGCTCCAGGCCAGAATACTGGAGTGGGTAGCCTTTCCCTTCTCCAGGGGATCTTCCCAACCCAGGGATCGAACCTAGGTCTCCCACACTGCAAGTGGATTTTTTACCAGCTGAGCTACAAGGGAAGCCTAAGAACACTGAAGTGGGTAGCTTATCTCTTCTTCAGTGGATCTTTCTGACCCAGGAATTGAACCGAGGTCTCCTGCATTGCAGGCAGATTCTTTACCAACTGAGCTATAATGGAAGTCCCTAGGAGATAGGACTGACACATACATACTGTTGACACTACGTATAAAATAGATAACTAATGAGAATCTAATGTATAGCTCTGGGAACTCTACTCAGTGCTCTGTGGTGACCTAAATGTGAAGGAAACCCCAAAAGGAGGGGATATACAGATATATACGTATAGCTGATTCATTTTGTTGTACAGTAGAAATTAACACAAAATTGTAAAGCAACTATACTCCAATAAAATTTTTTTTATTAACTTTAAAAAAGAAGGTTCAAATTCCTTCAACACAAAATGGAGGGAAATAGCATCTCCTTTAGTTAAGAGGATGAAATGAAATAAAGGATTTATTAGGGAGCACTAAAGAGTACTTAAAAAGTTGATTGATTGCCGGATTCCTCATTCAATGACTATGTACCCTGTATCCATATCCATGCTGGAAACTGCTGCAGGCAGAGAATATAAATGATTCCAGACATGTTGCTTTACCTCAGATTGCTTTTAGGCTCAAGGGACACAACAAGGCAACACAATTACTGTACAGTGTAAGAAGTGTTACAACAGCAAGAAGGGCCCCTATGTTGGGAACAAGTAAGAGGAGGACCTTACCCAACCCCCGGGATGGTGGTAATGGTGAAGTCTCCCTGGGGGAAGTAACATTTAACTGAGGGCTGATCAACCAGTGGGTCTTAGCAGGGAAAGGCTAGGGAGTTCCAGACAGTGAAGACAGCACATTTAAAGGCTCAAATGTGACAAAGAGCATGCATATTCAGGTGCTAAGCAAATGAAAATGGTTAAGATAGGAATTTGGGGTAGAGCATGGGGGCAGTGGAAAGAAGGGAAGTGACACTGGAGGTGTCAGCATAGTCCACTCATGAAAGGGCCTTGGAAGCCATGAGAAGGAAGTTTAACTTCCTTTGAAGGGTCAGTGGAGTAGTCATCATAGTCAACAAGAGAGTCCAAAATGCAGTACTTGAATGCAATCTCAAAAACGACAGAATGATCTCTGTTCATTCCCAAGGCACAGTAATCCAAGTCTATGCCCCAACCAGTAATGCTGAAGAAGCTGAAGCTGAACGGTTCTATGAAGACCTACAAGACCTTTTAGAAATAACACCCCCCAAAAGACGTCCTTTTCATTATATGGGATTGGAATGCAAAAGCAGGGAGTCAATAAACACCTGGAGTAAGCGGCAAATTTGGCCTTGGAGTACAGAATGAAGCAGGGCAAAGGCTAATAGAGTTTTGCCAAGAGAATGTACTGGTCATAGAAAACACCCTCTTCCAACAACACAGGAGAAGACTTTACACATGGACATCACCAGATGGTCAATACCAAAATCAGATTGATTATATTTTTGTGGCCAAAGACGGAGAAGTTCTATACAGTCGGCAAAAACAATACTGGGAGCTGACTGTGACACAGACCATGAACTCCTTATTGCCAAATTCAGACTGAAATTGAAGAAAGTAGGGAAAACCACTAGACCATTCAGGTATGACCAAAATAAAATCCCTTATGATTATACAGTGGAAGTGAGAAATAGATTAAAGGGATTAGATCTGATGGACAGAGTGCCTGAAGAACTACGGATGGTGGTTTGTGACATTGTACAGGAGGCAGGGATCAAAACCATCACCAAGAAAAAGAAATGCAAGAAGGCAAAATGGTTGTCTGAGGAGGCCTTACAAATAGCTATGAATAGAAGAGAAGTGTAAGGCAAAGGAGAAAAGGAAAGATATACCCATTTGAAGGCAAAGTTCTGAAGAATAGCAAGGAGAGATAAGAAAGCCTTCCTCAGTGATCAATGTAAAGAAATAGAGGAAGATAACGGAGTGGGAAAGTCTAGAGATCTCTTCAAGAAAATTAGAGATACCAAGGGAACATTTCATGCAAAAATGGGCACAATAAAGGACAGAAATGGTATGGACCTAACAGAAGCAGAAGTTATTAAGAAGAGGTGGCAAGAATATACAGAGGAACTATACAAAAATGATCTTCATGACCCAGATAATCATGATGGTGTGATCACCAACCTAAAGCCAGACATCCTGGAATGTGAAGTCAAGTGGACCTTAGGAAGCATCACTACGAATAAAGCTAGTGGAGGTGATGGAATTCCAGTAGAGCTATTTCAAATCCTGAAAGATGATGCTGTGAAAGTGCTGCACTCAATATGCTAGCAAATTAGAAAAACTCAGCAGTGGCCACAGGACTGGAAAAGGTCAGTGTTCATTCCAATCCCAAAGAAAGGCAATGCCAAAGAATGCTCAAACTATGACACAATTGCACTCATCTTACATGCTAGTAAAGTAATGCTCAAAATTCTCCAAGCCAGGCTTCAACAATATGTGAACCGTGAACTTCCAAATGTTCAAGCTGGATTTAGGAAAGGCAGAGGAACCAGAGATCAAATTGAGAACATCTGTTGGATCATCGAAAGAGCAAGAAAGTTCCAGAAAAGTATCTGCTGCTGCTAAGTCCCTTCAGTCATGTCCAACTCTGTGCGACCCCATAGACGGCAGCCCACCAGGGTCGCCCGTCCCTGGGATACTCCAGGCAAGGACACTGGAGAAAAGTATCTACTTCTGCTTTATTGACTATGCCAAAACCTTTGACTGTGTGGACCACAACAAACTGTGGAAAATTCTGAAAGAGATGGGAATGCCAGACTACCTGACCTGCCTCTTGAGAAATCTGTATGCAGGTCAGGAAGCAACAGTTAGAACTGGACATGGAACAACAAACTGGTTCCAAATAGGGAAAGGAGTATGTCCAGGCTGTACATTGTCACCCTGCTTATTTAACTTATATGCAGAGTACATCATGAGAAACGCTGGACTGGATGAAGCACAAGCTGGAATCAAGATTGCTGGGAGAAATAACAATAATTTCAGATATACAGATGACATCATCCTTATGGCAGAAAAGTGAAGAAGAACTAAAGAGCCTCTTGATGAAAGTGAAAGAGAAGAGTGAAAAAGTTGGCTTAAAGCTCAACATTCAGAAAACTAAGATCATGGCATCTGGGTCCATCAGATCAGATCAGATCAGATCAGTCGCTCAGTCGTGTCCGACTCTTTGCGACCCCATGAACCGCAGCACGCCAGGCCTCCCTGTCCATCACCAGCTCCCGGAGGTCACTCAGACTCGCATCCATCGAGTCAGTGATGCCATCCAGCCATCTCATCCTCTGTCGTCCCCCTTCTCCTCCTGCCCTCAATCCCTCCCAGCATCAGAGTCTTCTCCAATGAGTCAACTCTTCGCATGAGGTGGCCAAAATACTGGAGTTTCAGCTTTAGCATCATTCCTTCTAAAGAAATTCCAGGATTGATCTCCTTCAGAATGGACTGGTTGGATCTTCTTGCAGTCCAAGGGACTCTCAAGAGTCTTCTCCAACACCACAGTTCAAAAGCATCAATTCTTCGGCACTCAGCCTTCTTCACAGTCCAGCTCTCACATCCATACATGACCACAGGAAAGACCATAGCCTTGACTAGGCGAACCTTTGTTGGTAAAGTAATGTCTCTGCTTTTGAATATGCTATCTAGGTTGGTCATAACTTTCCTTCCAAGGAGTAAGCGTCTTTTAATTTCATGGCTGCAGTCACCATCTGCAGTGATTTTGGAGCCCAGAAAAACAAAGTCTGACACTGTTTCCACTGATTCCCCATCTATTTCCCATGCAGTGATGGGACCAGATGCCATGATCTTCGTTTTCTGAATGTTGAGCTTTAAGCCAACCTTTTCACTCTCCACTTTCACTTTCATCAAGAGGCTTTTTAGCCCCTCCTCACTTTCTGCCATAAGAGTGGTGTCATCTGCATATCTGAGGTTATTGATATTTCTCCCGGCAATCTTGATTCCAACTTCTGTTTCTTCCAGTCCAGCATTTCTCATGATGTACTCTGCATATAAGTTAAATAAACATGGTGACAATATGCAGCCTTGACGTACTCCTTTTCCTATTTGGAACCAGTCTGTTGTTCCATGACCAGTTCTAACTGTTGCTTCCTGACCTGCATACAGATTTCTTAAGAGGCAGATCAGGTGGTCTGGTATTCCCATCCCTTTCAGAATTTTCCATAGTTTATTGTGATCCACACAGTCAAAGGCTTTGGCATAGTCAATAAAGCAGAAATAGATGTTTTTCTGGAACTCTCTTGCTTTTTCGATGATCCAGCGGATGTTGGCAATTTGATCTCTGGTTCCTCTGCCTTTTCTAAAACCAGCTTGAACATCAGGAAGTTCACGGTTCACATATTGCTGAAGCCTGGCTTGGAGAATTTTGAGCATTACTTTACTAGCGTGTGAGATGAGTGCAATTGTGCGGTAGTTTGAGCACTCCTTGGCATTGCCTTTCTTTGGGATTGGGATGAAAACTGACCTTTTCCAATCTTGTGGCCACTGCTGAGTTTTCCAAATTTGCTGGCATATTGAGTGTAGCACTTTCACAGCATCATCATTCAGGACTTGGAATAGCTCCACTGGAATTCCATCACCTCCACAAGCTTTGTTCGTAGTGATGCTTTCTAAGGCCCATTTGACTTCACATTCCAAGATGTCTGGCTCTAGGTCAGTGATCACATCATCATGATTATCTAGGTCTTGAAGCTCTTTTTTGTACAGTTCTTCTGTGTATTCTTGCCACCTCTTCTTAATATCTTCTGCTTCTGTTAGGTCCACACCATCTCTGTCCTTTATCGTGCCCATCTTTGCATGAAATGTTCCTTTGGTATCTCTGATTTTCTTGAAGAGATCCCTAGTCTTTCCCATTCTGTTGTTTTCCTCTATTTCTTTGCATTGATCACTGAAGAAGGCTTTCTTATCTCTTCTTGCTATTCTTTGGAACTCTGCATTTAGATGTTTATATCTTTCCTTTTCTCCTTTGCTTTTCGCTTCTCTTCTTTTCACAGCTATTTGTAAGGCCTCCCCAGACAGCCATTTTGCTTTTTTGCATTTCTTTTCCATGGGGATGGTCTTGATCCCTGTCTCCTGTACAATGTCACGAACCTCATTCCATAGTTCATCAGGCACTCTATCTATCAGATCTAGGCCCTTAAATCTATTTCTCACTTCCACTGTATAATCATAAGGGATTTGATTTAGGTCATACCTGAATGGTCTGGGTCCATCACTTCATAGCAAATAGATGGGGAAACAGTGAGAGATTTTATTTTGTGGGGCTCCAAAATCACTGCAGATGGTGACTGCAGCCATGCAATTAAAAGATGCTTACTCTTGGAAGAAAAGCTATGACTACCCTAGATAGCATATTAAAAAGCAGAGACATTACTTTGCCAACAAAGGTCCATCTAGTCAAGGCTATGCTTTTTCCAGTAGTCATGTATGGATATGAGAGTTGGACTACAAAGAAAGCTGAGTACCGAAGAATTGGTGCTTTTGAAGTGTGGTGTTGGAGAAGACTCTTGAGAGTCCCTTGGACTGCAAGGAGATCCAACCAGTCCATTATAAAGGAAATCAGTCCTGAATATTCACTGGAAGGATTGATGCTGAAGCTGAAACTCCAATACTTTGGCCACCTGATGCAAAGAACTCACTCACTGGAAAAGACCCTGATGCTGGGAAAGATTGAAGGCGGGAGGAGAAGGGGATGACAGAGGATGAGATGGTTGGATGGCATCACCGACGCGATGGACATGAGTTTGAGTAAACTCTGGGAGTTGGTGATGGACAGGTAGGCCTGGCATGCTGTAGTCCATGGGGTCGCAAAGAGTTGGACACGACTGAGCGACTGAACTGAACTGAACTGAACTGAAGGGTCAATGAGAATTCCCAGGGTCAAACATGTTTTCTTTGGGGTTTTAGGATGAACTCTGGCCATAGTGTGGAGGAAGCACAGGAGGATTGGAGGTGAGCGGCATGGCTGATGCATTAATGCAGGTGAGAGACAATCCTAGTCTCAACTAGGCCAATATCAGTAGAAATGAATGACTGTAAATGGAGTGAGACTGGTGATTAACTGGAATTGAGGGATGATGGGAGAGGCAGTGAGAATATACTTAATAAATGCTTATTTCTTTCCTGTTCTCGCCACAGAACTCCATCGAGCACTTCAGCAGCAGTGGAAAAAAGTATTTTCTGGACAGAAAATACCTGGTTCTCTTTAAAAAGTAACTGTTTCAAAGGTATACAACAGACTAGCAGTTCTTAAAGTGAAGTCTAGGGATCCTTAAGGGTCCCTGCATTTCCGCTTAGGAGGTCTATGAGGTCAAAATTATTTTCACAATAAGACAGTATTTACCTTTTTTGCTCTCATTCTAGCAAAGCATATTGAGGAGTTTTTTAGAGCTGAAATGTCTGGAATGACGTTATTATGCAGATGGTGACTGCAGCCATGAAATTAAAAGACGCTTACTCCTTGGAAGGAAGGTTATGACCAACCTAGATAGCATATTCAAAAGCAGAGACATCACTTTGCCAACAAAGGTTCGCCTAGTCAAGGCTATGGTCTTTCTTGTGGTCATGTATGGATGTGAGAGCTGGACTGTGAAGAAGGCTGAGCGCCGAAAAATAGATGCTTTTGAACTGTGGTGTTGGAGAAGACTCTTGAGAGTCCCTTGGAGTGCAAGGAGATCCAACCAGTCCATTCTGAAGGAGATCAGACCTGGGATTTCTTTGGAGGGAATGATGCTCAAGCTGAAACTCCAGTATTTTGGCCACCTCATGCGAAGAGTTGACTCATTGGAGAAGACTCTGATGCTGGGAGGGATTGAGGGCAGGAGGAGAAGGGGACGACAGAGGATGAGATGGCTGGATGGCATCACTGACTCGATGAATGTGAGTCTGAGTGACCTCCGAGAGCTGGTGATGGATAGGGAGGCCTGGCGTGCTGCGGTTCATGGGGTCGCAAAGAGTCGGACACGACTGAGCGACTAATCTGATCTGATCTGATCTGATGGCTCTGATGGCTAATATTATATGTTCCTGGGCTTTAATTTTTTTTAATCAGTTTTAATTTTGCATATGGTAAATACAGAAAGCTACAACCCGCTCTTGGGGTCCCTAGTAATTTGTAAGTGTATAAAGAGGATCTGGCAATGGCAACCCACTCCAGTACTCCTGCCTGGCAAATCCCATGGATGGAAAAGCCTGGTAGGCTGAAGTCCATGGAGTCGCTAGGAGTCGGACACGACTGAGTGACTTCACTTTGACTTTTCACTTTCATGCATTGGAGAAGGAAATGGCAACCCCCTCCAGTGTTCTTGCCTGAAGAATCCTAGGGACGGGGGAGCCTGGTGGGCTGCGGTCTCTGGGGTCGCACAGAGTCGGACACGACTGAAATGACTTAGTAGTAGTAGTAGTAAAGAGGATCTGAGAACACAAAATTTAAGAGCCACTGTGATAAGCATTTAAAGAACATTTTAAAAGACATTGACTCCCAAGAGGTCAGCAAATTTATAAATAAGGGTACTTACTGAGGGGCTACCCTGGTAGCTCAGTGGTAAAAAAATCCTCCTGTAATGAGGGAGATGTAGGTTCAATCCCTGGGTCAGGAAGACCCCCTGGAGGAGGGCACAGCAAACCCACTCCAGTATTCTTGCCTGGAGAATCTCACGGACGGAGGATACAGTCCTTGGGGTCGCAAAGAGTCAGACATGACTGATGGACTAACACAAACTCTATTTACTGAAGAGTCTAGTTCTTTATTTTTTTATTTTAAAGTCTTTATTGAATTAGTTACAATAATTGCTTCTGTTCTAGGTTTTTTTTGGCTGTGAGGCATGATGGATCTTAGCTTCCAGAGCAGGGATCAAACCCACACCTCCTGCAGTGGAAGGCAAAGTCTTAACCATTGAACCACCAGGGAAGTCCCTAAAGAGCCGAGTTCTTACCTGAGTTTTGGTGAGCTTTCAAATCAGAGCCTGCATACTGCAAGGATAATGCCTGGACTTTAAAGGTGGCATCTAACTAGGGAGATCAGAGCCCATAACACACAGGGTACTAAGTAGAAATATGAAATCTCTATCTGCAGTGCTGAAGATACTTTGTCCTTTAAACTTGTTTTTAAAGTTAGAAAACAAAGTCACTGAGTAATACTCGTAGCTTAGAACAAGCTCTCTGGTGTGTGGGCAGAAAAGCAAAATAGAAGCTGCAGTGTGGGCAAGTGGAGAATAACACAGAGAGGAGAAATGATGCAAACCAGATTCTGAACCAGGAGCTCCAAACTCGTTTCCACCCCCGAGAGGACTTGAGGATCCTCTATGGACCACCCAGAACAGAGATGCAGATGCAGAGAATGGACACGCGAATAGAGGAGGGAGCAAACCGGGAGACTGGGATTGACATGTATACACGAGCCCATGTAAGACAGAAAGCTAGTGAGAAGCTGCTGTAAAACACAGGAAGCTTAGCTTGGTGCTCTGTGACAGCCTACAGGGGTAGATAGAGCGGGTGGGGAGATCCAAGACAGAGGGGATATATGGATGCATATGGTTGATTCACTTCATTGTACAGCAGCAGAAACTGATACAACAGTGTAAAGCAACTATGCTGCTGCTGCTGCTGCTAAGTCGCTTCAGTCGTGTCCGACTCTGTGCAATCCCATGGACAGCAGCCCACCGGGCTCCTCTGTCCATGAGATTCTCTAGGCAAGAATACTGGAGTGGGTTGCTAAAAATGAGGCAACTGTGCCAGCTAATCACATGTCAATCTAGCAGTCACCTCCTTGCAATCCAAAAGGTCTGGAGACAATGAAGGGAGCTTTATTGTGCCCCTGAAGAACACTGGAGAGACTGCCCTTCCAAGAGGTCACTGAATATCTCAGCATGAAGAGCCTGGGGAAGGTCAGGATAAGAGCAACACAGAAAAGCAGTCTAGGAGACAGAGAGCAGTTAAAGCTTAAGACTTGAAATCAGGATTCCATATGGTTTTCAGGAAGACTGAGAGACCTCTGAGTGTTAATATGAAATCATCTCCCATAAGTAAAGCAGGGGAAAAAAGCCAACTGGAGAACAGAATGCATAATATGGTCTCATTTGTAAAAGAAAAAGGGAGGGAGGCAAGAGTCTATACATTTAAAAAATGCTTGTAAATCATAGACTATTGATGGAAGAAAACATCAGAGGTGAAAATAATAGTGTCTCGTGGGAGGGATAATGGGGGACTCAAGCTCTGGGTAGGGGGAAGACTTATTTTTCATTGTGCCTGTTTTGTACTGTTTAAATTTTTTAATCACACAGACATTAAGTAATAAAAAAGTTACAATAAAAAAATTCTGAGTGTAAAAAAATAAGATTCACAAGTGGGTAAATCTAGGAAGACTAAGAAGTGCTTATGACTGAAATATATGAAACGTCAAACGAGGTGGGTATCTTGTAAAGATTATAAAACTGAGGACTGTCCTTGAAGTTTCTGAAAACGGTTGAAGATGTCTTTTTCTTTAAAAACAATAAAACAGAACTCTGTTGAGTAAATAAAACATCTTTTCAACTTACCACCCTTAAGAGGTGCTTCAGGAAGGATTTCAAGAACTTCATGTATTACTTTGAATCTATTTATTCCTAAGTTGTTGACTTTTTGTCTAAAAGCAATATTAACCTCTAACCCTGCTCAGAGGTGAATAGTTTTCAAATATTTTATATTATATGAAGTAAAAATTTAAAACATTTTATAATGTTTTATGATGATAACATTTCTTAATGATATTCTAAAAACATATTTCATGGTAGAAAATAGTTATTTAAAAGTTAGAATAAGGCTATATACACAGACTTGACCATTTAACCCCACTCAACCTTGTTGTGTAAATATTTTGCTGTTTAATGAAAAAATATGTAAAAAAAGTTATTTTTAATGGTTACTATAATTGATTTGGGAGGGATTGGGGGCAGGAGGAGAAGGGGTCGACAGAGGATGAGATGGCTGGATGGCATCACTGACTCGATGGATGTGAGTCTGAGTGACCTCCGGGAGTTGGTGATGGACAGGGAGGCCTGGCGTGCTGCAGTTCATGGGGTCGCAAAGAGTTGGACATGACTGAGTGACTGATCTGATCTGATCTGATAATTGATTTACTGATTACTTTATTGTCACTTAGACTGTCAGATTGTTTGACTACAGCAACGTTTTTAAGTCCCTTAATACATTCTGCCAACCTGCTTTGAAGACAGATTTTTAAACTTCCATAGCAGAATTGTGAATATAATTTTAAAGATATTACTTACACAAAAACATTGATCATAGCTATGCTCAATGGGGCTGCCTAACATCTGTGTTATATACCTGGGATTGCAATTTTCTGCAATCTTTTCTACCTATCACAGCAGCACTGACCCTAAGCCCTTATTTTGTCCCTACTCTGAGACCCTTCTGTGTTCAGGTACTCCAGCTTTTAGCCCGATTTCCTTCAATGTATCTCCATTTTCAAAATCAGGCTTCTGCTTCAGATAACCATTTTCTTGGCTCCTAGCTGTATCAATGATTTGAAACATCTTCTCAAAAAATTTTCCATATATTTAAAAAAAGAAATTATATTTTAACTATTTAGTTAAAGTTATCTACCATTTTCCTATTCAGGGTTATAGAGAGAATGTGGTGTGTACTAACTGAGTATTCCATTTGCTATAATCCAGGGTTTTTGTTTTGCTTCTTTAAAATTTCCAAATATTTGAGAAATCAAAGACATAAGTTTTAATGGAATGAAGCATTAGAATGAAGCAGAGTGATGCTATGGGAGTTCCAAACCTGAGCTTTGGCTCCTGTTCTTTTTTTTTTTTTTTTTTGAATTGGCTCCTGTTCTTACGACCCTTGCCGCTGCCACCATGTCAACAATACAAAGTTGTCAGTTAGAAATGCTAGACAAGTAGAGAAGATAATGAGCATCATAGCTGAGGCTGTCTGGGACCAACCACCCCTGGCTAAGTCAGAGCTGACCCATCACTTACGTGACTGAGGCCAACCCAAACCAGAAGAACAGCCATGCTGAGGCCAGCCCAAATGGCTACCCCAAAGAATTGTGAACCAATGATCTATTTTAAGCTCCTACTAAATTTTCAGGTGGATTTTTTGTGGGGTAAAAATTAACTGATATGGTTATCTGAGGTATGTCAGTTAAGTTTCCTTATCTCTCATAAAAGGAATAAACTGTTCAATTCAAAAGCTCCCTATATAGTTAACATTAAATTATTTGAAAACAGTATTGCCCAACAGAACAACAATGAAATGTTCCATGGCTGAGCTGTCCAATATGGCAGCCATAGCTGCATGTGGCTATTAAGCCCATGTAACGTGGGCCAGAACATCTGAAGAACTGAATTTTTAACTTTATTTCATTTCAATCAATTTAAATTCAAATGGTCACATAACAGTAGTAACTACCATATCAGAGCCTTCTATTCTAGAACTTCAGTGAACTGATCTTCCTGATCTTTGGATAGTAAACTCCCAACTGTAAGATCTTCCATCACTGGGCAAGATGGCTGAGGAAAACTCATTCTTCAGGTAAACAAGTAGGTGAAACTCCTTTCTCCCATAAAACTCTAGAATTAGTTTCCCATGACATCTGCTAGCAATGCTTGGCTAGCTTTCCAAGGAGAGTCATGGAATAGAAGCTTAGTGAAGTGGCAAGCAGAGGCAGAGAACGGAGAACAGAGGTCTCAACTGTTACTCCATATGACTTGGCTGTGAGCTATCTTTCAAATTCTTTTCCTGGTAAATATCCCTTGTCACTGTGTACCAGCCAAACAAGCCTCCTAGTTTTTCCTCAAATGTCCCAGGCAAGTTTCCATCTCTCAGCCGGCTGTTATTAATTTCCTTCTTGGCCTGAAATATTCGTTCCCTTGATGGAGGTTTCTTAACCTCAGTGATATTAACATTTCGGGGTCCCCTTTGTTACAGGGGGCTGTTTTGTGCATTGCAGGATGTTTAGCAGCATCTCTGGCCTCTGCCTGCTAGACGCCAGTAGCACCTCCCCACCCCCCAGACCAGACTGTGACCACCAATAGCATCTCCAGACACCAAATATCCCTTGAGAAGCAAAATCACCCCTGGTTAGGAATCACTGCCCTAGATAGCATCATGATTCACTCCCTCACTTAATTTAGGTCTGTACTCAAATGCTACCTCTAGGGAAACTTTCTCAAAATCCAAGCTAAAACAGAAAGCCTGTCTTCCTCTGTCCCCTTTCCCAGTTTTACTGTTCCACACAGTACTTATCATCAGCTAATATTATATCAGACAGGTCTGTGCTTATTGCCCATCTTCACTGTTTTGTTCCCTGCTATAGTTCTAACACCTGGAACCTAAAGAGTTGGTACACGCTTTACAAATATTTGTTGAATGAAGGATGGAAGGAAGAAACTACCCAGTGGAAAGATGGAAAGACACATGTCACCAACAGAAAAGGCTTAACTCTCTTTTGCTGTTAAAATCTGTGTTGCTTTGTTATGGACAGCAATGATGAGTTTTCAGGGAATTTCCTAATGGTATACTTTTAACTCAGCTTTGCTATAAGGATGCTTTGAATGCAGAAATAAAATATTTTAAATTTGTCAGCTACATTTATGAATCAGTTCAGTTCAGTCGCTCAGTCGTGTCTGACCCTTTGCAACCCCACCAGGCCTCCCTGTCCATCACCAACTCCCGGAGGTCACTGAGACTCATATCCATCAAGTCAGTGATGCCATCCAGTCATCTCATCCTCTGTTGTCCCCTTCTCCTCCTGACCCCAATCCCTCCCAGCATCAGAGTCTTCTCCAATGAGTCAACTCTTCTCATGAGGTGGCCAAAGTGCTGGAGTTTCAGCTTTAGCATCATTCCTTCCAAAGAAATCCCAGGGCTGATCTCCTTCACAATGGACTGGTTGGATCTCCTTGCAGTCCAAGGGACTCTCAAGAGTCTTCTCCAACACCACAGTTCAAAAGCATCAATTCTTTGGCGCTCAGCCTTCTTCACAGTCCAACTCTCACATCCATACATGACCACAGGAAAGACCATAGCCTTGACTAGATGGACCTTTGTTGGCATGTTACTTTTGAGATCTAAAATTACAGTCATTTCATAGCAGCAAGAACCTAGTTTCACCCATTATAAACACTAATATCTGGGGCTTCCCTGGTGGTCCAGTGGTTAAGACTCCACACTTCCACTGCAAGGGGTGCAGGTTCGATCCCTGGTTGGGGAACTAAGATCCCACATGCTACACAGCACAGACAAAAAAAAAAAAAAAAAATTAAATCGGTATCTGCTTGCCACTGAGTAAAATGCAGTCTCACAATTAGAAAAGTGCTTCATTAAAGACTTGCATATGTCGTTTACATTTATTGGCTGAAAATATGTTTCTAAGAGGCTTTTATTAGCATTACTGGGTAGGCCTATCGACTCAATGGGCATTACTATGATTCCAGCTCTAATAAGTTTACTCATGTAAAGAAGTCCTTACTTAATTGTAAGACTAAATGTTTTTTCTTTTTTCATGAAAATGTGTAACATTTTTTTTCTGAATTCCTTAAGACATATTAGATTGACTTCTATGAGGCTGCCTTCCTTCTGGAAAGTATTTTGGGAGAAATTATAAGTGGCAAGAAAATTACACATTTGGACAAGGAGGCAGAGCTATCTGATGTCGCTGTTAGATCCTTTTGAATGGTCAGAATATTTTCATAAAACCTGAATCCAGCCAGCCACTAAGTGAAGTTCCATAACACCTCAGCTCTCAAGAATCTCCAGGGAATCACTTCTGAATATATTAAACAGAACTTTTCAAAATTAATTCTACTTTCACATTTTCCAAGTTTTCAGTAATTAAAGTCCTTATAAAACAAACAACAGATCAGATCAGATCAGTCGCTCAGTCGTGTCCGACTCTTTGCGACCCCAGGAATCGCAGCATGCCAGGCCTCCCTGTCCATCACCAACTCCCGGAGGTCACTCAGACTCACATCCATCGAGTCAGTGATGCCATCCAGCCATCTCATCCTCTGTCGTCCCCTTCTCCTCTTGCCCTCAATCCCTCCCAGCATCAGGGTCTTTTCCAATGAGTTAACTCTTCGCATGAGGTGGCCAAAGTACTGGAGTTTCAGCTTTAGTATCATTCCTTCCAAAGAAATCCCAGGGCTGATCTCCTTCAGAATGGACTGGTTGGATCTCCTTGCAGTCCAAGGGACTCTCAAGAGTCTTCTCCAACACCACAGTTCAAAAGCATTAATTCTTCGGCGCTCAGCCTTCTTCACAGTCCAGCTCTCACATCCATACATGACCACAGGAAAGACCATAGCCTTGACTAGACGGACCTTTGTTGGCAAAGTAATGTCTCTCCTTTTGAATATGTGATCTAGGTTGGTCATAACTTTCCTTCCAAGGAGTAAGCGTCTTTTAATTTCATGGCCGTAGTCATCATCTGTGGTGATTTTGGAGCCCAGAAAAATAAAGTCTGACACTGTTTCCACTGTTTCCCCATCTATTTCCCATGAAGTGATGGGACCAGATGCCATGATCTTTGTTTTCTGAATGTTGAGCTTTAAGCCAACCTTTTCACGCTCCAGTTTCACTGTCATCAAGAGGCTTTTAGTTCCTCTTCACTTTCTGCCATAAGGGTGGTGTCATCTGCATATCTGAGGTTATTGATATTTCTCCCAACAATCTTGATTCCAACTTGTGTTTCTTCCAGTCCAGCGTTTCTCATGATGTACTCTGCATATAAGTTAAATAAGCAGGGTGACAATATACAGCCTTAATGAACTTCTTTTTGTATTTGGAACCAGTCTGTTGTTCCATGTCCAGTTCTAACTGTTGCTTCCTGAACTGCATACAAATTTCTCAAGAGGCAGATCAGGTGGTCTGGTATTCCCATCTCTCTCAGAATTTTCCACAGTTTATTGTGATCCACACAGTCAAAGGCTTTGGCATACTCAAGGAAGCAGAAATAGATGTTTTTCTGGAACTCTCTTGCTTTTTCCATGATCCAGTAGATGCTGGCAATTTGACCTCTGGTTCCTCTGCCTTTTCTAAAACCAGCTTGAACATCTGGAAGTTTCATGGTTCACACATTGCTGAAGCCTGGCTTGGAGAATTTTGAGCATTACTTTACTAGAATGTGAGATGAGTGCAATTGTGCGGTAGTTTGAGCATTCTTTGGCATTTCCTTTCTTTGGGATTGGAATGAAAACTGACCTTTTCCAGTCCTGTGGCCACTGCTGAGTTTTCCAAATTTGCTGGCATATTGAGTGCAGCACTTTCACAGCATCATCTTTCAGGATTTGGAATAGCTCAACTGGAATTTCATCACCTCCACTAGCTTTGTTCCTAGTGATGCTTCCTAAGGCCCACTTGACTTCACATTCCAGGATGTCCGGCTCTAGGTTGGTGATCACACCATCGTGATTATTTGGGTCGTGAAGCTCTTTTTTGTACAGTTCTTCTGTGTATTCTTGCCACCTCTTCTTAATATCTTCTGCTTCTGTTAGGTCCACACCATTTCTGTCCTTTATTGAGCCCATCTTTGCATGAAATGTTCCTTTGGTATCTCTGATTTTCTTGAAGAGATCCCTAGTCTTTCACATTCTGTTGTTTTCCTCTAATTCTTTGCATTGTTCACTGAAGAAGGCTTTCTTATCTCTTCTTGCTATTCTTTGGAACTCTGCATTCAGATGCTTATATCTTTCCTTTTCTCCTTTGCTTTTTGCTTCTCTTCTTTTCACAGCTATTTGCAAGGCCTCCCCAGACAGCCATTTTGCTTTTTTGCATTTCTTTTCCATGGGAATGATCTTGATCCCTGTCTCCTGTACAATGTCACGAACCTCATTCCATAGCTCATCAGGCACTCTATCTATCAGATCTAGGCCCTTAAATCTATTTCTCACTTCCACTGTATAATCATAAGGGATTTGATTTAGGTCATACCTGAATGGTCTAGTGGTTTTCCCTACTTTCTTCAATTTCAGTCTGAATTTGGCAATAAGGAGTTCATGGTCTGAGCCACAGTCAGCTCCTGGTCTTGTTTTTGCTGACTGTACAGAGCTTCTCCATCTTTGGCCGCAAAGAATATAATCGATCTGATTTCGGTGTCGATCATCTGGTGATGCCCATGTATAGAGTCTTCTCTTGTGTTGTTGGAAGAGGGTGTTTGTTATGACTAGTGCATTTTCTTGGCAAAACTCTATTAGTCTTTGCCCTGCTTCATTCCGTATTCCAAGGCCAAATTTGCCTGTTAGTCCAGGTGTTTCTTGACTTCCTATTTTTGCAAATAACACTTCCCTCTAAAAGGACTTCTGTTCATAAGAATCACCTTAGGTCACTAAATACATACACACACACAAAGTTACAAGTAGTTGTTTATAATAGATTATCTGTAACTCTGAGTGTGTGTGTGTGTGTATACGTATTTTAGTGACATAAAAAGTTAGTTGCTCAGTTATGTCTGACTTTTGCAACCCCATGGACTGTTAGCCTGCCAGGCCCCTGTGTCCATGGGATTTCCCAGGTAAGAATATTGGAGTGGATAGCCATTTCCTTCTTCAGAGGATTTTTCCAACCCAGGGATCAAACCTGGGTCTCTGACACTGCAGGCAGATTCTTTACCATCTGAGCCACCAGGGAAGTTCCTTAGTGACCCAAGGTCATCCTTATTAACAGAAGTCCTTTTTTGAGCTGTGCAGAAGCACATGGAAGGGTAAGTGCACATCCCGTGTTTTCAGGCTGAGGCGCCCAAGAGTTGCCTGGAACTTACTTTTTCTCATAGGTAAAGTGCAGCATGTGTTGAAACATGATGGCACTGTCATGAGGCGGCCTTTTATAAAACTCATGGCTAAGTATCCTTTCCATCCTATGGTTACCTAGATTTAAAAAATCATCTTCTTTACTCTTTTTCTACAGTCTATCAACTCCTGGGAAACTTCCAAACCTTGTTTGTGATCTCTGGTCACTCACATCACTCATGTATTTTCCTTTCACTAGTTGTATGGAGGAGAAGGATTCTTCATTAGTTAGTCTAAGAATTTATTTGAGAATGGGCAGGGAAAACCTACACCTAAGGCACCTCATCCTCTTCTAACTCCACCATTTCCTTCTTTATCATCACCTTCACCACCACAATCGTCATCAGGAAATGACCACTTTCAGAGACTTAATACCAGATTACATTTCTCTGAAAGCATTCCTCTAGAAACCTACAACGGAGAAGGCAATGGCACCCCACTCCAGTACTCTTGCCTGGAAAATCCAATGGACAGAGGAGCCTGGGAGGCTGCAGTCCATGGGGTCGTTGAGGGTTGGACACAACTGAGCGACTTCCCTTTCACTTTTCACTTTCATGCATTGGAGAAGGAAATGGCAACCCACTCCAGTGTTCTTGCCTGGAGAATCCCAGGGATGGGGGAGCCTGGTGGGCTGCCGTCTATGGGGTCACACAGAGTCGGACACGACTGAAGTGACTTAGTAGTAGTAGTAGTAGTAATAGTAGAAACCTAAAAAATGCATTAAAAAATCCCTGTATTTTTTTTTTATTAATGTCTAAGTAATCTGCATTTCTTATACTTTCAGGAAGCCTCATGACTGTAAACATTCACCATTTACTTTTCCTTTCCCCTAAATTATTTTCGGGGCTTCCCAGATAGTGCTGGTGGTAAAGAACCCATCTGCCAATGCCAAGAGACGTAAGAGAAACACATTCTATCTCTGGGTCAGGAAGATCTCCTGGAGGAGAGCATGGCAACCCATACTAATATTCTTGCCTGGAGAATCCCATGGACAGAGGAGCCTGGTAGGCTACAGTCCACAGGGTCACAAAGAGTGGGACACAATTCAAGTGAGTTAGCATGCATGCAAATTATTTTAGACATTTTGGTTTTCGTTTATTAATAACAAGTAAGTAAATATCCATTCTTGGAGATGTTACTTAATGGATACCACATGTCCAAGGTCATAAGTAAGCACCATTTACTGCAAAACAGGTTAATAACACAATGCAGATATTATTGCTATAGTCCTATATTATGCAAACAAGAGCCAACTATTTTTGTAGCAGTTCTCTGAACTCACCAAAATGCATTTAATGAACAATATCTTTGGATGTTTTCTATGGTATTGGTAGGACGTATCAAATCGTTGTATTTTCTTTCGTAGTAACATTTTACTTTCTGAATAATATCCCAGTTGATACATTGGCAGGTAGGAAGATGGAGGAAGACAGCAATGCAGCCTCTTCAAGATTAGAACCACAATTGCCTAGCTGGAGAATAGCTGAAGCACCCTCAAGTAAGACTTGGATTTGAAATCATCTTTCCCTGGTGGTACTAAAAATGATGGAGCCTCTTGGGAAGTATTGTTCATCCATCTATGCATTAGTTTGTCCTCTGGAATCAACACCAAGACTCCTCTGAAATCTCTGTGGTGAGGATTTTTTATAAAAGTTAAAGGTTTTATTTTTCAGTCTCCCAGACTAGCTCCTGCAGGCAGAGTCCACTTGCCCTCATTGTGTTTAAAATGAGGCACAGTCAGGGGAAGCTGGCAAATTTGACAAAGGGACACTTAAATGCTACCCAGAGGGTGGGGGTCTATTTACAAAGATGTTCCCTGAAAAGAATCAGTAATAGACAATTTTTATACAGCTGCTTTACATGCTGGCTGTTTATGAAAAGTTAAAACCGTGCCTTGGTCAACTCTAAGAGCCTGTCCTTTTCCTAATTTGCTCTTTAAAATTTATCTGTTCACATTGTTTTGAGTTTCAAGGGGTGGGGAGGAGGGAAAGACATTCTTTCATCAAGCGAAAGTGTTAGTCACTCAGTTGTGTCTGACTGACTGCGACTCCATGGACTGTAGGAGGCTCCACCAGGCTCCTCTGTCCATGGAATTCTCCAGGAAAGAATATGGGAGTGGGTTGCCATTTCCTTCTCCAGAGTATCTTTCCCATCCAGGGATCGAACTCAGGTCTCCTGCATTGCAGGCAGAGTCTTTACCATCTGAGCCACTAAGGATGTCCTAGAAATAGTGTAATAAATACCCCCATTCAGTTAAGCATAGTGGCATGTACAATACTTCAACAGAATGAACAACACACTTATAAAAGCAGAAGGCTTATGAAGAGCATCTCTTTTTAAACAAGTTATAAAACACTTGAATAACCTAAGTATCAGGTCAGGTTTCCTAGGCTTGCTCAAGTCACTCCCAGATTCCATGCTCCCTTGCCTTTTCCAGTCCACACTGCAGAACACCACCTATAACACATTCACTCATAAACCAACGGCACATGTTTATAATTCTCTGTAGCCGAAGACTCTGTGAGATGACAGTGAGGACAGTTCATTCACTATTGCATTCAGAATACATAGCGTGAACCTACTAATCCTAAATGCCAGGCAATGTGTGGGCTCCTGGCCTCACGGTCACTAGCCACCATTACACTGTATATCTGAAGGTCTTTGGCAAATTTTATATGTAGTAACACCCCTCTGTGATCCCTGGGGTGATCTGATTTATCCTTATATTAAATGCACCCTCCACATCACAGCCATGTTACTGCAGGGATGATGCCTGATATTAACTTTTAGACCAACCACATTTTGAGAGATGGCTGAGATCTACAATAATTTTTTTTATAAATTCCTTTGCTGGCCTCTTCTATTTGGTCCTTTCTTTCTCACAGACTCTTAATGTTTATATCTTATAGTCATCATGCCCTCTCTTGTCTACACAACCTCTTCTCTTGCTGTGGACTTATCATATATGGACTCTACTATGTTGAGGGAGGTTCCTTTTCTATGCCCATCTTTTGGAGTTTTACTCATAAATGGGTGGTGAAGTTTGTCAAAACCTTTTTCTGCATCTATTGAGATTATCATATGGTTTTTATCTTTCAGTTTGTTAATATGGTGTATCACACTGATTAATTTGCATATATTGGAAGAATCCTTGCATTCCTGGAATAAACCCAACTTGACCATGGTGTATGAGTTATTTAATGTGTTATTGATTTCTGTTTGCTAGAATTTTGTTGAGGATTTTTACATATATGTTCATCAGTGATATTGGCCTATAATATCCTTTTTTTGTGTAGTCTTTGTCTGGTTTTGGTATCAGGGTGATGGTGGCCTCATAGAATGAGTTTGGAAGTGTTTCTTCCCCTGCAATTTTTTTAAAGCGTTTTAGAAGGATAGGCATTGCTGCTAAGACATTTCAGTCGTGTCCAACTCTGTGCAATCCCATAGACTACAGCCCACCAGGCTCCCCCGTCCCTGGGATTCTCCAGGCAAGAACACTGGAGTGGGTTGCCATTTCCTTCTCCAATGCATGAAAGTGAAGAGTGAAAGTGAAGTCACTCAGTTGTGTCTGACTCTTAGCGACCCCATGGACTGCAGCCTACCAGGCCCCTCCATTCATGGGATTTTCCAGGCAAGAGTACTGGAGTGGGGTGCCATTGCCTTCTCCCAGGATAGGCATTAGCTCTTCTCTAAATGTTTGATAGAATTCACCTGTGAAGCCATCTGGTCCTGGGCTTCACACAATCTTTTTTCTTTCCCTATCCTGTTGTGTGTCAAATATTCTCTGATTCAATTATCTTTTTCTTTTGCCTCAGTCATGTCTTCAATGCTTCTGTGTTTCTGGGCTCAGTCTGGTCAGTCAATGGTGCTACTATAATCTCTAGGTTTCCACGTCTTGCTGTTAGTTATGTCTGCATTAAGTCTGGACAAAGAATTCCTTAAAATACATATTTATCTGTTCCCAACACTGTTCCCCCTTCCACATCAAAACTGGTTTGTTGCTATGGCAGAGGCTTAAAGTTGTTCACACTCTGATATCTGAATTCTGGATAATGGATGGTTAACAGAAGTTGACCTATCCAGAGACCGTGAGAGTTTTTCCCGAGACACTGGGCATACTTACATCATTTGATTAAACGTAGAGGCTGAATCAGAAGGTAAGACCTAATGAATAGTACATGGAAAACAGGCCAGAGGGCTATAGTGTTGCCGTTTATTTCTCTGCGACCTTGGACAGATTATGCATACTCACTGAGTCTCAAGTTTCTAGAAAAGAAATGGGAATGTTTGATCAGAAAAAGACCTACACCAAGGTTCTATAGGAGAGACATGCCTTATAAGCAGCGCAGCACATTCCAGTTTATTTGAAAGTGGTCACAGAATAAAATGGTTAGGTCACTTTAATGCTCTGGAATGAGGTTCGTGACATTGTACAGGAGACAGGGATCAAGACCATCCCCATGGAAAAGAAATGCAAAAAAGCAAAATGGTTGTCTGGGGAGGCCTTGCAAATAGCTGTGAAAAGAAGAGAAGCGAAAAGCAAAGGAGAAAAGGAAACATATAAACATATGAATGCAGAGTTCCAAAGAATAGCTAGAGGAGATAAGAAAGCCTTCTTCAGTGATCAGTGCAAAGAAATAGAGGAAAACAACAGAATGGGAAAGACTAAGGATCTATTCAAGAAAATCAGAGATACCAAAGGAACATTTCATGCAAAAATGGGCTTGATAAAGGACAGAAATGCTATGGACCTAACAGAAGCAGAAGATATTAAGAAGAGGTGGCAAGAATACACAGAAGAACTGTACAAAAAGGAGCTTCACGACCCAGATAATCATGATGGTGTGATCACTGACCTAGAGCCAGACATCCTGGAATGTGAAGTCAAGTGGGCCTTAGGAAGCATCACTAGGAACAAAGCTAGTGGAGGTGGTGGAATTCCAGTGGAGCTATTCCAAATCCTGAAAGATGATGCTGTGAAAGTGTTGCACTCAATATGCCAGCAAATTTGGAAAACTCAGCAGCAGCCACAAGACTGGAAAAGGTCAGTTTTCATTCCAATCCCAAAGAAAGGCAATGCCAAAGAGTGCTCAAACTACCGCACAATTGCACTCATCTCACACGCTAGTAAAGTAATGCTCAAAATTCTCCAAGCCAGGCTTCAGCAATATGTGAACCGTGAACTTCCTGATGTTCAAGCTGGTTTTAGAAAAGGCAGAAGAACCAGAGATCAAATTGCCAACATCCGCTGGATCATCAAAAAAGGAAAAGAGTTCCAGAAAAACATCTATTTCTGCTTTATTGACTATGCCAAAGCCTTTGACTGTGTAGATCACAATAAACTGTGAAAAATTCTGAAAGAGATAGGAATACCAGACCACCTGATCTGCCTCTTGAGAAATCTGTATGCAGGTCAGGAAGCAATAGTTAGAACTGGACATGAAACAGACTGGTTCCAAATAGGAAAAGGAGTACGTCAAGGCTGTATATTGTCACCATGTTTATTTAACTTCTATGCAGAGTACATCATGAGAAATGCTGGACTGGAAGAAACACAAGCTGGAATCAAGATTGCCGGGAAAAATACCAATAACCTCAGATATTCAGATGATACCACCCTTATGGCAGAAAGTGAAGAGGAACTAAAAAGCCTCTTGATGAAAGTGAAAGTGGAGAGTGAAAAGGTTGGCTTAAAGCTCAACATTCAGAAAACGAAGATCATGGCATCTGGTCCCATCACTACATGGGAAATAGATGGGGAAAGAGTGGAAACAGTGTCAGACTTTCTTTTTCTGGGCTCCAAAATCACTGCAGATGGTGACTGCAGCCATGAAATGAAAAGACGCTTACTCCTTGGAAGGAAAGTTATGACCAACCTAGATAGCATATTCAAAAGCAGAGACATCACTTTGCCAACAAAGGTTCACCTAGTCAAGGCTATGGTCTTTCCTGTGGTCATGTATGGATGTGAGAGCTGGACTGTGAAGAAGGCTGAGCGCCGAAGAATTGATGCTTTTGAACTGTGGTGTTGGAGAAGACTCTTGAGAGTCCCTTGGACTGCAAGGAGATCCAACCAGTCCATTCTGAAGGAGATCAGCCCTGGGATTTCTTTGGAAGGAATGATGCTAAAGCTGAAACTCCAGTATTTTGGCCACCTCATGCGAAGAGTTGACTCATTGGAGAAGACTCTGATGCTGGGAGGGATTGGGGGCAGGAGGAGAAGGGGACGACAGAGGGTGAGATGGCTGGATGGCATCACTGACTCGATGGATGTGAGTCTGACCTCCGGGAGCTGGTGATGGACAGGGAGGCCTCGCGTGCTGCAGTTCATGGGGTCACAGAGAGTCGGACACGACTGAACAACTGATCTGACCTGATTTGAACCAAGAATTGTCATGTACACCATACATGGACTTCTAATTTTCAAAGACTTGGCTAAAATGAGTTTATCAATAAAAAGATACTGACATATATGACAAAACCATCACAATATTGTAAAGTAATTTTCCTCCAATTAAAATAAATAAATACAATTTTAAATGCTTCCCCCAGAAGTCTATTTTATTTTTAAAGAACCCTAGAAAAAAATGGAATTCTATGCAAAATCATATAAATTTGAAAGTTAAACTGATGAACAATAAAGTTACATAACACCTGCTCACCTAATCCAGGCTCAATGTATTGCTTGAGGTTCTGAATTTTTTTTAACCTGGATCTTAAATTGTTTTCTTAGATGCTCTTTACAGCTTCTCTGCTCTTTCTCTGACTAAAATCATCTGAAACCTCTTACAGTAATTATACTGTAAGAGTAAGTGGAGTAGGAGTTTCCATAAAATGGTTGAACGACTCATTTTTCAATGACTCAATTACATGAAAATTTCACTGAAAATTTAGTCACAAAAAACAACACATGTGTGTATTAAGATCTAATAAGACTGAGATAGATGAAGACAGTGATTAAAATTCAATGACTTCATACTGGTCCAGTATAACTGTGTTCCTTAGACTGGCACCATAGCCCTTACTGACTGCCAGCCTTAGGGTCATCGTGTCAGAGTCACTGAATGCCTCAGACTGGACGTCATGCATGTTCAAATACTTGAATCAACAGTTCCCTCTGAGGGAATGGCTTTCTATTAGCTCATTAAAAGATGACCCATTTTTGCTCACTTCAACTTCTGGAATTTTAAAGTGTGGTATCAACTTATTTCCCTTATGACTTGCTGAATTTATACCAGTGTCTTCCCTTTTGAAATTTTTTAGAGCTGGTCTCAGGAAAGTGGGACACATTTCCCTTGACACCATTTCAAGCTGTATGAGAAAGAGAAACCTGTCTGCAATAAACTGTCAAATGGAATAATGACAGAGCACAATCAAGTCATCTGCAAAGTCTCACCAGCTCTCTTCCACTTCCACTTCACATAATATCCAAAATGGCAAGGTTCCTGGTGAATATTTCTTCTGGGCATGTACTGCTAAGGCTTCACTGTTTGACGTTTTCAGAGGCATAGTGTGCAATTCTGGTGCTCACAGGACACTCTTTCTTGGTTACAGGCATCAAATTTTGGGTCAAGAGAGTTGTCTGCAGGGGACCTACTGCAACACTCTCATAACCAAATTAGTGGGAAAGGAAGTGTGGCTAATATCTTAACACCTTGTATATTATTTACAACCCAGTACTAATTTATTTAGCACTCTTATCTGTTTCACATCTCACCGAGACTACTGTCTCACTTTTTTGTTTTATCTGAGTTCTTCACAAAGCTCTCAGGTGATGCTCAATGCTCTCAAGATATCTTTATATCTCAGTTCCTATACCTTTGTTGTGCAAGGTAAGTGCTTAGGCTGAGAAATGAGATGAATCAGAGTATTTGAGGAACTGTGTCTAAAATTTTCACTAATGGCAGAAGAGAAAGGGTCCAGAAGGTGAGAGGCAGAGCAGAGAAAGATAGGAACCAGCCTGGGTTGAATTTAAGGGTTTATGGAAATTTTTATTGTCAGTTAAGATCAAATCTTGAGTACTTAGAACATCAACAAGTTCACTGATTAAGTAAAATGGACCTCAATCCTAAACGAACTTTATATAACCATCTCGATGACTCAGAATATTTTGTCTCATGTTATTATCCACCTTTCTGGATTATTCTCTCTTTGGGTCTCCATTACTGCATATAATAGAGTTTTATACCTAGAAACCACATTTAGCAATACATATATAAAGTATTAATAAATGCAACATTATGTGACTTCAAGCAAGCCACATCATCTTTCACAGTCTTAATCTTTGAGACAACTCTAAATTCCCTCCAAATTCTTTTGTAGCTCGATGATACAGTTCACACAGTCAAATTTCCATAGGGGCCAAGGAGGTAACACAAATGGATAAAGGAGGCTAGAGATAAACCTGTAGGTGCTATGTTACTAGCATCATGACCAATCAATACAAGCAATTCCTGTCTTGTTATACTGTATTTTTAAAACCTCTGTGTGTGCCAAACAAGGCTGAATGAGGCTGATTTGGGGACATTTGTTTGACATTGGGAATCTATAATAATTTACCAGCTACTCCAACGATGAAATGCAAAAGACCTTTTTGAAGATGAAAGTGCCTACCTGAGACAGCCTTGTCAGAAAATGAAAGGGTGCAATTTCACTGTGAACACATGGATTATGAGCCTTGAAGCTGTTAACTGGTCCCTAAGAATCAGGCCTGGCGTACTGCAGTCCATGGGGTCGAAAAGAGTTGGACACGACTGAGCAACTGAACTGAGGAATTAAACTTCAGAACCACAAGAAACCTGCAGCTGTCCATGGTGCTTAAGAATTCTCCATAAAGCTGGAGCCTCTTCTCAAGAGTCTGTGGTATGGGGATACTCTACAATGAACATGTTGTGTGTGTGTGTGTGTGTGTGTGTGTGTGTGTGTTTTAAAATCAATTCGGTGTAGCCCAAGGGAATCTGATGTATTCTTGACTCAACTCAGCAAAATGAGTTTAAATAGAAACTCATGTCCTCAATTTCCTTTCTGTAGTTCTGAAAAAATTGGTGTGTGGAAGGTGGTCGGGGTATGTGTGTGTGTGTGTGTGTGTGTGTGTGTGTGTGTGTGTGTGTGTGTTAATGCTGAAAGCTTCTGCCAGCATCATATAGTCCCCTGATGTTAATGATATCCTGACTTGATTCACTAAGTTTCCAGAGTACAGTGCTTGATACAAGTCACTGTTTAGGTTAGACATCCTGTTCCCAAGTGTGCAGTTCTGTGTTATAGGGATGACTATTTCTTATCCTTCTCTCTACAAGTTTCACTCCTTGTCATTATTCCCTATGATAAATTTAAGAAAAATTACTGTTGTCTCAAAGTGGTGGAAATTTAAAATTCTATATAACACACTAAAAAAGAAAGAAGAAAACAAACAAAAAAGGAAGTTGAAAACAGCATCTAATGCAGAGAATTTTCCACTCTGAAAATACTACTATTAAAATACAATTCACGAAATCAAAACATCAATTCTGTATGTTCATAAAACTGAGGGCAAAATGGTATCAGATGGATTTCAGTTAGATAGCCTTTTCCATTATAAATTATGTGTTCTGAAATGTTGATCCTATGTTGATACTAGCTAGAGGAGTTTTTGTGAAAATCTGGAATTTTTTTTTTTTTTAAGTTTTAGAGTTAGTAATCTGCCTTGATTGGAGTAATAACAGTAAAAGAAGAAAAACATGGAGACAAAAATGTGTTCCAATAAAATAACCAAACATTTAAATCTCTCCCTTCTTTCACAATAAAGGCTTAAGAAGCTTTAATCATCAAATGATAAATATGATGGAATCAGGGAAGGTATTAAAGAATTTAAATAATAAATGGAAAGAATATTAACACCATTAAAATAGGAGGCTCTTTAAAATGTCATTTAGTCCCCGTCATTTCAGATACTTCTGCATCTTCCTCATTCTTATGTCTTCCTAATGAAACAACTCCACAGTACTTCTAAATAAATCATCCTAACACTTAACAGCCTTCATTTTCATCCATTGATGGAAGATTATTTCTTTCTATCTAAACTTAATATTTTCTATTTAAAGCTTATTTTCTTTTTAAAAAGTCTGTCTGCATACTCATGGAGAAAATATTGGTCATTATTCCTCATATGACTGAAAAGTCACTAAATTAGTGAGGCTTGTGGACCTCATTTCTTCAACCTTACTTTATGTACCTTTTACTTTCCATTTTCTAATATAAGGTTATTTTCCATGATACTTTTCTTTCTAATTCCTCACATCCCATTGGTTGTACAATCCCTCCTAAGAGGAGAAAGCATTTCAGACACTACATGTCAACTGCCATTATAGCTTTTTTTTTTTTCATAGTAGGAGATGAGTGCAAATAGATTTATTTAGGCTGAAAAAATTGGATTATGAAATCTTAGAGTAGATGAAAACAGATAATATTTTCAAGAGTGTTCCCTAGGAAAGCTTAGGAGATTAGGAATTCTATTGAAACATAGAAAGTATGTGTCTTCATACGAGTTAATTGGGCTGAGCTGAAAATGACATTTTGGTATCACTTTAAAATAAAAAAATATTATGACATACAGTAACATGAATACAAGTTGTGCCTCCTTTGGAACTCTTATATCTTCAACAGGAAAGTCATGAATAGCTGATTAATATTCACTTTGTAGTTCTTATGAATAGCTAAAACACATGTGATAAGTCAAGACAGAATTTAAAGGAATCATGCAAAGTTTCATCAGAAAGAACCAGTTAACATTACCAGACGTCCATTAGGTAGAGGGATATGAATTAAGGTCTCTGGGAAATTACATAGGAATAGCATCATATTCATGCCTGTCAGAGCTGGACCATAAAGAAAGCTGAATGCCAAAGAATTGATGCTTTTGAGTTGTGGTGTTGGAGAAAACTCTTGAGAGTCCCCTGGATTGCAAGGAGGTCAAACCATCACTCCTAAAGGAATCAGTCCTGAATATTCATTAGAAGGACTCATGCTGAAGGTGAAGTTCCAATAATTTGGCCACCTGATATGAAGAGCCAACTCATTAGACAGACCCTGATGCTGGGATAGAGTGAAGGCAGGAGGAGAAGGGAACGACAGAGGACAAGACGGTTGGATGGCTTCACCGACTCAATGGACCTGAGTTTGAGCAAGCTCCGGGAGATGGTGATGGACAGGGAAGCCTAGCGTGCTGTAGTCCATGAGTTGGACACAGCTGAGTGACTGAACAACAGAACATATTCAATCCTTATCTTTGAGGTACTAACTCAACTTCAAGACCTGAGGCAACAAAATGCAAGTGGAAGAATCACACAAACCAAATGATCAAGAAGACTTCCAAACAACTTTAACATGTATTACTTTCTCTGAATGCGAAGGGCAGAGGGAGGAGGAAATGTCAAAGAGTTTCTCGAGTATTTGGAGGTGCCAGAATGAGGTGAAGCCAGTACGGGAAGATAGGTTTTTGAGGGACGCTGTTAAAGGCTATTTTCTTGTCCTAATAGAATCTGGAAGGTCACCTCTGAAAGTAATGAAATCTTCTCTGCACTGCAATAAGATTGTTCAATTTTTAATTCAAGGAAAATCCCAAAGCAAATGGCACTTAAAATACTGGGGCTTGGGGGAGGCAGTGATAAAATTATCATCAAAATTTAAAGACCTGTCAATCTAAGCAGTACACTCGGATCCATTTTTAAATAAATTATATTGTTTTTAAATGGCAGATGCCACTTTTATCATGTACATTCCTGCAATCTAATTCACCAGAAACCTCCAAATAACTTACGGCAATTATTTTAGGTGCTGCTTGATCTAGCAGTCATGTCTTTTGCTCTCGTTTTCTATTTTTGTTGCCCGAGGTGAAGGAGTTTTAACCTATTTCATAGTTTTGTTAAAACAAAGAGAAATAAGATGTACAAAAAAAAAAAAAAGAATGAGTGCAGAGAACATCTGCTGCTCCTCCCCCATTTAAACATGATGTTGAATACAGGTGCTTCCTTTCCAAATACTCTAGCACCTTTTGTTGAATTTATAGTCAAAATTTTCTCCCTGTAAGCTCTATCTAAAACCATAAGCTGAATCTTTCATCTTATCACAGTGACTTAACACAGACTCTGAAATCAGCCTTTTTTGTCATTCGACTTTAGAATTGGCTACAGCACTAGAAGGCACCCTAAGGAACATTAGGGCTATTACCTGGCCTTCTAGTATAGCTGAATCAGACAGAAACAGATCCATTACTTTCTTATTCATGTAATTCTCCTTGAAAAATAATTTCAAGAGAATTTCTGTTAATAATTAATAATAGAAGTCCAGGGCCAGAGTCCAAGTGAGAACAAACTATTGAAGCAAAGTTTACAGTTCAAAATGCCTTCTATACACCATACTTCAGGGCAGAAATGAACATAGTTTAAATCAACAAATGTTTCTTGAGAATTTATCAAGCACTGGGTCCTGTACAAGGTATGTCTTTGATAATGTGTGTATTTTGCCATCTTGAGTATTTGCAACACATAAATTTACACGGGTTGAATGCATTGAATTATTTAGATGTATGACCCATGAAGTAATCTAACTTATGGTATAATATGATTTGTAGTACATCTGTAGTAAGGTTAACATCCAAACACAACTTCTGCCGTAGTCTTCAAATTTAATTTGCTTTGCAGTGATATTGATATAACACAATTATTGTACCTGGTGGAGAATGACAATTCATTTGAAGAAGAATTTAAGAGCATGTTTTCCTAGAAGATTTCTCTTTTGGAAACTCAGAGCCAGGAAGTTTTGTGAACACAGAATCATGATCAATCTCCTATACTTGGTTAAATGCAAAGCTGACTTGCTCAATCAGACTTAACAAGGGATGCTATAACAAAGAGAATGTCATTCTAAGACACCAGTCTGTGATAACATGTTTTTTTCAAACACGACACAATTTAAGCAGATCATTTCCTCTGAGAAAGGTGACGTCTTCAAAGTTAAAACTACATCGAAGACTGAACAAATATTTGAGAGATAAGTGTGTATAATTTTGATCTGTAAAAGATGAATTGTGGACAGAATAAAATGTTTAAATAACCTGACATGCCCTGAGGCCCTGCCAAAAAGTAACATTACTAACACAAAGTCTGTAATAGTGCTTCCCTTTCAGTAAAGCAGTGCCAAGTGGCTTTGTTTTGTGGCATTTGTAAGTGGAAAACAGCGAGTTTATGCCCATTCGAATTACCTCTAGCTGCTCTAATTCTTAAAGAGCCACATGATTAAGTTCAGAAAGAATTCAGTCTTTAAAAAAAGAAGTACAAATTACTTAAATTTACTTAAATTTCCCCAATTTTTAATTAATGCACACATTGTAATTTTGGCATAGTTAGCAACTTCAACATCTTTGAAACCAATAAGGCATATTTCAAATACAAATATCAAACTGCAAAGGATACCACTATAGGTAAGCCAATAAACAAGCCACAGACTAAATCCCAAATCCGACACAAACTTCACGAGTTACTAAATCTCACCTCTTCCTGGTACATGCTCCTTACCTTTGGTCCCAACTCTAGCAGTTCTTGTCTGCATCATTCAAAACCTCTGTCCTATACTGTAGCTATATTTATCCACTGTAGTACACGCCAATGGTATGATTTTGTCCTACAGAGGGCATTGGCAATGTATAGAGACATATTTGGTTGCCCCAACTGGGGGTTAGGGAGGGACTACTGGCATTCATGAGCACCAAAGAATTGATGCTTTTGAAGTGTGGTGTTGGAGAAGACTCTTGCAAGTCCCTTGGACTGCAAGGAGATCCAACCAGTCCATTCTGAAGGAGATCAGCCCTGGGATTTCTTTGGAAGGAATGATGCTAAAGCTGAAACTCCAGTACTTTGGCCACCTCATGTGAAGAGTTGGCTCACTGGAGAAGACTCTGATGCTGGGAGGGATTGGGGGCAAGAGGAGAAAGGGATGACAGGATGAGATGGCTGGATGGCATCACTGACTCAATGGATGTGAGTCTGAGTGACCTCCGGCAGTTGGTGATGGACAGGGAGGCCTGGAGTGCTGCGATTCATGGGGTCGCAAAGAGTCGGACACGACTGAGCGACTGATCTGATCTGATCTGACTGGCATTCAATGGGCAGAGGTCAGGGACGCTGCTAAACATCCTAGAGTGCCCAGCATTGTGAAGTGAAGTGAAAGAAAAGTAAAGTGTGAGTCTCTCAGTCATGTCTGACTCTTTATGACTCCATGGACTGTAGTCCACCAAGCTCCTTTGTCCATGGAATTCTCCAGGAAAGAATACTGGAGTGGGTAACCATTCCCTTTTCCAGGGGATCTTTCCAACTCAGGGATTGAACCTGGGTCTCCTGCATTGCAGGCAGATTTTTTTTTACTGTCTGAGCTACCAGGGAAGCCCAATTCTAGCATAGTACTCCACAACAAACAAGTATCCAGCCCAAAATGTTAATAACGCCCAGGATGAGAAATCATGCGTGTTGTACATCTAATAAATGTTAATTTCACATCGCACATTGTAATTACATACAACTCAGTTGTTTCTTTAGTAGCTAAATGAAGTAATGTCAGTCTAAACATACGTCCTTCGGAATAAGCAAACAGTTGAGGTAAAAGAATTTGGCTCAACATTTTATTTTTGCTCTGTTTTGGCTTAGGATGCAAAGCTCACAAACTCGAATGTTTTTGATAAGGGCTCTCAGATTTAGAGGTAATCTGTCTACAAAATAAACTGTCTTTCCAGGACTTCATTTACATGTAACCACAGCATTTTATATGCACATTTATTTTTGCCATTTTAAAAGAAATATACACAAGAATATGATGAGATGGTTGTGTGAATAAAGGTCACAACATTAAATACACATATGGAGGCCACTGTTACTGTGGCCTTGCAGGGCTGAGAGTTTGGGGGGACATCTGACACATACTTCTTCACATTCCTAAAGATGCAGAACTGAGTGGATGTGGCCCACAGATCAACATGAAACTCAGGGTATCTTAGGGAAGTTTTGTGTATCTCAGGATACACAACAGCTACTCATATTCCCCTCTAGGGTAGAGGTATGTCAGGTTTAAAAGAAAAGTTCAATTCTTGCTATATCCTGGCCCTTCTATACTCAGGGTATGTGTGTGTGAGTTTGTGTGTGTGTGTGTCTGTCACTCAGTCATGTTTGATTCTTTGTGACCCTGTGGACTGTAGCCCGCCAGGCACTTCTGTCCATGGAATTCTCAAGGCAAGAATACTGGAGTGGAGTGCCATTCCCTTCTCCAAAGGATCTTCCCGACCTAGGAATCAAACCCGGGTCTCCTGCACTGTAAGCGGATTCTTTACCACCTGAGCTACCAGGGAAGCCCTTTTATACTCAGACCTATGTGGTATTGGGGGTGGGGGGGATTCCTTATTCTTCCTAGTCTATGGGCTTCTGCTTAACAAGGATTATTTACAAATGCCATGATCTCTTGATTATTGAAGCAAACTCAGCACTAGGGAGGCCACATCTTCATCGGAAAAGGAGGCAGAGTTAAGTCCTTTGTAGCCCTAAACAAGATTTCTTTGTCAGCTTTACAGCACCTCAAAAACCAAGTTTCACCTCTTGGCAAGACTTCACTATGGGGCAAGGATTTCACATTAAACATGGGGTGGGATTACACTTCTTCTTAACAGGCTGTCTCCTTGCTGCAATAACAATATTCTAATTATTTGGAAGAGAATATAGAATTCAGGAATATCTTATATCCAGCTAAAAAGAAGGTAAAATCTGGTTCCATCAACAACAGTACAATCTTCCTTTGTGTATTAGTGTGACTCTATATAACTCTTGAGTGTATCACTTTAGCTTATTCATTTTATTTTGTTTCAGTATGAAAGCAAGCAAAGTTGCAGTGTATTTTATTGCTTCCAAGCAGCAATCAGAAGGTACAGCACTCCCTCTAAAACAGGAGATGGAGCGCAAGAAAAGGCTGCACTGGAGCCGGGAAACCTAGGTGACTTTCTCCAAACCGAACAGAGTGTGAAATGTGATTTTGCTCTCTTTAGAATGATTATCGAATTCCTGTTGGCTAATAAGACCATTTGGCATTAAATATCCTCCAGTTTGTCATGTAGATGACTCACTTAAAATTGTTACAAGATCGTGTTATTCACATATGGTTAACTTAGTTCACTTCATCTGCTGTTTACCAACTGTTCTATAGAATATTTTTGCATCCTGTAGAATTGATCTGTTTACCTCAAGGCAAATTCAACTGGATCTATAGAGCCTTTTTTTTTTTTTTTTTCTTTCAAACCAAGGAAAGTTTTCTGGTTAACTTTGAAGTTATAATGAATACTCTGGGTATATTTTGGGTTTTTTTCCTTCATGTCAGAAAGGTCGTATTTTATTTATTGCTTCGTAGTACACAGCAGGCTATCACCTGGCTGGGTGCCTTGGTGAAGTCAGTCCCAGATTTATGAATTGTACCTATTTCATTTAGGCACTGAAATAATTCAGGGTGAAACTTCTTCACCATTAAAGAAGCAAAGATTTTGTCACTTTAATTATAGGTAAAGTAAAAACAGCAATTCTGTATCAGCAGGCTTAACTACTCTTGGGTTCTTCTTATCAAGTAAATCTGTTGAGATTTTATGCTATAGAGTCCTAGCTTAAGTTGGCATGAACACTAGACATTTTTATGTAGGCAGAATCAAACAAGAGCGGGATCTTTATACAGTGACATTTTTGTCATCACCTCAGGAAACTAAAACAGAATGTTTCCGATACAACCCAGATTTTGAAAAGTGGCCTTTAAATAACTTGCAAGCTTAGCTCATTATCAGCATTTCTTTCGTGCATTAGAATTTGACTTCAGTTCCCCTACCTTCTTTCCTAATTCAGTTTTCTCTATAGACTTTGCACCTTCCCTGACACTGTATCATTTATTACAGTAGTCTTACTGTCTCTATTGTCTGTCTGTTTCTACAAGAAGGTAAGCTCCAAGAGGGCAGGAATCTGGACCAGTTTTGTTCCCGGAAGGAGCCCAAGCACTTAGAAAAATGGCTACCATGTAGTAAACACTTGTGCCATATGTTGGATGAATGAATACTACATTTTTCACTCTTCCTCCAACAATTTTTTTTCCTCCAAGCATTCAGGTAACTTCACTGTAAACCATTTTTTAGAAGAAATAGTTTTTAAAAATTCATTTTTTTTAAGTATTGAAAAGACAACTGTATTTGAAAAACTACCTTCTAATAATTTACCTTATATATATCTCTGAGCAAAGATCAAATCAGTTTTATTTGAAAACATGGTCATTTCCTACTGATACAAGAAATCATAAACCAAGATCCTTCCCAATACTTTTTCAGAGGATAAAGGGGTTGCTTCCAGTCTTCATAGCACACCTCCGTAAGTTCATAAAAGCAAGCAGGTTAATCCTAAGGGCCTAAACCACCCTGAAAGGTCAATGTCATTAATCCTTTTCCAATGAAATAGCTGAAGCCCCAAATGGCTTGCATTCTGACCAGGTAAGGGAGTGAGGAGCTGGAGTGGAATCAAGTGAGCTGGGCTTGGAAGCCGTGCCCTCCTTTCTAAACATATCAGTCCCAGCTCAGGTCCAAAGAGTAGAGTCCCTCTTGTTCTTTGGGTTATTTATGGTTTTCTGAAAGGCAGATGGTCTCACTTGAGTTGCTCTGTGGGACTGGCATTTTTAATGAATTAGTGACAGAAAAAAAAAAATTGACTCACTCCCAGCTGGATAATTTCAAAAATACCAAACTGAAAAGAATGATATCTCATATATTCAGGCAAATGGGCATTAAGGAGGTTAAGCTGGCTGTCCTTTCAATATACTGAGTATTAGCATTTTCCAAGGCTTTAGGCTGGTAATGTTGTTTCAGTTCCGAAGACTACGCCTGTCATTAAAAATCTTTTATGCACTCTGCTTTGTTATAATAATAATAATAAAAAGTCTTAAGGTGTCACAGGTAATGATTATAGAAGGTTCTCAGCTCTGGACAGAGGAATGCTTAGAAAAGGCAGGCATAATTTTCAAAGGCCATATACCATTTATCTCAGTACAAAACAAAACCAGCTATAGCCAACAATTCACATAAGTTTAATTATACAGACTGTTGATTTAGGAAATTCTGGATATTGGAGGGCACCTTACTTGTTGTACACTCAGAGGCCCAAAGAACTCTAGGCTAGCTTATTTTATTCACTGCCAGGAGAAAGGGTGTTTTGGTTTGTTCAGTTGCTATAACAAAATACCATAGACAGAATGGCATATAAACAACAGAGATTTATGTCTCACAGTTCTAGAGGCTGGAACTCTGAGATTAGGATTCCAGTGTGGTCAGGGGCGGGCCCTCTTCTGGGCAGGAGATGTCTCTTGGTATCCTTGTGTCATGGTGTAAGGGGCTAGGAAGCTTGGTGGAGTCTCTTCTATCACAGCAATAATGCCATTAATGAGGGCTCTGCCCTCATCATTTAAGTACCTCCCAAAAGTCCCACCCGCTAGAACCATCAGTTTGAACATTAGGATTTCAACATATGGACTTTGGGGGGAAGTGCGTGTGTGCATGCTAACTTGCTCAGTTGTGTCTGACTCTTTGCGACCCCATGGACTGTAGCCTACCAGGCTCCTCTGTCCGTGGGGTTTCTCCAAGCAAGAATACTGGAGTGGAATACCATACTCTCCTCCAGGGTATCTTCCCAACCCAGGGATTGAAACTGTTGTCTCCTATGGCTCCTTCACTTCAGGAAGATTATTTACCGCTGAACCACCTGGGAAGCCCCTTTGGGAAGACAAATATTCAAACTACAGTTAAGGGCATATTCAATAGCAACAATTTGCTTTTACTTGAGTTGAGGCTTGGGTTATAAAAGCAAAGCAGTACACTGAAAGGAGTGAATTTACTGTATGTAAATTTTAAAAGAAATTAAAATAACTGTCTACTGATCAGCTGCATAATATGATTTGGTGCTAAATCCCTCAGCCACAGACCTAGTGTTCCTTAGATTGCTTTTGATTAGCACAGGGACATAGAACCCAGAGCAAAGACCTGAGGACAAAGCAGCTCCACTGTGGAGTTTGGGAGACTGCAAAGCCAAAGAAAAATTCCCCTCCCAGTACATTAAAATCCAATTAAAAAAACATAGAAAGTGATTTATCCATTTTTTAAGGAGATGGGGGGAAATGCTCAGTCTCACATACTGAGGGTGTATAAGCCAGGGTTCTCCAGAAAAAAATAAATAATTACCTACCAAAAAAAAAAAAAAAAAAAAAAAAGAAAAGCACACGAGTCTGAGGTAGGTGTTCTGTCTTCCCTATCTCTCCAATAGCCATAGTGCCAACAACTTGCCAACTACACAGCAGTCACTCAATGTTGTAGAATGAACTGCAAGGATGAGAAGGAGCTGGGAACTACCATTTCAATGAATGAATGTTAGTTTACCTCACTTGAGTCCACAGGTAAATTTAGTGCACTCTCGTTTAGGGGAACAATTTCCATAGCAGCACGGCAATCTCCCTCACTTTCTTCAAGCCTCTGATCGATTGCTATCAGAGAGGAGGTATGTAACACAGTGAGAACTCACACAATGCTTCATCACAGCCAATGTAGAATGTGTCTTTGGAAAGGTTAAATGTGAAAACTGATTTTGAAGGTCATTTGGCAAAGTCTGTCAACATCTTGACTGTATGTTTATCCTACAGACAAAATACATAATTCATCTGCCCATGTGTATAAAGATGTGCAAAAATACTCAGTGCTATGACTTTGGAATTGTAGAAAAGAACTTAAATGTCCATCAATAGGGGAAATTAAACCAGTGATGGTACAACCCAACTATGTAATGCTGGACCATTGTGTCACAGAACAAGGCCAATGTACGTGTAGTAACATGAAAATGCAGCCAACATATCTATTAAATGAAAAAAGCAAGTTGCATGAGTTACTTTTGTTTATAAAACACATATGTGTATGTTTATATGTACATTTCTCACTGCTTGAATTGCTTAAAATATGGATATATTACCTTCACATTAAAAGTTCTAAGCACATTTAATTATCTAATGCATATCTTTTCTCATTATCTAATGCATATCTAGATGACTGCATTTAAACTCATATTTGACATTGTTTTAAGTCGTAACTTCCACTTCTTCCTACAATTAAGTCCTACAGTTCTTGGGTTATTTTTTACTTTTGGTAATAAAAGTTTCTGGCAAAGTAACAAAAAGATAGTCATCTTTCAAGCACTTGACCATACTTAAAACCGCCATGCTTTTCAGTCCATTTTGCTTTATGCTCTATTTGTTCAAATTCTGAGGGATATTGATTTATCTTGAGGTACATGTTTTATATATATATATATATTTGTTGTTGTTGTTGTTGTTGTTGCCCTTGGTCTTAGGTACTGCAGAGTACTTAAGTACTCCACAACCAGGCTTTCTCTGGTTGCGGTGAGCAGGCTTCTTATTTTGGTGGATTCTCTTGTTGCAGAGCTTGGGCTCTAGGCTCAGTAGTTGCGGTGCATGGGCTTAGGTGCCCAGCAGAATGTGGAATCTTCCTAGACCAGGGATCAAACCCATGTCCCCTGTACTGGCAGGCAGAATCTTAACCACCAGACCACCAGGGAAGTCTGAGGAACATATTTCAAAACAAGCCAGCACAAAGCAATCTAACATGGTAAATAAAGCAACTGACATATTATGTTTAGCTTACTCTTCTCATTTATATGTTGTTTCAACAGTTAGTCATTGAATAATATGTAAGAAGTGGTTTTAGTTGTTGGAAAAGGTATGGACTTTAAAATCAGATCTTAGTTTGAATCCTGTCTCTGCCCTTAACATGACTTATTTTCTCTGAGCCTCAGTCTCTCCATTTGTAAAATGTGTTTCTTATGAGGATTATCCATCGTGTTACAGATGGAATGTCTCTGTCCCCAACCACCACCGCCCCCAATCTGTCTATCGAAGATCTAACCCCCAGTGTGACTACATTTGGAGACAGGATCTATAATGAAGTAATTAAGGTTAAACAAGGTCATCAGGGTGGGGTGCTGGTCCAATAGGATTGGATTTCTTAAAAATGAACACAAGAGAGTGCTCACTTTTTTCTCTCCTGCTGCCAAGTGAGGACACAGTGAGGAGACTACAGTCTGCAAGCAGGAAAAAGCTCTCACCAGAGACTGGTTCTAGCTTCCAGAGCTGTGAAGAAATAAATTTCTATTGCCTAAGTCATTCAGTATGTGAAATTTTGTTACAGGAGCTAGAGCTGATTAATACACACAGCACGGGTAAAGCATCAAAGAGTACCAGCTACATAACTGCCACTGAATAAATGATGACCTCAGGACAGTGTCACTTTGCACAGCAACCTATTATTGGAACATGATGCATACTGGAATTATGTCCCTACTCTGCATCACAACTACCTCCAAAATGTTAAAAGTGAGGACTGCCTGCATACTTATATTTCTTATAATAATCATGTATTGTAATTACATGTATGTATATTTAACAGATATATATATATATAAATATCAGATCAGTCGCTCAGTCGTGTCCGACTCTTTGCGACCCCATGAATCACAGCACGCCAGGCCTCCCTGTCCATCAACAACTCCCGGAGGTCACTGAGACTCACATCCATCGAGTCAGTGATGCCATCCAGCCATCTCATCCTCTGTCGTCCCCTTCTCCTCCTGCCCCCAATCCCTCCCAGCATCAGAGTCTTCTCCAATGAGTCAACTCTTCACATGAGGTGGCCAAAGTACTGGAGTTTCAGCTTTAGCATCATTCCTTCCAAAGAAATCCCAGGGCTGATCTCCTTCAGAATGGACCGGTTGGATCTCCTTGCAGTCCAAGGGACTCTCAAGAGTCTTCTCCAACACCACAGTTCAAAAGCATCAATTCTTCGGTGCTCAGCCTTCTTCACAGTCCAGCTCTCACATCCATACATGACCACAGGAAAGACCATAGCCTTGACTAGATGAAACTTTGTTGGCAAAGTAATGTCTCTGCTTTTGAATATGCTATCTAGGTTGGTCATAACTTTCCTTCCAAGGAGTAAGCGTCTTTTAATTTCATGGCTGCAGTCACCATCTGCAGTGATTTTGGAGCCCAGAAAAATAAAGTCTGACACTGTTTCCACTGTTTCCCCATCTATTTCCCATGAAGTGATGGGGCCAGATGCCATGATCTTTAGTTTTCTGAATGTTGAGCTTTAAGCCAACTTTTTCACTCTCCACTTTCACTTTCATCAAGAGGCTTTTTAGTTCCTCTTCACTTTCTGCCATAAGGGTGGTGTCATCTGCATATCTGAGGTTATTGATATTTCTCCCAGCAATCTTTATTCCAACTTGTGTTTCTTCCAGTCCAGTGTTTCTCATATATATATATATATATATATATATATATATACACATATATATATAATTACATGGTGGCTCAGATGGTGAAGAATCTGCCTGCAATGCAGGAGACCTGGGTTTGATCCCTGGGTCAGGAAGATCCCCTGGAGAAGGGAATGGAAACCCACTCCAGTATTCTTGCCTGGCGAATCCCATGGACAGAGAAACCGGGCTGGCTACAGTCAGTGGTGTCACCAAGAGTCACACACCACTGAGTGACTAACACTTTCACATGGTTAATAGTAATAACATTTTAATGACAACAATATACCATCAAAGAAAGATGTGGATTACTGTCATCTGTTCATTCAAATGACACTACTTTTGGCTTAGATGTGACCACAACCCCTAACCACTGTGCATAGTCAAGTCAAAGTGAAAGCGAAAGTCACTCAGTCGTATTTGACTCTTTGCAACCCCATGGACTATACAGTCTATGAAATTCTCCATGCCAGAATACTGGAGTGGGTAGCCTTTCCCTTCTCCAGGGGATCTTCCCAACCCAGGGATCAAACCCAGGTATACTGTATTGCAGGCTAATTCTTTACCAGCTGAACCACAGAGAAGCCCAATAATACTGGAATGTGATGCCTATCCCCTCTCCAGCGGATCTTCCTGACCCAGGAATCGAACCGGGTCTCCTGCATTGCATGTGGATTCTTTACCAGCTGAGCTACCAGGGAAGCCCAAAGTGAGGAACTAAAGGACTGAAAATTCACCTCATAACTGAAGTGATTATCTTAGCCTGGAAGGACAGGGAAATACTATACACAACAAAACAGACTCTCACCTTGCCATTGCTTGAGTGATAACACTTAGAGAAGACAGAGAAAGTTCAGAGAAGGGTATGATCTCTTTACACAGGTTGCAACTTAAGCTGGACTAAAGATGTGGAAGCCCTGATCGCACAACTGCTCACAAGGAGATAGAGGACCAGTTCGAACACCCATAAATTTAATGGTGAAGGGAACTACGCTGTGATGTAAAATTGTCACCAACACAGTATCTAAAGGTGCAATTATGTTCCTGGTCTGTGAAATGGGTATAAAAATATCTACCCTGCAGGTTGTAAGGATTTGAGAACATGGAGGAAAAGCACTGAGGTCATGTTGGTACATTGCAAGTGCTCAAAAAATGATTCCTATTGCCGTTCATTATGATGTCCAATATTAAACCTTAGACTTCAGTTCAGTTCAGTTCAGTCACTCAGTCGTGTCCAACTTTATGCTACCCCATGAATCGCAGCACGCCAGGCCTCCCTGTCCATCACCAACTCCCGGAGGTCACTCAGACTCACGTCCATCGAGTCAGTGATGCCATCCAGCCATCTCATCCTCTGTTGTCCCCTTCTCCTCCTGCCCCCAATCCCTCCCAGCATCAAGGTCTTTTCCAATGAGTCAACTCTTTGCATGAGGTGGCCAAAGTATCGGAGTTTCAGCTTCAGCATCAGTCCTTCCAATGAACACCCAGGACTGATCTCCTTTAGGATGGACTGGTTGGATCTCCTGTAGTCCAAGGGACCCTCAAGAGTTTTCTCCAACACCACAGTTCAAAAGCATCAATTCTTCGGTGCTCACCTTTCTTCACAGTCCAACTCTTGCATCTATACATGACCACTGGAAAAACCATAGCCTTGACTAGATGGACCTTTGTTGGCAAAGCACTATCTCTGCTTTTCAATATACTGTCTAGGTTGGTCATAACTTTGCTTCCAAGGAGTAAGCATCTTTTAAAAACAACAGCAACAAAAAACCTTTTCCTGGTGGATATTTGGATATATGCATAAATGGGTGGATTCAGATACCTGCCTGGTTACACTTATACTCAGCCCAGGGCTTGATCTCCAGAGGGCACCCAGTTACATCCACTGCCCAGACAAACATTCCAGTGGCTTAGCACCACTGGCTGGCCCTGGAGAGCCAGAGGTTGTAGGATTAATGTTCAAATGGTCCAATTAGCTTCTAGAAAGCTCTCTGATGAGTGGTTTGGACTGACAGGGCACCACGAGACCAGCACTTTCGGGAATGCTAGAAATACTGGCTGTTCATGCTGTGAGTATATCCACCCATGTGACTCCCTCAGGGCTGGCAGCCCTGAGGCTTAGCAATGTTGGGGATGTTTCAGGATATAACCGAAACCTCATAACCTGAGATCTACTTTTTTTTCCAGAGCTGTGCTGGATCGTCCTCTGCAGTTACTCTGCCTCCAAAGGCCAACTGCACTCCATATGCAGAAACCATGGCTCTGACCACGGAACAGAGGGACTGACTGCCAGGGTCACTTTTTATTGCAGGCCCAGCTGCCCTCCCATCTGCCTGGCAGCCTGGAGAAAAGGCTGAAAGCTGAAAATGGGAAAATAATACAGCTCCAACTATTAAGAAATCCTGACTTTTCTTTCAGTTGTCATCCTATGAGTAAAACCTAGGAATTAACCTGTAACCTGTGTGTGTGTGTGTGTGTGTGTGTGTGTGTGTGTGTGTGTGTGTGTTTAATTTCAAATATGGGCAAAAGCCAAAGGGACGCATTCCTCAGACCACCCCAGGCCCAACAGTATTAGAGGAAGAAAACAGTGACTCCAAAGTCACATAAGGATAGAATATTTTGGAAGTCTTAAGATGTCACTGGTGTTTAAAAAATACAAAAGGCTAATATGGTTCTAAGCAAACACTGCACTTCCCTGGTGGCTCAGGCCATAAAGCGTCTGTCTATGAGCTGCTCTCTGGTTGGTACCTGAGTCCAAGTTTCCAGGCCTGGTGGCCTTTGGTTCCTGAGTCTTCGTAACGAAGGAAAAAGCACTGTCAATCCAGGGCCTTTGGATTTAGAATTCTCTTGGCCCAGTTCTTAGCATCTTTTATGTGAATGCCCTTATGCATTGTGTCTCAACACCGCTGACCTAAAGGTATCAGAACCTTTCTTGAGGTATTTTAGCCCAAAATTGCTTCATAGCAGAACCATCTCCATTCCTTTTGGTTGTAGCACTTTCTTCACTCCCCTGCACCTTTTGCCCAGGCCTTGTTCCAGCAATGACCTATAAGAACATTTTATAGAGAGTGCTCGGAGAAGGCAATGGCACCCCACTCCAGTACTCTTGCTTGGAAAATCCCATGGACGGAGGAGCCTGTTAGGCTGCAATCCATGGGGTCGCTAAGAGTCAGACACGACTGAGCGACTTCACTCTCACTTTTCACTTTCATGCATTGGAGAAGGAAATGGCAACCCACTCCAGTGTTCTTGCCTGGAGAATCCCAGGGACGGGGGAGCCTGGTGGGCTGCCGTCTATGGGATCACACAGAGTCGGACATGACTGAAGCGAGTTAGCATAGCATAGCATAACATAGAGAATGCTGCTTGCTGCACAGGACAGAGCCCAGCACAGTCCTCTCAGCACCTAGCTTGGTGACTAGGCTTGAACAGATGTTCTGGAAGGGTTGGAATGGAAGAAATCTTCCCATTTAGTTATTTCTGGAGTAATCCTGCTATCCCTCCCCAGTTTTCTTGACATAAAAATCCTCCAGCTGGTGGTTTTCCGCAGTTCTCCATGACAGGGGAAACACAATGCATGGGAGGGTATTAAATTGATTAAAATATTCTAAGGCTCTTAATATATATGGTCCAGAAAGTGGTAAAAATACTCATTATGTTGGACTTTAGTAAGTAAAGGATATACATGATATATCTCTATAGTTTTAACAAAACAATAATAAAATTAGAAGAAGGAAAAAGAATGTAGTGATAATAATTAATTTAAAAAGTGACAAAAAAGAAAAAAAGAACATTTATTTAGAAAGACATAGAAAATAGCATGATAGATTATACATCCATAATTATGTCAACTGTACATGAGACATAGACTGTGAAGAGTAGAAAAGTGACAAATATTAACCAACAGAAGGCTGGTATAGCTATGTTAAAATTATATAAAGTAGACTTAAAAGCCAGAAAATTTACTGGAAATCAAGAAGGCCATTTCATAAGAATGAAAGGGTTATCTCAGCGTAATGATATAATAATGCTCATAACATAACTTCAAAATATACAAAGCAAAAATTAATAGAAGTAAACAAAGAAACAGAAAAACTACACCATAGTGGGAGACTGTGATGTACTTCTCCCTGCAAATGATAGAAAGAACAGACCAAAAAAAAAAAAAAAATCAGTACTGAACTAATTGAACATTTGAAGGATGTGATAAATGAGGATATCTGCTGTTTTTTCCTCTATGCTGCATTGCACTCGAGGTCTGAGCTAGGCTCATTCAGGCTCATTTGCAGGGACAGGGGTAAGAAGACAAGTGGAACCTATGTTCTCCACATATAAATCTGCAAAAATTACAAATCAAGTTACAAACTATCAAAATATGTTCTGTACTCCTACCTTGACAAATAAATCTTTATAATGATAAAAAAGGATAAAGCTAATATTTCTGTATAACTTAAATTTGGCAAAATATTAAAGATGATTAAATTTAATTATTACAGTTCACCTCAGGTGTTTCGTTGATGGGCTGGCCAGGTTTAAATAAATCATAAAATGAAGGCAAAAAGATGGCAACAGTAACCCTGTATACAAGACAGCAAAAGAAACACTGATGTATAGAACAGTCTTTTGGACTCTGTGGGAGAGGGAGAGGGTGGGATGATTTGGGAGAATGGCATTGAAACATGTATAATATCATATATGAAACGAGTCGCCAGTCCAGGTTCGATGCATGATACTGGATGCTTGGGGCTGGTGCACTGGGATGACCCAGAGGGATGGTATGGGGAGGGAGCAGAGTGGAGAGTTCAGGATGGGGAACACATGTATACCTGTGGTGGATTCATGTTGATATATGGCAAAACCAATACAATATTGTAAAGTTAAAAAATAAAATAAAATAAAATTTAAAAAAATATGCTAGAAATAAAAAAAAACAAAGAAAAAAATAAAAATCAATTATCATATATTTATCCACAAAATTATTTTTATATCTTTATTTTGGCAAATTTGTCACATTTCTATAGTAAAGATTTTCATATAATTGGTACTATTAATGGTAATGATTTGAAGATTAAAAAATAAAATGCAATTGCAGTCAAGGTATGTAAATTAATGTATTTTTATAAAAATAAAGAAAGTGTAAAATATAAAAAAAATTTTTCTGCTTTCAAAACTACATCTCTTCTATAATATTCAAAATTATGTATTAAAGCTAAAGACCAGATACAAATGAATTGATCAATCTCAAAATTTTACATAAAAATTACTTAAGAAATCTGATATTTTATGTTTAAATGTGAACACTTAATTTTATTAGTATTGTTTATACATGTAAAATATTTCCAACTCTCACATTCAATGTCCTTCTATATGTCAATGAAATGAATCAGTACAAGGCATCATATATATTAGGTCTAGACTTAAAAATATGCAAATTTATGCACTCCTGGTGCTCTGCCCCAGGGCTGGGGCTAGGGCTTCAGGATTTAAAAAAAAAATGCAAATTTAAGAGGAATATAAATTGTTTTCTACTGTAAAATACTCCTCAACTGGCAAATGCAATTGCTGCAAAGGTGTTGCTAATTTATGCACAGTTTGCTATTTCTCAGAACTACAAATAAGAACACAAAAGAAGTAAAAAAATAGGAGCCCAAATTACTGGGCAACAATACTTTATTATACAAGGAAGCTATGCATGCATACTATCTAAAATGAAAGATTTGTCAAGTTAACAAATTTGTCTTTACCTCAGTAGTTCTGCCACTCCAGCCCACCTCACTACAAAGCAATGTTAGTTCCCCCATCAACATGAACACAACTCACAAACTGTCGTGGAATCTGGATGCTATCCCTCTTTTAAAAAAAAAAAAAAAAAAATAAAAAACAAAAAAAACTAATGGGGGGGGGGGAGGGTAAAAAAAAAAAAAAGAAAAAAAAAAAAAAAAAAAGAGAAAAGAAAATAATTTTTTTTTTTAATTTTTTTATTATAAAAATATATTTTTTATATTATATTAAAAAAGAGATATTTTTTTTTTTTTTTTTTTTTTTTTTTTTTTTTTTTTTTATTTTTGCAGGGGAAAATGGACAAGGGAAAGGATCAATGAGGGTGGGAGGGAAATGGGAAGAAAGAAGGGGAGTGATGGTGGGGAGGAGTATATGTAATTTCTTAACCAATGGCTTTCTGTTTTTAATCACAGAGAACACTTAAAAAAAATCATGGTGAGTTCATCTTATATTAGGAGGTTTGTTCTCGAAATGAAAAGTTCAGGAAACAAAAAGTCCAGTTTGGGTGTCCTCATCTTTAGGCACATCTTGGTATTTTGTATTGGTAAGTCTATCTTTACCACAATATATTATTTAGGACAGGATCACATTTGTCACCTCTTCCTGCCTACTTCCCAAAGTGGTACCAAACCCACAAAATAGTCAATAAACCTCCACAGAGTGAGCAAATAAGTCTTTTTTTTTTTTTTTTTTAAGCTCTCCTGAGTGAACTGAATTTTTGGAGGCTCATAGGTAAATATGTTTTCCTCTTTACTTTGTCTATTACAGCCAGATTATATGAGTGGGGTGTTAAAGTCTCCCACTATTATTGTATTGCTCTAGAGAATGTCCTTTAGTTTTTGTTGGAGAAATGGTTTAGTGGTGCAAAATTCTCTCAACTTTTGCTTATCTGTGAAGCTTTTGATTTCTCCTTCATATTTGAATGAGATCCTTGCTGGATACAATAATCTAGGCTGTAAGTTATTTTCCTTCATCACTTTAATTACGTCTTGCCATTCCCTCCTGGCTTGGAGAGTTTCTATTGAAAGATCAGCTGTTATCCTTATGGGAATTCCCTTGTGAGTTATTTGATGTTTTTCCCTTGCTGCTTTTAATATTTGTTCTTTATATTTAATCTTTGTTAATTTGATTAATATGTGTCTTGGGGTGTTTCGCTTTGGGTTTATCCTGTTAGGGACTCTCTGGATTTCTTGAACTTGAGTGGTAATTTCCTTCTCCATTTTAGGGAAGTTTTCAACTATTATCTCCTCAAGGATTTCCTCATGATCTTTCTTTTTATCTTCTTCTTCTGGAACTCCTATGATTCGAATGTTGTAGCGTTTGATGTTATCCTGGAGGTTTCTGAAATTGTCCTCATTTCTTTTGATACGTTTTTCTTTTTTCTCGTCTGATTCATTTATTTCTAGGATTCTATCTTCTAGTTCACTAATCCTATCTTCTGCCTCTGTTATTCTACTATTTGTTGCCTCCAGGGTGTTTTGGATCTCATTTATTGCATTATTCATTATGTGTTGACTCTTTTTTATTTCTTCTAGGTCCTTGTTAAACCTTTCTTGCATCTTCTCAATCCTTGTCTCCAGACTCTTTAACTGTGATTCTATTTTGATTTCGAGATTTTGAATTAATTTCGCTATCATTATTCGGAATTCTTTATCAGGTAGATTCCCTATCTCTTCCTCTTTGGTTTGGATTGGTGGGGATCTACCCTGTTCCTTTAGCTGCTGGGTATTCTTTTGTCTCTTCATTTTGTTAAAATTGCCAAATTTAGAGTGTCCTTACTATATTCTGGTAGTTTGTTGAATTCTCTTTATTGAGGCAGTTTACAGGTCTTTTCAATATCTGATCTCTGCCTTGTTACAGAGGGGGCGGAGATGAACACCCAAATCTAAACCGGCCAGGTTCAGGCACTCAGATAATCCTCAGAAGCACAGACTTGGTTCAGTCTGCGTTTTATGCCCTTCCCAGATCCGAGTAGCGCAGGTGATGAAATGTTCAGCGAGCGCAGGTGCTGCGACTTATCGCCTCTCCGCCACTCAGTTTTCTGGGTATACAAGCAGCGCACTTTCTCAGGCAGATGTTGACCATCCAGAGCCCCAAGAAGCGTGAGTCAGCACTGAAACCTACTCACAGTTCCGTTAGACAGTGTCTCTCTAGGGCTGTAATTGCCCGCCTCTGGCCCTGGTTGCCTGTCACCGGAGTGGGATGGCCTGCAGCCGGCCAACTCTGTGCAGCCCCCTGTTCCGTAAGTAGTCCTGGTGGTGTCCCAAGTTAGGGCTGGCCTTTGATGTAGTAGATAACCGACAGTCTGGTTATTTCGCTCAGATAGCGCCCGAGATAGCCAGGCCAAATCCTTTCTCAAAGCAATGCAGGCCTCGCCGCTCATCCTAGCCCAGCCCCCACTTTCCAATAGCAAATGCTGGTGTCCGCGCCAGTTCTCCGCAAAAGGGGTTTCCCGGGGGGGCGTTTTTTTTGTTTGTAAAAAAAGAGGTGGTTTTTTTAAGTGCCTGATGTCCTCTGCCGGCATTCAGAAGTTGTTTTATCGAGTTTATTCAGCATTCAAATGTTCTTTTAATGGATTTGTGGAGGAGAAAGTATTCTCCCCGTCTTACTCGTCCGCCATCTTAGCTCCTCCCCTAAAAGAGGTATTCTTAACCAGTGCAATAAAGCAAGAAAAACAAATGAATGGTATAAAGATTAAAAGGGAAGAAGCAAAGCTGTCATTATTTGCAGACAACATGATTGCATAGATAGAAAAGATTATCTTCAAAGAAACTATTTGAATTAATCATTGAATTTAACAAACCAATTATATTTCCATATAAAGAAAAGAAAATTAAAAAATTAAAAATTATTGTATTCAAAATAGCATGAGTCTATAAAAATCATTCATCTAGGAATAAATCCAATAAAAGTATGCAAAGCCTCTGCAAAAAAAATGAAATTACTTAGAGAAATTAAAAAGTATAAATCAATGTAAAGGTACAAAACGCTATGGATAGAAGAGTTTATATTGCAAATAATTTCTACTCAAATTACAGATGATTGAATGAAATCCTAATCAAAATCCTATCAGGTAGTTTATAAATTATAATCAGATCAGATCAGATCAGATCAGTCGCTCAGTCGTGTCCGACTCTTTGCGACCCCATGAACCGCAGCCCGCCAGGCCTCCCTGTCCATCACCATTTATATGCAAGTAAAAAAGGCCAAGAATGACCAAGAAAGTTCTGAAGAACAAATTTTATGAATGTATACCATTAGAGTTTTAATCCTTACTATGATGAAAATAGCACCATAGTCACACAAAGAGACTAACCCATGAGGCTCCTCTGTCCATATGGTTAGAATCTGGGCAAGAATACTGGAGTGGGTTGCCATTTTCTTCTCCAGGAGATCTTTCCAACCCAGGGATCAAACCTGCATCTGCTTTGGCAGGCAGATTCTTTACCACTGAGTCATCAGGAAAGCCAAGAAATAGAAAAACTATAAAAAAAAAAAAAAAGGTAGACAAACCAATGAAAGCATGCACAAGACTTAAAAAGACTCTTCACAAAATATATCCAAATAGCCAACTAAGCGTCAGAAAATGTGATCCAGAAAACAGACCTAAAAGTGATAATGAAACTCCATGACACAACTATTAGAATGTTTAAAATGAAGAATTCAGACAATGCCAAGTGTTGCCAAGGATACGTAACAACTGGAACTAGTAAAAGGAAAACTGGCCTCACCACTTGGAAAAATTGTTAGTGGCATTTATTTATTAAAGTTGGGCTGATGCATATTCAGATCAGATCAGTCGCTCAGTCGTGTCCAACTCTCTTTGCAACCCCATGAATCGAAGCACACCAGGCCTCCCTGTCCATCTCCAACTCCCGGAGTTCACTGAGACTCACATCCATCGAGTCAGTGATGCCATCCAGCCATCTCGTCCTCTGTCGTCCCCTTCTCCTCTTGCTCCCAATCCCTCCCAGCATCAGAGTCTTCTCCAATGAGTCAACTCTTCGCATGAGGTGCATATTACAAGATCCAACAATTCCTTTCTGGATATATACCCAAGAGAAATGTATACAAAAGTCCACCAACAGTCATGTACAAGCATATTCATAGCAACATTATTTGTAATAGCCAAAAGCTGGAAACAACTCAGTTTTTATATGAATGGCATAATGAATGAATAAATTGTGGTATACATACAATAAATTACTACACAGCAAGGAAAATAAATGAACTATGACAAAGTGCAACATGGATAAATCTCATCAACAAGGCAGAGCAAAAGAAGCCAAACTCAAAAAATACATTTTCTATGAGTCCACATAGACAAAGTTCAAAACAGGTGATAGAGGTCACTAACTGGGGAAAGGGTCAGGGAGAGGACCTGGGACAGTACTAGAAAAAGGCCCAAATGTTTGCAGTATTCTTTTTTTCTGAAACGGCAACCCACTCCAGTGTTCTTGCCTGGAGAATCCCAGGGACGGGGAAGCCTAGTGGGCTGCCGTCTATGGGGTCACACAGAGTCGGACACGACTGAAGTGACTTATCAAGTGGGGCTTACATGAGTATGTTCAATTTGGAAATGTGTCAAACTATAAGTAAATGTACTGAATTATCATGAATGAAATTATACAGTTCAATGGGAAGAGACAGGCATGGAGAGGGGGTATAGTAAAATAGATAAAACATGTAGACAAACAATTATTATTGTTATAGTTGAGAGTTGGCTACATGGGAGTTCACTGTACTATTCTTTGAACTTTAGGTACATTTGAAATTTTCCATTATAAAAAGGGCCAGACTTTTTTTTTTTTTTTTTAAAAGACATTCACAGAAGCCTACAACAGCCTCCTGATGGCTTACTGCCCTCTCTGACTGAATCACAGTTTCATTGGCTCTGTCTGAAGGTAAATAAACACTGATAAAACTAAATGTCATTTGAGGACAATGAGATGATGCTCTGTTTTGTATGCCTTGCCCGGCACCCGGAGTGCTGCCTCTTCCTCTCTAAGAGCTCATAGATTTGGTTTCCACTACTGCCATCAGCTCACCTTCTTGCCTGAAAACTTTTGTCAGTGATTAAGCTATTTACCTTTCAGCTCAAACCTGCCATTCTGTATTCCAACTCTCTGAAACTGAGGATGGGGCTCAGCAAACTATACTATTTTGGAGGGGGGCACTCCACGAGGCTTGCAGGATCTTAGTTCAATCCCTAACCAGGGACTGAACTCAGGGCCACAGTAGTAAAAGCACTGAGTCCTCACCACTGGACTGCCAGGGAAATTTGCTTGTGGTTGCCAGCTGGCCTTCTCATTCTGCCCAAAAAAAGGGGCACAGAGGGAGATGTGAAGTCTGAAAGAAGGGACTTGCTCCTTCCTTTCTACTTCCTGTCAGTTTCTCGATCTTTTGAGTTTCACCCCCCGGGGTGGTAGTCCCTTCCCATCCCAGCAGCTGAATCCAGCATGCCCTTCCTCACATGGCCAGCCTCACCACCCTCTGCTCAAAGATGGGAGCATCAGGACAAACTCTTCTGAGTTTCTAAGTTTTAATAATTCCAGTCGTTTCCCTTTGTTTCCCCAGTCCTAGGAGGGGCAGCTACTTCCTGAAATTCCAACTCCCTGGTACCTTAAAGTTCTCTTACACTTCAGGTAATTAACAACTTTCTGCCTGGTTAACCATGCTCTGTCAAGCTCGCTCTGTTCCAGTAGGAGGTGAGATTTCTGCCTCCTCCCGAATCCTGACTGATACAACTTTCAAGAGTTATATTCTGTCCCTGTGGCCTCTATGCGTGACATAAAAATATTGATTATTTTCTCTCATTGACTATATACATTTGTTTTTTAAAAAATCAATAAACCCTTCTCCTTCCCACTTTCACCCTAAGTAAGCAGAACAACAATTTCAACTATTTGGCAATCTCAATGTTTATAAATGACTACTGAACATTAAACAATCGAGCTTTGCCTGAACAATACAGTTATTCACACAGTATAAAACGGGACAGCTTTTGACAGAGTAAACCTGAGCTTTAAGTCACATTGTCTCTCCCGTGTTCACATTATTGCTCTAAAAGTTTCCCATTGTGACTGAAATTGATATGACAATACTGAAATGCAGAGGCAGAAAAGCCAAATTCTCCCTCAAAAGCAATTGTCATCAAAGTGTCCTTGTCATAAAGATGCAGAAGCTATGTAGTAGGTGCTTAATTTAAAAGCAGATGAGAGGAAAGTTGTGTATTATAGGAATGAGTGTTGGCCCAAACAGAGAGCAAACTATTGAGAATTTAGTCAAAATGTGCTGCAGAAAGATGGACAGGTATTAGCCAAAGGTAAAAAAACAAATCAATGGTTTTGTGTAAATATATCTTCTCTGAATAAATTTCTGAGACATAACCTAAACACAGTCATCTTAGCTATTCCATTTAATAACATGTGACATTTATGTATAAGAAGACCCCTCCCCTAAATTTAGTTAGTGTGACATGCCTCTCCCTTTCGAATTCTCATATCACCTGTATGGAATGGAGCTTATTATTACTACCCTTCTCTGTGCTCCCTCCTCTATACCCACTGCCTAGATTTTTTTAAGTACAGGGAGGGTGGAACCTTTTCTTAGTTCAAGTGTATGAAAGTGGCCAAAGAAGAATATGAGCCTGGTTTTCTGATTCACAGCCTGATCCTCCTTTCATAAAGGTGCTCTAGCCAGCATTACAATGTGTCTCCTTCAGGGACAAGGCAAACCAAGACGTGATCTATGAAAGGAATCAACAAACTTATTCCCTACCCACTCAACACACAAACCTGTCCTCAGGAATGTCTCTTCATAGGACGTTGAGTCAGTTGGTCTCCACGGGTCACAAATGTACCTCTAGTAGTGAGACAGCAGCACCTGTTGCATTTGGAGGGAAACCACTGAGAGCCTTTATCAACAGATGGAATTCCCAGCAGGATGTGGGGATTTCCAATTAAAACCAAAGAATGCTTTTGCTTCAGTGAAAGCCTTAAAAACATGTTAAATGTCTCGAATTTTTCATAAGTCTGAAAAAAACCCGCTATTTTGAAAAATGGAGGCATTCTGTGCTTAACATCTTTCTTTCAAAGCAACAGCATGTAAAAACTGAAAAGTCAAAATCAGTGTTGGGCTAAGGGAGCAGTTAGAGCTGAGTTGCATTAATTACTGATGAGGTTGTATCACAGGGTCAATCAATTTCCCACTTCTGCTCAAGGGAAGTTGATCATGCACTGATTTTAATTCACTTTACAAATTATACAGAATTTTAATCAGCAGCTTTTTAGGGAAACTATTTGAAATACAGGTGACACTGATTTTCTACATTTTTTAAAAAAATGATCATTTACTGTGCTGTAAATATAACTTGAAAGGATAAAGTGTTTTCCTTCAGTGGCATTTCTCAGACTTTGCCATTGTCCCCAAACTGAGGACAGGATGGGTGTGGGCTGGATGCAGGTGTGAGTCCAAGACAGTTACTGTGAAGCACAATTTCTTTGAATTTGTGTAATATCCAACAAAGAGAGAGATTTTCGCATTTCATAATCTGGTCTTGTTTGCTTAATATAAAAATGTTCTAAATTACTTGCTAGCTAAATTATTTAACTGTGCCCCACCCCCCTCTAAAATATCTACCAGGAAAATTATGCTTGGATTGTAGAGCTGTGTTTATCCTGAGGCATGCTACTGCCTCTCCAAATTCCAAAAGCATGGAAGTTTAGGCACAGTTCTTTTTGCTCTAAAAATGCTCTACTGGGCACATGGGGACGACAGCATAAATGGACTGATGCCTTGTTTTGACGGGGTGCAGGTAAGGAGGATACTTCCTAACTTCATTAAGCCATCCCTAAACTGTAGGGCAGTATTTATGCGACGATTCAGTGGTTTAAAATGAAAACAGCTCTACCCCTTCAGTCCTACCTAATTCCCAGTCCTGGATCACTTCCTCAACACCCACGCAGCACAGTATTGGTGGAGGGGGGAAGCCACAGTGTATTTCATTTCTAATGGGGTTCAGAGAGCTGCCTGCCATGTTTTCCGACCTCATGCCAATTACCTGGCAGGTTGCACAGCAGTCCTGCCAAACCATTTCTTCTTTTCCCAAGGACAAAGCCTTCCTCCCTCAAGAAGAAGGTCTAGTTTATGTTAGTGAGAAGACCTACTCTACTCCTGAGAAGATCAAGACCACTATCTTTAAGTGTTAGTCTCTCAGTCATGTCCAACTCTTTGCGATCCCATGGACTGTGGCCTGTCAGGCTCCTCTGTCTGTTGAATTCTCCAGGCAAAAATACTGGAGTGGGTTGCCATTCCCTCCTCCAGGGGATCTTTCTGACCCAGGGCTCAAATACCACTTTATTTACTTCCATCTGATTTCCCTTCTTTCTTACCATGTTCGGGGACAATTGTCCCCATTCCTTCCTCAAATCAACCTTCCCACTTGTGTTGTTGAGTCCATCTCCTTCCTCTGGCAAGACCTTACTCACGTCATGATCACAACTCACCAGCATCTCCTGTTTGTCTCTGTCCTTAGACTAGAAGTGTGTGGGTTCCTCTTGTTGCACTTTGCAAACTCATCTGCTCATAGAGATCTGGTGGGTCATCTCAAAGAGGGAAGGACTAGATGAGGACTGGTTCACCCCAAAGCATATGCCTCAGCCAGAAGGAGCAGCTATCACTTGGTCCAACTGACTACTGCCATGTGAGAACACATGCTCTGACTTTTCAAAAGCAGACAGGAATCTAGATTTCCATATGCAATCTGGTAACTTTTAAATGGTGGCCACTAATTAAAAAGATGGAACAATTCAAAAGATGGATTGAGTGAGTCAACTAAGTACCTTGTGGGCCCCAATCATAATGTCTCCTTCAAACATTCATTTGACTCTGCTTCCTGTTTGAATATTATTTCACTCTCAGAACTTCCCAAACATCTAGTCTATAATTGTTGATTTCTTTTCCACACCTGTGACTTCTCTAATCAACTTCTATTATGTTTTGCACTCTGCTGGAAGTGTACTCCTGAAGGTCACCAGGAAGCTTCTGGTCACCAAATACTGGTACACCTGTGTGATGTATATATCTTTGTGCATCCTTAAAACAGGGGTTCTCAAAGTGCCCCTGGGAGAAGTAATATCAGCATCACCTGGGAACCTTCTAGACATGCACAATCTCATGTCCCTCCCAAGACCTACTAAGTCAGAAACTCTGAGAGTGAATCCAGCAATTTTGTGTTAATAAGCCTTCCAGGTGAATCTGATGCCTGTAGGTTTGAGAACCACTGTCCTAAAATATACCTGCCCTTGAGTTCATGGAGGAGGAAGAATTCTGTGTGAGGGAAATTAATCTGTTTGTATCTTGCCCTACAACTTCATTCCCTCTCCTACATGTCAATGAACATCTTTGCATTGATGGAGAACTTTTTTAAAGTTTTAATTTATTTTTCACTGTGCTAGGTCTTTGTTGCTTCGTAGGCTTTCCTCTCGTTGTGGCCAGCAGCGGGTACTCTCTAGTCGCTCCTAGGCTCTAGAGCACAGCTTAATAGTTGTGGCACACTAGCTTAGTTGCTCTACAGTGTATGAGATCTTCCTGGATAAGGGATTGAACCTGTGTCTTCTGCATTGGCAGGCAAATTCTTTACCACTGAGCCATCAGAGAAGCCCTGATGGAGCACTTTTAAATGAAAGGGTTTTCACACTTTATCATTTACTTTCTGCACATAAGAGTCCTACTCATTAGGCAGAGCAAGCCAAAGAAGCTTATGCTCTTCATCTGGCCATCTTATAAAAGTGAAAACCAGCAATAAGAGGTTAAGTGATTTTCTTAAAATCGCAGTAAGTACAGTGTCAGAGTTAAGACTATTAATCTGGTTTCGTGACATAAATCACAGCTTCTTCTCTTTTTATTGTGTTTCAGAAATAGCATTTTTTTTTCTGACTTGTAAGAGTCAACAATATTAGCTGCAGAAAAGCTGGTAAGCATAGAAACTACCAGAGAAGAAATGAAAAAAATCACCGAGAATTCCATCATCTGTTACTGTACATTTTCTCTACCTTCTTTTCCTTTAAGTTCAAGGGCACACACAGGCACAGGTGTGGCGCTCTTATCCATTGTGTGATATCATCAGGAGAGAAGCAGCGCCCTTGTCTTCAGAGCCTATGCCAACTTTTGGGGGAGACCATAAATGAGAAGTCTCAAGTATTATTTTCTTTATTTACTGTTCAAAGTTTTAAGTAACTCTGAAAGGAGATACAAAATGTAAATGAAAAATCAGCTTTGCTGATTTTTTCGAGCAGCCGTGACAGGGGGCATTGTTAATTCTGATATGAAAATAGTCAGTATCCCTATGCTCTTAGGGGTGCCGGAGGCAATGTCAACTGCAGAGAGTGTGTATGGGTTCACTCTGACTACCCATAATAAAATCCAATAATAAAAATACTCTCCAATACCATAACAGCCCAGTGTGTTATGGCTCCCGCAATAAGCCAAAAATGAGAAAAATATACCCAAAGGCACATGATGGGAAACTTAATTTTTTATGGACCCAGAGAATTATTTTCCCCTGATTCTGGCATTCCTCTAAAATCCAGTATTCTTTTCTTTACATCCTTAACTCACAAGCAGAACTAAAAAGCGAAGGCCCAAAAGCCTGAAGAAGACTCATGCGGAGGTCAAGCAAAATGCTATTTCTGACAAAAACCTTTTTTTAGGCACTTAAAGATATTCATTTTTAACTACATTTGTTTGTCTCGTTGGTTAGCAAGAACATTTGCAAAGGTGTCCTGAGTTCCTTTGGGGGGTTTCTCGTAAGAGTTCCTAAACTACTGTATCTTCACTTCAGAATATAAATCAAACAGTGAAACCAAGAGTTCTATTTCAGAGCAGGGTTAGGGGAACAAAACCTCCTGACAAGAACAATCCCATTTGTAGAGTGTCTGCTGTGCGTGGGTATTGCACCGGCAATCTTCAGATAGCTGATGTAACCTCTATCTAAAATTGTGAAATATTTTAAGCATTCAAAGAGGTATAGCAAATATAATGATTACCTGTGAATCTACCGCCTGACATTCAGATTCCAACATTTTGCCATATTGACAATGATTTGAAATAAAGAAAACATTTTTCCTGTTCCCCTCTTTTTACCCTCGCCCCCTTTTATCATTCCCATGCACTTTTTATTCCTTTCCTGTCTCTCACTCTCAGTATATACATATATACATATGCATGTTTAAAACATTTCTATAAATGGTTTCATAAAGTAAATATGCAGCTTGCTTTTTTAGATCTATATTACCTTTTGCAAGCTGATCCATGTACATATAACCTCTTTTTTCTTTTTTTAAATTTATTTTAATGTATTTATTTTTAATTGAAGGATAATTGCTTTACTATATTGTGTTGGTTTCTGCCATATATCAACATGAATCAGCCATAGGTATACATGTGTTCCCTTCCTCTTGAGTCTCTGTCCTATCTCCCAGCCCTCGGCTATCACAAGGTTCCTTTGCTGTATGACGCAGGGAGCTTAAACTGGCACACATAACCTCTTTAAGTCTCAGTTTCTCCACCTGTCAGACAGGGACAATGATGCTACCTACAACTAGGTTAAATTTAAAAGGTCATAATTTTTCTGGTGAAGTGTTAGCCCTATGTCCAGTGTGTGATAGGCACTTGCTAGCCGTTAATCACAAACAGCTTATTATTATCTAACATACCATGCTGCCTTTCATGAGATTAGCCAAAGCAGTTCTCCTTGCCTTCTCTGGCAATTAACATCCCCTAGGAACATCTTCCATAACTCACAAATTTGCACCTACTTCACATGACCCCAGGAGAGAGTAAAGGGGCATAGCATCATAGGCTGATTAAACACACTTACAATGGTTCAGATACACACGCACAAAGGTGATCTGTGTGCCAAGGACCCACTGGAGCTGCTCTGTATGAACCTATTTCACCCCCACAACTCAGTGCATTTCACGGGTGAGGAAACTGAAGCACAGAGAGGTTAATAATTGCTGCAGACCACAGAGCTAGCGAGTGCTGCCACAACCAGATGACAAACTCAGGAAATCTTCTTTCTGAGCCTGTGCTCAGGGCTGACCCTCGGCTGCTTTGCCACATCTGAGCCTGCATGGTTTTCTCTATTTTCTGGTTTTGCAAAAGCTGCACGTTCACAAAAGAGATCTGCGACAGCAAATGTTATGTGTGCTTCCCAGGGTATTTACTGAATTATTTACTAAAGACAAATACCCAGAGCCATTAGCATTGGACAGCGGCTCACACAGCTCAGCTGAAGCGGATATAAATATGTTGTGCAGGAGAGGAGATCCAAGGTTTTGGCTCCTTGGTTCCCACCAGTCCTCACAGAGGAGCAGGGAGATTTCCCTCTTTATCATGAGACACTGGTTTCCTTATGTTCAACCAAACAACAAACCATCATTTGCTTCCCTCTGAAACAACACAGAAGGGAGACAGGAATTTTTAAGACTGGCCTTTCATTGCTGTAGTGGGGTAAGTGGTAGAAAAAACCGTTGAGGGCACCTTTGTGAGCGTGTTTAATTAAACTTCCCTATAGTCCCAGATGAGCAGTAAGGATTTTGCAGCATCTGATGCCAGATGTGGCTAGTTGGTGTGAAAATTATGGCCTTGTTTATTTAACCTAATTGTTCAGCAATACCGGTCAGCCTCTCTAGGTAAGCTAGGCCCAGTTCTTTTTTGTTGTTCCTTTCTGTGTTTTACCAACACAGCTCAAAGATCTTCCCAGTCTCCCAATGGCACTGGCTAGCTATGAGGGACAAAGCACCTCTAGGTGTAAAAGGAAGGAAGGAGCCCAAGGTACAGTTCAGCTGTAGCAGAGAATAACAGCAGCCCTCCCTCATTTCAAAGGGAGACAGTGAAAGAGGAAGTGAGTTTGTACTAAACCAAAATAAGAACTTACTTCAAAAAAAAGAAGGACCTGCTCCTCTTTGGAACAGGCTGCTGCGCCAGATTGTGCAACCTCCCTCTCCTGAGACCTTGCGGTACAGGATGTGCCGTGTCTGATGGGCACAGCAGCTTCCAAAGTTACTTCCAGACGCTATCAATAAGCCCCTCAGATTCTCAGGAATCTGCAGGACTGGCGTGTGCCTTCCAGACACCCAGGCAGCTTATCCCCCTTCCTTGCCCTCGGCTCAGGTTACTTAGGTGAGAAAGGTTAAATAAACAACAATGAAAATAAACAGGAACACAATCCAGATCCCTAGAATTCCCTTGAGCAAAACACAGATATTTACTAATTTGGTTTAAAGCAAATAGAGAAATAGCATACATTTCTTTCCATCTCTGTCCCTGTCTGAATTTTATTAAACCAATCAGGATCTTTTTGGGGGGGCTGTATTTTATATTCGATTGGGTCTTTAAAAAAAAAAAACAAAACAGGTGTTCAAAGGAAAAACCAAATACCACCAGAGGTTAAAAAATACTAAACTGAGTTACTGCCTGTGAGCTAAGAACCAAAGCCACAGTACTCAGGAACTCAGTTCGGTTTATCTCCCTGGGCTAAAGGCAAAAGGAGTCCATTATTTCTTATTAGAAGAGATTCTACTCATTACAAGAAATATCTGAGGTAGACCAGGTTTAGGGTAGTCAGATTTACCAAACAGAAATCCAAGATGCTCAGTTAAATTTGTATTGTGGATAAATACAGAATCATTTTTAGTATAAGCTTGTCACATGTAATTGGGGACATGCTTTTACTAAGAAATGATTCATTGTTTACCTAACATTGGAACAACGCATCGTCCAGTATTTTATCTAGCAGTCCTAATTAGGTGAGGGTCTTTGGGGCTCAGGGTCATGCAGGAGCAGCTCATTCATATGGCTACATGTGGGACTTGGTAACATTTTTCTTTCACAATATTAAGTTGGGGTTGTACAATAGCATATTCTACTACAAGGACCAGAAACCAAACTCTTCCATCTTGGATTACCCTTTGTCCAATAAGCACAGTGGAAGAGTGTACTTATTTGAGGGGCAACACATACAGCTCCTAGGTCCTCTAGGAACTCAAGTAAGACAAATCTCTGTCACCCATGCCTCCCAGACAAGGAAGATCCATTGCTGGTGTCGGGAAGGCGGTTCACGGAAGGAGACTTTGACATGACTGATTTCTAGTTTTTGAAGCTGGTTATCAGAGGTTTTCACAGATGTCCAGAAGACGGGCAGATTTACAGAGAAAACTAGGAAGGCTGAGGGGCACAACCGCTCTTTTCCTTCTCAGTGGCCCAGTAAATACCTCTTTCTAGACACTCTCCACCTGGGTAGCCCAAAAGGTTGTCACACGCTGCATGCTCAACACTTCCTTCATTCTCTTCTTCTCCAAACCCACTTGTCCTCCATTAACTCCTGCCTCAGCTACAGCCCACGTACAAAGGCTCCAACACCCACAGGCTGCCAGCCTCTCTTACCCCGGTGAGTCAAATACCAATGCCTTGCAAGGTTGCCTCTGAGATGTCTCTCCAGTCACACCTCCCACCTGTCCCTTAGTTTAAGCTGTCATCACTCCTCACCTCCACATCAGCAGAAAGGTCTTAATGACACCCTCCTCCCCTTCCAGCCATTTCCTCTTTTTTTCTCTTCTCAAAAATGCCCGGATGGCTCAGATGGTAAAGAATCTGCCTGCAATGCGGGAGACCCAGGTTTGATCCCTGGGTCGGGAAGATCCCCTGGGGAAGGGAATGCCTACCCACTCCAGTATTCTTGCCTGGAGAATCCCATGGACAGAGGAGCCTGGCAGGCTACAGTCCATGGGGTTGCAGAGAGTCAGACATGACTGAGAGACTAACACTCTCAAAAACACAACATTGAGGATGTTTCTCCATTTCTTAGTAAGACTCCACCCGCCAATGCAGGAGGTGTGGGTTTGATTCGTGGGTCGGGAAGACCCCTGGAGGAGGAAATAGCAACTCTAATACAGTATTCTAATGTATTCCATGGACAGAGGAGCCTGATGCACTATAGTCCATGGGGTCCCAAGAGTCAGACATGACTTGGCGACTAAACAGCAGCAGCAGCTTCATTTCTTACAAACCTAAGCGGCTTTTCACGCCTAGAGAATAAAATCCAACTTGCCTCAGGGCAGGCATACAGGTCCTCCAAGGTTTGGCAGTGGTCTTCATTTCCAGCCTCTTGACCAGCACTTCTCCCCAACAACAGATGGGCCCCAGCTACTGGCCAGTTGTCTGCCATCTGATGCTCCTTCACGTCAGGATGGCTTTGCACAGACTGTTCTTTTACCTGGAATGTCCTCCATCTACCCTGCGTTTTGTATGGCAAGTCTGTCTTTCCAGACTCTGCTCAAGCAGTAGACCTGCTTCTGTTAAGCTGTTTCCTTCTGTGGGGCAGAGTTAGCTGCTCCTTGTACCCCCAGAGCACATGGACCAGCCTTCACTCTGAGACTAACCTTTGCACTGAGCGTGGCCACGGCAGGTCTGTCTTCCCCAGAGGATTGACTGTGAGCTCTGGGGGAGAGACTTGCTCCCCTTATCAAATCCCTGGGACTCTGCATAAGCACTGACTATAATAATTATAGCAGTACTGAGTATTTATGGCTAGTACCAGCTTATGTGCTAGGCAGTTTTCTAGACTCTTCATCTATTTTAACTCTTTAATCCTGACAAGATCCTAAGAACCCAGTATTCTTATTATATCCATTTGCTAGAAGAAACTGAACCCAAATGTGAAGGGCTAGCCAAAGCACCATGGCTGGTGGTTTCAACTCTGCTGGACAGTAGAAGTACCTGAAAAACTTTGTAAAAACACTGATGCTCAGGCAAAGAACCAGTGACTCATTATCTTAGGTAGGCAGACCCAGAGGAGCTAGGTGATTCTAATGTACAGCCAGCTCTGACGATCACTGATCTACTTTCTCCATCCTATGAAACTTGAACCCATGTTGGAGGTAGAGGAGAGAAGCCAGAGAATTTTGGAGCGGGAAAAGGGAGTCGGACTCTGACAGCTGGGGCTCTAAAGTTCTGCGGCCCATGCCCCTGAATTCCCCACGAAACATCAGACCCCAGTCGAGGAGCTCAGTGCCAGGGCCACCGGACATGCTGCTTTGCCTCCTTCCCGGGCACTGCTGATGAGGACTGTGTTCTTGCCTTAGCACATGCCTGGCCTGAGGTCAGGAGTGGGAAAAGGTGGCGGATATGGCTCCTTTCCAATCTGGGCGTGAACTTCACCAGACAACAGAGGAAGGCTCTGGCTGAATTAGACATTTCTGAGCACATGCACTGTGATTCTGCCTAATCTTCTCCAAAGACAGAACTGGCCCTGTTTCTCTTGGTGCACCAGCTGCTTCTCTGAAATCATCCTCTTGCCAAAATTAGAATGTGTACTGAAGTAACTGCTTTCCACGTAGTCAAAGAGTTGTCAAAAGCAGCATTTGACCTTAAAAATGTTCATTTGACGAGTGCTTGACAGGTATTTAGTGACATCAGTGCTAGTGGTTTGCCAGGGAAGAAGTAAGAACAGAACAGAAACTAGAGAAACTTGATACAGAAAGAATGAGGACTTGATCTGGGATAAGGACAAGAAGTCAGGGGGTTTTGTTTTTCAGATATAAAGACCTAAAAAGGTGAGTTAGTATAGAAGTATTAGGAGGAATAAAACATGGGGCCATGGTGGAGTTTATACAGTGCAGGAGAGCTCAGTTCCAACCCATGAACTGAGGGGCTACAGCTTGACCACAATGAGGAAAGACATGGACTCCCTATGGCTGAAATTGTATAGGAGACAGGGACCAGGACCATCCCCATGGAAAAGAAATGCAAAAAAACAAAATGGCTGTCTGAGGAGGCCTTACAAATAGCTGTGAAAAGAAGAGAAGTGAAAAGCAAAGGAGAAAAGGAAAGATACAAACATTTGAATGCAGAGTTCCAAAGAATAGCAAGAAGAGATAAGAAAGCCTTCTTCAGTGATCAATGCAAAGAAATAGAGGAAAACAACAGAATGGGAAAGATTAGAGATCTCTTCAAGAAAATCAGAGATACCAAAGGAACATTCCATGCAAAGATGGGCTCGATAAAGGACAGAAATGGTATGGACCTAACAGAAGCAGAAGATATTAAGAAAAGGTGGCAAGAATACACAGAAGAACTGTACAAAAAGATCTTCACAACCCAGATAATCACAATGGTGTGATCACTGACCTAGAGCCAGACATCCTGGAATGTGAAGTCAAGTGGGCCTTGGAAAGCATCACTACGAACAAAGCTAGTGGAGGTGATGGAATTTCAGTTGAGTTATTCCAAATCCTGAAAGATGATGCTGTGAAAGTGCTACACTCAATATGCCAGCAAATTTGGAAAACTCAGCAGTGGCCACAGGACTGGAAAAGGTCAGTTTTCATTCCAATCCCAAAGAAAGGCAATGCCAAAGAATGCTCAAAGTACTGCACAATTGCACTCATCTCACACGCTAGTAAAGTAATGCTCAAAATTCTCCAAGCCAGGCTTCAGCAATATGTGAACTGTGAACTTCCTGATGTTCAAGCTGGTTTTAGAAAAGGCAGAGGAACCAGAGATCAAATTGCCAACATCCGCTGGATCATGGAAAAAGCAAGAGAGTTCCAGAAAAACATCTTTTTCTGCTTTATTGACTATGCCAAAGCCTTTGACTGTGTGGATCACAATAAACTGTGGAAAATTCTTCAAGAGATGGGAATACCAGACCACCTGACCTGCCTCTTGAGAAATTTGTATGCAGTTCAGGAAGCAACAGTTAGAACTGGACATGGAACAACAGACTGGTTCCAAATAGGAAAAGGAGTTCGTCAAGGCTGTATATTGTCACCCTGTTAATAAATAGAAGTTTATTTAACTTCTATGCAGAGTACATCATAAGAAACACTGGGCTGGAAGAAGCACAAGCTGGAATCAAGATTGCTGGGAGAAATATCAATCACCTCAGATATGCAGATGACACCACCCTTATGGCAGAAAGTGAAGAGGAACTAAAAAGCCTCTTGAGGAAAGTGAAAGTGGAGAGTGAAAAAGTTGGCTTAAAGCTCAACATTCAGGAAACGAAGATCATGGCATCTGGTCCCATTTAGATCAGATCAGTCGCTCAGTCATGTCTGACTCTTTGCGACCCCATGAACTGCAGCACGCCAGGCCTCCCTATCCATCACCAGCTCTCGGAGGGCACTCAGACTCACATCCATCGAGTCAGTGATGCCATCCAGACATCTCATCCTCTGTCGTCCCCTTCTCCTCCTGCCCCCAATCCCTCCCAGCATCAGAGTCTTCTCCAATGAGTCAACTCTTCGCATGAGGTGGCCAAAATACTGGAGTTTCAGCTTTAGCATCATTCTTTCCAAAGAAATCCCAGGGCTGGTCCCATTACTTCATGCCAAATAGATGGGGAAACAGTGGAAACAGTGTCAGACTTTATTTTTGTGGGCTCCAAAATCACTGCAGATGGTGACTGCAGCCATGAAATTAAGAGACACTTACTCCTTGGAAGGAAAGTTATGACCAACCTAGATGGCATATTCAAAAGCAGAGACATTACTTTGCCAACAAAGGTCCGTCTAGTCAAGGCTATGGTTTTTCCAGTGGTCATGTATGGATGTGAGAGTTGGACTGTGAAGAAGGCTGAGCACAGAAGAATTAATGCTTTTGAACTGTGGTGTTGGAGAAGACTCTTGAGAGTCCCTTGGACTGCAAGGAGATCCAACCAGTCCATTCTGAAGGAGATCAGCCCTGGGATTTCTTTGGAAGGAATGATGCTAAAGCTGAAGCTCCAGTACTTTGGCTACCTCATGCGAAGAGTTGACTCATTGGAAAAGACTCTGATGCTGGGAGGGATTGAGGGCAAGAGGAGAAGGGGACGACAGAGGATGAGATGGCTGGAGGGCATCCCTGACTCGATGGACGTGAGTCTGAGTGACCTCTGGGAGTTGGTGATGGACAGGGAGGCCTGGCGTGCTGTGATTCATGGGGTCACAAAGAGTCGGACACGACTGAGTGACTGATCTGATCTATCTGATGCTGAAATAAGAACATGGTGGTATCTTCCAGGGTTAAGTCTGTCAGAATGATCATCATGGTGAATGAAGATGCTGTTTAGCACAGGCCATGCAATCCCAGGTAGTTGGCTCTGGGCTTAACTCCTTATGCGCTGTGTGCTTAATCACTCAGTCGTGTCTGACTCTAGGGGATCTTCCCAACCCAAGGAATGAATGCAGGTCTCCCACATTGCAGGCAGATTCTTTACAGGCTGAGCCACCAGGGTAGCCCAAGAACACTGGAGTGAGTAGCCTATCCCTTCCCCAGGGGATTTTCCCAACCTAGGAATTCAACCCGGGTCCCTGCATTGCAGGCAGAGTCTTTACCAGCTGAGCCCCAGCCCTTTATGAACTCTGTCATTTTGCACAAGCTCCTTAAACTCACCGAGCTTTGTTTCCTCATATGCAAAATAGCCTTAATAAATACCTACCTCATGCAATTTTGGGAAAGAAGAATCCATATCAACAATAATAGCTAATACTTCTAGAGCGGGATGATGTGTGTGTGTGTGCACAGTGCACACACACACACACATGCATGTTTGAGTAATCTCTTCACTTAATCTTCACAATAATCCTCAAAAGTAAGTATTGTTATCATAACTATTTTACAAATGAGGAAACTGCGGAACAGAGAAATTAAGTGACTTCCCCAGGTTCATGCCCATAATAAGTGGCTAAGAAAGATTTTGAAACAAGGCAATCTGGTGCCAGTATCTAGGCTCTTACCTGCTATACTATGCTCAAAATTCTCTACATGTATTAGCGGAATAAATGAGGACACATGTCAAATGCAAGACAAATGGAAATGCCAGAATTCTTAAATTTCAGCTTTCAAAGAGGATTTCCCTAATCTCTCAGGTGCCAGGAATGGCCTTTAGACCTACACTTGCTTTCTATCTCATCCTCTCCTTTTCTTTGCACACTTTGGCTGGATGCAGAAGAGCCCTGTGGGAAGACACAAAAGCATGTTCTGATGTCCTCAGACCCCCACTGAGTCCCCTGACTCAGCAGGCAGCAAGGACAGGAATGCACAGCTAAATCAACCTCATCTAACCACTCTCACTCAACTGATGCTCCCCAAGGACAGCTCACCTAATTTCTCAAGATTCCCAAGTCCCAGAATTTTAAAAACCCTGTTTATTTGTGTTGACAGTCATCACTTCTCTAGGTTACTTCTTCAAAACTACTATCCTACCAAAGGTATGTACTAGTGAGAAGACAAAGCTGAGGACCAGATTGGCATCTGGTGGCATCTGAAGGTAGATTTGATGGGAAGAGTGAATCTCTTCCTAGATTCACTGTCACTACTGGAGCAGGGGATGCACCTCAAGAGTCCCTTCTGATTATAACCACTGGCAGCTGCCAGCATCTCTCGCTTACTTCAACCACTGAGCTTCTTCGAGAGAACCAAGCAGTATTTATGTAAATGATTGATTAAATTGTATATTTGAACATGCATGCAAGAAAAATAAGTTTTAAGAAAAATAAAGGAAAAACTGGAGCCCCCAACCCTTTCCACAATATTGTCAATTTAAGCTACATTACAGAGATGAGAAGGCTCACGACTTAGCTTTCACCATGGTAAGCCACAGCATTGATTCCTCTGAGATTCTGAAAAAGGGGTCAAAGTAGCAGATTAGGAGGAAGGATTCACATGCCTCCAAGGACCCTGCCCCACTGCCTACCTTCCCAGAACCACAGTCCACCCCTCCTTCAAAATCCAGGTTCTCCAAGAAGAAGCCCTCATAAGCACTTGTTCCCTTACCAGGCTGAGTTAGGCAGTGGAGAGGACAGTGAACACAGAGTTTAGAGTGTCACAAATTCAGTGAGAGCCTGGCCAGCCATCTCTCTCATCATGTGAATTGAGGCACATCCCTCTCTGAGTCTGGGACTCTTCACTGACACAGGGACTGGCATTCAGCATCTGTCCCAATGGTTCCATTTAGTATGCCTTCCTGAGCTGCAGAGGTCAGAAACAACATTTCCAGCCTCCCTTGCAGCTAGGGTACAGGGTGCTATTTGGGTTTAGCTGAGCAGAGACTCACACACCACTGAGAAGGTGAAAGTGAGAGGCTGTATCATTGCTACTTCTGCTCTTTCTCCTGGAAATCATGGGGAGAATTTTTTTTTTTTTATTAACCTGTGGTTTTTAATGACTAGGACCATAACTACTGAATGAGAGGTGAGGCACTGGTGACTTGACGCATAATGCACAAGTTTCCATGGTGGCTTCCTGATTTCTCACCTTCCTGATTGTGGCAGATACAGCAGCTCTCTGGGCAGACCAGTCTTACCGAGGGGTTCTGGGAGTCATTCCTAGAGACACAGCCTGCTCCTCCCACTCCCCCAGTGATTTCTGTAAGCACCCAGGTCCCCCATTAAAACCCTCTTTCTCTAATAGAGTGGCCTCTGTTTTCTGCAACTGAGCCCAGTCAGATATACCTCTGCCTCATTCAGAGTGGATATGAGGACTAAAAGACTAAAGGGACACAGTTAAGAACATAAGCTCTGGGCTCAGATGCCCTGAGCTTAAACCCTGGCCCTGCTTCTTGATCTATAACTATGAGCAAGTTCCTTAATCCCCAATTACTACACAATGGGGTTATCACGAACCACATGAGTAATGCATGTAGAATGCTTGCCACAGTATTTGGTCCTTAGTAGGGATTCAGTAAATGTTAGCTTCTTTTTGTCCCAGGTTCCTATAGAACCCTCTGTACCCGTCTATTGCAGCACTTGTATTGATTAGCCCTCTGTGAACACAAAGCCAGAGGACTGTCTGTCATGTGGGAGCAAAACGTACAGGAAAATCCACAATTCAAAACAAAATGATTTGGGAGTAACCTTAAAGAAGGAGAACTGAAAGTGACTGTTAACTAAGAGGAAACTTAAGTCTATATTGTACCCTGTTATGAAGACCACCAGTGTGAACAGGTGGTCAGGTACAGCACAGAGAGGCTGCAGTACTGCAATGAGATGGAGTTGGCCAGGCCTGTCCAAGGGCTCTCAAAGGTAGAGAAATCTTGGCTGAGCAAGTGTTTCTCTTTGCTCGGTAAGGTCCTCCTGGCTGCGGTAAGAGTCTGTCAAGCTTTTTCTCAAAGCAACACTTCTTGAATCCATGGTGATGCTATCATTCTGACTTCCCATTTTGTTATCCAGACAGAGGCCACGTCAGACCAGTCAACTTGACAGTTTAATTCCTCATTTTAAATTGATATATTATCGCCCTGATTATGGTAATTTGGTTTTCCAAGTACTTGTCTACTGGGGGATAATAAGGCACTGATTTGTTGATTTGGGCTTTCCTTTTGATTTTAGAGATGTAGTTCTCATTGTATTTTAATGGGCTCTAATTGGATTTGTATTAATAGCAGTCATAATGAGCTTGGGCAACGTAAGTCCACTTCCAAGAGACAATCCCTTTGAAATGGGCCATTACGATCAGGGTTATGAGTCAACTGGGCCGAGAGCCAGGCTCCTGCCCATGGCGGATTCACTGAGGCAAATGCTACCTGCTTCCTGTGCACTGTGTCATCAGCTATAATCTTCAAACTTGAGCATCCAAACTATACGCAATGATCTGCTTTCATGTCTATGTAAGCTCCTGGATGCAATGGCCATGCTTCAGTCAGATTTCACCTCGAAATGCCCAACTGAGTGCCAGGCACATACAGAGTTGCTATATAAGACATACTGGATGCATAAATCCCTAAACACATGGATGTGTCCTTCTGTAGAGGAGGCCTTTTTTGAACTATAGAAACAAAGAGAAAAAGAAAATTCCAAAGCATTTGCAAGAAGAGGGAAATCATGGGCTTAAACGTTCTGTGGTGATTCTTTGAAAATACTCAAAACCTAGCTATTGATATTTCAGTATTTTTGGATAGCTCTTTATTTCATGTTGCTATCTTCAGCAATATGTGAACCGTGAACTTCCTGATGTTCAAGCTGGTTTTAGAAAAGGCAGAGGAACCAGAGATCAAATTGCCAACATCCGCTGGATCATCGAAAAAGCAAAAGAGTTCCAGAAAAACATCTATTTCTGCTTTATTGACTATGCCAAAGCCTTTGACTGTGTAAATCACAATAAACTGTGGAAAATTCTCAAAGAGATGGGAATACCAGACCACCTGATCTGCCTCTTGAGAAATCTGTATGCAGGTCAGGAAGCAACAGTTAGAACTGGTCATGGAACAACAGGACTGGTTCCAAATAGGAAAAGGAGTACGTCAAGGCTGCATATTGTCACCATGTTTATTTAACTTATATGCAGAGTACATCATGAGAAATGCTGGACTGGAGGAAACACAAGCTGGAATCAAGATTGCTGGGAGAAATATCAATCACCTCAGATATGCAGATGACACTGTCCTTATGGCAGAAAGTGAAGAGGAACTCAAAAGCCTCTTGATGAAAGTGAAAGTGGAGAGTGAAAAGGTTGGCTTAAAGCTCAACATTCAGAAAACGAAGATCATGGCATCTGGTCCCATCACTACATGGGAAATAGATGGACAAACAGTGGAAACAGTGTCAGACTTTATTTTTGTGGGCTCCAAAATCACTGCAGATGGTGACTGCAGCCATGAAATTAAAAGACGCTTACTCCTTGGAAGGAAAGTTATGACCAACCTAGATAGCATATTCAAAAGCAGAGACATCACTTTGCCAACAAAGGTTCGCCTAGTCAAGGCTATGGTCTTTCCTGTGGTCATGTATGGATGTGAGAGCTGGACTGTAAAGAAGGCTGAGCACCGAAGAATTGATGCTTTTGAAGTGTGGTGTTGGAGAAGACTCTTGAGAGTCCCTTGGACTGCAAGGAGATCCAACCAGTCCATTCTGAAGGACATCGGCCCTGGGATATCTTTGGAAGGAATGATGCTAAAGCTGAAACTCCAGTATTTTGGCCACCTCATGCGAAGAGTTGACTCATTGGAGAAGACTCTGATGCTGGGAGGGATTGGGGGCAGGAGGAGAAGGGGACGACGGAGGATGAGATGTCTGGATGGCATCACTGACTCGATGGATGTGAGTCTGAGTGACCTCCGGGAGTTGGTGATGGACAGGGAGGCCTGGTGTGCTGCGGTTCACGCGGTCGCAAAGAGTCAGACACGACTGAGCAACTGATCTGATCTGATAATGGGTGGATTAGTTTTCTACTGCAGTATAACACATTTCCACAAATGTCAAGGCTTACAAAAACATCCATTTATTATCTCCCAGTTTACACAGATCAGGAGTCCAGGCACAGAATGGCGCAGCTAGGCTCTTGGTTTGGGCAAGAATGTTATTGCTGCAGCTGCTGCTGCTAAGTCGCTTCAGTCGTGTCTGACTCTGTGTGACCCAATAGATGGCAGCCCACCAGGCTCCCTCGTCCCTGGGATTCTCCAGGCAAGAACACTGGAGTGGGCTGCCATTTCCTTCTCCAATGTATGAAATTGAAAAGTCAAAGTTAAGTCGATCAGTTGTGTCTGACTCTAGCAACCCCATGGACTGCAGCCAACCAGGCTCTTCCGTCCATGGGATTTTCCAGGCAAGAGTACTGGAGTGGGGTGCCATTGCCTTCTCCAAAGAATGTTATTAGGTGACAATTAGCATATTGGGGACGAATAGAGGATGAGATGGTTGGATAACATCACCGACTCAATGCACCTGAGTTTGAGCAAGCTCCGGGAGATAGTGAAGGACAGGGAAGCCTGGTGTGCTGCAGTCCCATGGGGCTGCAAAGAGTTGAACACGACTTAGAGACTGAACAACAATTTCTCTTTGGCAAGCACTAAAGATTATACTGGAGTTCCAGATTATTCTGGAACTAGAAAACCAGATTTTTATTTTTTGTTTTTCTGGTTTTATTTCAGACTAGGCTCTTTGGAAGAGGTCTTGACCCAAATGTGTTCATTTCAGGCAGAGAAAGACCATCTTTCTAGAGTCCTCCTAGAAAAAGTACAAGTTCAGGGGAAACTGTGAGGGGAGAGGGCAATGGCATCACAAATGTGTAAAACTAGAGCTTGGAATCCATGCCTCAGGCTTCCACTCCAATCTCTAAAAACAGAAATGAAAAAAAGGTAATTCCCTGGCAGTCTAGTGGTTAGGTCTCCGTGTTTTCACTGCTGAGGACCTGGGTTCAATTTCTGGTCAGGGAACTAAGATCCCACAAGCCACATGGTGAGGCCAAAAGAGAAAAAAGAAAAGAAAGAAATGCTTACCTCAAAATACTGCAGTCAATGTACTCAATTTGCCAACTCACAACTGGAACAACTGACAGGCCAAATGATGGTAAACTGTAAATTCTCTGAAGGCAAGGGTTGTGTCTCATTTATCTTTGTACCCCAAAGACAAGCAAGGGTCTGTCATGCATTTAGCACACTGTATGCTGACAAAATCGAGGATTTTGGACAAAACTAAGCATGACTGCAAAATAAATGGTGGCATTAAAAAATTATCAATAATTCGAAAACTTCACTGATTCATAAATTTAGCTGCAAAGAAAAAAGGAAAAAAATTCTAGAGTGATTTCTTTTATTTGGCTTCTTCTGCCTCTTCTCCTCTCCTTCTTTCTCTTCCTTCTCCTTGCTTTAAATAATGATCAGCTAATGTTGTTTTTTTCTTTGTCAGAAAGTGGATACAAAACAGAAACAATCCTTTGATACGCTAAAATCCCATTGGCCTGTGAGGGTATTTGGGGGTATTTCTTTATTTCAGTTCTGAGTTTCACCTTTCCTTCAAAAACAGCTTGAAGGAAAGGTGAAACTCAGAACTGAAATAAAGAAATACCCCCAAATACCCTCATAGGCCAATGGGATTTTTCAGTCTTTTAAAATCACATACAACCCAGTAAAGATCTTGACAAAGATCTAGACATACCAGAGAAACTTGAGATTTCACCACTGTGTCTATGTTAGGACAATTTCAATATCAAACAGGAAGAATTAGTTTATGCTCTATGACCTGCCCATGGAGCTAAGTCTAGCCTTTTGCCTGAAGTAAGTTGGTAAAGAAGACAGAAACAGGGAGGGCCCATCAACCCCAAACCCCGTCACCCTTTGCTCATCCCCATGAACATGACCCAAGCTTTCCTCTTGAAGAGAGAGGGAAAGAACAACTATAAACAACCTGTCGGCACAGTCAGAAGGCTGTACTGGATTTGCAATTGGGACTATTTCATGTGAAATTCTGACCTTCTCTAGTTTGTTTCCCATCAGTCTTCAATGAAAAACAAATAAACCTAAGAGTTAGAATATAACATGATTTGGAAAATCAACTGTCCTTGCTAAAAAGGAACAAAAGAGTATGGTTTCCTTCTGTTAGTCTTGGGGACGGAAATTTCCTATGGGAGTAGCGCACATCCTGATGGTTGTTCAGTGGGGTTGGATTATGGGCCTAAGGGCCCAAGGGGGAGGGAGACCCCTGCCAGGTTTGGTTTGTTTTCAGTAGGGAAGTTGATTCCTCTTAAAGAGCACCACAGTCCACTGCCTCAAGACAGTTATTTTACACCTTACCAATCACTGGGGTTCACTGCTAATTCCTGCTGATAAGGCAAGCTGCAACTAAAATACATCCTCTAGTTCTACTGCGGTAAAATCATCTCTTCACCTTGCCTCATTAGCTTACCCCATCCTGCAATGCACCTTTCCTTGGAGGCTCCTGGGAGAGACTGCAAAAAGTGCCTGCACAGCTATTTTGTGTCAAGATAGCGATCAATACGTAGCGTACTGATTTATGTTAAGACGCGCATCTTGCCGAGCAAAGGGAAATCAAGAACAATGAGCTTACTTGGAGGTCCTACTGTTTATCAAGAAAATCAAACAAAACACAACTATAACAGGCACCTAGACCTGGAATATAAAGCATAACACTTCTACTTAGCTTCTGAGTCTTACTATGCCTGCCATATGGTAGCAAGTTGGCATAACTTAAATATCAGAGGACTTCGTTTTGAAATTCCACAACCATATCTGGTTTCTCGGTGTAGGTGTCCAACATGCCAACAGATGGTGCCCGGCATTTTACCCATTAAACTCTATGATCTCCATAACCATTTAATAATGAGATTGGACCAGATGAGATCAGAGAGCAGATTTTCATTCTGCACAGAGATTCTGCCAGCTTTTCAACTGCAAAGTGAATTTATGGAGTAAAAGCCTCTGAAATTATCCCATAAAAACAGAGCTATAAGCAATATTCTGCAGTCAGTTTTTGAGAATAAAGTGTTTGGAAGAAAAAAAAAAAGGCAGCAATGCAGCCATATGGACACACTCGCTTGAAAGATGAAAAATTGAGTATGTAGCAACAGATCACTTAAAATAATTGGTAACCATACTTTTAAGTGAAAAATGCTTTGGTTGCCCTTGGTTTGCCATCAATAATTCATTCAGTAATTGTTTACTGAGCACCTATTTTTTGCCAGTACACTTCTGTGTAATAGGGATTCGAGTGTGAACAAAATAAATTTCTGTCCTGATAAAGCTTCTGTTTCACTGACTTCTATATTTCTACCATAAACCATGTACTGGCATAGCTTGGGCTCCTGAGGGAGTGAGAAAGTCACCCTTTAGGCCACTGACTGCAGATAAATGCCCTGCTATATCCTGTAGTTAAAAAAAAGTAGTCTTTTAAAAATAAGATAGGCTAATGTTAATCACTCTGCTTCTTGGCTTCCAAGCAGGACAGATTTTTGTAACTCAGTCTGAGTCATGCAACTTCATTTTGTTGAATGTCTGTATGATCGACAGATGATTTTTATTACTCATCAGAGAGTTTTCCAATCAAATTTTGGAACTCTGTTGCTTCCGATTTTACTGAGAAAACCGAAACAAAAGAAGAACGTCCACAAATCTCTCCGACATACTCACCCATTACCTGCAGCTGTGCCATTACCTGGCTTCCCCGCTTACTAAGTCAACCCTCTCATTTGTACCCTGAATCTCCTATCCCTTTCCCACTTAGGGGCATGGCCACAACAATCTCCCCCTTTTTGCATCTTCCGATCTCCCCACTTTGCTATGTCATTGGTGCTGGTGCTGCTGCTGCTGCTGCTAAGTCATTGCAGTCGTGTCCAACTCTGTGCGACGCCATAGATGGCAGCCCACCAGGCTCCCCCAATCCCAGGGATTCTCCAGGCAAGAACACTGGAGTGGGTTGCCATTTCCTTTTCCAATGCATGAAAGTGAAAAGTGAAAGGGAATTCACTCCGTCGTGTCTGACCCTTAGCAACCCCATGGACTGCGGCCTACCAGGCTCCTCTGTCCATGGGATTTTCCAGGCAAAAGTACTGGAGTAGGGTGCCATTGCCTTCTCCGGTTATGTCATTGCTATGACCCCACAAATGTGCTGTTCTTTCTTTCTTCCACTTAAGACAACTCTTAAACCGAAATTTTCTCCTGGCTTGCACCCATTTATTTGTTCCCCTGTATAGGTATCTCTAATTCCTACTTGCCCATTCCCTGAACCCATTTTACCCTGGTTTTCACCCAACTCGCTCCACCAAAACTGGTCTTGTCAAATGACCAGTGACCTCCTCAAGGCTAAATCTGATGTTCAGTTCTCTGTCTTCACCCTACTAGGTCACCAACTGATGTAATCACTTCCTTTTCTTTGAAATGCATTCTTCACCTGGCGTCCCCATTCTCTAGGTTTTCTTCTTTCCTCCCTGGCTGCCACTTCTCAGGCTCCTTTGCTGGCTCCTCCTCCTTTTTCTCCCATTTCAGTGCTGCAAACCCCAAGACTCAAGTCTTCAACCTCTTCTCCTTATCTACATTCACTCCCAGGTGATTTTCTTCAGTCCCATGGCTTTACACACCATCTAGTCTTATGATTTCCGAACGTGCACTTCTAATCTGAATTTCCGACTCAACTCTAAGTGCCTACTCAACATACCATTTAGTGTTTTTAACTTAACCATTTAAACCATAGACTTAAATCCAAAATTTAACTCCTGTCTTCCACTTGAAACCTGCTCCTTTGAAGTCTTTCCATCTCAATAAATGGCAGTTCCATTCATCCAGTTACTTAGGCCAAAAGTTTTGGTATCACCTTTGATTTCTCTCTCTTTATTTATTTATTTTTTTTTTTTGCTTAACTTTACCATATTGTATTGCTGTTACTATACATCAAGATGGATCCGCCACCAGTATACACATGTTCCCCATCCTGATTATACAGAGTGAAGTAAGCCAGAAACAAAAACACAAATACAGTATACTAACGCATATATATGGAATTTAGAAAGATGGTAAAAATAACCCTATTTACGAGACAGCAAAAGAGACACTGATGTATAGAACAGACTTTTGGACTCTGATTTCTCTCTTTTTTTAATCATACTCTGCATCTAATCCATCAGCAAATGCTGTTAGCTCTACCCTCAAGAGGGATCCAGAATATGATCACGTTTCAGTGCCTCTGTTGTGACGACACTGGCCAGGCTGCCATCATCATCAACCTAAGTCATGCCACCAGTTACATAAATATATAGGACATCCCTCTCCTACCCTACAACCTGTCATGAAAGCTCTAAGTGAACACAACTCAGACTCTCTCAATGTTTCTGCAGGTATTATCCTCATTGTCATAACACTCACATCCACAGCTGTCATGAAAAGGTGAAGCACTCTGTTTTGGATTTGCAGTTACTCCCAATGGATATATTTCTGTATGGTTTTGTAGTTCTTCTGATTCTTGTTGCCACTGAACGTCATACTGATGTGATCTACAGAGCAGCATGTGTATGTATGTGTGTGTGTGTGCCCGCTCAGTCATGTCTGACTCGTTGTGACCCTGTGGACTGTAGCCCCACCAAGCTCCTCTGTCCATGGAATTCTCCAGTCAAGAATACTGGAGTAGGTTGCCACTTCCTTCTCCAGGGGATCTTTCTGACTCAGGGATGGAACTTGCGTCTCTTGTATCTTTTGCATTGTCAGGCGGATTCTTTACCATTGCACCACCTGGGAAGTCCCATGAGGCAACATATGCCTTTTATATGTATACTGCCTAGAGCCACATGGCTGAGGAGTAAGAGAGGCCATGAGTCCTGGGAGGCACTGTATCTGCCAACGCAGAGGAGATGGCACCTTTCTCTTTGCACAAACATGTCTTCTGCTCATCAAATCCTGCACCTATAGAGCTGTACACTTTAGGGGTGTGTGTGCTCTTCTAATAGGTCTGTTCAGAGCAGGGAGCCTTTTTTAACCTGCTTAGAAACACTGAGTAGGCGAGTAGCAGACTTGGCTTTCTGGTTTCCCTGGTGGTAGGGGTAAAAAATCTTCCTGTCAATGCAGGTTGATGTAAAAGATGCGGGTTCAATCCCTGGGTTGGGAAGATCCCCTGGAGGAAGAAATGGCAACCCACTCCAGTATTGTTGCCTGGAGAATCTGATGGACAGAGGAACCTGGTGGGCTACAGTCCATGGGGTGTCAAAGAGTTGGACACGACTGAGGCGACTTAGCATAGCACAGACTTGGCTATCACTGTGCACACAGGAGTCTAACCCAACTCAGAACTCTGTCCAGCCCCTGCTCCAAACAGCTCACATTTGCTGCTTCTAAGTTCTTTTTGGCTGGGAAATCAGGCAACTTAATTTATTTGAATTTTGTATATGATAAAATAAACAGACTCTTATAAAGAGTCTCAAGAAGCTATTTTATGATCAAGTGTCTGAAATTAGAACATCAATCTTCTGGTATCTCAAAAGTATATGAGTTGCTCAAAATCGGTATTTGGTTGCTCAAAAGTCCTTTTGACTTTGGATCTTGGCTCTGTTATGGACATCTAGATACTGAACTTCCAGATAAGTGGAAGTTTATGGGACTGCAATTATATACAAATATAGATTGTCAGCAGCAGTAGCAATAGATTGTCAGAAAGTGCTTTATTGATCTCTCAAGCTGACTTCATGAACATTTTTTCAGGATGGTCACATTCAAGCAATTCCTTCTCTAAAGACAATTTATTTGAACCCTACACTAAAAATGTGCTTGAAATCACTCTAATCCTATTTTTTAATATTCTCACTCAGCACTTGCCACTGTCTCTTCATGTCTGCGGTTTCATTTGAACGTGAGCTCAGATATCCCCTCATTAATTATCACACTATCCTATGAGACAACAGAAAAGCCATCTGCTCTCATTTTTTGATGTAGAAAATTGGGGACAAATAAACACATATAACTCATGAAATGTCAGAGCATTTAATGAGGTTGTAGGAACATAAAAATATTTAAAAATAGGTGTATAAAAACTAAAATTTAACAATGACCATCCAATGAGTCAGAAAGATACTCAGACAAACATTTTTTAACTGTTGGGTCAGGTTAAGGTTAAAGACAGAAAAGAGGTGTTCACAGAACACAAAATACTTAATATTATTTTTTTCAGGTAGCTTAAAAAAAAAAAACCTCTCTATAACCCAACTCTGAGGACCTTAAGAATTTTAATAAGAAGCTCCATGCTGATCATATCCAAAACAAACTATTCAACTATAAGTCCATTCTGTGATTCACATTTGCAAAAACCTGAACTGAAATGGTCATATGAGACTCTGAGCAATTTTACTAAAAACAAATAACCTAAAGCATGTATTGCGGCTGCTGAGAGGAAGCAGGCAGTGCTCAGGAGAGGCACTGGGCAGAGACTCAGATCCAAGGTGATCATGGGCTGAGCATCACTGGCAATACCACTCACTTGTCTGATCTCCCAGAGCTACACAGTGAAATGAGATAGAGCTGGATTAATTTTTTAGCACAGTTTTTGATTATCCACCAGTAAAGCATGTGGTGCTATTTCCCAGGGCATTTCAATTCTTCTTCCTAAAGCACAACACTATCTTATCCTGTTCTATTTATTTTTCTTAAGTGTCTGTGACTTGCAGAGCATTAAGATGCCAAAACATATGTTTCCTAAGCCTGTTCTCACTTCTCACCTTCACTTAGACTTTCAAGGTCAGAGCTATTTGTGGCTATCTACTTAATTGTACTTCAAATAAAAGGCAGCAGAAAACAGCAGATTTGTGATGGCCCTTCAAAGTAAGCATCAAACGAGCAGCATGTCACATCTGAACCTATTTAAATAAATCAGCCTCTTGTTCACGGCCCCCAAACTCCATCCACCATGCCAGCAATCACTGTGCAGCTGAAGCAAGCTAGCAGCAAGAGAGGGGATGTTTCCTGGACACCCTGAAAACCACTGGAGCTTTGAATCAATTGGGCATTTTTGTACACAGGAGGATTGCATGGCCAAGATCTGTTTACCCTTGGAGTGTGCTCATTAATTCAGATCAGATCAGTCGCTCAGTTGTGTCCGACTCTTCATGACCCCATGAATTGCAGCACGCCAGGCCTCCCTGTCCATCACCAACTCCCGGAGTTCACTCAGACTCAGGTCCATCGAGTCAGTGATGCCATCCAGCCATCTCATCCTCTGTCATCCCCTTCTCCTCCTGCCCCCAATCCCTCCCAGCATCAGAGTCTTTTCCAGTGAGTCAACTCTTTGCATGAGGTGGCCAAAGTATTGGAGTTTCAGCTTCAGCATCAGTCCTTCCAATGAACACCCAGGACTGATCTCCTTTAGGATGGACTGGTTGGATCTCCTTGAAGTCCAAGGGACTCTCAAGAGTCTTCTCCAACACCACACTTCAAAAGCATCAATTCTTCGGCGCTCAGCCTTCTTCACAGTCCAACTCTCACATCCATAAATGACCACTAGAAAAACCATAGCCTTGACTAGACGGACCTTTGTTGGGAAAGTAATGTCTCTGCTTTTGAATATGCTATCTAGGTTGGTCATAACTTTCCTTCCAAGGAGCAAGCGTCTTTTAATTTCATGGCTGCAGTCACCATCTGCAGTGATTTTGGAGCCCACAAAAATAAAGTCTGACACTGTTTCCACTGTTTCCCCATCTATTTCTCATGAAGTGATGGGACTGGATGCCATGATCTTCGTTTTCTGAATGTTGAGCTTTAAGCCAACCTTTTCACTCTCCACTTTCACCTTCATCAAGAGGCCTTTCAGTTCCTCTTCACTTTCTGCCATACGGGCAGTGTCATCTGCATATCTGAGGTGATTGATATTTTTCCTGGCAATCTTGATTCCAACTTGCGTTTCTTCCAGTCCAGCGTTTCTCATGATGTACTGTGCATATAAGTTAAATAAACAGGGTGACAATATACAGACTTGACGCACTCCTTTTCCTATTTGCAACCAGTCTGTTGTTCCATGTCCAGTTCTAACTGTTGCTTCCTGATCTGCATACAAATTTCTCAAGAGGCAGATCAGATGGTCTGATATTCCCATCTCTTTCAGAATTTTCCACAGTTTATTGTGATCCACACAGTCAAAGGCTTTGGCATAGTCAATAAAGCAGAAATAGATGCTTTTCTGGAACTCTCTTGCTTTTTCCATGATCCAGCGGATGTTGGCAATTTGATCTCTGGTTCCTCTGCCTTTTCTAAAACCAGCTTGAACATCAGGAAGTTCATGGTTCACATATTGCTGAAGCCTGGCTTAGTCAGCAAAAATAAGACCAGGAGCTGACTGTGGCTCAGACCATGAACTCCTTATTGCCAAATTCAGACTGAAATTGAAGAAAGTAGGGAAAACCACTAGACCATTCAGGTATGATCTAAATCAAATCCCTTATGATTATACAGTTGAAGTGAGAAATAGATTTAAGGGCCTAGATCTGATAGATAGAGTGCCTGATGAGCTATGGAATGAGGTTCATGACACTGTACAGGAGACAGGGATCAAGACCATCCGCATGGAAAAGAAATGCAAAAAAGCAAAATGGCTGTCTGGGGAGGCCTTACAAATAGCTATGAAGAGAAGAGAAGTGAAAAGCAAATGAGAAAAGGAAAGATATAAACATCTGAATGCAGAGTTCCAAAGAATAGCAAGAAGAGATAAGAAAGCCTTCTTCAGCGATCAATGCAAAGAAATAGAGGAAAACAACAGAATGGGAAAGACTAGAGATCTCTTCAAGAAAACCAGAGATACCAAAGGAACATTTCATGCAAAGATGGCTTGATAAAGGACAGAAATGGTATGGGCCTAACAGAAGCAGAAGATATTAAGAAGAGGTGGCAAGAATACACAGAAGAACTGTACAAAAGAGATCTTCACGACCCAGATAATCACGATGATGTGATCACTGACCTAGATCCAGACATCCTGGAATGTAAAGTCAAGTGGGCCTTAGAAAGCATCACTACGAACAAAGCTAGTGGAGGTGATGGAATTCCAGTGGAGCTATTTCAAATCCTGAAAGATGATGCTGTGAAAGTGCTGCACTCAATATGCCAGCAAATTTGGAAAACTCAGCAGTGGCCACAGGACTGGAAAAGGTCAGTTTTCATTCCAATCCCAAAGAAAGGCAATGCCAAAGAATGCTCAAAGTACTGCACAATTGCACTCATCTCACACGCTAGTAAAGTAATGCTCAAAATTCTCCAAGCCAGGCTTCAGCAATATGTGAACCGTGAACTTCCTAATGTTCAAGCTCATTAATTCGGTTTGTGCAATTACACGGAGAAGGCAATTGTACCCCACTCCAGTACTTTTGCCTAGAAAATCCCATGGATGGATGAGCCTGTTAGGCTGCAGTCCATGAGTTCGCTAGAGTCAGACACAACTGAGCGACTTCACTTTTACTTTTCACTTTCATGCATTGGAGAAGGAAATGGCAACCCACTCCAGTGTTCTTGCCTGGAGAATCACAGGGACGGGAGAGCCCGGTGGGCTGCCATCTATGGGGTTGCACAGAGTCGGACACGACTAAAGCGACGCAGCAGCAACAGCAGCAATTATAATTCATGCTAGGCAATGACAAAGTAAATCATTACTAGTATTATTTACTGTATGCAGCTTCATATACTTATAAAGCTTTGTTCAAAATGGATGCAAATGCTCCCAGGACCTGGAGTGGGAAAAGTTACAGGTTTGGGGACAGAGTGGGTAGATGGGCAGGATTGGCCCCCAACCAAGATGTATAAAGCTAAGTGCCAAGGTTCAAACAACATCATGTAAGCAAAGTTCACAACTGAGAATGAAGGACTGTGATTCAACTGCTTTCCTGACAAGACTCCTGGATAATATGTTGGAAAAGAGATTTGATAACAAGAAACTCTCTTAGATAGTACAGAGAAGGATCAGCAGTAGCTTTAAAAGGATGATGTAGCAACTAGACAGCAAACATCCTGGGTCCAGTGTTCCCAGGTTCTCTATAATCAACAAGTCCTGAACCTCAGATGACCCCTAAATCCTCCTCCAGTCCTTAGCTTCAAGGGGATCAAGCTTTTCCCAAGACCAACTTAAGGGAACAGGCAGCTTTAGGGTTGATCCAAGGTTCCAAATCACTAAATTGATGCTGGGAGAACAATATGCAACAGCATAGAACTGGTCCCAGTCTAGAAGCTGCCCCATCCACACAGCATATTCCTTATTTCACAGAACAGAAGAATTTTACGATCACATATATGGTAAGGGACTTGTATCCAGAATATATAAAGAACTCAAACTCAGAAGTTAGGCAAATAATCCAATTTTTAAGTAAGCAAAGAATGTGAACAGACATTTCCCCAAAGAAGATATACAAGTAGCCAAGAAGCTCATAAAAAGATGTTTAACATCATCGCCCTTCAAGAAAATGCAAATCAAAATCACAATGAGATACCACTCCACACCCACTTTGTTGTTGTTGTTGTTTAGTCGCTAAGCTGTGTCTGACTCTTTGCGACCCCATGGACTATAGCCTGCCAGGCTCCTCTGTCCATGGGATTTTCCAGGCAAGAGTACTGGAGTGAGTAGCCATTTCCTCCTCCAGGGGATCTTTCCAACCAAGGGATCGAACCTGTCTTTCTTGTGTCTCTTGCATTGGCAGGTGGATTCTTTACCACTAGTACTACCTGGGATGCCCCCACAACCACTGCTGCTGCTGCTAAGTTGCTTCAGTCGTGTCCAACTCTGTGCGACCCCCTGGACTGCAGCCTCTGTCCAGGCTCCTCTGTCCATGGGATTTCCCAGGCAAGAGTACTGGAGTGGGTTAGTATAACCAACAAGACATATAATAGTAAGTGTTGGCAAAGATGGAGGGAATTTGGGACCATCATACACTGCTGGTAGGAATGCAAAATGGTATAGCCACTTTAGAAAACAGTCTGGCAGTTCCTTAAAATATTAAACATACAATGAGCACATGGCCCACCAATTCTACCCCTAAATGTATACCAAGACGAATTGAAACCATATTTCCACAGAAAAACTTGTAAGCAAATATTCCCAGCAGCATTACTTACAATGGCAAAAAAAGTGGAAGTAAGCCAAATGTCCATCAGCTGATGAATGGATAAACAAAATACAGTATATCTATACAATGGAACATTTGGCCATAAAAAGGCAATACCATGGATGAACTTCGAAAATGTTATGCTAAGTGAAAGAAGCTAGACACAAAAGGCCATATGCTGTAAGACTCTCACTGATATGAAATGTCCACAATAGGCAAATCTATAGCAACAACAGAAAGAAGCCTGGTGGCTACCAGGGACGGGGATGGAAAGAGGGATGAGGAATGATAGACAGATACAGGGTTCCTTTTTGGCGGTGATGAACATGTTCTAAAATGAGTGGTGATGATTTTGCAACTCTGTGAACATACAAAAAACCCAGTGAACTGCACACACGGTTAATTCTATAAGTGAATTATATCTCAAAAAACTTATTAAAAAAAAGTCAACAGAGAAATGTTATACAAGGCTACAAGGTAAGGAGGACTATTTCGAGGCCACATCTAGAATGATATAGCTTTCAGAATTGAGGTCCCTTACCTGCCCTGACACCTATACTTCCAATCTGAGGAGACTAAAGAACGTCCACTAAATTGTTTAAGCTGGATATTTGTTGTTTGTTCCTTGACTTTAATACATAAGCCACTGCTGCTGCTGCTGCTAAGTCGCTTCAGTCGTGTCCGACTCTGTGAGACCCCATAGACGGCAGCCCACCAGGCTCCCCTGTCCCTGGGATTCTCCAGGCAAGAACACTGGAGTGGGTTGCCACTTTGTTCTCCAATGCATGAAAGTAAAAAGGGAAAGTGAAGTCGCTCAGTCATGTCCAACTCTTAGTGACCCAATGGACTACAGCCTACCAGGCTCCTCTATTCATGGGATTTTCCAGGCAAGGGTACTGGAGTGGGTTGCCATTGCCTTCTCCTACATAAACCACTAAGTTTTATGATTGATTTAAGCCCAGACTTTTTTTTAAATCATGAACACTCACACCACCATCAGTAACTTTCCAACGGGTATTCAGTACCCTTTTCCTTTCTATCCTTGGTACCAAGTGAAACACCAAATATTGCATATGGGATTGGTTAGTTCCAGAGTCAAGAAGGGTAATTTGATCCAAGGCAGAAAACTCAGATGCTGGCAAACATAAGGCCCAGCCACGATCGGATGGAGATGTGACAAGCTGAGATTAAATACTGATGATGTCTATACGAAAAGAGTAAATACATTTACAGGGCAGTGACAGGAAGGCTCAAGAGAATTTCGTGGTTGAGTGAAGTTCAGTTTCATAACAGGGAAACTGCTTCTCTCTTAATCCTCTGCAAGAACAGAGGGAAAGCAGGTTCAAGTCCGAACACTGAGGATTTGACTATTAGTTAGGGATTAGTTGGAGAATTGCTCCTTCATCTGGCTGCTTGTGAGGCAGAGAGAAGAGGGCCTAAGGGCTGAGGCAAGGTCCCAAAATGACAGAACTTAGGGAGAACAGGTTAACAGCAAAAGGGAGGGACTCAGAGGAAAAGAGACCAGGACATGGCTCCATGGTCAAAAGGACCAGACGTGGCTGGGTGGGACCGTATTCTGTTAATCACTTTTCCTGTGCAATTGCATCAAAATTCATAGCTTCTCTCTGAGGGAAAGCCCACTATTTTTCTTATAGATAAACATAAGCCCAGACATGTTCAGTAACTTGCTCAAGATCACACAGCAAGGAGGGTCACACTCTCAGTCTTAAATAATAATTCTATTGTGTTAACCCTTAACTGCCATCCTCCCTTTCAGGAAACAAAGTCTCAGATTCCTGGAATGCATGCACCAGTGCTCAGCGCCCACCACACACCTAACAAAAGTGGTTCAACATCTTTTTCATTGCTATCGGGTGTCAGGGAAAAATGAAACTGACTCAGCCTACGAGTGGTTAGGTCAACAGATGACAGTTTAAGTGGGAGGAATCGGGCTGCTGAAGGGGAAACCTGTATTTCTACTTGCAACCAGCCTAACTAGCTCAAAGTCCATCAAGCAGTAAAAGAGAAAGTTATTTACATAGCACCAGCAACTTCGATCCTTTCTAAGAACATCCTACGGACGGGTAAAGAAGCCCGCATTACCCCTTCAAAGGGTTAATCTCCTTTAATTGGCCTTATTTAGAAAAGGACTCTGAAGGTGATAAGTTCAGGGCTTCATGACCTGACCACCTCTTTGGTAGGTCAGTCCATAAGTACAGATATATACTTGTTTCTTTCCCATTAACGAAGATGCTCAGAGTATCAGAGCTCATGGGGACCGTGGAGCTAAGGCAGCCCCTTCATTTTCATAGGAGATACTTGGGGCAAAGCCCCTGGACCAAGGTTAGACAGCCAGTGTTTGGGGATGAAGGGGACACCATCTCTCCAGGCTTGCTTCCTGCCAATGCAAAATTCTGAGTGCATCCTTTAAAGCTGTAAACATGGCATTAATATAGTCTGGTGCCCAGAACTTTTCCAAACTCATCAGCTTTTACCAGGACATGAACTGTGCCTGCATCATTTGGTTTACAAATCCAACCCTTCATAAAAAGGTAACCAATCTAATTGAAATGCAGCTTCGGCCATCTCCTCAAGTTCTGCTTCTCTCTGATTTCATGCCTGTTTCATCCACATTTCTTTTCCACCTGATGACAAGCTCATCAGGAACCAAGGATGAGCTGAGGCTCAGGGACCAAGCACATCAGGCTTTGATCTGCACCTTCCTTACCCTGCAATCAGTCAGTGTCGGAGCCAGAGTGGGTGAGGAGCAAAGACACCTCCAGCATAAAGGGCTACCTTTGTGGAATTAAGAAAGGTACCCTTTCCTCTGGGCAGCCACAGTCCCGCACCACAGCAGGCAGCTTGTCCAGTAGAGTGATGTCTGGATTTCTGTCCCTATTCACCCCTTGATCAGAGAGATGTCCTTACAGGGCAGCCCCACTAAGAAAAAGGAGGAAATAGGAATTTCTTAACGTGGTATTTTTAAAAACTTACGTCACAACACATTGGTGAGTCATGCAACTATTTTAGGGTTGAAACTAGTATTTGTAGTAGAATAGAAAATACAATATATATATATAAAACTGCCTCCTACTTAGGTTTTATTTTTATATGTATATGTAAACATATACATATGTACGTGTATGTGCATGGGTGTGTGTATATACTGAGTCAAGATGTAAAATATGTTTCTTAGTGGGGGTTGTGGTAAAAAAATATTTGAAAGTCACTGACTAACAGAGCAGCTTCCTTGATGGCTCAGATGGTAAAGAACTTGCCTGCAATGCAGGAGACCTGGGTTCAATCCATGGGTCAGGAAGATCCCCTGGAGAAGGGAATGGCAACCCACTTCAGTATTCTTGCCTGGAGAATTCCATGGACAGAGGAGCCTGGTGGGCTACAGTACATGGGGTCACAAAGAGTCGGACATGACTGAAGTGACTTAGTGCGCGCACGTGCGCGCGCGCACACACACACACACACACACACACACACACACACACATGAAATGTGCATCTAATTTGGAGATTTGCTTTGTCTTCATTCCCAACTGCCCAGAGGGAAGCACTAAGAGAACCAGCATGCATTTAGGAGTCAGACAGGTGTGCGTGCTCAGTCGTGTTAAATGCAGTTTAACACCTCTAAATTTGGACCTTAGGTAGTCATTTATGTTTTCTGGTCCTCAGGTTCCTGCTGTGCAGATGGAGATGGTATCTGTCTCAGAATATTGATGTAGTAAGGACGTAGTATCTTTCAGCGCATGTCCAGTTTTCAGATCTCTTTTTTTGACTTTGGGGAGATCAGGAAAGACCAGTGACCCAGGGACACACGTGCAACTGCCAACAAGGGTTTCCACTGCCAGGAGCCACAAAGGTGAGGAGGTGTGGAGTCCTGCAGTGAACTTTAAACAGTTCTCTCCCATGCAAGTTGTTCTCCTGTCTGCCTGGGAGAAGAGCCTCCCACAGTAATGCTTAAGCAAAAATGACTGTTTAGCCAAGTCAATTAAATCATTTGAGTGAAAATACTACAAGGAAGCTGGGTTAGGAAAAGAGTTTGGTGCTATGGGCATGGTGAGAATCTGTTCTTCTGTTTTAGGTAAATATGTTAGATTGTCACTTTGTCAAGGTTAGAGTATTTCGCATTGTAATGATGGGAGCCTCTGAGGACAGAAATGACAGGCTAAAGTAATCTTTTAGGTGATGTGGGTCAAATCTCTCATTTTCCAGATTTGGAGATAGGGTCTGAGGAGGTACAGGATCCACTGAGGTCATGTGGCCAGGACTATACCCCAGTCCCTGGGAACATCATTTCTTAACTCCTGGGTCACAAGACCTCCCTCTTCAGAATAATTCATCCTTTAAAACAAAAACCGCAGCAACTTCCTGCCTTGATTTAGGTGTGGAAATGTGGGGTGGGATGCCGCTGAAGTTAGTGATTCTCAGCATATGTTTGTAAGAGATCTTTGAGTCATCACAGCAAACTTTAAAAATGATGCAAAAGACACAGAGGAAATTGGGAAATCCTTAAGTGAAAATTTTAATTCTCAAAAAACATATTTTCAATCTCCCGATTAATCAAAGAAATGCATAAAACAATGAAATGTTGTTTTACCTATGAAACTGGTGAACATTAAGAATGGTAATAGTTAACACTACCAAAGATGTAGCAACCAAGCAGAAACTTTAAAAAGCTCATAAACTTTGTCTCAGAATTTCTGCTTCTCCAAAATAAAAAATTCATGTGTAAGGCTGTTGGCTGTAGTATCTTTTATAGTAGTGAAATATAATATAAAAATAACTATTTTATGATAATGCTAACCAGTGAACAATGTTTCTGAAAAATATTTAATGATATGAGGAAATGCTCATAATAAACCAAGTTAAAAAATACTAAAATGGTATATAGTCAATGTAAGTTTAAAGTTATACATATCCAATATCATTTCAACTTATTTAGGTATATATGTGTGTATATGCATGTGTGAGAGTATGTGTGTGTGTGAGAAAAATCTGGACGAATAAATGCAAAAATGTGCATAGTTATTTCTGGATGGTAAAATGGAGAGATTAGAGGCTATTTAAAATTTTCTTTTTTGTATATTGATGTGTTTTTATAATCCTATATGATGAATACATTACTTTAAGTATCTGGCAAAAATATTATTTAAAAAACAAATCTACAACTTAGATTTCTACAAATCTACAATTTCTGTTAGAATTGCTTTTTAGATTTGACTCTAAATTTGCCATTTGTAGGATCTTTTGTGGATATAGAGTTTTACTATATACACTGTCAGATTACATTAAACATTCTGAAAGTATACAATTATAAACACATATTAGCATCCCTTGCTATATGCACTATCACTTGACAAATCCAAAGCCTAAAACATAATTTTGGTAATATGATGGATGAAACATTCAGAGAAACCATTTTCAGTATATACACCTCAAATTATACTAAGTGTATATATATTATATGTATATATATAACAGAAGCAGAAGATATTAAGAAGAGGTGGCAAGAATACACAGAAGAACTGTACAAAAAAGAGCTTCAAGACCTAGACAATCATGATGATGTGATCACTGACCTAGAGCCAGACATTTTGGAATGTGAAGTCAAATGGGCCTTAGAAAGCATCACTACGAACAAAGCTAGTGGAGGTGATGGAATTCCAGTGGAGCTATTCCAAGTCCTGAATGATGATGCTGTGAAAGTGCTACACTCAATATGCCAGCAAATTTGGAAAACTCAGCAGTGGCCACAAGATTGGAAAAGGTCAGTTTTCATCCCAATCCCAAAGAAAGGCAATGCCAAGGAGTGCTCAAACTACCGCACAATTGCACTCATCTCACACGCTAGTAAAGTAATGCTCAAAATTCTCCAAGCCAGGCTTCAGCAATATGTGAACCGTGAACTTCCTGATGTTCAAGCTGGTTTTAGAAAAGGCAGAGGAACCAGAGATCAAATTGCCAACATCCGCTGAATCATGGAAAAAGCAAGAGAGTTCCAGAAAAACATCTATTTCTGCTTTATTGACTATGCCAAAGCCTTTGACTGTGTGGATCACAATAAACTATGGAAAATTCTGAAAGAGATGGGAATACCAGACCACCTGATCTGCCTCTTAAGAAATCTGTATGCAGGTCAGGAAGCAACAGTTAGAACTGGTCATGGAACAACAGACTGGTTCCAAATAGGAAAAGGAGTACGTCAAGGCTGCATATTGTCACCATGTTTATTTAACTTATATGCAGAGTACATCATGAGAAATGCTGGACTGGAAGAAACACAAGTTGGAATCAAGATTGCCGGGAGAAATATCAATAACCTCACATATGCAGATGACACCACTCTTATGGCAGAAAGTGAAGAGGGGCTAAAAAGCCTCTTGATGAAAGTGAAAGTGGAGAGTGAAAAGGTTGGCTTAAAGCTCAACATTCAGAAAACGAAGATCATGGCATCTGGTCCCATCACTACATGGGAACTAGATGGGGAAACAGTGGAAACAGTGTCAGACTTTGTTTTTCTGGGCTCCAAAATCACTGCAGATGGTGACTGCAGCCATGAAATTAAAATACGCTTGCTCCTTGGAAGGAAAGTTATGACCAACCTAGATAGCATATTCAAAAGCAGAGACATTACTTTACCAACAAAGGTTCGCCTAGTCAAGGCTATGGTCTTTCCTGTGGTCATGTATGGATGTGAAAGCTGGACTGTGAAGAAGGCTGAGCGCCGAAGAATTGATGCTTTTGAACTGTGGTGTTGGAGAAGACTCTTGAGAGTCCCTTGGACTGCAAGAAGATCCAACCAGTCCATTCTGAAGGAGATCAATCCTGGAATTTCTTTAGAAGGAATGATGCTAAAGCTGAAACTCCAGTATTTTGGCCACCTCATGCGAAGAGTTGACTCATTGGAGAAGACTCTGATGCTGGGAGGGATTGAGGGCAGGAGGAGAAGGGGACGACAGAGGATGAGATGGCTGGATGGCATCACTGACTCGATGGATGTGAGTCTGAGTGACCTCCGGGAGCTGGTGATGGACAGGGAGGCCTGGTGTGCTGCGGTTCATGGGGTCGCAAAGAGTCGGACACGACTGAGTGACTGATCTGATCTGAGTGAATTATATATTAATATATAACATAGGTTAGATATTATATTTTATGTATTTTAAAATTCCCCATCTATATTAGGTGAGGAAGCAGTATTTGCTGTTCCCCAGTGGCCAGAGACATGGGTTGTAGAAGCTACGAACACAAGGCCTGATAGGGAGTAGGGACCTCCTCCCTCCACTCCCAATGGGAGACCTCCACTCCCAATGAACTGGAAACCCTGAAGGGTTGACACTCTTAGTGGGTGAATGATGGGTAAAAAAAATCTGCCTACCAAAGGGACATAGTAGAATATGCTTATTTTGGTCTTGGTTTTGAGTGGTACTGAAGAAAGAAAAAACCGTCTCCTTTAAGAATCTCCAACCATGGGCTCATTCCTGGATTTGGAGTCTGAATTCACACTACCTAGGTAAAAAAAGTTAAACATTCAGGTTAGAATGATTCCAGGTTGGTTGAGTTCCCAGGCACTTGACAGAGAAGCAAACGAGTCCTCTCTCTGGGGATACACTTAGAACCCAGACTTCAGCATCGCTCCACAGGTCAAGTCCAAAGAACAGAAGTTCAAAGTTTTAAAAGAAAGCATTAAATATAAAAAGAAACAACCCCACATGAAACATAAAATAACATAACTAGACCTACAAGGATACTAACACTAGAATACCAATTATGAATTAAAATATAAATATATTTAGAAATATGTTTAGAAAACTAAAAGAGGACATTAAATAATAAAGGAAGAAGTAACAATGAAAATCAACATGATAGTGGTGAAACTGAGCCACAAAAACCTTCTAAAAAGGAAAAATGTAATAACAACAATTAGAAACTAAACAGATGCAGGTTAGATAAAATTGAAGAGAAAATCAGAAAGTAGAACACAGATATAAGAAAAGGACCAGAAAGAAGAACACAGAAAAAGATGAATGGTTGAAAGACATGGAGGAAGGCTGAGACCATACAATGTATATCCCATCAGAATTCTAAATGAGATAGAGGCCAAATTGGTGGGAGGCACTAAATCCTGAAATTCAGGAAGTCTAATGAATCACAATGGGGATAAATAAGTGAGAAAATCACACCTGACATAGTATCAAGAATATGCTGAACACCAAAAACAAAGAGAAGAACCTTATGAAGTAGTCAAAAAGAACAAACTTCTTACAAAGGAGCAACAGTCACACCAGCAGCAGTCTTTTCAATGGCAAAAATGAAAGTCAGAGGCAGTGAAATTATTATTACTATTTCAAAGTGGAATGGGAAAACAACTTCCTACCCACCAAAGTTATCCTTCAAGAACAAAAGTGTAGAAGAGATCTGAAGCAAATAAAAATTAGCAGATACCATTAACAGATTCTTGCCAAAGGACCTTAAAAAGACAGTAAGTCAGTACAGGAAAAAATCATAGAGAAAAGTACGATGAGAAAAGAAGGGACAAGAAAAACTAATAAAAATGTAGATATATCTAAAAACATTGATGGCCTAATGTCTAATTTGTAGGATTAAGAATGTGAAGGTTATACTTCAATAAAACTGTCATAAACACCAAGGTACAACTTTGATTGTAGACTTCAAATTATTTACAATGGGGGAAAGTTGACCGAGGGCTTCCCTTGTAGCTCAGTCAGTATCTACCTGCCCTGCAGGAGATCTGGGTTCAATTCCTGGGTTGGGAAGATCCCCTTGAGAAGGAATTGGCAACCGACTCCAGTATCCTTGCCTGGAAAATCTCATGGACAGAGGAGCCTGGTGGGCTGTAGTCCATGGGGTTGCAAAGAGTCAGACACGATTGAGCAACTAACACTAAGGCCCTTAGGATGTTTAGTAGGAGTGTAAAGATACTAGCTTTATACTCTGTTGAGTTAAATATATTCATTAAAAAATTTAGGGTAAACACTAGAAGAATAGAAATAGGATGTATAAATTCCAAACTACTAACGGGAAAAACAGACTTAGAAAAAAAAATCCCCCCCAAAAAAGGAGGAAAAAATTATGAAAAGAAACAGATCAGAACAAATAGAAAGTACAGAATAGCAAGATAGGAAAGAATTGAAATGTAATAGTAATCACAATCAACATAAGTAAACTAAATATTCCAGCTGAAAGATAATGATTGCCAAACTGAATTAAACAAAATGCTGCTATATGCTGTTACTAGAGACTTATCTAAAAAGATGTTCTTGTTGCCTCATAGAGTGACTTAATCTCATTCCTTGTTAAAATACAAATTATCTGGTTCTACCAAAAAAAAAAAAAAAAAAAAAAAAGAAAAAATGAATGAGATGGGGAAAAGGAGAAAGGAAGAAAGTAGGAAGGGAAGCGGTGGTAACTCCTAGCTCTCAACGTTGTCAGGATTCACAAAGTGCAGGTCCTTTTTTGCTGGAGAAACCAGGGTAGACAGGGGAACCAATATGTGCAACCTGCTCTTTGTGAATAGAAATCCACTGGGCTTTCTGAGTCTCTCAAAGTGCCTCCTTCACTCTCTGAATCATATGCAGTAACTGAAGGGTTTGCTTTAACATAAGTAGAAGGAAACAAAACAAGGAAAATAGTACCATGCTGTATTCCTAGATCAACAAACAGACTTGGATACTGTGATTTAAAAGAAATATATAGTTGGTAAAAGATGACCAAAATACATTTCTTGTATATATTTGGTCTTTGTTCATAGTTCCAAGTTCATGGTTCTCAAAACCCCTGGAATTTCTTGTGGAGAGTGACACAGGTGTTTTTCATTATGTTAATAAGGTAACTTTTAGAAAGCGCCTAAGGATTGGGGCTGGTGGCTAATGGAGCCAACTGGATGATCAAAAGTTGGAATTTTCAGTCCCACTCCCTTCCAGCGAGGACAGATGGGTTGGAGAGATAGATAGCACTTCCCACCTACTGGTGTAAGGCATTAGTTGCTTAGTCATGTCTGGCTCTTTGCAACCCCATGGACTATAGCCCATCAGGCTCCTCTGTCTGTGGAATTCGTTAGACAATAATGCTGGAGCGGGTTGCCATTCCCTTCTCCAGGGGATCTTCCTGACCCAGGGACTGAACCTGGGTCTCCTGCATTGCAGGCAGATACTTTATCGCTGAGCCAGCAGGGAAGCCCAAGATGGGCTGGAGGGCAAATCAATTGCCAACTGTCGATGACTGGATCAACTATGCCCATGTAATGCAGTCTCCATGGGTGCGTATGTGCTACATCACTTCAGTAGCGTTCGACTCTTTGCAACCCTATGGACTGTAGCCCACCTCTGTCCATGGGATTCTCTAGGCAAGAATACTGAAGTGAGTTGCCATGCCCTCCTCCAGGGGATCTTCCTGATCCAATAGAGTTCAGAGAGCTTCAGGAGTTGGTGAACACCTGGAGATGCTGGGAGAGTGGTGCCTGGAGAAGGTTCCCTGCTTTCCCCATGCCTCAGCTGGCTGCCCCTAAGTCGTACCCTTTTACAATAAACCAGTGATCTAATAATGAAATGTTTCTCTTAATTTTGTGAGATCCTCTAGCAAATTCATTGACCCTGAGGAGGGGTCACTGGAACCTCTGACTTATAGTCAGTCAGAACCACAGGTAACAACCTGGACTGGTGACTTGCTTCTGAAGTGGGGGTGGAGAGGGCAGTCTCATAGGACTGAACCCTTAACCTGTGGAAAACTGATGCTATCTCTGGGCAGACAGTGTCAGAATTGAGTTAAATTCGTGGCCACCCTGCTGGTGTCTGAGAATTCGTTGATGTTATGTGGGAAGCAGCCCCAACCACACCCCCACACATTTGAATTGGGTCCAGGAACTCAAAAGAACACTGCAATCACAGATTTCTAGACGGTTAAGTTTAGTGCCTAGGTTTTCTTTCTTTTGAAGACAGAGTTTCCAAGTCTATCAAGTAACACTTGCTCATTACAAGGACGAGCTTACCTTGCCTTCTTTGAAATCTGTACATTAATTTTATTAATTTATTTGCTGGGTATGGAGGGTGAACAAAGGTTGAATTTATAATATATTCTTTGCCTTAGGAAAGCTTTGGACTATACATTTGTATTTATATATTATTTATGGTTTAGTATCTCATCAGAAACAATTTACTTAACACTGTCTCAATTTCAATTTTCCCATAACCATTAGAACAATTTGCACTGCAAACACTCTGCTGGCAAGCAACTTTTCAGGAACATACAAAATGAATAAAGCAAGGCACACCTACATTACTAAGTAGCCTGCCTTCAACTATCCAGCTTTAAGCATCTTTATTTAGATCATTCCCTCCATTTGAACTGGGCTGACTTGCTGTCAGATTACAGTGCCAAGTCTAAGAAGAAGTTAAATACCATGGACAGCTGCTTTCTAGGCCAATGACAGCCTAGCACCATAGCAGATCAACGGACCTCAGCAGCAAGCCAGGCACACAGCAAAACACACCAGATGCCCTCAAAGTCCACTGCTTCACATCCTGCAGGATTCAAATTAATTCCTAAGCAGCCATGGAGAGGTTTTTAGAAGAGGGTCCCAGTCATTCATAAATAAAAATACACTTAAAACAAAAAATCTCTGCTTAGCATAGATTAACCTTAGCATATCAAAACCACAGTCAATGGCCTACTTACTGCAAGTAAAATTCTACAAAATAAACTTTCAGGACTGAAAAGGTATTTGAAGGTTTCCTTCAGGAGTTTATAATATCTTCACTGCATATATTCACCATATATGAAATTAAGCTTATAAATATTATAGTATGACAAATATCACATGCCCCTAAGAGAGACAATGGCCTGCTTAACTCGATGATTCACTGACATGAACTATAATATTCAAGAAATATTTTGAAATACTCAAATTTGAAGTAATTTATTCTGATTTACTTTCCACTTAAGAACAAAATATGAAAGAAAGGGGACTAACACTTACTGAACAACCCATGTTTGCCAAGGACTATGTTAGCGGCTTAATATTCATTTCTTCATTTAACAATTTTTCCAACTTTATGAAGCAAGTATTATTATTTTCATTTTCCTAATTAGGAAACTGAGGCTCAGTGAGTTTATGTGACTTCTCTGAGGTTACAAGCCATATTACACACCTGAGTTAAAACCTTTTTTCCCTGTTCAAAGTCCAGGGTCTCTTTACCATATCATGACACTAAATGATATGTTTTTAAAGGATATTATCACTAAAAGATGTAATAAAAAAATCAAATTAAAAAGCCACACACCAGGTGGAATAGTTAAATAAAATGGGAAACTTTTAACTATGAGAAAAACATTCACATTTTCTATTTTTCCATGCTCCCTAGTTGCCCCATCATCAGTAATGAAACCAAATGAAGATTTGCAACTTGTTCATGAAGCAAGTAGTTTCAAAGATATTTCACTGCCTACAGCTCAGCAGAATTGATGAGTTTCCAGGAAGAACCATGATGACTTGTATCAAAATATCTAAATATGTTTCCTTCACTTTCCCATACTCCCCTGCTCTATAATTGCACATATAAAACAATGAGGCAGTCTTACCTAAAACAGGCTTAGTATTTTGCTGCCTAAATTCTTGTATAGCACATTCCTCTCTATGAAGACTCCATCAAGGAATGTCTTTGGCTTGGGGTCTTTCTCTGAGTGTTCTGATGATGTTAGAAGCACTGACTTAGGTAGGAAAGGGGGATGGGGTATACAGCCAGAAATCAACTTTTTAGATCAGAGAACAACAGCGCCAAGCTCAAGGACCCGTCTCTCCTTGAGACACCTTCTGTTCAGTGCTCAGAGAGCAAAATTTCCACAGGATTCTGAAATCAGGCATCTGATACAGACCAGCTGCTGCAAAAACTTTTTTCCAACAAAATTCAAAAGTGAAATTGGCAAGGTGAGATTTCGTAAAGGAAATCACACGTCATTACGTATTGGTCCACCTAAAAATATCTGTGTTCTAGTATACCAAACAAGACATAGCAATGTTAAAAAATTCTGATCCCATGATAATTTATGGTTCACTCTAGTTTCTGAATGCCAAAATAAATGATAATCATTAAATGAAACAACTAAAACTATTTGGTGCTCAAAGGAAAACAATACAATGAACATTTTGGGGATAAATCAGAAACAGGAGATATAGTCATGAATATAATCTGCTTTCTTTTTTAATTAGGTAAGTTCAGAATTCCAAAATTTTTTAGATGCACAATATTAAGCATAGCAAAAATTATGGATATAAATAACAACTTTAAGGAATGTCAGGCTAAGTTATTGACTTTTAAATTACCATAAAAATGACATGACAGTCACCTAATATAGTAGGGTAAAAATCCTGCAAGAGCTGATTTAATGAGTGACATAATTTATTAAAAACTGTCTGTAGACCATATTTTAAAAGTTATTACTAAATGCACAAAACCAGCTTTGCTCTTTCTAGCAGAATACCAAATACCCCTGCCATCTTCATTACATCATTGGACCACTCTGGAAATTCGTTTTTCATACTTGTTGCCAATATAACCTTTAGCCGAGTTCTGTGTCTAAGTTAATGAAGTTCCACTGTGCTGTAACAAAATGAAAAGTACTGAGTTCTCAAAAAGACTTTTTATCCTTGATGTGCCCAGGATATTTATAAGGCACCAAATCATTTCCGTGCCTCTAAAAAATCTGCCTTTCCCTTGGCAACTGTTCAGCATTCTAATTGGAATAAACACATAGACTACTAATGCAAACCACTTAAACTTGCAGTCAGTTTTGAGAAGAGAGCTTGAGGGATCATCTTTTGGGCTATAAAATTAGACTAGGGAGGGGACTCCAGTGATGACCCTGTCTTATGCCCTTAAAGATACAGACTAGTATCACATCTGAATATTATTTGCTATGTTTTTTTTTTTTTCTTACTACAGTTTCTAACAAACAACCATACACTGAGGGATAGGTTAGAAACAATACATTCCAGAATATTTCTCTTTTGTATGGAATAAATAGAAATATCACTAGTAGTTTTTTGTCTGCACTTTGCTTCTGTTTCATGGCTGCTACAAAAATGATAGATGGTCATGAAACTTGAAAATAGAGGAATTACACTAAATTAATATCATTTTTTTCTTCACTCTGGAAAAACATCTCACCCTACACTTAACATCTGTTTTCTGCATACATGAGAATGTCCCCAGATGCCAGAATGAAAAGTCTGCATATGTATTTTTGTTTTCTGTTTAAAATCACAATCTGAGATGACATTCCAATGTTAGGATATAAATCAAAACTGCATCACTCTACTTAACATAAAATTTTACTAATTTTCCCATTAGTAAACATTACTGATTATTTTTAAAATTTAACCTATATTTTTTCAGATCAATTTCTTCTAAGTTCTTTACCAGTTTACTTGCTACCTATGTGACAGGATGACCACTGTTGTCTTTAAAACCCCCTCAAGTCCTACTCTAGAAAATATTCTGGGTCATGTTTAACATGGTGTGCAAAATGGGCCATGGAGCTACAGAGGCAGGCAGCATGGCTTGCCATGGACTCTCATGGAATCCTGATCCGTGCCTGGTCGAGTGGTCTGAAGCATCACTGTGTGGATCAAGAAGCATGGCCATGACCCACTTGAACAACCAATTGTGCAAGGCTCTAGGCTGCTGACTTATAGGTCCATATTTGGTGACACAAACACAGTTTCTTTGCTGAGCACCTTTAAAGAGATGGTTCATGATAACTGTCATATGTTCATTTAAATAGAAAAAGCCCTGCAATGTGCAAAGCACACACACATACTTTCCCACGAAAATAAAACTGCTCACAAAATTTCTATGCCTCCTTGCACAAAATAAGACACAAATAACTGCTGAGTCTTCTCTGGGAAGCTTATGTAACCTATATTTACAAATGTTTTACTCTGAGGCAAACAGCTTGAGAATTTAGTAGACATTCTCCGGAGTATCCCCCGATTTTTCCCACTGTGATAGTCTGGCTATCAAAGAACTGCAGAAAGTACCCTGCTATCCATTACAGCCCCCAATGCCATCTGATTTAAAAAGTGGCAGATCTCAAAAACTAAGAATTCAGAGCTATGGCCAAGAAGAACATTAAATAAACAACCACTGCCACCAACCTTTGGTTGGGCCTCTGGCGCTGTCACCTTGACGACTTTGTTGCGATTTATCATTTGCTTCACCCATCTTTCTACTTGGACGTTGAATTTCATGAAAACCACATAGCCAAAGTAAGCTGTCAAGAGAAGCAAGCTCTCCCACCACATGATAAAGTTATCCAGGAAAAATATGATCAGCATGATTAAGTCAATGATGTAGAAGGACACATCCCGAAAGAGCGGCCACCATGTCAGGTTTAAGATTTCTCTGGAAAACAGGGCGCACATGCCAATGACAAAGAGGATATTGAACACTGCTGAGCCCACGATCGTGCCAATGCCAACATTGCTGTGAGCAATAAACACCCCTATGAGAGATGTGAAAAGTTCTGGCGCCGAGCCCCCGGCAGCCATGAAGGTGGCTCCAGCCACATCATCAGAGATGCCCAGTTTTTCGGTGATGACAGTCAACGAGGGAACAAAGAACTCGTCACAGACAATGGCTAAGGCTATAAACATGTAGATCATCCCAATGACATGGAGAATGATGGCGCCTTTTCTTCGTTGCTCGAGGGAAAAGATGTCTCTGGGGTAGTCTCCTTGGGCATGATCTGTACTGTTCTCAGATATGCCTTCCTGAGAAAGAGCTGGCTGTGGAGTATAATCTCGAATCTTGTCATTTAAATCTAAGAGAGTTCTTTCGTGGTAACCGTGTGCTGCCCCGGGGCCACTTGCACCCCTGGCCTCTCCTGTGCTCTGGGTCTCTGTCTCAGAAAAGGCACTGATTGAAAACGGGACAGTGCTAATGGCTACCAGGCCCATGAAAAGGCCTAGGATTCGAATCAACTTCAGTTTTTTCCTGACATTATAATGTCTCCTGCAGCCAGACGGTGACTTATCTGAATACCATTTCTCAAGGAAAGAGATGGTGGCGCTTTGGTGCAGATCCATCCTGGGTCTTCTCATGGATGTGATGCTTCTAAATTTGTAGACTCAACCAGATGGTTCTTTCATACTTTTCTTTACAGGTAACAGTGCTTGTGAGGCGCTTCCACAATCAGGGATTCTTAGGCTTCACAGGAAATATTTTCAACATTTATGCTTAAACAAAAATAAAACAAGGATACGTGAATCATAAAATCATGTATTTTTTTTTTTTTTTACAAAACAATTTAGCAGATATGAAAAAAATCCTATCCTATAGCCAGCCATGTGACCTTGGGTTAAATTCCTTAATTCTTCTGTGCTTCAATTTCCCCATTTCAAAAATTAGGACAATTATAGAACCTACCACCAAGGAATGCTTTGAGGATGATTTAAAAGACATGAAGCATTAAAAGTAGGATGTGACATATTAGGCACTTATTAAAATGTGTGTACAAAGGCAAACATTTGGGTAAATACATAGACTACATATTTGTGTATGTTAAATTAAAAAATGTTATAGATGTAGATGAAAATCTCTGTTTATCCCACCTTAAATCATGTAACAAATAACATCCCAGTGCTCAAAAAGGTATCACTTCCTTTAGATTTATCTACATATTTGACAACCAAACCATTGCCTTTTCTTTTGTTCCAATTATATAATTCCAGTTGCAGGCACACTTTTCGGATTTAATCTGTCACTTGGAAAAGGCTGAGTGCTGGAGGATCAGCACTCTTTTTCGGGACACTTAATACTCTCAGGCTCTTATTTTTCATGAAAACCCTCTCCTGTATATCAAATACAGATAAGAAGCCCTTTAAAAATTTAAGTTTAAAAGAATGTTCTGATGATGTGAACAAACTGTCTTCCCTAAATATCTAGATATTATTTTCAGCTAAAGCTTTAAAAAAAAAAAAAAAAAAAAAACTTTAGTCATATTTAAAATATACAATTTGGTAAATCAAACAACTCCTAACAAGTAGGCTATTTCAAGAAATCAAATATGTATTTCATAAATAATATGCACGTTGCAGTAATACCTCTGTCCACAAAAATCTGCCCCAAATAGCCCCGACACTGACCCTCTAGTAGGTTAGACAGCCAAGCAGTTTTCATTCTCAGCCTCCACAGAGAAGGGTGAAATACCTAGATATGACAGTTGACATTCTGAAGATTCCTCTTTTTAATTTCTTTAAAAAACGGTTTTGATTGCGGGTGGGTTTCTTGTATCAACGATTTCATTTTAGAGGTATTCGTTGAGATCATCTCAGGTGTAAAACAAGCTAATTAAACATGGGCCAGTTACACACTGAGATTAGCTGGAACTCAGGTTTGCAGAGGAAGCCCAAACCAACCCAGGCTGAGATGCTGTTCCTCCGGAGATAAACCTAACCCCGTACAGATTCCCGGCTGGCTGGCAGATGTCTATGCTTAGCGTGAACGATTAAGCGACTCACTGCGCTCCGGGGATTGTCACAATGCTGGGCCGGGGCAAACAGCACGGACGGACTCAACTCCCAGGGTGCGCTATCGGCTCCAGTCGGAGCCTGACTCGACCTGCAAACCCACCGCTCCGCTCCACGCGAGCAGCCTCCGCCGGCCAAGTGCACCCCCAGCCGCGCCCCAACTTTGTGTGGTCCCAAACTTTCCCTGGTGGGTTCACAGGAAAATAAAACTAAAGGACAGACGCCTCACTAGAGAGCCGGGAGCTGGGATGCAGCGTGGGGAGGGGCTTGGCCGGCATGTCCCAGAATCGCTGGTGGGTAGCTGGGGAAGGGGAGCGCCCCTCTTAGCGCCTCCCCGACAGCAGGCCCCCCACCACTCCGAGCCAGAAGCAGGGCGGTTTGGGTGGGAGAAGCAGGGGGTGCTCAGAAGCCGCACCCGGGAGCGGAGAGAGTTGGCTAACTCCTTTCGGGGCCTGGGGCGCCCACGTCCACCGCGAAGCCACCTGTGAGTGTGCCGCGGGATGCACGCCATCCGGATCCAGGGACCCCGATCTCTGCGGCCCCCGAGCCCGGCGGTTGGTCTGGGTTCGGCCGCCCGCACTTACCGGGATCCGCCAGAAGACGCGCACACGGCGGGGGCCCGAGCGCGGCCCGCCGCTCCGGTCCTCCGCCTCCTCCGGCCCTCCGCCTCCTGGTTCCGAGGCCCGGGCTGCGGCTCGCACTCGCCGCCGCTCTCGCCGTCCGGGGCTGGGCTCGGGAGGAGACTGAGCCGCCGCGAGCCCCGCGCGCCGCCTCTGGTGCTGCCTGGCCCCCTCCGGCCCCTCCCTCTCGCCGCTGCGCGGGGAGCGTGGCCGCAGCGAGCTCGGCTCCCGCGCCCTCTGCTCCACGCCTCCTGGGCGCAGAGGCGACGCCGGCTGCGGTCTCTTAGGAGATTTCTCCGCAGTGGGGACAGGGGTCAGGATTTGCAGACGGACAAGGACGAAGAGGAGAAATCATACAGGTCGGTGACGCGCCTGACTCCTTAGACCTGAAAGTATTGCCAACTTTGGGGTCATCTCTGCCAGGCCCCTTCTCTCCAATTATCTGCAGAAAGTGACAGCAGTCACGTATTTCTTTAGGAGGCGATGTAATGTGTGATGATGGTAAAGATGATCACTGAAACGGGCCCAGGGTTTGTGAAGTCTCGGCTTTGGCTGGTTGGGACCCTGAAGGATCATTAGTCTTGCAGGCTGACCTTTAATTTTGTGGCTGATGAAGCTGAGACCCAAGACTGTCATTTTGAGTCATGGACAGCGCTCATACGCTGGCCTCTGGACTTCATGCCCTGTCCTGTCAGGAAAACAAGACCCCCTAGACCACAAGAAATTGAGTCAGGCTTGTGGGGACCTGGAGGCAAAATCTGGGCCGAAGAGTGGGCGAGGATGAGACAGACCGGCTACTGGCGGAGGCCCCATTTACCTGACCCTGTGATAACCCCCAGAATTGCCAAGAGATACTCACTAGGAGAAACCTTTCATCAGACGTTTTCCCCTCTCCTTACCCTCCACCCTCTTCCTATTTTCCACATAGGGTTTCTTCATGCTTTCCTGGGACTAGGGAAAACGTTGGTCGTATCTGGAAAATGCACCACCTTTGACTTTGGGTAAAACTTTATACTGAGACCTCTACACGTCCCTGATAAGTCAAGAGAAGCCTTGAGAAATTTGAAATCTCTTTTTCTCCCACCAAAGCCAGGCATTTAAGATTATTATCTTGCTAAGGATTTAAGGTCTTATTCTGGAAGACATTGTGTGAATTTTTAATATTTTCCTCTTATTTTGGAAGATTCCAGACAGTATAATGAACCTCCAATGGGGCCATAACCCTCCTTGAACAACAATCAACTCACTGTCAATCACATTTCATTTATACCCATTTTCTCCATGCCATCATTTTAAAGCAAATCCCAGATATTGTATCATTTTAATTGTAGATATTTACAGAAATCCAGGAAGCTATCAATCACTTCCAGGTTATTTCACGAAGACTAAGGAATCAATTGAAATAGGCTCCCCCTAGACAAGGATGGATCAATCTGAGCACCAAAAATTGAAAATAATTGCAATTGTTTCAAATGTATCAAGTATGATTATATCTGTAAGTTCATAATGATTCTATAGTAACTCGATAGGTCACTGTTGATGGGTAAGAAGGAATGAACTCATTATTTTGAAATTGTTTTAGAAGAAAGAAAACAATCATGGATTTAATTTACCTTTTCCATCCAAATTGGACTTCAGGGTAACCAACTGTGCATGTGTGCTAAGTCCCTTCAGTCCTGTCTGACTCTTTGCAACCCTATGGACTATAACCCACCAGGCTCCTCTGTCCATGGGATTCTCCAGGCAAGAATACTGGAGTGGATTGTCATGCCTCCTCCAGGAGATCTTCCTGACCCAGGGATGGATCCCAAGCCCCCTGCATTGGGAGCACAGAGTCTTAACCACTGGACCACCTTGGAAGTTCCACATCAATGGAATTTTTTACAGGAAGAAATAACTCTAGAGTTATAGTGATAATAAACAACTTTACATTGTTTTTGACTTGACATTTAGTCTAAAGGAAAACAAAATTCTAGTAAATTTTCTTAAGGGCAAAGTGAAAGAAAACTGAGTGAGTCAGGGAGTTGTGGGCAACAAAAGTAAAGATGAAGTATTTATATTTTACTTTGTCAATTTAACCATCTCTTTTTCCCTCTCTTCTGACACAATACTGTTTTTCCTACTTTCTATTATAATTTCTGGCTTCTCTGTTATCAATATCTATAGACAATAGAACATAAATGAAGGATTCAATTGTGTACAAAAGCAGAGTTCCCAACCTTGACTGTTGTTAAACCTTAGAATCGATGGGTGATAGTTTTAAAAGACGCCCGACAATGGCCTCCTTGCTGCTGCTGCTGCTAAATCGCTTCAGTCGTGTCGGACTCTGTGCGACCCCATAGACGGCAGCCCACCAGGCTCTCCCATCCCTGGGACTCTCCAGGCAAGAACACTGGAGTGGGTTGCCATTTCCTTCTCCAATGCATGAAAGTGAAAAGTGAAAGTGAAGTCGCTCAGTTGTGTCCGACTCTTAGCAACCCCATGGACTGCAGCCCACCAGGCTCCTCCATCCATGGGATTTTCCAGGCAAGAGTACTGGAGTGGGGTGCCATTGTCTTCTCTGAATGGTCTCCTTATTTTCCCCTTATTATGAGCTCCTTGAGGGCAAGAATCAGTATCATGTATTTTCCAGCATCAAGCACAGTGCTTGACATCCATTCAGCATATAGCTGTGGAATGAATTAATGAGTTGCAGCAAAAGCAGTTCATTTAAGGGCCAATCAGAAGGGTACAGGTTATGTGGCAGTAACAAGGAGCTCAGAAAATCACAGTGACTTGAAACAACAAAGGTTTCTGTCTCTCATTCACCCTACCTGTGCTCTGTGAATTTTGCTGTGTCATCTCATGCCTGTCTCCAAGTTGGTCACTATCTAGAACACTGCCAGTTGCTGTCACAAAGAAAAGATACATGGCAAATCTTGTACTTGCTTCAGTTTGGAAGTGATGCATTAAGGCTACTCTCACTTCACTGACTAAAGCAAAAAGCATGGCCATATCTATCTTCAAGGAAGCAAGAAAGTACAGTTGCACTATGTGATTGGCAGAAGAATGGTAAGATTTGGTGGTCAGCACTAATGACTGCCACGATGGAGCAAAAAAAAAGAGAGAGAGAGAGAACTAACATTTATTATGCACCTATCACAAACTAGAAGTTTTCACCTATCTCTTCTCAATCTCATGAGTTTTGCACTATTACTATTCCCATTTTACAGATGAATAAACTGAGGCTCAGTGAGGCTAAGTAGCTTGCCAATATTAAGCAGCTCTCACTTGTACCCAATATTGGCTCCAAAGTCCACATTCTTTCTGCTAATCCTCACTGTATATGACTGAAGTTTTTGGCCCCTGCCTAAGTAACAGTAAACTGCCTTTTTCCTATGGGGATTACATGCTTAGGTGATTCTAGCGGTTGTTGTTGTTGTTGTTGTTGTTTTTACCACCAGCTGGTCTACAATCTAGCATAACTATCTATTTTCTAAGAGGATCCATTTTGCATAGTTAAAAGTAAAAATAAATATCAAAATAAAAGCCCAGTGTGCTCTAAAAATGTTCTTCTCAGGTCTCCAACCCTGAGACGACTTTATTTTCTTTTGCATTTGGCTCATTTTTTGGCCAATGCCTCTCCCCTTCCAGTTCAATGAGAACCATAAAAGCAGAAAAAAAAAATACCTGTGGGGTTAAGGGAGGCAATACAAACTTCTTTGCTTTTGACAGTGGTTTCTGCAATAGCACTTAAAGCAACACACCCAAATCATTGCTCTTTCTTCTCTTCTTCCTCCTCTCCTCTTTTTCTTCCATCTATTTAGGAAATGAGAAATGATGAATGTCTATCATTTTTACATTAGGGACAGAAATATTTTCTAGGCTTAAATGCTCAGGAAACACAAAAATTGAATTTCTCTTTGCAACACCATCTCAGCTCAGGGCTCCTGGGCACCGAGGTAGGTGTAATGTTGAGGCAGGGTTCGGGGGGTGGGGAGCACAGGCATCCATCAGTTGCATCAAGCAACCTGCAGTCTAAAACTCTGGCTGTCTTCCTGATTCCTGCAGGGACCTTCTGAGTGACCTCCAGGGTGCCCCTCAGCCTCTCAGAGCCACATCAGCAAGGAAATAAGAATAAATAATACTGGTAAAAGGAGATACACCAGGGAACAGGCCTCGATTCAGGACAGCCCATCCAGAGGGCAAGCAAGGAGCACTTCTTTCTAAAAGCTCCAAAAGTTGTGCTCCTGCTGCTTTCCTCCTTAAAGTTAATTCTCTTTTCACCTATCTCTAACTCAGAATTCCAATATAAAGTTCAAATATTGGAATGGAAGTGTGCCTTGAGCCAGTAGGAATATGCTACTGTATCCTTGGTTTTGAATACTGAAATAAAATACTTGTTTTAGTCACTTGTAACAAGTAGTATGAATGAGTCACTAGTCTTTTTCCCAGCTCAGGGGTCTCAAACTATTCAGTTCGGCAGCACTCAACCCTCCATATAATGAATGCACATGTGTGGTGGGGAGGGGTCCTAATATCATGGGAGCAGGCCTCCCCTGATCTAGTACTGGGACTGTCCATAAATCTACTTGGTACTCAAGCTCACCATCTCCCTAAATTAGCCTTTATTGCTAAAAATAGTGATCATTTCTCTATCATTCCACCTGACAATCCTTTTTGCTTATTTCTCAGTTTGTTCAGAATGAAAATGGAAGACAGGTGACATATAATGAATTCCTTAAATACTCAAAAGATTAGGCTGGCCAAAAAGTTCATCTGGGTTTTCTGTAACATCCTATCGAAAAACCCAAATGGACTTTTTGGTCAACCCAATATTTCTACATGGCTCATAACTCCATGCTTCCTGGTCCCTAGCGATGAATCATTTTCAAAGGTTTTGTTGTCTTATTTTTTTCCCCTGGTATTTATCACAATCTTTTGAGTTAGTAGGATCATTTTATTATCATAAGATTTTTCTGATTTGAATGTTAGCTGTTAAATTCATATTGTGGAAGAGAAAGATTTCTTCCCTCTTACACTATTCACCACCCCCGGCCCCCAAATCCCTCATCTCTACATAACCCTGTCCCCAACCTTTTAATATAGCCGTGTTGCTCATTCTGAATAAATGACCTTTCACATCCTTTAAGGAACACATTTTAAATTATGCAAACATAATCATCAGTTGAGTTGCAGAGTATACTAATTCACTTCAAACTCTCTGATAGAACTGTACATTTCCCCTCAGTATTTTTAGGTGGAGGGAATTTCAGACATCTGCCAGTTTCGTGTTTTCCCCTTTAGGAGACATCAGTCCTGGAGCCCTGTACCCTCCTGTTGCCACATGAGCCCATGGCTGCCCAGACCTGCTCCACGGGTATCATCCTGGGAATTCTCTTTGTGTTGAGAGCCCTGTTTCCTCAATCCTCTTTTCTTCTTTACTTTCCCTGCTAACTGGAGCACAGCCTCCGGTGTCTTCTGTGGAGTCCTGCCCCAAGGCCACAGACATGGAGCCCAGAACCAAGGTCACCTCCCAAACTGACTGAGCCTCTTTGTAACCATTGCCAAAAGCCCCCACGATTATCACCAGCAGGCTTCTCGATCCCATTTTAGACAAAAATGCCCACCACAGTGCTCACCCTATAGCACCTTAAGCAATCACCTAAAGCCAGCCTTTCAGCAGGAATTTTCTTTGTCTTGAGGCTGCAAAAACTAACCCATGAAAACCGTCGACTTTCTCTGGTGGTCAGCTGTACTTCCAGCGCCTACATTATCTGTGCTCTTTGTTCTTAATAAACTCAGCCCTTTCTGCAATACTTTGTGTCTGGAAATTCCTTCCCAACTTGCGTTCTGACTGCCACATCTTCAGAAAGGGACATGGGAGAAATCTTGAATGCTTGAGTGTCTGAAATGTCTTTATCCTCCTCTTATGCTCTGTTCAAAGCTTGGCTTTGTGTAAATTCTTGGGTAAGAAATGATTGTCTCTTGGAATTTTTAAGGTACTTATTTCTTTTCTGTCTTTGATGTTTCATTGTTGCTGTAGAAAAGCCTGATGCTGTTCAGATTCCTTGTCCTTTTTGATGGAATCCAGTTTCTTTTTTTTTTTTTATAAAAGAAAATAATGTTTATTTAAAAATTCCTTCAGAATGCCAGGGAATATTAGAGGAAATTGATACTACTAAATGAGTAAGACAAATCTAAAATACCTATTTAAGAGAAAAATTACTTTCTCAATCTTAACCATAATATTCATACCAAAACATGCAGTAATTGTTCTTTTAATTATTTTTCTGTTTGTCTTTCTCTCTCTCTCTCTCTCTTTTTTTTTTGAGAAGATTTTTGAGCCATCCCATTTCTCACAATATTGTAAAGCTTCATGATAATGTTCCCTGGAGTGGATCTTTTCTCTTTTTTTTTTCTGCTTTAGAAACTCATATATGTCTGGGAAAATTACTTTTGTGTATACTTAAAAAATAATTTTCTTCTCTTCATTATCTGTGCTTTTTTGGTATTTCTGTTTGATTTTGAAATTGCTTGCCTGATCCTCTAAGGAAGATATTTTTTCCCTCCATTTTCCATCTCTTGAGAGATTCTTGGTGTTATCATTTAACCCTTCTAGTATTAAAAAATTTCAGCTTCTTCCATTTTTAATTTTTAAAAGTTCTAGTTTGATCTTTGCACATTTCTTTTATGTGTACTTTCCTGTTTCTATGGAGAAGGCAATGACATCCCACTCCAGTACTCTTGCCTGGAAAATCCCATGGATGGAGGAGCCTGGCGGGCTGCCGTCTGTGGGGTCGCACAGAGTCGGACACGACTGAAGTGACTTAGCAGAAGCTGCAGCATGCTTCATGAAGCCGTGGGCTTTTTCTGCTTTGTTCACTGTATTTTGGCCACCTCATGCGAAGAGTTGACTCATTGGAGAAGACTCTGATTCTGATGCTGGGAGGGATTGGGGGCAGGAGGAGAAGGGGACGACAGAGGATGAGATGGCTGGATGGCATCACTGACTCAATGGATGTGAGTCTGAGTGACCTCCGAGAGCTGGTGATGGATAGGGAGGCCTGGCGTGCTGCAGTTCATGGGGTCGCAAAGAGTCGGACACGACTGAGCAACTGATCTGATCTGATCTGATCACTGTTTTACGGTTCAACATCTAGAAAAAATGACTGCCCAGTATAATAAGCATTCAATAAATATCTTTGAATGAATGAGAATAGTTATTATGCTTATTGCAAGTTTTCTTCTTCTCCCTAAAGTTTCAGTTTCCTACAGGTTCCTTTTTGCTATTTGTTCTGCCTTATTTATCACTTCACAGGCCTTGGTAAAATGTCTGGTCTGCTTGGTATCTATTAATAGCTGAGTAAGACACTAAAATGCTAATTCAAAACTCAAGGGTTTTACTCTATGGTAATCAAGTGGGGACTCAGCCATTCCATTGCTGGAAGCACAAGAGTCAGGATCTCCATAATTTACCTTGGGCTGATCCACTTCTCCATAGAAGAGTTCTCAAGCTCCTGTCAGAGCTGTTTTTTTCCCAGTGGCTGGCATTATGAGAGCTGAGCTAGAAAAGAGGTTGGAGGAGTTTCATTTTTCAGTTGATAGACTTTAAGGTAGCTTACACTTGACCATGGGTTTGCTCAACATCCCAGACAACCCTGGGTGAGTTTCTTCAATGGGTCAACCTCAGTCTTCTGCCAAGCCGGAGGGGTTGTCTCCTGGCTATACAGGATGGGGACAGGTGTTTAAAGATCTTATTACTTCTTTAAGATTTTCAACCAACCTTCCTATTTTTAGCTCCATCCTGTATCCCTGCTCAGTTGGTTTTCTGTTGCTGCTATAAAAAACTAGCTTAAAATTAGTGTCTTAGAAAAACATATATTTATTACTTTACAGTTCTATAGGTCAGAAGTCCAGTATGGTCTCACTAGACTGAAGTCAAGGTGTCAGCAAAGCCCCTGGTGTCAGCAAAGACCCTTTCTTGGAGGCTTATGGGGAGAGTATGTTTCTGCTCATTCAGATGTTGGGGGATTTAATTCCATACAGTTGTAGGAGTGAAGTATCTTGTTTACTTGATGGCTGTCAGCTGGGGTCACACACAAAAATCTCTTTTTATGGTTCATAGTCGGGGAAGGCAATGGCACCCCACCCCAGTACTCTTGCTTGGAAAATCCTGTGGATGGAGGACCCTGGTGGGCCGCAGTCCATGGGGTCGCTAAGAGTCGGACACGACTGAGAGACTTCACTTTCACTTTTCACTTTTATGCATTGGAGAAGGAAATGGCAACCCACTCCAGTGTTCTTGCCTGGAGAATCCCGGGACGGCGGAGCCTCGTGGGCTGCCGTCTATGGGGTCGCACAGAGTCGGACACGACTAAAGCGACTTAGCAGCAGCAGCATGGTTCATAGTGAAGGCTAATAGATCACAGATGTTTTGTGTTTAATCATTTAGTTTTATTCCGTCCGCTTTGGTGCTACAAATCTGCTTAGAAGGAGAAAGTCCTTCTCTCTCCTCCTTCACATTCCAGTTTATTTGTGCTGCGCTCAGTTGTTCAGACATGTTCGACTCTTTGAGACCCCGTGTAGCCTGCCAGGCTCCTCTGTTCATGGAATTTTTCAGGCAAGAATGCTAGAGCAGGTTGCCATTTCCTACTTTGGGGGATCTTCCCAACCCAGGGATCAAACCTGCATTTCTCACATCTGCACTGGCAGGAGAGAAGCCCCCAGTTTATTTACATGGTGCATTAGGTTCCTCAGGCTGCCAAAACAAATTATCATAAACACTGTGGCTTAAAACAACACACGTATTCTGTCATAATTCTAGAGGATAGAAGTCTGAAATAAGGTGTTGGCAGGGCCATGCTCCCTCTGAAGGCTCCTTTCTTACTCCTCAGCTTCTCTGGTGGGTCCTGACAAACCTTGGCATTCCTTGGTCTGTAGCAGCAATATTTCATTCTCTACATCTCTTCCCCACGACCTTCTTCTCTGTGTGTCTTTCTGCATCTGCTCCTCTTCTTATAAAATCACCAGTCATTGGATTTAAGACCCATTCGAAATACAGGATGATTTCTTCTTGAGTTCTTTATCTAATGTTTGCAAAGACCAAATTTCCAGGGAAGATCACATCCCTAGGTGTCAGGTAAAGTTGAATTTCAGGAAGTCTTATTTAGCCTACTACATGTGAAGTTAAGAGTCCAGGTCTGAGAAAATGAGAAGGTTTGCCCACATCGTGACCACTCCAGCCTTGCCGGTTCTATGTCAAATTGTGGTACCAAAGTGTATTATATTCTTCTCTGTTAACCTGTATCAAGAGATTAGATTTCTTATGCCTTGCCATTTATTTTAAGGGAGTATCACTGAGCTCGGAAACATTATCTATTACTTTTTTTTTTTAATTCTCCCTTCATTTTCCCAATATCATTATGTTTTGCAGAAATTCTTTTATCATTGGTAATTTGAGATAGAGCCATATCCTGGGTTCATGGTAGATGGAAGTGCCTCCACTGTATGATTTTATTTTCTTGTTAATTTGGAATTTGAGAAGGACAAGTGAGGAAGTTATGTATATAGTATTACCTTTATAGAAAGACTATTTTTCCCCCCAAAGAGCTACATAATATCTTGTGGATAATTTATTGAACAATTTCCCTATTACCCTATTATTATTTTCCAATTATAAATAACACTGCAGTGGACAATCTCATACTTGTAACTCAGTGTGGACACTCTTGTTTACCTTGAAGTATGTTTCTTATTACTGGGAACTCATGTGTGTGTTTTTCTTGAAAGTGGATTGAGGAGGTTAAGTCTTCTCTGCTGATGTTCTTCCGCGAATGTCTTCACTTCATCCAATAACCAGTGGATATTCTATCTTGTAATTAATTCACTGGTAAGCCAATGGGCTTCCAGTCCTGTCTTGACTAAAGTCTTTAGCAAAAGTATTAGATTTTTAAATTCATGCACCTATGGTCAATTAATCTATGACAAAGGAAACAAGAAGATACAACAGAGAAACGATAGTTTCTTCAATAAGTGGTGCTGGGAAAACTGGACAACTACATGTAAAAGAATGAGGTATAAGCATTCTCTAGCATCATATACAAAAATAAACTCAAAATGGATTAAAGACCTAAATGTATGGCTGGATACTGTAAAACTCCTAGAGGAAAACACAGGCAGAACACTTCAACATAAACTGCAGCAATATCTTTTGGGATCTGTCTCTTAGAGTAATGGCTTCCCAGGTGGTGCAGTGGTAAAGAATCTGCCTTTCAATGCAGGAGACATAAGGGCCATGGGTTCGATCCCTGGGTTGGGAAGATCCCCTGGAGGAGGGCATGGCAACCCATTCCAGTATTCTTGCTGGGAAAATTCCATGGACAGAGGCTCTTGGCAGCCTACAGTCGGTGGGGTTGTGAAGAGTGAGACATGACTGAGCCTACACACACTACCTGGAGTAATGGAAATAAAAACAAAAATAAACAAATGGGACCTAATTAAATTTAAAAGGTTTTACACATCAAAGGAAATCATAAACAGAATGAAAAGACAGCCTACAAAATGGGAGAAAATATTTGCAAATGATGCAACTGACAAGGGATTAATTTTCAAAATGTACAAATAGTTCATATAATTCAGTATCGATAAAACCAAACAACCCATTCAAAAAAATGGGCTGAAGATCTAAATAGACATGTCTCCAAAGGAGACAGAGATGGCAAACAGGCACATAAAAAAGATGTCAACATCACTAATAATTAGAGAAATCCAAATTAAAACTACAGTGAGGTGTCACCTCACACTGGTCTGAAAGCATGCATGAGTGCTTAGTTGCTTCAGTTGGGTCTGACTCTTCGCGATCCTATGGACTGGAGCCTGTCAGGCTCCTCTGAGACCAGCCGTCATCAAAGAGCCTACAAATAATAAATTCTAGAGAGGATGTGGCGAAAAAGGAACCCTCCTGCACTGTTGGTGAAAATATAAAGTGCAGTCACTGGAGTACAGTATGGAGATTCCTTAAGAAATTAAAAGTAGAGCTACCATATGATACTGTAATCCCACTTGGGGGCATGTATATGGAGCAAATTCCCTTTCACTTTTCACTTTCCTGCATTGGAGAAGGAAATGGCAATCCACTCCAGTGTTCTTGCCTGGAGAGTCCCAGGGATGGGGAGGCCTGGTGGGCTGCCATCTATGGGGTCACACAGAGTTGGACACAATCTGAAGTGACTTAGCAGCAGCCGCATGGAGAACACTGTAAGTTGAAAAGATATGTGCACCCTAGCATTCACAGCAGGAGAAGGTGATGGCACCCCACTCCAGTAGTCTTGCCTGGCAAATCCCATGGACAGAGGAGCCTGGTAGGCTGCAGTCCATGGGGACACTAAGAGTCGGACACAACTGAGCGACTTCACTTTCACTTTTCACTTTTGTGCATTGGAGAAGGAAATGGCAACCCACTCCAATGTTCTTGCCTGGAGAATCCCAGGGACAGGGGAGCCTGATGGGCTGCCATCTATGGGGTCGCATAGAGTTGGACATGACTGAAGCGACTCAGCAGCAGTAGCAGCGTTCACAGCATCACTATTTATAGTAGCCAGGACATGGAAGCAACCTAAATGTCCATTAACAGATGAATAGATAAAGAAGATGTGGTGTATATATATATATAATGGAATACTTCTCAGCCATAAGAAAGAATGAGATAACACCAGTTGCAGCAACATGGATGGACCTAGAGATTATGATACTAAGTAAAGTAAGTCATTGTTTTGAAAAATCCAATTCTTTAAAAATCCTTAAAAATAATGGGCAGTTTTAGGTATGAATATTTACTAGAATTTCAAAAAAGAATAATATCAATATAGATACATATTTATTGGAGAAGGCAATGGCACCCCACTCCAGTACTTTTGCCTGGAAAATCCCACGGACAGAGAAGTCTGGTAGGTTTCAGTCCATGGGGTCGCTAAGAGTCGGACACGACTGAGCAACTTCACTTTCACGTTTCACTTTCCTGCCCTGGAGAAGGAAATGGCAACCCACTCCAGTGATCTTGCCTGGAGAATCCCAGGGACAGTGGAGCCTGGTGGGCTGCTGTCTATGGGGTCGCACAGAGTCGGACACGACTGAAGTGACTTAGCAGATACATATTTATAATCTATATTTATAATTCTGCCTTGTTCAAAACATATCTACTAAATGAAAACACTTCTTTTTGGAAAACATATACCAAGACAATAAAATTTCACATTATTGATGAAGCTTCTATTGTTCTATGTAAACATACATAGAATAATTTCTTTTAAATGAAAAATTCAATACTTTGAAGAGAGAAGGTTTTTTAATATTGGGGAGCTGATGTAAATTAAGACCTGAAACTATAAATATTTTTGTGATTGATGTCAGAGAACACATATTTCAGTGAAATATACTGACATAAAAACCTTACTGAATTTTTATATAGATGTGCCAGTGTAATGTTAATAGGTTTTTAACCACAATTTAAAAAATATTCTGGATATTTTAATTTGGCCCTAAGCCACCTTATTCAATCATTTCTGGGTGATGCAATTAAAGCTATAAAATAAATGTTTTCTTTTTAATTGTATATTTACTTCTATTAATCAAATAAACATTAGAGAGAGCATTTTGGAAGAGATAGAAAATGAAATAATGAAATTAGGGAAATATTTACATCTGAGTTGGCAGCTTATAGTGCTAGAGCTAAAAAGCAGTTTAGAAATTATGTCATTGTTACAAATTGTGAATGAGGTAGTTGAATATTTGAGAAATGAAGAAAAATAATTTTTGAAGTGCATTAAAGAATTGAGGTTTTAAAAAACGTCTTTATTGAAATATAATGCATATGCCATTAAATTCATTTTAAAAACATACAACCGTTTTTAGTGAAGGAATAATATATCTAGTGAAGAAGAACTTTATTGACAGTGGACTGTGGTCTGAAACATCTGATGTTGTGGAAAAAATAGGGAAGTGTTAATTCTACAACTTTGTTCTTTTTCAATATTGTTTTGGCTTCTGCATCCCTTGCATTTCCATATGAATTGTAAGACTAGCTCCAGCTCCTCAATTTCTACAAGGAAACCTTCTGGGATTTTGATAGGGATTGTGTTTAATCTATAGATCAATGTGGAGAGTACTGACATCTTAACAATATTAAGCCTTTGATCCATCAACATGTGAATTCTTTCCATTTATTTAGGTCTTCTTTCATTTCTTTCAACATCGTCTTGTACCTTCTCAGAGTATATGTTTCATAACTCTTTTGTTATATTTAATCTCAATTATTTTATTCCTTTTAAAGATATTATAAATGGAATTGTTTCTTAATTTCATTTTGGGATTGTTTATTGCTAATGTATAGCAATACAGTTAATTTTTTTTATCTTATAGCATCCTGCAACCTTGCTGAACTCATTTGTTAGTTTTAATAGTTTTAGTGTATTCCTTAGGATATCCTATATGCAAGATCATGTTGTTTGCAGAAAGTTTTACTTCCTCCTTTCCAATCAAGATGCCTTTTATCTATTTTCTTTCCTAATTGCCCTGGTTAGAATCTTCAGTAGTATATTGAATAGAATTGGCAAGAGCTGTCTTGTTCCTGATCTCAGGGGGAAAGTGTTCAGTCTTTCACCATTAAGATAATGCTAGCTGCGGGTTTTTCTTAGATGGTTTTATCAGATTTCTTTCACCGTTAAATATAATGGTAGCTGTGGGTTTTTCTTGGATAGCTTTATCAGATTAAGATTCCCTTCTAGCTTATTGAGTTTCTTAAAATCATGGAGTGTTGTTGGATTTCATCAAATGCCTTTTCTGCATCTATTAAGATGTTCATGTGGCTTTTGTTCTTTATTCTATTGACATGGTACATTATATTAATGATTTTCAAATGTTTGGAGATTTTATTTTAATAAATGATAGTCTATCAGATATTTTAACTTTATAAGAAAGAAATGTGTCAATTACTAAAGCTGACATAAACTACCATAGTGACTGAACACGTACCAATGTATTATTCTTGACACCTGTCAACACAGTGTGATAAAGGTGTATCATGCTGTCAATAATGGAATAGCCCTGTAGAAAGCCCACCTACATTTCATGGACAATATTGACAAGTCTTGACTTTATCATTTATCATATTGAATTACCCTTTTCAACTGTACATTTAATAAGGATGCTTATGTTTTACATTCAGGTTGTTGATAAAATAATAGAATAAGACAATACCATAGACTGACGTTTCCTGTGCTGTTCTTCTAGAGACTGCTGTTTAAGTTTACATGAATCCATTAATCAATACTTTAATGTTCTGCCATTCTTCTAATAGGAAATCCAACCATCAATGCTATCATGCAGAGAATATCACTTCATCTTATCAAAAATACATCTTATGAGACTTACTCAAAATGAAGATATATATGGTTAATTACATTATACTGTGTTTGGTGATGGCACCCCAGTCCAGTATTCTTGCCTGGAAAATCCCATGGATGGAGGATCCTGGTAGGCTGCAGTCCGTGGGGTCGCTAAGAGTTGGACGCGACTGAGCAACTTCACTTTCACTTTTCACTTTCATGCATTGGAGAAGGAAATGGCAACCCACTCCAGTGTTCTTGCCTGGAGAATCCCAGGGATGGGGGAGCTTGGTGGGCTGCTGTCTATGGGGTCGCACAGAGTCGGACACAACTGAAGCGACTTAGCAGCAGCCACAGCAGTGTTTGGTGAGGACAGGCACTTTGTTACTGTACTCACAGTAAAAAAAATTAAGAGAAACTTCACTTAAGTAGAGTTGGGAGACCAGAGGGGACACTGTCACGCCCTGCAACAATAGCAGAGCCCAATAGGAAGAAGAAAGACTCCTCTTCTTTCCTGGCAAGGACTCAGCCAATGAAAAGACATGGACTCTTTGTTTACTCCCAACTTCTTTGCCTCTCTATTAGAGCATTCTCTTTTCCTTGCTCTGCAGGGACTTGCATGTAGCTCGCCATGGTTGCAGACTCCCAGTTGCAATTCTCTGCCAATTCCAAATAAACCCATCTTTGCTAGAGAAATATCTGGCAGTCTGTTTGTTTCAGTTTACCATCCTCAAACCCTTGAACAGTGCCTAAAACATAGAAGGCTCTTAGTAAACATTTGTTACATGAGTGAATGAATTAAATTCCCTGGTGTACTAACCTATGTGTGTGTGTGTGTGCTTAGTCACTCCAACCATGTCTGACTCTTTGAGACTCCATGGATTGTAGCCCACCAGGCTCCTCTGTCCATGGAACTCTCCAGGCAAGAATATTGGAGTGAGTTGCCATGCAAGAAGATCTCCTGAATATCTCCAGGGGATCTTCCCAACCGAGGGATTGAATCCAGATCTCCCACATTGCAGGCAGATTCTTTACCATCTGAGCCACCAGGGAAGCCCATACTAGCCTATAAGAACCAAAAAAGGGAAAACAAATTGTTACCATGATAAGTTTTAGGTAAACCCAAGATTGGAAAAGGTTAGTTTTCATCCCAATCCCAAAGAAAGGCAATGCCAAAGAATGCTCAAACTACCGCACAATTGCAGTCATCTCACACGCTAGTTAAGTAATGCTCAAAATTCTCCAAGCCAGGCTCCAGCAATATGTGAACTGTGAACTTCCTGATGTGCAAGCTGGTTTTAGAAAAGGCAGAGGAACCAGAGATCAAATTGTCAACATCCGCTGGATCATGGAAAAAGCAAGAGTTCCAGAAAAACATCTATTTCTGCTTTATTGACTATGCCAAAGCCTTTGGACTGTGTAGATCACAATAAACTGTGGAAAATTCTGAAAGAGATGGGAATACCAGACCACCTGATCTGCCTCTTGAGAAATTTGTATGCAGGTCAGGAGGCAACAGTTAGAACTGGACATGGACCAACAGACTGGTTCCAAATAGGAAAAGGAGCCTGTCAAGGCTGTATATTGTCACCCTGTTTATTTAACTTCTATGCAGAGTACATCATGAGAAACGCTGGACTGGAAGAAACACAAGTTGGAATCAAGATTGCTGGAAGAAATATCAATCACCTCAGATATGCAGATGACACCACCCTTATTGCAGAAAGTGAAGAGGAACAAAGAAGCCTCTTGATGAAAGTGAAAGTGGAGAGTGAAAAGGTTGGCTTAAAGCTCAACATTCGGAAAATGAAGATCATGGTATCCGGTCCCATCACTTCATGGGAAATAGATGGGGAAACAGTGGAAACAGTGTCAGACTTTATTTTTCTGGGCTCCAAAATCACTGCAGATGGTGACTGCAGCCATGAAATTAAAAGACGCTTACTCCTTGGAAGGAAAGTTATGACCAACCTAGATAGCATATTCAAAAGCAGAGACATTACTTTGCCAACAAAGGTTCGCCTAGTCAAGGCTATGGTCTTTCCTGTGGTCAAGTATGGATGTGAGAGCTGGACTGTGAAGAAGGCTGAGCACCGAAGAATTGATGCTTTTGAACTGTGGTGTTGGAGAAGACTCTTGAGAGTCCCTTGGACTGCAAGGAGATCCAACCGGTCCATTCTGAAGGAGATCAGCCCTGGGATTTCTTTGGAAGGAATGATGCTAAAGCTGAAACTCCAGTATTTTGCCACCTCAGCAAAGAGTTGACTCATTGGAGAAGACTCTGATGCTGGGAGGGATTGAGGGCAGGAGGAGAAGGGGACGACAGAGGATGAGATGTCTGGATGGCATCACTGACTCGATGGATGTGAGTCTGAGTGACCTCCGGGAGTTGGTGATGGACAGGGAGGCCTGGCATGCTGCGATTCATGGGGTCGCAAAGAGTCGGACACGACTGAGCGACTGATCTGATCTGATGTATTCAAATACATCTAAATTATGAGCTTGACAATTTTTTTTCACTGTTAGGTCCAGGTATTATATGGTCTGAAGCTCAGACATTTTCATGGGCCTATGAAAAACTTCATTAGGCCAACTTTCAATGCCAACTTCATTATAGGGCCTTAGCAGAGCCCTGGACAAGTGTGGGTCCCTGAGGCTTAAGCTGTGTTAGCGTCCCAGTAAACTATCTTATCTAAACTCTCACAGTGGGTTGATACTTATATAATGAATAAATGAATGAAATTCTTTCTTTTTTCTCCTAAAAATTAAATCAAAACTTTTTAGTTGCCTCATTTCTGTTTGACTTTGGATGTTAAAGCAGATGAAATTAGAAAGGACATGCTGTTTATCAAATATTAAACTAGGGCTTCGCTGATGGCTCGTGGTAAAGAATCTGCCTGCTAATACAGAAGACATGGGTTTGATCCCTGGTCCAGGAAGATCCCACATGCTGCAGAACAGCTAAGCTTATGTTTCACAACTATTGAGCCTGCGCTCTGGAGCCCAGGAGCCACAGCTACTGAGCTCGTGTGCCCTAGAGCTGTGCTCCATAGCAAGAGAAGCCACCACCACAATGAAAAGCCTGCATACTGCAACTAGAGAGTAGCCCCCACTCGCCACAACTAGAGAAAAGCCCACATAGCAACGAAGAGCCAGCACAGCCAAAAATAAATAAATAAATAAATAAATTTTTAAAATAAAAAAAGTTAGGATAATTCCGACTAAAGAACATTACTTAATTATATTTTTAAGATTAATTATCTGGGGAAGTCATAGCAAAAGAACAATCCTGAAATTTAAAGTTTTAAGGAACATATTGAAATCAAGCAGGACCCTGTGGATCCACATACCCCATTACCCCGGGTACAAATCTTTTCTGTGTCCCCCATTTCTTGTTTGTAGGAAAGAGATTTCAGCCTCCTAAAACCTCCCTGAGTACCAAAGGACGGATTCAAATAGCTGCTAATCAGGAGAATGAGGGAATAGAGAAACAAAGGAGGAGCAATCAAGACATAATGGTGCAGCAATGGGACAGGGTCTTAGTTCCTCTTCAAAGAATATACATGATGACAGATCTTTGGGGATTCCCTGTAGGTTCAGCAGTCAGGACTCCAAGCTTCCAGGTTTGATCCCTGGTTGCTCAGTGGTAAAGAATCTGCCTACAAGGCTGGAGACCCAGGAGACCCAGGTTCCATCCCTGGGTCAAGAAGATCCCCTGGAGGAGGGCATGGCAACCCACTCCAGTATTCTTGCCTGGAGCATCCCGTGAACAGAGGAGCTTGGCAGGCAACAGTTCATAGAGTCCCAAAGAGTCAGGCACAACTGAACATGCATGCAGGTAGGGAACTAAGATCCTGCAGCTGTGCAGTGGGGCACACATACACATACACACACACACACATATATGTATATATAAACTATATATTTATATATAGTTCTTTTGCAGGAACTAAGGCCCCCCACCCAGGTGGAGGATAGTTACATCAGACTGAGCACAAGAGTCCTGGAACACGGCCCTGTTACCTCACCAATCAGGAGAAAGTCTGCACACATTGGAAGATAAGACTCTGACCACCTTCCCAAAATGAATAATTGAAATTAACTTCCCCTTTTTCCCTTAAAAAATTTTCATAGTTGAGCAGAATCTTCGAAGTTGGTTTGTAGACATGAGTCTCCCTTCTCTCCAAGTTGCCAGCCTCCTTAATAAAGTAGCATTTCCTTTCCAACTGTCAGGGGAGTGTAATTTCCTCGGTTCTGTCTCGTCACAACAAAGATTTGAAGCAATGGACGTTAAAGCCCTCAGAGCATCACAGCTCTCAGACAGTCCATGTTATAGTTCTCTGACAGATCAGTTTTATTTAGAAAATAAAGAAAAATACATCCTCAAGGCGTGGGGGCATGCCCACCCAAAAGATAAGAAGAGAAGAGAAAGAGAGAAAGAGACAGAGAGCGCACCCGCAGGGGAGAGAAAGAGAGAGAGAGACCCCGGCCCTATGGCTCCTCTTTTTATATGTTTTTTCCCACCCCCTGGGAACTGCCTTATGTAAACTGGGCTAGCCAGGAGTGCTGTTTGCTCTACCTGAGGTCCTCACTCCGGTCCTCGGACCTTCCTTTGTTCTATTTTCATGGGCTTTTCCCTTCCTTGTCTTTTAGCCACCACCATGCTGGACTCCTGTTTCCTATTCTAACTACCTAACACAACCAACACTTGTCTCTCAAGTATTGACTTTCCAGCAGCAAGCAGCCGAACCTGAGTTCACTAACATAGTGGAATCCGCAAGGTGTGAAGGCTTACTGTGGTACTGTGGAAAGAAAATGCAGATCAGGAGGAGGGGCTTGACTTAAGCCGTTAACTAGGTGTGTGACCCTGACTAGGTCCCTCATTTCTATGCATCTTCAGTTTTTCTCATCTGTCTGGACCAGAAAGACTCTGAGATTTTTTTCTGCTCTGAATTTTGATGCCTGTTTCTACATAGAATGGATTTGAAAATTCATTTGGGTAATTGTAAAAATCAGAGTTCCAAACAGGTCCTCAAAGAGAAAATACAAGGGAAAACGCTAATTTTACATGATGTCTTATATCTCATTTGAGATTTTCCTTTATAAATAAAAAGAAACAGAAAAGAAACTTAAAGTGTCTCTGTTACTGAACATGGATTTGTGTGCCCAACACAGTGAGGCCAAACTCCGAAATGTCAGAGTTTAGAGTAGAAAATCATTTGCTGCAGAGCCAAGCAAAGAGAACAGGCAACTCATGCTCAAAACCCCTAAACTCTGATGATTTTGGGGAGAAATTTTAATAGGCAAAATTTGGGGTGAGGGCTGCATGGCATGTGACTTTCTTATGCTTGGTTGCTGTTGCTAAGTCACTTCAGCCATGTCTAACTCTGGAACCCAGTGGCCTGTAGCCCACCAGGCTCCTCTGTCCATGGAATTCTCCAGGCAAGAATACTGGAGTGGGTGGTGGTTGTTTTTCAGTTGCTCAGTCAAGTCCAACTCGTTGCAGCCCCATGGCTAGGCTTCCCTGTCTTTCACTGTCTGCTGTAATTTGCTCAAGCTCATGTCCATTGAATTGGTGATACCATCCAACCACCTCAGAGTGGGTAGCCATTGCCTTCTCCAGGGAACCTTCCTGATCCAGGGATCAAACCCACATCTCTTGCATTTCCTGCCTTGGCAGGCAGATTCTTTACCACTAGTGCCACTTGGGAAGCCCAGATGGGACCATTTATAACCCCTGAAGTTTAAGTCAGCAAGAGGTGTGTCTTTTTGGTGATGAGGTGCAGGAGGAAGGCAATGGGTTTGAACCATTACTCCTGCCATATTTCAACTCAACAATAATATATCTGATCACAGCAACATTGTCTAGCCTTTCCTGTTAGTCCGGGAAACTGTTTCATAATTTTGTTACTCAATATGATTGATATTTTATTTTCCTTTCCTCACAGCCTTTAGAGAGAACCAATGTGTTATTAATAGAATAAAAATGTACAACAGTGGATTCTATTTGAAAGAAAAAACCTGGTCTATTCAGGAGGGAGGATAAAATGAATGGCTCAAGTAGACTTGTAGCTGCAACCAAATCTAAATATAAAAGGGTTACTATGACTACAAAGGTGGTATATTTGAATAAAAATGAATGTGAAAGCCTTTTAAATGCTAATTGCAATTGGAGGAAGTCTACTACTTCAAACTGCAGACAGTTCCCCCACCTCCTTCTGTACTTGATGGCTTCTGGGTAAAATCTACTTTAAACAAAACTATTGTTCCTTGACTTTCCAAATACTCTGAGTTCTCTTGTTTAAGGGTTGAATGAAGTGACGCCTTAGTCACTCAGTCTTGTCTGACTCTTTGTGACTCCATGGACTATAACCCATCAAGCGCCTCTATCCATGGAGTTCTCCAGGCAAGAATACTGGAGTGGGTTGCCATTCCCTTCTCCAGGGGATCTTCCTGACCCAGGGATCAAACCTGTCTCTCCTGCATGGGAGGCAGATTCTTTTACCATCTGAGCTACCAGGGAAGCCCTGTTTAAGGGCTATACTCTATACTCATTCTAATATTGTATCTCTGAGTCTTCATTTGTTTAGTCAGAGCCTCAGGATCCTTTGTGTGTGTGATGAAGAGTATGAAGAGCCACCCAAAAAATCTTTAAGGTGTAAGCCATCCCTTCTGAATAGTTATGACTTTCAGTCAATTCAGAGAACATTCATAGAGTTAATTCTAAGTGCAGGGTACTATGGGGAAAACTCAGGTAGATAAACCTGGGTTCTGCTCTCCATGGACTCCCTATCAGATCAGATCAGTCGCTCAGTCGTGTCCGACTCTTTGCGACCCCATGAACCGCAGCACGCCAGGCCTCCCTGTCCATCACCAACTCCCGGAGGTCACTCAGACTCACATCCATCGAGTCAGTGATGCCATCCAGCCGTCTCATCCTCTGTCATCCCCTTCTCCTCCTGCCCCCAATCCCTCCCAGCATCAGAGTCTTTTCCAATGAGTCAACTCTTCGCATGAGGTGGCCAAAGTACTGGAGTTTCAGCTTTAGCATCATTCCTTCCAAAGAAATCCCAGGGCTGATCTCCTTCAGAATGGACTGGTTGGATCTCCTTTCAGTCCAAGGGACTCTCAAGAGTCTTCTCCAACACCACAGTTCAAAAGCATCAATTCTTTGGCACTCAGCCTTCTTCACAGTCCAGCTCTCACATCTTTTTGAGTTTTTTCCAGATCTTGTTTTAGGTTCATCAAAGAAATAGTCACTATTCCTTAGTATAGATTGTACCAGCAGGTGCCTGAAATAAAACCACTACAATAGTGTCAGTATTACCAGATTACCGAGACATTCTTGGATTGGTTACAGCATTCTCTATTCATCTCTGATAAGTTTAAAGGACATACATGCATTCTGTTTTTTAAAAGCATGTGAGTAATGAAATTGGAACTCACTTTCTATTTCATGAAAGAAATGGATGATATTTACATAAAGAGTATATGACAATAGAACTCTGTTTTCAGAATAATACTTAACAACTCTAAGAGAAATTTTTCTGATACAGTGTGGGAAATGAACATTGAAGATTGTTTAAGAAGGCTTTTCTACCCAGAACAAAGGGAAGACTTACTGAGGAGGGGCCCCTGATTTCCAAAGACTGAAGCATCTCATGTTTACTTTTGGTTTTGTCATGACCAGTAGCTATGTATTTATAAATAAGTGAGTTAATGAACACACCTTTCACCTTTTGGTTTGTTCTGTTACTTGCTTTCTAAATCTGTGCAGGTATTATTTAATTTTTTAAAATGTCCACAGGAGTTATCCAGGGAATAGAAGGGTACGCTAGTTCTTGGTTCCTTTTTTACACCTATGTTGAAAAATCTATAACTATATTTTAAAAACCCACCAAACCCTATTGTTGTTGTTGTTCAGTCACTAAGTCATGTGTGACTCTTTGCAACCCCATGAACTGCAGTACGCCAGGCTTCCCTGTCTCCCAGAATTTGCTCACACTCATGTCCATTTCCTATCCCACAGGAACAGAGTAAATTCTCTGAGATAAAGAAGAATAAAAATTAAGAAAAACATTAAAATGTTAAGGAGGATTTTGAAAACTTATGTACCTAGTGGAAGATTATTTCCTCAGTGTACCAATTAACAGCCTCCAGAATATTTCACAGTTTGGGGAACTCTGACCTAGACCCCGGGGCACAGAAACCAGTCTGTTGGTTGGAACAGCAAGGAGGAGTTTAGTCCTGAGTGAGTAATGCATCCTAGTGAAGACTCAGATGTGGGGACAGGTCATTCTGCGTACTTGGTGAGGCTGGACACTCCATCTCAGCATTGTGGCACCTCCTTTAGAAGTCCTTGTGCCAGGCAAGCACAATCTCAAGAGAGCAGGTACCAGCTGCAGGGAGCTTGGATATCCAGAGCAGAGGAACCCAAGTGCCCAAGAGTGAGCACCTGATGAGGCAGATGAAGTTCATGGATGTGGACATTTAATTTAACCTGTTAATATAATGTGTGTGTTTATGGAGACTTGCTTCCCTGCTAGCTCAGACTATAGAGAATCTGCCTATAATGCAGGAGACCCGGGTTCAATCCCTGGGTTGGGAATATCCCCTGGAGGAGAGAATGGCAACCCACTCCAATATTCTTGCCTGGAGAATCCCCATGGACAGAGGAGCTTGGTGGGTTACAGTCCATGGGGTTGCAAAGAGCTGTATACAACTGAGTAATGAACACTTAAAGAGACTAGATGTAAAAAAAAAAAAAAATACAAAACTGTGTGGATAGGAAAGAACTTGGGAACTATGACTAAACCAAGCAGCCCCATAAAAAAACAGGAACTGTATCATGAATATGAGGAACTGATCAACCCTAATAATCATTGGTGGAAGTGGGTTCCAACAGTTCGTCAGCATTGAGTTGAGTTGGCCAACATGTTCTTTCACGCTTGTTCCATTAGCTCTTACATAAAAACTTTTTGGCTAATCCAACATATACTCATGACCAAGTAGAAAGAGGGCACACCCATGCATCCTAAGATAATCAAATATCAGAGTGTCTGAAAGGGTGATATGAATTCAGTTAGTAAGTTCAGTAAAGTAGTTGGTTATACAAAAGCCTTGACAAAATTCATAGCTTTGTTGTATACAACCTGTACCTTTTTAGAAAACAAAATGGATAATGAGATCGCATCACAATATTATTTATGATTTTTTTTAATTGAAGTATAGTTGATGTTCGATATTAATATAATAGAACCTAAGTTACAGGTATGCAATATAGTGAGCCACAAATTTTAAAGGTTATACTCCATTTATAGTTATTATAAGATATTGGCTATATTTTCTATACAATATAGCCTTGTAGCTTACTTTATTCCTAATAGTTTATGCCTCTTAATCCTACTATTGCCCTTCTCCCTTTCCATCTCCCCACTGGTAACCACTAGTTTGTTCTCTATATCTGACAACAAAAGTTTTAAACTGTATAATAATCAAATATTAAGAATAACTTTACAAGTAATGTGTCCAGTCCACAGGAAGAAATGGATAAAACTTGTAGAATACTTGGCTAGGTAAATAGGTATGTAAAATATTGTATCACATTTTTCTTCTCTTCAATCCAAATGTAAAATATCCTTATTGGGAGCATTTCTAATATCAAAATTTTAGAAAGTAAAATCCTTCCCCTTATTTTCCCTTAAACACTTTTCACTCTCCAGAGGTGTCAGAGTTAGCAGTCTGCTGTGTATCTTTACCTATTTATCTTTTTCTCTCTTTTCTTGATTTCTTTTCGATGAAGCAAAAAATTGTTATCATTCCATTTCCCCCATTAACTTTTGTCTTTACCATTCTTTCATGAATTTTTTCAGATGTTATCAGAGATTTCAGCCTGTAGTCTTGATTTGCAGTCTAACATGAGCTTCCCCTGATGGCTCAGTGGGTAAAGAATTTGCCTGCAATTCAGGAGTCACAGGAGACATGGGTTCAACCCCTGGGTCAGGACGATTCTCTGGAGGAGGACATGACAGCCCCATTCCAGTATTCTTGCCTGGAGAATTCCATGGACAGAGTAGCCTGGCAGATTGTAGTCCAAAGGGTCCCAAAGAGTCAGACATGACTGGGTGACTAAGCAAGCATGGATTTCTTCTCCAAATTAAAACTTTAGATTAACTCAATTATCCCTCTATTAACTTTTTAATTTTATTTCTACACATCTTTCAAAGCCTGTAAGACATTGTTATTATTATTCTGTATTCTCAATAATTCATTTTTATTTCTCCTTCCGTTGCTTTTCTTCACTTCCTGCATTTCTGTGTTTTAAACTGGGATAATTTTATTTCTGTCTGATAAACATTTGTATTTTTCCTTTGTGCAAGTTTTCTGGTAAAAATTCTGTTTTATTTATTTAAAAACTTTTTTATTTTGCCTTCATTTTTGAAGGATAGTTTTACTGAATATAGAATTCTTTTTTTTTTTCATCATTTTCAAGATATCATCTCATTATCTTCTAACTTCCAGTTCTATTGAGAAATTGCTGTCAGCATTATTTTTTTAAAGATAATAAATATACTTTTTTCTCAGCTGCTGATTTTTAAAAATCAGTTGAAAAGTATTGGCTATGATCTCTTGAGTTTTTATTTTTTCCTTTTTCATATTCTTTCTTCTGGTTGCTTTAGCAGCCCTTTCAAGGCTTTAAACATATTCTTGTTTGCCTTTTTTGTTTTTTGTTATTTGGCTTTGTTAACTATTCTCAGTGGGAATGCTGGTTTGCTGTAAGCCATTCCATTATACCCACCAATATCTCATTGTTCAGACTAAGTCATCTGGTTACATCCCACACAGTGAAAGATAATTTCAAATGTTCTAAGTGACAACATGCCTAACTGAAAATCAGAATTCCATTCTTAGGGAAGGTGAGAAGAATGAGTGTTAGGTTATGCAACACACTCTGTTTCAATGTAGTGGAAGCCAGTTATAGTTCTAAGGTGAGATGGGGCGGGGGGGAGGTGGTCTTCTCATATAGCAGGGCTCAGAGTTACCAGAACATACCTGTAACTTAGGTGAGCTCATAAAACAACCATGACTTGATCAATCCTTGCTACCGAAATGAGTCAGCTCTCTGTGTCTGGATCCATGCTCACCAGACAACCCTGAAGTAGTCACTTGCTTTCCTTGGAGACTTGGAGAAATGTGCTGGTCAGCAGGTATGCATCTGTCAATCAGTTTGGCAGTTACATTTCTCAAGGGAAATAATCAAAAGCAATGTCACGACATGCATGATGAACCAGACTTCTTGAGCTCACTTAGCCCTGGATAAAATGACAAAATATCATGTCCTAACCTACTGGAATTTAATTGTTTCTGTGGCATTCTTACTAAACTACTGTCTACTACTAAACTACCCTTAAATATTAAGCATCTCTTTCTAAATTTACTAGCAGGTCCTGTCTGTGGAATTGAAAAATGAAACCTCTGTTTAGAAACATTTTACAAATGATATATAAGCTTCTAGTAAAGAGATGAGGCATCTTATAAGAGTAATGAACACTGGAAAGATCATGTCTGAAACTATTTCCTCATTATGTCAGACATGCAGTTGGAAAATGTGGTCCTGAAACTTGGTGAAAATAAAACTCACAGAGGATTCTAAAAGATTTATCTCTCAGATTGATTGGCCTGCAATTTGGGGGTTATAAAAAATGTTTGTTCTTTTCAAGGTAGAGCAGAATATAGATTTTGGCTAATGTGAGAAAACCTCCCGATTAAGTTAATCACTGCAAACATTGGGCCCTCACACACAGAAGAGATCTAAATTCTTGAGGGTAAGAGCTCTCTTGGCACCCATTTCAATTTTATGGGAATAATCAGATGACTAGGAGAAAAAATAATAACTAGAGAGGTCCTTGGGACTCTCCTACAAAGTTTGGAAGAGGCACTTAATTTTTCCAACTCTCATTTCTTCCTTTTACAATCTGTTATAGAAAATAAAATATGACCTCTGAGGATATGTTGCTTGTACTAATGAAATAACCTTAGTGATGCTGAGTTTATTGGATGGGCTCTGAGCCAATTTCCCTAAGCCCTGTTCTTGGCTAATTACTAGCTCCCTTAAAATTCAGCACTTTCTTAATTTTTTCTTGCCGTATGGGAGAGTTTAGTTCTCTTTTCCTCCACCCACTCTCACTTTTTAAATTGCTAGTCCATTTAGTTCTTAAGCTTGTAGAATCAGATGTATGCTACAGAACCTATCTCTAGTAAAAGGCATTTATGCATAGATCCAGAGATTTTTGTTTGCATCTTCAAGAAATTCATAGACTCCTTGAAGCCCATCCTCAAATTAATTTTATATCTTTTATATTCAAGGAGATAGAATACATTTAATTTCTTTCTTGTATATATTTTTGGGAGAAGGCAATGGCACCCCACTCCAGTACTCTTGTCTGGAAAATCCCATGGGCAGAGGAGCCTGGTAGGCTGCAGTCCATGGGGTCGCAAAGAGTCGGACATGACTGAAGTGACTTAGCAGCAGCAGCAGTATATATTTTCAGATTTTGTACATTTTGTAAATGGTTAGGCTCTTTTGTATCCCTACTGTTAAACAGTTTACTTTTCAACATCAGTTCATAAGGTCATACTGGATAAAAAACCAAAAGCACTATATACAACAATGGAGCCAGTATGATGGGCAGTAGAGTACAAGCAATATCAAAGACCTCCATGTTGGGACAAATGTTATTACCCATTTATTATTTGCTCTGTTTTTCACTTTACTGAGAACCTGTTGTTTTTAATAGCCCTGATGACTTTCTCAAGGCTTATACATTTTGTGGCAACCAGCTGCTGAAATTGACTGATATAGTCTGGTCTCTTTTAATCCATCACATATGTACTTTTCTACTAGAAGCACCCTATACATGCTTTTCTCTCCTTCTTTCTCTCTTTGCAACCCCACGACTGTACAGTCCATGGATGTAAGTAACCATAACCCCTAACCAGTCTGCATAGTCAAGTCAAAGTGAAAGTGAAAGTCACATAGTCATATTTGACTCTTTGCAACCCCATGGACTATACATTCCATGGAATTCTCCATGCCAGAATACTGGAGTGGGTAGCCATTCCCTTCTCCAGGGGATCTTCCCAACCCAGGGGTCAAACCCAGGTCTCCCACACTGCAGGTAGATTCTTTACCAGCTGAGCCACAAGGGAAGCCCAAGAATACTGGAGTGGGTAGCCTTTCCCTTCTCCAGTAGATCTTCCCAATCCAGGAATTGAACCAGGGTCTCCTGCATTGCAGGCAGATTCTATCAACTGAGCTATCAGGAAAGCACCTTTGTATAATTAAATCCTCCCTTATTCTCACCTGGTTAGTGAGCAGCTTCCCTTCACATGGTTATTCAGGGAACCAGGCTTTTTTCCATCTTGTGGCTCCACTGTCCTCTAGAGCTCAGAGTCCTCTGCTTCCAGTAGTGGAAAGAGAGGATGGAGAAGGGCCACAGTTATAATCACCTTGACCCGAAAGGGACATAGATCACTTGCAACCATACTCTAAGAACTAGTCACATGACACCATCTAAGATACAAGGGGCTCTGGGAAGTATAACTCCTAACTAGGCAGCTGCTTCCTAGGGAACACGTCAACACTGGAAGAGGGAGCAGGAGTTCTTGGTAATATCTGCCTATCTCTGCCACACCACAGGGTACCACCTGCATCTCGCATAATGGCAAACCCACAGCAGGCATTCAATAAAACCTGCAGGACGGATGCAATTGTTTGAGGTAGTTTGTGATGAGCAGTAATATAGCAATTTCACATCTGGTGTACAGCTTGAAGAAGCAACAGTTCTACTATGGTGTAGATGCATAATTTATATAGTTTCAAAACAATAATCCAGGAAAGACTGCTCTCTCAGGTTTAGTATGTTGAATTACACCATGCTGGGCATCATCTTTGTTTCAATCTGTGGGTTAGTATCATGGCACAAATGCATCAATAAAAATAGAAAAAGAAACTCTGGCAAATTATGTCTGAGAAGCCCATTACAATGGGTTTCATCCTGGCCATTTCAAACTGCCTCTAAGTTAATTGCCCACAAAAAGCAAAAGAGAGTGTATAATATAAGGGCAGATAAACAACCAATCAAAAGCAGATTGAATTTAAACTAACTAATCCTTAGGTAAAGATATTTGTCCAAACTGATCTGTTCCCATTGGGAGAGTACATATATTTATATATATTAGTTTTTATAATGGCCATATGAAAGATTATATATATGGAACTAGGCATATAGGGAACATCAGGGAATTGTAGCTATGTCTTGGTGTGTTCAAAATAATACCTTTGCTCATTCCACATTATAATTAAGACTTAAATTTCAAATATAAGAACTTGATTATGTAACAAATGAAATCATGTTTTCACCAAATCTCTAAATTTTAGCCTTATGATATATCTCTAAGTATGTACTTTAAATATGAAGTTTACAAGATTAGCAGGAACTGTAAAAAGCACTAAAAGTGCTTTCCAGTGTTATTTCAAAATCTTAAGTGCTCTCTGAATGACTTTGGCTTATTTTTGAAACAAATTCTTTTTGGTACTGGTAGTTTGTGAATGATGGCTACGTAGAAGGGCTTTACATGTATGTGTGAAAAAGACCAATTTAACTGTCCATACTTCTGTGTCCTTAGAGTGGTGCCAATTTGTACTATACTGTGAGAATTCATAAACAGATGAAATAGACTGCTACTAAATGAAATTGGACCCATCCCATTAAATCTGCTCACACAGACTTTGTAATCTAGATTCTGCTTCTAGAATACACAAATAAATACACAGTTCTTTCATTTTGTTTCATTAATTAGCATATGATGATGACATTCCACATTGTTATTCATCTTACAGCAAATAGATTTACTTTTTGCCTTGTTAAGGTGGGTTTAGAAGTACCGCCAAAGAATCTATTGAGAATGTAGTATCATTTTTAAGGAAGGCCTAACCCGAGGACATGCAGGAAATTGACACAGTGCCCAGTGTCCTTGACAGGGAATTGCTTCTACAGCAAAGCTCCCCAATCTTGAATATAAGGCTGATTTTTTTTCTTTTTCCTTTTTTATTGAAGGATAATTGCTTTATAGGATTGAAACTCAGAAAAACATCACAAAGTTCTTGCATGTTGAAAGTTGTACTTTTAGTATCTATGGATTGAGAAATAACATAATGATAATATCTATACTTGAGCTTAGCAATGTTTTAAGATATCATCTCATGTCATTAATCATCATAGCATCAGCAAGTTTCTGTAAAAGTATAAGACCTATTTAGAAGAGGCAGGTTATCTATACCACTGATGCTTGGCCTTCATATAAATTGTAGACTCTTCAAGGGTCTGTCATCAAGAGAGAGAAAAGTATTGGTTTATATAATATACCAATTATATATTACAATTAGTATAATTAGTAGTAGTTATCTTTTTGAGTTTCTATGAAAATTCATTCTTAACAAAGGCCTAAGAGCTTTAACTAAAACTTACTTCTTTCCAGGGCCAGGCCAGATGCTATTCTTATTTACTCCCAAAAATGCCTAATCTTTTTTCTTTATCTTTTTGACCATGCCACACTGCGCATCTTGTGGGATCTCAGTTCCCTGACCAGGGATTGAACCTGGGCCATGGCAGTTAAGGCACTGAATCCTAATCACTAGACTGCCAGGGAACTCCCTGCCTGACCTTTTCTTGATGCCAGATGTGACCTCTGGTAATCCTGAGTGGATATAAAGCCTTATCATTACTGATACTCTTCTCCATGAAATTGTGATTTAAGTTTGATATTTTATAACACCAAGGAATTGCCTAGGAAAAATATCAGGCTTGGTTCTTTAATTAGGTAATCTTCTGAACTATATAGCTCATTCTGCAGTATCTCTGAAAAAAAAAAAAGTAACTGCATAAGCTATGGAAAAAAGGAGCACTAACAATTTAAAAATGTTTGCAATTTATAAGAATTACATTGCAGGAAGGAAGGGAGGACTCACATGTGAGAGGAAATGTACCATCACACCCCTAGCTCTTACGACATAAAAATTATAAACTTATGCAAAAACTCAGACCCCCAATCTTGGATTGGGGGCTGAAGAGGGGCCAAGGGAGCCTTAGGTGGAGGAGGCCTCCTTTCCTCCTTCTCCTTCACAGAAGTCAGATGTGTCACTGTCTGAAGGGTCACTCTGCCTACTTCTTTTCACTATATCTTTTGTGGGGATTTCCTCCAATAAAATCTCTCCATTTCATCTCTGCTTGGCATCAGTTTTTTGGAGGACCTGAAGTAACATACAATTTATTAGCCCAGATAAATCCTTGTAAGCCTGAGCTATCTCAGCATTTGTTGTTCAGTTGCTCAGTCATGTCCAACTCTGCAACATGAGTAAAATAATAGTTTTTAAGTCCTAGGAGTTCTATGAGAAGGAATTCTGATGATGGATGAAAAATTCTAAGCATAGTGTCTGGCACAGTGCAAGTTGTCAATGAATAATAACTATCATGAGTTATTATCATTATAATCATATATCATTGTTATCATTACTATCCTTCAGTGCTCCTGGAATTCTCAGCTTAGGAGAAAGTTGAAAAAGTTGAAGGTTACCTTTACTTGGAGGAACCCTGGATTCCCAAATGTGGTTGGGAAAGAAATCACAGAATCCCAGGCTGATCACAATCCAAGTCTTTTGTAGCTGTCTGTGGTGGGGTTTTCCTAGCTGTTGGGTTTTTGTGTCATCTGTACTTGTTCAAAAGCCACTGAAAATCTCTCTGACCTACTGAGGCTAAGGCAAATGTGGGCTGGGGACTTCAGGGATTTCTTGGCCAAAATAGAGCTTCCTCCCCTCTCACTTTTTTAAAAACATAATTTCAGATCTATATGATAGTTACAAGAATAGTACAAAGGATTTCTGAATACCTTCACCTAGATTCCCCCAAATATTAACATTTATGTGTGTGTATGTGTGTGTGTGTATGATTTTTTTCCAAATCCTTTAAGAGGAAATAGCCAGCATGATGTCCTTTTACCTTGAAATATTTCATTGTGTTTTTCCTGAAAATAAAAAATTTTCTTACACAGACAGAGTACAATTTTCAATCAGGAAATTAACATTGATTCAATTCTATTGTCTAGTAGAGTTAGATACAGCATTTTATCTAATAGAGTTTGTCTATTGTCTCAGTAATATCTTTCATAGAGTAAAAAATCACAGATCAGACTTTAGAGTCTCCTCTTTTACTTTGCCTGAAATGTAATTCTATGAATAACTAGTAAGTGCCTACTAAGTGCCAGGCAGGAGCTGGTAAGACTCAGGTAGGGAAAAAGGTTTCCTCGTGTTTAAGCGGCTCACATCTGCTCCAGAAAGCAGACACACTAGTAACTAGAGAATGAATTAGGCTTGTAGTGTGGTATGTGGAGAGATTAGGTGGGGACTCATCTATTATGGGATGTATGGAAGGTGAAAATTGCCCAGTTATAGTCTCACATCCTGCCTTACAATAAATCCAGAGCAGCTGGATTTTGTCTTCTACACTGAGACAGCTAATTTCTTGGGTTAAGCAGCTGATGAAGTAGTTATTTTGCTTATAGAGACCATGTTGTCCAAATGAAAAACGTTTTTAAATACCAGAGTTAAAATTATCTTGGTAAGAACCTCACCCATGAGAGGCAGGAGGGAAGATGGAACCCTCGGAAGGTGGTCCTGGTGGCACGGCTGACTCGGGCGTTCACTAGGCAGGTGCCCACTGAGGTCTGAATTACCTCCATTGTTTACGTTATTTCTCTCTCATTCTCTTTATTCAACTAAATACTTGATGAGACTTCAAACGACTGTTTCACATGCTCAGGGGATGGAAATCTTTGCTCTGAGTGAACGTATGCCAGGGAAAGTAAGACAAGGACATAAATGATCATGAAATAAAACATGGGAGAAGGGGTTTAAGAAGGAAAAAAGATTGCAAAGAGGGAGGCTCAAGGAAACATTTCACGGAAAAGGTAGCATTTAAGATGGTCATTGAAAGAGGGAAAGCTTTCTGGACAATGTAAGTTGGGGACTTAACTTTCTATGATGTGTGAAGTGAAGTGAAGTCAAAGTTGCTCAGTCATGTCCCACTCTTTGTGACCCCATGGACTGTGTAGTCCATGGAATTTTCCAGGCCAGAATACTGGAGTGGGTAGCCTTTCCCTTCTCCAGGGGATCTTCCCAACCCAGGGATCAAACTCAGGTCTCCCGCATTGCAGGTGGATTCTTTACCGGCTGAGGCACAAGGGGAACCCTTAATGGGGTGTATCAGTATAGTTAAGGTCTAGAGGTAGGCGAGCACTGTAGTGAGTGGGATACTCAAACATACCAAAGATGGGAAGCCCCATCTTCTGGGCCACCAGGCACTTGTAGGAAAACAGTGAGAAGCAGGGTGAAGAGAGAATCTGGAGAGGACTAGAGTACCTTAGAGTGCGGTCTCCAGCAAACCTCCTAGTTCCCTGAAGGAGTCCTGGGAGTGGTCTGTTTTCCCCCTACACCTCCCTCTCAGTCTTCCCTCGTCCCTATCCCTTCTCCTTTCTTTGCGCTTTCTCTTGGTATCAAGAGATCTACTCTTGGATGGAATCCTATGCCAGGTTGGACAAAGACTTCACTCTATTCTCATTCTCCACTTGCTCAGCCCTCCTCCACTTTGTTAAAGTATAGGGACAAACTTTCATATTTCTAGGTTGTCACACAACCACCAAGATGAGGGATGCTGGTATGCCAGTGCAGTACATGAGTCCTATGGGTCATCTGAGGGATGGCCCTCTGCCTCCTCTGGACAAGACAAGATTGGAATTTGAGGCTTTAACCAGGATCAATATTTTAGTCAAATTAACTAGTTGCCTCCCAATATGTCACTATTCTAGGTCCAGGATAGCAGGTCTACATGTTAGAAACTATCTGAATTTACAAGAGTGCTTTCTTCCTGAGGATGCCAAACTAAGGCTATTCTAAAAAGGCACTCTAATATATACATTTTCTTATTAAGGGCATGCAAATGACCATGAGGAAAGAGCAAATGCTTACTGCTGCTAAATTGCTTTAGTCGTGTCTAACTCTGTGCAGCCCCATAAATGGCAGCCCACCAGGCTCCCCCGTCCCTGGGATTCTCCAGGCAAGAACACTTGAGTGGGTTGCCATTTCCTTCTCCAATGCACGAAAGTGAAAAGTGAAAGTGAAGTTGCTCAGTTGTGTCCAACCCTTAGCGACCCCATGGACTGCAGCCCACCAGGCTCCTCCATCCATGGGATTTTCCAGGCAAGAGTACTGGAGTGGGGTGCTATTGGCTTCTCCGCAAATGCCTACTAGTATTATTTTATTTTAAGTTTTTTAAAATTAATTTTTATTGGAGTATAGTTGATTTATTGGAGTATTAGTTGGTGTGGTAGTTTCTGCTGAAAGCAAAGTGAATTTTATATATATATACACACACACACATATATCTACTCTTTTATAGATTCTTTGCCCACATAGGTTATTACAGAATATTGAGTGGAGTTTCCTGTGTCGTACAGTAGGTTTACTGTATAGGTTTTTATTTTAATTATCTATTTTATATACAGTAGTGAGTATACCTCAGTCCCAATCTCTTCCCTACCCCCTTCTCCCCTTGGTAACCATAAATTTGTTTTCCCTTCTCCAGGGGATCTTTCCGACCGAGATTGAACCTGGTTCTCCTGCATCGCAGGTGGATTTTTTTTTTTTTTTTTTATCGTCTGAGCCACCAGGGAAGCCCCCAACCATACTTTTGTTTTCCACATCTGTGACTTTTTCTGTTTTGTAAATAGATTCATTGTCATACTGAGTGCAGTCAGTCAGACAGAAAAAGACAAGTATGATATGATATTGCTTACATGTGGAATCTAAAGAAGTGGTAGTAGTGCTATTTTTAACAAGGTATGACGAGCTTTACTACCATATCTCCTTGATTCTAAGATGCACAATTTCATGTTTTGACGTCTGTGAAATGGGAGCATGGCTTACGTGCAACACGAATGTTTAATGCAGTATCCCTTTGTTTTCTGTTCCAACTCCCCAGTTTCCTCTTGCCTCCTCACCAAAGCAAACAAGTCAAAAGCTATTATTAAGTCACTGTCCTACAATCAAGGGAATAGGATGATATTTTCTTGTTCCTCACGTCTATCCCCTAGAGATACCCCTTCTGTTTATTAGCTGTGTGAGGAGAAGTCATCTACTTAAAGTTTCCTATTGATGGTTAAGCATGCTCCCCTAGAGGATTCCATGACCTCTGGAGTCACTATATATAAGGCATGTCTAGACTATTTCCATCAGCCAACACCATTTGCTTTGCAAACCGAGCTTCATCTGAACAATTTCCACATGAGCATGTCCTTTTGACGTCCATCTGTCCTCATGTTGCCTTCCTAACATAAAGCAGCAAAGGGTTAATTTTTAACAATCTCAGCCTGTTTTTTATGATGGTTATTATTAATATTTATTTATGTATAAATGATTCTATGATGATTCAATTACAAGTAGACACAGAGGCACTTTATTTAGTAGATAGCTTTGTTTATCCCCCCAAAAGCAGAATATGAATTAAATATACTTAAAAATAGGCAATGAACATATTTTCCTAGAATTCTGAGTCTAAATTCATGAATGAGAGGGACTCATAACTAGATTCACTTGAGGACTGGACGAGTCATAGCTTATCCCTGCTTTTAATTTTTCCCTCCAAGTTTTAAAAACAGGATAAAATCTGGTTGGGGTATACAGATTGGACAGATGCAAGGGATTTTTAAAAATAAAGTGTCACAAAAGAACGCATCACTGGAAAGGGTAGGTATGTGGAAGGGAGGGTATGCTGGTAGGTAGCCCAGAAGTAGCTACTTTGCTGAAGAGGGGGTGTAGTAGGGGAAGTTTGAAATGAGGAAATGGTCTGCCTCTCAGGACCAGAGTAGCTCTGGCACTACGTCAACATTATATCTGAAATGTGGGTAGGGTTATTTCAATGTACTCAACAGTTCTTCTTCTGGATCACTAATGGACCGCCAGCTGCCCTTTCTTCCACTGCCAGCTATCCCCCACGTTGCCTGCTCTTCTCTTCCCAGGCTCTTCTACCTACTCTTCCTTTTCATCTTCATCTGTGTTCTGACTTTTCTTGGTGTTGACACAAGAACTGAAATCCGACTTTCCCTGTAAAACTCTCACTGTAGAGACCACACTTTCTCCGTGTACCTGGAACTCATAGGATGTGAGGGTTTGCACAGTTCGGTTCCTCTCTGCCGCTTTCTTCCTAGCTCTTCCCTCTCTCTTGAAACTCTCCTCCTGGGAAGCCCATAGGGGTCACCTCCATGGCTGGTGTGAAGGGACTCAGACTGCCCAGTTTGACACTGGCTTCCGCTGCTCAGAGACTAAGATCATGCTGGGTGGTGGTGAAGGTTAAATAATTCACTGTTCAGGATACTGGCAGAGGGCCTGGCAGGTTGCAAGCACTCAGCTTTCTTCACTTCACTTTCTCTCTTACCCTCCCTTCTTCTTCTTGATTCTGCCATCTGCACAATTCCTAGAAAAATCTTTTAATTTCTGAGAAGTAGATGCGTTTATCATCTAGCTTACAAATGAGTAAGGTATCTCACAACATCCAAACTGATGGCCCTTCCAATTCCTTGTTTCAGCATTCTTTATCAGCCTCTGCTTTAATTATGTTCATCATGAAAATCCTCATCCCCTCCAAGAACTTTCCTTCAGTTCTTTCGCTAACTTGTCTCCCTCTGGACCTACACCACCTCTCCACAGTACTAGATTCACAGAATTATCACTTACAATGGGCTTTAAATGAGGACTGAGTAGAGGCAAAAAGATGTGCAATACAGAATAACATGTCATTTGAAAAATAACTCCAAGAGGCATTGAAGGTCTATATATCACATTACTCAATATTTCTTATTTAGATGTTTACCTGATAAATGAATCTCAGAGTATGAGGCCAATAAAATGCTTGCCTCCCCTGATGATCTGGCCAGTGTCCTTTAAGCAGAGACTGAAACTTAAGAAACTCAGGCTTCCCAAGTTGCCTCGGCTGTTGGGAAGACTAGGACCTCCCTTCTTCCCCTTTCCCCCCTCCTCCCTCACTTCCTTCCTTTTTCTCTTGGCTCTTTTATAAAATTATAACATTTTTCTTACTTTAATTCTTCTAGTATGATTATTCTTTTCCTTTTTATTACTTAAAATTTGGAATTTTATTGTATCTGGATTTTCTGCAGACTTTATCTTTTTAAAAAAATTGATGTAGGAAAGAGAGTAAATAAACACAACCTGGGATGATATTGGCCTAATTTGTTCCCTTGGACCCAGACTCCTTCCCCAGGGGAAGGGGCAGATGGCTGATGAGGGATCAGCTCTATAATGATGATGGATCAGTCTTTCTGGTAGTTTTCCCAAAGCTCCTTGGCACCTCTCCAGGACTGCCATGGAGCCATTGAGGATACTGTGAGCCCAGCCCACCAAGTTGGTCTGTCTTAGATATTGAGTTTTATGGCTAAGAGAAATCTTCTAGCAATTGTTTTGCTTTAAGTATGAGAGGACATCTTTACCTCTGATAAAGTAAATTCTTTTGGGGAGCCCCTCAGGAATCTGAGGTCTTTTAAATTAAGACTCTTTTTACAATACACTTTCTATGTGTTTAATTGTCATGAGGCATTGTGCTAGATTTTTAAAAAACTTTGTATTTTGTATTGGAGTACAGCTGATTAATAACGTTGTGATAGTTTCAGGTGGACAGCAAAGGGATTCAGCCATACATATATGTATATCTAGATTTTTACATGCATCAGTTCATTAGATTCTCACCATAATGTTGTGAGGTAAGTATTACTGTTGGCTAAATACAACAGCAATGATGGTGGTTTAGTCACTAAGTCATGTCCAACTCTTTTGTGACCCCATGGAGTGTAGCCCACCAGGCTCCTCTGTCCATGGAATTTTCCAGGCAAGAATAGTATAGTGGGTTGCCATTTCGTTCTCCAGGGGATTTTCCTGATCCAGGGATCGAACCCAGGTCTCCTGCATTGCAGCCTGATTCTTTATCGACTGAGCCACCAGGGAACCAACCCAAAATGTAGTAGCTACATTTTATAAATCAAGAAATTGACTCTTGGGAAAAGTTAAATAACTCACCCCAAACCAAACAGCTAAGAGTTAGGCCCCAAACCATCTATTAATATTTGAAACCTAAATTCCCAACTACATCAGGATCTCTCAAGATGGAATGAAATAGACCAAGTCTCCCAGATTTTCAGGATGGCAGGTCATCCAGACCTAGGGGACTCCAGACTCCTGCCCTTTCATAGCTGGACATTACAAGGATTCTGGAGGCTTTGGCATTGACCCGTGGGGCAAAGAAGAAATTTCATGGCTGGCAAAAGCCGAACTGCATGAATTCTAGACACCAACAGCTATATTAAGTACCTGTATGTATTTCAGTCTGACTGCCAGCAGAAGACAATTCAAGGTCTCCTTGATATATCTCTCACCTAGAAGTCTGGGTGTAAAAGCAAGCCATTGTTTTTATGCTTCTTTTCAAACTCCTTTACTGCTCTTACCCTTTCACTGTTCCTTCCATCTGAAATACCTTCTCCCTGCTAGACCATAAAACAGAGCTGCTTATAAACTATGCTGAAACTTAAAAAAAAAAGCATGAATTTTAAAAGCATGTCTCCAAATAAATTTGAAGTCAAATCAGTTTGAACAATCATTGTGCTACAAATGTCATTGGATTCTCAATTACATTTGATTCACAGGCCTTTTATTTCTCCAACTGAATTCTAAAAATAATTTTAATTAGGAAGACATAACACTGACTTAAATTCAGTAGTTCACAAGACAAAGAAAGGGACAAAGACTTCTGGTGGTGAGAAAAAAAAATCTCAAATCATCAACATGCCAAATATTTATTTTCCTTCTGAAACAAAGTTATTGATTTCCAAATAAAGAATCCATTTAGGGACAAATATGCCATTCAGATTATAATTGCTTTTTCATGCTAAATTTAGAAGAATGTATGCATTAGAAATGTTAGCAGTTCTAGAAGCAAACATTTTGCCCATGATAAACACCACATTAAAATATTCTAGCATAATGGAAAAGATAGCATTGCTGATTCAGTATCAGTTGACTATTTGGTGTTTGCTTTTTAGTTTGAGATGAACTTTTTAGTGGTGGGATAGAATTTATATCACATCTGTGCCTGTCTGCTCTCACCCAGTCATTCCCACAGTTCTTGGATGAAACGACAAAGCTGGGTCGGGGATGATGGTTTCAGAGCAAGCAGAATCAACCAGCACAATAAAAGAGGATTTCTCAGATTTTGGTCTCCCAAGAAGAATATTTCAGCTATAACCCTAAACATCTGTATCATTTATAAGTTAAAAAGGGAACCCACAACCTGTTTCCAGAATCATTTGGCTGACATTAAACTACTAACTACTCCAATTTATACAGAGAGAAGTTATCATTCAATACACAAACATTTTAAAATCTTATTATAGGGTAGCTATGAGTTATAGAAGAGGAGCCTGTCGGCTATAGTCCATGGGGTCACAAAGAGTCAGACATGACTGAGCAATTAAGCGCGTGCGCACACACACACACACACACACACACACACACACACGAGTTATAATAGCTGATTCTATCAAAATGATCAACCAAGTCATGTTGTACAGACTAGAAATTTCTGAAGTAAATTCAATGCAACTCCAATTCATTAGGATGCTAAAAGATGATACTTAAAAAAAATATAATCCATGGCCCTCTAGGCTTGAGAAATACAGTGTTAAAAAGTCTATGCTATTACAGATACAGCCTAAGTGATGACCAAGACTGTATCTAATTAATCACTTCTCTTTTTTTAATGTTTCAGAAGACAAGTTTATGAGAGCCTCTATTCAGAAGCCATCTTTGTCTTAGGCCAAAAAGGTGATGCAAGCAAATACAGATTTCTTACTGATTTCAAAGAGCCATATCTGTTTGTTTGCTCATCAGTGACCTGAGGGCCATCTTAATTTTCCAATGACTTATCCTTACTTTTCTTTCAGCAACATGCTAAGACAGGAGTAATTTCTACTAGATATGATGGCAAAGTATCTGCTAGATATGATGGCAAACTATCTGCTAGATATGATGGCAAAGTATCTGCTAGATATGATGGCTTCCCTCATTTTTTATTCTACCCACATAATGCCAGTAGGCCAATTTAGTCTGAATTATCTTTTTCTCTTTGTTTTTGTATTTCTTTGTGTAACTTCTGACATACTCTTTTGTGTAATGGATTGATGATGTAGTTCAAGAGAGAAGAACAATAAGTCATAATTGTTTGAAGAATGGGTCAAAGTCTGACTGGTGGAAAATGATGGAGAAAGTCCATGCAACTTAGGAAGCTACTAGAGTTGATGAACATTTTCCCATCAGGTTTGAAAATACAGATTAACTCTGGTGACAGTTCCAAGAAATTATAGTATATAATTTTCAAAATGGCAAAATAGAATTGAAAACAAATAACATAAGTGGAAAAATCATAGGAACTTAAGGAGAATTTGTGATTGTGAGACTATGCACAGAAAGGCTATTATCCAAACTCATCCTGGGACAGTACTCATCCATAAAGTAAAAGAGGGAAACCAGTATCATTTTCCCAGGTAGCCTCTTTCAATAATTTACAATCCTTAATAACTGTACCTCTTTTTACAATCAAATCAGTATCCAGCCTTCAACAGCAGTAGCCATCATCAGGATCTTTTCCAATGAGTCGGCTCTTCCCATCAGGTGGCCAAAGTATTGGAGCTTCAGCATCAATCCTTCCAAGTAATTTTCAGGGTTGATTTCCTTTGGGATTGACTGGTTGGATCTCTTTGCAGTCCAAGGGACTCTTAAGAGTCTTCAAAACCACACTTCAAAAGCATCAATTCTTCAGCACACTCAGACTTCTTTATGGTCCAACTCTTATATCCATACATGACTACTGGAAAAACTGTAGCTTTGACTACATGGACCTTTGTTAGCAAAGTGATGTCTCTGCTGTTTAATATGCTGTCTAGGTTTGTCATAACTTTTCTTCCAAGGAGCAAGTGTCTTTTAATTTCATGGCTGCAGTCAACGTCCACAGTGATTTTGGAGCCCAAGAAAAATCTGTCACTGCTTCCATTTCCCCCTCATCTATTTGCCATGAAGTGATATGGGACCTGATGCTCTGATCTTAATTTTTTGAATGTTGAATTTAAAGCTAGTCTTTTCACTTTCCTCTTTCACCTTCATCACATGTCTCTTTGGTTCCTCTTCACTTTCTGCCATTAGGGTAGTGTTGTCTGCATATCTGAGTTTGTTGATATTTCTCCTGACAATCTAGACTCCAGCTTGTGACTAATGATTTCAGGGGACTTAATTATGCTTCCTATGTCCCTGTTCAGTCACATATGAACTTTACCTGAACTCTCTGCCACTTTCTCTTTTGTGACTTGAATTCTGGGGAATGAATTCAAACCTTGGTTTCCATATGGTCAGATCTTGTGTTTTCGCTTTAGTCTTTCTGATGAATAGGAAAGTCATGAGTCTTTGGGATTACTGATGTTTCTGTGACTTTATTATGTATCTAAATTATTACTGAATTTTTCGTTGAGGTAAAATTTACAGGGGATGAAATATACTCAATTTAAGTATGTCATTTAGTGAGTTTTGATAAGTGTATACTGCTGTGTAACTTCTACCCCAGTTGAGATATAGAATATTTCTATCACCCTGAAAGTACTCTGGAATTCCCTTTCCCTCTCCCGAGGCAATACTATTCTGATTTCTATTATCATACATTGATTTTACACCTTATGCAACTTCATATAATTGGAATCATATAGGATGTACATTTTATAGCTGGCTTCTTTTGTTGAGCATGTTTTTGAAAATGAGAATCAATGTTGCTGTGTCTTAGTATTCATTTTTATTGATGTGTAATAGTCCACTGTAAGTGAATAAAAGTCACTCAGTCGTGTCCTACACTTTGCGACCCCATGGACTACACAGTCATGGAATTCTCCAGGCCAGAATACTGGAGTGGATAGCTGTTCCCTTCTCCAGGGTATCTTCCCACTGTAAGAAATATTCCACTGTATTCCAGGGTATTCCACTGTAAGAATATATATCAATTACCTTGTTGATAGGTGGATGGTTTATAGTTTGGGACTATTTTGAATATAGCAATAATCATTTTATATAAGTTGTTTCATGGACATATGTTTTAATTTTATTGAACTATGTACTTTTTCATTACCCTTAACTTAAATGTACACAAATGTGGGAAGTGGCTGGCCACCTGCTGGCAGGTTGATTACATTAGATCTCTTCTACCACAGAGACAGCAGAGATCTATCTTCTCAAGACTCACACATATTCTGGATATGGATTTGTTTTTCCTGTCTATAATATTTTCTGCCAGCATCTTTAGCCAAGGACACTCAGATTGCCTCACCATCATAGCATTCTGCACAGTACTGTATGTGGTTAAAGAACTTACTTATTGCAAAAGATGTACAGCACTGGGATCCTACCCACTGCACTAACTGACCTTTACCACAAACCTAGTATCTGTAAACAGCTAGCCTAAGAGAAAGGTACAATGGCTTACTGAAGACATGATTATAATGCCAGTTGGGAGATGACATTTGAAAAGAAAATGTTCTATAAAACAGGACACAGTGTATTATTTGAATCAGAGACCACCGAATGCTACTGTTTCCACAGCCAGAACATGTGGGTCTAGGAATCAAGGGATGGAAATAGGAGTGGTTCCTTTTGGTATTGTACCTAGTAACTCACTCACAGAAATTTTACTTTTTTTCCTGCCAACAATAAGCTGTGCTGGTTTAGACATCTTAGTCTCCAAGGGAGAACGCTTCCACCAACGGACACAGCACTGCACAGACATTTTGAGCTCATACCACTGAACCAATAGCTCTATTACACTTAGGTTTCGGTCTGACCCACACAATGCTTCTATCTGATATTCCCTCTCTAAAATTTCCAATCTCTCTTCATTCCTCAAAATACAGCTCAGATCACTGTGTTTTCACTAAGCCTTGTGATCACTCCCCAGCTCCCAGGGATCTCCCCTTTACATAAAAAATATTTTTACACTTTATAAACTCACTGATAATGTTGAATTATCACTTATAATTATTATTAATTTTCCAATGTTTATATTTTATACCCCCCAGCTGATTGTAGCTTTGTTTGAAGCAATAGTTGTGTCTTTATATTCTGTGTACACCCTACCAGTGTACCCTCATTGGCTGGCCCATGAGGGATGCTGTTACCAGTCTGCACCAAAGGGGAAAAAAATAAGGATTTTGTGGATAGAATTTTAAAAAGTTCATATATTCAATTTAGAGGACTCCCCTTTCTTTAGGGCTTCCCCGATGGCTCAGGTAAAGGATCTGCCTGGAATGCAGGAGACCCAGGTTTGATCCCTGCTTGGGAGGATCCCCTGGAGAAGCAACCCACTCCAGTATTCTTGCCTGGGAAATTCCATGGACAGAGGAGCCTGGTGGACTCCAGCCCATAGGGTCGCAAAGAGTTGGACACCACTAAGCGACTAACACTTTCACTTTCATCCTTTATTTATGCCCTTTTTACTTTCCTTGTGTCAACATGCTCCTTCTTTTTTGAAATTATAAAATAATAGATGATAAGGTTTTCTGAAATCTTTCTTTGATGAAATTAAAATATTGGAAGTTCTATACCTGCACATCCAAAATGTGAGCGATAATAAAACTCCAAAGTCCAAAAAATAGTTCCTGTGACCATTAGTACAATTCAGTTCAGTCAGTTCAGTCGCTTAGTTGTGTCCAACTCTTTGCAACCCCATGGACTGCAGCACACCAGGCCTCTCTGTCGATCACCAACTCCTGGAGTTTACTCAAACTCATGCCCATTGAGTTGGTGATGCCATCCCACCATCTCGTCCTCTGTCATCCCCTTCTCCTCCCACCTTAAATCTTTCCCAGCATCAGGGTCTTTTCAAATGAGACAGCTCTTTGCATCAGGTGGCCAAAGGATTGGAGTTTCAGCTTCAACATCAGTCCTTCCAATGAATATTCAGGACTGATCTCCTTTAGGATGGGCTGGTTGGATCTCCTTGTAGTCCAAGGGACTCTCAAGAGTCTTCTCCAATACCACAGTTCAAAAGCATCAATTCTTTGGCGCTCAGCTTTCTTTATAGTCCAACTTTCACATCCATTCATGACTACTGGAAAAACCTTGACTAGACGGACCTTTGTTGGCAAAGTAATGATTAGTACAATACCTTTTGGCATTATGGTTTAATATGTGTTTACTCACTAGACACTTCACTAATCAGTGAGTCCTTTTCCATGAAGAGCTGATAACATCTTAAATTCTCTTTGTTCAGAAATTTCCACTTGTGTTAAATGTGGTAAGAGAAATGCAGACCTAGCTTAGCTTCTGCTCATATGATTTTGAAATAATTCATGGGGAGGAAAATTATCTTTCCTCATTATTTAATATTAGGCAATTGTTAGATTATTTGGACTAGGGGACTTGGACTTGTATGCAACACAGATACAAGAAAACGTGTGAAAAAAAAGAGAATGATTCAGAAATAGTATAAATTTCTGCATCTTTTACAAAACTGCTATTGATCTGTTAATTTGATATGGTTCATTCCTTATATATCCCTGGGAGAAGTTCCTCTTAGAATTTAATGTTAGGAAAAATCTTGCATGTATCCCAAAGAACAAACTGCATTCTTTTTATCAGATAATGTGAACTACATAATTTATAATTTTCCTCTTTTAGCTTTGGCTGCCAAGAAGCTCAGTGCTAAATCTAACTCTCAGTTGCATTAACCTATCTTCTCCGTGGTTGTTGATGTAAATCTCTCCTTCCTCTTTCTGGTTCTTTGTCTTTCAGAGTTTTAAAAACTGTCCTTACATACATATGTTCTTTAGCTAACTTAATTACTTTGTGGAGAGCAGGAAAGGTAAAAATAATAAATGTATCATCAATAAACAGAATTCTCTGCATTGGTAAGCAAACTGGGTGCTTAGAAGGAAGGCAACCATAACACACATCTTGCCACTCCCATGTCAGCACTTGCACACCATCCAAAACCTCATGAATGTATTTTGAGTAATTCCTTTTCTTTCTTCATATCAGTAAACAAGTGGCTTACTTTGCTTGGAACAAAATAATGGCGTGTTCACACGGCCTGCACTATTAGCCATTTTCTGTTTAGATAGAAGAAGCTCCCAGCCTAGGTTGGCTTAGAGCTTGAGCCCAGCATTGAATCTGACCATCAGAGGACTTCTCTTCTTCAGTAGGAAGCTGCAGTGTAAATTGGACAACTATCAGCCACTCCCTTGTGACCTCAGCTCTGGTGCAGGATCAGACTGTGTTAAAATCCTTGGCATTGTGATTTAAGTGATTCAGAACAAATGGATATTTCTGAATTTAGAAGCAAGTTAACTTGATAACACTAAACTTTTTGTGTACAAAGGAGGTGGTTTAAACTGCAGATTTGCAAATTTGAAAATTTTGTGCTAAACTGGGATGGGGGAAACAAACATTTAAATTTTGGTATCATATTCTAAGTCCATAAAGTGACTTGAGCAGGTTATTTAACTTCCCCATGCTTCTATTTCTTCATCTATAAAATGGGCAAAATGGGAGCAATTGGGTAGAGAACAAATGATATATAGTAGCATAGGTAGTGTATTATATAAATATAATATCTTGTGTATGTATAATGTATGTATTATGTGTAAATGATACACTGTATTGTATATAAAGCACTTACCATGGTTCTAGGCAAGAATTAGCTATTATTACTATTTTAGAACTACAGAAACAAAATCATATATAATAAGCATTATAGATATTTTAAACATTTACCATCTCATTATGTTATATACAATTTTACTTAAAGAGCAGGAGGTGAGATTAAAAAAAAAAAAACACCTCACCTCAGAAGACTATTCTTTATTATTTAAACTATGACATTTCAAGTTCCTTGCAGTCAATAGCATCAGATCCACTTATTCCTGTGTGCCCTGCTTGACTGGAGCACTTATTGAACAAAAGATGTTCATAAACATTGACCTGGAATAATCTGAATTCTGATTATATTCAAAAGCTATATTTATTGAGTGCCAAGGATGCCCCAGGCACTGGTGATACACAGATAAATAAAACATGGACTCCTCATGCAAGAGGAGCACACCCTAGTGGGGGAGACAGACATGTAAAGAGACAATTGCACTCCCAGGGAAGCATGTGTGAGAAACAGGCAGGGTTAGGGGCACCAAGCTGGCACTGAGACCCCTGGGGAAGGGTGGGTGTCACAGGAGGTTTTCCTGGTAGTGGGACCATGAATTTTTACCTTCCCTCTGCTCTGTGACTGAGGTTTAGGTATTAGTCAGTAAGACAAGAAAAAAAAATTAAGCATAAATAGAACCAAATTAGGTGGCTTCCCGGGTGGCTCAGTGGTAAAGAATCCCCCTGCAATGCAGAAGACTCAGGAGACAGGGTTTGATCCCTGAGTGGGGAAGATCCCCGGGAGGAGGAACTAGCAACCACTCTAGTATTCTTGCCTGGAGAATCCAATGGACAGAGGAACCTGGCAGGCTACAGGTCATAGGTTTTCAGAGTCGGACACAACTAAAGTGACTGAGCACGCACGCACGCAGAACCAATTTATCCTTTAAAAATCTCTTAATTTCTCACTAAGTATATTTGGAATAAATCCTCTACAGATACACATCTGTATATTACTATCTCTGATAAAGTAGGTACACAAGTAATATTTTATAGTACTCTAGTTTAAAACTCATTATTACTGTTATTTTGTTGAAGTTATAACATTCAATTCAATTAACTTAAATGTGCATATGATAAGATTTTGCTCATGGGCCAATGAAAGACATTGTACTATTATCACATTTCTGACCCTAGTTTGCAAATGTTTCAACAGAGAAATAAAAACAACACTGGGGAAAGAAAGATTTATGTCCATTCTTAAAATGGAATTCATTATCACAACATAGCTGTGAGTATGAGTGACAATAAAATTTTACTTACCAATGTGTAGGCTTTAGCGTAGAAATGTGTCTATTTTCATGCTATAGACTTTCTGTCAAGCAACCAAGAAAACGTCTTTATTCTTCTATGTCTGGAATATTATGACTTTAGGAAGACATAAATATAACAGGCATCAATTTAAACTGTGATGATCAAAACACTGAGATGATATTTCATCAACAATTAAGAATATTTAAAGTGAATGTTTCTATAATGGATTTCAATATAGAAAGTTCTTAAAGGGTTATTGTAGAAAAAAAGAACTGATATATGAAGAAATTCATACAGCAGTTAGTTAGCACATTCCTAGCAGGTTATTTTCTCAGAGAGGAGGCCCACAGTGTAAATCATAAGAATAAAATCTGCTTTACTTATAGAATCAATGTTATAATGCAGAGCTATGTTTCTGAATAAGGGCCTGGTTTTCAATTCTTTACCATAATGGTCTCCTGAGATTATACAAATGCCTGTACACTATGAAGATTTAAGAATAATTAAAAGTCAATTAGGCAGGCATCAAAGTAGTTAATGACAAAATTATATTTAATGATAAAGTAGCATAAGATATTATGTAATGACTTCGTCTTCTTTCTCTATAATTTTCAGGTTATACCGCAATAAATGAGAAATTCAAATAATTCTTTTCTTCAACCTGTATTAAGGACATTTTTCAAACACAGAGAAGAATACTGGAGTGGGTAGCCATTCCCCCTTCTCCAGGGGATCTTCCCATCCCAGGGATTGAACCCAGGGCTTCCACATTGCAGGCAGGTTGTTTACCATCTGAGCCACCAGGGACCTTCTTTATTTTCCCACTTCAACCTGCAGCTTCATCTAGCACCTGCATGTTTTGCAAAGTGAACCTACATTTACAATAGACAACTCAAGCCTTCCCTGAATGTCACTTTCTCCTCTTGGAGTTAAACAATTTTACATTCTAGTGTTTAAAGCTTCCAAGGGTTAATTTTCATTGCATGCAAACTCAATAGGCTGGAGAGAGCTGACTTTTTCTAATTCCACAAAAGTTCTTTGACCCTTTGTTTCACTCTCTGTGATAGGAGAGAGATTCATTCTATTTTTAATGGAAATCATAATTTTTTTCCCAGCTGAAATTATTGTATTCTATGATGTGGAACTTCAGTGCTTCAAGTATCCATTTGTCTTGGCAGTAAAGCTAATCCAAATTGCATTTAGGAGAGAATGTTCACCCCATAGGAGGAGGGATGGGCTTCTATTAGGTAGCCAACTCAGTTCTATTATGAGGATTTTAATTTTTTCCTAGTAATCCTGAGGCAGAAAGCATATGACATTGCAATCAAACTGCAAAATAAACTGACTGGACTCTCTGCACTTGCCTAACACCCCAAATCATCACCTCCCAATATCCACCAAAGTTCCAGTTCACAGACAATATTTACTGCCTGCTTGAAGGATAACTACTGCAATTGTTTCTCTAGATCAGCAATTTCAAAACTTTCTGGAGTCAGGGACTGCTTTGAACATTTGCCAAAAGCTATAGATTCCAACTCCAGGCAAAAATTCTATAAACTGATACATATCATATTTTTCAATCAATATCCTTTATTACACTGAAAATTGATTTCCTTCATATAGATAGAATAGGAAAATGTTGCCAAGAAATAATTATATCTCTCATTCTCATGTTTCATAGAGATAAAATAGAATACTTGCTTTAAAAATATTCAAAACTGAAAACAAAATTAAAGGTAGAAATTAATTCTGAAGGTTTATTTCAGGATCAAGGAGGTTGTTTTTGGTCTATATGAGAAGTTGGAAATAGTGTAATGGTCTTGAATATGTATGACTTTGACCAAAATACTTCCCAACTTTTCATTTTAACAGTTGAAAAATTTTAGAAATGTATATGGTATCAATAGCTCCCTTTGCCAGACAAAGGACAAGCTAATTTCTTAGCACTTGAATTCCCTCAAGAGTCTTCCAGTTGAGTTCACAATGCATCATTTTCTTTGTCCTGCATCACTGAGGTCAGCTTTTTCTGTGGCTGCCTTATTGATGCTGCTATATCATCAAGATGGATGCCTTCTGAATCTCTTTTTTAAAAATTTAAACAGATAATCTAAGCAGAAGTATTTTTCTGTGATGTTTGATTGCGTCTTCAGATTTCTGCCTATGCCAAACTCCCTAAGGCTTTATCTTCTTTTCTCTGTATACAGAAGCACTTCAGCTTGAAAAAGCTTAGCTTTCTATGTTCAATTTTATGTTTCAGAATAGTGGGGGAAAAAATCTTGGCCAAAATAGGTTTTGTTTTGTTTGTTTTTTACCAGCATCCCTAACAGTGACTAGGAGAAGGCAATGGCACCCCACTCCAGTACTCTTGCCTGGAAAATCCCATGGACAGAGGAGCCTGGTGGGTTGCAGTCCAACTGAGTGACTTCATTTTCATTTTTCATCTTCATCCATTAGAGAAGGAAATGGCAACTCACTCCAGTGTTCTTGTCTGGGGAATTCCAGGGATGGCGGAGCCTGGTGGGCTGCCATCTATGGGGTCACACAGAGTCGGACATGACTGAAGTGACTTAGCAGCAGCAGCAACGGTGACTGTATGGGAAGATTTTACTCACTCTCATGTCCAAAAGTATTTCTGAGAAAATCAGATCATGAATGAATACCTTTCTGTTAGATTTTACTGAGCAGGCTTTCCTTTTTCTCTGTCAAGAAACTGAAACTTCTCCCTGATGCTTCAATCTACTCTAAAGATGTGTCCTCAAGAAAACCAGTAAACTTCTGTTTAGTAGAAAACATTTCTCTTTTGTTCTTATTTCTTAACAAAATCATTTGAAAACAAGGTGGACGAAGGCCCTGTCTTCAGAGAAGTTGAGGACTTACTTTGAGCAGATGATGACAAAACTTCCTTCAAGTCCTTTTGCAGAGTCTCTGAGTGAAATCACTGCTGAGGACAGTGCTGAGTCATCAATGACATACGGAGCCTCTCTCTTCATCAAAGCAGCAAACCAGATGTGTTACCAAGTCCTGCAAGGGCTCCATCTGTGCCCAGAATATCAAGACTATCCTCATGGGGAGGTTTTCTTGGCAAAGAAACTTGTCACCGTTTTGAGGACAGTAAGGGCCTTTGAAGTTTCAAAACAGGGCTCAGGAAAGAATTCTACTTTGAAGTAAAGGTCTGCACCTGGTGGCTAAAATTCGGTTGTGCAATGAAGTGGTTTCCTCCAGTTGCATGCTGAAAGGAAAGGATGAATTGCTGCCTATTATTCTATGATATGTTTAAAAATATGAGAAACATTTGGGGGTAGGTAATGCTTTTGAACTGTGGTGTTGGAGAAGACTCTTGAGAGTCCCTTGGACTGCAAGGAGATCCAACCGGTCCATTCTGAAGGAGATCAGCCTGGGATTTCTTTGGAAGGAATGATGCTAAAGCTGAAACTCCAGTACTTTGGCCACCTCGTGCGAAGAATTGACTCATTGGAAAAGACTCTGATGCTGGGAGGGATTGGGGGCAGGAGGAGAAGGGGACAACAGAGGATGAGATGGCTGGATGGCATCACTGACTTGATGGATGTGAGTCTGAGTGAACTCCGAGAGTTGGTGATGGACAGGGAGGCCTGGCGTGCTGCGATTCATGGGGTCGCAAAGTCGGACATGACTGAGCGACTGAACTGAACTGAACTGAACTAATGTCTCTTGAATAAGACACTGCTTCAGATCTCTTCCTCTGTTTCAAGTCACATACTTTCTCAGCTGTTTTCAAGGCACGAGGATTAACTAAAACTTCTCCAGTTGTGCTTGGTAATGTGATAAGCAACCTTATTCAGTACTTCAAAACAAGGTTTTATGTTTGGGAAAATTTCAAGATTTAGTAGAATCCCAAGGCTTTTTCTTTAAAAAGTTTTTTTTTTTTTTTTTTCCTTTCCTCACTGTCTGGTTAATGAAGGTTTTCCTCCAGCATTGCTAGGGCTAGCAAATTTGGTTCAGTTCAGTTCAGTTGCTCAGGCATGTCCAACTTGTTGTGACCCCATGAACCACAGCACACCAGGCCTCCCTGTCCATCACCAACTCCCGGAGTCCACCCAAACCCATGTCCATCGAGTTGGTGATGCCATCCAACCATCTCATTCTCTGTCATCCCCTTCTCCTTCTGCCTTCAATCTTTCCAAGCATCAGGGTCTTTTCCAGTGAGTCAACTCTTTGCATCAGGTGGCCAAAGATTGGAGTTTCAGCTTCAACATCAGTCCTTCCAGTGAACACCCAGGACTGATCTCCTTTAGGATGGACTGGTTCGATCTCCTTGCAGTTCAAGGGACTCTCAAGAGTCTTCTCCAACACCACAGTTCAAAAGCATCAGTTCTTTGGTGCTCAGCTTTCTTTATAGTCCAACTCTCACATCCATACACTGGAAAAACCATAGCTTTGACTAGACAGACCTTTGTTGGCAAAGTAATGTCTCTGCTTTTGAATATGCTATCTAGGTTGGTCATAACTTTCCTTCCAAGGAGTAAGTGTCTTTTAAATTATGGCTGCAATCACCATCTGCAGTGATTTTGGAGCCCACAAAAATAAAGTCAGCCACTGTTTCCACCATTTCCCCATCTATTTCCCATGAAGTGATGGGACTGGATGCCATGATCTTAGTTTTCTGAATGTTGAGCTTTAAGCCAACTTTTTCACTCTCCTCTTTCACTTTCATCAAGAGGCTCTTTAGTTCTTCTTCATTTTCTGCCGTAAGGGTGGTGTCATCTGCATATCTGAGCTTATAGTTATTTCTCCCAGCAATCTTGATCCCAGCTTGTGCTTCCTCCAGTCCAGCATTTCTCATGATGTACTCTGTATATAAGTTAAACAAGCAGGGTGACAATATACAGCCTTGACAGACTCCTTTTCCTATTTGGAACCAGTTTGTTGTTCCATGTCCAGTTCTAAGTGTTGCTTCCTGACCTGTATAAGGTTTCTCAAGAGGCAGGTCAGGTGATCTGGTATTCCCTTCTCTTTCAGAATTTTCCACAGTTTATTGTGATCCACACAGTCAGAGGTTTTGGCATAGTCAATAAAGCAGAAACAGATGTTTTTCTGGAACCCTCTTGCTTTTTCTATGATCCAGCGGATGTTGGCAATTTGATCTCTGGTTCCTCTGCCTTTTCCAAAACCAGCTTGAACATCTGGAATTTCACAGTTCACATATTGCTGAAGCCTGGCTTGGAGAATTTTAAGCATTACTTTACTAGATGAGTGCAATGGTGCGGTAGTTTGAGCATTCTTTGGTATTGCCTTTCTTTGAGATTGGAATGAAAACTGACCTTTTCCAGTCCTGTGGCCACTGTTGAGTTTTCCAAATTTGGTTACAAAAGCCAAATCAAAGGACACATTAGTGTTACTATGCTTTCTTTTCTAGAATATTTTCCAATATAAGGCACAGCTCATAGAAAGATGTTTATTAACATAACTGTCAGAGCATGTTCAATAGGAAATCATGAGGCATCATTACACACTCTAAGATACTGAACATATCCCATAATATCCCATGCCACCTATTTATTCAGAATGAAATGATAGCTCAATTTACAAGTTGACATTAAAATGTATGTTTTTAACAAAGACCATTGTAAAAAAGGAATAAATTAAAAAATTTGATTGGGGGATACATATATGCTAATTCATACAACTCTTGGAAGCCATCTATAAGGGGCTGTGTAGTTGAGATAAGAACCTCTGGCTGAAGTCTTTAAAATCTACCTCTATGAAGTCAGCTCGGGCTTTTAACCCAATTGAAAATGGCTCTCCATAGAATTGCTTCTACTGAATGATGATGCCTCCAATTTAGAGTGAGGGCCACTGTAAGAAACAGCCTCATAAAACTTGTTGCTCTGTTAACTCTGGGCTTCTCTTGTGGCTCAGCTGGTAAAGAATCCACTTGCAATGCAGGATACCTGGGTTTGATCCCTGGGTTGGGAAGATCCCCTGGAGAAGGGTAAAGGCTACCCACTCCAATATTCTGGCTTGGAGAATTCCATGGACTATACAGTCCATGGGGTCGGAAAGAGTCGGAGACGACTGAGTGACTTTCATTTTCATTTTTATGTTAACTGTACAGATATTATGAAAGATGTTTTCGTCACATCACACAGTTTTCTCTCTTTCTCTGGCAGCCACAGGTAAAGTTTATTTTTATCTTTATGGACACCTTGAAACACAAAGTGAATCATATTTCCTTTCACAGTGGTTTTGAGGAGATTTAGAACCATATTTGTGGCCCACCAAAAATACTGAGTCAATATTTTTGAAATCTTGATGGCGCAAAGTTAGTTCAAGCTGCTATTTTAAAGCTGCCAGCTGTTTTCTGATTCATTTTTGATAAGGACTACTTCATATGTTAAGAAAAATATTTTCATCTATCTTTGGCAAAGGTAAAGCCAAAATGTCTTTTTTCAGAATGGAGAACTTTGGATGATCTGGGAGCTAAATTTCTCTGAATACTAATGTGAACCTTTGCCCTTTTTAGGGGGTACTCACATCTGTGTGGACTATTGTGCTATTGTCTCAAAAAATGGGTCTGACACTGGAGGTGAAGAAAAAGTAATTTTCTCTTCTTCTAATTAGGCCCCAGTGAAAGGTGGGGTCCTAGACTTCCAGTAGCGAAATCGGAGTCAAAAATTCCTTTGTGGAACGTAAGCTGGAGTCTGCCATGAGGGTGAGTGCAAGAAAGAGGAGAGCCGTCTGGAAAGAAAGCACTGCATGTTTTCTTTGGAGGCATTTGTGTTCCTGTTCTTTTGTACCATTTTGGGTTTTGGTTTCTATAGTTGTATGTCATCTTGATATAAGGGTGGCATCTCTTCCTTGTGATTGTAGCTTTAAGGCTAGCACCAGTCTTAGCATTCATACTTTCCTTGGACCCCTGAAAAGCAATGGAGAAAAAAGTAGGCACAGAAAGCACACAGAAGTCATGGTTCTGAGTTAAGAGAAGACTCAGTATTGCCCACTGTCAGTTTAACCGGTTGAGAATCTGGTCCCTCTGCAGTGGCTTTCTGAGAATTTACAGTGATGGGGATAAGAGATGGCAAAAAGAAAAAGAAAAAAAAATGGAGACTTGGCTTCCACCTGGTCCTTTACTGGGCAAACATTTTCTAAGGATGTTCAAAAACTGACCCATTAGTTGGAGAGCTGAGCTCAGTAGTTTGAATAAAGACAAACAGCAAGCAACACTAAATAACATCTGAAAAATGCTGCCCTTTAAACTCTCCTATTCTGAGCTGTGCTCTGCTGAACCAAAAGGCTAGTTCAGGCATGCAGCTGATGTGATTACTGTTGGGGATCTCTCGGTTGCATTTGATATGCAGGAAGACTGATGAAAATAATGGCACTCGAAGAGAAACTGGTTAAACATTTGTGACTTAGAACCTGAAATGATTTAAAATCACCCAGTACAAAAGTTGGAGAAGGCAATGGCACCCCACTCCAGTACTCTTGCCTGGAAAATCCCATGGACAGAGGAGCCTGGTAGGCTGCAGTCCATGGGGTCGCTAAGAGTCAGACATGACTGAGCGACTTCATTTTCACTTTTCACTTTCACACATTGGAGAAGGAAATGGCAACCCACTCCAGTGTTCTTGCCTGGAGAATCCCAGGGACGGGGGAGCCTGGTGGGCTGCTGTCTCTGGGGTCGCACAGAGTCGGACACGACTGAAATGATTTAGCAGCAGCAGCAGTAATACAAAAGTTATAACAATGAGGATTTCATTTACTACTTTAAGAACTACTAGAATATTTAATAGGAGTATCACATTTACAACAGGCAAATCTTATTCAAGAAAAGTGGAACTATACTCCCATCAGAAGAAGAAGGGCAGGGGTCTGGGTAGGAAAAAAAAAAATACAGTAATGGTTGTTTCATGCAGATGATGATGAAAATGCTTTTATATATGGAGGTTTTACAACTTAAAAAACACTTTCACATACACTATGACTGTTGATCTTCCTAGAAACCCTATGAAATTTGGTTATTATTCCAATTTTATAAGTGAGTAAGCAGTCTCAAAGTTCTGCAGCTAGCACATGCTATAGTGGTAATTAAATACTTAAGATTTGTCGTCAGTCACTTAGTCTTGTCTGACTCTTTGCAACCTCATGGACTGTAGCATGCTAGGTTCCTCTGTCCTCCAGTATCTCCTGGAAATTGCTCAAAGCAACAGTCCTTCCAGTGAATATTCAGGGTTGATTTCCTTTAGGACTGACTGGCTTAATCTTTTTTTTAAATTTTTTTTTTTTTTTTTTGCTTAACTTTACAATATTGTATTGCTTTTACTATACATCGAGATGGATCCGCCACCAGAATACACGTGTTCCCCATCCTGAACCCTTCTCCCTCCCCCTTCCCACACCATCCCTCCAGGTCATCCCAGTACTCCAGTCCCAGGCATCTGTTATAGGGCATCGTACCTGGACTGACTCGTTTCAGATATGATATTATACATATTTCAATGCTATTCTCCCCAATCATCCCACCCTCTCCCAGTCCCAGAGTCCAAAAGTCTGTTCTATACATCAGTGTCTCTTTTGCTGTCTCATAAGCAGGGTGATTGTTACCATCTTTCTAAATTCCATATATATGCGTTAGTATACTGTATTTGTGTTTTTCTTTCTGGCTTACTTCACTCTGTATAATAGGCTCCAGTTCCATCCACCTCATTAGAACTGATTCAAATATATTCTTTTTAATGGCTGAGTAATACTCCATTGTGTATATGTACCACAGCTTGCTTATCCACTCATCTGTGGATGGACATCTAGATTGCTTCCATGTCCTGGCTATTGTAAACAGTGCTGCTATGAACATTGGGGTACACGTGTCTCTTTCAATTCTGGATTTCTCAGTGTGTATGCCCAGCACTGGGATTGCTGGATCATAAGGCAGTTCTATTCCCAGTTTTTTGGGGAATCTCCATACTGTTCTCCATAGTGGCTGCACTAGTTTGCATTCCCACCAACAGTGTAAGAGGGTTCCCTTCTCTCCGCACCCTCTCCAGCATTTATTGCTTGTGGACTTTTGGATTGCAGCCATTCTGACTGGCGTGTAATGGTACCTCATAGTTGTTTTGATTTGCATTTCTCTGATAATGAGTGATGTTGAGCATCTTTTCATGTGTTTGTTAGCCATCTGTATGTCTTCTTTGGAGAAATGTCTATTTAGTTCTTTGGCCCATTTTTTGATTGGGTCGTTTATTTTTCTGGAATTGAGCTGTAGAGAAATCAACCTGCCTGACTTCAGGCTCTACTATAAAGCTACAGTCATCAAGACAGTATGGTACTGGCACAAAGACAGAAATATAGATCAATGGAACAAAATAGAAAGTCCAGAGATAAATCCACGCACATATGGTCACCTAATCTTTGACAAAGGCGGCAAGAATATACAATGGATTATGGCTTAATCTTTTTAAAGTCCAGTTAAGATTCAGGATGATTGAGAAGTATCCTTTCAAACTTTAAGTGGGCTTTTCACATGGTCACCCTGTAAACTGATGTGGCTCCATATTTCTGAAAAATGTTTATATACTGGGGTTTCAGTTAAGTTCATCCCTGAGCACGTGCACGGGATTTGGTGATGGACAGGGAAGCCTGGCATGCTGCAGTCCATGGGGTCACAAAGAATCAGACACAACTGAGTGACTGAACTGAACTGAGCATGTGCAAATGATTTGGAAGTTATACTCATAACACGCCTTTTAGTTTATTTGCCAAAATTTGCTATTTTATGCTTCTATATTTCATCTAATTTTCTGATCTCTCTTATTCTCTGACCACACCTAAAGTGCCAGAAGAGCAAGCATCAGCCAGCCCGATTTCTTCTTCAGATTGTTTGACACCTCCAACCTCAAGTGTGTAATGTTACTATCTCTGCTTAGAGGGATTATATCTTGGGTACCTACAGTGTTATCTGTGATCTTTTTACTTGGATTCTGTGCTGTTTAATTAAATATACCATTTATTTGCAGGTGTAAGAGATATCCTGCTGCTGCTGCTGCTAAGTCGCTTCAGTCGTGTCCGACTCTGTGCGACCCCACAGACAGAAGCCCACCAGACTCCCCTGTCCCTGGGATTCTCCAGGCAAGAATACTGGAGTGGGTTGCCATTTCCTTCTCCAACGTATGAAAGTGAAAAGCGAAAGTGAAGTCGCTCAGTCATGTCCGACTCTTAGCGACCCCATGTACTGGAGCCTACCAGGCTCCTCCATCCATGGGATTTTCCAGGCAAAAGTACTGGGGTGGGGTGCCATTGCCTTCCCCGAGAGATATCCTAGAGTAGTGGAAATGAGAAGGGTTTGTATTTGGATAAATTATGGTTCTACTTTGGGTTGTTGTTGTTTAGTCACTAACTGTGTCTGACTCTTTACAATCTCATGGATATGATCTCATAGCCTGCCAGACTCCTCCAGGCAAGAATACTGGAGTGGGTTGCCATGCCCTCCTCCAAGGGATCTTCCTGAGCCAGGGATTGAACCCACATCTCCTGCAATGACAGGCAGATTATTTACCACTGAGCAACCAGGGAAGCCCTCTACTTTGGGTTACCACTTTCTAATGTGTGATATTAATACCAGAGGGGTCAGTGAAGCAGACGTAGAGTCATCTGGACTAAGGAATGCATACTGGGTAAAGAACCTGCGCCTCCTGTGTCTGGCAGTACTGGCATCTGTCTTACTATCATCTTTACCGTGTGTGTGTGTTTAGTTGCTAAGTCATGTCTGGCTATTTTGGGACCCCACAATTGTAGCATGCCAGGATCCTCCATCCATGGAATTTTCCAGGTAAGAACACTGGAGTGGGTCGCCATTTCCTTCTCCAAGTGATCTTCCTCATCCTTAAAATATGTCTGTCAAAGTCCTGGATGACTTCTATACCTACATCAGTGATTAATTCTGCACCTTTAGTTTCTTTCTATAGTTTCTATCAGCCTATCTCAGCCACTTACTCTTAAGGTTATATTGTACACGTTACATTTACCAGTACAAGTTGAGAAGTCTGTCTTTGAAGCACTCTTCTCTCTATCCATTACCTCTCATTTTTCCTCCTTGGTTATTTCAGTATTCCACCAAATCCTCATTCCATTGAGTTTTTAATCCTTTGTCCTACTGCTTCTCTTTCCCTTACATACCTCATCTCACTTCTCTTTTTACGAAGCTTAGGGTCCAGAGACCACCAATATAACTACTCTGTTATGAACTTTAAGTCCCACACCCTTCTCTTCCTCCATCATATTAATAGTTGCCTTGAAAAATCCCTATGCAATTTAAACCTAATTATCTGTTTACTCTTTATCAGCACCCAAGACAAACACTGGAGAGAGAGATAGCAAGATGGACGCAGAGTCTTTTATTATCTAATCTCAGAAGTGACATTGCATCGCTTCTTTTTAATTCTATTAGAAGCAAGTCAGTGGTCAAGGAGAGAGACTGTGTGATGGCATGAATACTAGGAGGCAAGGATCCCTGGAGGTTGTCTTAGAAACTGCCTACTACATCTGAGTTGCCTGTGACCCACATCTCAGCAATGTTAATTGGCAATTTTCTGCCCTCAACTCACTTGACCTCTCAGTAGGATTTGGTACAATTGATTACTTTTTCCTTAAAACACCAAGTCTCTAGGTTTTTGAGACAGCATAGTGATTAGGTTTTTCTTATTACTGACTCCTTTTCCTCTACTTACTTCTAAATATTGCAAGGTTTGAAAGCTCTGTCCTTTGGCCTTCTCATCTTCTATTCCATAGCTTTTAATAGCATCTGTATGCTGACAAGTCTCAGATCTGTGGCTCTTCCAGTATCTTTCTCACAAGCGCCAGAATCATATGTCCAACTGCTTACTTAACATTTATTTCTGCTTGGATGTCTGATACATATCTCAAACTTCTCATATTTAAAAGAACTATTGATGTCTTCTAACTCTTCCCTCCTTCTCCATCATCTCCTACCCCACCATCTCTTCTGCTCAAGTAAAGCACCCTTAATTTCAGTTGGCCTTTTGCCCTTAATTCAATTTCAATTGCTTGGCCTTTTCAGTACAGTTGGCACAACTCTCAGGGAATAGGAGTTTTTTTTGTATCCAAGTTTAGATACTTGTGGAACATGAGCTCTGGATAGACAAAGAACATTACCATAATAATAGCTACTATTTATAATGGCACCTCTGGATACCTGCCATTATTCTAGGTGAATTAAATTTATTTATCACTGTAATTGAGTAATTCAAACAAATTGTTTAAAAAAGAAGATATTTTGATCCTTATTTTGTTGTTGAAGAAACTGAGTCTCAGAGGGTTTAATGTATTTACTTAAGATCTTATCACTGGTATCAGTGAGGGTTAGGTTCAACTGTAAGTGACAGGAACCCAACATTGGCTAAAACGAAATGCAAGCTTGACTGTCCTCTCACAGGCTTCATGGGCTGGCATGGTGGCCCCACAGCATCAGACTCTGCTGCCTGTTGCTCCCCATTCTCTACACAAGGCTATCTCATGGTCCAAAATGGTTGCTTGAACATAAGCTTTCATAACAACCTACTTGCCAGCAAGAAGAAAGAAGAGGGGGCTGGGGAAGTCCCACTTCTCTTAAGCACACTTCTTGGAAGTTACAGAGCTACCACTTGTCTTCATTTGTTCAGGCTGCTATGTAGAAAATTACCATAAACTGGGTGGCTTACAAAGAGCAGAAATTTGTCTGGAGACTTGGAAGTCCAAGACCAAGGTGCCAGGATATTCTGTGTCTGTTGAGAGCCCACTTTATTCATCCACTATTGAGCTACAAAAACTATGTCACTAACCATCAAAATCTGGAATCAAGACTTTTCAGACCCAGCTTTCTTTTCCAGCTCTACCAGTCTAGTAGCCCTACACTTGCTTTTGTTAAAACCTTTTTATTTTGTATTGGAGTATAGCTGATTAACAACATTATGATAATTACAGGTGGACAGCAAAGGAACTCAGCCAGACATACACATGTATCCATTTCCCCCAAACTCCCTGCCCATCCAGGCTGTCACACAACATTGAGCAGAGTTCCTTGTCACAGCAAGCCATATTCTTGTCCTCACATGATGGAAGAGGCAAGGAGGCTCTTTGAGGTCCTTTTTTTTTTTTTTTTTTTAAGGGCACTAGTCCCATTCATGAGGGCTCCAGCTCTATGATCATATCACCTCTCAAAGACCCCTTCCTAGTAAAACTGGAGATTAGGATCTTAAAATGAGTTTTTGATATGAACATTCAGTCTATAACCTTATTTCAACCTTTGACCAGAAAAATCTCAAAGGCTTGCCCACCTGCAAGGGAGACTGGGAAACGTGGTCTGATCTCAATGACCATGTGCCCACCTAAATTCAGAATTTATATTATCCTAAGGAAGAAAAGGAAATGGGTTTTAGAAGATAACTAGCAGTCTGCTGCAACAGGGATATAAACACAGGGCTGTGTGGTTCTAGTGATCACAGACCGTCTGTCTTCCCACCCTTTGCCTCCTGAGCAGCTAATGTTCCAAAAACAGCTTTGCCATGTGTCCTGGGGCAGCCTGTGTGCCTCTGAAACTCAGCCTCTGACACATATGTTACAGCCGAGGTCTCATTATTTCCTCAGTTTTCTTTTGCTTCTCAACCTTTTGAATACTTGTATAAACTTGTCCCAAATGTTGTAATTACTTGTTTTCAGTGTTTTTGAGTCAAACATTGGCTAACTGGTAAGTTTATTACATGACTGACTGAATTAATGTACAACCCGATATTGTTTATGTATCTCCAACACGTTGTCTGGCATTTTATAGATGTTCAACAGGTAAGTATTATTGAATAAATGGATGACTGCCTGGAAAGTCTTTCCTGATTCAACATTTTTTTTTTTTTTCTGATTTTGGATAAACCTAGCCTTTGCCTTTAGGATTGGGAGAAAAGAAAAATGGATAAAAAAGATGAGTTATATTCACACTACCTCTTCCATCCCTACTTCTTTCTCTTTCTTTAGTATTGATGCAATAATTATGAATATTTTTAAAATCCAAATGGACCACCATAATATTGGGTTGACCAATAAGTTCATTTGGGTTTTGTATTGGAGAAACCCAAACAAATTTTTTGGCCAACCCAGTACTTACTAAGAAATGTCCCAAGTATACCACATTCAAGACTGATGACCACTGTATTAATGTTTCAGAATTTAGGAGTATTAGGGAAATTGTAATACATTTTATTCAGCCAAAGTTTACATATTTTCTCTTCTTCACTGGAAACCTAAATAGAATTTTATATTTCAAAGCCCTAAAGATGAAATAAGTGTTTAAAAAATCCCTTGCAAGGTAGTATCAGTGAATTCACAGTTATTCCAACTTTATAAAGAAGTAAACACCATTACATTCCTCATGAAAAACTCCAGCAAAAGCCATTGACATGGTTTGACTATAAACATCCAGCAACTAAATGACTGTATCAAGCTACAATCCCTGTGCTCAGCGATTTAGAGGAAGTCAGCAGTTTAGCCAAGGGTTTTTGTTTTTGTTTTTTTTGCTGAGCCATTGGATCCAAAAATAAAACATTATTACATCAAACTGCAGACAAACTAAAATCTGAATACATTTGCTATCTTCTCATGGCATTTCTGTACCTAATGAGCACAGCTGAGCCTGAAGGCGTCATGATGTTTTTCACCATTAGGCAATGGTGTAGAGGATTATCCCATAAGTCCTGATGGGCATCATCAGTTCTGCTGGGCAAAGTAGGGGAAAGGTCAGAAGAGGATGCCAATGTTTTCTAATCAATGAAAGAGAGCACCTTAGCAGGTAAGGTTCCAAAAACAGCTTTGGATACATTTCTAATACATTTCTCTGACCTTTTCGAATGCAGGGAAGATGCATTATTTGAATTAACTAGCATGTTGAAAAATTCCTTCTGGACCGCCAAGTGCCTTTCTATGAGTGGTGGGAAATATGTTAGTAATCACAGCAATCTGTTAGAAAGAGCCAGAGCTGATTTTTTGGACTTTGCCTCTGAGTTCATATAAAATGTGAAACAACTTAGTTACATTGCATTAGTCTTTTCTGATTGATGAAAATGTTAACATTTGTCTAACAACATTGGTGCAAGGTGCTTAGGTTTTTAAGTGCCAGTATGCTTAGGCTGGGCTTTGCTTTCCAGGTGGTGCAATGGTAGAGAATTTGCCTGCCAATGCAGGAGATGCCAAGAGATGCGGGTTTTATCCCCAGGTTCAATCCCTGGGTCAGGAAGATCCCCTGGAGTAGGAAATGGCAAACCGCTCTACTATTCTTGCCTGGAAAATTTCAAGGACAGAGGAGCCTGGAAGGCTACTGTCCATGAGGTTGCAAAGAGTTGAACATGTCTGAGGCACCAAGAGCGTGCACGGATACACACACACACACACACAGACACACACACACACATATGCTTAAGCACCTGGATGTTGTTAAAAAGAAACACTTTGGGAGGTAATATAAATCATTACCATTTTCAACATAGTTATAACACTAAAGTTATTTCATTTAATCCTCTCAGCAATGCTTGGAAAGAAGTTTGACTGGTATAATTTAACAGATAACAAAAATGTGTGGTTGGAGGGATTAAGTAATTTGTCCCCAAACCGCAAAGATACTAAATGATAGAGTTAGAATTGGAACCCAGGTCAGTCTGACTCCCAGAGCCAACACCCTTCCCCACACTTTGGTCCTCCCTCTACCTTTGCTCTTCTCACCTGGCTGCTATTGAGTGTTATGCAGCTTTTTACTGCGTCAATATCTTTGTCTGTAAAAGGGCAGCAAGAATAATTTTGTGTCATTGGGATTATGAGACTGAAGTATATTTTGGTTATGAAACACTCAGTAAAATGCCTTTTTATACACACCATGCTATTATCATTCTTTTAAATGATCACAAGCAAGGGTTGGGAAGAATTTAGTTATCACCCTCTTTTCTCATCTGGTGAGTAGGAGTCACATTGAATAAATGTCATTTATTGCCAACAGAGCTCACATCCAGGTTCCTAGACTGACAGAACTCGGAAGACTCCATATGAAGCCTTCTCTGTAGTAAATGAGGAGGAAAGTGAGGCCAAATTGAGACTAGGAGAACTATGCACTTGGTAGAACTGTTTTCAAAGCTACTGATGAGCCTGTCCATGGGAGTACAATGAACTCTTATCTATTACTCTGCTTTGATTTCATTGCTTGAATGTGCCATTATGCAAACAACTAGTTATCAATCAAATATATATTATGCTCAACATTTTGAAGATAGTTATTAAAAATGAAAATTTCTAAAAACTTAAATATCCGTAGTCTGTGAAAACTTGTACTTTTTATTGAAGTATATCCAAAGAAGCATAGAACAGAGTATTTTTAAAGGCCAATTTGAGAGAGCAAAGCTGGAGCACTCACAATTTTACTCATATCCTTGTTATTTAAAAAATGCATTTTTATAAAGATTCATTTTTACCTTGAAAGTTCATATAAATATTAAAAACAAGAATTCTTAGTTCCAATGGGCAAGAAACATGTCTTCATTATATTTTATTTCTCAACACTGGTCATAAAATGGAAACGGCTTGAGAGCTCAGTTTGCAGTGTCCTCAAATGTTAAAACAGTCTCATTAATCATCACCAAGCTCATGAGGTAAGTATTAGAAGGCCCATATTAAAAGGAGACAACTGAGGCTCAGAGACGTTGAGTATATAGTTAAAGAACGTCACACAGCTATAAGGGACAAAGATAAGACTAGAACCCAAGTCTTCATGATTCCTAAAGCCCGAGTTTTTTTCCATTATTATAGGGTTAGAACAAAATAGAATTTTGAACTTCAGATTTATTTTTTTACCACACGTTATCAACCACCTCACTTTTTGTCTTACTGATTAGATCATAGTCAAGGAAAAAGAGGTAAGTCTTTTGCTACAGGAATTAGATCTTGCATGACTGTAAGAAGTTGTGACTTGAAGGCAGGAGAAGCAATCACGGGGTCAGAGAATGATCTTGAGCATTTGTACATGGGGTTAGTCAGAGCTTGTGGGAGAATCTGAGATGCTCTGCATATCCAGCTGCTAACGTGGGGAAGCTCAAGGAAGAGTCTGTGGAAGCTGGCACCTCGGGGAAGCTGCTGCCCCTCAAGTCTGCAGCCAGGCATGTGATTCTCAAGCTCACGTACTCCCAAGGGGCATGTATAACACACTTATGCAAGAAAGCCCCAGATTCATCAGCTGAAAATGAAAGGCAAATTTGTCATCTCTCTTCTGTTGATCTTGTTAGCCTTATGCTATACCACTGCCTTATCGCATTCTTCTTCTGCAGTGTAAACTGTACTTTTCTGGTAGGTTTTGTGTGAAAAGCCAATGAAATAAAGAATGGGACAGCTTAGGAAGAGGTTTGGCACAAAACAGATATAAGTTGCAAACAAAAGAAACTATTAATACTTCTGGTTAAAGCAGAGGGTATGCTTCTTCAAGGTTATTAAGTAGCTCAGAGAATTTCCACGAGGGGCCAGATCAGTTTGGAAGGCACATGAACAGAAAAGACATCAAACTACAGCATGCATCTGTCCTGGAAACAAGCCTGTTGCAGCCTATTCCAGGCACTGACATTGAGCACTGTTGATTCTGGGTCCTGAATTCCAGAGTCACCATAGCTGTTGTTAGAAAGCAAAGGTCTCTGTTATCAGCCACTCCAGGAAATGGCTTTCATGTTCTTGTATTTCTCCCTCCTCTCTTCTAAACCCATATTTCACACGTGTACATCTGACAGGCAGAGGCCGAAGGACACGTCTGCACCCTTGCTTGCTGCGTGAGAGGCTGGGAAAGCAAGGGAGTGAAAGATAAAGATAAATTTTCTTTTCTAGAAGGGCTGCCTTCTAGAAAATGAGTTGCTTTCCTACAAATTTGATGGAAACTGGTGATAGCCTGGTGCTAAAAGCAGTCAATTCTGGTCAACTATGAGACTTAAAGCCTAGCCCTCTGATCATATCAGGGGAAAAATTGGTACTTCTTTGATCTTAAATGCTGCTTGGTTGCTGCTACAGAGTTTTGGGCTTCCCTGGTGGCTCAGGTGGTAAAAAAATCTGCCTGCAATGTGGGAGACACATGTTCAATCCCTGGGTCAGGAAGATCTCCTAGAGAAGGAAATGGCTGCCCACTCCAGTATTCCTTGGAGAAGGCAATGGCAAGCCATTCTGGTACTCTTGCCTGGAAAATCCCATAGATGGAGGAGCCTGGTAGACTGCAGTCCATGGGGTGGTGAAGAGTCGGACGTGATTGCGCGACTTCACTTTCGCTTTTCACTTTCATGCGTTGGAGAAGGAAATGGCAATCCACTCCAGTGTTCTTGCCTGGAGAATCCCAGGGACAGGGGAGCCTGGTGGGCTGCCGTTTATGGGATCGCACAGAGTCGGACACGACTGAAGCAACTTAGCAGCAGCAGCAGCCAGTATTCTTGCTGGAGAATTTCACGGACAGCGAGCCTGGCAGGCTACAGCCCACGAGGTTGCAAAGAGTCTGACAAGACTGAGTGACTAACACTTTCTTTCACTTTCACTCTTATCACACCAGAGGAAAGGCTAGTTACTTCTTTGGTCTTGAATGCTGCCTGGTTGCTGGGATTCAAGCTGCTAACTATATCACACTAATACAATAACAAGTCTTGGGCCCCAGCTTTCTCATTATACCAGAGGAGGGCCTGGCATTTCCCAAAGTCATGAAAGATGAGGGCAGGACTAGAGCAAGTATTCTGCCATGCCATATTACTATGGAATCCCAACCCCTGATTACTTGAAGGGAGGGGTTGGTGCTTTCCTAACCATATAGCTCACCAGCCCCTTGGCCCAAGACTGATGTGTCTCTCTCTCTAGGAGTCTGCTGTCTGCCTTGTTGGATCTCTGTGCATCACTTTAGAATGCAACGGATTAGACAGGCCTGCCAACCTGCTACTGCTTCTATCTCAGTAAGTTTCATTCATTTGTTCATTCATTTAGTCCTGGTGTGTGTGATGAGTGGCATTTTCCCTTCTTGCACAAGAGCAAATGCCTGGTTTCCACCTTTGGAAGATCGGACTCCTAATGTAGAAAATTAACAAGACATGATCAAGCTGGATTCATCCCAGGATCATAAGGGTGGTTTAACATATGCCAATCAATCAACGTGACATACCACATCAACAAAAGAAAAGACAAAACCACATTATCATCTCAATAGATGGAGAAAAAGTATTTGATAAAAGTCAACATCCATTCATGATAAAAAATCTTACCCAAGTGGGGACAGAAGGAACATGTATCAAATTAATAAAAGCTATTTTATGACAAACTCACAGCCAACATAATACTCAACAGTGAAAAGCTGAAAATCCTTCCTGCTAAAATCAGGAACAAGACAAAGCCACTCTCATCATTTTTAGTCAACAGAGTACTGAAAGTTCTAGCCACAGGAATCAGACAAGAAAGAAAAATAAAAGATACCCAGAATGGAAGGGAAGAGGCAAAATTATCTATAATATGCAGATGATATGATACTATATATGCAGATGATATGATACTATATATAGAAAATTCTAAAGATTTCACACAAAACTTACTGGAACTGTTAAATGAATTTAGCAAAGTAGCAAAATCCTAAACTAACATACAGAAATTGGTTGCATTTCTTTACATTAACAATGAAATATCTGAAAGGCAAAGTAAAAAAACAAAATTCCTTTTAAAATCACATAAAAAAATACTTAGGAATAAAGCTGACCAAGGAGATAAAAGACTTACATGCTGGAGAACTATAAAACACTGATAAAGGAGACTGAAGATGATTCAAAGAAATGGGAGGCTATTTCATGCTCTTGGGTGTGCATGCATGCTAAGCTGCTTCAGTTGTATCTGGCTCTTTGTGACCCTGTGGACTGTAGCCTGCCAGGCTCCTCTGTCCTTGGGATTCTCCAGACAAGAATACTGGAGTGGGTTGCCATTTCCTCCACCAGGGGATCTTCCCAACCGAGGGATTGAACCCAGGTCTCTTAATCTTCTGCATTGGCCGGTGGATTCTTTTACTGCTGGTGCCACTGGGAAGCCCATAGTCTTGTATGGGAAGAATTACTATTGTTAAAATGGCAGTACCACCCAAAACAATCTACAGATTTAGTGCAATCCCAATCAAATTACCCATGACATTTTTCACATAACTAAAAGAAATAACCCCAAAACTTATATGGAATGATAAAAGACCCAGAATTGTCAAAGAAATCTTGAATAAAAAAGAAAAACCAAAAATAAATGACCCAATCAAAAAATGGGCCAAAGAACTCAATAGACATTTCTCCAAAGAAGACATACAGATGGCTAACAAACACATGAAAAGATGCTCAACATCACTCATTATCAGAGAAATGCAAATCAAAACCACTATGAGATACCATTTCACGCCAATCAGAATGGCTGCTATCCAAAAGTCCACAAGCAATAAATGCTGGAGAGGGTGCGGAGAGAAGGGAACCCTCTTGCACTGTTGGTGGGAATGCAAACTAGTACAGCCACTTTGGAGAACAGTATGGAGATTCCTCAAAAAACTGCGAATAGAACTGCCTTATGATCCAGCAATCCCACTGCTGGGCATATACACTGAGAAAACCAGAATTGAAAGAGACACCTGTACCCCAATGTTCATAGCAGCACTGTTTGCAATAGCCAGAACGTGGAAGCAACCTAGATGTCCATCCACAGATGAATGGATAAGCAAGCTGTGGTACATATACACAATGGAATATTACTCAGCCATTAAAAAGAATACATTTGAATCAGTTCTAAGGAGGTGGATGGAACTGGAGCCTATTATACAGAGTGAAGTAAGCCAGAAACAAAAACACAAATACAGTATACTAACGCATATATATGGAATTTAGAAAGATGGTAAAAAATAACCCTATTTACGAGACAACAAAAGAGACACTGATGTATAGACCAGACTTTTGGACTCTGGGACCAGGAGAGGGTGAGATGATTGGGGAGAATAGCATTGAAATATGTATAATATTATATCTGAAATGTATTAATTGTTCAAACTAAACACTATCATGTTACAATTTGTTCATACTAGATGTTTGTAATGTTTCTGATAATCAATAAAAGAGATTCTTGATTAAAAAAAAAAAAAAACCATAAAGCATAACCCTCCCAGAATTTGGACTACAAGACCACAGTAACCAAAACAGTGTGGTATTGGTACAAAAACAGACATGTAGGTCGATGGAACAGAATAGACAGCCCAGAAATAAACCCACACACCTAGGGTCAATTAATCTTGAACAAAGGTGGCAAGAATATACAATGGGGCAAAAAAGTCAGTCTCGTCAGCAAGTGGTGTTAGGAAAGCTGGACAGCCACATGTAAATCAATGAAGTTAGAACACACCCTCACACCATACACAAAAGTAAACTCAAAATGGCTTAAAAGACTTAAATATAAGACATGACATGACAAAACTAGAAGAGAATATAGGCAAAACATTCTCAGATATATATCATGGCAATGTTTTCTTAGGTCTGTCTCCCAAGCCAATAGAAATAAAAGCAAAAATAAACAAATGGAACCTAGGTAAACTTATAAGCTTTGCATAGCAAAGGATATCACAGACAAAACAAAAAGACAATATACAGATTGAAAGAAAATCTTTGTAAATAATGAAAAAAAAAAACACAAAAAACAACTCAGTCAAAAAGTGGGCAGCAGACCTAAATAGACATTTCTCCAAAGAAGACATACACGTGAACAGTAGGCACATGAAAAGATGCTGAACAACAACAACAACAACAACAAGATGCTCAAAATCGCTAACTATTAGAACAATGCAAATCAAAACTACAATGAGGTATCACCTCACGCTGATCAGAATGGCCATCATTAAAAAGTCTACAAGTAATAAGTGCTGGAGAGTGTGTGGAGAAAAAGTAATCCTCCTACAGTGTTGGTGGGAAAGTAAATTGGTACAGCCACTATGGAAAATAATATGGAGGCTCCTTAAAAAACTAAAAATAGACTCTCCACATGATACAGCAATCCCATTTCTGGGCATATATCTGGAGAAAACTCTAATTTGAAAAGATACCTGCACCCCAATGTTCATAGCAGCACTATTTACAATAGCCAGGATACAGAAACAACCTGTGTCCATTGACAGATGAATGGGTAAGGAAGATGTGGCATAAATACATGTGATGGGATACTACTCAGTCATAACAGAGACTGAAATAATGTCACTAGCAGCACCACCATGAATGGAATAAAGGTGGTCAAACTAAGTGAAGAAGTCAGACAGAAAAAGACAAATACCATATTATGTCACTTATACATAGACTCTGATCTGATATCAGGGAGCTTATTTACCAAACAGAAACAGATTCACAGACATAGAAAAGCTTATGGTTACCAAAGAGGAAATGGGGTAGGAGAAGGCTAAACTAGGAGTGTAGGACTAGCAGATACAAACTACTATATGTAAAAATGGTAAAGAGCAAGGTCCTACTGTACAGAACAGGGAACTATATTCAATATACTGTGATAAACCATAATGGAAGAGAATATGAAAAATAATATATACATTCTTCTATATGTATATTCTGTTTCATATTCTGCTGCTGCTGCTGCTAAGTCACTTCAGTCATGTCCGACTCTGTGCAACCCCATAGACAGCAGCCCACCAGGCTCCACCGTCCCTGGGATTCTCCAGGCAAGAACACTGGAGTGGGTTGCCATTTCCTTCTCCAATGCATGAAAGTAAAAAGTGAAAGTGAAGTCGCTCAGTCGTGTCCAACTCTTTGAGACCCCATGAATTGTAGCACGCCAGGACTCCCTGTCTATCACCAGCTCCCGGAGTTCACTCAGACTCACGTCCATTGAGTCAGTGATGCCATCCAGCCATCTCATCCTCTGTCGTCCCCTTCTCCTCCTGCCCCCAATCTCTCCCACATCAGAGTCTTTTCCAATGAGTCAACTCTTTGCATGAGGTGGCCAAAGCACTGGAGTTTCAGCTTTAGCATCATTCCTTCCAAAGAAATCCCAGGACTGATCTCCTTCAGAATGGACTGGTTGGGTCTCCTTGCAGTTCAAGGGACTCTCAAGAGTCTTCTCCAACACCACAGTTCAAAAGCATCAATTTTTCGGCGCCCAGCTCTCTTCACAGTCCAATTCTCACATCCATACATGACCACAGGAAAAACCATAGCCTTGACTAGATGGACCTTTGTTGGCAAAGTAATGTCTCTGCTTTTGAATATGCTATCTAGGTTGGTCATAACTTTCCTTCCAAGGAGTAAGCATCTTTTAATTTAATGGCTGCAATCACCATCTGCAATGATTTTGGAGCCCAGAAAAATAAAGTCTGACACTGTTTCCACTGTTTCTCCATCTATTTCCCATGAAGTGATGGTACTGGATGCCATGATCTTTGTTTTCTGAATGTTGAGCTTTAAGCCAACCTTTTCACTCTCCACTTTCACTTTCATCAAGAGGCTTTTTAGTTCCTCCTCACTTTCTGCCATAGTTCAGTTCAGTTCAGTTCAGTCATTCAGTCGTGTCCGACTCTTTGTGACCCCATGAATCGCAACACTCCAGGCCTCCCTGCCATAAGGGTGGTGTCATCTGCATATCTGAGTTTTTTGATATTTCTCCTGGCAATCTTGATTCCAGCTTGTGCTTCTTCCAGTCCAGCATTTCTCATGATGTACTCTGCATATAAGTTAAATAAGCAGGGTGACAATATACAGCCTTGACGTACTCCTTTTCCTACTTGGAACCAGTCTGTTGTCCTGCTCTTAATTCCTTAGGGCTCAGTCTGGTGATAGTGCACTCTGTTTCTTTTCCTTTTTTAAAAAAATATTTGGCCAGGCCAGGTCTCAGTTGTGGCACACAGGATCTTTGATCTGTGTTGCAGTATGCGGGATCTCTAGTAGCAGCATGCAAATTCTTAGCTGTGGCGTGTGGGATCTAGTTGCCTAGCCAGGGATTGAACCCGGGTCTCCTGCACTTGAAGCAGGAAGTCTTAACCACTAGATTGCCAGGGAAGTCCCCCCTCTCTGTTTCCTTACTCACTTTCACCCTAAAACCCAATTGCAGAGGCAATTCTGGGAAATCTGCTCTTCATCAAAGGAAGGGTGAGGAGGATACAAAGAATTGGAAAAACACACAGGGCTCCTGGCAACTCATGCCTATTTATCATGGATATACAGCTGCTGCTGCTGCTAAGTCACTTCAGTTATGTCTGACTCTGTGCAACCCCATAGACGGCAGCCCACCAGGCTCCTCCGTCCCTGGGATTCTCCAAGCAAGAACACTGGAGTGGGTTGCCATTTCCTTCTCCAATGCAGGAAAGTGAAAAGTGAAAGTGAAGTCGCTCAGTCATGTCCGACTCTTCGCGACCCCATGGACTGCAGCCTCCCAGGCTCCTCCATCCATGGGATTTTCCAGGCAAGAGTACTGGAGTGGGGTGCCATTGCCTTCTCCATGGATATACAGCTGCTGCTGCTGCTGCTAAGTCGCTTCAGTCGTGTCCGACTCTGTGCAACCCCATAGACGGAAGCTCACCAGGCTCCCCCTTCCCTGGGATTCTCCAGGCAAGAATACTGGAGTGGGTTGCCATTTCCTTCTCCAATGCATGAAAGTGAAAAGTGAAAGTGAAGTCGCTCAGTCGTGTCCGACTCTTAGCGACCCCATGGACTGGAGCCTACCAGGATCCTCCGTCCATGGGATTTTCCAGGCAAAAGTACTGGGGTGGGGTGCCATTGCCCTCCCCGGGATATACAGCAAGCTTCCTCAATGCAAAATTCCCAAAGTGCAAAGCATTTTAGTGCAGGGCAAACGTGGGCCTTAGGATAACCGTCTAAGGTTGAATCCCAGAATTCCTTTTTACTACTTGTGGTACCTCAGGCCCTGGTGCCACTCACTGATTTATTCACCTAGCAGACAGAAGTTTATGGGTCATCTACTGTGTGCCAAACCATGGACTGGTATGAACAGCACAGAGATTTCTGTAAGGAAGACAGACACAGTGGTAAATACTCCTGATGGACTGCAAACAATGTGATGACAAGAGGTAACCACAAGGTATCACAATGGCACAGAACAGAGAGCACTTCTGTCTTCCCAGGTAGAGGGGAGGCCTCAGAGAATGCTCTACAGAGTAGGTAACATTGCAGCTGGGTTCAAAGACTGAATAGGCATTTTCAGGACAGGCAGTGGGGAAAGGAACCCCTTATAACAGATTAATCCTGACCTTACAGAAATCAGAGGACTAGATAATCAATAATCAGATATTTTAAAAAAATGGATAAAGTCTTTAACATCAGAAAGCTCATTATCATCACTAGTACGTGTAGTTAGTGATAAGTACCAGCACCAAAGTGCCAATAGAGCTGTTAAGTGTCATCTCACAGGTCTGGCCTGGGCAGAACAGTTGCTCTCTCTCTTTTCAATCAAGGTTTACTCTGGAAGAGAATTCTGATTGAGCCACTTGCCTAAGTCTCTGAAATTGTCATTTGCCTACTGTCAGTATCATAATATCAATGAACATTATACTGAAAACCTGGGTCTCCAGAAAGGGCTGCTGCTGCTTTAAGTTGCTTCAGTCATGTCTGACTGTTCACGACCCCATGGACTGTAGCTCGCCAGGCTCCTCTGTCCATGGGATTCTCCAGGCAAGAATACTGGAGTGGGTTGCCATGCCCCTCTCCAGGGGATCTTCCCGACCTGGGGATCTTCTCGATCCTGGGATCAAACCTGCGTCTCTTGTCTCCTGCACTGGCCGGCAGGTTCTTTACCACTAGGACTACCTGGGAAGACCCAGAAAGGGCTAGATTTCTAAAATAAGAGGACGGGAGTATAGGGTAATCACTCTACTGCAACTAAGAAAGGAAGGAGGGACAGAAATGGACTATGTGAACTAGTGTTTATGAGACGTATGAGTGTGGCTATAGATGAAATATTTGACATAGTAAAACAACACAGTTTTATTTCCTCACTAAATCATGCTATCTTGTCACTTCCACCTCCATGGTGAGGTTTGTTATTCCAGGGAAAGACACGACAGGTTCTGCCTAGGAAGAAGAGCCAGTGTCAGATTTCCTGGGATATGATTATGCTTGCGGAGTGTACTAGTCAGTTCCGGCGGTTACAATATCATAGACTGGGTGGCTTAGGCAACAGGCATTTATTCCTCAGTTTTGGAGGCTTGAAAGTTGAGATGAGGAGGCCAGCAGGGCTGGGTTCTTGGTGAGGGCTTTCCCCCTGGTTCACAGGTGGTTGCCTTCTTGCTGTGTCCTTACACAGTGAAGAAAGAGAGAACTCTGGTCCCTTCATCTCTGTACAAGGAAACTATCCCATCTGACCATGTCTAAACCTGCTTAGTTACCAAAGGCCCCCAAAATACCATCACATTGGAGATTAAAGATTCAAAATTGAAATTTAGGACTGCAACATTGTAAGGAGGCACAAGTCAGGATATGGCAGAAAGGAAACAAAATGTCTGGCTTTTCTTGCTCAGGTGAGCTGCAGCAGAAAAAGAGAGAGAAATAGAGCTGGGGGGAGGCATTTTATGCTTCTGTTTCCCCTTCCCGAAGCTGCACTCTGATATGAGGCTGCTCCCTGTCCCACCCCCAAGATTAAATCAATAGTGGAGGCTATATAAGGCTGGCTACAGCCTTATATCAGAAATGCAATCTGCAGTCACTCTTTTGTCTGCCCATACTCTGTTCTTAGAAGATGTGTCTTCTCACAGTCCATAAAGAATAGCCATGTAAATTATTATATGGCCTCATCTCTCAGGCCATAGATGATTTGATCAGACTGGCTATCTGATCCAAGCCAGTCTGATCAGATTCTCTTACCTGTGGGCATGGCAACAGTAAGGTGACATAGGGCTTGGGACCTTGTTCTGGAGATAAATGGGCAGAGGAAACCAGTATAGTGAGAATCTGGGGCAGGCAGGAAAAGAGAAACAACGCAAATACAATATGATTGCCGAGAGAGACACAGTGATTGGTTGCCCTGGGATTTTCCAGTCCTAATGAGACTCTGCTCTATTGCCCTCATTGTAATTCCTGAAATTCAATGATTTATGTTTCAAATATCACTTGACAACCTACTTTATGTCAGAAACTTTGCAAGATACAAGAGATACTTCATTGAATAAGAAGAATATGTTCTCTAGCCTCACAACTCTTACATGTGAGTGCTTTCTCACAGTAAATTCCTTTTTACTTGCATGTTTGAGTGAGTTTGTTGCAATCCAAGGATCCATGATTAGTATATAAATTAATTATTAATGTATCTCAGATCACACTTGTCTTCCTCACTATGCCAGCTCCTTCTCTAGAAAACTGGTCTAAATCAGTGGTGTGGTGGGTGGAACTCTCAGTTTTCAAAAGCAAAAACCTTGTAGTTGCCAGTCAATCCTTCTCTGCTTCACCACATATCCAGTCCATGGCCAAATACTTTGGATTCTACCTCAAAATGTCCTTCCCTTCAGACATTCCTTTTAATCCCTACTTTTATCCTGTCTTATATTAGATCTTTGATACCTCTCACCTGCAATGTTTCAAGCACCTCTTAGCAGATCTACCTGTTGACCTTCTAAACAAGTCCACTGGCTTTCAACTGCCCCAAGGCTCCTTTGACAAAGGGTGAATGTCATCTGTACCAAGATTCCTCTGTTACTCTCCCCACAAGTTGTATTCCAGTGATTTCCAACCACATGAAACATCTAGCATTTTCTGAGTTTGTATTTTTCTTTTTTTATTATTAAAAAAATCACTTATTAATCACCTGCCTTTGTTTAATCCACAAGATCAAGTTCAGTTTTTTCTAGTCTGCTTTCCCAAATCACATGACTTCTAAATACATATTTCTCTCCATCTAATAAGGCTTTTCTCACATCTCTGCCTGGTAAGACAAGCTCCAATATCATCATTTCTGATGTGAGTAGAAGACATGTCCTCTTAAGGCATTCTGTCCACTTTCAGAGAGTTTGCAATCCATATAAGGGTAAGAAGAGGTAACAATAATAATCCCTTATAACTATGCCAGGGGTTATCCTGTTTGGGATAAGTGTGTCAGGGTTATAACATTTGAACCATAGAGCAACCCAGACAGGCAGATAAGGCAGGAATGCACCTCATTTTAGAGAGAAAATGGCTTGAAGCAACAAATGTTCTATCTAATGTCATGTGGTCAGATAGGACCAGATTCTGAAAACAGATCTTTGCAAAATTCTGTCACATAAAAGATCTGACTCCAGACAGTCACTAGTTCTGCAGCATGTGATTTTAATTTAACTTCAAAACATATATTTTAATAATCAAAAAAAAACTGATATCATATACAATTGATAACATGAAGTTGACCACTTTAATCATTTTTAAAGCGTGTTGTCCTGTGATTTTTAGTATATTCATTATGTTGCACAACCATCACCATTACCTAACCCCAGGATATTTTCATCAATCTCTGAAGAAACACTTGTGTCTTCCAGTTCTTTACCCTCCACCTTTCACCTGGTCACCGCTAATCTACTATCTCTATGGATTTGCCTATTCTGGACATTTCAAATGAATAGAATCACACAACATATGGCCTTTTGTGTCTGACTTCTTTCACTTAGCATGATGTTTTTAAGGTTCATCCATGTTGTAGCATGTATTAGTATGTTGTTCATCTTTATGGCTAAATAATATTCCATTGTATGGATATACTATATCTTATCTCTTCAGTTGGTGCATATTTGATTATTTACACTTTTTGGCTATTATGAATGATATGGCTATGAACATTCATGTACAAGTTTTTGTGTGAATATATATTTTTGATTCTTTTAGGTATAAAGATAGAGAGGGTGCAGAGAGATAGTTTTATATCTTATTTTTTCCACATAACATTATATCACAAGCAATATTACACGCAGCCATCCCTCAGTATTCTCAGGGGATTGGTTTCAGGACCATCCCTCCCCCATACCAAAATCTGTGGATACTCAAGTGTGTTTCATAAAATGGCACAGTATTTGCATATAATAGATGGGGAAACAGTGGAAACAGTGTCAGACTTTGTTTTTCTGGGCTCCAAGATCACTGCAGATGGTGACTGCAGCCATGAAATTAAAAGACGCTTACTCCTTGGAAGGAAAGTTATGACCAACCTAGATAGCATATTCAAAAGCAGAGACATTACTTTACCAACAAAGGTTCGCCTAGTCAAGGCTATGGTCTTTCCTGTGGTCATGTATGGATGTGAGAGCTGGACTGTGAAGAAGGCTGAGCGCCGAAGAATTGATGCTTTTGAACTGTGGTGTTGGAGAAGACTCTTGAGAGTCCCTTGGACTGCAAGAAGATCCAACCAGTCCATTCTGAAGGAGATCAATCCTGGAATTTCTTTAGAAGGAATGATGCTAAAGCTGAAACTCCAGTATTTTGGCCACCTCATGCGAAGAGTTGACTCATTGGAGAAGACTCTGATGCTGGGAGGGATTGAGGGCAGGAGGAGAAGGGGACGACAGAGGATGAGATGGCTGGATGGCATCACTGACTCGATGGATGCGAGTCTGAGTGACCTCCGGGAGCTGGTGATGGACAGGGAGGCCTGGCGTGCTGCGGTTCATGGGGTCGCAAAGAGTCGGACACGACTGAGCGACTGATCTGATCTGATCTATGCACATCCTGTGGAGAAGGCAATGGCACCCCACTCCCATACTCTTGCCTGGAAAATCCCATGGACAGAGGAGCCTGGTAGGCTGCAGTCCATGGGGTCACTAAGAGTTGGGCACGACTGAGCGACTTCCCTTTCACTTTTCACTTTCATGCATTGGAGAAGGAAATGGCAACCCACTCCAGTATTCTTGCCTGGAGAATCCAAGGGACAGATGAGCCTAGTGGGCTGCTGTCTATGGGGTCGCACAGAGACAGACACGACTGAAGCGACTTAGCAGCAGCAGCAGCAGCAGCAGCATGCACATCCTGAAATAGACTTTAAATCATCTCTAGATAGCTTATAATACCTAACACAATGTAAATGCTATGTAAATAGTTGTTATACTGTATTTCTCAGGGAATAATGTAAGGAAAGAAGTCTGCACATGTTCAGTGCAGATGCAGCCATGGTAGGCCCAACTACATAGTACATGTCAGCAATAACATTTTCTTTACTTCAATACTTAGAAATTGCTTTTTTTAATGACCTGGATGGGAAATACACAGACTAAAACACAGAATATTTAAAATACAAGTACATATAAAAAATGTAATTGCAAACAGAGAAAATATAAGATCATTCTCTCTCTCTCTCTCTCTCTCACACACACACACAGTGTTAACACTCACCAAAACCCTGGTTCTCCTCTTCTGATAACACTGTTCTAATGATGATGGTGCTGGCAACTGGTGTTCATGGGACCTACAATGCTGATGTGATGAAGCAATGAGATGTATGGTACTCTAGGTAAGCAGTGAGATAGCAGGCCAAACCCGACCTTTTTCATCTATGCCAGGAAAACAGGGTCCCTGCTGCAGACATGGGTGCTTTATAAGAGGCTGCAGCAGTGAGATAGTGTTAGGGGGCGGGCACAATTCTTCCACATTCTCTTCAGTGAACCAGGGTGCTTGGGGATGACTGGGAACATTGCCAATTTTGAGTAGGGCTTTGAATTGCAGCCCCTTCTTTTCCAGGTATTTCTTCACTCCAGGAATGAGGCACTGGTGGAACCATTCCACGAACAAGATGGTGGCACCCAAGCCTTCTTGTTGTGTTACCAAAACACAGGCAGGCAATTTTTGGTTTTGTTCATAAAGGCCTGTAGATTGTATGCTCTGCAAAGGAGGCCTGGCTTAATCATAGGGCCTGCTGTGTTGCCACCCAACTGCAGAGTAAGGCCATCTTCTTAGGCCTTGAACCTGGGGTCCTGCTTGGCGCTCTTGTGGGTGTAGGTGTGATTGGCAGCTAACTTCCAGAATAAGCCTGTCTCATCACACTTGAAGACTTGCTCTGGATGGCAGCCTTTCACTTCTATGGGTTTCTTGAGCTCTTCTGGGAACCCTGCCAATGCTGCCTTGGTTATCAGTTGATGGTGATTCTCTCGTGATGAAGTTCTTGAGACTGCAGCCCTTTGCACAGCTAGCCAGCTGTCCCTTACCAGCCTTCTGGCTCCTGCTCAGCTCCTCAGACCTTCACAAAAGTGCTCACAGAGACTAAGTGCTTTTTTACACATCATTTTGCCATCAACATCAACACATATGTTTGCCATCAAACATATCCAGGGATATGTTTCTGGGACATGTCCTCTAGCCACACATTCAATACTTTCACAGTCTTCGCAAGCTCTTTGTCAGGAACCAGGGAGACAGTTTTTGCCATTGTAGAGGCAGCACTAACACTTCTATAAATTCAGCTTCTTTCGCTTTATTTCAGGAATGCCCTTCCTACTGACCTCAAGGCCCACTTCCATAGGCGACGGGCTGCTTTTCAAAAGATCTAAGATTTCCATTTTCTCATCGCGATTGTGATTCACAGCTCCCTCTTTGAGGGATTGCTTTGACCACTTACTTGCTTTTTTGGGAGCCATTTCTTCAGAGAAACAAAGGTTGCACACGGTATAAGTAGCCAACAACAAGAGGTAAGGCACACAGCGCTCACTCCAGTTCAGGAGAGACGGAGGCTCTGTGAACCAGCCGGAGGCTACACAAAGTGTCCCGCTCCTGTTTTTCTCACAGTGCTCCATGTGAGGAGCAAGTGCTCCAAGTTTTGTTTTGAGGAACTTTCTGGATTTTTAAAACATATTTTTGATCCAGGATTGATTTAACTGTTGGACGCAGAACCCAGCGGAGGCAAAATCAGCTGAGGTGGAACATACCAGAAAGTAATGATGTAATGAGTTTGCTTATACATCCTTAATATCTTTTTAAGGATAGATATCTAGAAGTGGAATTACTAGATGGAAGTCTGTTGTACGGCTCTTGCTTTTTATGGTTAGATTTGCTTGTAAAGTGATTGCAACAATTTGCAACTCCGCTTGATAAAATGCTATACCCTGCAGTTGCTGAATAGTATCAGTTTTTAGTATTAGTTGGTTTGGTGGAATGATAGTATTTTGTTTTCTCATGTCTTTTAATATTTAATGCACGGGTGCTCAGTCACCCAGTCGTGTCCTAGTCTTTGCGACCCCATGGACTGTAGCCCACCAGACTCCTCTGTCCATGGAATTTTCTGGACAAGAATACTGGAGTGGGTTGCCAATTTCTCCTCTAGGGCTTCTTCCCCACCCAGGAATGGAACCTGCATCTCTTATGTCTCCTGAATTGGCACATTTTTTTTTTTTTTTAACCACTGAGCCATCTGGTAATACTGAAGTTGAAAATTCTCTCTGTTTTATTTCAATTCCTCAGAATGTTTATGTCCTATATCCATTTTTCTGTGAAGATTTTAGTATGTTTTCTAATGAGGTGTATGAATTTTGAGTTTATTATGGATAGAAAAAAATACCTCGTCAGTCTTATTTGTAGCAAACTTTCTTCTCAGTTTTGTTGGCAGGAAGGGGAGAGGTCTGCATTTAGTTCTGATCATTATATTCTTTGACTTACAGACGCTTCATGTTTTCTTTTACATTAAATTTTCTAAGTTTTATTTTTTGTATATTCTTCAAGAGCTTTTGGGTTTGGGTCCTTGTTCACAAAGGAACCACAGAGGTGCTGGATTCTCTGTCTACTTTCAGGTTTTGACCTCACTTAGCCCCTGGAGTTTAGTGTCATCCTTAAGGAAGATTTAATTTGATTTTTTCCTAAAATTTCAGCCATGCTATTTTATTTATTATGACTTTAAAATTTATTTCTGGTAGGGGCAATGTTTATTGATTATTTTTGTTGGTCTTTTTGACATTTCATATGCATTTTTGGCTATAGGTGAATTTTATCATCACACGTCACATATTCTTGAAATCCCATTGAGATTTGGATTTGGATTGCATTTAGATATATAGTTTAATTTGACATGTTTATGACATTCAATTTCCCATTCAGGAACATCAGTTACCTCTCTGCTCCTGTGTCCTACAGGCAGGTTTTATGATTCTTTTCATATAAGTCATGCACATAAGCTTATCCCTAGGGTTTTTCTGTGCCTATTGTTAAAATGTAAATTTGTAAAAATTTACATTGTTAAATTACATTGTTAAAAATGTAAATTGAGTAAAGTAATGCTCAAAATTCTCCAAGCCAGGCTTCAGCAATATGTGAACCGTGAACTTCCTGATGTTCAAGCTGGTTTTAGAAAAGGCAGAGGAACCAGAGATCAAATTGCCAACATCCGCTGGATCATCGAAAAAGCAAGAGAGTTCCAGAAAAACATCTATTTCTGCTTTATTGACTATGCCAAAGCCTTTGACTGTGTGGATCACAAGAAACTATGGAAAATTCTGAAAGAGATGGGAATACCAGACCACCTGATCTGCCTCTTGAGAAATCTGTATGCAGGTCAGGAAGCAACAGTTAGAACTGGTCATGGAACAACAGACTGGTTCCAAATAGGAAAAGGAGTACGTCAAGGCTGCATATTGTCACCATGTTTATTTAACTTATATGCAGAATACATCATGAGAAATGCTGGACTGGAAGAAACACAAGTTGGAATCAAGATTGCCGGGAGAAATATCAATAACCTCAGATATGCAGATGACACCACTCTTATGGCAGAAAGTGAAGAGGGGCTAAAAAGCCTCTTGATGAAAGTGAAAGTGGAGAGTGAAAAGGTTGGCTTAAAGCTCAACATTCAGAAAACGAAGATCATGGCATCTGGCCCCATCACTGCATGGGAAATAGATGGGGAAACAGTGGAAACAGTGTCAGACTTTGTTTTTCTGGGCTCCAAAATCACTGCAGATGGTGACTGCAGCCATGAAATTAAAAGACGCTTACTCCTTGGAAGGAAAGTTATGACCAACCTAGATAGCATATTCAAAAGCAGAGACATTACTTTGCCAACAAAGGTTCGCCTAGTCAAGGCTATGGTCTTTCCTGTGGTCATGTATGGATGTGAGAGCTGGACTGTGAGGAAGGCTGAGCGCCGAAGAATTGATGCTTTTGAACTGTGGTGTTGGAGAAGACTCTTGAGAGTCCCTTGGACTGCAAGAAGATCCAACCAGTCCATTCTGAAGGAGATCAATCCTGGAATTTCTTTAGAAGGAATGATGCTAAAGCTGAAACTCCAGTATTTTGGCCACCTCATGCGAAGAGTTGACTCATTGGAGAAGACTCTGATGCTGGGAGGGATTGAGGGCAGGAGGAGAAGGGGACGGCAGAGGATGAGATGGCTGGATGGCATCACTGACTTGATGGATGTGAGTCTGAGTGACCTCCGGGAGCTGGTGATAGACAGGGAGGCCTGGCGTGCTGCGGTTCATGGGGTCGCAAAGAGTCGGACACGACTGAGTGACTGATCTGATCTGATCTGATCTGATTGTTAAAATAGAGAGTAGAACTTTTTGCTGTTTTTCTATTTAAAATATATTTTCACTGATAATGAATATTTTCATTTATGTTTCTGTCTCAGGTATCAGGTTTGTATGAAATTGTGATAGTTTTCCGGTAGATGCTTTGAAGTTTTAAGGTTATATGATGTGATACTATTTGCATATATTATTGTATCAGCTCTTCACTTGTAATAGCTGTATTTTCTCTTTCAAATATTTGAGCACTGTTTAAAGACAGTATTACAGGCATACCTTGGAGATGTTGCAGGTTTGGTTCTAGACCACCACAATAAAGCAAATATGACAATAAAGTGAGTCACACAAACATTTGGTTTCCCAGTGTACATAAAAATTATATTTACAGTATAATGTAGTCTGCTAAGTGTGCAGTAGCATTATGTATAAAAAATGCACATCAGATCAGATCAGATCAGATCAGTCGCTCAGTCGTGTCTGACTCTTTGCGACCCCATGAACCGCAGCACGCCAGGCCTCCCTGTCCATCACCAGCTCCCGGAGGTCACCCAGACTCACACCCATCAAGTCAGTGATGCCATCCAGCCATCTCATCCTCTGTCGTCCCCTTCTCCTCCTGCCCTCAATCCCTCCCAGCATCAGAGTCTTCTCCAATGAATCAACTCTTCACATGAGGTGGCCAAAATACTGGAGTTTCAGCTTAGCATCATTCCTTCTAAAGAAATCCCAGGGCTGATCTCCTTCAGAATGGACTGGTTGGATCTCCTTGCAGTACAAGGGACTCTCAAGAGTCTTCTCCAACACCACAGTTCAAAAGCATCAATTCTTCAGCGCTCAGCCTTCTTCACAGTCCAGCTCTCACATCCATACATGACCACAGGAAAGACAATAGCCTTCACATACCTTAATAAAAAATAAGTATTGCTAAAAAATGCTAACCATCGCCTGAGCCTTCTGTAAGTGGTGGCAGTAGTATCCAAGATCACTGATCAGGGATCACCATGACAAACAAAATAACTGAAAAAGTGAAATATTGAGAGAATTAGCAAAATGTGATACCGAGTCACAAAGTATTGCGAAATCACAATACCATGTGACTATCACAGAGTCACACGGTATTGGAAGATGGTGTTGTTAGACTTGCTTGGCACAGGGTTCCCATAAACCTTCAGTTTGTAAGACACATAGTATCCATGAAGCGCAATCAAGTGCGAGAAAACAAAGTATGCCTGTGCATGATAATGGAAACAGAAGGAGTGTTCATCTTATTCCTGTTGCTAATGAGAATGCCTCTAGTTCTTGCTTTGCCATTAAGAAAATGACTGGCTATTGGTTTAAGTTAAATATTATTTCTCACATTAAGGAAGGATCCTTACATTCCTGGTTTGCTAATATGTGTATATATTTTAAATAAGGAATCAGGATTGAGTTTTATTACTATTATCCTTAGAAATAATCATATATCAATAGTTCCCACAGTTATGTATATACACACATACATAGACTGAGTCCCTAGTACTAAGCCATCTTCACATCTTGGGAACTATTTTATTTGGTTCTGGTATCATTTATTTATTTATTTAATATATTGCTGAATTGTGTTCATTAGTATTTAGGATTTTTGTGTGTGTATATTTGTAAGTAAGATTGACGTGGAGTATTTGCTGTTGTTTGGTGTTATTTGATTTATGTTTAGATACTGTGTTTATTCTGGCTTTATTAAAAAAAAGGGAAGCCATCTGTCTTTTTCTGTGCTCTGGAATAGCTTGTGGGTTTTAGATTCATTAGGTGTGATTTCCTCTCTCTTGCTTCTCTGTGACACTTTCCCCTCTGTATTCCCACACCTTAGGTTTTTCACCTCCTGCTCACCCACATCAGTGTTTGGACCATGGGAAATCCAAGGCTGAGATGCAGGCTGATGCTGCCTGCCTGCTGCCAATGGGTGTGTTTCCCCAGACTTTGGTTGTGGATGCCTTAAAAAGGCACCTGTGTGAACCACCTTAAAGGCATTCAGTATGGGCATCATATGAACCAAGGGGCTAAGAGACCCAGCCATAGTCGGTTCAACAGAAGCCCGAAGACTGGGGGCAGTCAAAGAGCCAGCCATAGACAGCCTTGTCTGTTTCAGGTAAAAAGCTCTTCCCAACAGAGAGAGCATCAAAGAAGCCACCAGAGTCCAGTGAAGAAGGGGCCAACTACGCAAACACCACACGGGAGGTCTTGCTGTCAGAGTAGTGTCCCAAGCAAGTCAGATCCTTTCAGTCTTCCACTACCTAGGATTTGAACCTTGAGCAGAATGAAAAGCCACCCTTGCCTCTCTTCACCTGAGACAGGCCACTGTTGGGGGCTGTGGTGAGAGGGGTGGGGGACGGTGGGAGACTGAATTAAATGAAGGTTGGAGTTTTGACATTACACTGATAGGGATTTTAATTATTTAACAGTTGCAGGACAACTTTTTTCCCCAGAAAGTGCCTAGAAAGCGATGGAACCGATCCAAGTTTGTATCAAGCAGAATGATTTTACAGAGCAGAGTGGCGGGGGGTGTAGTTATTTGGAAACTAGCAGTGACTTCTATTTGCTTCCATGGAGGTCAGTTAATTCGGCAAAGAGGCCCAATGAGGGGCACTTAGAGAACAATCACTGACTGGGATTCCTGGCCCTCTTTATATAATTACTTTTAGGATGTTCTGCTTTATTGTGCTTTGGAAGGTGATGGTAATACGTTGCCTAATCTAAATCTTGGGCATTGTAATTTGCCTTTTATCAATATAGTCTCTAATTGAAAACAGAATGGAAGGCCAGGGAAGAACTTTTAAAGAGAGCAATGAAAATGGTTCAGATGGGATTTTGGCAAAATCTAGTCTGAACATATGTGGGGCAAAGTAAAAGCACAATTAAATATCACAACCTATAGTTTGTGGGGAAAAAACCTTTTTTCCAGAGTCCAAAGCACTTAAAATGTATTGGAAGAATTATAACAGAATGTGGCTTTTTTTTTTTTTTTTTTCACTTTGATCTGAATATTTTCACTATTCCATGTGTGTTCTTATCTTTTTGGTTACAGCTTAAAAATGATTTGAGGTTCTTGATATGGTCAGGCAACATTTGATATATTTCCTTTTTTTTTTTTTTGAAGTTACATTAAAGCCAAGTTTATGTTAAGAAACAATTTACCAAACTTGTTAAGTACAGCATCTTGGAAATAAATTCTCTCTTCTAATCCCAAGAATGTTTAAGATCACCTGGTAGAATTTTGACATTTCTTGCAGATTGATCCCCTTTGAGGGGTAAATTCATCATGACAGAAAGAGTTTTTAGGACAGTTATCACATTTGCCACTGGTTACTTTAGCACTTGTGATTTTTCAAACTACAAAGCACACATTCCCTGGACTAGACTCAGACAAGACTTGAAGCCAAGTATTTCTTTTAGGGTATATCTCAGGGAAGTGCAGTGAGACAGGGAAGGAAAGGAAGCCAGGACAGAGCTATTGAAAGACCACATACATCACTGCTGTGGGCTGAGTCCTGCTGGGAGCCTCTGAGAGACTGAAGAACAGGCGCCTTCAGCTGGTGTTTGCCCACCACCTCCTGTTGGCCATTGGTTGAGTAGCTGGGGTGGAAGTGGACGTTAACTCTCTAGCACTCCCCAGTGGCCTGTGTGTGACAAGCATCTATGGCTAGAGTCCTCAGTTTAGTTCAGTTCAGTCGCTCAGTCGTGTCTGACTCTTTGCGACCCCATGAATCACAGCACGCCAGGCCTCCCTGTCCATCACCAACTCCCGGAGTTCACTCAGACTCACGTTCATCGAGTCACTGATGCCATCCAGCCATCTCATCCTCTGTCGTCCCCTTCTCCTCCTGCCCCCAGTCCCTCCCAGCATCAGAGTCTTTTCCAGTGAGTCAACTCTTTGCATGAGGTGGCCAAAGTACTGGAGTTTCAGCTTTAGCATCATTCCTTCCAAAGAAATCCCAGGGCTGATCTCCTTCAGAATGGACTGGTTGGATCTTCTTGCAGTCCAAGGAGAGTCTTCTCCAACACCACAGTTCAAAAGCATCAATTCTTTGGCGCTCAGCTTTCTTCACAGTCCAGCTCTCACATCCATACATGACCACTGGAAAAACCACAGCCTTGACTAGACCCCCTTTGTTGGCAAAGTGATGTCTCTGCTTTTGAATATGCTATCTAGATTGGTCATAACTTTTCTTCCAAGGAGTAAGCATCTTTTAATTTCATGGCTGCAGTCACCATCTGCAGTCCTCAGGCAGTAAGAAATTGAGAATTCTGAGAGGACAAGGATAGAACAGCTACAGTATCTGCAACATTTGAGAGCTAGATCTGGAACTAGACTGGAATGAAATTGGACTCAAACCTAACATGACCTTCCTCGGTGACCCTGGGCAAATTATTTAACCTCTCTGTGTGTCTGTTTCCTCATTTGTCAAAAGGACATAATAGTACCTAACCTCATATTCGGAGAAGGCAATGGCACCCCACTCCAGTACTCTTGCCTCGAAAATCCCATGGATGGAGGAGCCTGGTAGGCTATAGTCCATGGGGTCACTAAGAGTTGGACACGACTGAATGACTTCCCTTTCACTTTTCACTTTCATGCATTGGAGAAAGAAATGGCAACCCACTCCAGTGTTCTTGCCTGGAGAATCCCAGGGACGGGGGAGCCTGGTGGGCTTCGGTCTATGGGGTTGCACAGAGTCGGACATGACTGAAGCAACTTAGCAGCAGCAGCAGCAACCTCATATGGTTGTTGTGAGGATTAAGAAGGTCAATACAGGTCACAATCTTAGCATAGGGTTGATACAATATATGTATTGTTTGTTCATATTTACTATTTGAGGGCTCCAAAGTCAGTTGTCAACCCGCTCCCAGCAGTGCACCTGTGATAGATAGACTGGCTACCTGTTTCCCTCCCTTTCATTTAATGACATCAACACCTTTTCATGGTTTTAATGTCTTTGCTAGGATTAGAACTTGCCATGCCATGTGCAGTACCTCAATTGGAAAACAAAGTTCATCTTTCATCGTGTACATAAATATATACTCATCAGTTTGTGAGCATTTAAATGTTTCACTTGAGCACATTTTGAGAAAGCTTAGTTGATTACTATTTTTCCCAGGAGATGACACAGTGCTTGGGCACACAGCTCCATAGGGACTCTGTGGCACAAAGTGGCTTCCCACTCCTGCCTTGTCCTTTTAGCCTCCATCGGTGTTACTTCTCACGGGAGAGGCCCCAAGTCTCGCTGGTAATTCACATTTCAGCAAACACATCAATTATTTATATGGAATTTGAAGCTAATATAACAGGAGCAAATCACTTTTCAAAGTGGCCAGGATGCAAGACAAGGGTTAAGAAGCCTCTATGGATGTAAGACAAGGTAAAAGCAGATATATAAGAAATGACCCTCCTGTTTCAAGAATGCTATGAGTTGGGGTTTAAACTCTTTGAACACACCTTGTTTTGTCTGCTTCTACTCACACACATTTGTGTATATGTCCATCTCCAGCAGCTAGAGAAAATAGAATTGAATGATTCACACCGTTTCTGTGGTTTCACGAGCAATCAGCTAATCTTAAAAAACTTGGCCAAGAATTCTGAAACTGCAAAATTCAGTGTTTCACTCAAAAATTTTATTAGCTCTCTCCCTAAGTATTGAAATAGCTTCAGGGAGTTGTATTTTTTCCTTCTAGTTTGTCCCTAAGTATTTGAGTCCATTATTTTTAGGGGAGCCAAGAGATCTCTTAACAAATCGTAGGGACTTCCTCTGATGCCAAAAAAAAAAAAAAAAAATGCAGCCATACTGTTTTTCCCCCGATTTAGAGAACTTCAATAAAATCCTTTTACGCACTCTATTTATTTTCCTAGACATTTAAATTTTTCATGCAGGCTCGGCATGCTCAATAATTCAAGTATCACTTGAAATGGCCAGGTTTTACTCTCCATGGATTATCCTCGGGGACTGAGGGCTTAAAAGAATGACAGCTATGAAAAATCCCAGGCCTGCTTCCAGCAGGGCACCCAGAATCCTATTTCCACCAAAAAGGAACTTCTGCCTGCTCCACACCAGACAGTCCTTGTAAATCACAGAACTTCACACAGCTAACTTTAGAGCAATGGGGCCATCTAGACTCCAGAGAGGGAAGTACTGAATGGGAAAAGTCCTTTCTGGGATCTGGGCACTGAGGGTGAAAAGCCAAGCTTGCTCATGTTGAACCATCTGTAGCAGGTGATCAAGACAACTAAGCTTCTTGATGACTTCCCTAGATCAAACAAATTCAATATTAAATTTAAAATATTATAAGTATTTGAATAGCTTAAATATTAAAAATTGAGTGTTCCAGTATGAAAATTAATATATTCCTATTTTATATTAAAATATTCTATTCAGCCTAAAATTTTTTTTTCTTTTGACTTAAAAAAGAATCAAAATATTTTTGTATAGCCCTGGATGTATTGTGGGCCATAGGCCTGCACCTAGGGGATAAACCGTCCTGCTCACATATAAAAGTGAAGTCAGGAGTTTAGAACATCCAGTAAGCTTCCTTCCCTGTACTTTCAGACTGTACTGAAAGGTGTCCAGACATGATGAAGGACTTCACATATTCCTTTGCATTTTGTGCGTTTCCTATTTTAAGGTTTCTTATAATGTATAATAGATGACACATATAACATGGTGGTGGTGGTTTTTTGGTTCCCTGAGGGCCTTCATTGAGTTGATGATCCCTTTTATGTATATCACATCTTAGATGGGAGGAGATATGGTACCCTGGCCATGATGAAGAAAAATGGTCATCCCTCTCAGAGCTGTTCCTGCCCTGGCTCTTTACCCTCTGTATCACTCGGCCACATGTCAAGAGATGTGTCCTTTATTAGTGATTACTCAACCTCAGAAGCCACACAAAGATCAATTCTCCTGTTCTCTTGGTTGAAGCAGTCACAAATCCAAACACTTCCATGGAAGAATGACAAGGTCATATGGCAATAGAGAGACAAGTAGGATGAGAGAGATTACTGTGGGCAGCCCTGGAGAATTCCATCTGCTAAACATCAGAGACAATAGAGGATTGGGATCGTTTCTAAAGGGAAGAGGGTAGCAAGGGTCACGAAGAGAGAGAAGTGATCTTTTGCTCATTTTGTTGTGCCACAATCATCCCCATGTTTTTAAGGAACAGGCGGCACAGCGGCAGCTCAGGTGGTGGGGGTTGTCGCTGAGCTATTTGCAGAGGACTCAGGAAACAGAAATGGCAGAGAGTGGCCAGCGTGGCCTCTCAGCCAGCTGAGCTGAGACTGAAAGCTCATTTACAGCGGCTGTGTTTTTATTTTTTTCAGGTTTTATTTTAAATTTATTGTAATGGGGTCTGTGCAAAAGGAGGGGGTGAAGGGTGGGGAACATGCAAGAGACAAAGGAACATGATGACATGGCCAGGGCCACATCTTCTGTCGTGGGAGAGAGGTATGAAAAGAAAAGGCCGGGGCTGAAGCTGGGGTAGAAGAGGGCAAAGGGAGACACTGCGGCTGTATTCCCCCAGGAAGCACCTGCAGGCCCTGGGTCCCCGCCATTTACCTTGGCCCCCTAGGATTCCATCTCTTGTCCTGCTTCTGGCCCTAGAGGCTCCTTCTTTGGCTCCCCTTGACTTGTCCTCCCCTGACGGATTCTTAAGCAGGATGATGTTCAGGGCCTGACCCCAAACAACCCCACCTGATGAAGGCACAACCTTTGCCTTCCCTGCTTCTGCCCCTTCTCAAACCTCATCTTTCCCCCTCTCTGGGATAGAATCTTTGATTTCCCTCCTTCCTCTCCTCCCTTCCCCTGCGGGGAGAAGCACCAACTCCCAAGGCAGGGGTAGCAGACAGAAGGTGGGGCACTGGAAGGAGGAAAGCAAGAAGGACCATTGAGGGAGAAGGCTCACAAATCCCTAGAAGGGCAGGGCAGGGGGTCACAGAGAGGAGAGGGGGCGAGGGCAGTGGCCTGGAGTGGCTGTGTTTCCACGTCATCTGATAGGCTCGTGAGTCAGATGAGAGCTCTGCTACATGGCTGCTTTCTGGGGACTCTGCCACTCACTTCTCTTGCCATTTCCAGTTGCCGTGCTCCCTGCTCCTCCTATCTCATGGCTTATGCCTTCTATGGTTTCTAGAATACTGTCTTGGTCAAGTCTCCAACACTGCTTTGGTTAGCTGTCTACATTGGTAGTGGGAAGCTCAGTGCTTCCAGACATCTTCCCAGCAGAATCTGATGAGGGCATCTTCCTTAACTGTGATTTTCACCAGTGATTCTGGGGCACCTGGGAGGAGACTGGGAGAAGAAGTGACTCACCTGTCTGATGATTTCAAGGGTTATGCTGTATTAGCACCCAGTTTGGGGCTGCAGTGTTAGAAGACAGATTTATAAGAGCCCATATTAAATGCCACTGTGTATCTAATCATTTCTTACAGGCATAGCTGCTTCAGAAAAGTTATTTTCCCAACTGATTCCTAGGAGCCCACAGGAATCTCATGCCATTTGCCTCAAGATAAATACCTTTCTTTGCCTTCAGAAATTAATTTCCTAAGGTTAGGCCCTGGGTGAATAAATGGAGGAGAAAAGAAGACTAAACTTCTGAGGATAAAACACAAAACAAAGTGAATAACTTCCTGCCAAACTCTTCAACGTCTTCCTTCTCTCCTGTCTCCATGAGGGTCTGTTGTCTTCCCTGTAATTGCTACCCTTGAGTTCGTTTGGCTCTGAAAGCACAGAATCAGCCCTTTGAGTTCAGCACAGACAGAACCAAGGCAGCCCGTCTGACTGTGCCATGCTAAGTGCTCTGAAGGTCAGGCTTCAAGTGGAGTCAATGACTGCAGGGCTTTTGGCCCCAGAGCAAGCCAATGCCTCTAACTGGAAGTTTCTGTAGAACCCTTGGACCCTCGGTCTGCAGTATCTACATAAAGCATAGCTTGCCTCAAGTAAAGGAGCATATGTGATCACCCCCAGAATGGCCAGGGATGTCCCAGACCTTCATGGATGTGCTGGGGAACAGACACCAGGGACTTTTCACCATATGGTGAGATCTAGGCTGTACCTTTATCTGTCGGTGTCAGAAAAGAACCCAGAGAAGCCTAGGGAAAGCAGACAGCTGCTTACATATGTACTCGTTCATGGTGTATATAGGCACAGAGAAAACAGAATTTTGAGAGACTGTGTGTACTTTTTGTCATGCTCTCTTAGAGTCTAACACAGGTAAGAATTTCTCGTGTGGAAGGATATCAAATTCTGTAGCAAACAATCATTTGGGGTATACACATAAAAGTTTGACTATGGACATGTATTTAATTTGTATTATGTATTTGATTTGTAATATCTTAGTTCTCACTGCTGAAAAACTCTACATTTTATATTACCTCATCAGTGGACACTTGTACCAAGATTTTATCATCAGAAACCTCAAATATTTTGTATTTGGGAATAGGTAAAACCTTGCACAGAAAAATAACGACTAGATCCTGAATTACATATTTTTCAAAGGAAAGCTAATTATTAGATGAGGATAAAACCTGGGGTTCTCCCATTAGGGAGTGGATTCCGGCCAAGAAATCCATGTTAATATCATTCTTGCTCCATTCGCTTCAAAACTTTTGAGAATATTTGGCTTCTGGATAGCGTCGGAAAACGGAAGGAACAAATAGTCTCTATTACTAGAGAGCCGGCTTTTCCTAAGGGAGATCTAAATGTGCGCTACACATGTGAATCCTTTTAAAGAAATTGCTCGGGGCTGGGGAATTTCCAATCCCAACCTCCCTTAACCCGCCGATGAGCCGGACACACATCTGTTCTTTAACTGCGCAGTATTTCGAATCTAAACAAACAAGCCCTTCCACAAAGAAGGGCCTGCTTTCGAGGCCGTGATTTTGGCTTAAGTGAGCCTTTGCGCCGCCGCATGCATCTTCTTTTGGGACCGGGAGAGAGCCATCTCCCGGCAGCATCCCGCATCCAGATCGCCCGCAGCAGCCTGCGCTGCAGTGACACAGTATGGCCACTAGATGGCGGGAGGGGACTGAGTTGGGCCACCGGCGGCGGTTCCTTTCTCCCTGAAGGGAGAGGAACACTTTTGTTTCTCTGCTTTTTCTTCCTGCCCCTTTGTTTGACTTCACCATTTTCTGTGTCGCTTCCTCTCCGCTGTAGTTACATCGTGGCTGGCTTTTCAGCACCTCCGTCATAGGAAAGCCGGCCCGGCCCCATTTCGGGCCTCGTGGACTGGGCGCATATAGAGCTCTTGGGATGACCCTGGCTCTCCCACGCCCAGCGCAAATATTTGCTCCAGATCCTTCGCGCAATTCTTTTTCGTTGTAACCCAGTCTCTGGCCAGCTGTCCCTACATCAGAATGGGGCTATGCTTTGCATTAACTTGTGAGTGGGGGGTGGGGAGGGGCTGGAGTAGTACTGTTCATGCAGGTATTACCAAAAAAAAAAAAAAAAAGGCAGCTTCAGACCACTTGAATCAGAATGTTGTAATCTTGTGACCGGGGTTGGAAAAAAGAAAGATTTTATTGAAAAGATGCAGACCAAATGGACGCCAGACCTGTCCTGTCTCCACACTGAGCCGCAATTGGCCTTTCACCGTAAGGAACCCAGAAAGGAGTTCTGAGGGGGCCAGAAGAAGCCAGCAGCTGTGATAGCTTTTTTTAAAAAAGAACATTGGAAAGAGCCCATGAGTTTTATTTTATAAATGACTTAATCATCTAAGAAACCAAGTCAAATGCTAAACTGTGGGCCTGCCAAAGCTGGGGAGAGCAACTGCCAGGCCTTTGTAGCTCCATTGAGGGTGGTGGGGAAGGAAGACTGGGGCAAGGACTCGGGGTTGGGGGGTTGCCGTGGGGGTGGGGTCTCCCAGGCCTCTTTTTGCTGCAATTAGAAGTCTATGTCCCCTTTGAGGTGCAGGGACAATTCCCATTAATGTTAATGAGATTAATGCTTAGGAAGTGCAAGAGTAGGGGAGATTCCAGGTGCAATCCCTGTGGGGAGGGGGCTTCCCTGCCGGCAGAAGAGGGACAGAGTTCTCTCTTCCAGTTGGAACTGCCAGAGCACCAGGGAGGCATGGAGTCAGAAAGGACCTCAGCAGAAGTGAGGATTCCTTGGTGAGGGAATCCTGCCCCATGACCACGCAGTCCCCTGCTTCCAGTCTTCTAAAGCGAGGCCTCCGATGCTCTCTTGCCCGGGGTTTACATCCCAGTTGTGGTAAGTTTCTAGCTTAGTTTCTTCCTCTATTAAATGCTGATGATAATGGCACCCAACTCATGGGGTTTTACTTGGAAGATCAAGTGGAAAAATGAAAGTCAAGGGCTCAGGGCAGTATTTGGCCCATATACAGTGTACCTAAGTGGTTATTAATATTCACTCGGGCCTGTATTGGCAGCCTGTTTACATCAGGCGGAGTCGCAGTTTAAGGAAACACCTCAGCATCAATGATGGAAACGTTTCATAAGGAAAACCCAAGCAGGTGTGAAATGAAAAGTCCTGCCCCTTCCAGCTTGTGCCCCCACAACTCTCACACACACGCTTGGGGTAAATCAGGTCAGGAGAGGCCAAGCTCCTCGGCTCACCTCCTCCTGTCCTCAGGGGCAGCAGTGTGATCGACAGTTCTGAGGGGAGAGCCGCCCAGACTGGGTTGTTTCAGCTGACCTTCCCTGTGAGTTTTCAGGTTGAAGTGAAATCCAATGGGCTGTGAACTGAAACGCAAGAATATCTTCTGGCAAGTCCCATGGTGCTGAGCTCGGTAAGGAATCAAACCAAATCCTCCTGCTTGTTCGGCGCTCCTGGAGCTCACATAGGACAGGGCACTTCTGAGCTCCATGAGGGAGGGGTTGCCACCCCGACTGGGAGCCGAGAATCTTGGAGCTAGTCCATGCAGCACCCTGAAAAGCCTGGCAGCTTTCATCTTGGGGACTCTGGGGAGCTGGTTAGGCTGAGAAAGTGAGGCTGTGCTGGGAAATTTGCAAAGGCACAGCCAGGCTTTCCTCCCCTTGGGAAGCAGGGTCTTGCTCTTTTCAAGCCATTGGTACCTTCTAAGTTGATCTGTTGCACACTGAGAGTTTGGGCTAAGGTATGGAGATCGAGAAGCTTTTCTCTTAAAAGGGAATTGTTAGTGTCTTCCTGAAAAGCCAGTGTAGTTTTTAGGGGATTCCAAAATGATGTTCATAACCCAGAAAAGAAAGAAAGAAAGTGAAGTCGCTCAGTTGTGTTCGATTCTTTGCGATCCTTTGGATTGTAGCCTATCAGGCTCCTCCATCTATGGAAATCTCCAGGCAAGAATACTGGCGTGGGTTGCCATTTAAGTTTTACAAGATGGAAGGAGAAGTTTCTGGTCAGGTGGGAAGCAAAAAAACATGAGATTTGAAGCCAGACAGTCCTGGCTTACACCCTTGAAAGTCACTGAATTGAATCTACTCTTATTCTGACCCTGTCTACCCCAATGCCTCTCAGGCTCCAATCAGAAGACTCCAATGAGAACTAGGGTTTACAGAAATTTTAATCATCAAAATTAATCAGGCTGAGTGCTCAACAGATCCGAATTTCTTTAATTTCAGAACACTTCTGTAAGGTAGGTCTTGAAACAGCACAAATTACTGACCAGTGTAAACTGGTTTTGCCTCCCTAAATAAATTGTTGATTAGTTAAATCTGGAGTTAGTTTACAGACACAGCACTGAGCATGTGCAAGACAGGAGGCCCACCCCCACCCCACCCTCTGCACCCACCCCTGCAAGAATGACCCCAGAACCAGGAATCTTCAGCCTATTGAACTCAAGGATAGAAATGTTGCCACCTGAGCTGTTTACAAAGCACCAAGTCCTTCAATAAGGAAAACATGGCTTCTAGCTGCAGGAGTAGCGTGATTGCTGATTTGAGACTAGCCAATTAGCCTCTGCCCAACTCCTTAAATTCCACCCCAAACACTGGATCTGGGAGATTGAGAGTCTTGCTCCCTGCCTCTTTGCTGGTTGGCTTCTCAATAAGGCTGTTTCTTTTCTCAAAAATCTTGTGCTGTAGTGTGGGCATCTAAGCTTGCCGGGCAGCTAGCCCTCAGAAGCAGTGATTCTCGCTTTATAGGGAGGAAATAGAGGCTTAAAGACTTTAGAATAACCTTTCTAAAATGTAAGTCTAGTATGTTAGTTCTTAGTTGAAATTTCTACCGTAGATGTATCTTCAAAATTCTTTGACCCAGCATATAGAGCACTCTAGGCAGTAACTCTTCAGGACTTAATACTTGACCTATGTCATCTTTATAACTTCCTGACTTCAGTCCATTTTCTGACAGCAGAGAACTGCTCACCTTCCCCCTTATACTTCCAAGGCTTTGCACAGACTTTCTTGTTTCTTCTCCCTTTCATCCTGGCAAGTTTCTGGCTAACCCTTCAACTTGTGACTTATTTATCCTTTCATCTTGAGACTAATCCCCAAGCCCTCAAAGTCAGAATAAATGTGCTTTCTGGGTGATCTCAACGAAGCTTCTGGGTCTGCCTCTCAAGTGTAGGCAGTGTCTAATCAGTTCTCTGTCCTCCCAACTAGGTGGTAGCAGCAGATGGCAAGTGATGTTTTCTACCTTTGTATCCCCAAGACTTGGAGTGAAAAATTAAAATTTAAAGTATAGAAAAGATAAAATAGATTTTTAGCTCCAGGTCAAGAACTTTATAACAGCTGTCCTGTGGGTGGCAATCCAAGTCTTAAAGCGATGAAGTATTTTAACAAACGTGATTTACGAAGTGCTCATTAGCAGTGGCAGCAGCAGCATTTTTCCATTGCCTATCATAGCTCATGCTCTTCACTGTCAGTACTCACCTGTGGCGTTGGTGGGGAGGGTCATGGGCAATTAAAAATGGAAAAATACTGTGTTTGGTAGAACTCTATTAGAGGTTCTGAGAATCACGTGATGAAAACCTTACTTCCTAACTCAGCATTTTCTTAGATTATTGGCTACAGCACCTCTTTACTGGGGAAACACCTATTAATATGTCTCAGGTCATTAGAGTAACCAGAAACACAGTAGAGGAAATGCCGTCCTGTAAGAGGGTTCCTTGGGTCCAGCATCCTCAGGCTCCTTCTCTGTCATCTTGCTGCATGGATTCTAATTTGCTCTTCTTCCAACTAATGCTTTCATTGAGTGACTACTCTCCTCAAAACTGTCAGTAAGTCTTCCCATCTGCAAAGTTAACTCCAAATCCCTTAGCCTCATACCAGAGAACTTCTTGCTGCCCTGATTTAGGATTCTTTGCATTACTGGGTTTCTGCAGCCGGGAGACCAGGATGCCCACTGCCTCTGAGCAAGCAGTTCACAGTCCTCATTTTGGAAGTTTTGATAGATTTTGCAAATTGATTTTTAGAAGGCTAAAGACAATGATTTTTGAAAACTTGCATATTATACACTTTGCCTCCAGAGTCTTCTCAAAGACCATCTGGCTCAAGAGTTCTCAATCTTTTGGTCATGCATGCCTTTGAGAATGTACAGGAGGCAATGGATCCTCTTGGCGAGGGGTAGGAGGGTGCATGTATAGACAGAATAACTAAGTGTATTATAATTTTAGGAGGGCCCACAGACCCTCTAAATACCACTCAGGAACCATAGGTTGAGACCCTCTGATAAGGCCAACTTTCCCATAGCTTAGGAAGCAGAGTCGCAGAAACACCACACAATTGTTCACAATCAGATAGCCAGAAAGAGGTCAAGCTGGGATTTGTACCCTTGTTTTCCGACTCTTTGAGGGTGCCTGTATTTTTAATGTTTCTAATGAGGGGAACTTCATTCAGATGTTAGTGTGGAAAGCTTATCCCTTTTACTTTGATGTGGGTTTGGCAAGTCATTAAATTCATGTGATACCAGAGCTGACCAACACTGATTAATAGCTTTCAAGAAAAGACATTATATTATGACCACAGAATGTGAAATAAAAGAGCAAAAAGCAAAAGCTCATTAGATTAAAAAAAAAAACTATTTGAGACAGAATGAGAACATCTATGTGGTGTGTGCACACTCAGTCATGTCTGACTCAATAGCCATAGGAGTAGGCTGTTAAAACAGCAGCTGAGTAAGAATAAAATGCGCAATGTCACTCCAGGTTGCAATCTTGATTGGATGAGTGGGCGTTGAAACTGAGGCCAATAAAGAATCATAGTGAAACTGACCAGTTGAAAATTAAGGGTGAAAACTCACATAATTTCCATACAACAACATAATTAAAAGTGGATTTTTCAGCAATAACTATATATACTATTTCAATAGTAAATATAACAAAACAGGAAACGTACAGAGAAAATTTTATCATACAAAAATCTATCTGGAATGTTAAGGATTTAATTTCATCTCAATGTCTTTTTTCTAATTAGTTTATAGACATCCTTCCTACTGACATAATCTATCTGGCTACATATATTCTTTTCAAATCAGAAGGGAGTAAATGTAGACAATTAAATCTAAAATGATTAACAAATGTACCAAAACTTTGAGATTTAAATCATACACAAAACGGTGCATGTCACCTTCAAATTAGGTCAAAGCAACCACTTTGGTTCACCTTGCCAGACTTCATCCCATATTCAACATGAAAGCCCCACATCCCAGGAGACCTGAGTTCTGGACCAACCATGACAATTGGCCATCCTACTTCAAATCACTACCACCGTCACTAAAATAATTATGTCCTCTATCTACAGTTTCTATATGATAACAATTCATTAAATAAAGAAGTGAAAACTTAAGCTGGTTATTTTATATTATAGACCAAACTGGTTAATTTTCATAGATTTAGCTTTTTCCCCCTTATGTTGAAATAGAATATCATGTTAGTAAAACAAAAAAATCATCCATTATGTATCATCCATAATGGCCAACGGCTGAAATTTCTCATATTTACATACCATAATATTCACAGCCCCATTAAACAAGAGTATAGGAACAAACAGTAGGAATAAATTCATTTGGAGAAAGTCAAATACATTACTGAATGTGAGAGAAAAGGGAAACCGCTCAAGCAGTCAAAGCTATGAGAAAAACATTCTGTTGTGAAATGGTCAACGTTTTTTTGTCTTAGGTGAGAGAGTGCTGTGTAGAGCTTGGGCAGGAATGTCGAAATTCTTGGTTATGTATCTTTTGGCTGCCACTAATTTACTGTGGAATAACTTTGGACAAATTATGCCATCCAATTTCATCTTACATGGATCTTCTGTAATGTAGTGAAGTTTAGCTTTTAGCAATGTTATGGGCCCACATTAATAATATAAGCCTAGTCATGATGGAGCTGTAACAAAAACAAGGCCAGGAAATATTAAAGTGACACCTTGCATTATTATTTATGACAGAATTTAATATGCTATGATTATTTCCATTTCATTGTATGGGTGACTAAGACTGTAAGAAGTTGCCCAAGTCCATTTAGCTTGCATGTGGAGAAAGAAGGGCTAAAACAGAACTTCTAACTTTTCTGGTGCTTCCTTTAATTTTCCATTCTTTTCGAATTTCACTGCAGACTTCTTGGAGTCTTTTGAGAATCTGATGGCCATGTACCATCTTGAAAAAACCCCAGGTGCACTGGTCTTCTGTTACACTCACAAGCCCTGGGACAGAGCAGAGAGGGAACGCAGGCCCACGTACCTTACGCTGCAGGTTTTCCCGTCCCACTTGGTCCTACTCTGCCCATTATGTCATCAGTACTGTCACCCTTTTAGAGCTCTTCAAAAGAACCCAAGACTGGAAGGCCAGGTTCATATTTGGAATTCTTGGGCTTGACATTTCTCACTGGAACGTGGTGGCCCGGAGTAGAGCTGGGCCTCATTCCTCAGCTGCTAACCTGGAGCCCACAGTTTGCCCCGCCCCCTCTTTTCTTTCCATCCCTCCTACTGCCATCCCTCCCTGTGGGAGCACCATCTGGGCACCTGTGCTATAAAATCCTAGCCTGTAGGCTCACCTCTGTGTACAACCATCCTTTAACCATAGTAGCATGGATCACCCTCAGGAGGGTGGCCCTGGGGGAGACACTTGGGCTCTTTAGGCTGGAAAGTCCAGGGTTTGAGAGCAGAACCTTGCACTACGAAAGGAAGGAGCTGGCTTATAATGGGCATGGTCCGCTGGGCTCCCAGACACCATACCATGTTCTGTTGAGGGGGGCAGAGCCAGGGCAGGGGACAACTAGACACTCTTCTTGCCTGGTGTGAAGGCAACACTACACCTGTACATACTCAAACAATTCCATAGACAATTTCTGAGGATTCCCCATCCTCCTGTTAGCACTTCCATAGATCCTGGATTAGGACCTTCTTTATTTTTCATATTCTTCTTAAGAATTACAGTAAGTCCCATTTATGTTGCTCTTAATAGGATATAAAATGCTTTCATGTAAAAAAAATAAAAGGCACCTCAATCTCACTTATTTGAGTCCTAATTTCTTATTTAATTCTATCTATCCATTTGTCAAAGAAGGTCCTAGGGGCTAGGCTATCAACCTGGGAACTGTAGTTGTGGATAAAAACAGATCCTTTTGGAAAGTTCAGCACAGAGCTACTAGAGGATTCAGCAAGTCCATGCCTAGATTTACTCGAAAGAGCATGAAAATATCTGACCCTTAATACACTTGTACATGAAGATTCATGTACATTCTTCATAATAGTCAAGAAGTAGGAACAACCCTAATGTTCATCAACTAATGAATGGATAATCAAAATGTGGTAAATCCATACCATGGGGTATGATTCCACAATGAAAAGAAATGAAGTACTAACACATGTTACATTGTGGATGAATCTTAAATAGTATGCTGAGTGAGAGAAGTTGCATAGAGTGCGATTGCATTTATATGAAACCCCTAGAATAGGCAAATCTATTCTAGAGGGAAAGTAGATTAGTTGTTTGGGGAGAAGAGGTGGGGGAATGACTACTAATGCTTAGAGGGTTTTTTGGTGGGGGTGGGTGGTGGTTATTCAGCCTCCTGAACACACTAAAAATCACTGAATTACATCTGTTAAAGTGGGGGAGGGGAACAAAATAGCCCCTGTCCTTGCTTTCATGGAACCTACAGTCTGGCTGTGGAGCCCTCTGCACTTAGCAGGTTCCAAGACGGGGATGATTGGGTCCCAAAGCAGATCCATCATTTTCTGTCTCCCCCATCTGACAGGCAGGGGACAGTGAAGGACCTGGCAGGAAAGAGGTCAGTTTCCCCAGTGGCCCCCGAGGCCTGTCTTCCCCCATGTGACTAGGCACGCCCCTAGTTACTTGGGTGTGCCCGCATTTATCTGGCCTTGAGCATCTGCACGCCGGCCCCGCCTCGCCCCGTGCAGCCGGGCGCCCCCAGCCGGGCTCCTGAGCCGCCGGTACTGCCTGCCTGCGGCGTGCGCGGCTGAGGCCAAACAGGCAGCAGGCACGTCCTGCCTAATTTAAGTGGTAATTTCCTTTGGGGGTTTCACTCAAGTGCAGCCCTCGGAAAATCGTGGCGGAGAGCTTTCCGAGAGGAAATGTTACCCTGGCCTTGCCGGAGAGGTTTAAAGACAGCGAACTTTCTCCTTTTGCTTGATGAGCGCCTTTAAGAGTGGTAGTTAATTAACCAAGGGGTGTCCCCTAGGGGTGTGGGCTGTGGAGGACCGAGTGGCCGCACGTCCTTTTCTTCTCTGGGGAGAAGAGGAGGAGGAGGTGGTGGAAGATAAGATTCTGAACGTGGAGTTCGGGGTGGAGGAGGGAGGGCTGCCAGGGGTCTCAGAGATGTGGGATGGGGTCTTCCTGGTGGCCCTGGAATTTGGTTTTCCTGGTGGTAGAGGTCGGTAGTTCTTCCTTTAACCCTTGTGTTGGGTAGGGTGGAAAAACATGTTTCATGTTTAACAACCTTGCTGGATGATTATTGAGCATACCCAAGTTTTAAGAGCCTCAGGTGGGCACCAACTCTTTGCTTCGGAAGATTTCACTGGTGAGTGGCCTGAGGGTCACTCAAGAGGGTGGAGAGGAACTAAAAGCAAAAAAAAAAAAAGCACTTAAGAGCGGCAAGGTCGAGAGGGACTGGGCAGAAGTACAAATTAGGGCACATTCTGTTCAAAGAAATTAGAAAACAAATCAAAGCTGCTGGCACCCCTCTTTAATTAAACACGGCTTCATTTATTCACTTGCCGCCAAAGCTCAGACTGGGGATGGGGTGGGGGGAGTGTTAACTTTTTTTTTTTTTTTAAAGCAACGTTGTGGTATTTAAAATAATGAGTTATGAATTTTTTCTGTTATACTAAAGAATTAAGAGCAGGCAAATGTAAACAATTTCAGCAGATTTGAATCAAAGGATTTATTAGGTATTTTAAATTAAGTACCCAGGTTGTCTCTAAAGTAGTGCTTCTCAACTTATGTAACTTCTGATTTTTCAGTGAGGGAATTTCTGAACAAAGTAGTCATGTACTCCTTTTAAAAGTGTTTTTCAAGCCTAAGATGTTATCATGTTAAGCATAACTTTTCAAATCCCTGTGTATCCCTACTAAAAATTGCTGCCATCTTGTTATACTTCCTGACCCCTCCCCCACACTCTACTTTGAGCCCAACTCTAACACCTGGGCAGTTCTAACAGTCTCCACTATTTCCTGATTCTCCCCGCATGTCACCTTGCTGCTTCTGGCTTCCTCTCGACTACCCACCACACTCGCTCATTCTTAAACAAGGGTGCAGAGTTAATTCTTGTCTGATTAGCAGCTACTGTCCTTGTACTTCCTGACCTGCGTTATTGTCTTTTCAGGGATAGGCTGGTGCTGAATGGTGTGGGAGGCTATGTCCAGCTCACTGCCCTTGTTATCTTTGCCAGAGCCACCCTAACTCCCCTTATGTCTGATATGTGTCGCAGGGTGAGGAGCCCACGGGAGGGGTGTTATCAAGGTAAATCGTGGTGAAGATGTCATGGAGCTAGACCTGTACAGGCCCCCCCACACTGGTGGAAGTCAACACAACCCATCACCATGAGCCCTTTTAGCAGTGTTTGGATCAGAGGCAATAGGAGGAGACTAGAGGAGGTGACAAAAGCTTCTCTACTGAAAAGGAGTATTTAACAGCATCTTACAATTTTTAAGAAAGACAAACTTTTGAAACCTAAAACTTTTAAGTAACCACAATAAACTTTGACCTGAGTCTCAGGGTAGATGTCTCCAACTCACTGTTCAAACTTTAGTTTAAGTCCTAATGTTAAGTTTGGCCATAAATGAGGCTTGACACCATCATAAAACAGCTTCCTCTGGTGTCTGAAATGCACCTAACCTGTGTGACCATCCTTAATGTTTTCTAGGCTCCTTTACTATTTAGTTTGGGATTCACCATGAAGACTTTTTGGCCTTATTGTTCTGGCATCTGTATTGTTAGTTGTCTTCACTTTTAAATATTAGGCAGCTCACAGTACTATAAATGAATAAAAAAATGAAAGTTGGGGCTTCTGATTGGAAGGTTTGTATAATTACTTAAAATTGCAAAGGTAAGAATAGTAGAAGAACGGAATAAGATAAGACATTTGGAAAAGGAGGAGGTTTAGAGTAAATGAGCTAAATCCTCCCTTTTCATATTAAGGTGTCTAGAGATATTATCTCAAGTTGATAAATGGAGAAAAAGAGGTTAAGCCTTTTATCTAGATTTATGGAGGTAACTGCTAAAGGTACTAAAAACAAACAGTTAAAAAGAGGGTGAATCTGGGGAGTGCGATGGGGGGTGGGGGCAGCGAGTGGAGGGGAAAGACATTGCTGCTTTTCCCCCTAACTTCTCTCCTTGTTTTGCTCCCAACACATGTATGACTCCACTGGAATTTTTTTTTCCCCCTAAACAAGGAACAAAAAGAGAGGAAAACATGGTGGGAACATAAAATTGAGTCAAGAGTTAGGTTGAGAAGCACACACCACATGGGTGTGCACATTTGGTGCAGCTGGGCCGCACATTTGGCTCTGAGCTGCGCGGCAGCAGTTGGAAAAGGAACCCCTGGTCAGTGGATTCATAACGCCCACGACGAAAGCAAACTGATTCTTGGAGAGAATCTAGCCTGTTCTTTGTTACTAAAACGTCATAGTGAAGTTTCTAAAGTCTTTCTGAAGAAGACATGGTGACGTGAGGAACATTCTCAACAACCTTACTGTAACATCACCTTTTCCCACCTTGGTGTGATTCTCAACTGAGATAGTTGGGGCGCACACCCAGGGGTAATTTGGGTAAATAGTTCCATGGGAATTCAGCTCCCTGACTGATCTAGGGATAGACTTTAGAATATTTGGAGGAGATGTTTTGAAATAGCAGCAGCATTATTTTTAATTTTTAAAAATTGAACTTCTTGCCATTGAGCTACTGAATTACTAGGTAACATTGAACTTGAAACTATACTTTCTAATGAGCACCTGGATTACAGCTAATCAGTGTTCTCTGTTGAAATTTATTCACGTACCCTGATGGCTAGTCAAGTTGAGATTTTGTGCATGACATTTATCTATGCAAACAAAGCACTATTAGAAACACAACCTAATATATGTATACATGTGTCTTGTGCTTCTCTCTGGGCATGGAAGCTGTGTTCCAATGGTGTCTTCAGCTGAAACAGCCTTCTAAGTAAGATGGTTAGATTTCTAGTTCTTCAGCAATTAAGTAACATTGCACAGAAACTATCTTTATAGTAACAATTGAAATTTTGATGTTACAAAAGAAATGTGATTATTAAAAATGCAAATACTAATATAAGAAAAAGAACTTAAATCAACTGTTAATAGCATTAACATTTGAGTTTTTTCAAATGCTATTAGCCATTTGAGTTTTTTCTGTGTGTATATGTAGATTTAAAATGTTGTAGATAAACTCTTATAGAATTCTCTTAATACAGTGTCTGTCTTTCCATACCATTAGACATTCTTAAAAAACTTCAAACTCTACTTTATCCATCATTTTGGTATATATTTGGGTTTTTCATCCAATTTCCTACTGTTCGACACTGATTTTTTAAAACATGATGTAGAAGCTCAATTTTTAGGATTGAATTATTAGTCCCTTTAATGTTATTTCCCCAAAGAAAATCTGAGAAAACTGAGAGATTTTAAAGAGGATAAAAAATATTTTAAGGTCCCATTTGACTTTTATGAACAGAATTTTAAGGGTATTATTAACATCCCAGTAGTTTGACACTTTCTTTCATTTTTGAGAGAAATTTTATGGTCCTGAATAGGAATGTGACTTATTAAAATGCCTAAGGAGTTAACTACAGACCCTGAAATAGTTTCATATTTTTCAATATTATTGGTTAGGCAAGAAACTAAAACCTCACCTGGACCTACAAGTCTCCAGTTTTCTTTTCCTTATTTTGACACTTAGACGACCAGGAAATATGACTTCCCCTGGTTTGATCCTCTAATGCCCTGGTTTTCCAATGGTTCTATGAATTCTTGGTGTTTTTATGACCTGGGCTGAGATGTTTTATACCTAAAATTCCATAATGCATGTTTTCTTTGAATTTCCAAGGAAAAAAAGGTACCAGGTAGAATTTTCTCATCTCAAAGTTTTCCCTCCCCAGATCTTACTTAAAACTTTGGTATCAGCCTTAGCTTGTCTCCTTGAGATTGCTTACTCAGCTTAGGAACAAGCAGCCATCAAATGGTAATGGGAAATGGAAAAACTCATAAGGAGTTTGCTGTGTCTAATCCTGGTAGATTTTTAAAATGGACATGACTGCTTATGGCAGATCATGGAGCTAAAAAGGTAGATGGTAAATATGTCCTACTAGTAATCTTGCTTCTGGATTCTAGTTTATGTAACAGAACTGACTGTATCAGCATATTTCTGGTATCCTGAAAGGTGCATGGTGCCACTTACATTTTCTGCCCTTTAAGCCTGAGGACTAATGCAGTAGGTAGAACATCAGTGGGCAGCCCTTAGTAATCTATTAGGGCTTCCCTGGTAGCTCAGTGGTAGAGAATCCGCCTGTCAATGCAGGAGACCTGGGTTCGATCCAGGGGCTAGGAAGATCCTTCCTGGAGAAGGAAATGACAACTCAACTCTAAGTACTCTTGCCTGAAAAATGTCCGAAGGACAGAGGAACCTGGTGGGCTGCAGTCCTCAGGGTTACAAAGGGTCAGACATGACTTAGTGACTAAACAACAACTTAGTGAATTACAGCTATGCTAAAAATCGTGACTTCTGCCAGAACCCTTTCCCAGAAAGTCCTGGCACACCCAGATAAAATGCTCCAGCTCATGCTGGTGTTTTGCAGCAGCACATGCCTGCGACACAGTTTTTCTCAACCCCAGGCTGTAACAATAGCACTTAAATTGACTGAGCACTTCTGCCAGCTAGCGCTTCTCACAACACCCCTGGGAAGGGTGGTGGCGCTCTCATTCCCATTGTACCCACGGAAGTGGAAGGTTAGAAGGTAAGAAACTTGTCCACGGCTGCAAAGTTCTAAGTGCCACTCTGTGCGTTGTTTCCCTCCGGGGTTTTTCTCTGGCTGCTCTTAGCTCCTGTAAAGGTAATAGTGAGAGGCGTCTGGTACCCTGTTGTGTGGGCAGCTGAGGATTCTTGAGTAGGGCATTTGGCTTTAGGAAATCATAGCTCAAAAGAGAGGCAAGAGGCTCTTGCTGACTGTTATGTGTGAGACTTGCTACTGCATGGCATCCTGCATCTCTATTTTGTGGGGAACTAATACTGGGGAAGGGAGGGTACTTTTAAGGACGCTGTCATATGGTGCTTCATACCTTAGTGGTGGATTCCACTGCTAATGACCTTATTGGTGGCTTAGTCAGTAAAAATCTGCCTGCGATGTGGGAGACCTGGGTTTGATTCCCTGGGTTGGGAAGATCCCCTGGAGGGAGGGCATGGCAACCCACTCCAGTATTCTTGCCTGGAGAGTCCCCATGCACAGAGGAGTCTGGCGGGCTACAGTCCATGAGATCACAAAGAGTTGGACATGACCGAGCGACTAAGCGCACATCCACTGCTAACACCTCTCTGCTCTGTGCCCTTGGTTAAGTTGTGTCTTCTTGCTGGTCCTTGATTTTCTCACTTGGGTATTTAGGAGCTTGGGCTAGATGAGCGCTCATGGCGCTTCCAGCCCATCCCCACTTGTGTGCCACTGTGACCCCCTGCCCCTCAGGGTATTGTGGGGGTCTGTGAGTCCTGCTGTGTTTTTCTCAATGTCTCTCTGGGTTTACTGTGTCAGTGAGTCTATAGCTTCAGTTTTGAGGCATCGCTGCCACAGGGCTGCTTATTCCGCTCCTGCTCAAGGTGTGAGAACTTAAGAAATGGGGACTTTACTTGGGACAGGCCTTCTTTCCTTCTGCTCCTAAGGGTGCTTTGTCAATGCTCTGTTCAAAGCACTGGCTGGCACATACATGAATCCCAGTGTGGCTTTTTGAACAGCCAAACGCCACAGACAAAAAAAAAACGGGAAAGCCTCTCATTTTTATTGTGTTCCTGGCTATTCCAAGAGTCATTTCCTTTCCTTTCAGGGAGATAAAGAGACATATATTATGTGGGCAGAAGATGCTGTGTTCTGGTCAATAACGCAGGCCACGGAGGTCAATGGCTTTAAGCCAAGCCTGGCTGAAAGCTGCCATAAATTTTCAAAGGTGGGGAGGAAGATTTAGAGACTGATGTAGACTGGCTAAGAGGAGAAAAGACACTGGGCATAAATGGCCCTCTAAAAAGGAGCAGAGTATCAGTCCCATAAAATCCTACAGCAGTCTATACAGGGTCCCTGGTATGGGGAGAATTTTGCCCACCCAAGTTTTACTGTGCAGCAAAGACAAATAAAAAGAGATCTGAAAATAAATCTCTGAGGCCAACCTGTCTCAGGAGACTGAAACTTGAAGCCTTCTTCTGATTTCCTGACTCATCAGCATCTTTAGTGTTGATGAGCTGACTCCAAGCTTGATGAGACAGCCCCATAAAGCCTCCATTTTGTCCGGTCTTAACTCGTTTCACCATCCTCCTCAAGGTCTACTTTTGCATAAGAACTATATATTCAAGCTACCCAGCCCCCCAAACCACACAGTAGCACCTGCTTTAGAAAGCCACGGGGCTTATTTGCCAGGTTTTGTAGGGGATAGAGGGTGTCTGTCTCTGTATGTATGTAAAAGAAGGAATTGTGTTGTGGAAAGGAGGGATGGTTTCACCTATTCTAAACACGTTTGGGCTAAAATTTGGCATTTGTAATTCCATACTAACTATAAGCACATGACCAATAGTTTAATAAAAGTTACTGTAGTTATCATATATAACAAGATACTGAATATACCTGCTGTAAAATTTTCTGTTGCATAAAACAAATGATAAACATAGAGAAGTACTGACAAGGAATCATTACTACAAGTTTGATCCCTTGAGGGAGCCTTTGTTGGAGGCTGTGTGTATGTATAGGCACACATATGCATGCTCTTGTATAAAATAAAGATTTCTCTTGAAAGCTAAATATGAGAATGTAGGATTTTAAAAGAATAATTACTTTAGCAGCTTTCAGTCTTACTTGGTTTTATTTACTACTCTAATTCTTCCCTTCAGGTGGCATTTTGCAAGCCCTACATAGCTCGGAATAGCTTTTTAAGTCTTACACACGTTTTATATCATTCTGTCAACCCTCTGAGAAACTAAAATTCACTAGGAGTAAATATCTTGTTTGATAACGTTCAGTAGCAGAGTTGAAGGGAAAATAATAGTAAACTTGATATTGCCTTTATGTGTGACCACGTCCTTCTGAACCTATTGTACATGTTCACTCATGATCCTTCCAGCAAGTCTCAAAGATAGATACTATCACCATTGCCATTTTATAGATGAGCAGAGCGAGGTGCTTAGAGGTTAAATGACTTGCCCAAGGTCATATGGAGAGTCAGTGGCTGATTCAGGATTATAGCCAGCTGATTTCCAGGCCACTAAGATGAATTTGAAAGGAAACTGTATCTGGAGTCACATTCCAGGCTGTGGGCACATTTATATCAACTGCAAAAGCATGTGGGAATTTCTTAGGGGAAAGAAAAGGACAGCTTAACATGGTTCAACAGCATATTTCGTTTTTAATTTAACCTAGCTAATACAATCACCTTGTCAGTGGAGTATTTAGGAGTAAGAAGATATTTATAACCAGATTGCCTAAAGTGCCCTAAGGCCACCATTTATGTCCATATGGGCGCTGTGCCCAGGAAGACGCGTCTGTGTCACAGAATTCTTACTTGCTCCAGAGAAGCATTTAGACACAAGAGAAAGTGAAGCCTGTGTCGCTGCTATAACTAGGGCAGCAATGTCCGGGATATTTACGGTGTCCCCCCAGGCACTGAGGAGCCAACAGAAATGTGAGGTTATAAATAAAATTCACTGTCTTGTCTGCTGGCAGGATCCAAAAATGGCCCCAAATCAGCTTTCTAGAGAAATCTAGAAATCAGAGAGTGAATTAGACCTAGAAATAGGTCCTTTGAGAAGCTTAAGAAATTATTGATCTTTTTCATGGGGGTCTTGGAATATTAAAATATAAAAAAAGATGCTTACGTGGGGGTATCAACAATTGTGTATTTTCAGTGATGACATTTACCTGATTAATGCTTTTAACATATACCCCCAGTACAGTGCACTACAAATATGCTACCCACAAATAATTACAGGACATATAAAAATATTAATTTATAATATTCTATTGGGGGTAGGTTCTATTAAAAGGACACTCATTTTAAGTTGTATAATGAATGCCCTCTTTCACTGTATTAAAAAGAACAATTAAACCTGGGCCTTCATGTACTCACTCACCTCTAATTACTTTCTACCCTGGAAGAATTTTATTCCACAGTTACTGTTCCAGCTATCTTTCATAACCTGCTCCCTGGAGGGAAGTTGGAAGAAGAACTATTTATTTTCATTATATCTCTTACATCCCTTTTCATTAGTCTTTTTTTTTTTTTTTTGCTATAATTCAAGCTATTTCTTCATTGTTTTAGAGTTTATACAGTATTTTTGAGCCCTGCAACTAACTGCTCAAAACACAGTTAGTTGCTAGCAAGCATCTTACTGAAACAAACCTCGAGTGCATTTGTGCCTCTGCTTGGAAAATAAGTAAGAGAACATTTTGCAGATGATTCTCTTGGATGTATATATATTTGTATATTTATATACTTTGGCTGACCCAAGAGACAGAATGGTATTATTCCCAATGTTTCCCAGTTTCTCAAGTAAGAAAGATATTGTTCCCTTTTATAAAAACTCTAAGTTATTAAAGGTTAACGTGTTTTATCCACTGATATTTGAAAGCTGCTACCTCTGACTCCTTCATTCATTCATCAAAGCCATGAGCTTCTACTTGGTGTAAGACACTGAGCTAGAGATTGGGAATATAAAACTGATCTTTTTTTTTTTTTTTTTTTTAAATCCTTGCCTTCAGGGAACTTAATTTTAACACCACCTTTTCTTAGGAATTTAAACATGAGATGACTTAAAGGAAGGGTGAAAAAAAATTGAGAAGGAATGAATTGGAGCTGCCAGAACAGGCACAACTTCAAAATAAGGCTTAATATCTGAAATGATATTTAGTTCACAATATGATCTTCTCATTAACAGGAGTGTATTTCAAGGTAGAAATGCAATTTTCTGCCAGTATTAGGCGTCCACCACATCCATATGGGATGGTGCCTTTCTGCAGTGTCCCTTTGTTTCAGCGTTCCTTTGTTTCTATGAGACCGTGAGGCATAATGTTCCCTTCAATATAATGCACATGGAGGTGTCAAAGAGAGGAGGTGAGTTGGAAGCTAGAAATCTCTTTTCACTTATACTAGTCCTCATGTGCTCGTAGGTGTATGTGTGTGATATACGTGATTATATATATATGTGTGTGTGTGTGTGTTTGTATGTATATATGATAATAATAGAGGGGAAAAAAGACCATTCCTAGTTGCTGGACTTTAGTCACATTTCTATTTGGAGAAAAAGGTTGTCCAATTTCTGTTTGATTCACCCTAGCATATCCCCTCTGTACTCCCTGTATGGAAGAACTGGTCTTTCTTCACACACATCCCTTTCATGCATGCAGAGGGTTCTGATCAGTCAAATCATACACATCTAACTCAGCTGCTTTCTTTGAATTAAAAAATCAGGACACCAAAATCAGAAGATTAGCATGTTGAACACAGCATTGAGTTGTCACAGACAAGCATAAAAGACATTAAATTGCAGACTTGGCTATGACAGTTTCATTTGCGATTTCTCTGAATCAGGGACAAAATGCCTTTGCTTTAATAAGAAAATGCTGGCACGACCAGGTTCTTCCAGTACTAACAGAAAGGGTGGAGGGATATGGGAGGATGGGAGGTGTGGGGAGAGAGAGAGAGACAGAGAGAGACAGAGAGCGAGCAGCAGGTGTGTAGAAATGGACCCCCTTCATGTAAGAACAGTCATCAGTGCCTGCAGATGTTCACCAGACTAAACTCCACCAATCGCATTTTACATCTATTTTTCTTTTTTTTCTTTTTCATGTTCATTGCTTCACATGGTTGAAACTAGAAGTGAAAAGGAGCAATTTTGGTGTTATTGTAGAGGGTGGACCACAGCAATCATGTCGGTTTGTGGAATGCTTAGTAAATGCCAGACACGAACTAAGCAAGCTATACAGATGATTGTAAGGAATCCCCACAGATCCTTTTGAGTTAGTTGTTACTACCCTGATTTTGGAGATGAAGAAAAGGAGGCTCAAAGAGATTGAGATGGAGGCTCAGAGATCTCACAGAAAGAGGCAGCCAATATTTCTCCAAAGCCCTCATTTTGAGTTTTCAGCGTTCAAGTAATTGGTGCTAATTGAAATGGAGGTGTCTTCCCATTACTGTAGAAACAGACTGGTTTTGTCCATATGTCCCTTGAGGCTAGGACAGAAAGAAAATCTGTCTTTCACACTGGCTGCAGTTTTAGAAGTGGCCTGAGAATGTGAGGATTGTTTATGGTTGGAGAACCTCCCACCCCCTCCACGAAGAGTGGAGAGAATTGTCACTCTGGGTGATGGTCCGTCTCAAAAGTAAAACTGCAAGAATTTTGATTTTCAAACTTACTGGTAGTCAGTGGAGAAAATTGGTTGGAATGCTCTGCTCTGCTCTCCCCTCCCTTCTCTGAAGCCTCATTTGAGTGGCTCATATCTGACCATGAGCAAAGGTGACCATCCTTATCCCCCAGCTTCTCCTGCCTCCCCCTTCCTGAGCAGTGTGATAAGTAAAATTACTCAATAGTTTAAGTGGAGTACTAATTAATGAATCTGATTCCTGCTTGACACAGGCTCATTTTTAACCTGGTACACTCATTAAACCTCTGCTCCTCATTTAGCCACGGATGACCAGGGTATCATAATTTCAGCTAAGTGTGCTCAGTGATTTAATGGGCCTTGAGTTTCCCATATCCCCGTAGTGTCCCATCTGAGCAGCTCAGTCAGTATCGTTAGGAGTTTATTTAGTACAATGAGAGTTCTCTCTGATCTGTCCTAAATTCAACCAAAGACTTGAAAGAGGAATGAAAGCAAACCACTGGCTCCACGATTTCAAACAACCCATTTTGCTTTTAACCGTAAATCAGCCACGGGGTCTGAAATACAGACAGTTTCCAGACAGACCAGGTCATCTCCTGAGTTAATGAAATTCCTGCTAGAACAGTCCCCACCTCTACCAGCAGATGCCAGCACCGCCTCTTCTTGGATAAGAAAGGGCCCAGGGGTTTGGTCTCCACTCCACACATCCTGAGATTTTTAAAAATAAAGACAGATTAAAAGCAACAAAAACAAACACACGCCCCCACCCCCAAAGGTTATTCCGTATCTGCTTTCATTCCCAGTTACTACCCAGTGAATCACATCCCAGGGAATTCTCAGAAAGAGCTATCTGTTTTGTCATTGTTACTGCTGTGTTTGTGTGAATGTGGAGATATTTAATCAACCACTTCCCTCTTCCCATACAGAATTCTCAAAGCTCAAACAGGCCAGGGTGAGTTGGATTCCAATTTTAATTGGTTCTCATAAAGCCCCTGTCGATTGCGAGTACCCAGTAAGTGTTTTATAACAGTGACAGCTTTGCAAATACTGTAACATATGTAACTTGGATTGGGTCAATACATGGCAGGGAAATCAGATTGTGAGATGGTCGAGCTGTTCATTTTGGCTGTCTTTACAATCAATCAGCCAGACCAACTGAGCCTGCAGTGATACTCACTGATTATTGAGAAAGGGAAAACAAATGGATTGGCCACGGTGTCCGCCAAAGCCTCTTCAATCGCTAAAACCTCTGTCAATATACAGACAGGTGCCATCTTTTGGAAACCAGTTATTAGTAATAACTCTCAGGTCCAACTAAAAGCAAGGCCACATTTTGACTACTAAGGGGAAAAAAAAGATGAGTTCAATTTACTTCAAAATGTTTTGTCTGATAGATTTTGCAGCCTGACCTGTTTCAGAAACCCAAAGTTGTGGTGCCAGGCCACAACAATGCTTTCTGCCTCACCCCAGCTTGCTTCTCTTTTTCTTCTTTGGGTATCTTCAGCCTTTGTGCTTAATTCAAAAGCTGGTAAAAAGTGCAGTAGCCTCATATATATTTCACAACTGGAAGATAAAATGTCTTAAAAATATCCAGTTTCCAGGGTGAGATGCAGGACTCGTAAGCCCTTTCTTATAACCTGCACAAGTGACTGGATGTCGTCAGCTTCCACAGATCTGCACTGCTTTCTTTGCTTCTAGCCAGCTCATCCGTGGCTGCTGGTGGGGTGAGTGTATTGTGTGAATTGCCTAATCCAAATCTCTCCAAGTTGCTAGGTTTAGGCTGAGACGTTCCAATAAAAATGAAGGCAGCCTCCCAGTCTCTGCCTAAACTTGATTCAAATCACATCAACTTAGAATGTATTACTTTCACTGTATCTTCTTCAGGGACTGCTCTGTCTATAATAGAGATAAGATACCAAAAAACTAGTTACCAACATTTTCAGTTAGAGAAAGAGGAAAAATTAATCAAAATAAATAATTCAAGGACCATATTTCCAGCCTCATTGAGTTTCCTTAAGGATCAGGTAGAGATTGAGAGGAGATGGGCCACTGACAAAATGTGACGAAATAAAGATGTGGAGGGGGAACTCGGATATTTAAAATTCTTGTATTTTATTCATCCTAAGGTACTATTTTTAGGCTGTGCAAGAATGGATTCCCTATTTTCCATTTAATCAGATTTTTGGAGGATCAAGTTAAGGGAGATGACTTAGATGTGAAATGGGTTTTTCTAGACCCAAAGGAACAACTGTGCAGGTCAGCAGAAAATGGAGGGAAGGGAGAGATACTGTATTGGCTCAACCTTAGAAGAAAGATGATAAGATGTGACGAAAATCAAAGGCTTTTCAATCTACTGTAAGTTTTCTCACCAATTTGGAGATGCGTGTGTGTTTAGTCATGTCTGACTCTTTATGATCCTGTGGACTGTAGCCCACCAGACTCCTTTGTCCATGGGATTCTCCATGCAAGAATACTGGAGTGGGTTGCCACTTCCTGACCTGGGGACTGAATCCTCATCTTCTGAAATTCTTGCATTGCAGGCGAAGTTTTACAGCTTGAGCCATCGGGGAAGCCTACCAATCTACTTTAATCCATTAGAAGACTTTTTTTATTTCAGTGATAGAAGCTCTTGAGTTTTACCTGGGTGTTGGTCTAGTTGGAAACTATATTTCCGCACCTTCCTTGCAGCTTTGGTGTGACTTCATGACCAAGTCTGACTAATGAGCAGTGTGCAGAAGTGATGGGTGACTTCTGGTCATGCTCTTAAAAGGAAGCTGCTTGCTCTCTGCTTTTTTTCTCTCTTTGCAAAGACTGGAATGTGACTGTGTTGATGGGGGGTCATTTCAGAACAAGTAGATGAGGGTAATCCCTAGTGGATGCTGAACAGAAAGAAAGCACCATCATCCTTAGACCACTGTGTGGTACAGAATGAGCCTACACCTCTAGACTGCCTGCTTGCTTGAGTGTTCACAAGAGAGGTGGTTCAGTGTAGTGTCTTGCTGATCCAAGTGTGGTCCTTAGATTCTCAGCAGCACCTAGGAGCTTATTAAAAATGCAGAATCTTGGGCTCCATCTCAGTCCTGGTGAATTATACATTAAAAACAAACAAACAAACAAAATACTTGAAAGTTGGTATTAAAGTTGAGAAGCATGGTTATATGGCTAAAAATATAGATTCTGGAGCCAGATCCTGAGTTCAAATCCAAATCTGTGACTTAATCAGCTGTGCAGATCAGATCAGTCGCTCAGTCATGTCCGACTCTTTGCAACCCCATGAATCACAGCATGCCAGGCCTCCCTGTCCATCACCATCTCCAGGAGGTCACCGAGACTCACATCCATAGAGTCAGTGATGCCATCCAGCCATCTCATCCTCTGTCGTCCCCTTCTCCTCTTGCCCCCAATCCCTCCCAGCATCAGAGTCTTCTCCAATGAGTCAACTCTTAGCATGAGGTGGCCAAAGTACTAGAGTTTCAGCTCTAGCATCATTACTTCCAAAGAAATCCCAGGACTGATCTCCTTCAGAATGGACTGGTTGGATCTTCTTGCAGTCCAAGGGACTCTCAAGAGTCTTCTCCAACACCACAGTTCAAAAGCATCAATTCTTCGGCGCTCAGCCTTCTTCACAGTCCAGCTCTCACATCCATACATGACCACAGGAAAGACCATAGCCTTGACTAGGCGAACCTTTGTTGGCAAAGTAATGTCTCTGCTTTTGAATATGCTATCTAAGTTGGTCATAACTTTTCTTCCAAGAAGTAAGCGTCTTTTAATTTCATGGCTGCAGTCACCATCTGTAGTGATTTTGGAGCCCAGAAAAATAAAGTCTGACACTGTTTCCACTCTTTCCCCATCTATTTCCCATGAAGTGATGGGACAAGATGCCATGATCTTTGTTTTCTGAATGTTGAGCTTTAAGCCAACTTTTTCACTCTCCACTTTCACTTTCATCAAGAGGCTTTTGAGTTCCTCTTCACTTTCTGCCATAAGGGTGGTGTCATCTGCATATCTGAGGTTATTGATATTTCTCCCAGCAATCTTGATTCCAACTTGTGTTTCTTCCAGTCCAGCGTTTCTCATGATGTACTCCGCATAGAAGTTAAATAAGCAGGGTGACAATATACAGCCTTGACGTACTCCTTTTCCTATTTGGAACCAGTCTGTTGTTCCATGTCCAGTTCTAACTGTTGCTTCCTGACCTGCATACAGATTTCTCAAGAGGCAGATCAGGTGGTCTGGTATTCCCATCTCTTTCAGAATTTTCCACGGTTTATTGTGATCCACACAGTCAAAGGCTTGGCATACTCAATAAAGCAGAAATAGATGTTTTTCTGGAACTCTCTTGCTTTTTCCATGATCCAGTGGATGTTGGCAATTTGATCTCTGGTTCCTCTGCCTTTTCTAAAACCAGCTTGAACATCAGCTGTGCTACTTGGGGAAAACTACAGAAAGTCTGACTTACTTTTCTCATCTGTAAATTGAGGATATTAATACTTCCTTCACAAGGTTATTGTAAGTATTATATCAGTTAATATATGCAAGTAGGTTAGTATAAAGCTACATACAGACTTATTATTATTACAAAAAGTTAATTGCTATCTTGCTTTGGACAATTTGGTCGCTAACAAAGATGTCAAACCAACATCTTAAATTCATCTACTATTATAATGATCTGTGTGAAGATTTGGAGAAGGGTAGATATTGTGTCAGTTCTTATAATTAGAATAGCCATATATCTTGTGTCTTTCATGATGATCTTATAAGAAAATATATTTACATTCAACAGTGTTTATTTAGCACTTTCTATGTGTCAGGCATTTTTCTAGGTGCTTTGGCATGCTTCAGTGAAGAAACCTGACAAAAAATTCCACCTTCAAGAAGACTATATTTTAGTGGAAGAGATGGAAGCGGGTGGCATGGAGATGGGAATTTTCTATCAAGTTTAGATCTCATTATCAGGTTGTGGCTAAAGTGGTGTTTCTTGATTACTAGTTTGGAAAATTTACACACTGTAAAAAGAGGAAGTGAAAAATACTAAAACCTCTTGAGGATTATGAGGTTGTGGTTATTATATCTGTCTAGGCTCTAGCAGTATGTGAACCGTGAACTTCCAGATGGTCAAGCTGGTTTTAGAAAAGGCAGAGGAACCAGAAATCAAATTGTCAACATCTGCTGGATCATTGAAAAAGCAAGAGGGTTCCAGAAAAAACATCTATTTCTGCTTTATTGATTATGCCAAAGCCTTTGACTATGTGGATCACAATCAGTTCAGTTCAGTTCAGTCGCTCAGTCGTGTCCAACTCTTTGCGACCCCATGAATCACAGCACGCCAGGCCTCCCTGTCCATCACCAACTCCTGGAGTTCACCCAGACTCACGTCCATCAAGTCAGTGATGCCATACATCCATCAAGTCAGTGATGCCATCCAGCCATCTCATCCTCTGTTGTCCCCTTCTCCTCCTGCCCCCAATCCCTCCCAGCATCAGAGTCTTTCCCAATGAGTCAACTCTTTGCATGAGGTAGCCAAAATACTGGAGTTTCAGCTTTAGCATCATTCCTTCCAAAGAAATCCCAGGGCTGATCTCCTTCACAATGGACTGGTTGGATCTCTTTGCAGTCCAAGGGACTCTCAAGAGTCTTCTCCAACACCACAGTTCAAAAGCATCAATTCTTCAGCGCTCAGCCTTCTTCACAGTCCAACTCTCATATCCATATATGACCACAGGAAAAACCATAGCCTTGACTAGACAAACCTTGTTGGTAGGTGCCCAAAATGCTACTGGAGATCAGTGGAGAAATAACTCTAGAAAGAATGAAGGGATGGAGCCAAAACAAAAAGAATACCCAGCTGTGGATGTGACTGGTGATAGAAGCAAGGTCCAATGCTGTAAGAGCAATATTGCATAGGAACCTGGAATGTCAAGTCCATGAATCAAGGCAAATTGGAAGTTGTCAAACAAGAGATGGTAGATCACAATAAATTGTGGAAAATTCTGGAAGAGATGGGAATACCAGACCACCTGACCTCCCTCTTGAGAAACCTGTATGTAGGTCAGGAAGCAACAATTAGAACTGGACATGGAACAACAGATTGGTTCCAAATAGGAAAAGGAGTATGTCAAGGTTGTATATTGTCACCCTGCTTATTTAACTTCTATGCGGAGTACATCATGAGAAATGCTGGGCTGGAAGATGCACAAGCTGGAATCAAGACTGCTGGGAGAAATATCAATAACCTTAGATATGCAGATGACACCACCCTTATGGCAGAAAGTGAAGAGGAACTCAAAAGCCTCTTGATGAAAGTGAAAGTGGACAGTGAAAAAGTTGGCTTAAAGCTCAACATTCAGAAAACAAAGATCATGGCATCTTGTCCCATCACTTCATGGGAAATAGATGGGGAAAGAGTGGAAACAGTGTCAGACTTTATTTTTCTGGGCTCCAAAATCACTGCAGTTGGTGATTGCAACCATGAAATTAAAAGACGCTTACTCCTTGGAAGGAAAGTTATGACCAACCTAGACAGCATGTTAAAAAGCAGAGACATTACTTTGTCAACAAAGGTCCATCTAGTTAAGGCTATAGTTTTTCCAGTGGTCATGTATGGATGTGAGAGTTGGACTGTGAAGAAAGCTGAGCACTGAAGAACTGATGCTTTTGAACTGTGATATTGGAGAAGACTCTTGCGAGTCCCTTGGACTGCAAAGAGATCCAACCAGTCCATCCTAAAGGAGATCAATCCTGGGTGTTCACTGGAAGGACTGATGCTAAAGCTGAAACTCCAATACTTTGGCCACCTCATGCGAAGAGTTGACTCATTATAAAACACCTTGATGCTGGGAGGGATTGGGAGCAGGAGGAGAAGGGGATGACAGAGAATGAGATGGCTGGATGGCATCACCAACTCGATGGACATGAGTCTGGGTGAACTCTGGGAGTTGGTGATGGACAGGGAAGCCTGGCGTGCTGCGATTCATGGGGTTGCAAAGAGTCAGACATGACTGAATGACTGAACTGAACTGAGGGTCAGCAAGGTTTTTGCATAGTGGAGACACTTGCAGACCATAGGAAATCTATATTCTACGGCAAAGTCTAAGTGTGAAGCTGGGATGATGGTCTCCAGCTCAGTTCCTGACCAGGCTCACCCTTTGCTGAGTAGCACGCAAAGGCCCCCTCCATGAGGCATGTGATGACTGTCACCAGGAAGTACCAGTTCCTTATGGAGATGCTTGACCACAATGGGAATTCATTTGTATAACTTTGGGGAAAGTGTCTTAATTTTCCACTCATTTTTAAAAAATTGTGTGATTATTTTTCCTTGTCAGTATTTTTTATATGTTCTGGATTTTTTTTTTCAAATTCGTGATTTTTTTTTTCATTTTCTTGATAGTGCCTTTTGATGGGAAAATGTTTTTGAATTTTATCAAGTCCAATTTACCAGTTTTTTCTTATGGCTTTGATTTTTTGTGTGTCCTAAGAATTTCTTGCTTAACTAAATGTCTTAAAGATTTTCCCCCTAAATTTTCCTCTGGAATCTTTTATAGTTTAGTTCTTATATTTAGATCTATGACACAGTTTGAGTTCATTTTTGTGTGACATGTGAGTTAAGGATCAAGACTCATTTTCTCCCCTGGCTCAGTATCCAGCACAATTTGTAAAAACTATCCTTTTCTATTGAATCACATTGACTTCTTGGTCTACAGTCAACTGATCATAAATAAAGTATTTATTTTGGGATTACAAATTTATACATTCTTAAGCCAGTATCTCAGTATTTTCAGCTTTATGATAAATCTGGAAGTTAGGTTGTGAATATCCCCCAGTCTAATTCTTTTACAAAATTGTCTTGGCTATTCTAAGTTCTTTTCCATTGATAAAAATTTTAGTAATGTTGGGAAAATAGGCATAAATATGTACTGTGCAAGACAAAAGGACATATATGTTCCCCCAAGAAGGATTAGAAATCATTGATTTTGTAACGTCAGCAGGACTATGCATGCATTAGCTGATAAAACAGGTTTTTCTACCAGATTTCCTCACTGTCTATTATTTGGAGATTCTAGAAAGTACAAAAAAGATTTTCATGACCAAGATAATCACGATGGTGTGATCACTCACCTAGAGCCAGACATCCTTAATGTGAAGTCCAGTGGGCCTTAGGAAGCATCACTATGAACAAAGCTAGTGGAGGTGATGGAATTCCAGTTGAGCTATTCCAAATCCTGAAAGATGATGCTGTGAAGGTGCTGCACTCAATATGCCAGCAAATTTGGAAAACTCAGCAGCGGCCACAGGACTGGAAAAGGTCAGTTTTCATTGCAATCCCAAAGAAAGGCAATGCCAAAGAATGCTCAAACTACCACACAATTGTACTCATCTCACACACTAGTAAAGTAATGCTTAAAGTTCTCCAAGCCAGGCTTCAGCAATATGTGAACCATGAACTTCCAGATGTTCAAGCTAGTTTTAGAAAAGGCAGAGGAAAACCAGAGATCAAATTGCCAACATCTGCTGGATCATTGAAAAAGCAAGAGGGTTACAGAAAAACATCTATTTCTGCTTTATTGACCATGTCAGAGCCTTTGACTGTGTGGATTACAATAAACTGTGGAACATTCTGAAAGAGATGGGAATACCTAACCACCTGACTTGCCTCTTGAGTAACCTATATGCAGGTCAGGAAGCAACAGTTAGAACTGGACATGGAACAAGAAACTGGTTCCAAATAGGAAAAAGAGTATGTCAAGGCTGTATATTGTCACTCTGCTTATTTAACTTATATGCAGAGTACATCATGAGAAACTCTGGGCTGGATGAAGCACAAGATGGAATCAAGATTGCCAGGAGAAATATCAATAACCTCAGATATGAAGATGACATCACCCTTATGGCAGAAAGTGAAGAAGAACTAAAGGGCCTCTTGATGAAAGTGAAAGAGGAGAGTGAAAAAGTTGGCTTAAAGCTCAACATTCAGAAAACAAAGATCATGGCATCTTGTCCCATCACTTCATGGGAAACAGATGGAGAAACAGTGGAAACAGTGGCTTATTTTATTTTTCTGGGCTCCCAAATCACTGCAGATGGTGACTGCAGCCATGAAATTAAAAGATACTTACTCCTTGGAAGGAAAGTTATGACCAACCTAGACAGCATATTAAAAAGCAGAGACATTACTTTGCCAACAAAGGTCCTTCTAGTCAAGGCTATGGTTTTTCCAGTGGTCATGTATGGATGTGAAACTTGAACTATAAAGAAAGCTGAGCACTGAAGAATTGATGCTTTTGAACTGTGGTGTTTGAGGAGACTCTTGCGAGTCCCTTGGACTGCAAAGAGATCCAATCAGTCCATCCTAAAGGAGAGAAGTCCTGGGTGTTCATTGGAAGGACTGATGTTGAAGCTGAAACTCCAATACTTTGGCCACCTGATGCGAAGAGCTGATTTATCTGAAAAGACTCTGATGTTGGGAAAGATTGCAGGCAGGAGGAGAAGGGGACGACAGAGGATGAGATGGCTGGATGGCATCACTGACTCGATGGACATGGGTTTGGGTGGACTCCAGGAGTTGCTGATGGACAGGGAGGCCTGGGTGGTTCATGATGTGGCAAAGAGTCAGACACAATCGAGTGAGCAAACTGAACTGATTGACTAGAAAGTTTACTTTGCTTCTGGTTCTAAGAATTATATTTCCCTGGGTATTCCAGGCCTTTGTCTGAAGGACGTAATGCAACAGAATCCTGTATTGAATATAATGTCCATCTCTGGGAATCCTCATTCTATGAGGAAACCTCTTCCTATGAGATGCCTTTTTGTCAGAAGTTCTCTTCTTTAGACCATGTCTGTAAGAAGCAAAATTTGGAACTAGTTACATACAACAGTCCCATAAACTAACTGTACAATTTATAAATTAGCAAACTGAAATATAATTTAGTTAATCCTTTTCACCAGTTCTAAGACACACAGAGCTCCACATTTTGTTATATCTGAAATCAAGGTGTGCCCCTTAATGATATATTATAGGTTAGTTGACTGCATTATTTTTTGTGGAATGGTATATAAAATAATTGTCTTTCTAATTAATGGTGTCTTAGATTTAAAGACGTAAAGCTGCTCATCTGTAATATGAAGATGATAATCATGTTGGAGTGATATGAAGTTTCAACAGTGTTTTGTTTGCTTGTAGAAGATGTGGTAGAATGAATAAGTAAAAAGCTGGAATAGGAGTAGAAAGTCTCAGGTTATCTCCCCCACCTTTTTTGAAGGATTTTATTGTCAGAATGAATAAGAGATACAAGTATAACAGAATATACAAATTAACTTTTCTGATAATTTTAGTCTCTAGGGTCTCTATGAAAAGGCCAGTTGCTTTTGAGGACAAGATGCTATCCAACAAACTACAGCATTTAAGACAATGTTTCAGACAGTGAGTCCTAACAAGGCATAGTCTTAAGGATGAGATATGGTGAGAAATAAAAAGCTTTTTCCTATTTCCTCCCCTTAATAAGGTGAATATATATGTATAAACGTATAAGGCTCATTTTGAGGAAAAAAATGCCTTCATATAGAAAAATCGTAATTTCATCCATCATCCAGAAAAAAAAAATCTAATCCCTGGGCCAAACAAGGAAACCAAAATAGGGTGACACGAACTTCAAAACTGTAATCTGACTGTAATTGCCATCTTCTTTACTTTTAAAAAGGTTAGCATCATTTTATCCATACCAAACTAGTATGCTGAATCTTCTCCTTTACAAATTTTTTAACCAAATTGGAATTAATTTCACTTTAAAGTGCAAAAAAATGATATGTAAGACAAGTGCTTGCTCTGTGTGACACACACAAAGGAGATTCCTCTTAACAGCACCGGCCCAAGAGGTACCACAGTAAAACTGGCTGTAGTACAAGAAAAGTGACCCATTAGGTCTGCTCAAAGGGCAGGGGGAGACCAGTGTCAGCAAAGCAATGCCTGCCAAGTCTGATTTTCAGTTATACCCAGATTTCAATCAGATCTTAGCTGCCTCCACTGACAAGACCAGAGTACATAGTACCAGGATAGGTTCAAGAGGACCAAAGTTGTCTAAACTACTCAGCAAACATCTCTACTCAACTATTTGACAATGCTTTTTAGGGGTATTGCCAGTTAACATAATTGAGGAGCCTGGGTTTTGAAACAACACAAATATCATTTATTTGATAAATAGTCAAAGTGTTTTACTGTGAATGATAAAAAAAAAAAAAAACAGGTAACAAGATCTCTCATCAGTTCAGTTCGGTTGCTCAGTCATGTCCAACTCTTTGTGACCCCATGGGCTGTAGCAGCCAGGCCTCTCTGTCCATCACCAACTCCCAGAGTTTACTCAAACTCATGTCCATTGAGTCAGTGATGCCATCCAACCATGGCATGAAGGGGATGCCATTCATCCTCTGTCTTCCCCTTCTCCTCCTGCCTTCAGTCTTTCCCAGCATCAGTCTTTCAAATGAGTCAGCTCTTCGCATCAGGTGGCCAAAGATTGGAGTTTGAGCCTCAGTATCAGTCCTTCCAATGAGTATTCAGGACTGATCTCCTTTAGGATGGACTGGTTGGATCTCCTTGCAGTTCAAGGGACTCTCAAGGTTTTCACTGACACCACAGTTCACAAGCATCAATTATTTGGCATTCAGTTTTCTTTACAGTCCAACTCTCACATCCATATATGACTACTGGAAAAATTATAGCCTTGACTAGATGGACCTTTGTTGGCAAAGTAATGTCTCTGCTTTTTAATATGCTGTCTAGGTTGGTCATAACTTTCCAAGGAGTAAGCAGCTTTTAATTTCATGGCTGTAGTCACCAAATGCAGTGATTTTGGAGCCCCCCAAAATAAAGTCTGACACTGTTTCCACTGTTTCCCCATCTATTTGTCATGAAGTGATGGGACCAGATGCCATGATCTTTGTTTTCTGAATGTTGAGCTTTAAGCCAACTTTTTCACTCTCCTCTTTCACTTTCATCAAGATGCTCTTTAGTTCTTCTTCACTTTCTGCCATAAGGGTGGTGTCATCTGCATATCTGAGGTTATTGATATTTCTCCTGGCAATCTTGATTCCAGCTTGTGCTTCTTCCAGCTCACCCTTTCTCATGATGTACTCTGCATATAAGTTAAATAAGCAGGGTGATAATATACAGTCTTGACATACTCTTTTCCCTATTTGGAACCAGTCTGTTGTTCCATGTCCAGTTCTAACTGTTGGTTCCTGACCTGCATATAGGTTTCTCAAGAGGGAGGTCAGGTGGTCTGGTATTCCCATCTCTTTCAGAATTTTCCACAGTTTATTGTGATCCACATAGTCAAAGGCTTTGGCATAGTCAATAAAGCAGAAATAGATGTTTTTCTGGAACTCCCTTGCTTTTTTGATCAGAACTTCTGATCAGCTAATTCATACTCATCCTGTTGAAGCAGTTCAAGTTCTCCAGCTGAAGAAGAGGGAAAATTAATAGGATGTGAAATTGGGAATGAGAAACCCCACGTCCAAGGTCAGGAGCAGCTGCTGCGCTTCGCTAGACCGGCCACGTGGAGATACCCCATGTCCAAGGGCAAAGGAAAAGCCCTGGCAGGATGGTAGGAGGGGCGAATTCATGTTTAGAATCAAACCCCATTCCCACTAGAGATGCTCAGAGGGCTCAAATCTTGTGCGCACCAGGACTGAGGGACCCCACAGAGATTGACAGAAATGTGTTTCAGCATTTCCTGTGGTGGTACTGGTTAGCCATGGTCCTCCACAGGGACAGAAGTTCTGGGTGCAGCTGATTTGGGTATGGCATAAACCCTCTTGGAGGAGGTCACCATTAACCCCACCATAGAGCTGCCAGAACTTATACAGGACTGGGAAATAGACTCTTGTAGGGCACAACAGAATCTTGTGCACCAGGACCCAGAAGAAAGGAGCAGTGACCCCACAGGAGGCTGCTCCAGACTTGCCTGTGGGTGTCCGGAAGTCTTCGGCAGAGGTGTGGGTCGGTGGTGGCCTGTTGCAGGGTTGGGGGCACTGAGTGTAGCAGAGCATGCATGGGATCTTTGGAGGGAGGTCATCATTATCTTCATTACCTCCACCATAGTTTGGCCCAGGTAAATAGCAGGGAGGGAACACAGCTCCACCCAGCAACAGAAAATTGGATTAACAATTTACTGAGCAAGCCCCTCCCCATCAGAACAAGACCCAGTTTCCCCCTCAGTCAGTCTCTCCCACCAGGAAGCTTCCATAAGCCTCTTATCCTTATCCATCATAGGGCAGACAGACTGGAAACCACCATCACAGAGAACTAACCAATCTAATCACATGGACCACAGCCTTGTCTAACTCAATGAAACTATGAGTCACACATGTAGGGCCACCCAAGACGGATGGGTCATGGTGGAGAGTTCTGACAAAATGTGGTCCACTGGAGAAGGGAATGGCAAACCACTTCAGTATTCTTGCCTTAAGAACCCCATGAACAGTATGAACAGTATAAAAAGGTCTCTCATACATCAGTGGTTAATATGATTTAGACTGACTATAAATTAAAGCTGTATAGAATGATAAGCTTTGCCCTAGTGTTTCTCAAGAGCCAAGTTTATCTCCAGCTCCACCTTCAGTTTAACAAATGCCTAAATACAAAACATTTCCTATGGTAAGGTAAAGGGGAACAAGACACCCTCTACCCAGAGTCCCTGGAATAGAAAGAGCTCTAGAACCCAGTAGGCATAAGCATATTAGAGTATGAGATTATTGGTCTCCAGCAATTGTTCCTTTTATCACTGAGTTGTCCATCTTGGGTGGCTTGAATGTTGCTGGATCCTCAGCCACTCAGGTGGCCTAGATCGGAGAAGCTCCATTGGAGAGGGCTTCTTTGTAGGCCTGGAGTGTTCTTGCTCAAAGAAGCTGCATGTATATGAGTTTCTGTCCTTATGCCTGCTTACAACATCCATGGCACTGGGATTGGGCTGGGGAAGTCTGTGGAAGAATAGAAGTATAACAGCCTCTGGGTTTCTGCTTAGAGGATGGGTGAGGGGTGCTGCTAGGGGTGGTTTGGCATGCAGACTGCTACTCTTTTGTTTTTCCTCCACTGTGTTATTTTAGTTTGTGACATGATTTTGCCACTTGGGCTTTCCTGGTGGCTCAGATGGTAAAGAATCTGCCTGCAATGTGGGAGACCCAGGTTCAATCCCTGGGTTGGTAAGATCCCCTGGAGGAGGGCATGGCAACCCACTCCAGGATTCTTACCTGGAGAACTCCATAAACAGAGGAGACTGTTGGGCTACAGCCCATGGGGTTGCAAAGAGTCAGACACTACTGAGTGACTCACGCTAACACTTTTGCCACTTCAAGGTACTTACACCCTCAGTGGGAAGATCCTTTTGGAGTGTACAGCCAGCACCTCTCAGCCCTGCCTGTTGTTCAAAATGCTGAGTGCTCGCCCAGATCTGCTTTATGATCAGAGAACTCATAATAACACGGGTAGCTCTAGACTTTACCACTTATCCATATTGTCAATGCTATTGGGTCCTGGCAGGGGAGGGCATACTGGTGTCTCCCCAGTCTATCTTGGCAAGATTCTGATACTTGCACCCTGGAAACACTGGTTTCTGGGGAGTACTGCCCATAACTGAAGGAAGAGGAGGCATTGTATAGAGCCCCTGAGGGCATTGTCATGACTGAATGCCTGATAGTAAGTACATCCTGGTGGGGAGGGTCCTCTTTCCTGGAGGCCCACTAGGCTCAAGGGCAGACCCTTGGGGTTCTCTCCAAGCCATTGGAAGCCAAGATCCAATATCCAAGTATAGAATTCCAGAGTCCCTTCAACCCTAGTGAAATGTGATGATCCTGCTACAAACACTCATAAGGGACATTGTCCAACTGTCCATATTAGCAAAGCTCTTCTAGAAGAGTCTATCCAGAGGTTCTGTTCCTCTGCCACAGTGGGGCTCCTTTGGGCTGAGCTCCAGTGCTAGAAGGCTGCAAAGACTGGGAAAATGATGTCCAACGGATGTGGTGCAGTTGGAACCAGGCCATGGTGTGCTGGCCATCAAATGTGTTTGGGCCTCAGGCACTGATCAACATGCGGTGGCTAAACTGAGACTCAGACTCCAGCATTAACTTTGCTCTTGAAGAGCTAAGTGACATTGGGGTAAAACAGTATCACTGAGCCTGAGTTTCCTTATCTTAGAAAATGAGGATAAAATACCTGCTCTGTCTACTTTGCAGAATTCTTATAACATCAGACAATTCTTGTTTTCATTGGTTTTATGAAGCAGTGGAAGCATAAGTGTGTGAAATAAAAGAAAATGTGTGCGAAAATACTTTGAAGTTTTAAGGGGCCCATAAATGTAAAAACAACTGCTTTTGACTCAAATAGTAAATCCAGGCTAAAGTGTCATCATTTTTATGTTCAATTAAAGTCAACCAACATTTTTGAGGTCCTGCTTTTGTACTTGACCCTTTGGGAAGGAATGGTAAGTCGTACACACACACCTTAGGTATGGAAAGGCAATTTTCCTTTGGCAAGCTCCCTGCCTCTTAAAGCAAAGATGTGTGGCAAAGAATTAGAAATCAGTGTCCTGGAATATGGTGGCTTTCCCCCCTTAAGAACCACACTTTTATTTCTTGCTAATCCACCTCTCATTAGAAATGTGTATAGGAAAGAAGAGCTGGGTCCCTTAGCTCAGGACCAGAGATAGTAGATAGAACATAGGAAGAGAATCAATGGTAGACAGCAGGAGTAGAAAAGAAAAATAGGGAGCCGGGAATTGGAAAGGAGAAAAGACAGTGTGCAAAGAAAATCAATCCTCCCAATCGTGACATGTGGAGAGAAGGAACCAAGCTGTAAAAATGGAAAGTGAGGACCTCAGATTCAATCAATCGAATGCCAGGTGGATAAGGCTTTAAAAAAATGAGGCTATTATCGCTGAAGTTCATTTGACAGAGCTTATGTGTAAGAGTTAAGTGATGATCACTCTTGTCTAAAATCATAAAATGAGGTGCCAGTGTGATTTATCACTCTGCTCGTCTAATGAACCCCAACTTTAGGAAGCATCTGTAAATTTAGATCTGACTCTAAAAACTCTTGGTATGTCATTGCTGATTAGAGCCCATCTTTGGCATATACTAGACATTCAATAGGTGTTGGATAAATAAATTGGACCATTGCAGACCTACCTAATTTATGTTTTCATGAGGTTGGAGGATTCAAAGCTAGAGAAAAGTACATTTCCCTCCTTATCCTTTTATTTCCTTGAATGTGAGACTCAATTAAGACCCCTCCAGTCTATGTACAGGTCTTTCTCTGGTTACGATGGAATTATGTCCCAAGAAATTCACTGTCAGTTGAAAATGTCATTGTAACACAATTACATTAGCCTACAGTTGGGCAAACTCACAGAGCCTATTTCATAATAAAGTGTTGAATAGCTCATGTAATTTCTTGGATACTGTACTGAAGGTGAAAAACAGAATGGCTGTGTTTGTGTCGTTCATCCTTGTGATGGCGTGGCTGGTTGGGAGCTGTGGTACAGCCACTGCCAAGCATGAGAGCATCACACGCAGTCTGGGGAAAAGATCAAACCTGGAAGTTCAAAATATGGTTTCTACCATCATAAGTTGTTAGCGACTGTCTGTAGATAACTTAATAATTGCTAGTACTTATTTAATGGTTGTTTTGGGCACATGTGTGTTGAGACATCCACATGATCTCAGTCAGTCCTTGCAACATAAATGAGCACGTAATTATGGTACTTAAAAGATGGAGGAAGTAAAATTCAGGGAGGCTGCCTTTAGACAGGGTTAGTAATTTGGCAAAAGTCACACATAGCTAGTAAGTTGAATATGGTTTTCTTTAATTATTTAGTAGAAAGGACACTAGGAAGTTGATCTTTATGACCACCTTTGTCTGAGCGGTTTAGGGTCAAAAGAAAATGTGTACAGTGAGGGTAAGCTATCACTAAAGCCTGAAAACTGTTGGCAGTGACCTTAAGAGCAGATGGAGTGGCTCAGGCAGAAGCTTTCAAATGCTTTTCACGGTAACCAGAATAAGAAATGCATTTTACATTTTAATATATACACACATGTGCACACGCACACATGCATGATCACACATCATGCTGATACACATAATTGACATAAAACTCTCACTAAGCAGCGCCTCACCATCACTATGTGAAGTGAAAGTGAAGTCGCTCAGTCATGTCCGACTCTCTGCAACCCCATGGACTGTAGCCTACCAGACTCCTCCATCCATGGGATTTTCCAGGCAAGAGGACTGGAGCGGGGTGCCATTTCCTATGTGTGATGCACACTAATATTTTCTGTTTGGTTATCTTCTCTTATATTCTGTTCTACTCCAGTGTTTAAAGGGCTGGTTAGGACACAATTACTTGACCTCACTATATACTAATAGATTATGATATGCAGCTGGGAAACCCCTGAGCTAGAAAGCAATATACATAGTAGAAGGAACATGGACCTTTGATGCAGACAGTTGTGGGGCTTGAATCCTAGGCTGCTCTTCTATTAACTGTGTGGGCTAAAGCAAGCAGTGTCTTCTGTGAACCTTCTCATCCATGAAGGGGGGATAATAACACTTACTTCAAAGGGGGTTATAGAGAAGAATGAGCAATGACTATAGGCACCGACCCTAGCACCTAGCATGTCCCCCAGAAGGATGGTGACAGCTGTGAATCGATGCACTGAAGAATGTAGAGTGCTGGTCCTAGCACCAGCTATCAGTGTGAGTTTACATAAGTAATTTCTTTAATTGTCTCTCTAACTTATGCAATTCCTCTAAGCTTCATTATATTCATCTTAAACACACACACACACACACACACACACACACACACACACACAAAAACTGGGAGAAATAGTAGTGCCTACCCCACAGGGTTGTTTCAGAATGAAATGTGATAGCATATGAAAAACTCTTAGCACAGCGCCTGGTGCTTAGTACATGCTCAATAAACTATTATTGGCTGTAGTAGCTGTTGAACAAATGTATCTATTATTACTGTCCATGTAAAGCTAGTCTAAACTCCCCAGACTAGGTTACAATATCTGTTTTGATGATATAGACTCAGGATTGTGTGCATACATATGTGTATGTGTGTGTGTGAAATTAGAACTGCTATTTACTTTTTTTGTTTTTACCAGTATTTTCTAGAGGCCGAAACAAACCTGACTGCAGCAGAGGAAATCATTTTAGTAAAGAAAGGTTAGCTCCAAATTGGGTTCCCTCTCCTTGTTCTTCTTTTAAAGTATTTCCACAAAATCCAATTTTTGACTTGACATTAAAGGCTTATTTTCAGTGAGTAGACTTACAAACACACACACACACACACACACACACACACACATACACAAAGAATAAAAAAGAAAAGAAAGAACATGACTCTAGACACTTACATAGTGGGAAGTGAACTGAATTCTGAGGTCAGCTAAAGAACTCCGTGTCCAGGCCCCCTGCCCAAAGCCTTACTCCCTCCCACCTGTGAGGCAGCCTCAGGGGATTCATGCTCTGTGTAATCCCCTCCTCCTATTGGGTGACTCACTTCTAACTAAGACGACAAGGTGACAAACAGTGTGTGATTCAGAGAGCAGGTCAGAAGAGCAATGTGGTATTGCCCCCTCTCTTCTGAATCCCTTGCTCTGCAAGAAGCCAGCTGCCATGTTGTGCCCAATTGAAAGTTCCATGTCACAGAGATGACTGAAGGCAGGAGGAGAAGGGGACGACAGAGGACGAGATGGTTGGATGGCTTCACCAACTCAATGGAGACGGGTTTGCATAGGCTCCGGGATATGGTGAAGGACAGGGAAGCCTGGCATGCTGCAGTCCTGGGGTTACAAAGAGTCAGACAAGACTGAGTGAACAACAACTCACGTACGTGAGATTGGAAGCTGATCCTGCAGCCTGTTCAAAGACCGCAGTCCCAACCAATAGTTGGACTGTGACTTCACCAGATACCCTGAGCCAGCATGACCCACCAAGCTGCTTCCAGATTCAGGACTCTCAGAACCTGAGAACTAATAACTTTTTTCAAGGTGCTAAGCTTTGGAGATAATTTGTTGTATAGTTAGTGACCCACACTACCCTTGAATCTTGCTTCCCATAGCTTCTCTGTGTTATGTCAGTCAGTTCATTATTCATTCAACAATTCCCTCACTCATTCCATGAAACTTTATGAACCATTCATCATGTGTTAGGCAATGTAATGACCTTCAGATCCTAACTTGAAGGAGCTTACTGTCCTTACAGTGGTGGGAATACAAAAATTAAAAGGCAAGTGGCATGCTACATGTTACCATGTGGTTTTGTTTAGAAGGCTTTGGGAACTCAAAGGAGGAAACGAGGACTTCCAGCCTGACCAGATGAGAACAGGATGAAACAGGAAGGGAATGGCACTTCTGCCTTCATACCAAGCTGTGATGGCTTTTTAGTGGGTCACCGTGGCCAGGCTGACTACATCCCCCAGAATTCCCTTTCTGCACTTTTATTTAGGATGGGTCACAAAGGAGATTATTGCTGCAGGCAGAAGGGAAGCCGCAGCCAGTCTGTGGTGTATAAATGGTGATGCTGATCAGCTAACTCACCTTGTTGGTGTGAAGCGAGCAGCTGGGCCTGCAGCGTCTCCACCTTCCCCTTTGTACTCCTTTAGCTTATTCCGACTTCTGTCTTTGATATGTATGTCTAGCTCTGTGATAAAAGGCTTTGGCTTTGGAAGGATACTCTCATCACCAGAGTGAGAGGCAAGAGCATACAGGGTTTCAGCCCTTCTTTGTTTTGGGGGTGCCAGCCTTCTTGCCTGTTTGAAGCTCCAGTCTTGGCTGTGAAGACAGCAGCCCAATAGATACGGTTCTACCACCACAGATATTGTATAATCCAGTTCCTTGTGACAGACATGAGAGAAAATGTGAACAGGTGAAATGAGAAAAAGCATTCAAGGCAGAGGGAATAGCATGATCAATATGGAAGTGAAAGATACAGTAATAACCACTGGCCCAGTATTGGTATCCAATCAGAATAAATGCTGGCCCAAGCACTGACTGGTCAGAATGAAGCAGGGTCCTCAAGGGGCCTGATTATGTCTCCTTCAGTTACTAGATTATGGAGACTATTTGAGAAGTCTGGGTGGCTCTTGTGGTTGTGAAGGCATTTGAAGGGTCTATCAGAGATGCAGTCTTACCAATTAGAATACAGATGTTTTACTAGTCTAACAACTGGTACTATCATACTGGTGCATTCTAGCTATATGGTCACTATGAAAAAATGTGTGGGGCAAATGTGATGAGGAACACGTTTTTCAACGTGACTTGGACATTGGCTGGCTTGGTATGTAGTTTTCAACCCAGTTAAGTCAATGGAACTTATGAAACTGATTTAACCAGTTGTGTCTTACGTGGCCATAGTCACAGTAACTATTAAAACTGTTTTGTGGAGAAATCACTATAATCCAGTGATAGAATACCAGGACACTATTTCTCCACTCAGTGAGGGTTCATGACACAGAAATTTTAGGCTCTGTTCTGCTGTTGACACATTTTACATTAGACAAATCACTTACCACAACCCATCCCTCAGCCAGAAGGTGGTGACTTTATTTGGTCTTTCCTCTCTGTGATTTTCTGGGGTTCTGGAATATGTTTCCATTCTTGAAAACTATAGCCAATGTGCCTTTCAATTCTGGAGCAAAGATAAATTTTACCCAAGAAGCGAGCTCTGTTTTTCACTGTTTTATAACTGCTGCTACTGCTAAGTCGCTTCAGTCATGTCCGACTCTGTGTGACCCCAGAGATGGCAGCCCACCAGGCTCCCCCATCCCTGGGATTCTCCAGGCAAGAACACTGGAGTGCGTTGCCATTTCATAACTAGGATTTGGCAATTATTTCCTATGACTTGATCCATCATTTCCCTGCCTTCTCAGGATAGCGTCATCACTGTGCTGTTTTCCCTCCTGTTGATTGATCTCTCAGCAAATCACTTACCAGGTATTCATTTTATACCCTGTAATGTCCCCTGGGGGAGAAGGCAATGGCATCCCACTCCAGTACTGTTGCCCGGAAAATCCCATGGATGGAGGAGCCTGGTGGGCTGCAGTCCATGGGGTTGCTAAGAGTCAGACACGACTGAACGACTTCACTTTCACTTTTCACTTTCACACATTGGAGAAGGAAATGGCAACCCACTCCAGTGTTCTTGCCTGGAGAATCCCATGGATGGAGAAGCCTGGTAGGCTGCAGTCCATGGGGTCGCACAGAGTCGGACATGACTGAAGCGACTTAGCAGCAGCAGCAGCAGCAGTGTCCCCTGGTACTTAGAATGCTTTATACAGCAGATGCCTAATAAATACTTATTTCATGTATCATTTTGGTAAATTTTCCATCTCCAAATGAAAGTCAAGCAGGACTTTCTAAACTGAAATGTATAAGGTTTTTGGATTGTGTATAACTCTGTATTGTCTCAGTCTCCTTTATACTAGCATGAATAATTAAGAATAGAGTTGGACCCCTGTGTGTGCATGCCCATAATAGTATTTGTGAGAATATAATAATGGTGTAGGAATTCCGTCTTCTTGCTTCAAGTGAAAAGATAGTCTTGTTCAGTGATGAGTAAGTAAGAATAACAAAGAACAGTTCAGTGTCCTTAAAGCCAGTGATGTCTCTTAGATAAGCTCAAACTATCAGAAATTAGTATGTGTCATTAAAAGAAGTTCCAACTGTAAACAGAAAAATATGTCAATACTGAAATACTTTAAATAGTCCTCCCGTTGGAGAATTAGGACAGTTGGACTTAATGTGTACACATTTGAAGCCCACCCTCACTGATAAACATGTCACCATGGAACTCACTGTCATTTTGGGAAATGAGAAATATAGGTTGAATCAGTTCTAGGGAAAACTAAACAGGAAAATATTGGACTATGGTTAAAAACAAACTTTGAAATCTAAATGAAAAGTGGATATGCTGACTAACAAATGGTAGTGTTTGAATGCAATTGCTGAGAATTTGGGATTTTAATACAGATTCTTTCCTCTCAAGCAATTGAATTAGTAGAAAAAATTAAAAAAAAAAACACAGAAATGACTAAAAACAAAAGTCTAAAGGCTTTTAAAATTACTACAAAGTAAGTTTTCTTCTTAACCCTAGAAAATTGTCCTGAAAATGATGAGATGGGTTTATGACCTTTTCTGTTTGTCTTGTTTTCCTGTTTAGCAAATATATAATTATATCTGAATATACTTACTGCAGTTAGAGGTGAAAAAAATGAACATTTTAGCATGACTTTATGAAGTATACCAAGCAAAAGAGAAGAAGAATTTTTCCTCTCCAATCTATTTCTCTGGAATAACCATAAGTTGTTCTATTGTTATTGAGCCATTTTTTCAATACTTCACCTTCCAGCATTAGCATGAATGAATTTCTCCTCTTGTTATAGAAAGGAATTCATCATTTCCTTTATCTTTCTTAACCACATCCAATTCTTCAAGTTCATTTATTCACTTACACATACAACTTGGTGTATATAGTTCATAATTCTTAGCAAACTTCCTATTCCCCAATAGAAAGAGTGTCAATCTATGCCAGTACTCTTTAGTCAGAATTGGCCTTCGGCATCCATATTTTGCCTGCTGTCAGTTCCTTTCATGAAAAGCACCATAGAAGCTTTATTCATTATCATTCTGAATCATTTCTCTACCATGGGGGTAGCTCTAATGCAATTTATATTTAGTTCTTCCCATGCTTCTAGTTCTTTACATCAAGCCCTCCTGTTAGTGGTAAGGATAAGTGAGCCAGTTGGAAAAGGTTTTGAACCCTTAGTGAATTTCATCCTAAAATATACCAAAATGCTATAATCTGTATGCAATTTTCATTAAGAACTTCCACCACCTGCTTGCTGAAGCCACAGCACAGCTCCACTCATAATCACCATGCAGGGGGCAGCATTAGTTAACATCATTAGACAAATGTTGAGATTTTCTTTGCGTGTTCATTAGCACCAGGTGGCAAGAAACTGCTAGATAAAGGTGAGGAATTTGGGGAGGGGGTGATTGAGGATTATGTATCATTTAGTCATTCAACTTTCTGAGCATCCTTGAAAAATCAAGAGGCTAATAGAGGAGTAATTTTCTGTTTGTTTGTTTGTTTTTCCAGATACTTCAGGATCAGTTCTGGTTTCCAAATAGTGGGTGATCTTTACTATCACCCAAATAGAGGTTAAGGCAAGTCACTTAACCTCTCTGTGTCTCAGATTCTTCATCTATAAGAACAAGGATGATAATTTTATCTGTCTCATAGGGTTGGTATGAAAATTAAATGTGTTAACACGGATAAAGCATTCTGAATAGAGCCTGGTTACTGCAATCATCATCACCATCATCATTTGCTAACTCTGCATTAACATTGCTCATGTATACACACTGGGGAGCCCACAGTGCCTAAAATAGAATTGCAGAGAATGATCTGACTGAAGCACAGCAGCTTCTCTTGTCCTTTCTTTTCTAAACCTACATTCTTGGAGCACTTCCTAAGTGCCAGTCATTATGCTAAGCTCTTTGCAAACATTTTCTCATGCAAACCTCACAACAAGCCTAACAGGATAGACACTATTATAATTTCCATTTTATAGATGAGGAAATTGGAGAAGTTAGTTTGCTTATAGATTACGATTCACAGAATCTAAGAAGAAGAGAACGGACTTATCTGAAATTAGCTTTGTTTAAGGTGTGGTATGGGCTTCTTTCATGGCTCAGACAGTAAAGAGTCCGCCTGCAGTGCAGGAGACCTGGGTTAAATCCCTGGGTTGGGAAGATCCCCGGGAGGAGGGCATAGCAACCCACTCCAGTATTCTCTGGAGAATCCCCATGGACAGAGGAGCCTGGTGGGTTACATTCCATGGAGTCACAGAGAGTCAGACACGACTGAGTGACTAAGCACATGCACAAGGTGTTATATAGATAGGGATTCCCAGGTGGCTCAGTGGTAAAGAATCCACCCACCAAGCAGGAAACATGGGTTCCATCCCTAGGTTGGAGATCAAACCAGTCAATCCTAAGGGAAATCAACCCTGACTCTCATTGGAAGGACTGATATTGAACCTGAAGCTCCAATACTTTGGCCACCTCATAAGAAGAGATGACCTATTGGAAAAGACCCTGGTATTGGGAAAGATTGAAAGCAAAAGGAGAAGGGAGCAGTAGAGAATGAGATGGTTAGTTAGCATCCCTAACTCAATGAACATGAATTTGAACATGAAATTTCTCTTGAAATTCCAAGAGATAGTAGAGGACAGAGGGATCTGGCATGCTGCAGTCCATGGCATCACAAAGAGTTAGACATGACTGAGTGATGGAACAAAATCCACATGAAGGAGTTAAGGTTCAGGGAAGCTAACAACTCCAGCCAAGTTCACACAGCCAGGTGTGATGAGCCAGGACCAGACTATTTGCAGGAAAACTTGTCTCTACAATGTGCTGCTTTTTATCTTAATATTATTTTACATAATTAATAGGTCTCTTTAAGCATGAAAATACTTAAACTATGTATGCATTATTTTCAAAAAACAAGAGAGTTCCGAAAAAAACATTTACTTCTGCTTTATTGACTACGCCAAAGCCTTTGACTATGTGGATCACAACAAACTATGGAAAATTCTGAAAGAGATGGGAATCCCAGACCAGCTGACCTGCCTCCTGAGAAACCTGTATGCAGGTCAGGAAGCAACAGTTACAACTGGACATGGTACAACAGACTGGTTCCAAATTGGGAGTGGGGTACATCAAGGCTGTATATTGTCACTCTGCTTATTTAACTTATATGCAGAGTATAACATGCAAATGCTGGGCTGGATGAAGCACAAACTGGAATCAAGATTGCCAGGAAAAATATCAATAACCTCATATATGCAGATGACACTACCCTTATGGTAGAAAGCAAAGAAGAACTAAACAGCCTCTTGATGAAAGTGAAAGAGGAGAGTGAAAGAGTTGGCTTAACGCTCAGCATTCAGAAAACTAAGATCATGGCATCCAATCCCATCACTTCATGGCAAATAGATGGGGAAATAATGGAAACAGTGAGAGACTTTATTTTCTTGTGCTCCAAAATCATTGCAGATGGTGACTGCAGCCATGAAATTAAAAGACACTTGCTCCTTGGAAGAAAATTTATGATCAACCTAGACAGCATATTAAAAAGAAGAGACATTATTTTGCCAACAAAGATCTGTCTAGTCAAAGCTATGGTTTTTCCAGTAGTCATGTATGGATGTGAGAGTTGCTCTATAAAAAAAGCTGAATGCTAAAGAATTGATGCTTTTGAGGTGTGGTGTTGGAGAAGACTCTTGAGAGTCCCTTGGACTGCAAGGAGATCCAACCAGTCCATCCTGCAGTCTTATGGGGTTGCAAACACATGACTGAGTGACTGAACTGAACTGATGCATTATTTTCAGAGCCAGCTGGCTCCAGCTTCTTCAGCAAGGAACTCATATACTTAAAAGGAAAATTAATTGAAGGGAGTAAGACACTTGGGTTGGTTTTTAAATTTAATTTAAAATTAAGAACAATTGTTTTAAGTGAGCAACATCTTAAGATGACATTAAAAGCATACCCCAGAAGCCACAAGTATGATAATAAAAGGTTTACGGTGTCTGTGTTACCAGACATTCTTCAATCCAATTTTTTCTCCAGCATTTATAACTAGCATGAATCTGAGAGAAATTAAGAACAGTCTTCTTTCAGCTCATCTAAAACTTGTGTTTTAAACCTGAATTCCTGTAGGCAGGGAGGAAAAGACAATCACTCTTTCTGCATTTGCCATGCCCATTGCTCTCCACACACCCCCACCCACCGACCCACACACACACAATTACTTCCTCATAAAGAAATCTACTCCCCCCTATCTATTCTTTCAGCTTGCACTCCCTCCCCCAAATCTCTTACTTCAAACCTAAACTTCAGAATTTGATTCAGTGACATTCTGTCAAGATCAAAGTCAGATGATAATTTCCATGAAAATCAAAGTAATTTCAGTCTTCCTCTCTCCCTGAAAGCCTCGGTCTCATGCCAGTGAAACCCTAAACATTCCACATTCCCCCTTGTCCTCACGATGAGACCCCACACTCCCTCTTCTTTCTTCTGGAGTCTCTTCTTTTCAAGTATCAATACATTACTGCTTTTCTGCAGAGATGAATCTGAAGCCGAATGTTTCTGCAAACAAGATTTAGCTTCTTTTAGTCCATCTCTGACTGGCTCTCTTTCTCTCTCTCTCTCTCTCTCTCTGGGGTAAGCTGTGGCTGTGAGACTTGAGGCTCAGGTGAGGACAAAGGATCAAGAAAGGGTGGGGGAGAAAGTTAGAAGGAGAGGAGATGTAGTGGGAATATAGGAAATCGGGATTAGTGACTTTCTGTATGTCAGGTATCATTGTAGGTATAAGAAACATTTTATAGATGAGTAGCCTCAAACTCATACAAATCATTTCAAATTTTCAAAGTCAAAGACTTTGTAAACAGCCTAGTTAAGATACTGACTCCTTGCTATCCCATCCCAGAGTCCAGGTTTTATGCAAAAGTATGCGATCAGTTACATAAATATGGGGTGGACTGGGACCACGATCCCACCCTTACACAGGGCTGGTGATTTCTTCCACACATATTTAGGACGAATTATCCAAATGACCTTGGGTATAACAAATAAAGGGGCCAAAAGCAACTGGAGGCTAGAGTTTGGGCAAGAACCTTGCACTTTCTCATTGCCTTATCCTCCCTCCATACGTAATCATGTATGTACTTGTTGTGCAAGAGGGCTGAGGAAGTTCTGATTTTCATCTTTAAGTAGAAGGGGACCTTTTCTGAAACAACTGATGCTTTCCAGGAACCCTCCCACAAAGTCACTAGCTGGAGAGTTAACTAATAATAGTAGGACTTCTTGTTTCCATTGGATGAAGATGTCACTGGGGAAGTTTCATGCAAATTAAAAAATCATTTCCACCCCCCAAGAAATGGAATAATAACTTTGTTAGGCAACACTCTCAGAAAGGAAAAATGCAGTATTTTTTTTTTTTTTTTTTGAGAGGAAGATATCAAATTCCTAACACAGGAAATCTCCCTAGAGTCTACCTTCAGTAGGAAAGCTCATTTTATATTTTGCAGGTTTTATGAAAAAAGCATTCAACTCTAATAAGTAGCTCTTTGAGTATTATTCTTTGTGTGTTAAATTCATTTGTTGAGACTAACATAGTACCATGGGATGGAGACTGGTCTCAATAGGAGTTATAAGTCATCCTAGGGATTAGGACATGAAATGTTCAGATATCCATTATTAAAAATGAACCTGTTTTCTTTTGCTACTTTTCAGTCTAGTGGGGAAAAGAAAGAAAAAGAAAAGTACAGATTCCATTAAAACAAACAAACAATACAAATCCTGGAGCATATATTCAATAAAATCTTGGCTTGACATAAGGTCCTGACTCAGTAAGATGAATCAGCAAGTGGTTTTTCTGATGTAATTGGACAGAAATATAAGGAAATAGAAGGCAGAATTAACATTTAATGAGCACGCTACCCATGCCTGTTGCCATGTAACTTTATAGTGCCTGCTATCCCACTCCTAATCTGGGCGTAGCCTTGTGACCTGCTTTGGCCAATGCAATGTTAACAAGTGTGACACAAGCCAAGACCTGAAAAGTACTTGAGTTTCCACTTGTTCTTTTACCCTGCCATAGCCACGAGAACATGTCTATGTTAGCTTGATGGAGGATCAGGGACACACAGAACAAAGTCACCCCAGTCACCCTAGCAGAGACAATCTAGATCAGTCAACACCCAGCCGATCCCTGCACATATAAGCAAGTCCAACCAAGACGAAAAGAATTGCTTAACTGAACCAAAATCAGCAAAGTTTCTGAGCACACCTCCTGGATGCATGAGTAATAAATGTTTATTGCTGTGTGGTTTGTGGTGGTTTGCTATGTAGTATTATTGTGTGGCACTAGGGAATTGATACGAAACCTACAGTGAGAAAATGGTTTCGGGATAACAGCGCATTGTGGCTGTTTCTCATGATATATGAAAGAGACAGTAGGGACTTGTGTTAGGATTGACTGTAGCCCTATGTGAATGAGCCACATCCAGGTAAGTAGCAGGAGGATTCTCACTTAAAAGATGAGATCATTTCTGCACCATTTGCTCAGGCAAAAAGTCTCTCTCCAGGTAGAAACTAAGATTAAGGATCAGAGTCAGGTGGGTGTTACAACAGGATGTCGAGAGATTTTGTGTAGGAGGGTGTTTCTTTAGGGTCCATTCATAAAGACTTTATCTGTATGGATATTGATCAGGAGGTGAGTAAGTGAAGGGCCCAGGAATTTCCAAGTGACCCTGATGATGATTTCGACAGCTGACACTTACTGAGCAGGTTGCTTATTACGTCCCAGATCTCTACTCAGCCCTTGATCTGTATTAGCTCATTTCATCTTCACGACAATCCTATCAGACAGGTATTGTTTTTTCCCCCATTTTATACATGAGGAAACTGAAGCCCAGAATTATTAAGTGACTTCCCAGAGGCAAATAAGAATGAAAGAATAGAGCTGGGGGTGGATCACAAATCTGGCTCAAGGACCTCTATGCCAAAGGGCTCAGAGAACCGAACAAACATATTGAGTTGGGACCAGAATGTTATACTTTGTAAAGAAACTGCACTGTTGATATTCCTTGTCCGTGGTTTCTGACTCTGCATGGGAACAAATTTCATCCCACCATGAGGACAATAGCATGGTGGCAACAGGAAGGGAAGAGACAGAGCTAGAATTGAGAGTGAGAGCAGGAGCAAGAGAAAAAACAAGAAGAAAACCCCAGTGGGAAAGGTGAAGTTGGGGTACAAGGTTAAGTGCCCTCAGTCAGGGGCTTACCTCACTCACTCTTCCCAGGAGATTCTCTACCTGTTACCGTTTCCTTAGAGGTTCTGGGTGCAATTTTATTTGAAGAAAGTGGAATTTCCTTATGCTCTGTACGTGCCAGGCACTTTTCTAAGCATTTCACATACATTATGCATTGAATTTTAACAACCAACCTCCAATGATTAAAGATATTTTTATCCTCAAAGATCAGTGCTGTTCAAAATGCAGTTCCTGGACTGGGGTGGCAGGCAATGAGCTCTTTCTTTCTAGTCCACAGTGAGACGAGAAACTGACAGCAGGTGTCTAGAGACTTTTAACAATTAGGGTAATTTTTTTGACTGTTAAATCTAATCATCTAAAAATGAGTGTATATTTTATATGTCTGATTTTTATTTTCCTGGTAATTAACTTCAGTGAATTTTACAGAAATATTTTTCCTCAAATGGATTGGAAATTGAAGAAATATGGTTTAAGAAATGTCTAGGTAATAGAACTGAGGCTCAGAGAAATAGAATAACTTGACACATCTTTAGTCTTTAAGAGGAAGACTCAAACTCTAGTCCAACTCCAAAGCCCATCAACTCTCTATTTTTATTAAAATTAACATTCAACTTAATACCATGCCTGCTGACTCCTGCCTGTTTAAACAATAATGCTAAGCTTGATTTTGCAGAGCTGAAAGGAGAGTGGTAGGTATTGGCCTTTCTATTGCTGGTCAGTCAAGTCATTCCAGAGTGTAGACATGGGACTTGAGAGCTTTACTTAATCAAAATGATGCTACTCATGTAGGAGACACAGCCATGGCATGATTCATGCAGAGTTACTTGGAAATAACAGCAAAGCTTTCTCCTCTATTCCTTCTGCCACTCCCTGAAGGAGAAAAATAGGAAATACATAAAATTTGCACTGAAGAAAAATTTTCTAATAGACCCTGTATTTAGTGAGGCAGTTCACTTTGTGGTTTAAAATTCAAAGAAATTTCTTCCTATTGTCTGTTAAAGATACAATCATGCAGGGATTACCACGAAAAGCGGTAGACAGACATGGGCTTTGGAGCTTTAGACACATTTAGACTTGGGCCTTGCCTTTGTCGTTGTCTTGCTGTGAAGTCTTGGCATCATGCTAACGTTTCTGAACTTTTTTTTTCTCATTTGTAAAATATGAATAATTCATACCTCATAGGATTCTGGGGTAATTTAATAAGTTAACTTATGTAAACTGCTCTCATCAAGTCTGAAGTAGGAGGATAATTACATCAGATTCCCCCAAACCAAATATATTTAACCAGCTTTTAACCAGCTTGTTTGAAATCCTTTCAAATGCTGTGGCTGGACCACTCCTCAATAATAAAAAAAAAAAAATTCTTTTTTCTAAGTTAGTTACTCAGCAAGTGGATTTTTTTTTTCAGCAAGGAATGAAACAAGGTCACTTGACTCAACTGTAAAATTTGAATTAACTGAGTAATTTGCATGTTTTGTTTCCATACAGAGTCTAATCATTTAGGATGGTATTCTAGTCTATTGTACATTGAAAAATTATTTGAGGTTGTGATGCAATCATGGACAGAGGAGCCTGGAGGGCTATAGTTCATAGGGTCACAAAGAGTCAGACAGGACTGAAGTGACTTAGTGGGCACGCCCAAGTACTCACTTTTGGAGATTACTAATAATCTTATCTTACAAGGATGTAAGAAAGAAAGAAAGTGAAGTCAATCTGTCGTTTCTGACTCTTTGCAACCCCATGGACTGTAGCCTACCAGGCTCCTCCATCCATGGGATTTTCCAGGCAAGAATACTGGAGTGGGTTATCATTTCCTTTTCCAGGAGATCTTCACAACTCAGGGTTTGAATCCAGGTCTCCCGCATTGTAGGTAGACGTTTTACCGTCTGAGCCACCAGGGAAGTATACAAGGATGTAGGGAGAGTCCATTAGATTATCTAATATATGCAAAGTACATGATAAGCACTGGATAAATATCTTTGCCCTGTATTCTGCTTTATTTATAAGTGCTATTATTTTCAGGTCAATGGCACTCGATAGCACTTGATTATATATAATCAAATAGTACTTTCTCCTACTTTAACACTTAACAGGATGAAATTATTTGTACTTAGAAGGTGGAGGTACGGGCACGTGTGATTTAAAGCCTCTACGAATTTGCCTTGAAATGCTATGGTGAAATTTCTACAAATAAATGATAATTAGATCTCCACGATAAATGATTCTCAAGGTCTGTACTCGGGCTAATTTCTGAGGCAGCACTGAGCCTTTGGCATTTCCTCAGTAATTTGCCCCTAAATTGTGTCAACAAATTCTTGCATACTCTTTATGGTTTTACTAACCTTTTTTGCCTTTAACCATTCCAATATTCATTTCTGAGCAAAACACAAACCTGTGCTTTAAACTGTTAATCGATTTTCCTTGCAACATCCCAGGGGTCTGAAGTCAAAAGCCTCTTTTGGGAGCTCATTTTAGGTAACATTGGAGGCTATTTCAGAAACTAAACCATGCAGGGTTAGTTAGAAAACCACCTGGAAGCATTGAGTAACTTTATTTTCATCACCCAACTGTCATTTTGGTTTTTGTTGGCTTACTCTGGCTTTAACATGTGCTCCTTTAAGACCTACCCAATGCTTTTAATATTCTGCTGTTCGTTGATTCCAACACAGCTCTGGGTAAAAGATGCTCAGACCCCTGTGTTCTAGTCTGCAAGACATAGCAATAATTTGTTCTTGTGAAATTGAGAAAAGAAGACAAATGCAATGAATGTATGAGAAAGTGAAATCAAGAACAGCAAAGCCCGGTTACAATCATAAACAAAGGCTGGGCAGGTGGCTAATTGCAATGGGTAAGGTAGTCTCCAGCAACATGAATAGCAACAAGGAGAGAAAACTTCACAGGATTGTATTATCGGGTATGGTAAGAGAGAGCAACAGAAACAGATCAGGAAAAGACAATGGATGAAAGGAGAGAGGGACCTGGGCATGACCCAAACCATGCAGATAAATGAACTGTTGAGAAAAGACCTGGAAACCCAAAGGGTATATTTCTGTAGATTTCCTTTAAAATGTAATGAAACACTTATAATTAGCTATATTTGCTTAATTTAGGTACACAGTCAACATGTTTTAATCTTTTTCATGGTGTGTGTGTGTGTTGTTACACCAAGTATTTATTTTTAATTTCATTTCGGGATACCCATGTTATAGACCCTCAGAAGCCAAGTAACATCTAGTACAATTCAGTCTGGCTCTAACCACTGATCATCCATAACTGGGTTCACTTGCACTCTTAGTCACACAGGGCTAGGGTGCAGTGAAAGTGAAGTTGCTCAGTCGTGTCCAACTCTTTGCCTCTCAATGGATGGTAGCCTACCAGGCTCCGCAGTCCATGGGATTTTCCAGGCAAGAATACTAGAGTGGGCTGCTTTTTCCTTCTCCAGGGGCTCTTCCCAATCCAGGGATCGAACCTGGGTCTGCTGCATTGCAGACAGACGCTTTACCATCTGAGCACTAGGGAAGCCCAGGGTGCAGTGAAATGTCTCACAAATAATTTACCTGCTCTTACTTATTGTTGAGACCATGAGTTCAGTGTTTACCCTAGGATCAGATGCAGAAGACAGACTGGCCATTGTTATCAAGTCCTTTTTGTTGGTGTTTTAGACTATCTGCTTTGATACCACACTCTGCCCCACATTAATTGTTGAGTATGTACTCAATACTTGACCTCAGCTCAGTTGATGACTGGTGTCCTGACCCTATTCTTCACCCTGACATTTATGTTCTTGATGAATAACATTCGTTTTGATTACCACTCAAGATTTTCTGTCTCCCATCTTACCATTTCTGGGGAGATCTGCATCTTATGTTCTTAAGTGTCAATGTTTCTTCTGACTTGAATTACCAGTATGCAGTCCTCTTTCCACTAGTCTCCAGACGGCTCAGCCCTGCCCGCCTCACTGTCTTCTGGCCTTGCCCCAACAGATTCAATCCTCTATGAATCCCTGCCCCCAAGTCCCCATCTTATTCCCAATTTCAAACTCTAAACTCAACCTGCTGCTCTCTCAGACCCAATGCCTCCGAAATTGAGCTGTGTTTTGGGTCAGCCTCCTCTTAGCAATAGTTGAATCCCAAGAGAAGTAGTTTTAATTCCATCAAACCTAAATGGTAACAACAATAAGAGCAAACTTTCACTGAGTGCTTAACCGTGTAATCTAGCATACTCCTCACTCCAACCCTCTGAGGTATCATCATGATCATTCCCACTTTACAAATGAGAAGACTGGGAAACAGAGGGCCAAAGTAACCTCACCAAGATCACACAGTAAATAATTGCCTGACAGGATTCCAAGGTGTACAGTCTGCAGAGTTTGAGCTCTTAACCATTATGGCACATGCTTCTAGATCTTTGATATGGTACTTGGTATAAATACATAATTTAACAGATCATAGAGGATATGAAAATTGTGGATTTTGGCAGGGATTTTTCCTTGAAAGTTGGGAGTTTTTTTTAAAAAATTTTTTTTCCCGTGTGAAAATAAGTAATTTATCCTTTAAGCTAAAGGGAAGATATGTGGAGATGTATGATTAATGCTTCAAGAAAGCAAGCAGCCATGTATATAGCCTAAAGTGTAAAGTCATTTAGATAGCCTAAATGGTTCCAGACATAATGGTGCTTTGTTGCTTTCATATCACTGACTCTCCAAGTGGGCACGTGTGACTGTCGCCTTGGTGACGTTCTGACGTCAGAGGGGTGAAAACTCCATCAGGTCATGCTCAGTGCATGTAGTTTTGAACATGCAGGTGCTTGTAGCTTAATTATGCTTGTGCATAACACCGATTACTGCACCTCTTTCCAATCACCTTTCCCTATGCTCCCAGCTTCCCCTAAGACCACCTAACTTCTTTATTCTTTACACTCTGAGACTCTTTCCTTAGGGAGGTAGATCTGAGACTTGTTCTCTCATCTCTTCACTTGGCTGCCTTGTGAATAAACCCTGTCTTTCCTACAAATCTCAGCATCTCAGCGTTTTGATTTGCTGCAAGTTGGGCAAATCAAACCTGGTTTGGTAACACTTGTATACATCACCTTAACCAAATGCTGAAAGTTAATATCACCAAAATTGGAACCAACCCATATCATATTCTTCCCAACGTGGTGGATTGAAGAAGAGACACTATTAACTCAGTGCTATTCATAACCTGAATTAATCCCCAAGGAAACTTCAGACAAAACCAAACGGAAGGACATTCTACAAAAAAAAAATTTCCTATATTATTCAGAAATGTCAGTATCCTGAGGGCAAAAGAAAGCCTAAGAAACTGTTCAGGATTAAAGGAATCTAAAGGGAAATGCAAGATAAGGGTAAAGAGTGATCCTAGATTAAATCATAGACCAGAGGAAAATGTTTCAATAAAGGGAAATATGGGAAAATTGAAGTTGGAATAAACTTCCTCTAAACTCTGTATTGGGAGAAGGCAATGGCACCTCACTCCAGTACTCTTGCCTGGAATATCCCATGGACAGAGGAGCCTGGTAGGCTGCAGTCCATGGGGTTGCTAGAGTCGCACATGGCTGAGCAACTTCACTTTTCCTTTTCACTTTCATGCACTGGAGAAGGAAATGGCAACCCACTCCAGTGTTCTTGCCTGGAGAACCCCAGGGACGGGGGAGCCTGGTGGGCTGCCGTCTATGGGGTCGCACAGAGTCGGACACGACTGAAGCAACTTAGCAGCAGCAGCAAACTCTGTATTAGAGGAAAATGCACAACATGAAAGTTTTGAGTTTAAGTTCTTTTTAGGCACTTGCTGAGGACAATAGCCTAGGAAATAGCCTTCAAAAGTGGCTCTGAGGCAACTGCTCTGAAGAGTTAGGAAAGAAGCCAGTTTGTCTGTCATTTTTTGGCTGGGAAATACACGTAGTCAAACATATATCTTGGTAATAGATTACTGCTAATCACAAATATCAGATAAATCAAGTAGTAATTTTAGTGCTTTTCTCTGCATGGGAAAAATGTAAGAATCTAGGGCCATTGAAATTCTTCCTGGGATACACACATCTAACTGTCTAAGGGCCTGTTTACCCAAAGCACAGAACACATCCTGCTTTTCATCCTCTATTCTCTCAGGTTGCACTGTCAGGAGGCAAAAGCAGTGGGGTAAGCAACCCTTGCAGAAACAGGTGGTGAGCAATGCTTTATTTTTCTTTGTTCATAGAACAGTATTGTAACAATGTTAAACTTCTGATTTTACTAACTACAGTGGTTACATAAGAAAATGTGTTTGTTCTTAGCATATATATGCTTAAGTATTTAGGGGTAAATCTCTAATCTACATTCAAATATGTTAAGAAAATTATGCACTTTTCCCCCCTGTGTGTTTGGGAGAGGGAGAGAGAGAGAATGATTAATGGGCAAAACATAACCAGTTGGTGAATTTGGACAAAGAGTATAAGTGAATTTTTCTTGTGACATTTTCGTATGTTTGAAGTTATATTAAAACTAAAAGTTTTTTAAAAATTCAGAGATTTCAACAAAGTACACACAAAGGCACACTTAAGTGCATACTAGTGGGTGGCTTGGAGTGAGTTGAGACAGGGATAAAGAAGAAAGATAAGTAGAGAGGGATTGTGCTTTAATTGATGATAGTCATAGACCCTGAACCAAAGAGAAAGGTGGCCTTTTCTTTCTGCAGTAAGTTCCAGAAGAGATAATGGAGAAATAGGTATAAGCTCCTCAAAAAGAGAACAGTTTGGATACTATTCTGAATTAATAACCTGGATTTGATTTACTAAATCTTTATCTTTTGCATTCCCCTGCATTTCAGGCAAGTAGTTGGAACTCTGATATTTCCTTGCATTGGGGATTTTTTCAGGGAAGGAAATAGCAGCTGCTTGAAGACAATTATCTCCTGTTTTTACAAAAGCGTAAAACCAATGAAAGGATTTTGCTGAGGAGTGCATTTGAAGATATTTACAGAGAAGAGGGAGAGATTTCACCTAGAATAAAAAAAAATTAAAAAAAAGCTGGAGGTCAAAGAAGAAAGAGGCAATCTAGGTCAGATGGACTCTGGACATTGTATTCCCAGCTACACCAAGTAGCTGTATGTCCTTTTTGGACCAGAAAGGATCATGTGCCTGGGATAATGGGTATCTCAGAGACATACAGAATGGATAGATCAGTGATGGCCAGAAGGATCTCCTTAATTATGTCTGCTGTGTGAGTCCCTGAGGTCTTTGTGCCACCTTCAGGAGGGTCTTAGTAATAAATTTGCAACCCTCAGGAGTCTTTTTAATAACTTAAATTTCCTGCCAGTACAGATAGATTGGTGCTTAGATCTAGATTTAACTACCAAGAATAGGAGAATGGACATTTCTGAACTCTTGGATTTGTGAAATAGATTTTCAACTTGCATCAAATACATGCTTCTATTTATAAAATAGTTATTTACTATGCTGGCTTTTCAACTGTATAACTGTTATACCCTGTATAATTTTACATTACTGCTTGCATCACATGATTGCCATCTTCAGAAAAAAAAAAAAAAAGAAGTCACCTTTATCAGTTCTTTAAGAAGAGAGCTTTAGAGAGAAATGATGAGTTTCAATGTACTGTTCTTCAGAAATAACCACTGGTGGTTATCTTTAGCTTGCTCCAAGTGCCAATTTATTTTAAGTTGAAGGCTGTGTCACTCCACTACAGGGAAAAAATATGACCCTAGTATAACTTCTATCATCTTAAAAAGGCTTAAGACAGGTGGGAGGCAATAGATAAAGAAAGGAGATAGTGTCAGTGCAACCAACTGATGTTATGATTCCCAAGACAATTCAAGGAAACAAAAGAACATACTTTTTTCTTGAGAAAGTGGAAGCTCTATAACAATTGTGGGATCCTGGTAGCTCAGATGGTAAAGAATCTGTCTGCAGTGCAGGAGACCCAGGTTTGATCCCTGGATTGGGAAGATCCCCTGGAGAAGGAAATGGGAACCCACTCCAGTATTCTTGCCTGAAGAATCCCATGGATAGAGGAGCCTGGTGGGATACAGTCCATGGGGTTGCAAAAAGAGTCAGACATGATGGGGCAACTAACTTTCACTTTCATAACAATTTTAGAAATATCAATTGTTCCTCAACTCAACTCCATCTAAGCAAACACCACATCTAATTCTCAGGAGTAAGAAAGTAATATATGAATTGCCAGAATTGAGGTGAGTGGAGAGACAAGCAGTCTTGCTAAATGAGGAGCTGAAGAGGAAGGAAAGAAGCAAAATAGGTATAGAGAAGAAGGGCAGAGAGAAGAGAAAGGGGCAGGAGAGTAGCTCTACTGAACAAAAGGGTTGAGTTTCTCTGCATACTGAGGAAAGAAAACTACATCCTGTCAGAGGAAGAATTTGAGGCCCATCTGGATCATCAGGTATCAACACTGGGTTTAAATACACTGCAAGCTTGTGGTGGCACGTGTGTACTTTCCTTTCTGAGTGTTAAATTAGATCTTTGCCTACAGGTGTGTGCCCAGTGGAGGCATGAGATAATGATCCCAGTGTACTGCAAGTAACTGAAACAATCTCTCTTCCTGGCAGCTTTTCAGTATCTTGGGCTTAGTCCTGACATGACACGGTAACCTATCCTGGCATACCTGGGATGATTTGGATGAGTGCTTCTCAAACTTTCATGTGCATATGAATCACCAGGAGACCTGATGAAAAATGCAGATTCTGGTTCATTGTGTTTGAGGTAGAGCCTGAGTTTTTGCATTTTCTACCACTGTCCTTTCTTATCTCTCCTTCTGTTCTTTGGAACTCTGCATTCAAATGGGTATATCTTTCCTTGTCTCCTTTGCCTTTTGTTTCTCTGATAAATCTGTATGCAAGTCAAGAAGCAACAGTTAGAACTGGACATGGAACAACAGACTGGTTCCAATTTGGAAAAAGAGTATGCCAAGGCTGCTTATTTAACTTATATGCAAAGTATATCATGCGAAATGCCAGACTGGCTGAAGCACAAGCTGGAGTCAAGATTGCTGGGAGAAATATCTATAACCTCAGATATGCAGATAATACCACCCTTATGGCAGAAATCAAAGAAGAACTAAAGAGCTTCTTTATGAAAGTGAAAGAGGATAGTGAAAAAGTTGGCTTAAAGCTCAACATTCAGATAACTAAAATCATGGCATCTGGGCCTATCACTTCATGGGAAATAGATGGTGAAACAATGGAAACAGTGGCAGACTTTATTTTTTTGGGCTCCAAAATCACTGCAGATGGTGACTACTGCTGCTGCTAAGTTGCTTCAGTCGTGTCCGACTCTGTGCGACCCCATAGATGGTGGCTTACCAGGCTCCCTTCCCTGGGATTCTCCAGGCAAGAATACTGGAGTGGGTTGCCATTTCCTTCTCCAATGCATGAAAGTGAAAAGTGAAAGTGAAGTCGCTCAGTCATGCCTGACTCTTAGCCACCCCATGGACTGCAGCCTACCAGGCTCCTGTGTCCATGGGATTTTCCAGGCAAGAGTACTGGAGTGGGGTGCCATTGCCTTCTCCAGCAGATGGTGACTACAGCCATGAAATTAAAAGATGCTTGCTCCTTGGAATAAAAGCTATGACCAACCTAGACAGCATATTAAAAAGCAGAGACATTATGTTGCCAACAAAGGTCTGTCTAGTCAAAGCTATGGTTTTCCCAGTAGTCATGTATGGATGTGAGAGTCCAACTCTCACATCCATACATGACTGAGCTGAACGCCGAAGAATTGATGCTTTTGAGGTGTGGTGTTGGAGAAGACTCTTGAGAGTTCCTTGGACTGCAAGGAGATCCAACCAGTCTATCCTAAAGGAAATCAGTCCTGAATATTCATTGGAAGGACTGATGCTGAAGCTGAAACACCAATACTTTGGCCACCTGATGCAAAGAACTGACTCCTTGGAAAAGACCCTGATGCTGGGAAAGATTGAAGGTGGGAGGAGAAGGGGACGACAGAGAGGAGATGGTTGAATGGAATTACTGACTTGATAGACATGAGTTTGAGTAAGCTCTGGGAGTTGGTGATGGCCAGGGAGGCCTGGTGTGCTGCAATCCATGGGGTTACAAAGAGTCAGACACAACTGAGCAACTGAACTGAACCAAACCACTTTCCAGATGATAACAACACTGCTGATCCTCAGACCAAACTTTCATGAGCAAAAGCCTAGAATATGCAATCACAAATACAGAGACATTCAAAGATGTGCAATATGCATGTAAACATATGAACTTGGATACACATACAGGTGCAGAGAAAGACATTTGCTCATTCATTTAGACAATAAATTTTGGGTGAACTTTTTAAGGGCAGGTACCTTATACATAGAGACATACACATAGAGAACACATTTTAGGAGTGATCTGTGAAAATAGACTTTAAAAATCATTCTCCAGCACCAATCTCTTTGAATGGCCTTGCATTCCTTATCCTTAGTTCCTAGCGGACTTTAAGATGGACTGTTGGCTACATGCAGAATATGATTCCAGTACCTAAGAAGGTATTTCTCTTCACAGTCTGGATTTCTTAAAATGGCTGCATCACATAGAACGAGAGCAAGGGTACTGAAATGAGGAGACTTGAGCTTACATCTCTGTCACTTACAATACAAGTTTAATCTCCTTGGTGGCTCAGAGGGTAAAGCGTCTGCCTGCAATGCAGGAGACCCGAGTTCGATCCCTGGGTTGGGAAGATCCCCTGGAGAAGGAAATGGTGACCCACTCCAGTATTCTTGCCTGGAGAATCCCATGGACAGAGGAGCCTGGTGAGCTACAGTCCACAGCATCGCAAAGAGTCGGACACAACTGAGCGACTTCACTTTCAGTTTAATCTCCTTGAGCTCCAATTTCTGCATTTGCTCCAATGTGGTGACAAGAAAATCTCCCTCATATAGATTTATCTAATTCATCAAATATCTGTAGTAGGTTGATTGCCTACAAAAGACATAGAAATGGAGGTAATACGTTTCTTGACTCGAGGAACTCATAGTGGAGTAGAGAAAACACACAGTAGAAGTATGTTAAGGAAATAGCTCAGGGAGGAAGTGATTCATTTTACTGGGTGAGGGTTGGTGGATAAAATCTTGCAGTCCCAGAGGAATTGATAGCAGAGCTGGGCTTTGAAGGATAGAAAGAGATATCTGGTAGAAAAGGAGAGACTAGAGCCATGCCTCTCAAATTAAATCTGCATCCAAATCACTGGAATCAAAAGACCTGACAGCACCTGAAGCAGAGCATGTGATCCTGCATTTTCATTCTTCTTCTTTTTTTTTTTTTTTTTTGTGATTCTGCATTTTCTAACAAGTTTTCAGAATGTTGGTCATGCATCTGGAGAAGCAAGGGAGTAGGACATTTCAGACTAAGGGAATACTGGCATAAAGATAACACTGAAAAGCAATATATTGGGTTTAAAGAGCCATAGCAGTTTGGAATGATTAGACCATCAATTGTAGGAAAAAGGCTGTGGGAGGTGAAGCTGGAAAGAGGACAGAGTTAGATCAAGGGAGAATTATGAAAAGACACAAGTGATTCTTTCTGGTACTTAATGAGCACTTCAGAAAAGTTGCTGGATATAAGATGAATACACAAAAATAAGTTGTATTTCTGTATACCAGCTGCTGCTGCTACTAAGTTGCTTCAGTTGTGTCTGACTGTGTGACTCCATAGATGGCAGCCCACCAGGCTCCCCCATCCCTGGGATTCTCCAGGCAAGAACACTGGAGTGGGTTGCCATTTCCTTCTCCAATGCATGAAAGTGAAAAGTGAAAGTGAAGTTGCTCATTTGTGCCCAACTCTTAGCGACCCCATGGACTGCAGCCTACCAGACTCCCGCGTCCATGGGATTTTCCAGGCAAGAGTACTGGAGTGGGTTGCCATTGCCTCCTCCAGTATACCAGCAATAAAAATCTATAAAAAAGAAATTTAGAATTCCATTTATAATTGCATGCAAAAGAATAAAATGCCTAGAAATCAATCTAACCAAGCTGGTAAAAGATTTGTAGGCTGAAAACAATAAAACACTACTAAAAGAAAATAAGGAACTATGTAAATGGAGAGATATTCCATATTCATGGATTGAAAGACTTAATAATGTTAAGATGTTAATATTGGCCCAAGTAATCTTCAAATTCAATTTGTTGTTGTTAAGTTGCTAAGTCATGTCGAACTCTTGGCAACCTTGTGGTCTGTAGCCTGCCAGGTTCCTCTATTCCTGGGCTTTTCCAGGCAAGAATACTGAATACAATCCCTATAAAAATTTCAATGGATCTTTCTGCAGAAATGGAAAAGCTGATCATCACATTCATACAGAATTTCAAGGGGCCCTGAATAGCCAGACAATAATGAAAAAGAACAGAGTAGAAAGACTCATACTTCCTCATTTTAAAACTTATTACAAAGCTATCAGATCAGATCAGATCAGATCAGTCGCTCGGTCGTGTCTGACTCTTTGTGACCCCATGAACTGCAGCACGCCAGGCTTCCCTGTCCATCACCAACTCCCGGAGGTCACTCAGACTCACATCCATCGAGTCAGTGAGGCCATCCAGCCATCTCATCCTCTGTCGTCCCCTTCTCCTCTTGCCCTCAATCCCTCCCAGCATCAGAGTCTTCTCCAATGAGTCAACTCTTCGCATGAGGTGGCCAACATACTGGAGTTTCAGCTTTAGCATCATTCCTTCCAAAGAAATCCCAGGGCTGATCTCCTTCACAGTGGACTGGTTGGATCTCCTTGCAGTCCAAGGGACTCTCGAGAGTCTTCTCCAACACCACAGTTCAAAAGCATCAATTCTTCAGCACTCAGCCTTCTTCACAGTCCAGCTCTCACATCCATACATGACCACAGGAAAGACCATAGCCTTGACTAGGCGAACCTTTGTTGGCAAAGTAATGTCTCTGCTTTTGAATATGCTATCTAGGTTGGTCATAACTTTCCTTCCAAGGAGTAAGCGTCTTTTAATTTCATGGCTGCAGTCATCATCTGCAGTGATTTTGGAGCCCAGAAAAATAAAGTCTGACACTGTTTCCACTGTTTCTTCATCTATTTCCCATGTAGTGATGGGACCAGATGCCATGATCTTCGTTTTCTGAATGTTGAGCTTTAAGCCAACCTTTTCACTCTCCACTTTCACTTTCATCAAGAGGCTTTTTAGTTCCTCTTCACTTTCTGCCATAAGGGTGGTGTCATCTGCATATCTGAGGTTATTGATATTTCTCCCAGCAATCTTGATTCCAACTTGTGTTTCTTCCAGTCTAGCATTTCTCATGATGTACTCTGCATATAAGTTAAATAAACAGGGTGACAATATGCAGCCTTGACGATCTCCTTTTCCTATTTGGAACCAGTCTGTTGTTCCATGACCAGTTCTAATTGTTGCTTCCTGACCTGCATACAGATTTCTCAAGAGGCAGATCAAGTGGTCTGGTATTCCCATCTCTTTCAGAATTTTCCACAGTTTATTGTGATCTACACAGTCAAAGGCTTTGGCATAGTCAATAAAGCAGAAATAGATGTTTTTCTGGAACTCTTTTGCTTTTTCCATGATCCAGCGGATGTTGGCAATTTGATCTCTGGTTCCTCTGCCTTTTCTAAAACCAGCTTGAACATCAGAAAGTTCACGGTTTACATATTGCTGAAGCCTGGCTTGGAGAATTTTGAGCATTACTTTACTAGCGTGTGAGATGAGTGCAATTGTGCGGTAGTTGGAACACTCTTTGGCATTGCCTTTCTTTGGGATTGGGATGAAATCTGACCTTTTCCAATCTTGTGGCCACTGCTGAGTTTTCCAAATTTGCTGGCATATTGAGTGCAGCACTTCCACAGCATCATCTTTCAGGATTTGAAATAGCTCAACTGGAATTCCATCACCTCCACTAGCTTTGTTCGTAGTGATGCTTTCTAAGACCCACTTAACTTCACATTCCAGGATGTCTGGCTCTAGGTCAGTGATCACACCATCATGATTATCTGGGTCTTGAAGATCTTTTTTGCACAGTTCTTCTGTGTATTCTTGCCACCTCTTCTTAATATCTTCTGCTTCTGTTAGGTCCATACCATTTCTGTCCTTTATCGAGCCCATCTTTGCATGAAATGTTCCTTTGGTATCTCTGATTTTCTTGAATAGATCCCTAGTCTTTCCCATTCTGTTGTTTTGCTCTATTTCTTTGCATTGATCACTGAAGAAGGCTTTCTTATCTCTTCTTGCTATTCTTTGGAACTCTGCATTTAGATGTTTATATCTTTCCTTTTCTCCTTTGCTTTTCGCTTTTCTTCTTTTCACAGCTTTTTGCAAGGCCTCCCCAGACAGCCATTTTGCTTTTTTGCATTTCTTTTCCATGGGGATGGTCTTGATCCCTGTCTCCTGTACAATGTCACGAACCTCATTCCATAGTTCATCAGGCACTCTATCTATCAGATCTAGGCCCTTAAATCTATTTCTCACTTCTACTGTATAATCATAAGGGATTTGATTTAGGTCATACCTGAATGGTCTAGTGGTTTTCCCTAGTTTCTTCAATTTCAGTCTGGATTTGGCAATAAGGAGTTCATGGTTTGAGCCATAGTCAGCTCCTGATCTTGTTTTTGCTGACTGTATAGAGCTTCTCCATCTTTGGCTGCAAAGAATATAATCAATCTGATTTCGGTGTTGACCATCTGGTGATGTCCATGTATAGAGTCTTCTCTTGTGTTGTTGGAAGAGGGTATTTGCTATGACCAGTGCATTTTCTTGGCAAAACTCTATTAGTCTTTGCCCTGCTTCATTCCGTACTCCAAGGCAAAATTTGCCTGTTACTCCAGGTGTTTCTTGACTTCCTACTTTTGCATTCCAGTCCCCTATAATGAAAATGACATCTTTTTTGGGTGTTAGTTCTAAAAGGTCTTGTAGGTCTTCATAGAACCATTCAACTTCAGCTTCTTCAGCATTACTGGTTGGGGCATAGACTTGAATTACTTTGACAAAGCTATAGTAATCAAAATAGCATGATACTGGCATAAGGATAGACATATGAACCAGTAGAATAGAATTAAAAGTTCAGAATAAATCCATACATCTATGGTCAATTGATTTTTCACATGGATGCCAAAGCTATTCAGTAGGAAAAGGTTATTCTTTTCAACAAATGTTCTGGGACAACTGTATATCCACATGTGAGAAAAATAAAGTTGGATCACTACCTCACACCATATGCAAAATTTAAGTGTTGAGAGAGGAACATATGGGAGCTCTCTTTACTTTCTGTACAGTTTTCCTGTAAACCTAAAACTGCTCTAAAAAAATTCTAATTAGGAAAAAAAGTCCTCTGTATGAGACAACAATATACATTACTAGAATAGCTAAATTAAAAAAGGTTGACAATAACAAGTGTTGTTGAGGATGCGGAGCATCTGAATCTCATACACTGCTGGCGTGAATTGAAAATCATATCCCTACTTTGGAAAAGTGTTTGGCAGTCATTTTATAAAGTTAAATACATACTGCTTACCATATGGTTCAGCAGTCCCACTCCTAGGAATTTATCCAAGAACAATAAAAACATATATCCATAAAAAAGACTTGTTAGAAAATGTTCATAGCAAAGTTATTCATAATAGCCAAACACCGGAAATGAAAGTCTATCAACTGGTGATTGGATATGCAAATTATATATAAATATATAATGGGAATAGTTCTCAGAAATAAAAAGAAATGAATTACATGCAGCAACTTGGGTGAAACTCAAAAATATTATTATAAGTAACATATTCAGACACAGACAATACATACCACTTACTATGATTTCATTTATATATAATTCTAGAAAAGGGATAGCTGTATTGACATAAAGCAATTTAATTCTTGTCAGGGGGTCAGGGTCAGAGGAAGGACTGACTGGAAGGAAACAAAGGAACTTTTGAGGTGTAATGGAAATGTTTTGGTTTTGGTGATGGTTACGTAATTTGTCAAATATTTACATCAGATCAGATCAGATCAGTCGCTCAGTCGTGTCCGACTCTTTGCGACCCCATGAGCTGCAGCACGCCAGGCTTCCCTGTCCATCACCAGCTCCCAGAGGTCACTCAGACTCGCATCCATCAAGTCAGTGATGCCATCCAGCCATCTCATCCTCTGTCGTCCCCTTCTCCTCCTGCCCCCAATCCCTCCCAGCATCAGAGTCTTCTCCAATGAGTCAACTCTTCGCATGAGGTGGCCAAAATACTGGAGTTTCAGCTTTAGCATCATTCCTTCCAAAGAAATCCCAGGGCTGATCTCCTTCAGAATGGACTGGTTGGATCTTCTCACAGTCCAAGGGACTCTCAAGAGTCTTCTCCAATACCACAGTTCAAAAGCATCAATTCTTCGGCGCTCAGCCTTCTTCACAGTCCAGCTCTCACATCCATACATGACCACAGGAAAGACCACAGCCTTGACTAGGCGAACCTTTGTTGGCAAAGTAATGTCTCTGCTTTTGAATATGCTATCTAGGTTGGTCATAACTTTCCTTCCAAGGAGTAAGCGTCTTTTAATTTCATGGCTGCAGTCACCATCTGCAGGGATTTTGGAGCCCAGAAAAATAAAGTCTGACACTGTTTCCACTGTTTCTCCATCTATTTCCCATATAGTGATGGGACCAGATGCCATGATCTTCGTTTACATACATTTGTCAAAACTCACCAAAATCTGTACTAAAAATTGGTGAATGTTTTCATTTGTACATTATACTTTGATAAGGTGATTATTAGGGTGACAAGGCTGTATATTGTCAGACTGCTTATTTAACTTGTATACAGAGTACATTATGCAGAATGCCAGGCTAGATGAATCACAAGCTGGAATCAAGATTGCTGGGAGAAATACCAACAACCTCAGATACGCAGATGATACCACTCTAATGGAAGAAAGCAAAGAGAAACTAAAGAGCCTATTGATGAGGGTGGAAGAAAGTGAAAAAGCTGGCTTGAAACTCAACATTCAAAAAACTAAGATCATGGCATATGGTCCCAACCACTTCATGGCAAATAGAAGGGGAAAAAGCAAAAGCAGTACAGATTGTATTTTCCTGGGCTCCAAAAATCACTATGGATGGTGATGACAGCCATGAAATTAAAAATACACTTACTCCTTGAAAGGTGAGCTGTGACAAACCCAGTGCATTACAAAGCAGAGATATCACTGTGCTGACAAAGGTCTTTATAGTCAAAGCTATAGTTTTTCCAGGAGTCATGTACGAATGTGTGAGTTGGCCCATAAAAAAGGCTGAACACTGAAGAGTTGATGCTTTTGAACTGTGGTTCTAGAGAAGACTCTTGAAAATCCCTTGATTTGCAAGGACATCAAACCAGTCAACCCTAAAGGAAATCAACACTGAATATTCACTGGAAAGACTGATGTTGAAGCTGAAGTTCCAATAGTTTGACCACCTGATGTGAAGAGCCAACTCATTGGAAAAGACCCTGATGCTAGGAAAGATTGAGGGCAAGAGGAAAAGGGGATGACAGAGGATGAGATGGTTGGATGGTACCACTGACTCAATGGACATGAATTTGAGCAAACTCCAGGAAATAGTGAAGGACAGAGGAAGATCCTAGCATGCTACCGTCCATGGGGTCACAAAGAGTCCGACACAACTTAGCAATTGAACAACAACAAAGGATGATTTTTAAAAAGCATTGAAAATGAATCCAAAATAGATCAATGACTTAAATATGAGAGCTAAAACTGTAAAACTCAGAAGGAAACAGAGGGGTAAATCTTCATCATCTTGTGTTCGGCAATGGATTCTTAGATATGACATCAAAAACATTAGCAACAGGAGAAAAGAATTGGTAAATTGGACTCAGTAAAATTTTAAAAATTAGTGCATCCAAGGACATAATTAAGAAAATGAAAAGACAACATGCAGAATGAAACATATTAGCAAATCACATATCTGAGTCTAATATCCAGAATATATAAAGAACATTACAACTCAGTAACAAAAAGACTGACAATTCAATTAAAAATTGGGCAAATAACTTGCACAGACATTCCCTCATAAAAGACATACAAATGGTTAAAAAACACATTAAAAGGTGCTGAATATTATGAGCCATTAGAAAATTGCAAATCAATACCACTTAATATCCACTAGGGTGGTAAAAAAAAAAAAAAAAAAGCAGAAAGTAATAAGTACTGGTGGAAATATGGAGACATTGGAAGCTCTGTAATTGCTGGTGGGAATACAAAATGGTTCAGCTGCTGTAGAAGGCAGTTTGGGAATTTGCTAGAAAGTTAAACGTAGAATTAGCATTTGACCAAGCAATTCCACTCCCAGAGAGAGACCCACCCCTTCCAAATTGCAAAGCAAATACATATACAGGCATGTTCATAACAGCACTATTCACAACAGTGAAAAGAAACAACACATATATCCATCAGCAGATGAATGGATAGACAAATTGTGTCATATGCATACAGTAATATCATGTTATTCAGCCACAGAAAGGAATGAGGTACTGATATATGCTACAATGTGGAGAAACCTAGAAAACATTACACCAAGTGAAAGAAGCCAGATATAAAAGATTATATATTGTGTGATTCCATGTATATGAAATACCCAGAATAGGTAAATCTATACAGATAGCAAACTGGTTGTTGCCAGGGGCTGGGAGTGGGAAGGAATAGAAAGTAACTGCTTAATGGGTACAGTTTTCCTTCTGGAATTATGAAAATACTTTGAAATTGGGTAAATGGTGGTGGTTGTGTAGTACTGTGATTGTACTAAGTTTACTTTAAAAGGATTAATCATGTCATACAGCTTGAAAAATTGAAGTGAAAAATGTTAGTCATTCAGACATGTATGACTCTTTTCAACTCCATGGACTATAGCCTGCCAGGCTCCTCTGTCCATTAGAATACTGGAGTGGGTTACCATTTCCTCCTCCAGGGAATCTTCCCTACCCAGGGGTCGAACCCAGCTCTCCTGCATTGCAGGCAGATTCTTTATCTTCTGAGCCACCAGGGAAGCCCATTGTCATACATTTTAAGTTGATACAATCTTGTTGGTTATACCTCAGTAAAGCTGGAAAAAAGTTACAAAGCAGACAACTCAATACAAAATTTAAATGGTTCATATTCTGTCATGTGATTTTCAACTTAAGTCTTTAAAAAGCTTGCTGTTGGCCCTGATGAAAGATGATGAGCTTGAATTCAAGCAGAGAGTGAGAAAGGAGGAAATGAAGCAGACCATGAGAGTGGTAGTGGACAGAGGAGACTAGTGGAGCAGGGAGGGAAGGCTGATACCGAGCCTTCTCACCTGGAAGAGCTAATGCTACATTGCTGTAAATGGAAATGGGGAGGAAGATCGAGTTTGAAGTGTGAAGACAGTGGGTTTAGTTGGGCCATGAGGATGGGGGTGCCTGTGGAAGTGCAGGTCGAGCTGTCTCTCACGTCAGTTGGACCACTGACTTCTGGAATGTAATGGGGGAGAAGAGTTCTGGGACACCCTGGTGGACAAGCCTTATGGGTGAAACTCCCTTCTCAGTCAAAATATTAATCATGTACAAGAAATCACTAACTTCCTACCTTACTACTACAATACAAGATCCTTTCAGTAGGTTAAGTTTTGCCATTTAATTGATTAACGAAAACTGAGGACTGTATAATATTAAGAATTTATCCAGGGATACTCAGCCTATCCATCCCAGAAACAGAATTTTCCAACACTCAACTCTTAGCACTCTTGCTTAAACAATGTACTTATCAGGCACGATTTTACTATTGAATCCCAGATTCAAGAACCAAGAGTTGCATCACTTCCCAGGCTGGTTTACCTCCTGGGAAAATGTATCTATTTTTGTAAAAGTCTCTCCAAATCCAGAAAGTTAGCTGGTGCAGTTTTTATTGGCATCTTAAAACCAGAGCAAGGTCTTTGCTCTGAGCAAACACCATTTTAACTCAAGAATCCTTCAGCATCATACACCTGTATTCTCAGCTTGTTTGGGCCACATTTGCAGCTCTGTCTTCTTCACCCACTTAGCACTCTCTCCCAAAGAAAAGTGAATCCCCAGGTCAAGGAAACAAGTTTCTTTGCTGTAGGAGCACTAACACAGCAACACCATCTAAGTTCTAACCACTTCTCACCCTCTTTTTATGCCCATGAGCCTCAAGTTTGAGGAATCCATTGCAAATGTTAATTTTACTGAAAACAGAAAAGCTTTTGTAAAATTATTGCAAAGCAGCTTTCAAGAATTAAGGAAGAAATTGTGAGCCCTGTAGAAATTGTCCTTTATTCACATTTGGAAACATTTGGTAGAGCCACAATGAAGGACAGGTGAACTCTAGGTCTATATAGGAATTTAGGGGCTTTCTCCTTTTCTTGAACCATTTCTCTTCACAACCTCTATGGCTTCTCCTTAGTCTTCTCAGATAAGTCACACTGGAAACCTGCCCTCACAAAGTTCTCCCTGCCCTAATTTAATTCTCTTTCCCTCCTTTGTAGCTGATTTTGAGCCACACAGCCCCAGATGGTCAGTCTGGGAACAGATACAGGCTTTTTCAAAAAGACAATATTGATTCCCTCTAGACCCACAATGACCTCTTTCTTCTAACTCTTCTTACTCCAGTTCACAAGGCTTTTAATCCTCACTGAACACAGCACCCCAGTATGGATCAGAGAATGGGCCACAACTCAAAATCAAATGTTCCGATCCAGGAAGCTTTGACCGGCACAAGCAGTGTTCCATTAAGCAGGGTCTGGTGCCATTGTTTTTTACAAGGCTCTCACCAGCTGGCCTTGCTATGCTTGGCTAAGAATTAGACAAGGGAGGGAGGATCTGGTTTGAATAGGAGGAGAGACAAGCTGGCTTTAGACACCCTAAAGACAAGCTTGAAGGGACAGGGAATAGGCGATGTCCCCTATGGGGTGGTTCTGCTTTTGCGGAAGAACCAAGAAGGCAGGAGAGGTACAAGTTTACACATAATTATCTGGCTCTGAAACAAGACCAAGATTAGAAGAATGGAATCCACTCACTCCAGTCCATGCATGCTCCTTTGACTCCAGCTCTTAGGAAAAATCTATGAGGAAATAAACCAAGATTTTACTTAAAACTTTTACTTTCACACTAGGTATTTGCAACACAATGATGCTTACAGCCATCACATTTTCTTTTGAAAGCTGGCTTTCTTGGTATTCTTTTTGAAGCATCATTTATTCCGCAGCCAAAAAAAAAAAAGGAGTTGTCCTATTTATGAATTTCACAGCTAACACACCAGCATTTTAAAAATATAAACAATGCTAGATAAAAATTTTAATAAAATATATTTGTTATACACACTCAGAATAATAAACAGGATGTATTGATATTCTACATCTGTTTAAACAGTTTTCCAATCATAAAAACCTTGTACAAAGACAGTTTTATATAAGGTTGGGATAACTAACTCTAGAATCAATAGAACTCTGCCACAACTAAGTACCTTGGAAGCGTCTCTTAATTTCTCTAAGCCTCATTCTTCCTTTGTAAATGGAGGCAGATGATACCACTTACAATGAGAGTCAAAAACATAAAAGACAATTAGCACAATGCTTGCATAAACACTTAATAAAAGACATAAATGCTATTTTTGTTACTCATTTCTACTGATTTGGGAATCATCATAAAATGTATCAGTCTTTTTACATAAGTATTTGTTAAAGTGGGTATTAATACTGTAAAGTCCTTCTAGGCTATGCTTATGCTAAGTGATCTGTCACTGTTCCTGATCCTTCTTGTATCTTAGCTTTTGCATCTTAGCCTATTATTTTTTACAGTCCTTCCCTTTGCTGCTTTTAATCTGATCCTGCCGATGCAGGAGATGCAAGAGACATGGGTTCTATCCCTGGGTTGGGGAAGATCCCCTGGAGTAGGAAATGGTAACCCACTCCCGTACTCTTGCCTGGAAAATTCCATGGACAGAGGAGCTTGGTGGACTACAGTCTGAGGGTCTGTAGTCTGAGGGTTGCAGAGTCAAACACAACTGAGCAACTGAACGCATGCACATACACACACAAACACACAAACACACACACACACCCTGTAAACTAAAAATACTCTTTCCCTTTAAGGAAACTAGATAATCTGGTATATTTAAATCACTGGCTTTATTTTTTTTCTTTTTTAATTTATTTTAATTGGACGCTAATTACTTTACAATATTGTATTGGTTTTGCCATACATCAACATGAATCCACCACAGATCTACACGTGTTCCCCATCCTGAACCCCCCTCCCACCTCCTTCCCCATACCATCCCTTCTGGGTCATCCCAGTGCACCAGCCCCAAGCATCCTGTATCCTGCATCGAACCTGGACTGGTGATTCATTTTTTATATGATATTATACAAGTTTCAATGCCATTCTCCCAAATCATCCCACCCTCTCCCTCTCCCACAGAGTCCAAAAGACTGTTCTATACATCTGTGTCTCTTTTGCTCTCTCGCATACAGGGTTATCATTACCATCTTTCTAAATTCCACATATATGCATTAGTATTCTCTACTGGTGTTTTTCTTTCTGGCTTACTTCACTCTATATAATAGGCTCCAGTTTCATCCACCTCATTAGAACTGATTCAAATGTATTCTTTTTAATGGCTGAGTAATTCTCCATTGTGTATATGTACCACAGCTTTCTTATCCATTCATCTGCTGATGGACATCTAGGTTGCTTCCATGTCCTGGCTATTATAAACAGTGCTGCGATGAACATTGGGCTACATGTGTCTCTTTCAATTCTGGTTTCCTCAGTGTGTATGCCCAGCAGTGGGATTGCTGGGTCATAAGGCAGTTCTATTTCCAGTTTTTTAAGGAATCTCCATATTGTTCTCCATACTGGCTGTACAAGTTTGCATTCCCACCAAGAGTATAAGAGTGTTCCCTTTTCTCCATACCCTCTCCAGTATTTAACGCTTGCAGACTTTTAGATCACAGCCATTCTGACTGGCGTGAAATGGTACCTCATTGTGGTTTTGATTTGCATTTCTCTGATAATGAGTGATGTTAAGCATCTTTTCATGTGTTTGTTAGCCATCTGTATGTCTTCTTTGGAGAAATGTCTATTTAGTTCTTTGGCCCATTTTTTTTTTGATTGGGTCGTTTATTTTTCTGGAATTGATCTGCGGGAGTTGCTTGTATATTTTTGAGATTAGTTGTTTGTCAGTTGCTTCATTTGCTATTATTTTCTCCCATTCTGAAGGCTGTCTTTTCACCTTGCTTAAAGTTTCCTTTGTTGTGCAGAAGCTTTTTAATTTTAATTAGGTCCCATTTGTTTATTTTTGCTTTTATTTCCAGTATTCTGGGAGGTAGGTCATAGAGGATCCTGCTGTGATTTATGGCGGAGAGTGTTTTGCTTATGTTCTCCTCTAGGAGTTTTATAGTTTCTGGTCTTACATTTAGATCTTTAATCCATTTTGAGTTTATTTTTGTGTATGGTGTTAGAAAGTGTTCTAGTTTCATTCTTTTACAATGGTTGACCAGTTTTCCCAGCACCACTTGTTAAAGAGATTGTCTTTTCTCCATTGTATATTCTTGCCTCCTTTGTCAAAGATAAGGTGTCCATAGGTGCGTGGATTTATCTCTGGGCTTTCTATTTTGTTTCATTGATCCATATTTCTGTCTTTGTGCCAGTACCATACTGTCTTGATGACTGTGGCTTTGTAGTAGAGCTTGAAGTCAGGCAGGTTGATTCCTCCAGTTCCATTCTTCTTTCTCAAGATTGCTTTGGTTATTCAAGGGTTTTTGTGTTTCCATACAAATTGTGAAATTATTTGTTCTAGTTCTGTGAAAAATACCATTGGTAGCTTGATAGGGATTGCATTGAATCTATAGATTCCTTTGGGTAGTATACTCATTTTCACTATATTGATTCTTCCGATACATGAACATGGTATATTTCTCCATCTATTTATTAGTGTCCTCTTTGATTTCTTTCATCAGTGTTTTATTAAATCACTGGCTTTAAATTTCTACTCAATTCTAAATAAGCAGACTATGGTCTCAAGACATTCCTGTAAAGAAAAGAACATGGGCTTCATGAAATTTATTTCTAAAATGTCCTGGTGTGAGGGCATATCCACCTGAGGAGGGGAGAGCAGTGCTGTGTAGAGAGGGAACAGAATGCAAAATCATGGAGACAGGCAAGGGGCATGTTGGAGAAGAGTGAGGTGTTTGAGGTGACTGGAACATAGGTAACTGTGAGGAAAGGCTGTACATTGATGAGTTTGAAGAGCTAGGGCTCAGTTATTCAGAGTATTGTATAATGTTAATAAGAATGGTATAATTGTAAGTATTTTCAATATTTTAGGCACTGGGTTGAGTATTCTACATCTTTTATCTAATTTAATCCTTGCCACAATCCTGTTAAATCTAATCTATAATTACACTCATCCTATAGTGACAAAATTGAGGCTTGGGAGGACTAAGTAAATTGCCCTAGCTTTATCCAGGACTATCTGGTTTCAAATTCTATTCTTTTAACCCCCATGCTCTATTCTTCCCTAGAATTAGTGTCCATGATGATCACACTGGGTTCCTTATGTGAGCAATGGGGGAGATAGGGGGTGTTTTAAGTGAAAAAGTATTATGATGAGATTTATTTTTAGGAAAATAACTCTGAATGATGGATTATAGAGGAGAGAGGTGATACCATCCTTTCAGCTGAGAGATGGCTGGGAGAACTGAAGACTTTCACAATTTGTCTGGGCATTCAAAATAAACCTAAACAAGACTGGAGCTAAGGCTTTGGCAGCAGAGATGAATGTGGGGCAGGGACTCTAAAAACACCTGTAAGGTAGAAGCAGTAGGATTTGGGGACTGGCTGGATGAAGGAAAAGGAGAAGCAGAATAGTTCATTCAGGAGTTTAGCTCGATGAATGAGTGGATGGTAGGGCTACATCTATGTTAGTGCACCTTCTTTTGTCTTCTAGGGAAGAGATGGCTACGATGGTGTGTATATTGTCACCCTGCTTATTTAACTTATTTGCAGAATACATCATGAGAAATGCTGGGCTGGATGAAGCACAAGCTGGAATCAAGATTGCCAGGAGAAATATAAATAACCTCAAATATGTAGATGACACCACCCTTATGGCATAAAGCAAAGCAGAACTAAAGAGCCTCTTGATGAGAGTGAAAGAGGAGAGTGAAAAAGTAGGCTTAAAGCTCAACATTCAGAAAATGAAGATCATGGCATCCAGTCCCATCATTTCATGGCAAATAGATGGGGAGACAATGGAAACAGTGACAGACTTTATTTTTCTGGGCTCCAAAATCACTGCAGATGGTGACTGCAGCCATGAAATTAAAAGACACTGGCTCCTTGGAAGAAAAGCTATGACCAACCTAGACAGTATATTAAAAAGCAGAGACATTACTTTGCCAACAAAGGTCCATCTAGTCAAAGCTATGGTTTTTCCAGTAGTCATGTATGGGTGTGAGAGTTGGACTATAAAGAAAGCTGAGCACCAAAGAATTGATGCTTTTGAGGTGTGGTGTTGGAGAAGACTCTTGAGAGTCCCTTGGACTCCAAGGAGATCCAACCAGTCCATCCTAAAGGAAATCAGCCTTGAATATTCATTGGAAGGACTGATGCTGAAGCTGAAACTCCAATACTTTGGCCACCTAATGCAAAGAACTGGATGCTTGGGGCTGGTGCACTGGGACGACCCAGAGGGATGGTATGCGGAGGGAGGAGGGAGGAGGATTCAGGATGGGGAACACATGTATACCTGTGACAGATTCATTTTGATATATGGCAAAACCAATACAATATTGTAAAGTTAAATAAAATAAAATTAAAAAAAAAAAAAAAACTGACTCATTTGAAGAGACCCTGATGCTGAGAAAGATTGAAGGTGGGAGGAGAAGGGGATGACAGAGGATGAGATGGTTGAATGGCATCACCGACTCAACAGACACGAGTTTGAGTAAGCTCTGGGAGTCGGTGATAGACAGGGAAGCCTGGCATGCTGCAGTACATGGGGTCACAAAGAGTCAAATATGACTGAGTGACCAAACTGAACTGAAGGGAAACATTAAAATTATTCCTCAGAAGGAAGCCATTACCAAACATGCTTGTGTTAAGTAGGATTGTTTAACACAGGACTCCTCAAGATATGGAAACACTGTATATCAGGAATCATCAAGGAACAGTGCCTTAGGCCTTGGGGGATGTCCTGGCGGTGTGGGTGTGGTGCTGGCTTGGGGGTAGAATTTTGAGCATTATTTTCTTCAGCAGATCTTTGGCAGCATTTCTGTGTCTATCACAGGGCTTGCTCATTTGATATGCACTGCTAAATAAAGATATCTAAAAAATTCTGAAACCAGCAGGTATATACCATAAGTCGGAAATGCAGTGTAGGTGAATACTAAACTATATCTACCTCTGGGTGGAACCAAATACCTTTTTAAACAAACTGTGTACCACCCCAATTAAATTATCAGGCTCTTGGAATTGTTAGAATAAAATGTTTATCAACTGAATTAAAAAAACAGAGATAAGGTTTGATTAATTATTTCATGTACCTCTGGAAGAATCAGGGGAGCCCAATACTTCACTGGAGCTGACAAGTGTTCAGAGTAAATTCAGTTCAGTTGATTGGGGTCTTATTTGCCCCACAGGAAAAAAAACCACCTATGCCTTTGTTTGTAGAATTACATCAGCATTTTACATTGGCAGAAATATGCTCCCAGCTGCCCAAGTCTGTGGTTTCTCTAATCATACAGTAAAGGACTTGTGACCTTAAATAACCCACAAGGGCTTCAATGACAAGAGCTGGGAATCCCTTCGTGGCAACCACAGCAGAATCTGTTGATCTATCATTTTACATCATGGTGGGCAGGTTAACACTTGCTCTCAAAAAGACCTACTAGATGGTTCACTTAGTCAATAGCAGCCCCCAGACCAATATGATCCTCATGGGTTTTGGGCTTTTTTTCTTACTCTAAATGAACTCTTAACATATGCCAGGCAGTGTTACAAATGCTTTATAGATATTAATCTTCATTCATTTCAGTTCAGTTTCTCAGTCGTGTCTGACTCTTTGCAACCCCATGGACTGCAGCATGCCAGTTAGGTAGCATCATTATTCCTATTTAATAAAAGAGGAAAATGAGGCACAGAGAGGTGAAAGCAACTGCCTAAGACCACAGCTTTATGTAATCTTAGAATCTTAGAGAAGTGAAGATTCTGATTCCTATCTTTTCATTCACAGGGTATCCACAGACAAATCCTATTCCTTCCAGCAGAGTTTTCCAAACTTCAGTCATTCACATACCACACATGACTGATTGTTGACATACCACAGACTACCTTTAATATTGCTTATTTAATAGTTTTTTAAAAATCAATACATTTTTAAAAAGCTTTAGTTTTCTGTCAGGATATATACTATACAAACTCACACAATTCATCTGTTAATTTTTTTCTAATCCACATGAAAGTCAATTTATAACTCTTAAAAATGTTGTCCTTGTCCTTCCTAAAATTTGCCCTCTCCCATCCAGGAATATTCAGTGTTACTCTGCTTGGGCTGTAAACTAGAAGTTATTTGTTCTGCACACTAAACATCATTCAGCACAATTAAGTGTCACAGGGTACCTGCTTTGTTCAGGGCAATGTGCCAATGAAGACCTCATTCCACATCACCTCCTCTGTGCAGCTGAGCCAGATAGCCAGAGCCCATGTAGATTCCTGCCTGCCCTGGGTCCAGAGTGTGCACAGGTAATTGAGAGTTTTACTGTTGACAGTCCTACTTTTTCTAAGTCTTCTCTCCCCAGTAAGATGCTAAGCCCCTCCGGAATATTACCACTCGATCCCCCAAAACCACAAATAAAAGAGCCTTGAATTTGTGCTTAGCGATTGATTACAGAACACTGTCAATGCCATGGTGAAAGTGATCAGATCGAGACACAGGAAGAGATGAAAGACAAAGCCCCCAGTCTTCACCAGGCACCTTTCCAGCACTGGCTTATTCATTTGGAATGAATAACCACAGCAGCTCTGTGTGGTAGGAAACTGAGGTGAAGGGTGGCCAAGCAGATTGCAGAAGTTCATGCAGCTGGCAGGGAGCAGAGCTGAGAACTGGCTGATTCCAGGTGAGCGGCTTTTCTACTGCAGCAGCCTTCTGCACTCTGCTTCCAGGTGAAAAAGACACTTTGAGAGGAGGAGTGAAGACATACTTCTCCATCAGGGAGAGACCCTGCAATTCCTCATTACCTCAAAACAAGAGTCCTCTCTGCCAAGAGCTAAATTAATCGGCAATAACAAACTGTGACCGTTGGCAAAAGGCTATGGAAAGAGAACTTTAGCGTAGATGACCAGGGTAATTAACCACCAACACAGTTCTGAGGACCAGAGTCTTGACTAGGCTCCCATTCTCTACTCTGAGTCATCCAAATTCCAGGCTAGAGCGTGGCCAATTGGTTTGTGCTTGAATGGGTTGGGCACCTGTGGGTCCAGCAGCTGCAAGTTTGTCGTTGTTTTTAATCTTGGCTCCTTCACTGGGCCTTAACCAGTCATGCCTGAGAGGAAGGGATGACTAGGCTCTTGACTCTATTCAAACTCTTGGATGGAGAGCCAGTCGGGAGCTGGCAAGCTGGAAGGGAATGCCCAAGTGAGGAGCAGAGCAGTTTCTTGGTGGCCTCTAAACACCTCAGCAGGTGTGAGGACAGGTCCTGGCCGCCACTCGCTGACCTGCAGATGATATGGCTCTGTGTACCAAAGTCCACCAGATTTCCATCTTCTTCATTTAGCCTGACCCGAAGCCAGCCTGATGCTGGCCACTCTGCAGAGAGAGACACACTTTACTCTAGAAGCCTCTTCAAATATGCAGGGAGAAGGGTGAGATTTTGAAGGGTCTGTTTCCAGAGAATGCAGATTGTGTTAATGAAAAGTAACTGAAGTAACATCTTTTGTCTTAAAACATCAAGGATATTGAGTTTCAGTAGGAACAAATGCCAGTCTTTTTTAATTTGCGGGGTGGTGAGGAGATTTAATTCTGGTGTGAGCTCATATTTTAGGGATTTAGGTTTTTTCTCCATGTAAGGATAACGATGCCCTTCGTGCAGGATTATTGAAGGAGCGAGGGTTGAAGACCTGCACTTGAACTTGTGGCAAATATTCAGCTCCCTTCTTTTTCTTTCTTCTTCCATGAATATCTTTTGGACTTAGAAATAATAAACTGGGTATGTAAATTGTGTCAAGTAAAAAATCATAATCTTACTCAACATTAAACTCTTCCCTTACAACCTTTTCCTTAGAAATACATTCCTGTTTTAGTCACTTTTTCAACACACATGCCCCAAAGAAAAGAGGGTGGAGGTTGTGGGTATGTACATCACAAAATCCCTGGTCCTCTGGAAGGGAAAAACAAAAGAGTTGAATTTTCCCCCAGAATATGCTTGTCCTTGAACCACAGCATACAGGCTTGTGAGGGCACCTTGTGAGTGTGCCTGGGGACCAAAATAATTTCCATGAGGACATTATGTATTTTGAACAGACTTTCTCCCAGTGGAAGCAGGTTTTTAACGATAATAATAGCTAATGTATGGTCAGGTGTCAGTCTTTGAAGCATTTAATATGGTTGAACTCTTGGCCCTTTTTATGAAATTGTTATCTTGCTATAATCTCCACTCCACACATGAGGACTTGGAAGCACAGAGTGTTTGGTCCAAGACCATCCAGTTGAGAAGTGGGGGAGTCATATGCAACCTAGCTGGAATATCTACAGCATCCAGCTCTCAGTCACTCACTCTTTCCTAACATTCAAGAGATGGGGCAGGATATATGCAGTCAAGGCAGGTTGGCCTCTGCCTCTGCCTGTTTTGGAGATGAACAGGCATGTGCCCACTGCTGAGCTAATCTCTTGGATCCCACTCTCAACAGGCAGCTGGACTGGGCTCTCTGGGTGAGGGAAAGGGAAGTTTGCACAAGAACAGCACGGTCCAACTTTTTAAGATGAGTGCCTAAAGACAGGTCTTTCAGAGACATGGAGTTAAAGGGGTGGAGTTAACAAAGACACTTGTAACTGGGGTTGTTCATGAACTGCAAAAAGTGAGGAGTGTTGTAACTAATGAGGAGGGGAATTAAATATGAAGCTGGGAAGGAAAAGCAGGCTCCAGGACTTCAGAGAGCTCCGCACCAAGGAGTTTGATTTTATCCTGCAGGTCAGTGCTTCACCAGTGTTTCCACTTTAAAATCTTAAGGGAATGATTGCCTATCTCTGTAAGTTCCTGGTCAGGAGCCAACAATCCCAAGTGTGAAATTCCTCTGGAATTCCATGTTACATCTTTAACAGCCAGGAAAATTATGTGTTCTACTCCGTAATATATTTTCATTTGTTAATGTAAAAATTACATTTTAAATTTATCACCAATGGCATTACAAAAGATCCATTGTATTTATCATGTGCCCTTGCTTACACCATGAGGCTCCTCACTTGGAGAAGGATCCCTCCCCTGGTTTGAGAATCACAGGTCTAGACAAGAGGAGCCATTGAAAGGTATTAAACTAGGAAGGGACATCATTCAATTTGAATTTTATTTTCTTTTTTCTTTTATTTTATTTAACTTTACAATATTGTATTGGTTTTGCCATATATGAAAATGAATCTGCCACAGGTATACATGTGTTCCCCATCCTGAACCCTACTCCCTCCTCCCTCCCCATACCATCCCTCTGGGTCCTCAATTTGAATTTTAGAAAGCACTCTGGCAACAGCATAGGGGAGGGAGTAGAGAGGAGAGAAGGCAAAGGAGAGGGAGACAACTGGTTAGGAAACAATGCCAATATCACAGGTCAAAGATGGTGTAAAAAGCCAGAAAGAAAACAGTATAGAGCCCTTTGGCTAGGTGTGTCTCTGGAGAATAAGAACCAAAAAGAGGTATTTTCTCAAGACTGAAAGAAATGTCTAGAATTCAACCTAGAAGAGGATCTTTGCTAGTTCTTTTTAAAATTTTTTATAATCTAATGTTGGTGCTGGATTCTCAATATTCAAACTGCACAAGTTTATGGCACCAGCAAAGTAGGGGCACAGAGAGAGAAGGAAAGAGAAATTAGAAAGAATACACCATAGTGCCATCCTACATCTAAGATCTATGCCATTTTGAGAGATGAGGTTATCTAATGATTCAATACTGTTTTCCTTTTTCCTTGCTTATGGGAGTGTGGGCACTTTAATCTTTCAGGGTGATGCTCCTTAAACTTTAGCCCAGGGGAAGGACACAGAGTTCCCATATTTTGGGAGCCTGAGCAGACCAGAGGACAGGCTGGGAGTCATGCACACTCAGCCAAAGACAGAAGGGTTTTCTCAATTGCTGATGCACTTTCATTGGTGAGGAAAGTCACAGAATTTTCTGAGTAGTTACAAATGGTGCCACTGCTGGAAAAACTGGCATACCACAGCACCTGGAGGCCTGGCAAACAAATGTCTAGGCTTCACAATGCTACACAGGCCCACTTCTTAGATCCCATATGATGACATGGTTGGATTCCACCAATACATTTTCTCTGCCGATGGAAATAGTATTTGTATAAACAGTTAATTTGCCACTGTTTCTCACTGCAGGCATGAAACCCTTATTTTCCTTCCCAACTTAATCCTAATTTGAATCCTGGTTTTATCAGGAGAAGATAAATCGTTAATTTTCTCTGACTCTTTTCAACAGGGCTTCCTAGTTGCTAGCTCTTCATATCTGACATCCTCATTTTCTGGGCAAAAATAAAAACCCCAGTAATATTGGGAATAAGCTGTAAAATAATAAAAATTTTAAAGATAATGTATCTCTTATTTAGTACTTATTCTATGCCAGAGCCTGTGCTAAGTGATTTACATTCATTGTCTCAGTTGATCTCCACAAGAAATAAATAAGATCTGTAATCATAATTATCAGAGATTGAGGCTTAGAGACGGCAATGCTGAGATTCAAACCTTGGCAGATGTATTTCGAATCTGTCTCTCTTCACTTATGAGCTATATTGATTGTTCTTCTGCCAAGAAATTTGGGTCTTCCATTCAGGGGATAACCAGCCAGAATTGGCCTACACACATCCCGTTTTGAGCTCAACATTTTTCTGTTGGTAGTACTTCCTGAAGCCTTTCAGTGATTCACTTCCGGGTCACCTCTACCCTCTGTGAGCCTTGTGAGACATTTAAACGTCAGAGCCACATTTGTTCCTTTGAGCTACAGCACTTCTTTTCCTGGGGACATGCTACTTTCATTAGGATTAAAACTGCCCTCAGCAATAAATATTAAAAACCTGCCCAGTGAAAAGAGCAGCTTCCTCAGAAGCTTATGAGGATTAGAATTTTTAAGAAGGCCCTGCTACATACGACCACCCCTCTTCTTCGCTACCCCTTTGTGTGCTCCTGCTTGGGTGTGCTTTCAGCATCAATCAGATTTGGTATTTTGTGCAAATCCGTTCATACTAATTGTCTGCCCATATTGCTGTATGCCTCGGATAGAATGGCCAGGGGGAAATGGAACCTCACTCCTTCTCCCCACCCCTGGGGGGATTCAGATTTCATGTGCTTGATCTTCGTTGGTGGCGAGATGAAAATGCTTGCTATACACAGCGGCTTTCCTCCCTGACATTCAATGGCAGTCCTGCTGATGGGGGACCTCAGCCATCCTATTTGTTAGTGAGCCACCCACGGAAGACTCAGACCAGTACAAGCCAGGAATCAGCTAGCTGAGGCACGGAGTCTCTCTGTGTGTGGCAAGAGACTTGTGCAAGTTGATTATTTTGGGTATGGATTGTGGTTCCACTGCTTCATGGTATGAGAATAGTGATCCCCAGTTTACTTGTCTATAAAATGAAGATGATGACACCTACCCATTGGGGCTGGCTGCTGAAATAATTAAATGTGTTATATAAAATGTTTAGCATAAAGCTTGGAGCAGAAGAATGTTGAATGTTAGCTTTACCCCGCTCCCCTCTCTGGCTGGAAGCCTTAATGGAAGATGAGGTATTTGTTATCCATGTTCCTAAACATCCCCAGAGACTTGTGGTTCCTGCATCGAAAACCACATTCATGGTTCCCAGCTAGTTGGGTGTCCTTGGGCCTGAGCTTCCCCATATGAATATATGAGTGTGGAATTTTTTTAAAAGTATATAGTAATTACATTCTTGGACAAATGGTACATTTTCTAGAAAAACACAGAGAATTCTTTCAGCACCCAAAACTGGGTAGGAATTGCTTGATATATGGGTAGCAACTCAGAGAAACTAATGATTTACAATGAATACTGTAAAGAAAAGTCTGGGTAAGCTCTATATTTCATCCCTCTGGCAATGAGCTATACAAAGGTTTGCATCTTAAATCAACTGGTGGTTGTTCACCAGAAGGATGTGGTCTAAATAGATTTGTATGACAGGGCAATTACTCATCATGGAAAGGATCCCAGCTGTCATCATGGCTTCTCCCTAAGCACTCAGTGAGCAAGCAGTTATGGAATGACAGGGCTGACCTCCTGTTTACTGCCCCAAAGTTCTCTGAGCCAGAGTCACAGAGGAAGTTCATCAGCAAGACCCAGGAGGTACAAAGTGCAGTCCGTGCCCACAGCTGGCAATGTGACATCTAGGAGGAACCTGTTTGCCCCACTCCTTCTTGTGATTACTGGTGGCAATTTTGGCAGGGGACAGAAGAACCATACTGGTACTCCCCCAATTCAGGATCTTCATGGGCTAAGGGCTAGCTGCGGGGCGTGGGGTGGGGGGTGGGGGAAGGGCAGCATGGAGAGGAGCAGAGACTGTAGTCTAAGGGACTGGAATCCCAACTCTGCTAATCACTGACTGTGTGACCTGGGACAAGAAAACTACATTTCTCTGACTATTTTCCTAGCTAAAAAATGGGGGTGATAATTCCTACTTACAAAGATCATTGTGAATGAATGTGTATGAATGTGGCTGGTACTCAGCGAATGTCATTCTACCTTATATTAATGATAGTTAATATCCACCCAGTGCTTTTATATGCCAAGAGCTGCACTAAGCACAGGACATGGATTTTGCTCACGACAACTCCCTATTTTATAGACAAGGAAAGTGAAAGAACAGAGGGCTTCATGACTTGCCTGTGCATGGCTAGCATGGAGCTAGCAAATGGCAGAGACAGGCTTGACCAGGCAGATTGGATCCAGACTGCCTTGCAGTTGTCACAGGGAAGAAACTCACCTTGGCTTAGAGCTTAGGAAGCACCTTCTGTGCTGCCTGTAAATAATCCTCAAGGATTCTACTCAGTCTTGCTGAAGAGTGAGATAGAAATCTCAGAAGTCACCATGACATAGAAACCCACAGGGACTGCCACAGAAGCTCAGAGGGAGTTGGTGACCACAGGAGATACCTATTCCTTCCCCTATGGCTTCCAGCTCCATCCCTTTTTGCATTTGGGCACAGGCAGGTGTTCTGCCCACCACAAGACTTAGACAGCAGAGGAGTAATATTTAGACCAATAACACTGTCACCCTCTGCCTCCTGAGCACTGTGTGTACACAGACTGACAAGCCTGCACTGCCTCACCAGCAATTAGGTCATGTCTCTGTACAATACGTGTTGCTTCTGTGTTAGGAAAAAAAGAAAAAAAAAGAACTTTCTTCTGCACTGTCTACTGCTTTTTTCCCTCCAGTAAAAATAATCAGTTTAATATCCACTTGAAAAGATAATAATGTAACACCAAGAAAATCCACCGATGACCCAAGGGGATGATCAGACATGAAAACAGAAGGATCTTTCCTACACTTACTGTTAAAGCAAACCATACGAGACAGGTACTCTTATTAAACCCATTTTGCAGATGAGGAAACTGAAGGTAACTTCTCCAGGATCTCACAGGCAGTCAGCAGGGACTTCAGCTCAGGCAGTTGGACTCTGAGAGCTCATGCTCTTAACCACAGAAAGGACAGGTAGGTGATGGGGACTCCAGATTGGTTTATTCAGACTGCCTGTCATTGCGGAGGCCACAGAAGTGCCTGACCTTCCCTCTTCTTGATGTAGAGTGGCCAAATCCTTCTTCCAGATGTTTCTGCCATCCCTGCCCACTCCCTGCGTCTGATGATTCCATCAGGGCTTGCCTGTAGGGGCTGACTGTCCTCTACATAGCAGGGTTCTTATTAGCTGTGGCCTCCATACACATGCTGTGCCCACGTGTAAAACTGGCTTCATGGGTGTGCGTTCACACAGTGCCATGCACTGAGACGGGTGCTGTGCTTGGTTCAATGCCAGGCTGTTCCTATCTTGAAATTCTTAATAATTTTTGCCATGTTCCTCTAGGCCTCAAAATTATGAAGCTCATTCTGCCTGCTTCTTTGGTGTTCATTTTATGTTTGTCAAAGTGATAAGATTGTGGTTAGGTGATTTTGTGTGGCAAATCTCATAAGAGGATTCTCTACAAAATGCATGGAGAATGGTCACTGCAGGTGATAATGTGGCAACTAGCCAAACCGTTGAACATATAACACATGCTCACATTGGAAAACTAGGGCTGTGACCATAGGTGCAAGACTAAGACTATGCCCCTGAGACTCTCTCCAGCAATTAGCTATGTATCCACAGGTCAGCCCAAGTCCACAGCCGTTCTGTGTCCATGTGGTAGACACCCTGCTGCCAGAGAAATGCACCATTATGAGACACACTGCTTTGTCTCATGAGGTTTTAATGAGATTATGAGCTATCAAAGTTTTCATACCTGATGTAGTAATCCTACTTTAGAGGATTTAGGTTAAGGAAATCCTTTTTTAAAAAAAGAAAAAAATGTAAAAACCCTGATATTTAGTGAGGTAGCAGCAAGAAGAAAGGAGAAATGAAACTAAATATTCAGAAACATGGGGATGGTTAAATAAATTATAGATCTCAACTTGATGAAAAGTATGTGGAGGTTGATGAACTTTTTATCTACAGGGCCAGAGGGTAAATATCTCAGGATCTGCAGGCCATAGAGTTTCCGTCACAACTACTGCATTTTGCCGTTTGTAACAGACATAGGCAGTACATAGACATGACTGTGTTCCAGTGAAACTTTATTTACAAAAGCAGATTGAGCTGGTGAGAAGCAGTTTGTCAACTCATGGCACCATCACTGAAATGACAGTTATTAAGACTGTATTAACAGGAGATAGTTAATGAAAAAGGCAGGATAAAAAACAGCATAATCTCGATAATTACAACTGTGTATAATGTATTTGTCTATATTTTTTAAGCAGGTAGTAGTTGGGCTGGAGAGCTAGGATTATGAGATGATGTTCTTCTCTTTGCTTTGAGGGAGATTTTCCTAGTCTTGATATTCTTTCATATATTTAACTCTGAATATGTACAAAATAGATTCAGATCCCTTCAAATCAAGTCTTTCTACCAAGCAGTCAAAGGATGATGAGAAAGCATGGACTGTGCTCACACATAACAGGCTTTGCTCCCCTAATCTTTAAACTGCTATCTTTAGATGTTTCCCTCTGGCTGGCATAAAATCACTTTCGCTGACCTGGGCTCAGCTGGGCTTATGGTCACTGTGGTGGTTGCCCTTTTCCAGGGAAGCTGGGTGCACCACTGGGCACCGGAAAATTTGCAGTGGGAAAAGGGAGGAAAGAGAAGTGACATTTTTTACAAAGGAAGGAGAACAGTGTTGACTGTCTTACCACGAATCCTTCCAGTTAATAACCGAATACAAGATATCATGAATTTGTGTTACGAGACCACCTGCCTAAAAGACTCTCTTGTTTTGTTTTGCTTTATTGAACTATGGGGTGGTCCCCATTAGTGGATTTCACTGTATACAGATTTAGTCAAAGCCATTATTATATTTAAATTTGTTGAGCTGGAGTTTAATAAGGGATTTATCCCCAAAGGAAATCGACTTGCCTTTGTGTATGTGTTCATTTCAAAATACAGTATCTTGTCTCATTAAATCCCAAAGAATGGGGGATTATAACAGAACAAAGCAGGCACTGCTTTTATTAAGCAGTCCCAACAATGTGCTGTGAAGACGGTGAGCTTTCTTTTCTTTCTTTGGGATTACATAATTGAACTTGAGTTGATATAAAGAGAAGATTTCTGAAAGAGGCAAACTTGAAAACAATATCATTTCTTAAAAAAACTTTTTTTTTCTCCTTCAAGATCTAGTACTAAATAAGAGATTTTTCTTTCTAGTGCTCCAGTCTGTTAGTTAGCACAATGAAATAATTTCCCAAACTATAGCTCTTGTTACCAATTATTGTGGAAATAGATGGGCTATATCCAAAGTCGAGCATTGAAATGTCACAATAAAATTCATGGAGAGAGAAGTGCCTGGAGCAGTCTCTTTAATTTTAATCTGCGTGTATCTGATAAGCACCTCAAAGATAAAACATTACCATTCCCTTCATCCATAATTGATCATTAAGTCTAACTGGGAGGCTCTTTTCCCTTTGTACAAACTGTTGTGTCCTGGAAATCATCCATGGCAAGAATGGGGACAAAGACAATCAATCACCTGGCAATCCTAAAGGTAGAAGGGCTTAGGGAGTAGTGATAATAACTAAACATGATTTGAGGGCTTGCTCACACTTATACTATATATGCGTACATGTGTTTTGTTGCTCAGCTCTCCAGGGTCCTCTGTCCATGGGGTTTCTCCAGACAAGAATACTGGAGTGGCTTACCATGCCCTCCTCCAGGGCATTTTCCCAATCTAGGGATCAAACCCAGGTCTCCCACATTGCAGGCAGATTCTTTACTGGCTGAGCTATCTGGGAAGCACATATGCCTTATACAACCCTAACCCCACGCCATGGCTGCATGGGCGCAGGAGGGCCTAGAGGAGCTATCCCACATTGAAGGTCAGGAAGGGCGGTGGTGAGGAGATACCCCTTGTCCAAGGTAAGGAGCATTGGCTGTGCTTTGCTGGAGCAGCCATGAAGAGATGCCCCATGCCCAAGGTAAGAGAAACCCAAGTAAAACAGTAGGTGTTGCAAGAGGGCATCAGAGGGCAGACACACTGAAACCATACTCAGAGAAAACTAGTCAATCTAATCACACTAGGACCACAGCCTTGTCTAACTCAATGAAACTAAGTCATGCCCGTGGGGCAACCCAAGATGGGCGGGTCATGGTGGAGAGATCTGACAGAATGTGGTCCACTGGAGAAGGGAATGGCAAACCACTTCAGTATTCTTGCCTTGAGAACCCCATGAACAGTATGAAAAGGCAAAATGATAGGATACTGAAAGAGAAACTCCCTAGGTCAGTAGGTGCCCAATATGCTACTGGAGATCAGTGGAGAAATAACTCCAGAAAGAATGAAGGGACGGAGCCAAAGCAAAAAGAATACCCAGCTGTGGATGTGTCTGGTGATAGAAGCAATTTCCGATGCTGTAAAGAGCAATATTGCATAGCAACCTGGAATGTCAGGTCCATGAATCAAGGCAAATTGGAAGTGGTCAAACAAGAGATGGCAAGAGTGAATGTCAACATTCTAGGAATCAGCGAACTGAAATGGACTGGAATGGGTGAATTTAACTCAGATGACCATTATATCTACTACAGCAGGCAGGAATCCCTCAGAAGAAATGGAGTAGCCATCATGGTCAACAAAAGAGTCTGAAATGCAGTACTTGGATGCAATCTTAGAAACGACAGAATGATCTCTTTGTTTCCAAGGCAAACCATTCAATATCACAGTAATCCAAGTCTATGCCCCAACCAGTAACGCTGAAGAAGCTGAAGTTGAACGGTTCTATGAAGACCTACAAGATCTTTTAGAACGAACACCCAAAAAAGATGTCATTTTCATTATAGGGGACTGGAATGTAAAAGTAGGGAGTCAAGAAACACCTAGAGTAACAGGCAAATTTGGCTTTGGAATACAGAATGAAGCAGGGCAAAGACTAATAGAGTTTTGCCAAGAAAATGCACTGGTCATAGCAAATACCCTCTTCCAACAACACAAGAGAAGACTCTATACATGGACATCACCAGATGGTCAACACCGAAATCAGACTGATTATATTCTTTGCAGCCAAAGATGGAGAAGCTCTATACAGTCAGCAAAAACAAGACCAGGAGCTGACTGTGGCTCAGATCATGAACTCCTTATTGCCAAATTCAGACTGAAATTGAAGAAAGTAGGGAAAACCACTAGACCATTCAGGTATGACCTAAATCAAATCCCTTATGATTATACAGTGGAAGTGAGAAATAGATTTAAGGGCCTAGATCTGATAGATAGAGTGCCTGATAAACTATGGAATGCGGTTCATGACATTGTACAGGAGACAGGGATCAAGACCATCCCCATAGAAAAGAAATGCAAAAAAGCAAAATGGCTGTCTGGGGAGGACTTACAAATAGCTGTGAAAAGAAGAGAAGTGAAAAGAAGAGAAGTGAAAAGCAAAGGAGAAAAGGAAAGATATAAACATCTGAATACAGAGTTCCAAAGAATAGCAAGAAGAGATAAGAAAGCCTTCTTCAGCGATCAATGCAAGGAAATAGAAGAAAACAACAGAATGGGAAAGACTAGAGATCTCTTCAAAAAATCAGAGATACCAAAGGAACATTTCATGCAAAGATGGGCTTGATAAAGGACAGAAATGGTATGGACTTAACAGAAGCAGAAGATATTAAGAAGAGGTGGCAAGAATACACAGAAGAACTGTACAAAAAAGATCTTCATGACCCAGATAATCACGATGGTGTGATCACTGACCTAGAGCCAGACATCCTGGAATGTGAAGTCAAGTGGGTCTTAGAAAGCATCACTATGAACAAAGCTAGTGGAGGTGATAGAATTCCAGTTGAGCTATTCCAAATCCTGAAAGATGATGCTGTGAAAGTGCTGCACTCAATATGCCAGCGAATTTGGAAAACTCAGCAGTGTCCACAGGACTGGAAAAGGTCAGTATTCATTCCAATCCCAAAGAAAGGCAATGCCAAAGAATGCTCAAGCTACAGCACAATTGCACTCATCTCACACGCTAGTAAAGTAATGGTCAAAATTCTCCAAGCCAGGCTTCAGCAGTACGTGAAACGTGAACTTCCTGATGTTCAAGCTGGTTTTAGAAAAGGCAGAGGAACCAGAGATCAAATTGCCAACATCCGCTGGATCATAGAAAAAGCAAGAGAGTTCCAAAAAAACACACATCTATTTCGGCTTTATTGACTATGCCAAAGCCTTTGACTGTGTGGATCACAACAAATTGTGGAAAATTCTGAAAGAGATGGGAATACCAGATCACCTGATCTGCCTCTTGAGAAATCTGTATGCAGGTCAGGAAGCAACAGTTAGAACTGGTCATGGAACAGCAGACTGGTTCCAAATAGGAAAAGGAGTACATCAAGGCTGTATATTGTCACCCTGCTTATTTAACTTATATGCAGAGTACATCATGAGAAACGCTGGGCTGGAAGAAACACAAGTTGGAATCAAGATTGCTAGGAGAAATATCAATAACCTCAGATATGCAGATGACACCACCCTTATGGCAGAAAGTGAAGAGGAACTCAAAAGCCTCTTGATGAAAGTCAAAGTGGAGAGTGAAAAAGTTGGCTTAAAGCTCAACATTCAGAAAACGAAGATCATGGCATCTGGTCCCATCACTTCATGGGAAATAGATGGGGAAACAGTGCAAACAGTGTCAGACTTTCTTTTTCTGGGCTCCAAACTCACTGCTGCAGATGGTGACTGCAGCCATGAAATTAAAAGACGCTTACTCCTTGGAAGGAAAGTTATGATCAACCTAGATAGCATATTCAAAAGCAGAGACATTACTTTGCCAACAAAGGTCTGTCTAGTCAAGGCTATGGTTTTTCCTGTGGTCATGTATGGATGTGAGAGTTGGACTGTGACAAAGGCTGAGCACCGAAGAATTGATGCTTTTGAACTGTGGTGCTGGAGAAGACTCTTGAGAGTCCCTTGGACTGCAAGGAGATCCAACCAGTCCATTCTGAAGGAGATCAGCCCTGGATTTCTTTGGAAGGAATGATGCTAAAGCTGAAACTCCAGTACTTTGGCCACCTCATGCGAAGAGTTGACTCATTGGAGAAGACTCTGATGCTGGGAGGGATTGCGGGCAAGAGGAGAAGGGGACGACAGAGGATGAGATGGCTGGATGCATCACTGACTCGATGGACATGAGTCTGGATGAACTTTGGGAGTTGGTGATGGACAGGGAGGCCTGGCGTGCTGCAATTCATGGGGTCGCAAAGAGTCGGACACGACTGAGGGACTGATCTTATCTGATCTGATCTAAGCTCATTTAATCTTCTCAGTAGCCCAAGGTGTTAGCACTAATGCTTTACCCATTTTACAGATGAGGAAATATGTTCAAACATCTTGCCTAAGGTCACAGAGTTAAGAACTTGCTTTTTTTGAAAAAAACTTTTATATTACATTGGAATCTATAGTTGTTTAACAATGTTGTTAGTTTTGGGTATATAGCAAAGTGATTCAGTTATATATATATATATATATATATATATATATATATACCACACACACACACACACACACACATATATCTATTCTTTTTCAAATTCTTTTACAATTTAGGTTGTTACATAACACTGAGCAGATTTCTGTGGGCTAAACAGTAGGTTTTTATTGATTTTCCATTTTAAATACAGCAATGTATACATGTCAATTTCAATGTCTCTAATCCTTCCCTACTCTTTTCCCCGGAAACTTTTAGTTCCTTCTCTGAGTCTGCAGTTTTGTAAATAAGCTCATTTGTATCATTCCTTTTTAGATTCCACATATGAGATATTTCTCTTTGTCTTACTTCATGCAGTATGACAATGTTATGAAGATATTGAGCAAGACTTAAACTCAGGTCTCTGAGATGTCCAAAACCTCAACTTATCCAGCATGTTGCCTGCCCAAAGGGAAAAGTTCCAAAACCTTGAGAAGAGGGTGCATTTCTTGAGTGTATGGAAGGAGGCTTTTCTCAGAAAAAAAGTTCTTTTTGGTGGAGTGGAACAAAATAATTCTACCTTGTTAGCCAAATGTGAAATTATTCTATGAAACTAAGGGCCAATGATTGAACCAGGTGCTATAGATGGAGTACAGATGGAAAAAGATAAATAGTTCAAAATGATCAGAAATTCGAGGATCTCATTCCCTGCTTCTCAATAAATTAAAAACTTAAGGCTATTGATCATATATATGAAAATGACCTGAATTCTGGGGATGGGAGGCATAGGATCAGCTGGTAACCAGCATTTTAACAACTTCTTTTAGGAAATTCATGTATGTCATATCACATACATGCACTTATACACAAGCATAGTCACTCAATTTATCTGGCTGAATAGTGGACTATATGATATACTATATGTAGTGGTATATATATGTATATATCAGATCAGATCAGATCAGTCGCTCAGTTGTGTCCGACTCTTTGCGACCCCATGAATCACAGCACGCCAGGCCTCCCTGTCCATCACCAACTTCCGGAGGTCACTCAGACTCACATCCATCGAGTCAGTGATGCCATCCAGCCATCTCATCCTCTGTCGTCCCCTTCTCCTCCTGCCCCCAATCCCTCCGAGCATCAGAGTCTTCTCCAATGAGTCAACTCTTAGCATGAGGTGGCCAAAATACTGGAGTTTCAGCTTTAGCATCATTCCTTCCAAAGAACACCCAGGGCTGATCTCCTTCAGAATGGACTGCTTGGATCTCCTTGCAGTCCAAGGGACTCTCAAGAGTCTTCTCCAACACCACAGTTCAAAAGCATCAATTCTTCGGCGCTCAGCCTTCTTCACAGTCCAGCTCTCACATCCATACACGACCACAGGAAAGACCATAGCATTGACTAGGCGAACCTTTGTTGGCAAAGTAATGTCTCTGCTTTTGACTATGCTATCTAGGTTGGTCATAACTTTCCTTCCAAGGAGTAAGTGTCTTTTAATTTCATGGCTGCAGTCACCATCTGCAGTGATTTTGGAGCCCAGAAAAAGAAAGTCTGACACTGTTTGCACTGTTTCCCCATCTATTTCCCATGTAGTGATGGGACCAGATGCCATGATCTTCATTTTCTGAATGTTGAGCTTTAAGCCAACTTTTTCACTCTCCACTTTGACTTTCATCAAGAGGCTTTTGAGTTCCTCTTCACTTTCTGCCATAAGGGTGGTGTCATCTGCATATCTGAGGTTATTGATATTTCTCCCAGCAATCTTGATTCCAACTTGTGTTTCTTCCAGTCCCAGCGTTTCTCATGATGTACTCTGCATATAAGTTAAATAAGCAGGGTGACAATATACAGCCTTGACGTACTCCTTTTCCTATTTGGAATCAGTCTGTTGTTCCATGTCCAGTTCTAACTGTTGCTTCCTGACCTGCATACAAATTTCTCAAGAGGCAGATCAGGTGATCTGGTATTCCCATCTCTTTCAGAATTTTCCACAGTTTATTGTGATCTACACAGTCAAAGGCTTTGGCATAGTCAATAAAGCAGAAATAGATGTTTTTCTGGAACTCTCTTGCTTTTTCCATGATCCAGCAGATGTTGGCAATTTGATCTCTGGTACAATATGTATATATACATGTATATATACAATATATATACATTGGCTCTTCTTTCATATTTTATGGTATTTTAATTTCAAAAATTAAAAATTCTAATTTACCTACCTTTCTCACTTAAAAAGCATGCTAATCAATGTTTTCTTAATGACAGGGTAGTCATCAGAAACTATGCATTATTGTCTTCTAAAATGTATGCCTTTAAGTCTCATTGACGTCTGCTGCTAAGTCGCTTCAGTCGTGTCCGGCTCCGTGCGACCCCATAGATGGCAGCCCACCAGGCTCCCCCGTCCCTGGGATTCTCCAGGCATTGAGGTCTAGGGACTATCAATTCCTACATTACATGACACCAGGCTGCTATTCCCTTGGAAATATATAAACTGCAATTTGGAAAGTTCTTTGTGGTGCCAAGAAAATAATATGTGCTTTGGAGATTTAAAGACCTGGATTGATTTCCAGCTGTGTGATTTTAGGTAAGTCATTTAAGTTCTATGAGCCTAAATTTTTCTCATCGACAAAATGGGAATAAATTTTAATACTTGTACATATGACTTGGAACAAAGTTAAAAATGTAAAGTAAATGGAAATTATTCTTACTATGTCACCCTTTTTGTCAGTATCCTGGCTTCCTACTATTAGTGCTATTTACTCTATAAAATCCTCACTATTAATTAGCTTACTCTTTCATGCTATGGACGGACATACTAGGTGACAGCTGGTGGTGGCTCAGTGGTAAAGAATCCACCTGCCAATGAAGGAGACACAGGTTTGATCCCTGGGTTGGGAAGATCCCTTTGAGAAGAAAACAGCGACCTACTCCAATATTCTTGCCTGGGAAATCCCATGGACAGAGAAGCCTCATAGTCTACAGTCCATGGGGTTGCCAAGAGTTGGACACAACTTAGTAAGTAGATGACAACAAAGAATAAATGGGCTCTGAGTAAATAATAGGCATAGTTTTCATGGCTGCTTAAAATCAGACTCCCTGTTCCAGATTTGTGTTCTAGCATCTTGAACAGGATGATATACAAATTTCATCTTGTATGCCAACTCTGATCTCTTGGAAATGGCTTCCTGGAACGTTGGCTTGAAAAGGACTCTGCACTCCAGTCCTGGCTCAGTGTGAAAGACGGCAGTAATCAATTAGTAATGTCTGCCTTGGGCAAGGGATGGCGGTGGGGTAAGACGGGTGATACATGTGCCACATATTTGCTGAAACTAATCTAGGTTCTCAAGCTTTCCTATCCAACTCAGCTATCTTCATATAAATGAGGGGGTATGTACATTTATGAATATCAGATCAGATCAGTCACTCAGTCGTGTCCGACTCTTTGCGACCCCATGAATCACAGCACGCCAGGCCTCCCTGTCCATCACCAACTCCCGGAGGTCACTCAGACTCACATCCATCGAGTCAGTGATGCCATCTAGCCATCTCATCCTCTGTTGTCCCCTTCTCCTCTTGCCCTCAATTCCTCTCAGCATCAGAGTCTTCTCCAATGAGTCAACTCTTCGCATGAGGTGGCCAAAGTACTGGAGTTTCAGCTTTAGCATCATTCCTTCCAAAGAAATCCCAGGGCTGATCTCCTTCAGAATGGACTGGTTGGATCTCCTTGCAGTCCAAGGGACTCTCAAGAGTCTTCTCTAACACCACAGTTCAAAAGCATCAATTCTTTAGCGTTCAGCCTTCTTCACAGTCCAGCTCTCACATCCATACATGACCACAGGAAAGACCATAGCCTTGACTAGGTGAACCTTTGTTGGCAAAGTAATGTCTCTGCTTTTGACTATGCTATCTAGATTGGTCATAAGTTTCCTTCCAAGGAGTAAGTGTCTTTTAATTTCATGGCTGCAGTCACCATCTGCAGTGATTTTGGAGCCCAGAAAAAGAAAGTCTGACACTGTTTGCACTGTTTCCCCATCTATTTCCCATGAAGTGATGGGACCAGATGCCATGATCTTCGTTTTCTGCATGTTGAGCTTTAAGCCAACCTTTTCACTCTCCACTTTCACTTTCATCAAGAGGCTTTTGAGTTCCTCTTCACTTTCTGCCATAAGGGTGGTGTCATCTGCATATCTGAGGTTATTGATATTTCTCCCAGCAATCTTGATTCCAATTTGTGTTTCTTCCAGTTCAGCGTTTCTCATGATGTACTCTGCATATCTGTATGTGTATATAAATCCACTTATATATCTATAAAGTATCAATTTTATTGAAGTCTGAATGCATTGGGGATTCTAACATGACATGGTTTTATTTTTCACTAATCACTATTCTAAACTCTTATGTCAGAGGCCCCTTTGGGCATATCCCATTAGTTTTTGTTAAAAATGTAGCTATTTAAAAAGGAATTAGTTCAGCCCACTTTTAAAGTCTAACCCCAAACTATTACAGATCTCCTCTCCTTTTCTCTGCAGCACAGGCTTAGTCTATATTTCAAGAGACTTGCAGAAGTGAAGTCAAGAGGGTTTCTCCTTTAATTCTTTTTTCTCCTTTCTCTCCTGGGTCAGACTCTGGGACACCTTCTCTCCCTCAGCCCTATCCACTTCTGGATCTGTAGATCCTCTGGAAAAGGAAAGAGGGGAGAAGGTAGGGGTCCTGACTGTCTGTGTATAGTGGGAGGCATCTTTGATCTCTGGCTTGGTCTGGTTTTGTCTGCCACTGGTAGCCTGTGCTCATGGGATAGTCTCTTCATGGTTTTAGGAGGTGAGGGCCATTTTCATTCCATCCCCCCATTGCTGAAGGACAGTAAGGTTACTTTTGTAGACAGAGTTCCACATCTTCAATCCCTTCTCCAGATGGGGCAACCATCAGTTGGGAGCCCCCTTGGTAGCCCCAGGGTTTCTCTCTCTTGCTATGGAGCCCTGGGGAATCCTTTTACATACTCTCAATGATAAGGTGGGTGGGAATTTGTGCCTGATTTCTTCTCAAGCACAATAAACTGCTGTGGGCTATCTTGTTGTCATCAGAAACTTCCAAGAATGAGGCAGATCCTAGACTCCATAGTCACTCAAACCCCAGACTCTAGAGGATGCATTGAGCTCTCCCATTTACTCTCTCTCCACCCTCTGCTCCACCATGCTGGCAGGACCAAAGGGAGTCTTCAGGGTGCCTGTCAAAAGAGCACGCATTTAAGTGAAGAGATGCTGGTCTTCCCTTCACTGGGGAACCTTCAATCTCTAAATCATTCTCTTGAGTGCTCTTTTATGTTCATATGATTCATTTATAGCTGTACCTTTTGAACCTGATACTGAGCCTAATATCAGCAGGTCAGGCAGTAAGAAGGGAAAGAAGGAAGTAAAGTAGGGGAGAGCAAGAATGAGTCGCAACCCACAGGGATGAAGTGGAATCTGGGTCAGTCTCTCACTGTCTCCAGCTTCAAAGATAGGACTCCTGAGAAGCTGGTGCCTTTTGTCATGGCACAGAAGGCACATCTGACCCAAGAGTTCAGCTGAAGCAGGAAATCTCACAAGAACTTGAAGAGTCATGGGCTGGGCTCTTCTGCCTTATGCCTGGAAATCAGTGAGCAGGTTCCAACAGAATGCTTGAGCTACAATAGCATCTCATCTTCTGAAAGCAAAGATGGCTGCTGCCTCACTTCTGCCTTTTGTTCCCAAGAGAATTTCTCTTGTGGCCAACCCTAGCCCAGACCTTACCAAGAAGGGGATTCTGGGGAAATTAGTTCTAGCTAAGTTACATTGATCCAGTGTAAAATACCCCCAGGCTTAAGACTTTTAACTCCAGTGTTTCTTTCATCCCTCCATGACCCTGTCTTCCTGTCTTCTCATATAGATGTGAACAGATATAAGAAGTGGGGAGTGGATGGTGATAGTAGAGCTAATTTCTTAGTAGACCTGGATGAGAACCAGCCCCAGGTGTTGGAATGTAGGGTCCCTGAATCTTGTTACAGTTTCAGGCCCCAGTCACCATTTCCAAGGCAGCAGGAAAAGTCCCACTATCTAAGACTGTATTTGCATAAGATTGTATTTTATTATAGCACTTAAGCTTCTAGCTTACAATCCCATTACATAAGATTTTTTTTTTCTATTTTAAATGAATTTTTCTGAGTGGGATGGGATCAGTACTGGATTTGCTAGTATAGCGTTAGCTATTTAGACATTTCTATGATCACCTCAAAATGTTCACATGTGTAATAAGCAAATTTTAAAAAGTATACATGACAATTTTACTACTGTAGGTATGTACCACAGAATGCAAAATCTAAACCAGTGCTTTTTAAACTATGAAAGGAATGTAAAAAATGGTATCAAGTAGATCCTTGTTTATCCTAACTATATAATCCATCCCCTTTCTTAGCAGTATCAGATTTCTACAGGATCAAAATGTTATTTTTAGCTTGATTCTATTGTATTATTAAAGAACTCAGAATCCTTTCACTAGGATATTGTTTTTAGGAAAAACATGAAAATGTAATAGATACTCTATTGATTGATACATACAATATCTAATTCTAGGACTTGGATTAGAAAGCTATTTACTCAAGATATAAGTGAGATGTGTAATAGAGAAACTTATGAAACAGTTCATGAGGTTAAGTGAGTGGAGTTCTACATTGATTCCCAAGTGATTTCCTGAATATGTTTTGCTTATAATTTTTGCTACATTCACCCATATCCATCCACTACCAAAAAGGATCTGAGGTGACTGATTTTCTAGATTTAACCTAATCCTATGCATAATTCAAGATAAATAAACTATGAACTATGTATGATTTATTTTACTCCTCAACTAAAGCTGTATAAATATTTTCTCAAAGTACTAAGTGTTTTTAAATCATAGAGGATGTATTTAAATTCAGTGACTGACTTGTTGAAAGTGAATATAACAAAAAACCTCCAACAACATACACACACACAAATGTTTAGGAAAAGGTATGGGAGGATCCACTCCCACCTGTGAGTAGCAGATCTTTGGGGAGGACAGTGAGAATGCCCAGGGAGGGAGAAGGGGGTAATTTGGTATTAGCGGAGATAAAAGAGGGCTCCCTCTTGTAATTTTCACAGTATAAATGTGTGTTTTATTTACTACTTGCACGCTTAAGGAAACAAGTACTATTCTAATGAAAAGATGACAGATTTAAACTTCAAAAAAGCATAGGTCTGAATCAAAATAAAATCAATCATCTAAATATTCATAAAAACATGTGCATGTTAATAATTATAATCTTTTCTATGTTTAAGTATAATTAATTTAAAAAGCAAGCCTTGTGTGATTTCAATTTTATAAAACTATTATCTATCTACCTACCTACCTACCTATTATCTAATCTATCTGTGTACCTATCTATCAAGTATGTGTCTGCTTGTGTTTCACATGTGTGTGTAGAGGAACTGGTAAAGGCTAATGTATGCACTAAGGCATTAAAGAGCTCATCTCTAGGTGGAGACTGCAGCCTGTCTTCCTCCTCTTATGCTACCTGTACCTTTATTTTAAAATTTAGGAAATTTAGGTAAAAACTGTTAAATCATAGACTCCATTACATTCAACAATGTTTAAATGAGAATATATGGGAAGAGCCCTTCCTACCTGGCACTTTCCTTCTAGTCTTTATTTTTCATTTGTCCCCTTGAAGATTAGAAGTTGAGTCATCATGTACACTCATGAATACATGAGTACTTTTGACACCACATTCTGTGTGCATAGACATAATATGAATAAGTGTGTTTATATATTTTCTGTTATACATATTGAAATACAGGAGTAGTAGACTGAAAGATGAATATTTTCATGTTAAAATAAGTAACTATTATTATACAAATAATTAAATATATTCCCTTTTTAAAGGAGTTACATAAATTGGGAGGGATGTGCAGGTAGATGTGTGTGTGTGTACAATCCATTTTTTTTTTTAACAAAAGCATTTAGTGATATTTATTTCCTTTATGAGGATTGTGGGAAGGCTATATATATATATATATATACACACACACACAGATATATGTGTGTGTATAATTTTACATAGATTCATGCATGCACACAAGATAAAATCTAAGGCAGCTGTCACGGCTGTAGTAATCCAGGCGGGTTGACAGAAGCTGCAGTACCGGGAGAAGGAGCTCTGTTTCTCTTTGCCCTGGAGTGTTTCCATGGTGAGAAAGTTGTTAGGGAAGAGATGAAGCAGTGAGACAACACAGGTTCACTCAGAATCAGACTGCAGTACCAAAGAAGTTTGCAAGCACAGGGCTGGGTTCAGTGCAGCCTCCTGTATGGAAAACTCTGTCCATTGTTCTTGTGCTGTTTTCTCTCCAACTTCCTCCCAAACTCCAGCTCAGATTGTAGCCCTCACGTATTGGGCTACTCCTAATAGCCATTTACTTCTTTTCCATCTGGTGTCTCTCATCATATTATTATTAGTTGAGGAGCCATCGGTCCCCTCTGCACTGGCATTGCTTCCCACTCTGCCTGTCAGGAGCTGGGAGAGGACAGTCTGTGTCAGCGTTAGTTCTCAGCAGACTCACCTCCACGATTGGACTCAACTGTGATCCAAACTCAACTCCCTCAGGTCCCTCCCTCTAACAGATCTTAATCCAAGAACTTGATGTGAGTAAAGTGAGTTGGTTGTTACTAAAAACAAGCCAAACTAACAAACCTGGTGTGATGCTATTATCCAGCCTTGGATATTCCCTTGAAACAGGCATTTACTTGCTAATAAGGATGAATATTACACATCCAAAAGGGGTAAAAACATATACTGAAGTACCTGTTATATACCGGACATCTGTCTAGGCATGTTCACCTGAATTAACTTGTTTGATTTAAGAAGATGATACGGGACGGGTATGACTGTGAAGTGGGAAGAGGTCTGGGGTCATCACCAGAGTAATCAGAATAAAATATTAAATATAATTAGGGCAATTTACTTCTCTTACTAACATAAGAGAAAATGAAATGACACTATGGATCTACTGTCATTCACATACTGAGCAGTCTGAAAAATCAGCCTACTCAATTATAAAAACTACAACAGACGGGACTGTTAAAGCACACTCCCCGTATGTTTTCACAATAGATTTGCACAAGAACATGGAAATAAAATGCTTGGTCAAAGGTTTGAAATGATCCATTTGACATAATATCAAAGTAGTGCAATGGAATATAGTTAATAAATTCAATTCACAAAGGATGGGTTTCCCATACCTGCTATTAAAGCATATTTAATGTTAACCCCCCTGCATTTGCATGGAAACACAAAGGGAACTCCAAAGTGAGGTAAACAAGAGGTGATAGAGAAAAGGGACAGAATTACCAGCCTTGGTTACTGTTAGTAATTACCTGGGTATCGATGATTGCTCTTGGAAATTACACAGTCTTTGTAGCTGTCACTCATTTGTGACCTCAGATTTCACATGGACTGGGAACCAAGGAGTTTGGTTCATTTCACAGGCATTCAGAAACTCCCCCACCTACCATCACCAATTCAAGTTATGGTCAAGTACTTTTTCTCTGATCTTGCTTAGAAAACATTCATCTGTGGGAGAAAAGGCACAACCTGCTTGGCCTTAAGTTACCTACTTTTTCATTTACCCAGCTCTTGGCTCCTGGTGATTTTGTTCAGGATTAGAGAAGAGTTAGCCAAATGCCCAGAGAAGCAGCTGTTCCTCAAAAAACAAACCAGAAAGGAAAACAATAGGACCTCCTGCCCCTTAATGGGAGAAGGCAAATGGCTGGGCAATGTGTCCAAAAAGGGATGTCTTTAAGGAGTGCCCACCATTCGATTGGAAAACGTATTTTCCAATGAGCTAAGGCCCATGGGCATCCTAGAGCTAGGAGCTTCTGTACTGTAAAAGACTATGGTACTCGGGCAGAATAAAAAGTCAAAGAAGACCGAGCTGACTACTCTAGCCTTTAATTTGCCGCATCTCCACGGAAATGCTTTCCCATTTTCCCAGTTGTCTCTGTAAATCAATTTAGAGTTGCTTTGCTTAGACTCCAGGCAGACAGAGTGGAATCACAGCCCTTCCAAGAGGTGTGAATTTCTCCCATTTATCATCCTGGGGCCTTGCTTCAAAGCCTGGTTGGGGGACTACTTAAAGGAACACAAATCCAAACAAAATGGGACTGTGCTGTCTGGATTTGGTTAAAAATCTTGAGAATGTGTGGCAGAAGATTCCAAGCACAGACCTGGAAAGCAATTGGGAGGAGACCTCACAAAGGGCTTAAAAAAAAAATAAACAATTGTTGAACTCCCACCCACAACAGACATACACACACGCAAGCGTTGGGACTGGAATAGATATGTGAACTTTGTTGGAACCCACAGTTGGCTTTTCCAGCTTTGGCCTTCAGCAAGTAATTACTCCTGAATTACTGACACTGCTGCCAAACTTGACTGCCTTTTCACATTTATTGGTTCCCATTCAACCCTGTAAATATTTAAGCTGTCTGTGGCATTGGAATGTGATTATATGATCTAACGTGATTAGAGTTAGTGGATTTCCTGATAAGAAAAGCCTTGGAGTTTACAAATGTAAAGAAAGTATAACAATATATGCATGTATGTGGTACATGTGTGTATTTGTATATCTAGCTAATTTCAGTCACTGTGAAAAGAGGAGACAGTTTTCAGGCCAAAAAAGAGGTCTAGTCCCAAAGTATGAAGCATCTGAACCTAAAGAGCTTCGGACTAGTATTTTCAAGTGTTTTTCAGTCTGTGGACATCTGTTGACTTACTGGAAAACACCTGAGGGGCAAAGTAAAGCCTCGTAATTCAGCCATCTGGTCATCTTCTTGTTCAAGCAGCTGCCCCTCTATAGCCCCTTCCCTAGACCACCAGACCAGTAGCTTTCAATGCTTTTTGATCTCAGTCTTTTGTAAGAAATGCTTTTTACAATGCTATGCAGGATGTTCACGATGCATTCATAGATCCTGTGGAAAGAAATGTTCATAAAATAATACCCAAAGTGCATTTCGATATTTTCTATTCTGTTCTATTTTCTTTAGTGCTTGTCATGACCCACTAAATTAATTTTATGTTTCACTAATGAATTGTATCCTGCTGTTTGAAAATCCTGTAGTAGAATTTGTACTAGAAATGATAATCGCTCTGTATCCCAGCTCCTAATACTTGGTCACTGGGTAAGCATTTGTTAAATAAATGAGTGGTGAACAAATACATGAATAAGTTGAGGCTAATATTCTATATTCAAGATATATAAGGCAGGGATGTTGGCCAACCTGGAAAACTATCATTTACAAATTAATCAGAAAAGATACAAGCATAAAATAAAAGGTAAGTGTCCCCCTTGGGTGGTGGGTGATTTTGGATACGTGGGAGAACATCCCTACCTGCTGGCCAGCTCTGCCATAGTTGTCATTGTCTTCACTGTAGGAGTAGCACTGGTATTCAGTCCAGTTGGCAGCCATATCCAAGCCATTGCTACTCTTTGGTAACAATATTAACTAAGATAGCAGCAACAATACTAGCCCACTCTTGTTGCTCAGTGGCGGTGGACCAGTTTCTGTGTGGCCAGATAAAGCCATAAAGATGGATGCCACTAGCGCCACTCTTTTGAATATTTTTTATTTATTTGGCTGCACCAGCTCTTTGTTACGGCATGTGGGATCTTTAGTTTTGGCATGTGAACCCTTATTTGCAGCATGGGGGATCTAGTTGCCTGTCCAAGGATCAAACCCAGGTGCCCTACATTGGGAGTACAGAGTCTTAGCCACTGGGCCAGTGGCAAGTCCCACTGTCTTGTCTTAAAAAGCTTCTACTATGGCATTTTTCTCATGCATCTTCCAATCCAGAAACCAAAAGAACTGAAATCCTAATCACAGATGAGTTTACAGCTGTTGGCCAGTACTAAAAAGTGGAAGTGAGGTCTGTGAGAGAGGCAGAGGTGGGAGGGTCAACACCCCCATGCCAGCGGCTTTTACAGCCAGCTGCTCAGTGAGCAGAGAAGCGAGGGGACAGGAAAGAAGGGATGATGCATTGTGACCATTGTCCTTAAAGAAAAATACTAAACCATCCTGTGGAAACCTTGCCATGACAATAGGGAATACAGTGTATTAGTTAAGAGTTTGTTCCCTGGTCAGAAGAATTTGTTTTCAAATCCTAACCTGCTTACCAACTGTGTGGTGTTAGTTAAGTTGCATATTCTTTCTTGGCCTCAGTAATAAAATGGGGACTACGTAGTAATAAAATGGAGACTATGTATAGTCTATTTCATCTGTTTTAGGCTGTTTGAAAGCAGAGGTCACAAATGCAACTGCTTCCAGGGGTCTGAATTGAAGGGGGTCAAAATTAGGGAGTGCTCCAATACTTTGTCCACTTCATGTGAAGAGTTGACACATTGGAAAAGACTCTGATGCTGGGAGGGATTGGGGGCAGGAGGAGAAGAGGACGACAGAGGATGAGATGGCTGGATGGCATCACTGATTCGATGGACGTGAGTTTAAGTGAACTCCGGGAGTTGGTGATGGACAGGGAGGCCTGGCATGCTGCAATTCATGGGTTCACAAAGAGTCGGACATGACTGAATGACTGAACTGAACTGAACTGTGAACTATAGAAAACTGCAGAATGCAGGTCCCGTTTAAAGACATTCAGATTTATGTGCAGAAAACAGAGTTTCCACCTAGGCCAGTTTGGCCTGCATGCCACCAGTTTGCAATTATTTAAGACAATTATCATAAAACACTTCACATAGAGCCTAGCACATAGTAAGCACTCTATAAATTGGAGCTATTATTAGCTATTATTTCATCACTTAAAAAAAAGCCTCTGGAACTATTTGCAGATTCTCTTTAAGAGAGAAGATAAATGGCCTCAGAATTATTCCTTTGTATGCCTCAGTTAATGGCATCATTAAAAATAAACAGGCCTTAGGCCAACCCAGGGATGAAATAAGTAGAGGAGTCTGCAGTCTACTGTCTGCAGATGAGAGAATGTATATAAGTTCATGGTTAGAAAGCCAGAACCATCCCTGAGGGGCAAGGAACTCATAAGGGAGACCCTTGGATCCACGTTTTGGGGACCCATATAATGTCATAGGGCTTCCCAGGTGGTACTAGTGATGTACAACCCACCTGCCAATGCAGGAGATGAAATGGAAGAGACACAGGTTTGATCCCTGGATTGGGATGATCCCTTGTAGGAGGGCATGACAACCCACTCCAGTATCCTTGCCTGGAGAATCCCTTGGACAGAGGAGCCTGATGGGCTACAGTTCATAGGGTCTCACAGAGTTGGACACAACTGAAGTGACTTAGCACATACACATTCATTGTCGCAACAATGAGCAGCATTACAGTCCTTTAAGGGAGCAGAGAAGAATGCATTCCTGCCAGCTGATATTAAACTCCAGCCCTCCTTTCCAAAGCAAAGTGATACTAGACGGTTTTCGAACCAGGCAGACATGGGTACAAACCTCAGTACTCCCAACTTGCAATATACAAGGTGGATTCAACCAGTCAGCCCCTCAGGAGTCTACTCTGTCATGTCAAGGATGGTAATGGGTTAGCATTAGTGATCCAGCAGCATAAGAGGGGCTCAATACTTTTAGCCTTCCTTCCTCCCCATTTCCTGTGGGTTGCTTTAAGTTGTTGAGGCTTATTTTTTTGCTCAAACATCATCTTGATTTCCGTGTGGGTAATAATGGGGGCAGGACAGTGCCCAGAGTCTTATTTGTCCTGCAGGTTCCTTACCCCTCCACTCCCTTCCCAGATTAATTCCCATGGGTCCCAAATGACCCAAATGGCTTCCCACCCTTTCCTCACTCTGCCATCCTTCACAGAAACATGCCATTCTGCTGGGGCTTCCGCCCTGCTCACGGAGCCCATCAAGTTTACTAGAAAGCTCCCCAAAGGGCAATAAAAAGTTTATGTCAATCTCACGCCCACCTGCAGCATCTCTAGAGTACACAGCCTCCCATCCATCCTCCTCCTTTGATTCCGGGCTTTGTAAATCTTTTACCAGATGTTGTCAAAAGCCTGGCAGATCCCCAACTCCTTCCCTGATAACACTTGGTCTCTTTAAACAACCTGGCAGCACTTCTAAGTGAGAAAAAGCCCTAAAATAAAATACACCATGTTTAGTCTCTAAGGTCATTTCCTGGCTTTGTCCTGCAGTTTCTGTTTCCTCTAACTAATCACCAAGAGACAGTCCTGGATTTATTGTGGAGGCTACTTGAAAGTTTGGGTGAGCTTCTCAAGCAGACTACACACCCCCTCCATCACTCTTCCTCCTACTCCCCAGCCATTTATCACTCGCTGTGATTTAGTGAGGAGGCTTGAGGTGCGACGGTAGCAGGAGCCAGATCTTTGTCACTGAAGCTTTTCAGAAGGCAAAGGGGCTAAACCCAGCTTGATCTGCAATGTGGAGCATTGTGGGCACAGTGCAGCCTGTGGATCACTGCTGGTCAGGGCAGCTGCCTGCACACATTCCTGGCAGAAACTGTCAATGGGAGCTGTGTGCTCACCTTGACATGCTCATCATTCATTTCCAACTTTTATAATGATACCTAACCTTTTTAAAAGATTTACATGGACAAGGTGAATCACTTTATCTCATTGACTATCAACAGCAGGCGTGTGAGATAATAACTCTTATTATACAATTTTTCAGACTCCACAGCTCAGTATGGCAACCTGAGTGTCTTACTGCAGAGTTCATGCTCTTAACCCAAATCTTCATTGAGCTGTCTGATACTTGACCTGCAGTGCTGAGCCTCTAGTGCTAAAGGGTTCCTGATTGTGAAGAAAAATAATATAGTAAAATTTACTGAGCACTTATGAAATACCAGGCAGTTTTGAGAAACTATGGATTATCACATTTAACCCTCACAATAATCCTAGGAGTGCTAGCTCTTATGAGATCTATCTTACAAGTTCCATTGCAGAAGCAGAATTTGAAGCCTTTAATTCTCATACTAGCTAGTTACTGGGACCTGTGTGTGCGTCTGTGTATGCACGTATGGTATGGTAGTGAAATGAAACAAGCAAACAGTGTGACAAATATTACAGTGTGACAAATACTACAGTGTGACTTGGCTCATGTTAGAATTACACAAAGGGTGCTCTGCATGCATCCAAAATGGGCCTATTGTGTTAGTCCATTCACACTATCATAGCAGAATACCACAGACTGGGTGGCTTACGAACAACAGAAATTTAGTTCTCACAGGTCTGGAAACTGCGAAGTTTATGATAAAGGTGCATAGATTTGGTGTCTTGTGAAAGCCCACTTCCTGCTTCATAAATGGCCATTCTCTGCTGTGTCCTTACATGGAAGAAGTTTTGAGGGGGCTCTTGTTTGTTAGACACCAATCCCAGTCATGGGGAATCCATCTTCTTTATCTAATCAGCTCTCAAATGCTCCTCCTCTAAACACCATCACATTGGGGGTTAGGTTTTAGAACACAAATTTTGGAAAGACATAAACATTTACGGCACTCACATTAAACTGGAGTTTTTGGATTGGCATCACAGAGAAGGTGATGTTAGAGGTGACCTTCAAGGTGTCACCACCACATTCGCATGTTCAGTGGGGTCTCTTTGGAGCCCACGTGGCAGACACAGGGAATAATATATGCAAAGGCCTAAAGCCAGGGGCAGGCTGGGGCCAGGTGCGGTGTGGCTGGAGGGAAAGGGTGTGGCGTGAAGTGGCTTTAAGAATAAAGCAGAGGCCAGACATGAAGGCCTTTTTAGCTGTTCTATTGCATGAAAGGTATGAGGAGGTTTGAAGGGTTTTGAGAAAAGGAGTAGGGGGGTCGCATATGTGTTTCTGATAAATTACAATAAAATTTATGGAGAAGGTCTGTGGAGGCGGAGGCAAGGAAGAGGAAGAGGCTGCCTTAGTTACTGAGCTCAGCAGTTACTTAGGGAGAAGAACCTGAACTCCTCTCATATGATTACAGTCACGTAGGAATGTCATATCCTGGCTGGTGCAATTGCTCCTCTTAGGAAGACTCTGAGTCAGGGGACCAAAGAACTGGACCCATGGGTGAGCCAGTCACTGGTCACTTGCCATGTTTCCTCTGCTCCTGTGGGCTCGAGGGCCTCCACACAGTTTCCCACACAAACCCCACTCTTTCCAGCTCCCTGTCTTTGCTTAGGAAGAAGCAGATACATTGTCTCTTAGAAGGTGATGCAGCGTAGCTAAGTGATGACTTTCCCCAGCCATGGCCCCCATTCACTCCTACCTCACACTCTCACCAGTACTTTCTGCCATAGAAATCCCTCTCTCTGTGAGGAACATGTTTGTTACCCAGCTTGGTCTTCGCTCCCAGTAGCAATGTCATGTATGCTGTGACAATGCCACCCTGCCATTGATGAAACATAAATGGACCAAAGACATACATTTCATTCTGAATGCATATGTACACATACTTCATAAGCAGAAAAAAATCTTATTTATTGAAATGCTAAGAATTTGTTTAATTTTAAAAAAAAGAGTAAGCCACTAACAGATTATAAATAGGTTTTAAAGTAATAGAGAATAATTGTGAGGGAAGGGTGTACTATTTTTTTTTTTTTAAATCAAAAGATTGCTGGGAACAGTAACTGTCTGTGACAGAGTTGTTTGAGGATTCAATGAGATGGGCTGTGCACACGACTGGATGTGGAGCACAGACTCGCAACACATCAGGTCCAGGGAACAGGTTCCAAGGACAGAACTTTAGCCTGCAGGTAAGTAAGCCTCAAAACTTGACCAGGACTTTAGCCCAGGTAGACAGACAATCCAGGATTCAGTCACAAGTTGTCTCTTCTTCTCTAGGGGTAGTAGTATGTTGGTAAATGCTTAATAACCAGCATGGGGAGGGCGGGGAAGGAAAAGCCCTCATTTGAGAGTGTCCCAATTCATGAGGTATAAATATTCCCGCAATGACTGATTTCGGACTGCTAATGTGATGTCAAAGGAAGCAGAGTTGGGAAGATTTGCATAGCTGTCCCTTGTGAGTCACTGTCTGTTTCCCTCATGCAACTGCTTCAGGGGACTCTAAGTGTCCAGGCTGACTGGCTCCTGCCTTGCTGCTAAGCCCTGACCTATACCTTGGAGAACTGGCTCTTAACCAACCACCTAGTCTGGTGCTTTCTTGGGAATTACCCTGCCCCACTGTAATTGGTTCATGCTTTGGGTAGGAATTGAGGTTGGAGCTCTTGTCTCTTTCAAATGGGAGATGTGTGTGTTAGTTGCTCAGTCATGTTGGACTCTTTGCAACTCCATGGACTGTACCCCACCGGGCTCCTTTGTCCATGGAATTTTACAGGCAAGAATACTGGAGTGGGTAGCTATTCCCTTCTCCAGGGAAACTTCCTGATCCAGGGATTGAACTCAGGTCACCTGCACTGCAGGCAGATTCTTTACCAACTGAGTCACCAGGGACGCCCAAATGGGAGATACTCTAATTTAAATTCCCTAATTTTCTCTGTTACAATGATTTTAAATCTCTTCACTGTTTAATTAACAGAGAAGATTTGTTTCTCCTGTATTTTTGGCCCAGAGCAATTAAGCCACCAGCAAAGTTTGCAGGGAAAAGAAGGATGATCATTTAATTAGAGGTTAAATAATTAATCATTAATTATTGAATTGAGTTAGCATTCATTAATTAGTTTGTAAAGTGCAATAATTACATCTTTTGTGTTATAATATGAAACTGTTTTATAATTATCTGCTAAGTCAATTATGTAGCCATTAGCATTTTGCCCAAGGGTTAGGTTACCATTGTTTTTTGTCTTCTGCAGACTGCAGATGACAGAGAAATACGGTAACTGGGTTCTTTCACATAAATGGTATCCTGTTTACAGTAAAATGTTAGACAACTTGGGTCAGTGAGTCAACTAACTCACTGCGGTTATGTAGACAAAGGGACAGACAACTCTGCATTATTTACAGTAAAAAGAATTCTGTTAAAAGAGAGTTTCCTGTTGTGAATGAGATGGTTGTGGGAGCTGGTTCTAGTGGGAAGGACCTAGGCCAGGGAGGAGTGGTGGGTGAGGTGATGATGGGTGCGGGGGTGGGGAAACACACGCAATGTGAAGACTGCTTCTATTTCAAGCTGGCTTAGAGCACTGTGTATACTCAGTTGTGTCCAACTCTTTGTGACTCCAAGGACTGTAGCCCACTAGGCTCCTCTGTCCATGGGATTCTCCAGGCAATAATACCAGAGTGGGCTGCTACTTCTTCCTCCAGGGGATCGTCCTGACCCAGGGATGGAAACCAGGTCTCTTGCATTGGCAGGCGATTCTTGACCACTGTACCACCCTGGAAGCCCTTATGATGACCTAACTATTCCTCATTCCCAGCAGCTGAGCAAAACTAGGAAGTGACAAGACACAGTTCCAATTTCTTTCTTTTTCGGCTAGTGTTTTTTGCCTTTTGGGGGCAAAAGACCCCTTTGAGAACCTCAAAGATACTCTCTGAATAATGTAACCACAATACCAGCACCAAAGTTTGAGCACAGTTTCAGAGTTCACAGACTCCTGAACTCCCCTCCTGAACTCATCTAAGGATTCTCAAATTTGGATGTAAATGAAGATTATTTGGGGAGTCATGTTAAATGAAGATTTTGAGCTCCATACCCACATATTTGGATTTCCTGGGTTTGGAAATCTGCATCTTAAACAACCACATAATAGAATTTTGAAGTGTCTGAGAAATGTGACCCATGGTTCTTCAGGTTAAAAATCCCGCTTAGTATTTTCAAATAGACTTTGAGCATCCAACTCAGACAGACCTAGATCCAAAGTCAAATTTCTCCACTTAACTGCTAGGCATGTCATTTAATGGTTTTAGGGTTCCGTTCCTTCATCTGTGAAATGGCTATGATACCTAACTTGCATGGCAGCTAAGAGAGAAATGAATGAGAAAACCAACTGGAAAATGCTGGCCATGAGAAATGTTCAGGATCTCCTTTTAATCTTTAGTAGATAAGGTAGAATCTTGACATAAACAATTTGTAACAATGGCAAGAATTCACATTTCAGTGCCTAGGAAAAACTGAACATTTGCTGAAGAAGTGCTTAATTTTTAGTTTATGTTTGTGGTATCTGCTGTCAAAGTACATCATTCTAGCTTTGATATGGTCAATTATAAATATCAAGGCCAAGGGGGAGGGGCATTAGAATGGAAAATATAGGGACCACCTTAGCATTATAAATATTTTTTAAAACTTCATGGAGTAGTGAGGATGAAATTGGCCAGAGAGAGAAGGTTACAGACATGGGGGTGGTTTTATCAAAGATCTGAGAAAGAATTGAATATACCTCAGAAACACAGATCCAAACCACAAGTCCTCCGTGCTTGGTTATGGACATACTCCTTCCTTACAAAATGGTTTCAATCTGCCTAAAATTTTTCTTTATCACAGGAATATTCTTCAGGTTTTGTAACAAAAGTCGATATAAAAGCATAAGATTTGCTATACACAAATTCCATTTGTGAACTACATCTCAAATGAAATGAAAGATGCTTGTATTGATTTTTCGGCAGCTTTCTTTAAGTCACTGCATTACATTTGCCTTCACCCCATCCTTCAAGATATTTTACAAATCGACTGAGCTACAGGGGAAAATGTGCTTATTTGTAAGCACTCTGGTCACTTTAAGAGTCAAAAAACCAGTAGATACTGTAAAATAGAACTAGTATTGATCCCACATTTGGTGTGAATACTCAGTAGGAAAAAAATCTCAATTTTACAGGAGTTTATATTATAAAATAATATTAGCGAACACGGGTATTGGAAATTCATACTGTATTTCCTCTATGCAAATATCATATATCATAACATTTCCCGGGTTTTCTCAAATAACCTATTGTTCTAGAATGTAGTTAAAATATACTATGTAATTAAATAGAAAAGATAGTAGAGAAAAATGCTATGCTAGTTTTAGAAATATAGTAGGGAAAAATAGGAGCAATAAATTTAGTGGAATACTTTTGACCAAGGTTTGAGTCCTGGTTCTGTCTTTTCCTGACTTTAGGAAAAAACATTTAAGTTCTCAGAATGTCCACATGCTTTGATATGCATATCCTTAATTTGATGTCTGCTGCTACTGCTGCTAAGTCGCTTCAGTTGTGTCTGACTCTGTGCGACCCCATAGACGGCAGCCCACCAGGCTCCGCCATCCCTGGGATTCTCCAGGCAAGAACACTGGAGTGGGTTGCCATTTCCTTCTCCAATGCATGAAAGTGAAAAGTGAAAGTGAAATTGCTCAGTTGTGCCCGACTCTTAGCGACCCCTTGGACTGCAAGGAGATCCAACCAGTCCATTCTGAAGGAGATCAATCCTGGAATTTCTTTAGAAGGAATGATGCTAAAGCTGAAACTCCAGTATTTTGGCCACCTCATGCGAAGAGTTGACTCATTGGAGAAGACTCTGATGCTGGGAGGAATTGAGGGCAGGAGGAGAAGGGGACGACAGAGGATGAGATGGCTGGATGGCATCACTGACTCGATGGATGCGAGTCTGAGTGACCTCCGGGAGCTGGTGATGGACAGGGAGGCCTGGCGTGCTGCGGTTCATGGGGTCGCAAAGAGTCGGACACGACTGAGCGACTGATCTGATCTGATCTTAGCGACCCCATGGATTGCAGCCTACCAGGCTCCTGCGTCCATAGGATTTTCCAGGCAAGAGTACTGGAGTGGGGTGCCATTGCCTTCTCCGAATTTGATGTCTAGAATGACGTAAATTCTAAATAACTTTAAGTTAAACTATGCTGACTAAATAAGACAGTACTTGTAAAGCACTTAGAGTGCCCATCATAAAGTAAATACTCAGTAAATACTAGCTACTATTACCAATATTTTCCTTTTGAATTGTTGAAATGTAATTATATAGGTTTGCTAAGAATATGCTAGTTCCTGGAAAAGAGACCTGCAATGAAAAATAAAGCTGAAGAAGAAAATTTCTATCCAGATTTTAAAAGGGGCATCTGTCTACTTTTGAAAGGTTTCATAGTTGATGATGCTAGGTGGGTTTTCATCTCACCCAAATTTCTCAGCAACACATGTGCCTTAACTTTTCCTGGAAAGTGAATTATCAATAAAGGAGCAGTTCCTCCTTATATGAAATGGCTAGGATTCTATTTTAGCTCATAGGAGTAAAGAGGGCAAAGAAAAAGGAAATGGAGAAATAAAATGACTTACTAAGGTAATTAGAAAAGAATTAGTAAAAAGAGACGATGTAGGGAGGGTATGAGGTTGCTAAGAACTCAGTGATTCTCACTAAGGAGAAGTTGTGGAACTGAAGAGAAGTGGATTCGAATAGCTCTGCATGCCATCTCCCAAGTGGGAAGGACATTTTGCTTAAGCTCTTGGGCAAGAATAAATAAAGCACCAGTCCCATGCAGACAAGTCAGGTGCTTAGGATTTGGGCAATGTCTAACACAGTGCTTCTCACCTAGGGTTGATCTCACCTCTCAGGAAATATTAGGCAATGCCTGGAGACATCTTTGATTGTCATGACTCTTTAGAGAAAGAAAGGAAGAGCAAGAGCTGAGATGTGTTCTCAGGCTCTAGTGGGTAGAAACCAAGGATCCCGTTTGACAGCCCATGATGGACAGCCCAACTTTCACAACAAAATGGTCCAGCCCAAATGTCAACAGTGTCAAGGTTAGAAATCCTGACCAAATGCTAGCTCACAACATTATTTTTAGGATTATGATGACAATATTATCGCTTTAAAAGGCTAGGTCCAATAATATCAGAATTGGCAGAGTTTAGAGAAAAATGTGATAATTCTCCCTTGTTTGATAAAGTAAAGGTTTCGGCTCATCTTCATTCCAGAACATGATAAACTATTTTAAAATCGAGTCTTCTCAGAATAATTCTGAAAACTAGGGGCATTGGCTATGAATCTAGGCTTCCTGGATTGAATTCCAGCTCAGCCATACTAGCTGTTGAAGCCTGGACAAGTTACTTAACCTCTGAGCTTCAATTTCTTCATCTTTTAAATGGAGATCATGAGGAGAACACCTTCAGGAGGATGTGGGAGATGAACAAGCTGAACAATGTAACATACTTGGCCCCAAACCTAGCAGCGGAAGTGTTCCTTAAATATTTGTTATTATTCTACTCACTGTTCTAATTGTTCATCCTCAGGCTACCATGCCCAGTAGGGATGTTCTTTTGTTACGTCTAAGAGTTGAAGTCTACAGGCGAAAAGTTCAAGACAGGAAGCCTGACTCTCAAGGCAGAGATCTTTGCACATGATCCTTTGAGTAAAAATTCAGAAACATACTTCAGAAACACTGAGCGTGAGGCAATCTGACACGTGGTGCTGTTACTTCTCCTGCCTTCTTCCCTTCTATGATCTTTCTTCAGCTGAATCAATAAAAGTACCAGAAGAGAAGGCTTTTCCTCCAAATATAAAATCAGGAATTAAGCTAAAACCACCAGCCTCCTCATTTACATTTAAAAAATACTGGTTTCACAAAAAAGAAGCAAGAATGGATTGTTAGATTACAGGCTTGATGTTACAGTGGCACGGATAATAGGAAGAGCAAAGCTACATCGAGGCAGAGGATAATTTCTGCTGCTAAAGAGGCAGGAAAGATAAGCCAAGAAATGTGCTAGAATGAAAGAATCAAATGGATTTTTTTCTTAAAGTTATATAAATTTTTTAAAAAGCAGACTCAAAATGTGTTTTTTAAGTAAGAAAAATGGATGAGTTTTAAATGGAAATGGAAATTCAATGTAATATAAAATGTCACAGGAATAATAGACCAAGAGGGAACAGATGTTAAGACTTAAATTAAAAAGGTGTGGGTGAGGGAGAAATAGAAAGCAAGAGGAAAATATAGACAGAGTGGGGAGAAGGAGGTGGGAGAGTGTGGTGGAAAGATGCTGAACCAGTCTGGACCCACGAGTCCTAGGTTTGGTGTGTTTCACTCTGTGACCCTGGCAAAAATTCCTGAACTTCCTTGTCCATGACCCACATGAGGGGTGGGCTAGATGGAGTCTGCTGTGTCCAGAGCACTCTGGGCTTGCCTTGGTTAATTGCAAGAGTCTAGGACAGAGCTGGAGTCTGGAACTGGGCATGCCTGCTGGAGTGGGGCAGTTAGAGGAGGGATTGGGTGAAAGGATGGAAGGAAGTCCAGACAAAAGGCAGAATCTAGTGTCTGGAGGGTACAAAATTAGTGATGAGCACTAGGGGACAGAAGGAGCTGCACATAGCAAAGGTGTTCCTATGGGTGACTGGCTACAGCAGGTGAAGCAGGCAGGCAGGAGACTGACATTGTGGAAATTGGCAGTGAGACCCCAGTTCCTGGGCTCTGGTTTGTGAGCATGATGATACTCCTTAGTGACTCATTGGTGAGACAACTTGGATCTCAGTGCTGGAGACCTGGAGGAACTGGGCACAGGAGATGACGATGGCAAGCAGCTGTAAGAACTGAAGGACACAGTGGCCACCAACTCACAGAAGGGAGGATAAAAATCTCTCCCGTATTGGGAGGGGGCAGGGCTGGAACTATAGGGCAGGAAGAGCAAGGATCAAGTGTGACACTGAGAAAGTTCTCTGCTGCTGCTGCTGCTGCTAAGTCGCTTCAGTCATGTCCGACTCTGTGCGATCCCATAGATGGCAGCCCACCAGGCTCCCCTGTCCCTGGGATTCTCCAGGCAAGAACACTGGAGTGGGTTGCCATTTCCTTCTCCAGTGCAGGAAAGTGAAAAGTGAAAGTGAAGTCGCTCAGTCATGTCCGACTCTTAGCGACCCCAGGGACTGGAGCCTACCAGGCTCCTCCATCCATGGGATTTTCCAGGCAAGAGTACTGGGGTGGGGTGCCATTGCCTTCCCCGGAGAAAGTTCTCTAGAGCTCTAATATTCATCCATTCATTCACTCAGCCTTGGGTCAACATCATATGTGGGCTCTTAAAGTTGTTCTGACTTGTAATCACATCGCATGGCTGCTACTTTACAGCTTTGTGACACTGGGCAAGTGACTGGACATTTCTAACAGTCTATTGTGAAATAAGGTTGAGAATATCTCCCTCATACGGTTGTAAAATCTTTAAATATGTGCTTGGCACTGCTAAGTCGCTTCAGTCATGTCCAACTCTGTGTGACCCCATAGATGGCAGCCCACCAGGCTCCTCTGTCCCTGGGATTCTCCAGGGAAGACTACTGGAGTGGGTTTTCATTTCCATCTCCAATGCATGCATGCATGTTAAGTCTCTTCAGTCGTGTGGAACTCTGTGCGACTCCATAGACGGCAGCCCACCAGGCTCCGCTGTCCACAGGACTCTCTAGGCAAGAATACTGGAGTGGGTTGCCATGTGCTTGGCACAGTCCCTAACACAAAGTATGCCCTTCATAACTGTAAGCGATCCTCATGCATGCAGTCAAGATTCACTCAACACTCGCCATCTTATGAATCTAAGTCAAGAATGGAACATTTTGTTGTTATTGTTATTTTAGAGAAATCATGGTGCTAAATAGAACAAAAGCAAGTATATGTGAGAAGTTTGAGAGCAATTTTTGCTCTGAGGAATGTGAAAAGCAGCAGAGAAACTCATGCTAATGCATACAGTGTAGAATGATTCCAGGTTTAGGGTGGGAAAGAGGGTTGGTTAAGATGGAATACAATGAATCAAATGCTGGCCGTTTTGTTGCCAGGACTTCTGAGCTTACAGCAAGACAAAAGAGAGCCTTGCCAGCTCCATCCCAATGTGCGTCACCCAGTTCTTTTGAACTTCACCAAATGACAGAGGCAAGCGTAGCTTCAAGTACAAGAATCTGAGTTCCATTTGGGACTGCTTCGGCGAGTTCCACTGTCAGACTTGTCCTTTGTGCCTGCAGGAAAATATATCAGGTAAGTTGGGTAGTTCCAGAACTCTCTGGGATTGTCCAGAGTTCCCCACAGCTTCCACTTGATCATGGAGAGGTGAGTCAAGTCATCCATCAGGGCTGTTGATAGTTGGCGTCCCAACTGGCAAGCTGACCCAGGGAAGGAATACTACTTACAGCCTACTTGAGGTGCTTTCCATACACCCCATGTGACTGAACCCTCACAACAAAGCTGAGAGTTAAGCCTTTTGCCCACTGGTGTCAGATGAAGTCTAAGAGTTAAGTCATTTTCTGTGGGTCGCATGGGCTATACAATTGGGGGACTTGCAGGCTTGCTTAACACTCTCAAGGTAGCGCTTTCATTCTTTATTTTACGAGAGGCTTCTCTGCTAATAATAGGCTTTGAAATTTTAGAACATTTAGTTTTTTAAAAGAAGTAAAGTCTAAAAGTCAGGCAAGTTAACCTGTATACATGCACATGAGCTGAGTGGTGTGTGTGAAAAAGAGAGAGAAAGAGGGAAAGAAAGTTATCTCTTCTTTCACGTATAGAGCAACAACCCCTCCCCACTTGTTTTCATTCCAGTGTAATCTATGCACATGCAAAATAATTACTTCTTCCTGTAGGAAGTGTCAGTCCTCCGAGCAAAGAAGAAAAGGCTACAGCATATGTTACCGACACATGTTTTCGCTAGTCTTGTCTCTGTTCCGCCTGCTGTGGCAATCAGCTTTTGCAAATACTGTCACTTACCAAATACAAAAAGCATGTGAATGCCCAGCCAATGGCCTGGGATAAACACAACCAGGCTTTCTGACTTGGAACATCCACCCAGAACAGAGTCTTTGTTTCAAAAGAACAAAACCAGCCTTGTATCATCAAAATCAGAGGGGGCAGTGAGGGTAGAGGAAAGACATGGACCCAACCCAACACACGGCTTTGAGTCAACCTCATACATATGAAGGAAAATTGATAGTATCTGATAGTGGGTGTGCTCAGTCCAGCCAAGCCAAAGATGGGGTGGGGCTCAAAAGCACTGCTGGAAGAGTTGGGCTCTGGCCAAATGGCTAAGTAGCCAGTTGGGGGTCTGAGAAGCACACGCACAGAAGGGCTTTGAGCTCTGCCTCTTGGCTGGATGCCCACTCGTCAAGTTCTTGCAGAGGGTGTGTTGGCAATGGGCACTTCTAATCGCAGAAGCCCTTGACAGGTAGGCTGTCTGCCGAGACCAACCGTGCCCCCCACCAATCCCCCTCAGGTGCCAGACTGCACTTCGGACATAGCAGCTCCGAGAACAATGATGAGACAAAGGAGGGGAGTCTGGCACTTAGAGTGGAGAGTCTGTGGTTGCAGGCATTTGTTTGATGCTTCCTGGCCTTGTGAGTGTAGTGCTGAGAGATGCGTTGTCCCTGGTGTGAAGACTGTAGCAGTATTGGTTAGGGTCAAGAGGGCACAGCTCTAGACATCTCCAACCTACCATTAGTCCAGCACTTTCTAGAAGGCAGCCTCTAAGTGTATTTATATAGTAAACAGCGACAAGAAGGTGGAAACAACTGGTATTGGGGAAAGGACAAGAACAGTTTCATTTAAAGAGTGTCCCAAGAGACTGACATATGTGCGTGCATGCACGCGTGCTGTCGCTTCAGTTGTGTCTGACTCTTTCTGACCCTAGGGACTGTAGCCTGCCAGGCTCCTCTGTCCATGGGATTCTCCAGGCAAGAATACTGGAATGAATTTCCATGCCCTCTTCCAGGGGATCTTCCTGACCCAGGGTTTGAATCAGCCTCTCTTATGTCTCCTGTATTGGAAGGCAGATTCTTTACCACTGATACCACCTAGGAAGCCCAACTGACATTTACATACTACTTTATATAAAATAGGTAACTAACAAGAACCTGCTGTGTATAATACAGGGAACTCTACTCAGTGCTCTGTAATGGCCTATATGGGAAAAGAATCTGAAAAGGAGTAGATGTATGTATATGTATAACTGAATCACTTTACTATACACCTGAAACTAACACCTAGTAAATCAACTATACTCCTATAAAAATGGGGGGCAGTGGGGGGGGCAGGAAGAAAGAGTATCCCAAGAAAAATCTGAATTAAGTTTGCTTCCTGTGGAGCTCTGGGATATTGAGAAGTCATCAGGGGTTCCACTTGTATAAGGACATTTGAGCCTTCTGGAAAAAATGCTAGAGAGAACTTTCAGAGTCTATAGTTAAATACTACAATCCCTAGAACTAAGGTCCCTAAAGGGACAATGGAAACCAAAGTGGCCTAAGCCTTGAGGACTGAGGCCTGGAGGACGTACTGCTTCTTCCACGTAGGGCTGGACAAAGTGCCAAAGAAATGCAAATGATTCTTTTCTACTGCCAAATCAGAACTCTTCTGATTATCCTATTTTACTTGTCTGTCTTGATGCCACCATGCATACAGCTACTACTAACTCACTGGGTTTCTATAATCTCTAGCGAAGCCAAAATCACCACAGCAACTCATAAACTGGTCATTGTTAGACTTGCACGTGGCTGATGTAAGCTTCATCTTGCTGTACTGTGATTTGTCTGATGCTTGGCTGTTGACCTTGGACTAGGGCTTCTTGAGATCAAGAAGCATCTTTTCTACTTCTGCCTAATGATTGGTTAATAGTACAATGTCTGGTACAGAGTGAGTGCTCAGTATATTTTTATTGAATTAGATACAAACTTACTGATTTAGTTGCTCTAAATGTGTCTGTGTGGGGGTCACTCACTCATGCATTTGGCAAAAATTTATTGAGCATCTACTACGTGCTAGAGCCTGTGCCATTCACTCGGTATACAATGATCAAAGAAAGGTCACAGCCCAGTGGAGAAGACAGACACACACACCAAGTGATTACATTTATAAACCTATGATTGTGAAAGAAGAACAGATTTCTCTGAGAACATGTAGCAAAGTGAGGTGGAGAAATTTCCCTTAAAAACTGACACATAAGTTGAAATTCAAAGGGAGAAAGGATGAGGTTTAACAAGGCTCAGTTCAGTTCAGTTGCTCAGTCGTGTCCAACTCTTTGCAACCCCATGAATTGCAGCACGCCAGGCCTCCCTGTCCATCACCAACTCCCGGAGTTCACTCAAACTCACGTCCATCAAGTCGGTGATGCCATCTAGCCATCTCATCCTCTGTCGTCCCCTTTTCCTCCTGCCCCCAATCCCTCCCAGCATCAGAGTCTTTTCCAATGAGTCAACTCTTCGCATGAGGTGGCCAAAGTATTGGAGTTTCAGCTTTAGCCTCATTCCTTCCAAAGAACACCCAGGGCTCCTTCAGAATGGACTGGTTGGATCTCCTTGCAGTCCAAGGGACTCTCAAGAGTCTTCTCCAACACCACAGTTCAAAAGCATCAATTCTTTGGTGCTCAGCTTTCTTCACAGTCCAACTCTCATATCCATATGTGACCACTGGAAAAACCATAGCCTTGACGAGACGGACCTTTGTTGGCAAAGTAATGTCTCTGCTTTTGAATATGTGATCTAGGTTGATCATAGCTTTCCTTCCAAGGAGTAAGCGTCTTTTAATTTCATGGCTGCAGTCATCATCTGCATTGATTTTGGAGCCCAGAAAAACAAAATCTGATACTGTTTCCACTGCTTCCCCATCTATTTGCCATGAAGTGATGGGACCAGATGCCATAATCTTAGTTTTCTGAATGTTGAGCTTTAAGCCAACTTTTTCACTCTCTTCTTTCACTGTCATCAAGAGCCTCTTTAGTTCCTCTTCACTTTCTGCCATAAGGGTGGTGTCATCTGCATATCTGAGTTTATTGATATTTCTCCCAGCAATCTTGATTCCAGCTTGTGTTCCTCCAGTCCAGTGTTTCTCATGATGTACTCTGCATATAAGTTAAATAAGCAGAGTGACAATATACAGCCTTGATGTACTCCTTTTCCTATTTGGAACCTGTCTGTTGTTTCATGTCCAGTGCTAACTGTTGCTTCCTGACCTGCATACAGGTTTCTCAAGAGGCAGGTCAGGTTGTCTGGTATTTCCATCTCTTTCAGAATTTTCCACAGTTGATTGTGATCCACACAGTCAAAGGCTTTGGCATAGTCAATAAAGCAGAAATAGATGTTTTTCTGGAACTCTCTTGCTTTTTCGATAAGTAAGACATAACCAGGGAACACTTACATGCTACTCTTATGTGCCAACATTCTTCTGCTTACTTTACATACATGTTTATTTTATTCTCCCAACAGCCCTAGGATGGAGCTATCATCATTATGTCTAATTGTATAGGTGAGGATATCAAGGTGTAAGAAGTTAAAAACTTGACTGAGGTCATAGACAGTGAGTAATAGGTGAACCTGGTAGCCTGGCCTTGGAGTCATGCTCTCCATATATAGAAGAGCTTGTACAAAGGGCCTGGGGCTTAGGAAGCAACAGATCTTCTTAACCCCAGGCTAGACAGGCTCCCAGCTGTCATCTTATCAAATCCTTCCCAACACCGACAACTCTCCTTTCCTGAGAAGAATTCTGGCAAGGGCAATATTTTCCCTTGTGTTTTATCTGTAAGGCATCTTTCATGGTGTTAACTCACAGCCATTTTTAGAGCCAAGTCACTGAGGATGAGTGACCTAAAGGAAGGAGGAAAGGCAAGTGCCCACTCCGTGGAGTGGCCAGGAAGTGTCTCATCACTTGTTGAGAGGCTTGTTGGCATCTGCTAATTGCTTTGGAAAAAGAGAAGAAAGGAAAGGAAAGGAAAGGAACAGGCTGACCCAGCAGATTTCTCCATTGCATCTGGAGACTGTAAGTCACAGAGCAAGAAGTACTTAGGTGGACAAAGCCAAACCTTTGGCCAGAATGGTAGCATAAAAGGCTTTTTCATGGGCACTTGAAATTGGTTGTCAACAGAAATGCAAATTGAGCCCATCTTTGTCTTGAAGCCATATGTCCACTGGGACAGAAACAACATTTTCCCTGCTGAGAATGCTGTTCAGGGTTTACTTGGTTACAGCTTGAGCAAGTACTGCATGGTAATCAAGGGGGAATGGCAAAGGGAAAATAGAACACCCAGAGAATTATAACCAAGCTTAGACAACCTTTAGAAAGAAACAAAGAATTCCCAAGCTACTCATCTCCCATCCTCAGAGAATCTCATTTGCTATTTGATCTCACTTACTGCCTTTCAATTTTTTCAAGCAAAGTTTTCTCTCTCCTTAAAAGTGTTTCTTCACAGTAAATTTCTAGGCTATTATCCCATGTATCTACTTTTTCTTAAAACCTAGGACTCTTTGTTTTTTTAAAAATTTCTAATTCCAGTCTCCACATGGAACAACCAGGAAAATCACATAGGGAGACTTTGTTTCTTAGGGGATTGCTTTCCTGTCCTTTATTATGTAATTCTAGTTTGTGGCACTAGAGCTCGGGAGGGGGTCATGTTCAGCAGGAGTCTATCAAGGAAGACTGAAATTCAGAACAACATCTGCCTTATCTAGGATTATGGCATTATCCTATTTATAGGATCCTGTGAGATGATCTTCAGGAAGTACTTAGCAAAGCATATTGCAAGAGTGAAAACTCAGGTTAGATGTTAGCTATTATCATTATTAAGATAAGGGGACCAAAAGCAGTAACTGGAACCAAGATTACAGTAAATAGGTAAGTTGTGTGTGATCAATGAACAAATTATATGTGATCAGTCGCTCAGTCCTGTCTGACCCTTTGTGGCTCTTTGGACTGTAGTCCACTAGGCTCTTCTATCCACAGAGTTTTCCAGGAAAGAATACTGGAGTGGGCTGCCATTCCCTTCTCCAGGGGGTCTTCCTGACCCAGGGATTGAAGCTTCATCTCCTCCATTTCCTGCATTGCAGGTGGACTCTTTACCACTGAGCCATTGGGAGAAGATAATAATATGAATATATAAGTAGATAGGCTGGTAGTTAGGAGTTAGGTTAGAGTGCATAATATGGGAAAAGAACACAGGCGGGGGAAAGATCAAGTGGATTGTATATTTATCCCTGCTTGATTCCTTGTATGTCGGTCGCTCAGTAGAGTCCAGCTTTTTGCAGCTCCATGAACTATAGCTTGCCAGGCTTCTCTGTCCATGGAATTTCCCCAGCAAGCATACTGGAGTTGGTAGCTATTCCCTTCTCCAGGAGATCTTCCTGACACAGGGACTGAACACATGTCTCCTGCATTGCAGGCCGATTCGTTAACATCTGAGCCACTAAGGAAGCTTGATTCTTTACAGCAGGGAAAACCCAAAATCGGGATGTAAATTCCCAGATTATCAGCAATAACTGCCATGTATTGAGCACCACTATATGCCACGAATAACGCAAAATGCTTTAAATAAGTTGTTTAAATATAATCCCCATCAAACTGTGAGTTTAGCTATTATAACCTTGGAATGCCTAGCACAGTGCTTGACACATAGTAGATGCTCAGTAAATATTTGTTAATTTTGAAACGTTTTGCAACATTCTTAGATTATCCCTTTTGAATGCACATAATTTACTTGGCAATTCAAATGTGGAAGCAATATTATAGATGTTTGCCTTTTAAGCATCTGAAGCACAGAGCTCATGCTGATGTTAATCAAATCTATTGCTGAGATCTTTGTTCATTGGTGACAAGACTTTTCTACATTGGCCTAGATTGAAAGAAATCAGCACAAGCCAATGATGTGCCAAAAGGGATATTATGAAGAGAGATTGCTTCAAGTTTTACAGACTAAATTGGCAAATGAATAACAAAGTGATTAAGGGAGTCAATATTCAAAACAAGGAAGTGAAAATCTGAAACAGGCACTGAGACAAATAAGAGTATGGCTTCAGCTGGAAATACCAATTGATAGAACTATCCAGATACTAAAAGGAAAAGAAAAAAAAAGAATTTTCTAATATAATTCCTTTTAGTGTTTTTTCTTTAAATAAGGATCTCTATTTCTCATGTGAAAGAATTTTATAAGTAGTGAAACCAAGGTTTAAAAATTCTCCCAGAATAATTTAGGCCTAGGATGCTTCCTTCTGGTCCTATTTTTAACTGTTTGAGGGTAGTTTATCAACAATCCTGGGTGTTGGGTGAATATTGGAATCTTCTATCCCATTTAGAGGACAGGTATCATGGTTAAGAATAACTGTATGTGGCAAGGATTTTCCTGGGATTTATCTAGCAATATAAAACTTATTGAGATGGACAGCACACTCTATTGTCTTTTAGAAAAAAAAGGATATAGTCTAAGCACGAAATGGATTATTTTCTGTTTTGTAATTTTATAATAGCTATTGTTCCAAAAGTATCATATCAATCAGTCAACAACTATATGTTTGAACACCTATGAAAATGCCCATATAATTCAGAATGTCACAGTCACTGAGAAGGTATATTAAGTCGTTCAGTGACTCCAGTGATTTTTTTCCCTTGGAGATCTTGCTAGCTCGTACTTTAGCAGCTATATTTTTGGCAATGTATAGGAAACCACAGTCACTAAAGTGGGTGACTGTAATTAATTCCTAAACATAATCAATCTCTCTCACTTTCTCTGTCTCTCCCTCCTTCCTTCTTTCCCTTCCTTTCTCCCCAGCCCCCACCCACCATCACCACCACACACACACACACACAATCACTCACATGGTTTCAATAGTGGTCCAACAAGGGAAACTGAAGCCACACCAAGTATTTATACAAGAAGGTATTTAATCCAGGTGACTGGTTGCAAAGATGATGGGATACATGAGAAGTTGCATGGCAGCCATGGAAGAAACCCAGAGATGAGCAACATCAGAAAGAATTACCATCCTAAACTGGAAGGATTTTAAAAACTCAACCATAATCAGAAGTCACTAAGTGGAAGCTAGAAATGTGCTGCATCTGTTCAGAGGAAATTGGAGCAATAAAATAGAAATAGCCAGTTGGGAAGATGGCCACAGATACAGAGACAAGGGGAAAACACCATGACTTCTTCTGCCTACAGTCTCACTGCTACTGCTGCTGCTAAGTCACTTCAGTTGTGTTCGACTCTGTGCGACCCCATAGACGGCAGCCCACCAGGCTCCCCCGTCCCTGGGATTCTCCAGGCAAGAACACTAGGGTGACCCATTGGCCAAACTTAGCAAGAACCCAGCTGACAGGGGACACTGGGAAATACAATCTTCAGGTCTCAGTCACCCTGCTGAACCGAGCAGAGCAGGGAAGGGACAGGGGACACCCCTGGTATCCACTGGCCAGAAACTAACATAAGTGCATACCCATATATGCGTGTGCATGCACACACACAACTTGGTTTCAACACCAGAACTGTCCCTCTTTGAATCTGAAGATAATTGAATCAATGTTAAATAAGGCTAGCCATTCACAAAATCAGTTGACTTTCCAAGTCTACTTGACCCTAAGATTCCAGAGTATTGTCTTTTAATCTGGTCAAGGTATAGCCTAGAAAAAGAAAGGGATAATAGAAACCCAGGGGTTACCATGTGTTAGGATCAGTATTTAGTGCTTTTCAACATTATATCACTTTATCTTCAACCCCATAAATTTATCACAGTTTAAGCTTATAATGGTATATCCACCTCATTGCACAAGTGAAAAAACTGAAGAAAGTAAATACATTGTCCAGGATAAGTTTTGGAACCCACATAAGATAATCTAACTTAAAATTTTTACTGACAATATACAGGCTGTGATGCAACTGATAAAAGGTGTCAGCTGTTTATTTGCTTTGTATTTTGCTGTTTATTGTAGTGATATAGCTATTGAAAAGAGGTGAATAACAACTTGAACTAAAGAATAATAAAATATTATATGACTTTCAAATTAACAGGAAAAATGGGAAAAATTATATAATCAGAATAAGGGAAGAAAAGGAAAGATTGACTTTAAAAAAGAAGAATTATTGGAAAGCACGTAGTAATACAGTAGATTTAAGCCCCAATATGTCCCTAATTCTATTAAATATAAATGGACTAAATGTACCAACTAAAAAATTATCAGACTGGCTAACAACCTAAAACTAACAATATGCTATTTCAAGTGACACACAGAAAACAGGACAGAGATAATTTAAATGTAAAAGGATAGAAAAAGGTTAAATAGGTTAAATAAAATAAAAGGTTAAATAAAATAAAAGAGGATAGAAAGAAAAGTTATTTGGATAGCAAATACTAACTAAAATAACAATGATAATAATACCAAGCAAAAAAGTTTTATTAAAAATAAGGAGGGATATTCTATAATGATAAAGTTTTATCAGACTTAAAAACCAGTCTAAATTTCTATTTTTATTTATTTTTTTCATTTCCATCTTTTTAAAAATTTTTATTATTATTATTACTTTTTACTTTACAATATTATATTGGTTTTGCCATACATTAACACGCATCTGCCACGGGTATACATGTGTATAAATTTTTATACATTATGTAAAAACCTTTAGAGCATATAGAGGAAAACTGACAGAAGTATAAGAAGAAACAGACAGTTATCACAATACCAGGACATTTACATATCTGAGTAAGTGGTAAAACAGACAACAAATCAGTATGGATAGAGAAAAATGTGAACAACATAATTAATAAACTGAACAATGTGATTTAAAAACTTGACATAATGGACACATATAGAACAGTTTTGCCAACAACTGCAATAGAATCATTATGGTGAAGCATATGTTGAAATTCTCCTACAAGTTACCATATCCTGAGCCATAAATTAAGACAAAGGCACTCTCTGACATGGTGGGTTTCTTTTTCCTTTTTTAAATTTCCCACCCCTCTTTACTTGCCTGGGTCTTCATATTTTATTTTGAAGTATTTCTGAAATTTATGGTGATCTTGAATTATCTGCTAATACTTAGGAGTGAAACACTAGACAGCTGGTTTTAAGCTCTGAGTATGTGAGGCAGGCTTTCCATCATTCATTAGGGGACCCTTACTGTCACTGTATGTGGTCATTTCAATGATTCAGTTTCACTGAGAAGGTACCTTTAATCCCCTGTTTTCTCATATGTAAACTCAGGATAGCAATTGTCCCTAGTTCACAGGGCTATATTGTAAGGATTAATGAGTCAAAGCACTTGATGTGTTCCCGGCATACTGAAGTATTTACTATATATTAGCTATTATTATTTGAAGTTTTCAACTACTCTCATGGTTTTGGTATCATTGATTCAAAATGTTGATGGTACCCAGATGTATATAAGCAATCATTTCTGTAACATCTCCATGTTACAGAAATGATTTCTTTCTGTAACATCAGCCATTTCAAACAAAACATACACTCTTTCTTCACTCAGTAAATAATCACTCAGTAAATCATCACTGTCTTCGTAAGCTCAAGCTGCCATAACAAAATACCTTAGACTGCGTTTGCATAAACAACAAAAATTTATTTCCCTCATTTCTGGAGGCTGAAAGCCTAAGATCAGGGTGCCAACATGGTCAGGTTCTGGTCAGGATCACTTTCCTGGCTTTCAGATGGTCGCCTTCTCACTGCGCCCTCATGTCCTGTAGAAGAGAGTCAGCTTAGTCTCTTCCTCTACTTATAAGGACCCTAATCTCATCATGGCCTCCTAAAGGCTCCACTTTCAAATACGATCGCATCAGAGTTAGGGCTTCTACATAAGAATTATGGGGTAAATTAACTTTAAGTTTATAACAACCACTTTTACAATTGCTCAAATGAGAATACCAACTCATCCTTAAATCTTCCCTTTAATTAGTTTATGGCCTTTTCTCCCCTAATCAAAATGGAAGCTATTAGACAGCAAAGACATTCTCTGTCTCCTTTTTGGGGGTGATGGAAAGTGAGTCTCTGTATTGGCTGTGTCTGAATCAGCATGTAAAATAGAATAAAGGCACTGAAATAAGGAGCCATCGTACTTTACAACACTGAGTTGTGAAACTTCATTCTTTAAAGGCTGGGTTTGTTTCCGACTCCTTGATCTTCCTTTTTTCCAAGTTTTTCTGTTTTTGTTTTTACTTGTTTCATTCACTTCCAATTACTTTAAGATAGAGCCTCATTCTCTCCTCCATTTAGATTTTGTTTAATCTTTAGTTCTCTCTCCTTTGTAACATTTGCTGGTGAGAGCTTTACTTAGTTCCGAATTATGTTCTGACTGCCATTTCCAGGGCCCCTGGGCATCATAAAAAAAAAAAAAAAGTCCTTAGATTCTTGATGGCAGACTGTTGAATTTGGAAATGTAGACTCCTTTCAGTTATTTCTGGCTTTCTCTTTCAGACTGTGCTGGTAGGCCTTTGGAGCTTCATATTGCTTATTCTTGGAGACTTCCTGGAGCGTCAAAAATGACTTAAAATGATTACTATGCTGTGCATCCGCATATATGACATTCAATCGCCCAACTCTGAGCTGAATTTCAATGAGATTTGTGTAAATGAATCAGAAACATATGGATTCCATCCTCCCTACCTCTACTCAAAAAAAACAACAAAAAAACCCCACAGGAACTCAGCATTTGTGTTTCACTGTATATGAAAGGTCTAAAACAGAACAAGTTATGGCAAATCAGAGTGAGAGAGGCTTTCCCATTCTTGATAGCCATCTTGTCTCTCATATATCATCCTAGTCCATGATTAGGGGTTGTTAATTTCTGCTAAACTTCATTGTCCTCTTGCCTTGAGATTTTCCTTCCTTACTATAGTTCCCTATAAACCAACCCCCTACCTTTTGTCCTTCTGTCCTAGAAATAGTTACCTGTTGGTCACTTCCTTGCCCTCCTGGCACTCACATCCTAGACAGATGACAGAAAGATATATTATTATAACCAAGGAATTCTAACACATTGTGAAGGCGCCACAATAGAGGAGCACAAAAAGAATTCTGAGGAGACAACAACTTTGGGGGCATTTTGTTTTTTCCTACCTTTTGCTTGCTTTACTTTTTACTCTATTTTACTTTATTTCCTTGCTCTGGTTTCCATTTCCAGTCTTTTTCCTCTCATCTGAGTTTTCTCCAGTCACATTGGCTCTTTCCAATTCCTTGTAAAAACTCTTTCTTTCCTTCTAGTGCTGCATAGGCACCCTACTCCAGTATTCTTGCCTGGAAAATCCCTTGGACAGAGGAGCCTGGTAGGCTGCAGTCCATGGGGTCGCGAATAGTCGGACATGACTGAGCGACTTCACTTTCACTTTTCACTGTCATGCATTGGAGAAGGAAATGGCAACCCATTCCAGTGTTCTTGTCTGGAAAATCCCAGGGACGGCGGAGCCTGATGGGCTGCCTTCTATGGGGTTGCACAGAGTCGGACATGACTGAAGCCACTTAGCAGCAGCAGCAGTGCTGCATATGCATAAGGGGTTTGGTACTTTCCTCTCCTAAACTCTTCTCCATTGTCCTGAATGGAATACTCACAGTTGGAGCCTTTTGCTGCTCTTAGGCTGCCTCAGTCTGGTGTAGGTCTCCAGAGAGACCCCACAGAGCCAGCTCCTGTGGGGGACAAGCTGAGCAACTACATTGAGATCTCCAGTTGCACAGTACAGAATATGTGCCATGAGTGGCCAAGACTGATGAAATCCTGTCACAGTGAGGAGACAGAATGAAGTGTTGAGTTACGTGAGTATATATACTCATAACAGATACAGTACATAGGATAGTCAGCAAGTCTGATTAATGTTGCCCTTTTCCCCACCAATACATGTGTTAATTTAGTCACAATGCCCCCAGTCATAAAAAAAGAAATATTCCTCTATGTAGTTTTTTTGTTAACTCCAACAGGGATTGTGTCATTTCTCTCTTTACCACATCTGAAGCATTCTACTAAAAGACAAGTTAATTCTATCAGTCGTATATATGTCAAGCCACAAGGTTCAGATTCTCAATAATGTCCCTCTAAACCACTCATGTTATTTTTAATGCTGTCATTTCTAAAAGACTAAATTTGAGGATATTACAGTCTTTACCATTTATAAAGTATTTAATAATTAGTTATAAAAATTAGTGGTCCAATCCTACTGTTTCTGTGTACCTGACAAAGTACTTTACTAGCATGAACTTTGCGCGTATCACCCATCCATAAAGGAACTTGTGTCTTTAGCTCCTGTCTTCGGTAGTAGGGGAAGATTTGCCAATCCAGTCTTTCCTAACCAGATACCAGTGACTTGTGAGATAGCTGATCATAGCTGGGACTGTGATTAAAAAGTAGAGAGAAATCTCACTGGCTCACATGGAGATAAATGGATATAATGTTTGCATTTGTCCCATTAGCCTCCTAATCCAGACATCTGAAACTCATTGTATTCTCAGATGGAGTTCCTATTCCCACAGAATATATTCATCCTTAGTTATGACAATTCACATATGTGTAATTCCATTAATACCACTAAAGTTGAAGTTGTTTGTTTGTTTTCATTTGAGAGGAATGATGATCCATTTCATTTGTTTGGTATTTGACAGTGTTCAGAACATGTTCTCATAACTCTTCAAACTTTCTGAGGTGGATATTAAAACTGAGACTTAAAGAGATTATTTGACTCCCCCAAGGTTCTGTAAATTGCAAACATCAGAACCAGGATACAAAACCACATCATCAGACTGTACTCTAGTAGCTTATCAAAATTATTCCCTGTTACTTTCCATTGCACTTTGTGGTTATACTTCGAAATTTCTCATTTTGGTAAACAAAGACTTTAAAATAAAGTCTAACAAAGGAGTTCAACACTCAGCATTAAATTTACTGTTCAGAAACTTCCTGGCTCACAACTCGAGACTTCTAAGTGATGGAAAGAGGGCAGTTAACATGTTGCGATGTTCTCTCTTTCAGCCATAACTTTTCTTCTAAGTTTATGGTTATGGTTTGGCTTTGGAGTACAAAGTCGTAAAACTTAATTGAATATAAGTCAGATCAAGGTCTTTTCAAGCTGGACATAATGTGAGTAACACAAATAGATGAATCAGTATTTTTTTAAAATTTCAGTTACAAAGACCTCAGTGGAAAACAACTCCTCACTTATAAAATCTGCCCACCATGAAGCTTATATTGTGTGACATACACAGGATTAGGCCCATAACTATTATCATTAAAAATAAAAAGTATGCTATAAAACTCATATCTAGAGGCCCAAAGTATACTTCTGATACAAATCTATGTCCTTCAAAAAACCCCAGAAATATTTGTGGGTGAAAATGCAGAAGAAAAATGACTTCCCCATGTAAAACCTTTTACCAAGTCACATTCAAATACATTCAATTCAATAAACACATTATAGTTTCCTAGAAGGCAATGGCACCCCACTCCAGTACTCTTGCCTGGAAAATCCCATGGACGAAGGAGTCTGGTACACTGTAGTCCATGAGGTCGCTAAGAGTCGGACACAACTGAGCAGCTTCACTTTGACTTTTCACTTTCATGCATTGGAGAAGGAAATGGCACCCCACTCCAGTGTTCTTGCCTGGAGAGTCCCAGGGACGGGGGAGCCTGGTGGGCTGCCATCTATGGGGTCGCACAGAGTCGGACACGACTGAAGCAACTTAGCAGCAGTCTAATTTCTACTGTCCTAGAAGTTAAACCCTTTTTTATTATGATAGAATAATATCCACATTCTGATATTTTAGAACTCTTCAAAATGCTACTTTGATGTTATATTTTGCATCATATTATTGTAGTTGTATTAGTGGAGTCCCACTTTCTAAATCAATGCTGTCCTATATTAAAGGTAGAGACTGTGCCAACTACAGATTAAGTATTAAGTATTTAAGCTAAGACTGGATAGTTACTATGGTAATGGTCTCCCAACTATGTTCACTTCCTTTCCCTGGAACTGGTAAATATGTCCCCTTAAAAAGAAAAAGAAAGGTTGCAGCTCTGATTAAGTTAATAGTGAGATGGCAAGATATTCTGGATTATTTGAGTAGTCCCAATGTAGTCACAAGTGTCCTTGTAAATAGAGGTAGAAAAACATTGAGAGAGGAGATCAACAAGGATAAAGAGGACTTGAACAATACTGTAAACCAACTCGTAGACCTAACAGACATGTATCAAACACAGCATCCAATGACAGCAAGGTACACATTCTTCTCATGTGCTCAGAGAATACTTATTCTGCAGGATATACCACAAAGCCACAAAACTCATCTCCATAAATTTAAAAAGATTAAAATCATACCAAGTATCTTTTACAACCACTGTGGAATGAAACTAGAAATCAATAATAAAATAAAAACTGAAAATTTTACAAATATGTGAAAATTAAACACACTAAACAACCAATGGACCAAAAAATCAAAAGGGAAATTAGAAAATACTTTGAGATAAATAAAAATGTAAACACAACATACTCAAACTTATGGAATGCAGCAAGAGCTGTGCTCAAGGGAAATTTATAGTTGCAAAAGCCTACAGTGAAAAACAAAACTCTCTCTCAAGTCAATGGCCTAATTGTATCTAACTTTACTCAAAGAAAGAGAAAAATAAGTACAAACTAAACCTAAAACTAGCAGAAGGAAGAAAACAATAAAGAATAGAGCAGAGACAAATGGAATAGAGAATAGAATAAAGTAGAACCAACAAAATCAAAATTTGGTTGTTGGAAAAATTTGACAAATCTTTAGCTATAATAACTTGAGGAAAAAAGACAGAGGATGCAAGTAACTAAAATCAGAAGTAAAAGTGGAGACCTTATTATCAAATCTCACAGAAATAATAAGTGTTAAAGAATACTATCAATAGTTAAAAGCCAAAAAACTGGATAACATAGATGAAATGGACTAATTTCCAAAATCATATAAATTACCAAAATTGATTTGTGAAGACCTAGAAAATCTGAACAGGTTTATAAATAGAGAGATTAAACCAGTAATCAAAAACACTCAACAAAGAAGAGTCCAGGACCCTGTGGCTTTACTGGTGAATTCTACCAAACATTTAAAAATTGTACAACAATCCTCCTCAAAATCTTCCCCAAAACATAAGAAGAGAGAACACTTTCTAACTCATTCTATGAAGTCATCATTCTCCTGTTACTGAAGCCAGACAAAGACATCATAAGAAAACTATAAACCAGTATTTCTCATGACCATCAGTTCAGTTGCTCAGTCCCGTCTGACTCTTTGCAACCCCATGGACTGAAGCACACCAGACATCCCTGTCCATGACCATAGATTCAAAAAAATTCTTAAGATATTAGGAAACCAAATTTAGCAACGTACAAAAATCATTACAGTCAAAAGCCAAGTGAGATTTTTCTAGGAATACAAGGTTGACTTAAGATATGAAAAATCAACTAATATAATACATTATTGTAGCATAATAAAGGACAAAAACCTATGTGGCTATCTTACAGATACAGAAAAATCACTTGACAAAATCCAACACCCATTCATGATTAAAATCTCTCAGCAAATCAGGAATAGAAGGGAATTTCCTGAATATAATAAAGGACACCTATGAAAAATCTTCAAGTATCAAATGTAATGGATAAAGACTAAAATTTGTATGCTATGCTATGCTAAGTCGCTTCAGTCCTGTCCAACTTTCTGTGACCCCATAGACAGCAGCCCACCAGGCTTCCCCGTCCCTGGGATTCTCCAGGCAAGAACACTGGAGTGGGTTGCCATTTCCTTCTCCAATGCATGAAAGTGAAAAGTGAAAGTGAAGTCACTCAGTCCTGTCCAACTCTTAGTGACCCCATGGACTGTAGCCTACCAGGCTCCTCCATCCATGGGATTTTCCAGACAAGAGTACTGGAGTGGGGTACCATTGCCTTCTCCAAAAACTGGTATACTAAAGAAATTAAAGGAGGGAAGTAGACTATTTGCTGATGACATCATCCTATACGTAGAAATTCTTAAGGAATACACACACATATGGACACATGATGCAAAACTACTACAAGAACTTCATGCAAGGTTATAGGATGCAAGGACAATATGAAGCACTCAATTGTTTTTCTGCAAATTAGCAACAAGAAATCCAAAAATAAATTTAAGAAAATAATTCTATTCACAAAGAATGAATCAGAATAAGATACCTAGTTCAACAAAAGAAGTTCATGATTTGTATGAAAAGTACAAAGAACTGCTGAAAGTAATTAAAGAAGATATCAATAAATGGAATGACATTCCACTTTCGTTGATTAGAAGATTTAAGAATTTTTTGTAGAAGTGACAAGATAAGACTAGATTTATATGGAAATGAAAGAATCTAGAATAGCCAAAATGATTTTTAAGAGAACAAAGTTTACTTACTATAAGGTTATTGTATCAAGATAGTATAGTATTTGCATAAAAATAACCCTGAGGATCAGTGGATTAGAACTGAGTTCAGAAATAAAACCTGACATTTATGGTCAATTGATTTTAACAAAGGCTCCAAGACAACTCAGTGAAGAAAACATAGTTTTCAACAAATGTTTATACCAGCACTACACACGCAAAAAAACCTCAAAGTAGATCATAAGTATCACTGTAACAGCTAAAAATATAAAACATCTTGAAGAAAACATAGGAAATCTTCATGACCTTTGATTAGGTAATGATATGTTAGATATGATACCAAAAGCCCAAGCCATAAGATAAAAACTGATAAATTGGATTTTATCAAATTAGAGCTTTCATACTTCAGAAGACAACATTAGGAAGATGAAAGGACAAGCCACTGAGTGGGTGAAAATATTTTCAAATAGTATGTCTCATAAATGCCTTGTATCTAGAATATATAAAGAAATCAATGTTCAGTGAGAAGACAGTCCAGTTACAAAAAGAGCAAAATTGCATATGACTGGTTAAGAAGTACGTTAAAAAGTGTTCAGCATCATTAGTTATTGGAAAAATTAAAATCACAGTAAGTCACCACCGTATACCCACTAGAATGGCTCAAAAGACAGAGAAGGGAATTCCCTCGTAGTTCAGTCATTAAGACTTGGCCCTTTCACTGCTATGGGCCTGGGTTCAATTCCTGGTTGGGGAATTAAGACCCCACAAGTCACACAGTGTCCCCCTCCCCCAAAAACATACAACATCAAGTGTTGGTAAATATGTGAAGAAAAATGTACAGCCACTGTGCAAAAGAGTTTGGCAGTTTCTTAACAGATTACATAAGCTTATCAAAGGATTTAGTGATTCGAGTCTTAAGAGTCTACTTGAGGAATGAAAACATGCAAAAAAACTTGAACATAAATGTTCATAGACGCAGTGTCACAACCCAAACAGGAAATAATCTAACAGTCTAGCAACCTGACGGCGGATAAATAAAACATGGTACCAGTACCATGGTACACATGGACAGTCAAAAGGAATTAAACAATAATACACACTGAGACACAGATGAGCCTCAAATATGCCATAGTAAATGAAAGAGGCAAGATCTACCAGAAGATACACTGTGTGATTTCATTTGTATGAAATGCATGGAAATGCACATTTATAGAAACAAGTAGATTAGTGGCTGTTGAGGGAGGGGGTTTGTGAGTGACGATCAACTGCAAATAGGCTTGTGGAGTGTTGTGAAGGTGATGAAAAGGTCCTAAGATCAGATTGTGGTGATGGCTGCACAACTTTGTAAATTTACAACAAAACACGGAATTATGTACTTATAGTATATAAACTATTTTCCAATAAAGTGGTTTTAGTTGTTAGAGGGAAGATAAGTTAGCCAGGGGAAAAACAATGAAGATTAAGCTCTTCTTTGATCACATAGCCTGCTGTGGTTACTTCTATTCCAGCAGTTAATAATACTCTTTTCAAATCAGCTGCCTTATTCTCTGATTTACATTCCCCATTAGAAAGGTCAACAAAGCAAGTTGATGAGTCAGGTAACTATTCTTTCCTGCTCAGGAAATTATTCCACATTAGGTCTTTAGGTGGAGTGTACCAGTCTTGGCCAACTGACATCTCAAGCACCTGGCACTGAAACCAGAAACAGAAATCAGGAAGAGCTGGAGACTACAGTGAACAAGGGCACACGATCTGCAGTTGCCAAGAAGATGTGGTTTGTGGGACTGTTCAGTGCACTCCAAGGGCCCAGTGTGAGAGCTGGCTATCAATGTGCCTGCCAGTCAGCCTGAGGCAGGGAAGGGATCCCAGCACAGAAGAGAAAAGGGGGAGAGAGGATAGGAGGAAGTGAGGAGAGAGAACAAAGTGTTGGCAAATCATCCTGTTGCAGGCAATTTCTGCTACTCCAAAAACAGTATCCAACTGACGAGCCTCCAGAGACATGTGAAGGCCATTTGTATTATCAGACAAACTGAAAACACTTGGTTCAGGGCCCTAAAACTGTGAATCCTAGAACCTTATGATCACATTTCATAGCTGTGGGGAAAATCAGAAAAGGAAAGTCTGGGCAGAGGTTCAAAGAGGAAATACCTTCTGCCAAAACAGGTCACCTGAGCTTCCTGTCTAAGCATGGACCCAAGGAGAATGGGTGAGACAAAGGATCTTATTCGTGAATCAAAATTTACTTCAACAGCAAGGCAGGCTGGGGCAGGATGGGACCGGGTTCACATTTCATTTGTATTTTTCCCTGTAAAAGGCGGAGGATGCAATAAGAATGCTAGTCCCTTGTATGTGTGCGTGGATGTTTTCAAGGGCCAGGCAGAGGAATAAGAGACACATGGGAGGAGGTGGTGTGCAGAGGATGCACTTGTTTCTTGAAGGCCTGCATGATGAGCACTGTTGGGCACTTTTCCTTTATTTAGCTCTTCTGGCAACTTTGTAAGATGTGTGTTATTACACCTACCTGACAGATGAGGAACTGAAGCTCAAAAATCTTTCCTACCTGTAAAATAGGTAACAATATCCATGATACATTATTTACAAGTAAGAACTTCAGGCTCCAAATTTGGAATGGCCAATATTATTATTGTTCATTTGCTCAGTTGTGTCTGACTCTTTGCTACCCCACGTATGGCAGCATGCCAGGCTTTTCTGTTCTTCACCATCTCCCAGAGCCAGTGTTACATACTTAGTAAGTGGCAGAGCTGGGCTTTAAATTTAGGTCCATGTGAGCCTGGAGCTCCTATTTTTCTTTTATAGCTCACTGCCCATTCAGGTTTGGATAGTTTAAAAAAATATTCAGCTTTTCAGCTTTGGTTCTATTTCTTGTTTCTGGATGATAATAAGCCAGCCAACAGTCCTCCTGGGAATTCTTTTCCCCTCTAGGGCTAGAAGAATAGAAAAACACCACCATGCCCTTGAAGCCTCACTAACAATCACGACTATAAAGGCTGGAGTCAGTGCTGAGAGGATATTATTAACAAATGGCTTAAGAAAAACCTTCAGAGCATTTGCAGCCACCCACACCATTTGTAAAATCTTAGGGAGGAAACCTGATCCAGAAAATGGTTGGAAGGAAACAAACCCCAGTATCAGAAAAATAAAAGGAGGGGGATCATTGCCTTCAGACAACTTGTTTTATCGAGAGCAATAAAAGTGTTCCAGTTGATTCAACAAAAAAATAACCAAAAACAAGGTCATATTTTAAAAGGCATTTACAGGACTGTGGGTTTCATTTCCTTTGCTTTTAGATCTTTAGCCTCTCATTCTCAGCAGCAGATGCGATGCTGTCGTATAAGGAAGACCACCTGCTTTCCAGGGCATCTCTGCAACAAATAGCTTTGAGGGAGAGAGAAGAAAGATCACAGGATGAAAAGGAAAGAATTAGAAAGGGGGAAATGGGAAATTAAGAAGTTGGCTTAATGCACATCTTCTGAATTATTCAACTGCTAAAAAGCCGACAGATTTCTTTTGACACTTGACTGTCTCACAGTGTCGATATCCATATTCTACTTTTTAAGGAGCTACTTAAAGAGAATTCTGTCCATCTGCACAGCCCAGTTTTGTGACATATTTATCTTTCTTTGCAAAATGGAGGCATAAAAAATTTATAGAACATGGGTATTAATTAAATGGTGTTTTAGTTGAGGAAAGTTGCTCAGCTTTAAAACGACTCCCAAGGGTGAATCTTTTTGTAAAAGAAAGACTCTTTTGGAAATTAAAATAACCCACAGTCACTCATCCTTCTCACCCACCGCCACAAAAAAGAAAAAAAAAGGCTTAGTATTTGTAAGTTTCAGAGTTTCTAAAAATGTGTTTAAAACTTGTACTTGAGGCAACAGGTATGACTTGATTCACTTGAAATTATAACCTCAGGGGCTAATCGTTTGGAGAGAACTGTGTCCCCACATGCCAAGGGAAATAAGACATTAAGGGAATTATTCATACAATTCTGATCAAATTGACATACTCACCTGAAGCACACCAGTAATAAAAGTAATAACAGGAAAATGTCTACAGTTTGAAGTCTCAGGAAATAATTTGTTCTAGAAAGTTGTATTTTCCATATAGTGGAGGTTTTCCTTTTATTAGACACACAAATATTTTCAGTTTTAAGATTTTTGTCAAATATATCATGCATTGCTTTGCCTTCTTAAGCAGTGCTTATTTAGTTATAATTCATTCTATTAACACTTTTAAAAAGGATCTCAGAGAACTATTAAGCTCTAGTCTAAACATAATTTGAACTCTCTTCGGTGTTGCAGGATCTTCATATTAAACATCAGCAATAGCACAAGACTATAATAAGGCAATGTCCTTAGGAAGATAAACATACTTGGTCCTTTACTCTGTGGTGGCCATATCCTCCTTTAGTGTTTTAATTCTTGTGTCTGCTTCTTGAAGTTGCTCTGTCTCTTCCCATACTGCCAAGCAATCTCTTTTTGTTCCTGTTATAGGGCTCCCTCTGACAGTACCCTCCCTCTCTTAAAAAATATCACTTCTAATATTCTACAAGCTCAGAAACCAAATGATCCACTAGAACAAAAAGGTGCTAAGGAAGGACAAAGAGAGAATTGCTCTTCTAACGTATAGCTCAGCAACCAGCAAAAAAGCAGGTTGGAATAGGTTTTTTCTAAGGGTAGCATTGACAGATGACATTCAAGGTGCAATACGTGGGACATGTTGTTTTTGTTTAGCCACTCGGCTTTTGGAGGGATGCAACACTTGCATGGCTAAAGGAAGAGCCTTTGAGCTAGGCTGGAATTTTTCCTTTCTAGATTTTGCTGATGTTCTTGTGCCTATGTTTTCTGTGCTTGGGCATTCTTAGAACTTGAAACTCTCTGAAGAGTATTCTTTGCTTCTGTTAATGTAGTTATTTAAAAGCAACTTCAATAAACACAGCTTAAAATGTTGATTTTTGGTGGGTATTTAACCTCCTGGAATCTACATTGCAAAATGAGCATTAGAACTCACATTTGTTTTTTACCTGGGGCAGCTTGCTTCACCCAAGACACTGCCAAGATAAAGAAGTTAACGTCTAAGCCTTTTGGCAAGGAGATTGTTCGACGGAGCAAACTTGGCTGTCACAGTACTTCCTATGCAATACCACCAATATCTCTCCTCTCCTCTCTTTAGAGGAGAAGAGAATCCAATCAGAGTCGCACAAAAAATCTGAAAACTGTGGATGATGTAACGTTGATTTTGATGACACATATGCCCAATAACCATAGCTTTCTTTTTGGTTATTAAATATATTCCAGATAAAAGAGTTGACAATAATTGAGATCTGGATAAGTAAGATGTTTCAGCACTAGAGAATACTAGATAAGTCAGAATAATTCTCTACTTCAACACTCAAAACACAGATGAGGCTATCGCTTCTGTGGTATTACTGCTAAAATGTAGAAGCCAAATCTAATCATAACGAAATAAATAAATACCAAATAAGGGCCATTTCTATAGAAGGCTTACACTCTTCAAAAGTGTCAAGATCAAGAAAGACAATCTTAGGAACATTTCCAGCCTGAAGAGTTAAGAGAAATGTTTTTTAATTAACCCCCCCCCCAAAAAAAAACCCCTTAAAATTGAAATACGAAGAGATTTAGGGCAACTAAGTAGGAGAAATATGGTAGAGAAAAATGAGTGACTACCAATTCCTTTTGATAATACTGTATCTTAGAATTTGCTCTATTCTGATTCTAAAAGCAATAGATTCAGTTCATAAATGTTGTAGGAAAACAATATATCACAAAGTTACATTGAATCTCTTCTTCATACATCTTTATAATGATAAACCCCCAATCCAATTATCAAGATCCAAAAATTTTCTTGAAAAATTCTTATATCTATGTATCTTTTAGAATGAGTTGAGATCAGGGGCTTTCCACTTTCCAATTCTTCTTATAAGGAATTTGAAAATCATCACTCTGTTCTCACAACAAGTAAAAAGATAAACAGGCTGAAAAATCAACAACTCTTCTTGGGTACATAAGAGAAGAGACAAAAAACAGATCTCTGTGCCCAAGATTGGGGAGACAGACAGGTGAATACAGGGAGTCACAGCTTATTGGAGTAGAGATTCATGAGTGGAAACCATCTGGTTGAAAACTACTTCAGTTAAAACTGCTCAGGAACAAGAGCCAGGGCAGGAAAACCTAAAGTTTAATTGACAATTACTACGAGTTTAGTGTGCACAGTGCTGAGCATTAAAAAAACTTCAGATGACTTAGTAATTGGTAGCCCCTCATGCTTTTGTCCCTGGAGAAGGGAAAGGCTACCCACTCCAGGATTCTTGTCTGGAGAATCCCCATGGACAGAGGAGCTTGGCAGACTTCAGTCCATGGGGTCGCAGAGTTGGACATGACTGAGCGACAAAGCATATGCTTTTGTAGGACTTCCTAAGTGACTGTAGTAGTAAAGAACCCACCTGCCAATGCAGGAGACAGGAGACTTGGGTTTGATCCCTGGTTAGGGAAGAACCCCTGGAGGAGGATATGGCAACCCACTCCAGTATTCTTGCCTCGAGAATCCCCTGGATAGAGGAGCCTGGTGGGCTACAGTCCATAGGGTCTCAAAGAAATGGACATGACTGAAGCAACTTAGTAAGCATGCAAGCTTTTGTAAAATTTACCTCCAGAAACTCAACCATGTTCTCATAATGAATATTGAGGAGAATCTCTTACTTCTGACAGGGTTGGGAAAAAGTAACCTATTTGAAATATATCAGAGCATATTTCTTAAGGCCTGCTCTTAGGAGAAACTAGTTGGCTAGAGCCTAACATGCTGAGATGTTATAAGGGAAATGTTCAACTGCAGTCAATGTTAGCCTTCTACATGGAGAAAGAAAGTGTTCAACACTGGCACATGCTAGCTATTCTGTGTCACCTAAGAGGGGAGAAAAACCTGAGAAATGATTGTGAAGTTCACAATCCAGAGACACAGTTTCACTAAAAGACTAAGACCTAATCATAGGATTATAAAATTCTTCTTTCCCCACACCATGCCACCACTTTACTAAATGCCTATTTATAGCAGTTCCTTTCACTCAGTATGTCATGTCCAACTATTAAGAAAAAAATTACAAGGCGTACTAAAAAGCAAAATAAAAAACACAATATGAAGAGGCAAATCAAGAATCAGAAGCAGGCACGGCAGGGGAATTGAACCTATCAGTCCAGAAACTTAAAACTGTTTTGATTAACATGTTAAGGGTTGTAATGGATAAAGTAGACACCACGCAAGAACAGAGGGACAATGTAAGCTGAGGGATGGAAATCCTAAGAAAAAGCAAAAGTAATTTCTAGACATCAAAAATATTGCAACCAAAATAAAAATTCCTTTAATTGGCTTATTCTAGACTGGACATGGGTGAAGAAAGAATCCCTGGGCAAGAGGATATATCTATAGAAGCTTTTAAAACTATTGAACACAAAGACTGAAGAAAATGGAACAGAATATCCAAGGACCGTGGGATAACTACAAAAGATGTACCATATATATAATGGGAATACCAGAAGAAAAAGAGAGAAAGGAACAGAAGAAACATGTGAAACAATATTGACCAAAAATGTCTACAAATTAATGTAACAAAATAATCCATAGATCCAGAAAGCTCAGAGAACAGTAAGCAGGATAGATGCCAAAATACCCACACCTAGGCATCTCATTTTCAACCACAAGAAGTCAAAGAAAAAACTCCTGACAGAAGTATGAGGGGTAAACAAACCTATAAAGAAACAAAGATAAAATGATACCTTCCTTCATCTCACAAAGCATGCAAGCAAGAAGAGAGTAGAATGAAATATTTAGTGTTGAGAGTAAAAACCACAACTATAGAATTCTGTACCCTGAACAGTTACACTTGAAAAGTGAAGGTAAAATAAAGACTTGTTCAGACAAACAAATTGGAGGGAATTTGTTACCAACAGACCTACCTTACAAGAAATGTTTGAAAATGCTTTTTTATAGGGAAAGAAATTAATATGTCATAAACTCAAATCTTAAAGAGAAAATAATGTAAATAAGTTAAAAACTTTTATTTTTCTACTTAATTGATCTAACAAATAATGTGGGCTTCCCCAGTGGTAAAGAATAAGAAAAAGTGGTGAAGTGGTAAAGAATCTGGCTTCAGTGCAGTAGAACATCTGTAATGCAGGAGACACAGTGATCCCTGGGTCGGGAAGGTCCCCTGGAGAAGGAAATGGCAAATCACTCCAGTATAAAAACTTTTATTTTTCTACTTAACTGATCTAGCAAATAATAGTTTGAAAATAACAATAGCAACAATGTATGTTTACATATGTGTATCAGTTCAGTTCAGTTCAGTCGCTCAGTCGTGTCCAGCTCTTTGCGACCCCATGAATCACAGCACGCCAGGCCTCCCTGTCTATCACCAATTCCGGGAGTTCATGCAGACTCACATCCATCAAGTCAGTGATGCCATCCAGCCATCTCATCGTCTGGCGTCCCCTTTTCCTCCTGCCCCCAATCCCTCCCAGCATCAGAGTCTTTTCCAATGAGTCAGCTCTTTGCATGAGGTGGCCAAAGTACTGGAGTTTCAGCTTTGGCATCATTCCCTCCAAAGAAATCCCAGGGCTGATCTCCTTCAGAATGGACTGGTTGGATCTCCTTGCAGTCCAAGAGACTCTCAAGAGTCTTCTCCAACACCACAGTTCAAAAGCATCAATTCTTTGGCACTCAGCCTTCTTCACAGTCCAACTCTCACATCCATACATGACCACAGGAAAGACCATAGTCTTGACTAGACGGACCTTTGTTGGCAAAGTAATGTCTCTGCTTTTGAATATGCTATCTAGGTTGGTCATAACTTTCCTTCCAAGGAGTAAGCGCCTTTTAATTTCATGGCTGCAATCACTATCTGCAGTGATTTTGGAGCCCAAAAAAGTCTGACACTGTTTCCACTGTTTCCCCATCTATTTCCCGTGTGTGTGTGTGTGTGTGTGTGTATATATAATTTGTGTGTGAAATGAATATGAGGTAAGAGAAGGAATTAATATTATTTCTATAATGTCCTAACACTACCTGTGAACTGATAGCGTTATTTGAAGGTGGACTTCAATTAGTTGTAGTTCCCAGGTGGCGCTAGTGATAAAGAACCTGCCTGCCAATGCAGGAGATGAGAGTCATGGGTTCGATCCCTGGGTTGGGAAGATCCCCTGAAGGAGGAAACAGCAACCCACTCCAGTATTCTTGCCTGAAGAGTCCCCTGGACAGAGGAGCCTGATGGGCTACCATCCACAGGGTCGCAAAGAGGCAGACACAACTAAAGTGACTTAGCACTAGCACTAGTATATTGCAAATTCTAGGGCAACCGCTAAAGAAAAAAAAGGAGTTAAAAATAGAAATATAATATGCTAAAAAAGAGAATGAATCAAATAAAATTCTTAACTAAAACCATGAGAGGCAGAAAAAGAATGGAAAACAAAAATAAGAAAATACAAAAGTGACAAATAGAAAATAGTAACAGATATGGTGAATAATAGGTTTCCCCAGTGGCTCAGTGGTAAAGAATCTGCCTGCAATGCAGGAGGTGCAGGAGATTTGGGTTCAGTTCCTGGGTTGGGAAGATCCCCTGGAGGAAGACATGGCAACCCACTCCAGTGTTCTTGCTGGGAAAATCCTATGGACAGAGGAGCCTGGTGGGCTCCAGACCATAGGGTTGCAGAGTCAGACATGACTGAAGCAACTGAGCACACACACGGTAGATAATAATCCAACTATATAACCATCACTTTGAATGTCAATGGTCTAAATATACCAATTAAAAAATAAGAATTGTGAATGAATCAACAAGAAAGACTCAACTATATATTGTCTTCAAGAAAAATCACTTTAAATAGAAAGACACAAGCAGATCAAAAACAAATGGATGGAGAAAAACACACCATGGTAACACTAGTCAAAAGAAAACAGAAATAACTATCTTAATTTCAGGTGGAGCAGACTTCAGAGCCCGGAGCATTATTAAAGATAAAGAAGGGAAACACATCATGATAACAAAGAGTCAATTCTCCAAGAAGACATAACAGTCTTTTATATGCATGTATCTAACAACAGAGCATCAAACTACATGAGGCAACACCTAATAGAATTGCAAGGAAAAATAGATTGATCTACTATCATAGAGACATCAATATCCATCTATCAGAAATGGACAGGCAGAAAATCAGTAATGACATGGTTGAGCTCAATAAACCCATCAGTCAACTGGGTATAATTAAAATCTGTAGACTATCTCACTCAACAAAGGTGAAATACACTTTCTTCTTGAGCTCACATGGAACATTCACCAAAACAGATTACATTCTGGGCCATAAAACACACCTAACAAAATAAAGAATAGAAATCATACAATGTCTGCTCTCAGATCACAGTGAAATTAAACCAAAAATCAACACAGAAAGTTAACTGGAAAATCCCAAAATATGTGGATAACAAACAACACACTTCTAAGTCACACATACGTCAAAGAAGAAATCTCAAGAGAAATTAAAACATTTTGAACTAAATGAAAATACAGTTTATCAGAATTTGTGGAAAGAAATTGAAGAAGGCACAAATGAATGGAAAGATATTCTGTGCTCATGAATTGGAAGATATTGCTGTTTAATGTTCAATATGCCCAAAGTGATCTACAGGAAAGCAATCTACATTCAGCGCAATCCTATCAGAATCCCAAGGACATATTTCAGGAAACAGAAAACACATTCCCAAAACTTGTGTGGAACCACCTAAGACCCCAAATAGCCAAAGCAATTTTGAGGAAGAAGAATACAGCTGGAGGCACTCATTTCCTGATTTCAAGTTATATTACAAAGCTATAGAATTAAAGCACATTGGTATTGGCATAAGATAGACACAAATATCAATGGAAGAGAATAGAGAGCTCAGAAAAAAACACCACACATGGGTATCAATTGATGACTAAGAGGCCAAGAATACACAATAGGGGAAGGATCAGATCAGATCAGATCAGTTGCTCAGTCGTGTCTGACTCTTTGCGACCCCATGAACTGCAGCACGCCAGGCCTCCCTGTCCATCACCAAGTTTCTTCAATTTTGGACAGCTACATGTAAAAGAATGAAAGTGGACCACTATCTCATACCATTCACAAAGATAAACTCTAAATAAAGGACTTGAAACTCTAAATAAACATCAGACTTGAAACCATAAAACTCCTGGGAGAAAATATGGGTAAATTTCCTGACATCAACCTTTGCAATAATTTTTTAATTTGACACCAAGAGCAAAGCCATCGCTGGCACTCTCTTTGAGGACTTATGTCTCTATCTTTGTCTTCTTGTAGCCACCCAAGCTAAACTTTTGAATCACAATTCTTTCCCAATCCTAATCAAGCTCCCGCATTCAAAGTGTTGCCTTAAACCAGACTGTAAAACTCCATAAATATTCTAATTTTTCCCACTGCCCTTTGAAAGGCACTAGAATTCTGTCAAGACAAGACTGCTTAGCCCACAGTTTATGCTTTCTACAAAAAGGTAAGAATACTTTCAGGGTGCTTGGACAAATATGTTTCATGGCCAACAAGCTTACTAATGCCTCAAGCACACTGAGCTTGAGAAATTGGAGTTGCATTCATTAGCAGAGGTATAGGGTCCAGAGTGGCAATCACACAAGTATTTGTACTATAAATATTACCTTTAGCATGGGAAAAATAAACTCAGATTTGTCTTATTAAGAGGTTGTTTTGATGATATTTTCAAGGAGCCATCATAGTACATTTGATTGAGTTTGTAAATGAACCAAAGAGACCTCAGGCAGCGTATTCAGGTTAGAGAGTGTGTTTTGGCATAGCACAGCATTCCTGTGAACTACTAAAGCACCTAACACTTTGCAAAGAATAACAGAGAGGCAAAGCTTTCCATGGAGATCAAATTATAAAGGCCTGATACTTAAAGTTTCTACTTAATGCAAGAACATTAGGAAAGTCTGGACAGATCCACAGAACAAGATATTAATATTAACGATTCATAGCAGCTAAGGAGCTACAAATAGTTCTTTAAAATGAGACTGCTTAACCCACATTTTATGCTTTCTACAAAAAGGTGGAAAGAGTACTCTCAGCATGTCTGGACAAATTTATTTCATGGCCTGTGAACTTTCTAATGCCTCAAGCACACTGACCTTGAGAAGTTGAAATTACATTCATTAGAAGAGGTATGCTGCTGCTGCTGCTAAGTTGCTTCAGTCATGTCCGACTCTGTGTGACCCCAGGGACGGCAGCCCACCAGGCTCCCCCCGTCCCTGGGATTCTCCAGGCAAGAACACTGGAGTGGGTTGCCATTTCCTTTTCCAATGCATGAAAGTGGAAAGTGAAAAGTGAAAGTGAAGTCGCTCAGTCGTGTCCGACTCTAGCGAACCCATGGACTGCAGCCTACCAGGCTCCTCTGTCCATGGGATTTTCTAGGCAAAAGTACTGGAGTGGGGTGCCACTGCCTTCTCCGTTAGAAGAGGTATGGACTCCAGAATTTCTAACCATTGCCATCACTATCATCAACAATGCCTCGTCGTCATCCTAAAGTCATATCAGGATAAAACAGTGCAATGGCTAAGACTTGGGCACCTTAGGCTAGAGGGACTGTATTTGACATGTGAGATGGATATGAATCATTGGGGAATAGGAGGTGGACTGTAGTTGGATGAATAATGACCCACCAAATTTGTCATCCTAATTCTCAGAGCCTGTGAATGTTACTTTATAGGGCAAAAAGGGCTTTGAAGATATAATTTTTGGTATTGAGATGGGAAGATTATTCTATATTGCCTAGTTGGCATGATGTAATTACAATATCTTTATGAGGGACATCAGAGAAGTCAGATTATTAGAGTTCAGAGTCAGAACGTTGAGATTATCAGAAAGTTCAAAGTGAAAGAAGGTGAAATGATGATGGAAGCAGAGAGGGGAAGGATGCCCTTTTAAGATAGAAGAAGGGGGTCATATCCAGGGAATAGAAAAGTAGCTCACCTTAGAGAATTGAGAAAAAACCAGCCTTATTGACACTTGAATATTAGCCCAGGGAAACTGATTTTGGACTGCCAACTTCCAGAACTGTAAGAGATAAATCTAGAGTGGTTTAAACCACTAAATTTGTGGCATTATTTTTACAGAAGCCAGAAGAAGCTAATATAGACAGAGACATTATACACAGTTTCATTAACTAAATTCAGATACTACATTCATTTTTGACGTCTCATACTTCTAGGATTGCATAACAAATTATTACACATGTGAAGTCTTAACACACATGTATTATCTGTTTTCATAGATCAGGAGTTCAGGCATGTCTTAGCTGGGTCCTATGTGTTGGCTAGGGGTCTCATCTGTGGCTTGAGATCCTCTTCCAGCTCCTGTGGTTGTTGGTAGAATTCATTGTCTTGCAACAGTAGATCTCATGATGTCTTGGAAATTGTCTGTTTCTTCCATTTGGCTCTTGCTGCTAAGTCACTTCAGTTGTGTCTGACTCTGTGCGACCCCATAGACAGCAACCCACCAGGCTCCCCCATCCTTGGGATTCTCCAGGCAAGAACACTTTAGTAGGTTGCCATTTCCTTCTCCAATGCACGAAAGTGAAAAGTGAAAGTGAAGTTGCTCAGTTGTGTCCGACTCTTAGCGACTCCATGGACTACAGTCCACCAGGCTCCTCCATCCATGGGATTTTCCAGGCAAGAGTACTGGAGTGGGATGCCATTGCCTTCTCCGATTTGACTCCTAGAGACTCTCTTTTAAATGACTCATCTAATTAAGTCAGGCCCATTCAGGATAATCTTTCTTTTGATTAATTGAAAGTCAACTAATTCAGAACTTCAATTAATCTTCAGAATCTTCTCACCTTTGCCAGGTAATATAACCTAATTATAGGACTGATATCTCATTCTATTCACAGATCCTGCTTATGCTCAAGTGGCGGATATACAGTGTACATAATGCAGTGAGAATATGGGGGCTCACTTAGAATTCTTTCTAACACAGACACATAAAATGTCATTTTAAAGACATTTTAGATGACATAAAATCTTAGATTCCTAAATTAAAATTCTCATACTTCTAGGATTTACAGAAAATCTAATCCTAGCAATTGAGGAAGTTTTTTTTTTTTTTTTTCTTCATTTTCTTTTTTTTCCTTTTTTTTTATTAAATTTTATTTTGCTTAACTTTACAATATTGTATTGCTTTTGCCATACATCGAGATGGATCTGCCCCAAGTATACACATGCTCCCCATCCTGAACCCTCCTCCCCCCTCCCTCCCCATACCATCCCTCTTGGTTGTCCCAGTGCACCAGCCCCAGGCATCCATTATCAGGCATCGTACCTGGTCTGGTGACTCATTTCAGATATGATATTATACACCTTTCAATGCTATACTCCCAAATCATCCCGCCCTCTCCCATTCCCAGAGTCCAAAAGTCTGTTCTATACATTAGTGTCTCTTTTGCTGTCTCGAAAATAGGGTTATTGTTACCATCTTTCTAAATTCCATATATATGTGTTAGGATACTGTATTTGTGTTTTTCTTTCTGGCTTACTTCACTCTGTATAATAGGCTCCAGTTTCATCCACCTCATTAGAACTGATTCAAATGTACTCTTTTTAATGGCTGAGTAATACTCCATTGTGTATATGTACCACAGCTTTCTTATCCATTCATCTGTGGATGGACATCTAGGTTGCTTCCAAGTCCTGGCTATTGTAAACAGTGCTGTGATGAACATTGGGGTACACGTGTCTCTTTCAATTCTGGTTTTCTCAGTGTGTATGCCCAGCAGTGGGATTGCTGGATCATAAGGCAGTTCTATTCCCAGTTTTTTGAGGAATCTCCATACTGTTCTCCATAGTGGCTGTACCCACACACATATGGACACCTTATCTTTGACAAAGGAGGCAAGAATATACAATGGATTAAAGACAATCTCTTTAACAAGTGGTGCTGGGAAAACTGGTCAAACGCTTGTAAAAGAATGAAACTAGAACACTTTCTAACACCATACACAAAAATAAACTCAAAATGGATTAAAGAGCTAAATGTAAGACCAGAAACCATAAAACTCCTAGAGGAAAACATAGGCAAAACACTCTCTGACATACACTCTCATGACATATTCTGAAATATTCCAATATTTCTGAATATTGGAAATAAAATCAAAAATAAACAAATAGGACCTAATCAAACTTAAAAGCTTCTGCACAACAAAGGAAACTATAAGCAAGGTGAAAAGACAGCCTTCAGAATGGGAGAAAATAATAGCAAATGAAGCAACAGACAAACAACTAATCTCAAAAATATACAAGCAACTCCTACAGCTCAATTCCAGAAAAATAAATGACCCAATCAAAAAATGGGCCAAAGAACTAAATAGACATTTCTCCAAAGAAGACATACAGATGGCTAACAAACACATGAAAAGATGCTCAACATCACTCATTATCAGAGAAATGCAAATCAAAACCACTATGAGGTACCATTTCACGCCAGTCAGAATGGCTGCGATCCAAAAGTCCACAAGTAATAAGTGCTGGAGAGGGTGTGGAGAAAAGGGAACCCTCTTACACTGTTGGTGGGAATGAGGAAGTTATTTTGTAGGTACATTAATATGTTTAGTGTATGTGTAGATACACAAAATACAAATAAAGTTTTACATCTGTCTATATATACTCTTTCAGAGAAGGCAATGGCACCCCACTCCAGTACTCTTGCCTGGAAAATCCCATGGATGGAGGAGCCTGGTTGGCTGTAGTCCATGGGGTCGCTAAAGAGTCGGACACGACTGAGCAACTTCACTTTCACTTTTTCACTTTCCTGCATTGGAGAAGGAAATGGCAACCCACTCCAGTGTTCTTGCCTGGAGAATCCCAGGGACAGCGGAGCCTGGTGGGTTTCTGTCTATGGGGTCGCACAGATTCGGACACAACTGAAGTGACTTAGCAGCAGCAGCATATATATTCTTTGGCAGGAAATTATTATTTTACTCATTAAGAATCTTAGTCCAACAAATCAAATTATGAAACAAGCAATCCACTGGAGGCCTAGGCTCAAAATTCAGACCTCAACAACTCCTGCTTAAAGTTACTATACCACAATATAATCAGTATTTGATTATCAGGAAACACATTATAAACTCAGAATTCAGATTTATATGGTGTTGATGTCAATAATTTCCAACAGGAGACTATAATAGAAGTCCTCATAAATGCTGGTGTTTTCCCTTCACGCCCCAAGGGAAGTTTTAATCATCCAACATTATCAAGTAAGTGCTAACACTGTGTTCTTATTGCCTTTTTGTAAGTATAAGAAGTTGACATAGCCTCATTACTCAGTGCACACACACTATTTATGAGGTTCATGTCCTTACCATTTAATCATGGAGCCCAATAATTTATTATTCATTTAGGACAATTAATAGTTTTGTTGACAAATCACTTTGAAGCTATAATTTGGCATTCCTGATTAAATCATGGCCAGTAGCCTCATGAAACTAATTGGGAAAAAAATAAGAAAGGGGGAGGGAGAGAGACAGACAGACAGAAGCAGAGAGGGAGAAGAGATGGGCAGGGAGATAGGACTTGTATCTTTATTTTTCAGTCTTTTTAGTCATAATATTTTCTGGTAGAAGCCAGCCTGTCAGTACAGATCAAGTTTTTATTCAATATGCAAACTCTCTAGTCATAGTAGGGATCTAGTAGGATTAGAATGTTCTCTAACATCCCATATTGCTTCTATTTTTCTCTCCTCATTTGTCTTTTCCTGGAAATCAGAATTTCTACTGCAACTCTATGAAACTCTAGGACAGAAGCTAGGGGCTGTGGCTTCTGGTTTCAACTCTGCCTCTAACAGCTTATGTGATCTTGGCAAGTTATTGTTGGCCTTGGTTTTGCATCTGAGAAATATCAGAAGATTTTAAAACTCTATCTAGTTCTAAAATTGTATGATTCTCAATTGAACTGAATCCAAGTGAAATTCAGTATCTATTTAGTGAAACATTATTTTGTATCACAATTTTGGTATTACTACTTTTATTGCTTTTTGATAGCTTGGAGGCAACTCATATTAACTATAACAGCAAAGTAGAAATGAAATTGGGAGCAGAAATAATGATAAAACTGCCATCTAATGAGCACTTAGTATGTGTCTGGTGCCATGCTAAGTGCTTTAAACACTTTATTTACTCCTCAGGACAATATTCTGATAGGATTATTACCTCTACTTTACAAATGGAAAACTAGAGGCATCTTAGAATGGTTAGGTGACCTCCCCAAGCTTGCATTGCTAAGCTAGTCAGCAGCAGAGCTCAAATTTGAATCTATATACTAGGGTCTGAAGACTGTGCTTTTGAGGTTTAAGCTCTTCCAATATCACCTGCTCCATTCACGTGCATTATGGCCAATCAAACCCAACATTGTTAGACAGTGAGGTTTCCCAGACTAGGCAGCATATGCTGTTGTTCACACTCTCCTTCCCACACCCTTTGGAACACACCAGTGGGAGACTGAATGGCTTTCAAGTGTGGGCTCACTCCTTCCTGCTTTCAAAAACTCCACAGGGTCTCTGTTTCTCTTGTCAGCATCACCATGGCTTTAAGAATCAGGGAAGTTCAAAGGCAGATCTTCCTCTGGAAAAATCTGGAAGACTGCACTACTGCAGTCCAAACTACTTGCCCTTCAGTTCAGTTCAGTTCAGTCGCTCAGTCGTGTCCGACTCTTTGCGACCCCATGAATCACAGCACGCCAGGCCTCCCTGTCCATCACCAACTCCCGGAGTTCACCCTAATGTACAATTGCTGGCAAAAAGTGACCTATTTTTCTTTTCCATTTTAAAAGAAATTATTATAGAATTAATGCATGACATAAAAATTTAAGGCTGATTAAAAGGGTAAAAGTAAAAAGTTAGAGCCCCCTAGAACGTGAAGATCCCATGGATGGAGGAGCCTGGTGGACTGCAGTCCATGGGGTCGCTACGAGTCAGATGTGACGGAATGACTTCACTTTCACTTTTCACTTTCACACAATGGAGAAGGCAATGGCAACCCACTCCAGTGTTCCTGCCTGGAGAATCCCGGGGACGGCAGAGCCTGGTGAGCTGCCATCTATGGGGTCGCACAGAGTTGGACACGACTGAAGCGACTTAGCAGCAGCAGCAGAATGTGATAGTCAGATGAACATGAGAAATCACCCTAATCCTGGGAAAGGAGAATTCTCAGACAGCAGAGGATGAGGTGGTGAGACAGCATCACTGATACAATGGATATGAATTTGGGCATACTCCACGAGATAGTGAAGGACAAGGAAGCCTGGTGTGCTGCAATTCATGGGGTCTCAAAGAGTTGGACATGACTTGGTGACTGAACAACAACAAAAATATGTTGGTGCGTTTGTACAAGTCACTCAGTTCCTCAGTATAGTAGGAATAGAACTGATGCCTAGGTTCCCTGACTCTTCTGCTTTGGGGCTTTTGCTACTGCTGGGGAGTTCTGATTAAAGAAAGAACATAATATACTCAGGAAGAGAATGCCATGGAAGGACCAAGGTAGATATTGAAAGAACCAGACATTGTAACTGCAAGCCAAGGAGTGCCAGAGAGTGACTCACAATATATGTTGTCCTCTTCTTTCAGTCCTAAGGGAAGACCAGCCTCCAGCTGAGTACCTCTTGCCTCCTAGTTGCCTCCAACTTTCTGGGGGAAATATGAGATGGGGAGAAGCTCAGAGGCATTTTTTAAAGTCTCATCCATAGCTTGACCAGATGTAGTAATGCTCTGACGTCAAAGAGTTAGACATCCTTTGCAGCCAAAGAACTTTGGGGAGGAAGAGACCTCTATTACCTGGAAAAGCTCCCAAGAGCCTCCAGTGGCTGCAAACTTGATTTCTACGATTCCCAGGTCATCCCTAGTGAATCCTTTCTGATATTTTTGTTTGTTCCTTTCCAACTAGCTCACTCTCTGCCTATTCTCTCTGAACATCCCTTCCAAAACACCAGGGAGACAAAATAATACAGATGCAAGAACTGATTCAGAACTGGAGTTTAGGTTCCCTCACAGACAATATGTAGGGTGTATGTAAGTGCAGGTGAAGGTGGTGTGCAGAGGGGTGCAGCTCTGGGAGAAGGTGTGGGGTTTGTTTTCTGGCACTGGATGGCACAGGGTTTTCCAGTAGCCTCTGGGGAATAGGGTTTTTTTCAGCCTGTTAGCATCCCTGTTCTTTATGAGTGCTGATGGAGGGAATCCCCTCTGGCCTCATGCTGGACTGGCTTGGCCAAGCCTGTGTGCTTCACCTTCACTGTAAGAAGTAGGAGAGAGCCTGAGCAGAGTCCCTTGGTGGGAATTATAATTCTTCTATCCTCCCTAGAGAATATTTCTGGGGTCATTAAAGGACTCCCCATTACCTTCAGCCTCTCCCCTCCAGGGTGGGTATGGAGGAAATTAACTAGAACGGCAACATCAGTAGTTATTCCTTGTTCAGCAGCTCAGTCATGTCCAACTCTTTGTGACCCCACGGACTGCAGCACTCCAGGCTTCCCTGTTCTTCACCAACTCCAAGAGTTTGCTCAAACTCACATCCGTCGAGTTGGTGATGCCATCCAACCATTTCATCCTCTTTCATCCCCTTCTCCTCCTGCCTTCAATCTTTCCCAGCATCGGGGTCTTTTCTAATGAGTAGGCTCTTCGCATCAGGTGGCCAAAGTATTGGAGCCTCAGCTTTAGCAGCAGTCTTTCCAATGAATATTCAGAATTGATTTTCATTTGGATTGACTGGTTTCATCTCCTTGCAGTCCAAGGGACTCTCAAGAGTCTTCTCCAACACCAGCAGCATCAGAGCAGCTACTATTCTACCCTCTGCAGAGAGCCTGGCTCTGTGCTCAGTGTGGGGCTTCCAGCCCATCTCCCCACAGATAAAGTGACCTTAAGCCTGAAGAACAAGATTGTGACATTCATCTTCTTGTCCTTCTTCCCTTCTCTAATACAAAAATAGTCTTCAGAAACTCTAGCTGTGATATATGCACCAAAATCCCACTCAGGCAGGCCGTGAATGTGAGCTGGCTGCTTCCAGAACCATTCCACGCTCCTCCAGCCCCTTCCTACTACTCTTTCTGTGCTAAGTTGGCTCCCTCTCTCCTCTGTTTTCCAGTTAGCCTCTGACCTTTCAAGTCACCTGTCCTGGTTGCTCTGACCTTTTCTTTTTTCTGCAAGAGTCCCTCCCTGTCCCTAAATCCTCATCAGTAAACACTCCCCATGGCACCCCTCAGTCTGTACCTCGGAAGAAAACAACTGGGAGATAAGCTGAAATAAAGAACAGTAGACAGTTTCTAGTGAGCTTGACATGGCTATGCTCCCTGGAGTAGGTATACCTTAAAATACTAGTATCTTGATGTAGTGAATTAAATGCTTGTGTTTGTGTGCTAAGTCACTTCAGTCGTGTCCGACTCTTTGTGATCCCATGGACTGTAGCCCATCAGGCTCCTTTGTTTATGGGATTCTCGCGATGGGACTACTGAGTGGGCAAGAATACAGGAGTGGGTAGCTATTTCCTTCTCCAGGGGATCTTCCTGACCCAGGGATCAAACCCACCTCTCTTACGTATGTCTCCTGCAGAAGAGTTCTTTACCATTAGTGCCACCTGGGAAGCCCCAGTGAATTAAATGGTCCCCTTCAAATATATACCCATACCCTAACCCCTGGAGCTTGTGAATATGACCTTATTTAGAAAAATGATCTTGGCAAATGAATTAATTAAGGGTTTTGGAATGAGATTATCCTGGGTTTATCCTGGTGGTCCCTAATCCACTGACAGGTGTCCTTAGAAGAGCAGAAACACACACGAAGGAGCACAAGGCCACGTGAAGCCAGAGACTGACGGGGCAGAGACTGGAGTTTACAGTCACAAGCCAAGGGTCTCCTGGAGCCACCAGAACCTTCCTAAACATAAGCAGGCTTAGCAAGTTTTTTGCATAAGTCTTCCTGCAAGTTGCTGAGCAAATATCAGCTTACGTGTGCTTTATATTATCCTGTCTTGCCTCTTGTCTTTTCCACTTAGTATATCATGGATATATTACATGTTGGCCATAAAAAGATTTGCTAACCTTTTGATGACTGTAATATTCTCATTGTATGGCTCTATCACAATTTGACTATTCTCTATGGAAGGACGTTTAGCTTATTTCTAGAGTTCTGCTCTTTTAAATAATGATACGATCACAGCAGTATACATATATCTTTGTGGTTTTGGCACCAATTTTTAGAAATGGAAGAAATTTTTTAGAGTAGGTCAAAGGGCATGTCACCCAGTTAGCTTCCAGAAGGATTGCACCCAGTTTTACTTTCACATGATTTGAGAGGACCCATTTCCCAGGTCACTGACCATACCAGGTACGATCAGCAATTTTAACTGCTACTGGCCTGTATGTTTCATATTTTTCATGTTATTGGGTGGGGATAGGGAGAAAAATATTCCATGCCTGGGAATTTTGACCTAAAATTCAAATAAAAATTCTAATTAATGTTATTTCTTCCACCTAAGGGAAAATATCCTCCCCAGACAGATTATATTGTAGCTTTATATTGAAGCTTTATTCCCTCAACCCTGATATGTACTGTTGGGTTAACCCCAGCTGTTCCTCATCACCTTTCAGGGGATTCTCACCGTGACCTGAAAAATATTTTGACTTTTAAAATCCTGATGTGATGACTTGAATGGATTTCATGCTGCTCCATTAATCTTATGCCAGAGAAACTTGTCTGTCGCACGTCGTACCTGAGGTTTCTGTTCCAGTTGGCTCAGATTTTATCTGGGGCTTGTTTGACGTTGATTGACAACATTCCAGGAAATAAAGATGCAAACTTGATATCCTCAACCAGAGTGCCTGCCAGAGAAACACAGGCTACTGTATTTCTTTGGGATAAATTGCCTCCTATTAACCCTGATTTTGTGTTTGTGCATTTAAGGCTTCTCAGTTGCACCGCAGCAGATCCAGGTCCTGAAACCTCCTTTTTAAGCTAATTCCTGATTCCCAGGCATGTCACATGGAAAGAATATGTTGGAGTGCCCCACATAACCTCTGTCTTATTGCAGTTTAGTCACTCCTATTTGCAGAGCTTTGTGACTGACACACAAGGCTGCTAGCAGATCTGAGGTTCTGCAAACCCGCCATTCTCCCAACCCGCCATTCTCCCTGCATCCTTGCCAGGAGTGCTGTAGCCCGAGATCCCACCAGCTCCCACGCTCTGCGGTGATTTTCTCTCTGCATGGCTGCTCCTCAGCACCATTACTGGTTGGCTGTCTGTCAGCACTGTGAGATGTGCATGTTCCTGTGCTCTGCCCTCCTTTCCCATCTCTTGACGTTTTGCTGTCATCAGAATACATCATGAGAAATGTTGGACTGGAAGAAACACAAGCTGGAATCAAGATTGCCAGGAGAAATATCAATCACCTCAGATATGCAGATGACACCATCCTTACGGCAGAAAGTGAAGAGGAACTCAAAAGCCTCTTGATGAAAGTCAAAGTGGAGAGTGAAAAAGTTGGCTTAAAGCTCAACATTCAGAAAACGAAGATCATGGCATCTGGTCTCATCGCTTCATGGGAAATAGATGGGGAAACAGTGTCAGACTTTATTTTTCTGGGCTCCAAAATCACTGCAGATGGTGACTGCAGCCATGAAATTAAAAGATGCTTACTCCTTGGAAGGAAAGTTATGACCAACTTAGATAGCATATTGAAAAGTAGAGACATTACTTTGCCAACAAAGGTTCATCTAGTCAAGGCTATGGTCTTTCCTGTGGTCATGTATGGATGTGAGAGTTGGACTGTGAAGAAGGCTGAGTGCTGAAGAATTGATGCTTTTGAACTGTGGTGTTGGAGAAGACTCTTGAGAGTCCCTTGGACTGCAAGGAGATCCAACCAGTGCATTCTGAAGGAGATTAGCCCTGAGTGTTCTTTGGAAGGAATGATGCTAAAGCTGAAACTCCAGTACTTTGGCCACCTCATGCAAAGAGTTGACTCATTGGAAAAGACTCTGATGCTGAGAGGGATTGGGGGCAGGAGGAGAAGGGGATGACAGAGGATGAGATGGCTGGATGGCATCACTGACTCGATGGACGTGAGTCTGAGTGAACTCCGGGAGTTGGTGATGGACAGGGAGGCCTGGCATGCTTGGATTCATGGGGTCGCAAAGAGTCAGACACAACTGAGCGACTGATCTGATCTGATCTGATCTGAGAGATGGAGAGAGAGGATGCTCTGGATATCCCACTTCTTTTCCCCATGGTAGGGGTGGAGGTATGCTGCTGGCTGTTTCTTAGAAATGGACTTTGACTTAGCTTTCTAAGAACCAATTAAGAATGTCACACTATGTATATTTTACCCAGTAAAACAGCCCCAAACAAACAGAAAAACAAATTAACAGCTGAGTGTGTGTGTGTGTTAGTCACGCAGTCATGTCCGACTCTTTGCGACACCATAGACTGTAGCCCACCAGGCTCCTCTGTCAATGGAATTCTCCAGGCAAGAATACTGGAGAATCCCCTTCTCCTGGGGATCTTCCTGACCCAGGGATTGAACCTATGTCTCCTGCTTTAGAAACACAGTCTTAATCATTTGATGGCCAGAGTGTCCCATTATTTTCCTTCCAAAAATGCCACCAAAATGAGGTGTTTGATCTGTCTGCTCCTTTGCGTTATTATGTGTCTTAATAGAAAAACATGAGGGCAATCAGGCCTTGCCTTGACATGCCTTCCTTGATGTCCAGGGTGCTGGTTAGCTAAGCTAATGAGATACTATACCGTTGGTACTGGGGATATTAAGCATAGTAGATTTCACTGGGCAGCACATGGTGAGATCATGAATTTGAGCTTCTGAAACTTTTGTCTCTTGATTACAGTAGAGTCATGGATATTTTCTCCTCTGGATCCGCTCTAAGCTTGCCTTTGATAACACTACATAGGATCAGATCACATGAAATCAGGTGGGAGGCATGATGAACACAATGCATTGCCAGACCTTTCGTTCTTCTTAGCCTTGCTACTTCCTCTCTGGAGTTTCAGGGAAGGCTGCCTTCTACCTCTGATTTCCCCTTCTTAGCAGCTCTGCAGCACCTCACAACTGAGAATAAATAGCAGACCACATCTTTTTCATACCGCAGCTCAGGTATGAAAGGAATCTGAAAAAAAGGTGAAAGAAGTAAGATGTGTGCCAAAAATTGGATAGAGGTCAAAGATGGAAGTGAAAAGAATCACGAAAAAGGATTTTGATTCTGGCAATGTGGCCTGATTGCAGTACCTTCTTCTGTACTCTATTAGAGATGCATTAGCAGCTGAATCACCATTTCCTTGGCCTACTGGTGTCTGGAAATCATTTTAAATACCATTTAGTAGCATTTAGGTTATTTTATGATAACACGGTACCCATTGAAAGGATTATTAAACTCGTATATGCAGTGGCCTGGGAAAAAAAAATAATAAACCTTATCTCTTTGAATGATAATTCCCACAATTACCCCTTCAGCAATTATTCATTTAAAAGCCCTTCTGCCTACATTAGAACCCGAGATAAATTGGCATATGCTAATGCAGGGTTCTGCTGTGGTTTCTCCTTTAGGAGTTCAGGCTGTCATTACCCACCAATTGACGCTCAGAATCCTCTACCCCATTCCCTTTAGCTTGCTGTCACTGTTATGTTGTTTACTCTGAGCCAAAGTCATTTCTTTTCTATTCCACATACCTATCGCTCCTTTGACAATGGGTTTCCAGGGCAATATTGCAAATAATAAGCCCATGGTCAGAGCTCTCTTGCTTGCCTCCCCAGATAATACCTCATTAGGAAACAGATGTCAGCCTTTCACTATGGAATGGGGGGATTTTGTAAAAAGCATCACTTTTCATGGCTCACAGAAGCCCATAACTCACTGGAGGGAAATAATGTCAAGTGAATCCTCAGCTTCTCTGTGGATACCTGAAAGATGAAGCAGGTCAGCAATGTGCTAGATGACTCGGTGTGCCTTGGGAGAGTCCACATTGATCATCTGTCCCCAAGGCCAGATTTGGTGACTTGTGTGTGTTAGTCACCCAGTTGTATCCAACTCTTTGTGACACCACAGACTGTAGCCCACCAGGCTCCTCTGTCGATAGAATTCTCCAGGCAAGAATACTGGAGTGAGTTACCATTCCCTTCTCCAGTTGGTGACTCAGGGTAGCCTGTAATTGGCTGGGAAAATTGGGAAACACTACAAATCAGAATTTCCTTCCTCCATTCTTTCCTTTCTGTCTTTCCTGCTTTTCCCAGAGCTGATGATTAAACATTTGCCACACCCAACCACCTCAACATAATCTCCAGCGTGAAACAGTTCCCCAGACACAGCTGGGCAGAAACCAAGACTTGTGCACTGCTGGAGGCTCACTGTGAAAGTGGGCTGCCGGGTCTCTTCCCTGGGTAGCAGCACCAACTCTCTCCTGGCTTATTCTGTGCAACTTATTCAGCCCAGTACCTATACCTTTAGCTTCTCACATATTCATCTGAATCATAACCAAGAAATTTCTGGTTATGAAAGTACCATGAACCTAATTGTACTTGGTTTTGAAAAGGAAAATAAAAAAACTTCTTCTCAATGATTTAATTATGAAAGATGTTGAGAAGTTTGGAGCACAGTTGAAGGTTTTGAGAGCAAGAGGAGAACGGGAAAGGATTGCTTCTATTATTACATCTATTGTTTTCCTAAAACATGGTAAGCAGGACAAGTCCCAACATCTGTTTTAAATTCCTTTAACGTAAGCCTTTAATTACTAGTGAATCAAAATTTTGTTATTTAAACTCTTATCTTTACTCTAATGTACAAGAGAAAGATTTTGATGGAGGATGAAAGATATGGAGGAAAAGGGTTTGTGAGCATAGAGCTCCCAAATAAAACATTTCCCACTTTATTTTCTCATCATATTCATAGAACTAGCCTAGACTATATTAGTATTGTCTGACTAATATTTTAATTACATTGTTATACTTAAGTAGCATGAAGAGTACAAATGAAAAGTAAAGTTTACTCCCCATCCTACTGTTCATAATTAATGGCAAAATTTTGTTGTGTACCTTTCCAATCAAAAATAGAATATTTGAATGCTAAATAGACTGTTGCATTTGTTGATTAAATATTCATTACAAGCCCACAATAGTTTCAAAGAATGTTTTTCCAAGTATGCTTTTACTCAGACATACAGACATCAAACAATGTTCATTAATATTAAAAACCTGGCTAGTTTGCTGCATTAATTACAAAAGCCTGTGGTTTTGCTGCGTTCCCTTTGGAATTTTTTTTTTCTTTCAAAGTAACCTGAATACAGTAGAGGAAATACATGGGAAGTGAGAGTCCAGAGCTGACTTAGCTTCTCTTGGCAGGATTTTTTGCCCTGAAAGATACAGGATACCAGAAGAGTGTACCCTGCCTGCCTCCCAGGTCCTCCTACACCACTGGACTCATGAGACCAAACACCACCACCTCTCCTCCTCTCAGAGCAAAGGACTCTTAAGTAGAGTCATATCTACCAAGAATCTCACAAAATGTTCACAATGGCAGTCACCGGGTATCTCCTCTCCAGTAATACTAAAGGCCTGTCCTCAAATGCTCGTTCCTCCTCTCTCCCACTGTTTCATTTATTGGACCACAAGGGCTACGTTGCCAGGGCATCTGCTTCAGGGCCTCCCACTTCCGTCTCCCAGGGCCCTGAAGCTTGAGATTCTTCCAGGTGAAGAGGAAAGGGTGGGGTTCTGATCCTATCAAAGTGGCCCTTGCTGCCTTCGCTTGTTTAGACATAGCCTCTGGACAGTTCTCCTGTCAGGAGAAGTGGGAGTGACCAAGTTCCTTGCTAAGGGCTCCTCTGTGGCTGGGGGACCTCCCCTCACAGGTATTGTTTCCATTGTTACAATCTCATCTGTCTCAGCAACAAAGCATCTACTTCTGGGCCTCTAGCCTTTGCTACTTCATTGCCCCATCCTTTTCTGGGTAACTCTCAGCTTCTTTGTGACACGCAGGTCCTAAAGCCTGAATGTGCTGTCACTCAGTCATGTCCAACTCTTTGCAACCCCTTGGACTGTATCCCAGCAGGCTCCTCTGTCTATGGGATTTTTCAGGCAAGAATACTAGAGAGGGTTGCCATTTCCTCCCCCAGGGGATCTTTCTGACGCAGCGACTGAAGCAATATCTCTGTGTCTCCTGCATTGGCAGGTGGATTCTTTACCACTGTGCCACCTGGGAAGCCTGAATAGCCCTAACCTATTTGATATTACATTCATCTTTTTGCATCTTATTGAATTCATTCATACCCTTAAGTACATGAAGGCTTTCCACCTGAGCTTAAGTACATGAAGGCTTTCCACCAACTGTGGCTCAGTTGGTAAAGAATCTGCCTGCAGTGCAGGAGACCTGGGTTTGATCCCTGGGTCAGTAAGATCCCCTGGAGAAGAAAATGGCAACCCACTCCAGTATTCTTGTCTGGAGCATCCCATGGACAGAGAAGCCTGGTGGGCTACAGTCCAAGGGATCACAAAGTGTCAGATACAACTGAGTGCATGACTGAGCACAGAGCTTTCAAGGGTGGCTGTGAAGATTAAATTCACCATAGTGAAAACTGTAGCTGAACCACATCTACCTGGTTCTTTTTTGGAGTTTGTGCTGATTTTCACTGTCTCTCCCCCTCCCCAACACACTAGTCTAAGGATTAGAAGTTAGAGAGAGAGACCTTGATTCATTCTGGCTTCAAACAAGGACATTCATTCATTCAATAAATATTTATTGAGCACTTACTGTAAGTCAGATATTGTTCTAAATGCTAGAGATATCAAGGAAGATTCTTAATCCTCCTTAGATTCCCCATAGTACAACTGAAACAAGAATGGAATGTTTACATAAGAATAGATGTTACCAACAGAGACATAGATACAGAGAACCCAAGAAATTGAAATTATTTGGTTGACAAGATACACTTGATCTCTGTGTAGATCATGTATCAGGCCACATGTGAAATCTCAGCCTTGATTTTAGATCCAGCACTCGGGAAACTATTTACATAAATCTACTGCCTTCAAAGCCTAAACCCCTTTGCTCAAATCTCAAAGAAAGATAACATTTCCTCTCCTTACAGCTGAAATCCTGTCTTACTCTGCCTTACTCTTACTTTGCAGAAGGCAAAGTTGATATAAAATCATCATGTATTATTTGGATGCTCTATAGCCTGTCTTTCTTTTCTTCCTATTTGATCTAAGAAATATTTAAAAAAGATTTGTTCGTCTTCCATTTCTAGTTATCTTTCTTTCAACTTTTACTTGTATTTGTATGCCTACTTTTATTGTTTGCTTTAATATATAATATATTTGGTTCATAAAGCTTTAGGGCAGCAGCTCCTTCTTTGTAGAACGAAACCACGGCCAAGAAAAATAGCTGTCTTGGTTCTGTTTAATGATTTCTGATGTGAATTATACTTTGATAATATTTTGATTCTTGCTTCCTTTATGTTCTCAGTTTTTAAAATATACTTATGCATCCTTTTCATTTTTGAGTCACATTTTTGATGTCTTTTTGAAATAGCATATAAATGAATTTTGTTTTCCATGAAATATTTTTCTTTTAAGAGGGTAGGTAATACAAACACCCAAAAAATGTAAGACATCTTGGGTTACAAACTTTGTCTCTCATAATTTCTGTTGCTCCATTATATTCTCACATTTAAAAATTTTACATGTGAGAATACAAAGGTTTTTAAATGACTTTATAGTAAACCTATTTTTGTCTGTCATGATGCTTCAGTTCAATCATTCAGTCCTGTCCAACTCTGTGACCCCATGGGCTGTAGCACTCCAGGTTTCCCTGTCCATCACTAACTCCTATAGCCTGCTCAAACTCATGTCCATCAAGTCAGCTATCCAACCATCTCATCCTCTGTCATCCCCTTCTTCTCCTGCCTTCAATCTTTCGCAGCATCAGGGTCTTTTCCAATGAGTCAGTTCTTTGCATCAGGTGGCCAAAGTATTGGAGTTCAGCTTCAGCATCAGCCCTTCCAACGAATATTCAGGACTGATTTCCTTGAGGATTGACTGGCTTGATCTCCTTGCAGTCCAAGGGACTCTCAAGAGTCTTTTCCAACACCACAGTTCAAAAGCATCAATTCTTCAGTTCTCAGCTTTCTTTATGGTTCAACTCTCACATCCATACATGACTACTGGAAAAACCATAGCCTTGACTAGATGGACCTTTGTTGGCAAAGTAATGTCTCTGCTTTTTAATATACTGTCTAGGTGCTCACAAAGTAGTGATTCTAGAAGTGTGGTCTGAGGACCCATGGTGGTCCCTGAGACTATTCAGGAAGTTCATGAGGTCATAACCATTTTCGTAATATTACTAAGATATTCTTTTGTGGTGTTGACATTTGTACTAACGTGCAAAAGCAATGATGCCTTAGCAAGAATCAAGGCAGTGGCATCACTGTGCTATTAGTTATTGTGTATTCTATTTAATGATAAGGGAAGGAACACAAGGCATTCTGCAGCACACCTGAGTATGATGACTGACTTGAGGAAAACAACTTGGGCAATTGTTTGAGTAGCAAACTGAACTAGCCACTTCATGAAACACTCCTTTTCTCTTGAAAGAACAACTCAGAGACAAGCTATGGTAAATCAAACTTCAGTATTTGTCAGGCATTGTCTTTCAAATGGACTGAATGAAATTCATTTTCAGGAAAACAACTGACTCTATTTGTTAATAATAACATTCACACTTCCAAGTGAAAAATTCGAGCTCTGGAAAACTTTTAAATGACCACTGTGACCTCGTTAGCAATTTGTAGAAAAATCCAATACCTGGATTTTTTGGATGATATCAGTGTTGATATTAACGAATGTGATCTTTAAAATTTGTATAATGAAATGTGTCACATTTGGAGATCTGTATAGCTCAGGGAAACAATATATTTTCAAATGATTAATGAATGAAGTTGTAATAATAATGTATAGGTGGAGATCCATCCAAAGTGTAAGATAGACTAGTGGATTTGGCTATAACTGAGTATGAAAAGTTATTTTATATGACTTAAATTTCCATATCACAATTAACCTTTAAAAACTACCACATTTTAAATTTGGGTGCAGTATTTTTAAAATATCCACAATTGTCTGAAATGGCTTATACTCTTTTTACCACTACATATCTGAGGAATGATAGCTATTTTTCACACACTTCAACCAAAATAGCATATTACAACTAATTGAATGCAGAAGTAAATGTGACTGCTTCTGTCTTCTACTAAGTTAGACATTGAAGAGATTTGCAACAATATAAAATAGGGTCACTCTTTCCAGAATTTTCTTTGTTTTGGAAAATAGAGGGTTCTTTTCTCACAAAAATATGCTTCTTATGTTAACATGAAATGGGATTAAAAAAATAAATGTAGAAATATTTTTGTTAAACTCTAATTTCTAGTATCATAAATGTTGATAAATACAATCTATATATAAACAAAGCCCTTTGGGGTCCTGAGTGATTTTTAAGTGTGTAAAGCCATTGTGAGACCAAGAAGTTTGAAAATGTTGTTGTACAGTATGAAACCTTATATGTTAAAAGTACTGCCAGAGTGGGACCAAAAGTGAGTCTTTCTATAGCCTTTGCCTGGGTTAGCCACCTTAATCTATAAATCGTTCTTTCTCTCAAGCATATCTCCTTGTGCGTATCATTTATTATTACTTGTTATTTATTCACTATGCTTTAGGGACACCAGCTATCCATGTTGAACCCCCGTTTTCCATCCTCCTCATCCTCTCTCAATCACTTTTGCTTTCTTTTTTACTTTATTCTATGGATTTCAAGTCTGTTACCGTATTTTATACACCTCTTGTTGAAACTTACGTTGCATTTTTATCCCAGCATTTTATCTCTTCTTGGCTTTCTATTTCTGTTTCTTTTTTTTTTTTTTTGCAAATAGTTTCCTGATAGTTTTTTCTGGAATAAAATCTTATTTAAAAAAAAAAACATTATTTTGGAAATTTAACTTTTCTCTGTCTTCTAAAAAATTATTATGTAATATTTTTTAGGTTCAGGCTGGATTTTCCTTTTGTCTTCCTTTTTCATGTTCGTCTTTGTTAATTTTTAATTAAGTTCTTTTAAAATTTGTTTCCAAAAACAAAGTATTTGGCTGAGGTGACATTGGGCCTGCTCACTGCCTTTCCTGTGTCAGTCCCTCCTGTCCCCAAATCCACACCTGAAAGGTACAGTGACACGTGAGAAAAAGTGAAAATGAAAACGTTAGTCACTCAGTCGTGTTAGATTCTTTGCGACCCCATCGACTATAGCCTGCCAGAATCCCATAGAATTCTCCAGGCAAGAATACTGAAGTGGGTAGCCACTCCCTTCTCCAGGGGATCTTCTGACACTTAACACACTGACATTGTATTAAGTCTTAATTCAATTTCCAACTTCCTGTGAACTTTCCCCTAGTTCAAAATTACTTTACCAATAGTCCTTTTTTTTTTTTTCCTCCACAATCTGATTCTTGGTCTTGTCATTCAATATTAAGTCATGAGAAACTTTAATTCTTGGCTTATACTTTATAATAAATATATTCCACTTCTACCCTACCTACAACCTTTTACTTAGGAGCTACAACTATGAGAATTAACTGCCATTATCATTACCCCTCATCTGCTTCCTCTAGGGATCCTTAATGTTAACCTGTACCTCTGATGGGAATAATCTAACGGTTGAGAGCAAGGTTGATGAACAGAGTACTCAGGTTATCCAAGAATTCATCACACCTTGAGATGCATTCTGAGAAATTTGTTTTCAATATAATTCAACCTGTCTACATTTAGAGTCAGCAAAGATTCACCTCCAGATATTGGCAATGGGTTATCTAACAGATTTAGTGTTCAGTGTTGATATGAGTTTTTTCTCTTTTTTTCTGTTTCTTTATAAATACTCTAGTGGATACTGGGAAACAACATAGTAGAGACTAACAGATTCCACTTTGAAATTGTTGGCAATATTAAACGAGTCTCCAAGTTTCTATAACTGTGTGTGTGTGTGTGTGTGTGTGTGTGTGTGTGTGTGTGTGCATATGTGTGTGCATGCAGTCAGTCAGGTCTGATTTGTTGTGACCCCCCTAGACTGAAGCCCACCAGGCTCCTCTGTCCATGGAATTTTCCAGGCAAGAACACTGGAATGGGTTGCCATTTCCTACTCCAGGGAATCTTCCTGACCCAGGGATTAAACCTGCATCTCTTATGTTTCCTGCATTGGCAGGCTGATTCTTTACCACTGTGCCACCTGGGAACCCTATGAAATAGTCCTACAGTTTCTTCTACTGAAAATACAGATCAAACTTCTTGTAGGATAAACGGGGTACCTGAACTTCCCCTTAGGGTGGCTAGGGCAATCACAATATGGATGACACCCAAGTAGACTGATATCAAGACTGGATCCAGGGTTTCGGAACTTTGAACAGTCTGAAGCAAATGGCACCAGGATATAAATATAAAAGTTGGGGGAAAGACTCTTGGGTCAAAGCAGAGAGCACTTAGTCATTAGTTCTTAGAAAGGAGCAAAGGGCCAGATATAGCTAATGAAACTCAAGGTCATTTATTCAACAATATTATTATAGATATTTGCTAACTGTAAATTATATTATCAGTGCTTAAGCCTAGGAAATGTAGAAATCAAAGAGGAAACAGGAATAAAATAAGTGGGGGAGGTCTAGAACTTTTGCTGGAAATAAGGCTATGATGCCCAAAGTGTTTTCTTCTCAGTTGCTAGGTATCCTGATTTTAAAGATTTAAGAACTAAATACGTACTGAAATATTTCCATGGCATCATACACACCCTATGTATCTTTATTTGATCTCCTATCAGTACCAACTGAATTCAGATCAAACCCAGTTTTTCAAAGAAAAAAATTGTCCCTGTGTTCCAAATGTAAATAACTCAGCATTGTGCATGACCGTTCAATGTCTGACTCTTAGTGACCCCATGGACTATAGTCTGCAGGGCTCCTCTGTCCATGGACTTCTCCAGGCAAAATACTGGGGTGGGTTGCCATTTCCTTCTCTAAGGAACTTAGCCTTAGGGTCTAGCAAAAGGCTTCTGGTCAGCCCCCCAAAGATACTGCCTGGCTATTTTCTCTTTATCCCTAAAGTGGGAAGAAACATTCGATCCATCTTGTCTCTTGAATAAACATGCTAGGTTATAAGTCTTCCTGCAAGTGATTTCTGCAGAATCCATACCCCACTTGTGGCTGTCTCTTAGTAGAAGGTAGAATAAAGATACCCATAAATCCAAGTCAAGCTCTCTTGCAAAACCTCTCATACTTTCTTTAGTTACACAAGGAGTAGTCTTGGGGTGGTATTTTCAGAGGTGCTGCTAGTTTCTCTTCTTTCCTCCTCTGCCACTAAATTTTGGATGCAGCGCTCCTTTTCAAACATTGATTTTAGAATACGTGTAACTTAATGAAAAGAAAGCCAAAGAGAAATAAAGGCTTTAAGACCCGTCATTATGCAGATAGTAATGCCTTAGCTGCTTCTGCTGTCAACAGAACAAAAAGATAAAGGTGTATGTAGCAGCCGACAAATTTAGGTTAGACACCAGAGGAAATGAATATTACCAATCAAAAGATGACAATAAGAAGACATAGGTTCCCCAAGGGAGAATGCATGACTTCCTTTGTAGATTTTTGAAAGAAATAGTTGACAATTCTATTTCTTATAGAGAATATAGTTCTATCAGGGCATAGGGGAAAATAACCTAATCACTCTCTGGCCATCCCTTACCAACAATAATCGTAAATCATATAACTGTAATAATTCATTCACCTGGAAAAGGACACTTGCCTTTATGGCCTTCTTCCTTAATTACCTTTCTGAGTTGAAATCTGCTCACAGGCTGGTTTTGGGTACTGATTTTGCCGTTCATTTACCAGGCTGATGAAAGTGTATATATCCCATAAAGTCTTTAAACTGTAATGAACTTCTAGAACTCTTCCCCTCAAATGAATAAACAAAACAATGAAAATAGTAGGTTGTTGCAGGATAAAATGAAGACAAACTGTTTCGTGTTTGTGTCTGAGGTCAGACCCCAAAAGCTTTCCCGAGGTATCTTCCATGCTTCTTCTAGGGCCAGACTGAACACAAGACCTACATAAAGCAATGAAATATTGGACCTATAGTTGTTGTGTTTTTTTTTTTTTTTTTTTAATGCCTGCAAAATAGCCTCGGAGAAGGCAATGGCAACCCACTCCAGTACTCTTGCCTGGAAAATCCCACGGACAGAGGAGCCTGGTAGGCTGCGGTCCACGGGGTCACTGAGTCGGGCATGACTGAGCGGCTTCACTTTGACTTTTCACTTTCATGCATTGGAGAAGGAAATGGCAACCCACTCCAGTATTCTTGCCTGGAGAATCCCAGGGACAGAGGAGCCTAGTGGGCTGCTATCTATGGGGTTGCCCAGAGTTGGACACTACTGAAGTGACTTAGCAGCAGCAGCAAAGTAGCCTGACAAGACTCAACTGTACTTTCTAGATACCTCTAGTTTTGTGATATGTACTGTTTGGTTCCATAGAAAAATAGCTTTGATATGTAATGCTTTAATAATGATGGAATGTTAATAGGATTGTTTTCCCCTCTGGTCCTCTCTTACCCAGATATGCCCAAATTCTATCTTTCCTGACAATTTTATGTCTCCTCCCATAACCACTCATTCCTGAGCATGTTGTGCAAAATTTCTGTGTTGTGCTGAGAAGTTGCATTTTAATCCCTTGTCATGAAGTTCATTTCCATCTCTTCTCTCTTACTTATCTTTCAGTTCTCAGCTTAAATGCCCCTTTCTCACAGAAGATTTCCCTGATGTTAAGATTAGATTAAGTATCCTCACTGCACACTCCATGTTCAGCTACATTTCCCTTGCACAGCTCTCACTGTAAGTGAGAGATATTTGTACAAAATCTGCATCTCACTAGATTCAAAGTTCATGAGTGTCAAAAGCTTGTCCAAGTTCACTGCTCTATTCCCAACATCTAATACGGTGCCAGACACTTAGTAGGTATTCAGCCAAAGTTTTAAATAATTCATTCAGTTGTAAATTTTGAATAAACCCGTGCCACCATTAACACTCAAGAAGGTCAATAATACTTCTTACGACCACGTTCTCAAATTTTCAGGCTTCCCTGGTGGCTCAGATGGTAAAGAATCTGCCTGCCATGCAGGAGACACAGGTTTGATATCTGGGTCAGAAAGATCCCCTGGAAAAGGGAATGACTATCCACTGCAGTATTTTGTCTGGGAAATCCATGGATAGAGGAGCCTGGCGGTCTACAGTTCATAGGATCGCAAAGAGTCAGACATGACTGAGTGATTAACACACTCAAGTTTTCAGTCTCAATATTCTCTTTCACAAGTAGTATTTATTTAAAATTCCTCCCACCCTGATTACGTCTCTTGTTAGGGATAGTTTCTGGGTCTTGGTTTTGCATTTTGTTTTTCTTTGTCATTTCCTCCCACCTCCATGTCATCTTCCTGGCACTTTTAGTTTGGAAACAAGAAAAATTCTTAAAAAAATTTTTTTTTTCCTTTCCTTGGGGTGGGGGGGGGGGCATTCTGTGCAGCTTATGGGATCTTAGTTCCCTGACCAGGGATTAAACCTAGGCCCCCTGCAATGGAAGTGCAGAGTCCTAACCACTGGACAGCCAGGGAATTCCCAAGAATGAAGTAACATTCTTAACAATACACTTTTCCTAGTTCATGGAGACTGCTTACCTTGGAACAGGTCTTTGTTCCCAGAGGACTTTTGTAAAAGCCCCCTGAGGTAGGAAAATAGACAAGAAGATATTTATTGCTCTTGAAGAATGGTGTGATGGATCACTTTTGGCCCATAAAGACCATCCCACCCAATACCCACTTGGAGATTGAACTCAGAGCTTTCTGGTCAGGCAAATTTATAAGCAGGCCAAGGAATTTCCTGGAAGGAAAGGAATGGAGATTTGACCTTTTCCCTTTTGAAAATGAATGATGCTATAACCTCTAATAATTTGAAATGGCATCAGCTCAGTTTGAAAAAAAATTTTTAAAGAAAATGATAGACACTAAGAACTGCCAAAATAAACTGACCACGAGGGAAGACAGAGCATAAGTAGGCAAGAGAGATCATGGTGGAAACACGGCCTCACTACTGAAAGCCTGGATGAAGATCTGAGAACCCTGACGTCTAGGCTTCTCGTGACACAGGATTAATACATCTGAGATTACCTCTAAGGAGAAAGACCTCCTTTTTCTCCTTCAATAATCCTTGAAGCCTCCTTTATTCTAGTGAACAGAGACAATATCTTATGGTACCAGCTCTTCCATTTTACAATACGACACTTCATGGTAACCACAGAAGCTACAGGTCAAAGCCTGGGTTCTCTCCAGTAGACTAGACTCCTTAGTTCTTTCTTTCTCTGTTCAGTTCAGTTCAGTTCAGTTCAGTCACTCAGTTGTGTCTGACTCCCTACGACCCAGTGAATCACAACACGCCAGGCCTCCCTGTCCATCACCAACTTCCGGAGTTCACCCAAACTCATGTGCATCAAGTCGGTGATGCCATCCAGCCATCTCATCCTCTGCTGTCCCTTTCTCCTCCTGTCCCCAATCCCTCCCAGCATCAGGCTCTTTTCCAATGAGTGAACTCTTAGCATGAGGTGGCTAAAGTATTGGAGTTTCAGGCTCAGCATCAGTCCTTTCAATGAACACCCAGGACTGGTCTCCTTTAGGATGGACTGGTTGGATCTCCTTGCAGTCCAAGGGACTCTCAAGAGTCTTCTCCAGCAGCACAGTTCAAAAGCATCAATTCTTCAGCACTTGGCTTTCTTTCTCTGTAAGGAGTTGAAATTTGGCCTATGCCGATTGCAATGAGTAAGTCCAGAGTGTGCTAGAATGAGGACTCCCATAGCCCATATCTGGGGCAAAAAAGGTTCCATGAAATATATTAGATTTTCTACTTCTCTGGGCACAGAGAGGATTGAAAAATTAATATGAATAAAAATAATTCAAGGAATATGCATAACCTCCAGTCTTCCCCAGACTGGTTAAGCAAGTCAGACAGAAGAGAATTAGCAATAGTAGGCCTGCAACTTAGACTTAAGGCCTGTTACCTTTAGAAAGGCTTGTTTGCAAGACTAGCCTTTGAGTGGCATCTGGTGACCTGGATTTCAGGAATGTTCCCATGACCCTAACTGATAAGAGGGTCTCACTGTTCCTAAACTGTTTGTACGACCAATATGGTTTATACTGAACATCTGCTTTCCTTCTAGGAGTCTTGGAAATTTCAGTACATGCTCAGTAGAGGGCATGGACTGGTCTCTATGATCAGTCCCCATGAAAACCCTGGACCCTGAGTCTCTAATGAGCTTCCCTGGCAGATGTCACATGCATTGTCACAACTTGTTTCTGGAGGAATTGAGTGTGTGGCTCCACTGTGAGAGTGGAAGCTTGTGCCTGGTTTCCTCCAGCTTTGGCCCATGCACATTTCCCTTTTGCTGGTTGGGCTTTGTGTCCCTTTGCTGTGATAAATCACAGCCATGAGTCTGACTGTACACTGAGTCCTCCTAGGGAATTATTAAACCTGGGGCATTATCTTGGGAGCTGAATAAAAACACAAGAAAAGCACACAACTAATATCCATCACATGGGATATCACTTTTTCAGTGTGAGTAGCAGATTTTGCCAGATATTTCCATCAACATTTTAAAACATTTTCTCATTATATGTTTTATCATAGTATAGTTTTGTGTACAAATTTTGACTCATTTTCCTTACACATTAACAGAGTTATGTTAATTTTTTTAATGGTTCCTACTTCAATGTCAAGCCATCTGAACTGAAAGAGATTTTAGAAGAAATATAGTCCTACTTACTCATTTCCAGAGGAAACTGAAGCCACAGTAGAAGAAATAAAAGATGGGTTTCCTAGCTTTAGAAATGAGGACTCTGGACATGTGACTTTTGGAAACCACTTAAACTCTACAAAGGAAGTCACTGTTTATGATATTTGAATTTGTGACATTAAAGCAAGAAAAATAATTGACATATAATGTAGTTATAGAAGGAAATTTTACTCTTACTTTAAAATAAGTATTTATTTATTTATAACTGGGTACTTACTAACCCAGTTATATTAGGAGTTCAAGAATATTGGATGATATGTGGTACTATCAGCCTGGTAAAAAGTTTTATAAATACTTAATCGAATCAACTACAAAATAAAATCTCACCCAAAGTAGTCCAACTTCTTCCACTACATACACTGCTTTTTCCACTCTTACCTTAACAGAAATAATTGTTCAAAGGCTGGCTTGGCTCAGTTCAGTTCAGTTCAATTCAGTCGCTCAGTCGTGTCCGACTCTTTGTGACTCCATGAGTCGCAGCACACCAGGACTCCCTGTCCATCAACTCCCGGAGTTCACTCAGACTCATGTCCATCGAGTCAGTGATGCCATCCAGCCATCTCATCCTCTGTCGTCCCCTTCTCCTCCTGCCCCCAATCCCTCCCAGCATCAGAGTCTTCTCCAATGAGTCAACACTTCGCATAAGGTGGCCAAAGTACTGGAGTTTCAGCTTTAGCATCATTCCTTCCAAAGAAATCCCAGGGCTGATCTCCTTCAGAATGGACTGGTTGGATCTCCTTGCAGTCCAAGGGACTCTCAAGAGTCTTCTCCAACACCACAGTTCAAAAGCATCAATTCTTCAGCGTTCAGCCTTCTTCACAGCCCAACTCTCACATCCATACATGACCATAGGAAAAACCATAGCCTTGACTAGATGGACCTTTGTTGGCAAAGTAATGTCTCTGCTTTTGAATATGCTATCTAGGTTGGTCATAACTTTCCTTCCAAGGAGTAAGCATCTTTTAATTTCATGGCTGCAGTCACCACCTGCAGTGATTTCAGAGCCCAGAAAAATAAAGTCTGACACTGTTTCCACTGTTTCCCCATCTATTTCCCATGAAGTGATGGGACCAGATGCCATGATCTTCGTTTTCTGAATGTTGAGCTTTAAGCCACTTTTTCACTCTCCACTTTCACCTTCATCAAGAGGCTTTTTAGTTCCTCTTCATTTTCTGCCATAAGGGTGGTGTCATCTGCATATCTGAGGTTATTGATATTTCTCCCAGCAATCTTGATTCCAGCCTGTGCTTCTTCCAGTCCAGCGTTTCTCATGATGTACTCTGCATATAAGCTAAATAAACATGGTGACAATATACAGCCTTGACGTACTCCTTTTCCTATTTGGAACCAGTCTGTTTTTCCATGTCCAGTTCTAACTGTTGCTTCCTGAGCTGCATATAGGTTTCTCAGGAGGCAGATCAGGTGGTCTGGTATTCCCATCTCTTTCAGAATTTTCCACAGTTTGTTGTGATCCACACAGTCAAAGGCTTTGACATAGTCAATAAAGCAGAAATAGATGTTTTTCTGGAACTCTATTGCTTTTTTGATGATCCAGCAGATGTTGGCAATTTGGTCTCTGGTTCCTCTGCCTTTTCTAAAACCAGCTTGAACATCTGAAAGTTCATGGTTCATGTATTGCTGAAGCCTGGCTTGGATAATTTCGAGCATTACTTTACTAGCGTGTGAGATGAGTGCAGTTGTTTGGTAGTTTGAGCATTCTTTGGCATTGGAATGAAAACTGACCTTTTCCAGTCCTGTGGCCACTGCTGAGTTTTCCAAATTTGCTGGCATATTGAGTGCAACACTTTCACAGCATCATCTTTCAGGATTTGAAATAGCTCAACTGGAATGCCATCACCTCCACTAGCATTGTTTGTAGTGATGCTTTCTAAGGCCCACTTGACTTTACATTCCAGGATATCTGGCTCTAGGTGAGTGATCACACCATTGTGATAATCTGGGTTGTGAAGATTTTTTTTTACAGTCCTACCATTCTTTTCCTCTTCTTGGTCTCCAAACTGTAAGAGCACAAACTACATGAGAACTGTCTGCAACCCAAACAGTAATACGTGAGGCTATTGTTCTTACATTTTCCCTTTGGTGGAGTATTATGACTCATTGGTGCATGAATTAAATTTTAAATTACTTTGAGGGAAGAGAAAATGTTGGCCCTTTTAAAATTCATTAGCCCAAGAATACTGGAGTGAGCAGCCTATCCCTTCTCCAGCAGATCTTCCCAACCCAGGAATTGAACCAGGGTCTCCTGCATTGCAGGTGTATTGTTTACCAGCTGAGCTACCAGGGAAGCCCTTGCATCCAATTACTCAAATGATTATAAAGTTTCACATTGGTCTTTCCTTGTTTTGGGGCAGGATTTAAGAAAAATACATTTCTGTGTTTCACCAATTCTAACATACATTTTTTTTTTTTTTTCAAATTTTAATCTCTTGATCAGGATTCATTTTACAATCAATGGCATATCAGATTTGATTGACAGCACTTTTCCTTGAAGTAGTGTTAGTCGTTCAGTCATGCCCAACTCTTTGCAACCCCATGGACTATAGTTCTGCCAGGATCCTCTGTCTATTGAATTCTCCAGGCAAGAATATTGTAGTGGGTAGCCATTCCCTTCTCCAGGGGATCTTCCTGACCCAGGGATTAAACCTGAGTCTCCTGCATTGTAGGCAGATTCTTTACCATCTGAGCTACCAGGGAAGCAAGAATGCTATTGGTTATAAGATGAAATACAGCAGGCATGTTTAAAGTATCTATTAATTCAAGTAAAATATGCTGTTTAATATGTTCCTGCTCTCCTTCCAGTTCTACTTTCCCCTTTCCACCGTGCTTGGGGCCCAGGAAGCTGAATTGTGTACATGGCATCAACCAGATTCCCTTACCATACTTGCTTTTGGTTAGATGTGGTTAGAGGGAGGCACTGGCAGGCAAGCTGGAGGGCAAGGGGAGAGTGAAGTGGGATATATATTCTCATTCTACCCACTTAAGGATCACCATGAATTGGATGGGTCCCCCCATTGAAGGCCAAGTCTGCTGTCAGTCCATCCATCCACCGTCCAAGTTGTTCTTTGTCTTTGATCCTTGAGATCTAGGGTTAGTGTCACCATCCAGGTGTTAATAGTCCTGGGTATTGCACCATCTCTTGTTACTTCTCTAAATGATGCCTGCTGCTGCTGCTGCTGCTAAGTCGCTTCAGTGGTGTCCGACTCTGTGCGACCCCATAGACGGCAGCCCATCAGGCTCCCCCCGTCCCTGGGATTCTCCAGGCAAGAACACTGGAGTGGGTTGCCATTTCCTTCTCCAATGCACGAAAGTGAAAAGTGAAAGTGAAGTCGCTCAGTTGTGTCCGACTCTTAGCGACCCCATGGACTGGAACCTACCAGGCTCCTCTGTCCATGGAATTTTCCAGGCAAAAGTACTGGGGTGGGGTGCCATTGCCTTCCCCGAAATGATGCCTACACATCTGTAAATAAGTCTTTTATTAGTCTCTCCTCAAACTTCAATCTGAATATGCCATCTATTTTTACCAGGGCCCTAACTGATACATACTTCCTTTAGCCCTTGGATTAGAAGCCTCTTCATCAGTTGGGAGCTTTTGAGAACTGCAGACACTTGGGCTCCTCCCAGTTCAGTTCAGTCACTCAGTCATGTCTGACTCTTTGTGACCCCATGGACTGCAGGATGCCAGGCTTCCCTGTCCATCACCAACTCCTGGAGCTTAGTCAAACTCATGTCCATTGAGTCGGTGATGCCATCCAACAATCTCATCCTCTGTTGTCCCCTTCTCCTCCTGCCTTCAATCTTTCCCAGCATCAAGGTCTTTTCTAGTGAGTTAGTTCTTCACATCAGGTTACCAAAGTATTAGAGTTTCAGCTTCAGCATGAGTCCTTCCAGTGAATATTCAGGACTGATTTCCTGTAGGATGGACTAGTTGGATCTCTTTGCAGTCCAAGGGACTCTCAAGAGTCTCCTCCAACACCACAGTTCAAAAGCGTCAATTTTTCCGAGCTCAGTTTTCTTTATAGATCAATTCTCACATCCACACATGACCACTGAGAAAACCACAGCTTTGACTAGATGGACCTTTGTCGGCAAAGTAATGTCTCTGCTTTTTAATATACTGTCTAGGTTGGCCGTAGCTTTTCTTCCAAGGAGCGAACATCTTTTAATTTCATGGCTGCAGTCACCATCTGCAGTGATTTTGGAGCTCAAGACAATAAAGTCTGTCACTGTTTCCATTGTTTCCCAATGTATTTGCCATGATGGAAAAAGCAAGAGAGTTCCAGAAAAACATCTATTTCTGCTTTATTGACTATGTCAAAGCCTTTGACTATGTGGATCACAATAAACTGTGGAAAATTCTGAAAGAGATGGGAATACCAGACCACCTGACCTGCCTCTTGAGAAATTTGTATGCAGCTCAGGAAGCAAGTTAGAACTGGACATGGAACAACAGACTGGTTCCAAATAGGAAAAGGAGTACGTCAAGGCTATATATTGTCACCCTGCTTATTTAACTTATATGCAGAGTACATCATGAGAAACGCTGGACTGGAAGAAACACAAGTTGGAATCAAGATTGCTGGGAGAAATATCAATAACCTCAGATATGCAGATGATACCACCCTTATGGCAGAAAGTGAAGAGGAACTAAAAAGCCTCTTGATGAAGGTGAAAGTGGAGAGTGAAAAGGTTGGCTTAAAGCTCAACATTCAGAAAATGAAGATCATGGCATCTGGTCCCATCACTTCATGGGAAATAGATGGGGAAACAGTGCAAACAGTGTCAGACTTTATTTTTTTGGGCTCTGAAATCACTGCAGGTGGTGACTGAAGCCATTAAATTAAGATGCTTACTCCTTGGAAGGAAAGTTATGACCAACCTAGATAGCATATTCAAAAACAGAGACATTACTTTGCCAACAAAGGTCCGTCTAGTCAAGGCTATGGTTTTTCCTGTGGTCATGTATGGATGTGAGAGTTGGACTGTGAAGAAGGCTGAGCGCCGAAGAATTTATGCTTTTGAACTGTGGTATTGGAGAAGACTCTTGAGAGTCCTTTGGACTGCAAGGAGATCCAACCAGCGCATTCTGAAGATCATCCCTGGGATTTCTTTGGAAGGAATGATGCTAAAGCTGAAACTCCAGTACTTTGGCCACCTCATGAGAAGAGTTGACTCATTGGAAAAGACTCTGATGCTGGGAGGGCTTGAGGACAGGAGGAGAGGGGACGACAGAGGATGAGATGGCTGGATGGTATCACTGACTCGATGGACGTGAGTCTCAGTGAACTCTGGGAGTTGGTGATGGACAGGGAGGCCTGGCATGCTGCGACTCATGGGGTTGCAGAGTCGGACACGACTGAGCGACTGAACTGAACTGTACTGATAGTACCAGATTCTATGATCTTAGTTTTCTGAATATTGGCTTTAAGCCAACTTTTTCACTCTCCTGTTTCATGTTGTTCAAGAGGCCCTTTAGTTCTTCACTTTCTGCCATAAGTGTGATGTCATCTGCATATCTGAGATTATGTATATTTCTCCTGGCAGTCTTGATTCCAGCTTGTGCTTCATTCAGCCTAGTGTTTCTCATGATGTACTCTGCCTATAAGTTAAATAAGCAGGGTGACAATATACAGCCCTGACATACTCCTTTCCCTATTTGGAACCAGTCTGTTTTTCCATGTCTGGTTCTATTACTTCCTGACCTGCATACAGATGTCTCAGGAGGCAAGTCAGGTGGCCTGGTATCCCCATCTCTTTCAGAATTTTCCACAGTTTGTTGAGATCCAAACAGTCAAAGGCTTTGGTGTAGTCAGTAAAGCAGAAGTAGATGTTTTTCTGGAACTCTATTGCTTTTTTGATGATCCAGCAGATGTTGGCAATTTGATCTCTGGTTCCTCTGCCTTTTCTAAAACCAGCTTGAACAACTGGAAGTTCATGATTCATGTACTTTGAAGCCTGGCTTGGAGGATTTTGAACATTACTTTGCTAGCGTGTGAGATGAGTGCAACTGTATGGTAGTTTGAGCATTCTGTGGCATTGCCTTTCTTTGGGATTGGAATGAAAACTGACCTTTTCTAGTCCTGTGGCCACTGCTGAGTTTTCCAGATTTGCTGGCATATTGAGTGCAGCACTTTCATGGCATCATCTTTTAAGATTTGAAATAGCTCAACTGGAATTCCATCACCTCCACTAGCTTTGTTTGTAGTGATGTTTCTAAGGCCTACTTGACTTTGCATTCCAGGATATCTGGCTCTAGGTGAGTGATCATACCATTGTGGTTATCTGGGTCATCAAGATCTTTTTTGTACAGTTCTTCTGTGTATTCTTGCCACTTTTTAATATATTCTGCTTCTATTAGGTCCATACCATTTCTGTCCTTTATCGAGCCCATCTTTGCATGAAATGTTCCTTTGGTATCTCTGATTTTCTTGAAGAGATCTCTAGTCTTTCCCATTTTACTGTTTTCCTCTATTTCTTTGCATTGATCGCTGAGGAAGGCTTTTTTATCTCTCCTTGCTATTCTTTGGAGCTCTGCATTCAAATGGGTATATCTTTCCTTTTCTCCTTTGCCTTTCACTTCTCTTTTCTCAGCTATTTGTAAGCCTCCTCAGACGACCATTTTGCCTTTTTGTGTTTCTTTTTCTTGGGGATGGTCTTGATCACTGCCTCCTGTACAATGTCATGAACTTCCACCTGTAGTTCTTCAGGCACTCTGTCTATCAGATCTAATCCCTTGAATCTATTTGTCATTTCTACTGTATAATGGTAAGGGGTTTGATTTAGGTCATATCTGAATGGTCTAGTAGTTTTCCCTACTTTCTTCAATTTAAGTCTGAATTTTGCAATAAGGAGTTCATGATCTGAGCCACAGACAGCTCCTCCCAGACCTACTGAAATTGAATCTTCATTTTAACAGGATCCACAGATGATTTGTGTGTATATTAAAGTTTGAAAATCACTCATTTAACATATCAGTGGATATAATCAAATATAGCATAGAATGTTAACAGCTTATTCAGAGACTATTTTCTGGTCCTCACTGTCTGTTGATGTATGCTTCCCTAACACTTCCTCCATTCTTTGAACCAAAAAGAAAATACAAAATCTAAAGTGAAAATGTCCTTATTTGGCAAACTTAAAGAATCTTATGTAAAAAGTTGTTGATTTTCATCTCAAAATAGTTTAATTTTAATTTCAGTGGAGCATTTGGAAGAAAAAGGAGAGGGAAACAGTACTTACAGATATAGTAATGAACAACAACTTGGCCTGTCTATGCCAAACACCACTAAAATAATAGAGTTAACTGGAGAAAAATGTTTGCCACATTGCATGCAAGTATTGGTAATTGGAGCCTCATTTGTCAGCACTAAGCCATTCACATTGATTTTTCTACTTTTGCAAACTGGAAGTCGGGATGCAGAATGAAGAAATAATTGTTAACAAGATCTCTCTGGATAGAAAAAAGAGAACATTTAGTCAAATTAAGAAAGCAATCCTCGGTAATTTTTGACACTTGTCCGGATGTAGAAAACAAGGCAGAATCCCCAGGAGGATTTAGAACCTGCGAATTTGCTGGTCTGTTTAAAATGCTCCACACAATACTCAGGGAAAAATTGGACATACCATGTATGCAGGTAGCTTTTAAGGCATCCTTCCAGGTTCAAGAAATTTATGAGAGTGCAGTTGCAGTTACTCACTCTCCTTACAATGTAAGATTACCTCACTTTGTACTAGGTGTCTTGAAAATAATCGAAAACTTCCTTACATTAAAGGAGAAATGTTTGATTTATAACTTGGGTTTCAACCCATAATGAGGCATTCCATTCTGAGTGATCTCATGTACACTCAGGGTTTCAGTGAATGAGGAACCCTGCCTGGATGGATGTTCCGCATAGTTTGGGTCACCTTTTTTCTCTCCCTGCTCAGAAAGTGTGGCTTCTGGGGCTCTGCAAAGGGGCTTGGCTGAAGGTGAATCACCTCATTTTTCATGGGTCAATCTTGAACAGCCCTTCCCCCACCCTCATGAAATGCCCACCTTAATCCTTAACATCTTTCTTCTATCTAGGTGGTAGTGGCCTTCAATCTCTAGATGACAGGCCCACAGTTATGTGGTGGGAGGCACCTGGTTCAAGCAGGAAAAGTAGAAGTGAAGCAGGTAGCTCTAGGTTCGCATCATGGCTCTGTTACATTAGCTGTTTGGCCCCATTGACAACCTAGTCATCTGTTTGATGCCCAGAATTTTTCTAACACAAAGCCTTCTCTTGCAATTGAGTAACTTCCAATTTCAGTGCTGATGCCTTGGTCTTCCAGGAATCACCTGGAAGGACTCTTTCCCAGGCTTGGTCAAGAAAGCTTCCTTAGTCCTTTCTACCTCATAGTTCTAGGTAGCAAAGCAGCATAGTGTGGCGACAAAGAACAGACTCTGGTCTAGCGTGCCTAGGGTCAGATCCTGACTTTGTCATTTAGTAACTGGGGAAAGTGACTTCCATGCTCCGTGCCTCAGTTTCCCCTATGAAGACATAAGTATTACTCTTTTAAAGGCTTGCTGTAAGGATTCAATGATTAGCATATACAAAACACTTAGAACAGTGCTTGTTGAATAAAAGTGGGCTTTTATAATGTTTATGATTATTCAGTTCAGTTCAGTCACTCAGTCACGTCTGACTCTTTGCGACCCCATGAACTGCAGCACGCCAGGCCTCCCTATCCATCACCAACTCCCGGAGTTCACTCAGACTCACATCCATCGAGTCAGTGATGTTATCCAGCCATCTCATCCTCTGTTGTCCCTTCTCCTCCTGCTCCCAATCCCTCCCAGCATCAGAGTCTTTTCCAATGAGTCAACTCTTCGCATGAGGTGGCCAGAGTACTGGAGTTTCAACTTCAGCATCAGTCCTTCCAAAGAAATCCCAGGACTGATCTCCTTCAGAATGGACTGGTTGGATCTGCTTGCAGTCTAAGGGACTCTCAAGAATCTTCTCCAATAACACAGTTCAAAATCATCAATTCTTCGGCACTTAGCTTTTTTCACAGTCCAACTTTCACATCCATACATGACCATTGGACCTTTGTTGGCAAAGTAATGTCTCTGCTTTTAAATATGCTATCTAGATTGGTCATAACTTTCCTTCCAAGGAGTAAGCGTCTTTTAATTTCATGGTTGCAGTCACCATCTGCAGTGATTTGGGAGCTCAAGACAATAAAGTCTGTCACTGTTTCCATTGTTTCCCAACCTATTTCCCATGAAGTGATGGGACCAGATGCCATGATCTTAGTTTTCTGAATGTTGAGTTTTAAGCCACCTTTTTCGTTCTCCTCTTTCATGTTCATCAAGAGGTTCTTTAGTTCCTCTTAACTTTCTGCCATAAGGGTGGTGTCATCTGCATATCTGAGGTTATTGATGTTTCTCCTGGCAATCTTGATTCCAGCTTGTGCTTCTTCCAGCCCAGCGTTTCTCATGATGTACTCTGCCTATAAGTTAAATAAGCAGGGTGACAATATACAGCCTTGACATACTCCTTTTCCTATTTGGAACCAGTCTGTTGTTCCATGTCCAGTTCTAACTGTTGCTTCCTGACCTGCATATAGATTTCTCAAGAGGCAGGTCAGGTGGTCTGGTATTCCCATCTCTTTCAGAATTTTCCACAGTTTGTTGTGATCCACACAAAGGCTTTGACATAGTCAATAAAGCAGAAATAGACATTTTTCTGGAACTCTCTTGCTTTTTTGATGATCCAGTGGATGTTGGCAATTTGATCTCTGGTTCCTCTGCCTTTTCTAAATTCAGCATGAACATCTGGAAGTTCGCGGTTCATGTATTGCTAAAGCCTGGCTTGGAGAATTTTGAGCATTACTTTACTAGCATGTGAGATGAGTGCAATTGTGCAGTAGTTTGAACATTCTTTGGCATTATCTTTCTTTGGGATTGGAATGAAAACTGACCTTTTCCAGTCCTGTGGCCACTGCTGAGTTTTCCAAATTTGCTGGCATATTGAGTGTAGCACTTTCACAGCATCATCTTTTAGGATTGAAATAGCTCAATCGGAATGCCATCACCTCCACTAGCTTTGTTCATAGTGATGCTTTCTAAGGCCCACTTGACTTCACATTTCAGGATATCTGGCTTTAGGTCAGTGATCACACCATCATGATTATCTGGGTCATGAAGATCTTTTTTTTGTACAGTTCTTCTGTGTATTTTTGCCACCTCTTCTTAATATCTTCTGCTTCTGTTATGTCCATACCATTTCTGTCCTTTATTGAGCCCATCTTTGCATGAAATATTCCCTTGGTATCTCTCATTTTCTTGAAGAGATCTCTAGTCTTTCCCAGTCTGTTGTTTTCCTCTATTTCTTTGCATTGATCACTGAGGAAGGCTTTCTTATCTCTCCTTGCTATTCTTTGGAACTCTGCATTCAGATGCTTATATCTCTCCTTTTTTCCTTTGCTTTTCGCTTCTCTTCTTTCACAGCTATTTGTAAGGCCTCCCCAGACAGCCATTTTGCTTTTTTGCATTTTTGTTCCATGGGGATGGTCTTGATCCCTGTCTCTTGTACAATGTGACGAACCTCATTCCATAGTTCATCAGGCACTCTATCTATCAGATCTACTCCCTTAAATCTATTTCTCACTTCCACTGTATAATCATAAGGGATTTGATTTAGGTCATACCTGAATGGTCTAGTGGTTTTCCCTACTTTCTTTAATTTAAGTCTGAATTTGGCAATAAGGAGTTCATGATCTGAGCCACAGTCAGTTCCCAGTCTTGTTATTGCTGACTGTATAGAGCTTCTCCATCTTTGGCGGCAAAGAATATAATCGATCTGATTTTGGTGTTGACCATCTGGTGATGTCCATGTGTAGAGTCTTCTCTTGTGTTGTTGGAATTGTTATATGTGTTGTTATGATTATTAGGTTCATTAAAATAGATTTTCCAATAAACATCATGACTTACGGTAAAATTCAGCTTTGCTGGTCATTTCTTTACTGAAACCCTCATTTTTGAGAAGTTTTATTAATGTTTTACTAGATAATTATTGATTATAAAAATTTGAAGAATGCAGCACTGTTAACATTTTAGTGGATTTGCTTTCAAATCTTCATCTCTGAACACATTTTTGATTAAAATTCAAATCATAAAAATAAATTTACATGTACCCTTTTAAAACAAACATGGTACTACAAATATATTGCCATGCCAGTAAGTATTCTTTGAAAATGTATTTTGAAATGGCTGTACAGTATCACATTATACTGATACCATAAAACATATTATATGGATATCACAATTATGCCATCCTGTTTGCTGTTTTTATCCACTTTTATCCTGCTTTTTTGTCTATTCCTAATTACTCTTCATAAACAATAATGCTTTGATGTTCTTCTGCATAAATTTTTATGCACTGACTTCTGCTTTCAGTCAAAATGGAGTAACAGAGCTCAGATTTAATATTCCCATATTGAGACTAAAACAATGGCAACAAAATGAAACAATGGTTTCAGACATTGAACAACAGGCAACTTAGGACAGTGATCCCTGGGAGTAGAGAAACGAATGAGATAAATCTTACAATTTAGATTATTACCTTAAAAGAGGTTCCAGATCATATCCCTGACTGGGAGAATCCAGGTGGAAGACAGTGGTTATACTATGCTGTAGAGATGGGGTTGGGAGTTCAGGAAGTCCAGGTAGCAGAGTGTTAAAGAGGAGAGAGCTGCATCTACCAGCTGGACATGAGACTGGCTATTACAAATAATGTTGTGGGAGCTCTGCACAGGAATCCCACCCTCACCCAGTACATGTATGAGAAAACACTTTCTGAGACTAGGGAAAGAACCACATCAAAGGAGCAGTTGGAATAACACATGTAACTCACACAGAGCCAGGGAGAGTCTATGTCCCCACCAACCTTATGCAAAAACCTGATAATACCTGGAGTATCAGGAAGAGTATTCAGAAGGGAATCACCTCAGTTGTGGGGTAAAATTAGCTGTAGACTAAAAAGGCTGCTCTGGTCCCACCTAATAAAGCCTAAAAGCAAAGACCAGAAAGAACAAGCTTTCCAAGGAAGTTAACTGCATCACTTGCTAGTGTTTTCTTATAGATGAAATCAGAGGAATGAAGTATATAATCACAAAAGTGCCACACTACACCTAGGGAGAAATGTCTGGAGGAAGGCAGCCTACACTGCTGTAGAGAATGGGCAATGTTCTGGTCCAGCCATGTTCATTCATTTGTTCATCCACTCATTCAAGTATATAACGAGCACCTATCATGTACCATGAGCCTCCATACATTTTAGCACAAAATAGTGGAGTCAGTCCATTTACAGAGCTGGTGAAAGTGAGTGTTCGTCGCTCAGTCCTGTCTGGCTCTTTGTGTCCCCATAGACCATAGCCCACCAGGTTCCTCTGTTCACGGAATTCTCTAAGCAAGAATACTGGAGCGGGTAGCCTTTCCCTTCTCCAGAGGATCTTTCCAACCCAGGGATTAAACCAGGGTCTCCTGCATTGCAGGTGGATTCTTTACCATCTGAGTCACCAGAGCTGGTGCTCAGTCACTATTTTAGGAACCAGGACGTGGCCAATTGCATTGCACTCTGGCCAGCCTTTCTGGAATATACCTGTAAAATGAAGGGAATGAGATGTATCTGATGGACACATCAAACCTGGTTTCCTAAGACCAAACTGCTTCCCCTGAATGTTTGATTTAATTTGTACTAAAGTCACAAAAGGATCTGCTGGTTGAGACCACCCTGTTATGAAATTTGCTGATGCAAATTTCTGGGGCAGGACACACTGAAAGTTCTGTTTTTCTCCTGTTATTGGATCATAGGCTCAATGAATGGACTGTTTGTGGTGTGTTGAATCTCTCCCATCTTCTTCATTCCAAAATTGTCTATTAGATGGTTTCAATTTAAGACAATTTTCATCAAACTAGAGTCTAATTGGGGGAAAGTAATTTCTGGCAAAATCCCAAGCCAGGAGATTTTCTATCTGAGAAAATTATATACTGAAGCTGCCAACTCAGAATGGAAAGCTTAGCAGCCTTAAACACAACTCTGCCATTGTCCATTTCTGTGCCCTGTGTTTGGTGAAGAGCCACATGGGACAAAGCAGAAGTTACTAGGATCTATTCTGCAGTTTTCTCAAGACTGCAGAATAAATATTTGTTCCATTGAAAGGACACTTAGTGGTAATGTCTAGTCTATTCTTCCACCTCAGGAACTCAGCACAGACCATGCTATTGTTTAAACTGCTCCCACACTGGATTGCTATTCTCACAACTCTAAATCCATCCAAAACAGGTTGCAACTTACCTTATTCAAAAGCTTTTTCTGTCTGCTCCAGCCCTCATGTATCTCCTAAGTGCCTGCAGATCTTAGGATCCATAAGCATTTAGTGAGGTGTGGAACATACATTGTTTATGGACTGTTGTGAAGGAGAAGGCCAAATCATCCATCATAGCACGAATCCAACTCAGAGTCTACCTCCTCCTCAAGGGGCATTCTCCAATGGGCCCTCACAGTGTCCTGGGCTTACTTCCTTCTCAGTACCTACTGCACTGTGTTATGGTCTTTTCAATGCTGGTCTCTTTCAACCACTAACCAAGAGTTCCTTGAGGCCTGAGATCATGGCTGGGATGTATTAACATTCCCATAATATAGTACAGAATAGCACTGCAATGGATATTCAAGGAATGGGTGCCAATAAGGGAATAAGTGAATGCATAAATGACTGAATTCTAGAAGCCCAATTACTCCTTGCTGATCGATTCATTGATTCTGGTACAAGGGAGCAGAAGAAGGATTGTTTTCCCCTGTGCTTGATGAAAGTTGAAGATGGTAGGTAACTCAGATCGTCCTTAGCAAGCATGCACTATACTAAGGGAAAGGAATGAGAAACAAAAGCAACCATAGTCATGTTCATAGTCATGTTAAGCCCTGTTAATACCCAAAATATATAAGATCAGTTATGTAAGACCTGTCTCCATCTTTTTTACAATTGAACACTGTCTCTTTTTTTCTACTCTTATCCCCCAGGAAACCCACCTCCACCACTTTAGAGGGAAATCAAGCCTGTCCCTCTCACTTCATTTGGTAGGATTAGGCTAGAAATGTATTTTGGCAGAGACTGATATCCCCATGTGCACCCATGATCATTTCCAGCCAAAAGTAACAGCTCCTTTCCTACCAGCTGAATGTGGTCGAGTAACTAGGTTCTGGCCAGTGAGGTATGAGCAGAGGGGAAGCATATGACTTCTGAAAATTTTTAACAAAAGATGGAAGCATGTTCTCCCCTCCTTTTTATCCATCTCCCAGAGGCTATAATGTGGAGGAGGACAGAGCAACAGCATGGAAGGAGACTGCATCCCTGATATTAGGCTACATACCAGCCCCTTCCATGAAAGGAGATAATTTTGTTATTTTATGATTTCAGGGTTTTTGTAACAGTGGCCTAACCTATATCTTAACTACTACTTGTTCTTTAGGCAACAAGAATCTAGCTCCTACATCTACATGGGATAATACATCTAAGAGGGGACTAGAGAAAAGATATTTTATGACAATCCTAGAAAGCACTTATAATAGTCCTCCTTTTAGAAAATGAAGACACTGAAGTTCAGAGAAATCACCTACTGGTACAAGGTTGCATGGCAACTAAAGAGCCTCTTGATAAAGATGAAAGAGGAAAAAGCTGACTTAAAACTCAGCATTCAGAAAACTAGGATCACAGCATTCAGTCCCATAACTTCATGGCAAATAGATGGGGAAGCAAAGGAAACAGTGACAGACTATTTTCTTGGGCTCCAAAATTGCTGCAGATGATGATTGCATGAAATTAAAAGACACTTGTTCCTTGGAAGAAAAACCTAGACAGCATTTTTATATGCTCTTTTTATAAGCAGAGACATTACTTTGCCGACAAAGGTCCATCTAGTTAAAGCTATGGTTTTTCCAGTAGTCATGTATGGATGTGAGAATTGGACTATAAAGAAAGCTGAGTGCCAAAGAATTGATGCTTTTGAACTGTGGTGTTGGAGGAGACTCTTGAGAGTCCCTTGGACTGCAAGGAGATCCAACCAGTAAATCCTAAAGGAAATCAGTCCTGAATAATCATTGGAAGGACTGATGCTGAAGCTGAACTCCAATACTTTGGCCACCTGATGTGAAGAACTGACTCATTTGAAAAGACTGTGATGCTGGGAAAGATTGAAGGCAGGAAGAGAAAGGTATGACAGAGGACGAGATGGCTGGATGGCATCACCAACTCAATGGACATGAGTTTGAGTAAGCTCCGGGAGTTGGTGATGGACAGGGAAGGCTAGTGTGCTGCAGTCCATGGGGCTGCAAAGAGTGGTACACGACTGAATGACTGAACTAAACTGAACTGAGTGACTGAACAACAGCAACAACCTGGGTCTTATTGAGTCCAAAGCCCATACTCTTTCCACTTTATAATAACAGGAATAGTGAAAGTAATATTAATAGCCGACATCTACTAAATGCTTATCACATGTTAAAATCTGTGCTGAGCATTATGTGTGAATTATCTCATTTCATTCTCAAAACAGCTCTTTGAAATACCAGCTACTATAGTGTCACTAAGAGCGCGGGCGAGAGGAGCTACCCCACGACCGAGGAAGGACGGCTGTGAGGGCCAGCGCACTAAGCACGGCCGAGAGGAGCTACCCCACGACCGAGGTCAGGAAGGGCGGCGGTGAGGAGAGACCCCCTCGTCCAAGGTAAGGTGCGATGGCTGTGCTTAGCTGGCCGGGAGCAGCCGGGAGCAGCCGGGACGAGATACCCCACGCCCAAGGTAAGAGAAACCCAAGTAAGACAGTAGGTCTTGTAAGAGGGCATCAGAGGGCAAATACACTAGAACCGTTCTCACAGAAAACTAGTCAATCTAATCACACAAGGACCGCACCCTTGTCTAACTCAATGAAATTAAGCCATGCCCGAGGGGCAACCTGGGATGGGCGGGTCATGGTGGAGAGAGATGACAGGGTGTGGTCCGCTGGAGAAGGGAATGGCAAACCACTTCAGTATTCTTGCCTTGAGAACCCCATGAACAGTATGAAAAGACAAAATGATAGGATACTGAAAGAGAAACTCCCCAGGTCAGTAGGGGCCCAATATGCTACTGGAGATCAGTGGAGAAATAGCTCCAGAAAGAATGAAGGGATGGAACCAAAGCAAAAAGAATACCCAGCTGTGGATGTGTCTGGTGATAGAAGCAAAGTCCGATGCTGTAAAGAGCAATACTGCATAGGAACCTGGAATGTCAGGTCCATGAATCAAGGCAAATTAGAAGTGGTCAAACAAGAGATGGCAAGAGTGAATGTTGACATTCTAGGAATTAGTGAACTAAAATGGACTGGAATGGGTGAATTTAACTCAGATGACCATTATATCTACTACTGTGGGCAGGAATCCCTCAGAAGAAATGGAGTGGCCATCATGGTCAACAAAAGAGTCCAAAATGCAGTACTTGGATGCAATCTCAAAAATGACAGAATGATCTCTGTTCGTTTCCAAGGCAAACCATTCAATGTCACAGTAATCCAAATCTATGCCCCAACCAGTAATGCCGAAGAAGCTGAAGTTGAACGGTTCTATGAAGACCTACAAGACCTTTTAGAACTAACACCCAAAAAAGATGTCCTTTTCATTATAGGGGACTGGAATGCAAAAGTAGGAAGTCAAGAAACACCTGGAGTAACAGGCAAATTTGGCCTTGGAACACGGAATGAAGCAGGGCAAAGACTAACAGAGTTTTGCCAAGAAAATGCACTGGTCATAGCAAATACCCTCTTCCAACAACACAAGAGAAGACTCTATACATGGACATCACCAGATGGTCAACACCAAAATCAGATCGATTATATTCTTTGCAGCCAAAGATGGAGAAGCTCTATACAATCAGCAAAAACAAGACCAGGAGCTGACTGTGGCTCAGACCATGAACTCCTTATTGCCAAATTCAGACTGAAATTGAAGAAAGTAGGGAAAACCACTAGACCATTCAGGTATGACCTAAATCAAATCCCTTATGATTATACAGTGGAAGTGAGAAATAGATTTAAGGGCCTAGATCTGATAGATAGAGTGCCTGATGAACTATGGAATGAGGTTCGTGACATTGTACAGGAGACAGGGATCAAGACCATCCCCATGGAAAAGAAATGCAAAAAAGCAAAATGGCTGTCTGGGGAGGCCTTACAAATAGCTGTGAAAAGAAGAGAAGCGAAAAGCAAAGGAGAAAAGGAAAGATATAAACATCTGAATGCAGAGTTCCAAAGAATAGCAAGAAGAGATAAGAAAGCCTTCTTCAGTGATCAGTGCAAAGAAATAGAGGAAAACAACAGAATGGGAAAGACTAGGGATCTCTTCAAGAAAATCAGAGATACCAAAGGAACATTTCATGCAAAGATGGGCACGATAAAGGACAGAGATGGTGTGGACCTAACAGAAGCAGAAGATATTAAGAAGAGGTGGCAGGAATACACAGAAGAACTGTACAAAAAAGAGTTTCAAGACCCAGATAATCATGATGATGTGATCACTGACCTAGAACCAGACATCTTGGAATGTGAAGTCAAGTGGGCCTTAGAAAGCATCACTACGAACAAAGCTAGTGGAGGTGATGGAATACCAGTGGAGCTATTCCAAGGCCTGAAAGATGATGCTGTGAAAGTACTGCACTCAATATGCCAGCAAATTTGGAAAACTCAGCAGTGGCCACAAGATTGGAAAAGGTCAGTTTTCATCCCAATCCCAAAGAAAGGCAATGCCAAAGAATGCTCAAACTACCGAACAATTGCACTCATCTCACACGCTAGTAAAGTAATGCTCAAAATTCTCCAAGCCAGGCTTCAGCAATATGTGAACCGTGAACTTCCTGATGTTCAAGCTGGTTTTAGAAAAGGCAGAGGAACCAGAGATCAAATTGCCAACATCCGCTGGATCATGGAAAAAGCAAGAGAGTTCCAGAAAAACATCTATTTCTGCTTTATTGACTATGCCAAAGCCTTTGACTGTGTAGATCACAATAAATTATGGAAAATTCTGAGAGAGATGGGAATACCAGACCACCTGATCTGCCTCTTCAGAAATCTGTATGCAGGTCAGGAAGCAACAGTTAGAACTGGTCATGGAACAACAGACTGGTTCCAAATAGGAAAAGGAGTACGTCAAGGCTGCATATTGTCACCATGTTTATTTAACTTATATGCAGAGTACATCATGAGAAATGTTGGACTGGAAGAAACACAAGTTGGAATCAAGATTGCTGGGAGAAATATCAATAACCTCAGATATGCAGATGACACGACTCTTATGGCAGAAAGTGAAGAGGGGCTAAAAAGCCTCTTGATGAAAGTGAAAGTGGAGAGTGAAAAGGTTGGCTTAAAGCTCAACATTCAGAAAACGAAGATCATGGCATCTGGTCCCATCACTGCATGGGAAATAGATGGGGAAACAGTGGAAACAGTGTCAGTCTTTGTTTTTCTGGGCTCCAAAATCACTGCAGATGGTGACTGCAGCCATGAAATTAAAAGACGCTTACTCCTTGGAAGGAAAGTTATGACCAACCTAGATAGCATATTCAAAAGCAGAGACATTACTTTGCCAACAAAGGTTCGCCTAGTCAAGGCTATGGTCTTTCCTGTGGTCATGTATGGATGTGAGAGCTGGACTGTGAAGAAGGCTGAGCGCCGAAGAATTGATGCTTTTGAACTGTGGTGTTAGAGAAGACTCTTGAGAGTCCCTTGGACTGCAAGAAGATCCAACCAGTCCGTTCTGAAGGAGATCAATCCTGGAATTTCTTTAGAAGGAATGATGCTAAAGCTGAAACTCCGCATTTTGGCCACCTCATGCGAAGAGCTGACTCATTGGAGAAGACTCTGATGCTGGGAGGGATTGAGGGCAGGAGGAGAAGGGGACGACAGAGGATGAGATGGCTGGATGGCATCACTGACTCGATGGGTATGAGTCTGGGTGACCTCTGGGAGCTGGTGATGGACAGGGAGGCCTGGCGTGCTGTGGTTCATGGGGTTGCAAAGAGTCGGACACGACTGAGCGACTGATCTGATCTGATCTGATCTGATAGTGTCATTGATTTTATAGTTGAGGCAAGTGAGTTTACAGTTTAATTAAATAACTTTCCTAAAGTCACAAAGCTAGTAAGAGGCAGTTTAAAGTGTCACAGTTTAAACTGTTGTCTGACTGACTTGAGCTGCAGGTCCCACCCTCTGCTTGACTATGAGCACATCCTTAGATTAAATTCTGAGTTAGAAAAGGAATATCCAATTCGCAGTTTTTGCCTTAGCATGTAGAGTAAGTCATCCTTCTGAATTCAAGGGTCTAATCACCATTTGGTGACACACATGTGGCCAGTTCGACCCCAGTGTGGAGCTGGTGAAAAGTAAAAGGAAAAAAAAACCCCACATTTTCTTAAGTTATCTAATGCACGAGAACTATATAGTAAGACTCATTTGCCTGCCTGCCACTGCCAGTGTATACCTTCTTCACACAGTGGTAATTTACACATCCAGATCAATGAGTTACTGAATAGAAGTTGAAAGAAATTCACTATGTACGTTTAGCTGTTTAATCCTGCTAACATCCTATCAAGAAGCTAGGGATCTTATTAAGGATGACTGACGAATTATAGACATGAATAAGCTTTCATAGGCTTTTGACTGAGGCTTGAATGATGATAAGTACTTTTTTAGTGGCCACTGTGAACCTCCTTTTTTATAAAAAATAAAACTATTAGTGTTGTTCTCAAATATAGTTTTGTTTTTGCTTTCATTTTAAATAATATATTCTACTATTCTATGATTCTTTTAAGTCATATGTTCCTATCAACAATTCAACCTGGTATTTGCTTCTGAAAATCAGTTGAAAATGAGAAAGAGAGAAAGAAAAACATGAGAATAAAAAGCATTTTCAAAATTGATCTAACTCAAATAACAAAACCTGACAAAGCTGTTATAAGACAAAAAGATGGTAAACCAATATCTCTCATGAACATACATGCTGTGATAAACAGATCTGTGGGAGCTCCTAGTGTTCATGCCCTTGTATCAGTTCAGTTCAGTTCAATTCATTTGCTCAGTCATGTCCGACTCTTTGCGACCCCATGAATCGCAGCACAACAGGCCTCCCTGTCCATCACAAACTCCCGGAGTTCACTCAGACTCATGTCCATTGAGTCGGTGATGCCATCCAGCCATCTCATCCTCTGTTGTCCCCTTCTCCTCCTGCCCTCAAACCCTCCCAGTATCAGAGTCTTTTCCAATCAGTCAACTCTTCTCATGAGGTGGCCAAAGTACTGGAGTTTCAGCTTTAGCATCATTCCTTCCAAAGAACACCCAGGGCTGATCTCTTTTAGAATGGACTGGTTGGATCTCCTTGCAGTCCAAGGGACTCTCAAGAGTCTTCTCCAACACCACAGTTCAAAAGCATCAATTCTTCGGCACTCAGCCTTCTTCACAGTCCAGCTCTCACATCCATGACCACAGGAAAGACCATAGCCTTGACTAGATGGACCTTTGTTGTCAAAGTAATGTCTCTGCTTTTGAATATGCTATCTAGGTTGGTCCCTCTAATTTGACTGCTGTGGGAACTGCAGCTTGTTTCTAATCAATAGAATATGGCAAAATCAATGAGATGTCACTGCATGACATTTATGTAATATGTCTTGCGAGTTGGGAGACCGGAATGGCAAGAAAGTGAGGGTTCACTCAAAGAACTGAAAGCCTTCAGACAATAGCCAACAAGCAACTGGGGCATTCAACTGTACAACCACAGGGAAATGAATTCTGCCAACAACCTGAAAAGGCTTGGTAGGATATTCCTCCCTAGCTGAGCCTTCAGATGAGAATACAGCCTGGCCAATACTTTGACTGCAGCCTTGTAAGACATTAAGCTTGGACCCAGTTAAACTGCAACTATCTAACCCATAGAAAGTTGTCAGATAAGTTTAAAACTATGTTTTAAACTTTAGGTAACTTGTTATGCAGCAATAACACATGTGTGAAAATTGTCAAGAAAATATTAACAGATTAAACTCATCAATACATTTCAAAATTATGAAATCGGTTCAACATTCAAGAATCAATTAAAAAATTTGTCACAAATGGCAAATGAGGTAGCATCATATCTTAAAAGGTGAAGAAAAAGCACTTGACAAAATTTGATACCTCCATAATAAACATTCCTAAGTGAACTAGGGGAAAAAAACAAATACTTCTTCAATTTGATAAAGGGCAGACCTACAGCTAACATCATATTAAATGGTGTAAAACAGAATGCTTTCCCCAAAGATTTAGAACAAGACAAGGATGACTACTCTGACCTTTTCTGTTCAACATTGTACTGGATTTCCTGTCCAGTGCAATAAAGAAAAACAAAGAAGTAAAAGTTGTAAAGATTAGAAAGTAAGAGGTAAAGTTGTCTTAATGCAAACACAACATGATTGCTTACCTAGAAAATCCCAAGGAATTAGTTTCCTATTGCTGCTGTAACAATTACCACAAACTTAGTGGACTTAAACCACACAAACTCATTATCCTCATAGTTCTATAGGTATAGAATGTGTACCTAGATGTATATGAGTTTCCACAGGACTGAAATCACAAGTGTTGGCAAGGCTGTGTTTCTTTCTGGAGGCTCTCAGGGAGAACTTGCTTCCTCAACTCTCTGCCTTCCAGAGACCACTTACATTCCTTGGCTTGTCATCCCCTTCTTCCATCTTCAAAGCTAGCATAATTGTATGTCTCTGACCATTATTTGCATACAAATATTTTTTTTCTCCATGAGTATTTTACTTTTATTTTTTTTACTCCATGAGTATTTTTTTTATTTTTTAGTATTTTACTAAAAAGTGTCTTTTGAAGACACCACGAAGATTTAACTAGAAATGTTAAATTTTGATTAGGCCCATATAACACATTTTTCTTTTATGGTTAGCTCTTTCCTGTGCCCTTTTAGGAGTCTCTGGCTAACTCTAAGTTCTATAGGTTCTACAAGGTTTATAGTTTTATCTTTTGTATTCAGGTCTATGATCATTTTCTGATCCATTTCAAACGAAAATTTTTGTATGGTGTGTGAAAGGGGTCAAGTTGGCTATCCAACTGATTTAGATCATTTGTAGAAAAGATTAGCCTTTTTCCATTGAATTACCTTGGTGTCTTTCTTGTAAGTCAATTGATTATTTATGTGTAGGCCTGTTTGCAGACTATTCTATTTCTCATATATTTGTCTATCTGTTACCCAACATCACACTGTCTCAATTCAGTTCAGTTAGTCAAGCAGTTGTGTCCAACTCTTTGCGACCCCATGGACTGCAGCACACAAGCCTCCCTGTCCATCACCAACTCCTGGAGTTAACTCAAATTCATATCTATTGAGTCGGTGATGCCATCCAACTGTGTCATCCTGTGTTGTCCTCTTCTCTACCTGTCTTCAGTCTTTCCCAGCATCAGGGTCTTTTCCAATGAGTCAGTTCTTCACATCAGGTGGCCAAGTATTGGAGTTCCAGCTTCAGCATCAGTCCTTCCAATAAATGTTCAGAACTGATCTCCTTTAGGATGGACTCATTGGATCTCCTTGCAGTCCAAGAGACTCTCAAGAGTCTTCAACACTACAGTTCAAAAGCATAAATTCTTTGGTGCTCAGCTTTCTTTATAGTCCAAGTCTCACATCCATATATGACTACTGGAAAAACCATAGCTTTGACTAGATGGACCTTTGTTGGCAATGTAATGTCTCTGCTTTTGAATATGCTGTGTAGGTTGGTCATAACATTTCTTCCAAGGAGTAAGCACCTTTTAATTTCATGGCTGCAGTCACCATCTGCAGTGATTTTGGAGCTCAAGACAATAAAGTCTGTCACTGTTTCCATTGTTTCCCAATCTATTTGCCATGAAGTGATGAAGGGACCAGATGCCATGATCTTCGTTTTCTGAATGTTGAGCTTTAAGCCAACTTTTTCACTCTCCACTTTCATGTTCATCAAGAGGTTCTTTAGTTCTTCTTCACTTTCTGCCATAAGGATGGTGTCATCTACATATCTGAGGTTATGGATATTTCTCCTGGCAGTCTTGATTCCAGCTTGTGCTTCATTCAGCCCAGCGTTTCTCATGATGTACTCTGCATATAAGTTAAATAAGCAGGGTGACAATATACAGCCTTGACGTACTCCTTTTCCTATTTGGAACCAGTCTGCTGTTCCATGTCCAGTTCTAACTGTTGCTTCCTGCCCTGCATACAGATTTCTCAAGAAGCAGGTCAGGTGGTCTGGTATTCCCATCTCTTTCAGAATTTTCCACAGTTTGTTGAGATCCACACAGTCAAAGGCTTTGGGATATAAAATAAAGCAGAAGTAGATACTTTTCTGGAACTCTCTTGCTTTTTCTATGATCCAGCGGATGTTGGCAATTTGATCTCTGGTTCCTCTGCCTATTCTAAATCCAGCTTGAACATCTGGAAGTTCATGGTTCACGTACTGTTGAAGCCTTGCTTGGAGGATTTTGAACATTGTTTTGCTAGTGTGTGAAATGAACACAATTGTGTGGTAGTTTAAGCATTCTTTGGCATTGCATTTCTTTGGAATTAGAATGAAAACTGACCTTGTTCAGACCTGTGGCCACCGCTGAGTTTTCCAGATTTGCTGGCATACTGATTGTAGCACTTTCACAGCATCATCTTTAGGATTTGAAATAGCTCAACTGGAATTTCATCACCTCCACTAGCGTCTTTCTCAATTATTGAAGTTTTATTGTAAGGCTTAAAATTAGGTAGTGTGGGTCTTCCAACTATGTTTTTCTCTCTCAATATTTTGTCAAAATTCTTTTGGATACTCCCAATGCTTTGCATATACTTGTATATTTTAGCATCACTCTGATTCAGATCAGATCAGTCGCTCAGTTATGTCCAACTCTTTGCAACCCCATGAATTGCAGCACACCAGGACTCCCTGTCCATTACCAACTCCCGGAGTTCACTCAGACTCACGTCCATCGAGTCAGTGATGCCATCCAGCCATCTCATCCTCTGTTGTCCCCTTCTCTTCCTGCCCCCAATCCCTCCCAGCATCAGAGTCTTCTCCAATGAGTCAACTCTTCTCATGAGGTGGCCAAAGTACTGGAGCTTCAGCTTTAGCATCATTCCTTCCAAAGAAATCCCAGGGCTGATCTCCTTCAGAATGGACTGGTTGGATCTCCTTGCAGTCCAAGGGACTCTCAAGAGTCTTCTCCAACACCACAGTTCAAAAGCATCAATTCTTCGGCACTCAGCCTTCTTCACAGTCCAACTCTCACATCCATACATGACCACAGGAAAAACCATAGCCTTAACTAGATGGACCTTTGTTAGCAAAGTAATGTCTTTGCTTTTAATATGCTGTCTAGGTTGGTCATAACTTTCCTTCCAAGGAGTAAGCGTCTTTTAATTTCATGGCTGCAGTCATCATCTGCAATGATTTTGGAGCCCCTCAAAAATAAAGTCTGACACTGTTCCCACTGTTTCCCATGAAGTGATGGGACCAGATGCCATGATTTTAGTTTTCTGAATGTCGAGCTTTAAGCCAACTTTTTCACTCTCCACTTTCACTTTCATCAAGAGGCTTTTGAGTTCCTCTTCACTTTCTGCCATAAGGGTGGTGTCATCTGCATATCTGAGGTTATTGATATTTCTCCCAGCAATCTTGATTCCAGTTTGTTTTTCTTCCAGTCCAGCGTTTCTCATGATGTACACTGCATGTAAGCTAAATAAACAGGGTGACAATATACAGCCTTAATGTACTGCTTTTCCTATTTGGAACCAGTCTATTCTTCCATGTCACGTATTGCTGAAGCCTGGCTTGGAGAATTTTGAGCATTACTTTACTAGCATGTGAGATGAGTGCAATTATACGGTAGTTTGAGCATTCTTTGGCATTGACTTTCTTTGGGATTGGAATGAAAACTGACCTTTTCCAGTCCTGTGGCCACTGCTGAGTTTTCCAAATTTGCTGGCATTTTGAGTGCAGCACTTTCACAGCATCATCTTTCAGGATTTGGAATAGCTCAACTGGAATTCCATCACCTCCACTAGCTTTGTTCATAGTGATGCTTTCTAAGGCCCACTTGACTTCACATTCCAGGATGTCTGGCTCTAGGTGAGTGATCACACCATCGTAATTATCTGGGTTGTGAAGATCTTTTTCTGTGTATTCTTGCCATCTCTTCTTAATATCTTCTGCTTCTGTTAGGTCCATACCATTTCTGTCCTTTATCGAGCCCATCTTTGCATGAAATGTTCCTTTGGTATCTCTGAGTTTCTTGAAGAGATCTCTAGTCTTTCCCATTCTGTTGTTTTCCTCTATTTCTTTGCATTGATTGCTGAAGAAGGCTTTCTTATCTCTTTTTGCTATTCTTTGGAAGTCTGCATTCAGATGCTTATATCTTTCCTTTTCTCCTTTGCTTTTCGCTTCTCTTCTTTTCACAGCTATTTGTAAGGCCTCCCCAGACAGCCATTTTGCTTTTTTGCATTAGAAAGAAAAAGGGTATTTCAGTTGGAACTACATTGAATTTATTTAGATCAATTTGGAGTAATTGACACATTAGCAATATGTAGTCTTCTAATCTGTAAACATTGTATAGCTCTAATTTTTTAAGGCCTTAATCTTTTAGGAAATATATAGTTTTCAATGTAGACATTTTAGATTTATATGATGCTATTATAAATGGAAATTTTAAGTGTAATTTCACCACTGCTTGTCCAGGGGCCAGCAAAAAAAAAACAAAACACTAAAACTAAAGTTAAAAAGCTTAGGTGCAGATTGCATTTACAATGTCCTTTAACAAAAGAATTAACATCATATTTGATGTCGCACCTGTCAATAAAAGTTGGTTGAGTGCCTACTAGTTGCAAAACTAGTTACCCCGAGAGCACAAAGCTGATCACATACAAATCCTCGAGTAGATATTTAGGAGACATTGTATCAGTGTTTATCAAAACTGTCCGCTTATTCCAGTGAGTTTTTAACTCAGTGGTTCCCAATCATGGTTACACATTAGAAAGACCTGAGGTGCTTTAAGAAAACACTAATACCCATATCCCACCCAAAGCTACCCATAAGCAGAAATTCAAAACTTCTCTCTAGAGAACTCATTCTGAAGTATTATTGTCCTCAGCACATTCATTTTGGCCATAACGCTGTTATTCTTCCTTCTTAAAAAAAACACTCAGGACCCTTTTTACTGTATCGCTTTCCTTCGTACTCACCTAGAGCTTTATACATAGCACACATTATACATAGCCTCAAAGAATGGATGGGTGATCGTTTGCTAACAAAAACAAAAAGAATAGGGGAAATCTGCTAAAGCAGCATTCCGAGCCATCTCCTGAGAATGTGTTCATTGGACTGAGGACATTTCAGTGAGGTGAACTAGAAGACACCAAATGTTCCAAACAAGCCAGGCTGCATAATTTGCCCAGCCAGGTGCAAAATGAAAATGGAGGTGCCCTGTTAAAAAATTATTAAGCATTTCGAGATGGTGATAGGAGAGCATTTTTATCCAAGCACGGAGCCCTTCTAAGCACTGGTTCCTTTCTGACCGCACAGCTTACTTGTCCGTGAAGCCAGCCTTGGTTCCCAGGACCAGAGCGCTCTGTTTACACTCAACAGCTATGCATACTTGCTGGTAATCAAGAAGGCACAGTAAAGAAGTTGATTGTATTTCCATTCCAATGGCCTTGTCAAAAACAAAAACAAGAAAACAAAAAAAACCCTAGTTTTAAATTTTTGATTTTTCCCTACCTTGACTCCTAGAGAATTCACTGGAGAGAGAACCACCCTCTCTTCCTGTTCTTGTTTTGAATAAACATACATATTTTTAGAGTTGCAAGTTTTCTTTATTGACCAATTTCCATAAAGCTTAAAAATCTGAGTTAAGGACTCAGTTCAGTTCCACTTTTTTTACCCAGAGCCAGTCACTAAATGCCATTCCTGTAGCTTTCAGCTTTTAAAAAAGCAGTATCTACTGAGCACCCTCTAAATGCTTTATATTAATTTTCCCCCTCACAATAAAACTATAAAGGAGGAAATATTTTCTCTACTTTTCAAATGACAAACTCAAGGCTCAGAGAGGTTAAATGATTTGTCCAAGAGGGTACAGAGAAGTAATTAACATCATAAACTTGAAATTAGGCAGATCTAGGTTCAAATCTCATGTTTGCAGTTGTACGGATGAGACTTGGAAAAACTACTAAACTCCTATGAACTAGACTTTCTGTAATTATACCATAGAAAGAGTCATATCTACCTCATAAGATTATCATGTGGATTGAGATAAGTAAAGTGCTTAGTACAAGGTAAGCACACCATAAACAGTAGTGCTTATTATTAAAGTCACACCTAGTAAGCAGAAGTGCCAAATTTTGCTCTCTGTCTGAAGATAGCATTGGTAAATTTCCACTCTCTTGTTTTAGATAACCCCTGGATTAAAGAAAAAGCAATAAGCATCAATTACCTTAAAGTTGAGCTTAAGGCTAGGACAAGAAACTTCTAGAGGTAAATATTGGGGAAAATCAAAATACAGTGCTGACTAGCATTTTGAAAATAACACAGCTAAGTGTTCAAGGACTTGACTTCTCTGCCCTATTCCTGATGATTAGGCTTAAAACACCAAAAGTATTTTCAACTCATAGAGGAATATAAAGTGTTGTCTTATAAATGCACTTAAATGAGTTGACAGCTTTTCCAGTAATTTCTATCTATTCCTTGAATGCTTGGCCCTTGTTACCTCTATTATGATACAGTTTTTGATGAGAAAGGGTGAAGGAAAGAGAATGCGACCAGAGGATTTTCCAGGTTCCTCCAGCTCAAAAATAATCTGTGATTTTGTACTGCAGAACTATAGAGAGAAAAGCAATATGTCATGTTAAAAATTTAAGCTTACCAGGTGTTTTTTTAATTACCAAAAAAACACCCTGCTTATTATAAAAAAAATATCAGATAATACAGGAAGTTAGAAGAATTTCAAAGAAGCAGTTGGCCAAGTTTCTGCCCTCAAAGCCAATTTATTCTGATGCCTTTTCTTCAGGGGCTTTATTACCAAGTCTTTGCCTGTACCTGTCTGCCCCTTCCTTCCTCCTTCGTTTGTCACTTACCTAGGTCTTCATGCTGTCTTTCATCACTGCCACCACCCACACACTCCTCGTGTGCTATGGTCAAGCTCTGAAACCTGACCTCCCAGAGGGTCCCCATCCACCAGACTTCTCTAAATCCTCTCACTCTCTAAGAGGTTTTGCAAGCACTGGGCTTCCTTCAGCCCTCTGCCCAAGCTAACCTGGTAATGAACCTGCTTTTGGTTGGCAACTATATTCCATGGAGGCCTTACTATATTCAGAAGATAAACCAGAGGGTAAGAATTTCAGGTAGCCCAATGAAAGATGCATTCAGTGGAGATGAGACCATTGAATGTATTAAATAAATGTGTGCTCAATACAACTGGAGGCAGCATCATTTCAGATTGAAAAGAACATAGACAAACATGTACATTTAAATCCAGCTGCTCACTAACAGGCAACTAACTTCACTTCTCTGAACCTCTGAGAAGTGGTAAGGCCAACTTCATAAGCTTGCCATGCAGCTTTTAAAAATGCAAGTATAAAATGCCTGGTCTGTAAGAGTTCCTTTAAGGGATTAAATTAGTGAAAAGTGCTGTGAAATTTTTAAAAATGAATCAGACATGATTCATGTCCTCAGGGAGCTTACTATCTAAGAGAATAAATAAGACATACATAAAAATAACATGAATATTGATTTTTTAAAAACTCATTAAGACCCAGGTCCATCAGATCAGATCAGATCAGATCAGTCGCTCAGTCATGTCCGACTCCCTGTGACCCCATGAACCGCAGCATGCCAGGCCTCCCTGTCCATCACCAGCTCCCGGAGGTCACCCAGACTCGCATTCATCGAGTCAGTGATGCCATCCAGACATCTCATCCTCTGTCGTCCCCTTCTCCTCCTGCCCTCAATCTGTCCCAGCATCAGAGTCTTCTCTAATGAGTCAACTCTTCGCATGAGGTGGCCAAAATACTGGAGTTTCAGCTTTAGCATCATTCCTTCCAAAGAAATTCCAGGGCTGATCTCCTTCAGAATGGACTGCTTGGATCTCCTTGCAGTCCAAGGGACTCTCAAGAGTCTTCTCCAACACCACAGTTCAAAAGCATCAATTCTTCGGCGCTCAGCCTTCTTCACAGTCCAGCTCTCACATCCATACATGACCACAGGAAAGACCATAGCCTTGACTAGGCGAACCTTTGTTGGCAAAGTGATGTCTCTGCTTTTGAATATGCTATCTAGGTTGGTCATAACTTTCCTTCCAAGGAGTAAGCGCCTTTTAATTTCATGGCTGCAGTCACCATCTGCAGTGATTTAATAGATGAGGAAACAGAGGCTTGGAGAAAGGGAAAGGACTTGACCAAGTTTACATAAGTAGGAAATTGCAAGGCCAGAATTTGACCCTTTGTCTGCCCAAATGTATACTAATACACCAAAGGTGCTTGCTTTTACCGCTACTTATAAGACTAACCCTGGATACCAGAAAATACCATCTTGCTCAAGCAAAACTGTGGCTTCCCTGGTGGCTCAGATTGTAAAGAGTCCGTCTGCAATGTGGGAGATCTCTGGGTTTGATCTCTGGGTTGGGAAGATCCCCTGAAAAAGGAAATGGCAACCCACTCCAGTATTCTTGCCTGGAGAACTCTGTGTACAGCGAAGCCTGGCAGATTGCAGTCCAGAGGGTTGCAAAGAGTCAGACACAACTGAGCAACTAACTTTCATCTTCACTTTGAACCTTGGATCCCAGAAAATACCATCTTGCTCAAGCAAAACTGTAGGTCCCATTTTGAAATGTTTTCTACTATTTAGGCTGTGACCCATCACAGAAAAGGGTTGGGAGTTGAGGCAGTAGATTTTAGGGCCTTGAATTTAGGTTTTTGACCCCCCTTTTCAGATGAGACTATACATATACTCACAGAGATTCACTGTGACAACTTCAATCACGACTTAGAACTAGTCCTGCTGCTGGTTCTGCAAGGTGGCTTACAGTGGTTCAATTTAAATATTTAGAATGTACCACATTTTTATTCTGCCATTTTGTTATGTTTATCCTGAGAGCTTCAAAAAATGGAAAAGGCTATACTTCTCTCCATTAATGTTCTGATTTTCATCAAGGCTCAAACAGGAAAGAATCACACCATCATATATGCAGGGCCTTAATCCTTCCATATAGCCCATGTACTTCCTCAGTAACACTGTACCCTAAGAAAGAGGAGCAAAGACTTCAGATCAGATCAGATCAGATCAGTCACTCAGTCATGTCCGACTCTTTGCAACCCCATGAATCGCAGCACACCAGGCCTCCCTGTCCATCACCAACTCCCGGAGGTCACTCAGACTCATATCCATTGAGTCAGTGATGCCATCCAGCCATCTCATCCTCTGTTGTCCCCTTCTCCTCTTGCCCTCAATACCTCCCAGCATCAGAGTCTTTTCCAATGAGTCAACTCTTTGCATGAGGTGGCCAAAGTACTGGAGTTTCAGCTTTAGCATCAGTCCTTCCGAAGAAATCCCAGGGCTGATCTCCTTCAGAATAGACTGGTTGGATCTCCTTGCAGTCCAAGGGACTCTCAAGAGTCTTCTCCAACACCACAGTTCAAAAGCATCAATTCTTCAGCGCTCAGCCTTCTTCACAGTCCAGCTGTCACATCCATACACGACCACAGGAAAGACCATAGCCTTGACTAGGCGAACCTTTGTTAGCAAAGTAATGTCTCTGCTTTTGAATATGCTATCTAGGTTGGTCATAACTTTCCTTCCAAGGAGTAAGTGTCTTTTAATTTCATGGCTGCAGTCATCATCTGCAGTGATTTTGGAGCCCAGAAAAATAAAGTCTGACATTGTTTCCCATCTATTTCCCATGAAGTGATGGGACCAGATGCCATGATCTTCGTTTTCTGAATGTTGAGCTTTAAGCCAACTTTTTCACTCTCCTCTTTCACTTTCATCAAGAGGCTTTTGGGTTGCTCTTCACTTTCTGCCATAAGGGTGGTGTCATCTGCATATCTGAGATTATTGGTATTTCTCCCAGCAATCTTGATTCCAATTTGTGTTTCTCCCAGTCCAGCATTTCTCATGATGTACTCTGCAAATAAGTTAAATAAACAGGGTGACAATATGCAGCCTTGACGTACTCCTTTTCCTATTTGGAACCAGTCTGTTTTTCCATGTCCAGTTCTAACTGTTGCTTCCTGACCTGCATACAGATTTCTCAAGAGGCAGGTCAGGTGGTCTGGTTTTCCCATCTCTTTCAGAATTTTCCACAGTTTATTGTGATCCACACAGTCAAAGGCTTTGGCATATTCAATAAAGCAGAAACAGATGTTTTTCTGGAACTCTTTTGCTTTTTCGATGATCCAGCGGATGTTGGCAATTTGATCTCTGATTCCTCTGCCTTTTCTAAATCCAGCTTGAACATCAATAAGTTCACGGTTCACATATTGCTGAAGCCTGGCTTGGAGAATTTTGAGCATTACTTTACTTCAAATGCTAGGGAATTTCTTCTAGAACAGTTACTACCATTACCAGGTGGCCAGGCAGCAGGATGAGTCATCAGGGCCTCTGAGTCTCTATACAGATCCTCTGGGTCTTACCCAAGTAAGGTTGTCACACATGCCAGGTAGCAGCATCATTATTCTCAACCACATTTTCTGATAACAGCATGAAAACTCTGACCAGACTCATTTTGATTGTGAGGATGTCCATGTTGAATTGTCATAAAAATTTCTTTTTTAAGAAAGGTTGTGGGACTTTCAGTTTCTGGTTTGGCAAGAAAGGAGCTTGGAAACTACTGCTGCTGCTGCTAAGTCACTTCAGTCGTGTCCGACTCTGTGTGACCCCATAGACGGCAGCGCACCTGGCTTTGCCGTCCTTGGGATTGTTCAGGCAAGAACACTGTAAGTCTATCCTAATAACAAGAAAAAACTGAAGAAACTTAAAAATCAGCAATTCTAAGAGAAGTTGGATCATGGAACAAACCAGTGCCACCCAAAATGTGAGAGGCAGACAGTCAGACAGACACAGAGAATCACAACTCTCCAGAGCAGGAAACTCTTTGGGAACAAGTGCCAGGGTAGAAATATGTGAACTGTAATTGCTGAATTGCTATAGGCTCAGTGTGGACAAGTCAGAGTCCAGGCGTACCCAGCCATCTGGGATGGGGCAGCCACACTTTTGAGTGTTTACCTCCACAAGCTCACCCCTCTTGCTACCTACAGGAGGATTGGAAAGTAACCACTTTGAAATATGCCAAGCACTGTGTTCTTCTTTAAAAGGTTGCTCTCAGAAGAAACTTTACCCAGAGCCTTTTCTGCAAGGGTTTTTATCAGAGCCTAAACGACCTGGATGTGAGATGGATGTGAGAGTTGGACTGTGAAGAAGGCTGAGCGTCGAAGAATTGATGCTTTTGAACTGTGGTGTTGGAGAAGACTCTTGAGAGTCCCTTAGACTGCAAGGAGATCCAACCAGTCCATTGTGAAGGAGATCAACCCTGGGATTTCTTTGGAAGGAATGATGCTAAAGCTGAAACACCAGTATTTTGGCCACCTCATGCGAAGAGTTGACTCATTGGAGAAGACTCTGATGCTGGGAGGGATTGGGGGCAAGAGGAGAAGGGGACGACAGATGATGAGATGGCTGGATGGCATCACTGACTTGATAAATGTGAGTCTGAGTGACCTCCGGGAGTTGGTGATGGACAGGGAGGCCTGGCATGCTGTGATTCATGGAGTCGCAAAGAGTTGGACATGACTGAGTGACTGATCTGATCTGAAATGACCTGGAGGAAGGGAAAGACCCAACGCCAGGTGGCTCTAGACTTCATATGGATGAAAGGGAATATCCAACTCTAGCCCACTCTAGCCATCCTGTCCCACCTAAGAGGGGATTGAGAAATACTTGTGAAATTTCACAGTCCAGAGGCACAGACTTACTCAGAGACTGAGACCTAATCATAGGACTTAATATAAAGCTTGCCCTCCATCCACATGGCATCACCACTTCACTAACAGCCTAGTTAGAGCAGTTCCTTTTATCTCGTGCATCATGTACAGCTATGAAGAAAAATTGCAAGGCATACTGAAAGGGAGAAAACAAAGTCTGAAAAGATAGAGCAAACATCAGAACTAGACTCAGACATGACAGAGATGTTGGATTATCAGACCAGGAATTTGAAAGAACAATGATTACTATGGTAAGGACTTGAATGGATAAAGTTAGACAGTGCTACTAGCAAGGCAGTTATCAAACTCCTTCCCAAAGTGATTCAACCCTTTTTATACTTCTCTGGACACTGTATGAGGTTCCTGTGGTTCTATATTCTTACCAACCATTAGTACTGTTCAAGTTTTTGACAGGTTTGTAGGTATGAAAACATATCTTTCTGTGGTTTCAAATTGCAATATATTGGTTAGGTTTACCATCTCCTTGTATGTTTTTGAAAGCATGAGTATTTCTTCTGTGAAGCCCTAATTATAAATTTCACCTTTCAAAAACTAGGTTGTTCATCTTATAGACTTGTAGAAGTTCTTGTCTAGATATAAAACTCTGTCAGTTAATTGCCTTTAATCTCCCCATTTCTACTAGTTTATTCCTGGAAGTCAATCAATAAGGTTAACTTTCTGTAGGAACTTTCACCATACATGCTTACCTAATTGTCTCAGAATTCTTTTCAGAATCTGGCAGGTAAAATTTTAAAAAGACACTTGAACATGATTAATACAACTAAACATACTTTTTCTTTCATTCTCACCCCATAGTTAGGGAAAGTGCCGGAAATGAGTGAGTCTAAGGATCAAAAGTTATCAACAGAATCTTAGTTGAGGAATTTTGCTAATCCACTGTTCCTCTTTATATATTTGGTTTGAGAGCACAATTAAACATACATATATTTTATATTCATGAGTAGCCTTAATTCCCCTAGTTATACCAGCTCTGAACTGTAGCAGCAACAGAAGTATCAGGGGAGGGCAGGGAGAATGTGGAGCCAGAGGCAGGAAACTTTATTGATGTTGCCTCTGTCTATAGGGTGTATCATATTTTTAGGAAGAGGAGGGAAAAACGCATTCTGAACTGGTTTCAGTTACTTACTTTACAAAGGGGATATCCATGCCTAGAACAGCTTTCATGGATTTATTTGCCAATTGACATAAATTAAAACCAGACCAAACTTCATTCCAAATCTTGTTTTTTTCTTCCAATGATTTCCCTTGTCTTCTCCCCACCCTTCTCCTTCCCTTCTCTCTACCCCACCCTAAACCCTTCTTGTCTTAATGTCTTTAAAAATAATCTTGCTTTGCATACATTTTCTGCTTTCTCAAGAAAACATTTTGCCACTCCATTCTGCCTGAGGGAATGTTTTCTTCTCTCCATTTCTTCCTTGTAATCCTTTCAATTATCTATGAGTCTCTGCCTCAAATCTCTAATAAACATTTGGAAAGAGGGAGAGGGCTCAGGCTTGTTGATTGAGTGGTTTTGATGTTTTGGGGTTTTGTTTTTTTTTTTTTTCTGAGACCAGGAAACTTCAGTTTAAGTCTAACATCTTCTTTTAAGAAAACATCCTTTTTGTATTAAGGCAGTCATTTACATTTGGGGTCATTTTAACAACAAATGAGAACTCCTTAAAATCATAAAAACTTCTAAAGCACAAAAGCTTATCCAGCTCTGGAGAGACAGCCTGCAATGATGGAAAAAAATAAAGAACATTATCCTTATTAATACCTGTGTTCAAAACCCAGTTTTCTCTATTCCCAGGGTCAGATCAGATCAGATCAGATCAGTCGCTCAGTCATGTCCGACTCTTTGAGACCCCATGAACCGCAGCATGCCAGGCCTCCCTGTCCATCACCAACTCCCGGAGGTCACTCAGACTCACATCCATCGAGTCAGTGATGCCATCTAGCCATCTGATCCTCTGGCGTCCCCTTCTCCTCCTGCCCCCAATCCCTCTCAGCATCAGAGTCTTCTCCAATGAGTCAACTCTTCACATGAGATGGCCAAAATACTGGAGTTTCAGCTTGAGCATCATTCCTTCCGAAGAAATCCCAGGGCTGATCTCCTTCAGAATGGACAGGTTGGATCTCCTTGCAGTCCAAGGGACTCTCAAGAGTCTTCTCCAACTCCACAGTTCAAAAGCATCAATTCTTCGGCGCTCAGCCTTCTTCCCAGTCCAGCTCTCACATCCATACATGACCACAGGAAAGACCATAGCCTTGACTAGACGAACCTTTGTTGGCAAAGTAATGTCTCTGCTTTTGAATATGCTATCTAGGTTGATCATAACTTTCCTTCCAAGGAGTAAGCGTCTTTTAATTTCATGGCTATTCCCAGGGTAGGGCCTCCCTGTGAGCCTCAGTTTCCTTCTTTATAAAATATTTAATGCATAGCTATGTTGTGGAGAGCTTCCCAAGTGGCGCTAGTGGTAAAGAACCCACCTGCCAATGCAGGAGACATAAGAGATGCGGGTTCGATCCCTTGGGAAGATGCCCTAGAGGAGGGCATGGCAACCCACTCCAGTATTCTTGCCAGGAGAATCCCATGGACAGAGGAGCTTTGTGGGCTACAGTCTACGGGGTCGCAAAGAGTTGGACTTGACTGAGTGACTAACTTTCACTTTTGCATGTTGTGGAGATTTATAATAAGCCGAATAAAAAGCAAATGTTTTCTCATTGTTCTAGTTAGAGTTATAACTTACACTTGATCTTAGCCAAAAGGCGAAGAAGCAATTAGAGTTATAACTTAAAGTGAAGGAAATTAGAAGGATGATGGGACTAAGAGGTGGATGGAAAATGAGGAAACATATACCACCAAGAACATTAACTGGGAAGCTCTGAACATCAGCAGCTACAGTAACTCCAGGCAGCAGGCTTGGGAATAAATCAGCTAAAACTGATTACTAGTCCCATGGCAGCTCCTTATCTGAAGGAGAAATGGTCCCCTTGAACGTGAAGTCGCTCAGTCGTGTCCGACTCTGCGACCCCATGGACTGTAGCCTACCAGGCTCCTCTGTCCATGGGATTTTCCAGGCAATAGTACTGGAGTGGGGTGCCATTTCCTTCTCCAAGGGATCTTCCTAACCCAGGGATTGAACCCGGGTCTCCCTGAGCCACCAGGGAACTCCGTTATCAACAGCCAAACCTTTTCTCCAGTCAGACAGCTAATGTCCCAAGGAAAATGGGGATTCTTTTTGGAAGGGAATGAGGATGCCTGATAGCCAAAAATCAATGAGAGCTGTCTACACAGGTTATTAGACCTAATTTCATTCCCTGAATCTTGATTTTACTTAAATTCCCTAAAATATAATTCCAAGGAGGAGATTCAAGAGATATGCCTACTTCATGTGAAATACAACAGTCAACCACCCATAATGACCCAGTTCTTCTGTCTGCTCAAATCTTAACATCCTTTAAGGTTCAATAAATCATCACCTCCTCCATGAAACTTGCCTCTGCCATCCCAAATTAAAGGATTTTCCTCTCTTGGAGCACCACCAACCCAAACTGACACCAATACTGAACATACACATGTTGCAGTCCTAGCTATTTGCACGTGTATGCATGTGTGTGTGCATGTGAAACAAAAACCTTACAAAATACTTAGCCTTAATATGTATGATGCATGTTGATATTTTAAAGTTCTAATTATTTAGTCAGCACTAAATAGTCATACTAAAGTGATTTCACAATCCACTGATGAGTTTCACAATCCAGTGAGTTTCAAATAGTTTGAAAAATATCAGAGTAGTAATGGGATGTGGACTATAGACGTAAAAGAAACAGATTCAAGACTTGGCTCTGTCACTCAGATGTGTGGGCTTAAACAAGTCACTTTACCTCTCCAAGATTTAGACTGTATCAAACATAAATCATAACAAAATTTGTTATGATTTCATTCATTTCATTCATTCATTTCAAACAAATCATAACTTTCATTTCAAACACATCACATCACATCATTCATTTCAAACAAATCATACCTTTCTTCTACCTAAAATGACTATGAAATGATACACAAAAAGCATTTAATAACATAGTGCCAGAAACATATTATTAGTATCAAGTACTTAATAAGTAACAGAATTGGAATCAAAGATCAGAAGACTGTGAAGTGGGAAGAAAAATGTACTCAAAAATAGTAATTTTACATCATTCTTCAAATGGACAGGATCTGTCTATAAGCCTCAGGTGACTTCACTACTATTGGAAAACCCAGGAAGGGAAAGTCATGTGTATAGACCATATAGAGCCTTTCTTTTTTGTCAGATTATCTGAGTAGTTCTCTTTCTTGATCCTGCCATGAATAAGGATGGAGAGTGACCTGGAGTTTGGAGTTTTCAATCAGGTTATAAATGTCTTCATGGATCCATCATCTTCATTCTCATTCTCCCCATGTATGTGGCCCAGTCCCGTTTCACTTCTTGCTCTTTGTCTCCACTCTCTGTACCATAGTCCACATGGTAGCTCAAACTAGAAACTTGGCCTCACTCCTCAACACCCAGTCTCTATCTCTTAACAACCAATTCTACCTTCAAAATATTTGTATTCACACAGACATTGCCCTAATTCAGACTTTGCTCAGTTTTCCTTGGACCGTAATAGTCTTTTAAATGGTCTTCCTGATAATCTCCCCATCCCCAAACCCACTTTGCTTTCTACTGTGCTCCCTGAGTATTCTCTCTAAAACATAGATCAATTTTCATGTAACTGTTTGTATCTCCCACTTTTGTCACCAACCTGGGCTTATATATGATCCATGGTTCCCTAAAGCCTGAAAGATAATCTCCCAAATTTCTTTAATATTACATTTGAGGTTCCCTACAAATCAACCCTTGGCTACTTTTCATTCTCGCCTCCTGCCCTCCACACACCCTCAGACTCTTCCCGTCATTTGCCATCCAGTGAATGGATCACACTCATTACTCTGCACTTGTATAGTGCTGTCCCCTCCACCTAGAATTCTCCTGTTCTCCTTTTCTGTACGGAAAATTCCTATCCGTAATTCAGATCTTGTCTTGTCCATTTATTTAACAATTGTAGAGCACATAAATGCTCAAAAATTCTTCTCAGCAATGGGGTATGAAGATGAAGAGAGAGTTCTTACCCTCAAGGATCTCTGTCTAATGGAGGAGTTGTGAAGCCCTGGGCAGGATTAATCACTCTCTTCCCCATGCTATCCATATACTTTGTACATAACTTTGATTGATGCCTTTATCACCTTATACCATAGCTCTATGCTTATACATCTATGTCTCTCACCAAATAGTAAATGCTTCAAAAACATGAATATCTTTCAGATTCTTGCAATCCCACAATCCACCCCAGCACCTGAGAACCCATAAATAATGTCCACTCTAGGAACAAGAGTATAAGCCATGTAAAATGGAATAGTATGATCAGAGATTGATTTAATCAGGACCCATATTATCAGCTCATGATAAAAGAAAGAGTAGGAAAGACAGGTGATTCACATGACTTAGAAATGAGTACATATTATATTCCACACAATTTTTCTTCTCCCCTCTGTCCATTTTTCAGTTTTTATAATTGTGGAGGGACTGGTGTGGGGGAAAAAATGTCATCTTCAAATGTGACCAGATGAGAGACTCATGCTCCGAAAGTAACGTTAACTTAATATTTGTTACAGGATCATGTATCTTAAAAGATTCATGTAAATAGGAACTGCCTAGAATTCCTAGTATTTTACTACTAATAATAGCGTTAATATCATCTAAACAGGAGATTACGATCCCAAACTATGGTAATTATAATTTACTTGACTATTAGTCTACATTCCTATAATGTGTTAAAACCAGATTATTCAGAACAACATTCAAAAGAGAACATGGAGTTTTCAAAGGCCCCTTCCCCCAGGATCTCAGAATGTATTAGTAGTATCTCCATTTTTAAAACAGTAAGATTTCCTATAGAATTGAGAGTCCAGAAATTAAACTATACATTTACAGTCAATTGATTTTCAACAAGGATGGTAAAACTACTCAATGGGAAAAGAATACTATCTGCTACAAATCATATTGACACATTGGATATACACATGCAAGAAAAAATGAAGCTTCACCCTTATCTCACATCATATACAAAAAGTATGGTATATCAAAGACATAAAACTCTGAAAAAAAAATAGGGATATGGGGATAAATCTTCATGACCCTGGATTTGGCAAAAGATTCTTACTTATGATACCAAGAGTAGGAAAAACAAAATTGAAAACATAAAATGGCTTTCATAAAAATTAAAACCTTTCATAAAAATTAAAAATAGTATCATCAAAGGATACTATTAAGAAAGTAAAGACAATCCACAAAATGGAGAAAATACTTGCAAATCATTTATCTAATAAGGATCTAGTTTCTAGAATATAAACAACTCTTAGAATTCAGCAACAAAAGAGGCAAAAAAAAAAAAAAAGAAAAAAAGCAAAGCCCAATTTGTAAATGGGCAAAGGACTTGAGTAGATATTTTTCCTGAAAGAAATGGACATACAAGTGGCCAAGAAGCACATTAAATGATTTTATAAATCCTTAGTCATTAGGGAAATGCAAAGCAAAATAATAATGAAATATTATTTCATACCCACAAAGATGAGCTATAATTTAAAACAAGCAAAAAAAATTTTTTTAAACCCGTGAGTTCATAAAGATGATGTGAAGAGACTGGAATCTTCACACTGGTAGAAGTATGGTAGAAATGTGAAATGGTGCAGCTGCTGTGGAAACCCATTGGTGGTTCCCGAATAGAAACAGAACGGTATGACATATGAATAAATTTGTTATAAGGACTTGGCTTACTCAATTATGGAGGCTGAGAAGTCCATGATCTGCCATCTGTAAGCTGGAGACTACAGAAAGCTTGTGGTGTGATTTAGTCTGAATCCAAAGGTCTGATAATCAAGGGAGGTGCTGGTATAGATTCCAGTCTGAAGAACCTGGAGCACAGAAGGCTAGAGTAGATCAATGTGCCAGCTCAGCAATCAGGCAGGAGGAGCAGAGTTCTTCCTTTTTCCACTGGTTTGTTCTATTCAAGTCTTCAATGGATTGGATGATGACCACCCATATTGGGGAGTGCAATCAGTTTACTGAGTCCACTGATTTAAGCGCTAATTTAATCCAGAAACACCCTCCCAGACCCACTCAGAAATAATATTTAGATAAATATCTGGGCACTCTGTGATCCAGTCAGGTTGACTCACAAAGTTAACCATCGCAATAAGTTTAACGTAGAATTACTGTATGACTCAACAATTCAGAAGAATTGAAAACAGGTGTTCAAATGAAAACTTGTACGAGAATATTCATACAGCACTATTCATAAGAACCAAAATGTAGAAACAACTCAAATGTCTACCAGCTGATAAGCAGATAAACATAATGTGGTATATCCATAAAATTGGATATTATTCAGTCATAAAAGTGTATGGAGTATTGACACATGCTACCACATGAACCTTGAAAGCATTGTGCTAATTGAAAGAAGCCAAGAACAGAATATTATATGTCGCTTGATTCCACTTACCTGAAATATTCAGAATAGGAAAACCCCAAAGATAAAAAAGTAGATGAGCAATTTCTGGAGGTTTGAGGTAGAGAGGGGAATGGAGTGACTTCTTCATGGATGTGTGGTTTCCTTGGAGGTGCTGAAATTGTTTTGTGAATCTACTAAACATTACTAATGGCAAATTTGATGTGTCATTTACCACAATACAAAAAATCAAGATTTCCTAAAATGTTTCTCTGGCCTACCATTCCCAGGCTCTTCAATCTGAAGCTGCTGTGAAGAGATTTTCTTCGACTCTAAAACAGTCCTCAGCCAAATACCTTTGTCACCTTACTTTAATTCTCCCATGTATAATTCTAAAAATAGCTGATAATTGTGTGCCAGGAATATTTTATTTATTTCTTAATTACTTAAAAAACTCCTATTAAGTTACACCCTCTATATAAGAAATTGGAGATAGCACAGTGAACAAGACAAATGAGAAATCTACTCTCAAAGAACTTAAATCACAGGAAAAAGACAGGCAGGAAGTAGATAAATGAAACAGATAATTTTATGAGCACTCAGTGTTATGAGGATGGTAAAACAGAGTGACATGATGGAGAAGTTTAGGGAGGGGGGAATCTAGTTGAGCTGAGATTCTAAATGCAGAGAAGAGCTGATTAGGAGAAACCTTCCAAGCAAAGGGAACTCATGTGCAAGAATCCAAGCCCTCAAAGGCTCCAACTTGTTCAGAAAAGGCTTCAGTGGCTGAAGCAGAGTAAATGAGAAGTGTAGGCATGCGTCAGATCCTATAAAGCCTGTATGTTTATTGGGAAGCCACTGGAAGGTTTTAGGAGAGAGAAACCATGATCCGATTGATGATTTAAAAAGACCACCACTCTGGCTGCTGTGCGGAGGCTCTATAGGATGCAGAGCAGAAGTGTGGAGACCAGATAGGACAGAGTTGTGTTAGATTTCACATGAGAGACAATGGTAGCCACAGCTGGATGGGAGTTGCAGAGACAGAAAAATCACCCAGTATTCCTTGCCCTGTCTCCCTCTTCTCGTTTTGTTTTTTTTTGCCACTCCTGCCTTTTGAACATCATACAATACTGTATGCCAAACCCAGCCTTAGGACCTTGCCTCATCAGACTTTCCTCCCACTTTCTCGGCAGGACCTACCCTGTCCTGGTCTCTGTGTGAAGGCAGAGAGATTCAGAGGTCTGAGCACATCCATGAACAGCAACAATAACAAGAAACACAAGAAAGCACAGTAGCCAAGATTTCTTCTGTTTTCTAGAATGTGGGCTCTGTTGCAAATAAACTGGTCCAGACACTTCCTGTTTATAGAAGATCCTGCAGTTCAAAGCAGAGCAGGCTTTAAAAGGAGGCTTGGCCTCTGACATGATTCCATGCAGATGATCCCACAGACCACAACTTGGAAAGCAGTTTATTTATCCCATTATCAATGGAGAGGGCAGACTGGGCGCCCAACTTCTGGTCACCTCAAGTTTTCTTTCTGCTCATTCTCAAACTGAACTAGAGGCAAGTAAACTAGACAAGGAACCCAAATTAGAGAATTTGAAGGAAGGGAAAATGACATTCATCAAGAATATGTCTTGGAAAACAAAACTTCTTCACACTTTAGCTTCCTTAGGGAAGGCCCAAGTTTTAAAAGGAAGATGCCTCATGTGTTTAAAGAAAAATATAACTTTGGTGTAACAAGAAGTCAACGGCCCACAAAGTAAGATGAGAGAGAGCTGGGGGCTACAAGAGGCTTCCAATTATACTTATTTCAGTGTGTATAAGAAAGTGGAAAGGAAGAGAGGCTGAAAGCTGGAGGGCTCCAATAGATATTTGCAGAAATTCGGAAGTGTGGCAGTCAGGGACAAAGGTCACCCTAAATTTTCTTAAATTTATAAGCAGATAGCCAGACCGCATGTGCAGGCTATTGAGTAAAAGAAGCAGTAATCTAAGTGGGTTGGACGTACAGGTTTAGCATTGTAATAGCATAGCATTTACTGGCAGGTTAATCTAACATATATAGCTAATGGAGTGCATAATCATGACTGTGCTTTGGGGTAATCAGGCATAAATGGTAAACAGTTTACATAATTAAGTGTAATTGGTTTTACCTTTATATAACTGAACACATTTTAGCTTTTCTTTTCTCACTTTAAATTTTCTGCATCCATTCTGCTATTAGAAGGGCTGATTTTCCCTGATATTAACACTGAGTTATCAGTGTTAATATTGTAAGGAAGGAAGACCCAAACCAATTAATGTATTACTGTGACTGTTCAGTCTCTCTCTTCTGCCTACTTCAAACACTTTAGACAGCCTTTGTCCTCCAGAGAGGTTCCTTCTTGGTTAACAGTTATTGGAGCTTTCCTGTTTAGAAGGAGAAAGAGGAAAAGAAAAACTGATACTAAAAATTTAGCAAAAAATTTGTAGAGGAAATTGCAGAGGTGCAATGGAAGGGAGTTGGATGATAGACAAAAAGAGGATTCTTTGAGTGATGTGTTATTGCATTAAGAAATATAAATAAAACCTTCAAGTTATTTTGAAATTTCTTTTGATGGCTAGATATTTATTATTTTTTTTGCCATGATACAGCATTGAAACTGGACCACATGGATCTTGATGGTGTTGATGACATTTTAAGTGTTTTACTGATTGCCATTATCAAACACTGACACAGGTATCTTTTAAAGGTCTCAGATCTTACTCTATAATCATCTAAATTCTACTTTCTGTCATTCCCAAACTATGTGTCAAGGCTGAGGACTCTTGTGTTCTATGCAATTCTCCTCTGTCAGTCTCTCTCACCCAGGATTTTCTTTTTCATATGTGGAAAGCCTTGTGCACAGAAAAGACTATTTACAGCTATTTGGCTGATTATAACTGCTGAAACCAAAAATACTAAAACCTACGTTTCCTCGTGTCTTTCAGTTCAGTTAGTTTCAGTAGCCCAGTCATGTCCTACTCTTTGTGACCCCATGGACTGCAGCATGCTAGGCTTCCATGTTCATCACCAACTCCCAGAGCTTGCTCAAACTCATGTCCATTGAGTCAGTGATGCCATCCAACCATCTCATCCTCTGTTGTCCACTTCTCCTCCTGCCTTCAATCTTTCCCAGCATTAGGGCCTTTTCTAATAAGTCAGTTCTTCACATTAGGTGGCCAAAGTATTGGAGCTTCAGCATCAGTCCTTCCAATGAATATTCAGGACTGAATTCCTTTAGAATTTGCTGGTTTGATCTCCTTGCAGTCCAAGGAACTCTCAAGAGTCTTCTCCAACACCACAGTTCAACAGCATCAATTCTTTGGAGCTTAGCTTTCTTTATAGTCCTCTCACCTCCATACATGACTACTGGAAAAATCATAGCTTTGACTACATGGACCTTTGTTGGCAAAGTAGTGTCTCTGCTTTTTAATATGCTGCTAGGTTCGTCATAGCTTTTCTTCCAAGGAGCAAGCGTCTTTTAATTTCATGGCTGCTGTCACCATCTGAGGTGATTTTGGAGCCCAAGAAAATAAAGTCTGTCACTGTTTCCACTGTTTCCCCATCTATTTGCCATGAAGTGATGGGACTGGATGCCATGATCTTAGTTTTCTGAATGTTAAATTCTGAATGTTGAATCTCATGTCTTTAGGTTCAGTTTATAAATGGTGTCATTTTATTTAGAAAACTAGAAATTCTATCTCAAAAGAAAAATATAACTTGTATTTTTTATTTGTATTATGTTTAATTATGTTTGACAGATTAGATGCCACTAAGGGTCCAGTAAAAGTGTTAGTCGCTCAGTCGTGTCTGACTCTGCGACCCCATGGACTATAGCCCACTAGGCCCCTCTGTATACGGAATTCTCCAGGCAACAACACTGGAGCGGGTAGCCATTCCCTTCTCCAGGGGATCTTTCTGATCCAGGGATCGAACCTGTGTCTCCTGCATTGCAGTCAGATTTTTTACTATCTGAGTGATTGGTAAGCCCAAAGGGTCCAACCCATTTACAAATTAATTAAAACATGTTAAACACTTTATGATGGGGTTTTGATGTGTCAACTTGGCTAGGCTACAGTTTCCTGGTTAATTAACCAAACATTAATCTAGGTGCTGCTGTGAAGGGATTTTGCAGATGTAATTAGCACCCTTACTCAATTCACTTTAAGCAAAGGAGATTATTCTGTGTGAGCCTGACTTAGTTCAAAAGCCTTAAAGGCAGAGCTGAGGCTTTCGCAGAAGGAAGAAAAAAAGGAACTCCTCCTGTGGACAAAGCTTTGGCCCATGTTTATGGAGTTCCAGTCTACGTATGGTCTTCTCCTCTAAGGACTTTCCTAACCCCAGACCTCTTAGCCAGTGCCCACAATCACACAAGCCAATTTACCTATGATAAACCACACACACACACACACATATCATACATTTTCCTGGATCTGCTTCTCAGATTTAACTCTAACTGATACACATTTCAAGCTTGGTAAAGCTGATTCTCTCACAAACTTCGAATAGCTGACAGGGCTGACTTATAAACCCTATGAGCAAAACTTTGATTATTCTAATAGAAGAAATGTTAAATTAAAAACACACACACAAAAAACAGGTTTTCTTAAGCTTGTAAAACTGTTTACAAAGCTAATCATGTTCTTACCTTTTCAAATTTAGAAAATCACAAATCTAATAATAATTAAACATTGTAAATTAAAATCACAAAGCAAAGACGCCAGCTTCTTGAAGTGTCAAATTTTCTTAGAGTTTCAAATGCCTAAAATAAGTGATACAATCATCATGATAATCAAAACTTTTTTCTTAAAAACACAAAATATAATAACTATAGGTTTAATTTATTCCCCTATATCTATATTTATTTATATAAGTTGCCAAATTTGCAATGTTGTTTACCCAATTTTTTAAAAAATCATAAAAGTAAAATTGGACTTGAATCAGGGTAAGAGAATTTATAACTCAGGCAAATGGTACGAACAACTGAACAGTAATCTCAGCCAGCCTAAAATATGCTCAAGAAACCTCATCTCACAAATGTGTCAGAGAGTTTTATAGAAAAGTACTTATGAGAAGTAGCTGAACGTGAATTTCAGTTTGACCTAATAAGGTAAATTCTATTTGAATCTTCCCTGTTTTGACAGAGGAAAAACTTCCAAAAAGCTGGAGGTGTCTGAAATGAAGAGAAGGGGATGTCAATGAAAGGAAACAGGAGCAGAAAAGAGAGGCCCAAGTTAGGGAACTGATCCAACAAAGGGCAAATATTTGTTAAAACCTTCATGACAACTATAACACTGAGCCGATGCTGTACAAATGGAGGGCAAGGGAAATATTTAAGAAAGCTTCCTGTAGAAAAATCGGCAAAGCTTGGTGAGGTCACAGGAAAATTCTAGTATAATTTGAGAAACGATACTTCAGGTCAGTGAATTGATTCTAAACCCTAACTGTATCAGGACTTCCCTGGTAGTCCAGTGGTTGGGACGCCATGCTTTCAGTGCAGGGGGTGTGGAGGGGGGCAGGTTTGATCCCTGGTCAAGGAACTAAGAAACTACATGGTGCAACCAAAGATCCTGCATGCTGCAACCAAGACCTGGCCCAGCCAAATAAATAAGTGAATACTACCTATACCTCAACTTGAGAAGAACTATGTCAGATGAAGTTAAAGGGAATGGAGGAAGGGAGGAAGAAAGGAAAAGAAAAACTAGCAGAAAAAGAAATTAACTCCCAAGGCTGAGGAAGAGACGTCTGGAGTCTCAGAGGCCAGGAGAACCACAGATCCCCCAGCCACTTCCAGGAGAGGTGAAGCCACTGGGACCCCAAGAAAAGAAGCAACAACAACAACAAAAGCCTTGGGTTAAAGGATCTAAAGAGAATTTTGCATAAAGTTTTGAGAATGTGGATTTAGAGACTGGTAGGAGTAAGAGTCTTCAGTTTGCCAACAAAGGTCCGTCTAGTCAAGGCTACGGTTTTTCCAGTAGTCATGTATGGATGTGAGAGTTGGACTATAAAGAAAGCTGAGCACCAAAGAATTGATGCTGTTGAACTGTGGTGTTAGAGAAGACTCTTGAGAGTCTCTCGGACTGCAAGAAGGACTGATGCTGAAGCTGAAACTCCAATTTGGCCACCTGATGTGAAGAATTGATTCACTGGAAAAGACCCTGATGCTGAGAAAGATTGAAGGCAGGAGGAGAAGGAGACAACAGAGGATGAGATTGTTGGATGGCATCACCGACTCAGTGAACATGAGTTTGAGTAAACCTCGGGAGTTGGTGATTGACAGGGAGGCCTGGCGTGCTGCAGTCCATGGGGTCGCAGAGTCAGAGACAACTGAGCGACTGAACTGAACTGAGGAGTGAGAGTAGCTAAAGATGTAAGAAAATTGGAAAGAGAGAGAAGAGTTTTCCAGAATGTTATTAGAATCCCTTTAATTTCCTTTGAAAATTCAAATAAAGTCCTGAACTACATTTTAAAGACTTTTTTTGGCTGGACTGTGCGTCTAACTACAATAGCAGCCTAAGTCCAGGCCACTAGGCAGCCTGGGATTTAGTCAGATCACATATTTTGGAAAGTGATTCACTTACTTCTTCGATGCAGAAATAGAGAAGAATACTTTCTGTTGCTGGAAAAAGTACAGATTTGTCAGTTGCTTTTTCCAACAGAGCCAATCTGCTTTACACGGGGTCATCTCTATTCTTTTATTTGGGGACTAGTAACCTATTGTAGATGTACTTCTCAAGGCAACACATTATGTAGGTTTCAAAGAAAATCTATAACACTGGTGATAGTGTCCATTTATTTAGTAAGTTATTCAGCAAACATTTGTGAAGAAGTTACCGCATACTCAGCCCTGGGCTTAGATTCTAAGATTAGAGAGATAAGACACAAACTGAGAAATTTGCAGGCTGGTGAGGAACATTGTGAATTGATTCCTCTAGTCATTTTGGAAATTAAGTTAGCCACAGCTATTAAAAGGAATACAAATTTCACCCAACTCAGTAAATCCATGCCCAGAAATTTGACCAAATGAAATAATTTAAAATCTTTGACTCTTAATTTAATTTTTAATTAATTTCAACTTATTTGAAAATTTTTGTGTTGAATAACTTTAGTCAGCCAGATGTCAGTTTAAATCCTGTTTCTGCCATTTATAAGACTATGACTTAGCTTCCTGGAATTGTGCTATTGGTAATATAAAAATAAGGATTCTAGCACCTAGAGTCCTTGTAAGTCATCGTAATTAACTGAGACATGTAGAGTTTATCATTGTGTCTGGGACATGAAAATGCTTAATAAACAATAATGTCTCCTCTGAACCACAGAAAGGTTACATTATATGTTGTTGTTGTTTTGTCGCTAAGTTGTGTCCAACTCTTTGTGATGCCATGGACTCTAGCCCACTAGGCTCCTCTGCCTGTGGGATTCCCCAGGCAAGAATACTGGTGTGGGTTGTCATTTCCTTCTCCAGGGGATCTTCCTGACACAGGGATAGAACCCGCATCTCTGCTTGGCAGGTGAATTCTTTACCACTGAGCAACCTGGGAAGCCCTACATCTATATATAAGTTTCTAAACATGCAAATGAGGCTGAAAAAACATGTACTTTTTGGGTTGTTTTTATTTTTTTTAAATTTTAATTTCCTACAGTGTTGTTCTGTAGATGAAACTTTGAGCCCCAGATTCTGAATTATGTTAATATATTTCATTGTATTAGGGAAAGTGATGCTTTTTCTTTTTCCAAAAGTAAGACACATTTTGACACATAATAAGGAAAGAGCAATACTTCTTGGTATCCATGTACCCTCATGGTTGGATGCTCAGCCTCACTACATTAGCCATGCAATTATTAGCCACTCAATAAACATTTATTGAAGATCTACAGTGGGCTAGATACTGGCCCATGGTTTCAGAATGAAACCATGTGATTCTTGTCCTCAAGGGGTCTATTTCTGGTATTTACAGACAAATAAATCTATTATTACAGGACAAGTAAATCCTATCACAGAATTACATCCAGTGCTACTATGGGAGCCTGGAGGAGAGGCACCTAAACCAGACTGGTTGGTTAGAGAGGGCTTTCTGAGGTTGTGCTTAAGCCGAGTCTTTAGGATGATGAGAATTAGTGAGATAAAAAAAGCAGAAAAGTCATGCCCAGAAGAAAGAAAAGTATATGCAAAGGCAAGGAAACAGCATGATTGATCATGGAGCGCCCAAAACAATCATTCCTCACTTCACATTTACATTATATTCTCTGGAATTGTTCTTCAGATGAGTTCAAACCAATTTTCTCAATTACCAGATATTCTCACAAGACAAGAAAGGAAGACTTAACTCTGAAATTACCGCACCCCCTAAAATTCACCACTTAGCTCCTTGATGTTGGCCTCTCTCTCCGAAATACAGAACAAAGCAATGATTTAGAAGAGCAAGGAGGCAGAGCATCAACTAATACATTGGTTTTCTTGGCCATGTTAATCTGGCAGAAGATTGACTCCATTGGAGGAACCAAAAGCACTGAACATTTACCCAAAAGGCATTTGCGCACTTTTCCTTTAATGCCTTTCACCTCCAATCATGAACTTTTCAACTGCATTAAAGATAAGAAGTAGGAATGGATAAGTTGAGAACAACTGGCCAAAAGGGCATGTTTCTTGAAAATATAATAAATGGAGTCACATCTCACATAGGGTTTAGTTTTAACAGTTAGAAATAAGACACAATGAGTGTGGTCAAAAGTACTCTTTAATATCTCATAAGCCACCCACAAAGAATAATGTGTATATTTCATGTTGACAACCCTGTTCTTCAGTATCGTGTGTGTATAAATGTATAATGTCTACAGTAATAAAAGTCTATAGTAAGTGGCACATATGCAAAATAACATTTAAGCCATTTTTATGTAAATTATTTAGAAGAGCACTTGGAGAGTTGAATTTAAAAACAAACATATGATGGGTCTCTACTTTATAAAATCCCTGTTCAATATGTAATGTCAGTCCAGGAATTTAAGATCTTTGTAGGCCTAAGGACTAATTCCAGCAGAAAGAACACTGGACTTGGAATCCAAAGACCTGGGATTAAGTCCTGCCTCAGTCACTTATTGACACAAAGGTCCTAGGGGTTTCTCAATCCTTTTGTGTCAAAGCCTTTTGTAGTGTTTTTCCAAGACAGTAAACGTTCACGTTTCTGTTTGACATTTGACGTGTTGGCCCCACGCACCAGACGTGACTATGAAAGAGCACTGGGCAGCTCAGCCAGGAACCCATGACTTCTACCCCTTTCTGTGCTTAGTAATCAGAACTAATCAAGAATCTTTTTATTTCCCGTAAGTACCCTCACTCATTCTCTTATTTACTGCTTAATAAACATTTAGACTATTTTTAGAATGGACTATTTTAAAAGTATAACACAATCTTTAAAGGGAACTGAAGAGGTTTCCCCACTTTATATATGGAATGAAAAACAGCCACAGGAGTCATGTGTATGATAAATTGACCACAGGTTATTTTTCAGAAAGCAAGTCTCATTCAGGATTGACAATGACTGAGTTCAAAAATTAGGGAACAGAGCAAACAACGAAGCGTTAACCTATGGGCCAAATTGGTACTAGGAGGGAGGGAGATGGAGACAGAGGGAGGGAAGGAGATCAACTTTGGCTTCACTGGCTGTGCCCTAAGAATTCCAGAAAGTTATGGGAATGATCATCACTGTCTCAGGTCCCCTCATCTGTGGATCCCTCAGAACTTAGGAAAACCAGCTAACTTGAATCTTAACCTCTACATACTCTAGCAGAGATGGCCCTTTTTATATGAATGGCTATATTTCATTTTTAAAAGGTGGTTGGTAAGCTGGGTTCCTTTGGGGATTTCTACAGTATCATGGGTCTGTTTTCCAAATAATTCAGGCTCAATAAAACTGCCAACTGTGCTTTGTCACTTGATTTTGTTTTTCAAATATGGGTAATTTAATCCATATGTTGCTCATTCATAAAAATCTCTACAATGCGGTTTAAGATATTTTAAGAGCCACTTGTTTTCCCAAGAGATACTGGGGCTTACTTAATACTTTTCTAGAAACTATTTTTAAATCAGATTTCAAAACAGGAGGCTCTCTTTTTCTTATGAAATCTGGATCCTGAAATTTTAGGTTGGGTTTGAAAAGTGATTCCAAATGTTGGGTCTTGTATTTTATTTGTAGACCACTTGTTCTGAGACCCATTTCAGTGGGTAAGTCATCTCAGCTTTGTATGGAGCTTAAAATCTCTTTAAAGGGAAGAAGGGTGACCAAAGAATGCAAGCAATATTAGTCAGATCCCATTGCACAACTTGTTTTAGGAGCAGGCATCCCAGGAGCTAATGGAAAGATCCTAAATTTCCTTCCGTGTGTGCCGACTGTATTTTCCCAGGGAACTAAGGTTTCATTTAGAAAATTACTTTTTTTAGGGTTCTAATTATGCTGCTTCCCTGGAAGGTTGACTCACATCATGCAGACATGAAGTGACACGTCTGTTGCAGCAAGAAGAATCCTCCCCCAATGGATGTGGCTCAAGTTTTAGCCTCAGAGAAGTTGTTTCACTTGCAGGCAAAGGCCTCCTTCATGATGCCAGTTCAGAAGCTCTGCCTTATTTCCTCCTCTTTCCAACTTTAATCTTCAGAAAGATAAAATCTGCCTCAAGGACAGAACAGAAATCTGTGCTCACCCCCATGTACCCCTGCGACACGGTCACCCTCCACTTTCTTTAGTCTGAAAACAGCTGTAAATGCATTCCCTTCTACATTGCTAATTGCTGGGGAAGCTGAGAACTCAGAAACTGCAAACTCGGCTTTGTTTTTCCTTGCCATTTTAAAGTAGAGCTGGTCTTTTAACTGCTTTGGGGAAAAAAAAAAAAAAACTTTACTACCCAAATGGAAGAGGCCTGGGAGAATTGCCTATTACATCGTGATTAAACTATAGGGTCTCCAAAGCTGACTTCCCATGTTAAAATCCCAACTCTGTCACATACTAGCCGTGAGACCTCAGTCACTTTAGTCCCTCTGTGCCTCAGTTTCCCATATGTCAAATGGAGATGCCAACAGTACCGTTGCTCTGAGTAATGAATGAAATTAAACAGGTATAGAGCCAGGCATTCAAAACACACCGGTGTTACCAAGATCTTTCTCCCTTCTGACTAGTTTTGCCCTGTCAGCCAGCAATACCCTTCTGAGAATCCCCAAAGATTTGTTTCAGGAGACGTACATTCCATGTGTGTTTCTACTTGCCATTTATTCCACAGATATCTAGCTAGGTGGCAGACTCTGTTAAGCATTGGTGTATTATTTTGTTCCCCTAAAAATACAGACTCAAGATTCACTTTCATCAAATGGTAACAGAAAACCCACTACTCCATTCAGCCTGTCCCCAGCTTCTGTCTGATTCAACATGCTGAGGCTGGAGGACCCAATTTCTCTCAAAGGTTTGCCTACACCAGAGACTCATTAAATGAAAATAAGCATGGATGCTTCTGAGAGAAAAAGGCTAGATAACATCAGCACTTTTTATTAACATCATTCTCTTGGTAGACCCAGGCTCCTGACCCAGCTAAAAAGCCCCTTTTGCATGGGAAGAGCCCACATCGCTGAAGGAGACTAAGTGATGCGTTCCCTTCCGGTGCCTAGGGACCTATGTGTGCTGCTCATTAGTGGTAAATGGTAGCTGCATGTGGAAATCCCTGCACATTGAGGAGACAATTCAACCCTCAGGAACCATAAATCACCTGCACTGATTCTAAAACTGACTGAGATGTGGCTGGAGAGTTGTTTGTTCAGAATTTAATTTGATGCACCAGCCGTTGAACCGGCGTTTATTTGGTGTTAAACTGCTACACTTCTAAGCTACTGAAGCTGACTCAGGTATTCTCGAGGTTTTGTCTTCCTCCCTGCCCTGCCCCCCACCCCCAACCCCCAGGTTTGCAGCAAAGAGAGTGGAATACATTTCTTTCAAAACTTGCTTCTGCCCATGTTGAAAAGCACCCGTGTCGGGGGAAAACATGCTGATCGAGTGACACAGTAGACTGTGGTGCCTGCAGCAACTGCTGGACTCACAGCTGGGCACAGCTGGATGAAGGTTAGGTTTGGCATCTTCCAGGGGTGACCTCTCTATACCCTTATAAAGATGAAGGCCCACTGGAAAATACAGCAGGTGTATTTATAGCTGTTGGATACAGTTCTAACAGCAGACGAAAGAAGAGAAAATATGAGCCCCTTATTTCCAGCCCTCAGTTAACTAGCCACCTGAAATCCTGACCATAGAAAATTTCTTTCCTGCTCTGCACCTGCATGCATCTCCTTCCACACTAGCTGCTCTCTTTACCAAGCTTAGCCAGAGCCACCCATGGTCATACTCCATCTCCAAAGACATGGTGTTCCTCCTCTCTATCCATACCTTCCTCTCTCCCATGTCCCTGTCTGGATCAGGTGATTCCTCTCCTGCTCCTTCACTCACTCCCTACCTCAGCTGTCCATTGGCTGGCTTCTGGCTGCACTTGACCTCCTGGCTTAACCTGGGCTCTGAGGTTAGCCATATTTAGGTGACCTTTACTCATTCATCCCTTCCAGATGCTTCCATACCCAAATGGTAATCCACAGGCCCAATCATTCTAACCATCTGTAGGAAATGCTCCATTTCTAAGCTTGTCCCACAGGACTTGAGAGAAGTCTTGAATTAATTATTGCAGTTATAGTGAGCGACTTCACTTTCACTTTTCACTTTCATGTATTGGAGAAAGAAATGGCAACCCACTCCAGTGTTCTTGCCTGGAGAATCCCAGGGATGGGGGAGCCTGGTGGGCTGCCATCTATGGGGTCGCACAGAGTCGGACATGACTGATGCAACTTAGCAGCAGCAGCAGCAGCAGTGTGTGCCCATAGAGGTCATCCTTCTAGGCTCCTCTCCAAGCCTTTTCCTTCTAGATGCTCTTCTTGATGATCTCAGCCAGATTTGAATTCTCCCACCTGTGAATTCCCACAGCTCTTTTCTCATAAGCCTTTTACCTCCTTAAACCTTTTAGTGTTTCCTCTGTCTAAATTATCTTCTCTGCAAAATTATGACCCTCTGAATGTAGGAACTATGTTTTTATTCATCTCAAGCCTAGTCTTTTACTTTTTGTCATTGTACATGTGTTTTATTTGATTAATTTGGACTGAGCAACCAAATTGTCACTTGACAGTACTGGCAATCTTCAACCTTGCACATTGAAGGTTCAGTTCAGTTCAGTTCAGTCGCTCATGTTCATAAATCAATGCTTTTTATAAGTGATATTTGCAACAAGTATTTCTACATGTTTCTTTGCTGTTGTGGCTAAGTCATGGAGTTTGAATAAGTGACAGAGAAGCTAAAATTGATGAAAAACCCCACCCAACAAGAAAGAGGAATAGCAATCCTTCAGCAAAAAAGGGGAATTCAAAGAGAAGAAAAGGAAGGAGATCAGAAATGGGAAGACACTGACTCATCCAGGATTCAACTCGCTTGGATGGGGTTTAGTGAGTGTGAAATTTGAAACCTTGGATGAATTAGACAGGAAGGTAGACAATCAGAAATTCTAATTTACTGTGGCTATACTAGATAGTACAATCTTCATAAGAAGAGATGAATCCAACATAGTCACCTGGTAGTGGTGAAGTGGTGGCCTCAGAAAATTGAGTAGCGAGAGAGCCTGAATGAGTAGATTCATTAGTATGTACAGTTGACTCTTGAACAACATAGGTTAGGGATACCAACCCTCAAGTCTTTAAAAATCCACTGATAACTTCACAGCAGCCCCCCAGTATGTATGTATGGTTCTACATACGTGGATTCAACCAAATGTGTACGGCATAGTTCTATAGTGCATATTTATTGAAAAGAAGCCAGTATGAGTGAACTGGTGCAATTCAAACCTGTAGTGTTCAAGCATCAACTGTATAAGCACAGTTGTGGGGGAAAAATCAATTTCCTTTATTCCTACTTGAGGGATCCAGCAAGCTCTAGCATAATAGCATAAAGCTGTAGGCTGAAGTAATGAATCCATGCTGGCCCTATCTTAGGTTGGCAATGATCTTTGGACTTAATTTTCCTATCCCTGTAGTCAGCTGGTGGCTGCCTTCTGCCCCGTCTCTGGCCCCGTGAAAGGCTTTATTATCTCCTGGATTTCCCACATTCAGGAAGTCAGTATCTGAACAAGATTATTATTAGTGATTTTATGCTTTTCAAATGCCTGGTGGGCTATTTAGTAGCTATGTGACCTTGAGTAAGTTTCTGTGTCTGCACATTGATGATCATTATTTCTATGACACTTAACTATTGTGATAATTAAGAATTAATACAACATGTGATGAAGCTGGTTGGTACACCCAATTTCACCACCTTATGAAATCAATTACACTTCAGGTTTTCTCCATCTGCTACATGCCTTTGCTGCTTCCCATACCTCTGCTCTCTATTCCCTTCCATCATTTTATGGACTTGCCATCACAATTATCCTTCCTCCCCCAAAAACTGTTCATGGTCCTCTCTTTTTTGTGGTTTACCCCTTAATCATCTAACATACTCTGATCTTCCCTATCTTGAACAAAATCTACTCAAGTTCAACTATCTTGGCTTAGTATCATACTTTCACTTCTAAAATGATTGTTAAGAGTATTCAGCTACATGCTAATTCCATGTCACAGCCTACAATCTCAATTAACTATAATCTAAGTTATAGATTCTACTAGATTCTATCCTACTTGAAAATGCCCTTTCTCTTGATTCTTTTTAATAACCCAGTTTATCACCCTTCCAAAAACATGACTTGCATCCTTGAATCATGACACTTTCCTTTCTAGAAATTTCAGTGCCTTTAAAGAGTAAAATTCTGAGTCTTCACTTTAGTATTCACTCTCCATGACCCCAGTGTATCTTTCTACACCTGATATTTCCATAAAGACAAAATTAAAATAGAGTTTCCTGATGAAAGAAAGTTCAGAAAACTTTGCTTACTATTCCCTCTTTAGAGATTCTTCATGTGTATTATGATACTAATGGCTTTCTGAGGAGCTCTGGGGCTTCCCAGGTGGCTCAGTGCTAAAGAATCTGCCTGCAATTCAGGAGACTCAGGTTAGATCCCTGGGTTGGGAAGATCCCCTGGAGAAGGAAATGGCAACCCACTCCAGTATTCTTGCCTGGGAAATCCCATGGAGAGAGGAGCCTGGCAGTTCATGGGGTCTCAAAAGAGTTGGACACAACTTAGCAACAACATGAGGATCTCTTCAGGAAAGAAAACTTATTCAATAAGTAATTACCTATTGTACAGTAAAATCTACAAAATATTTTTATTACTATTTGACCTTTTAGTGAACAAGTCTTGTTTCAAGTTGATTTTAAGCTACTAAAATAAGTATTTGGGGCTCTATATTTGTTTGCAGCCCTTTCCAAGCCTGTTCTAGGACTTAGATGTAGTGTGTGACCAGTATCAACTGGATTTTTAAGTTGCTTCCCATCACTAGTATAAGCATGACTTTTTCTTATTTAAAAAAAAGTTTTATACCACATTTGTATGAAATGAATAGGAAGGCGATGAACTATAGAGTCTCTATGACACAAATATTTTCTTTAACTCTCCCAAATGGCTCATTTCTCAATATCCTATATGACTCAAAGGGAGGATGAACAGACTTTTTAAAATTACCTGCTAGAGCCAGAAGTCAAGCTGATTCTGTTCAAGTACACAATGGTATGTATAATTTACAAGTTTATGAAACAGACATGATTATACACAATTTTACCAACGATAAACCAAGGCTCAGTGTCACCCACCAATTAAGTGACACTTCATTCAAATTCAGAAGTGCTGGTTCTAAAAATCTTTACTCTTTGCACAAAACGGAAGCCTTTACCAATAGTGAGGCAAACAACAGTAACATGCCAATGCAGGTGATGAAAAGGAAGGCCACCCAAGAAAAGAAAACCATTTGGCCTGGGTGATTATCTTTGCCAAGAGTAGTGGGAGGACCGGAACTGTAGGTATCAGGTGCCAAATCCAGTCCCACCATGAAGAACCAAAATGAAGGAAGCCAAAACAAAGAAAAAAATCCAATAATATGCTCAAATTGCCTCAACTCCTGCAAAGCTATTTGCTCTAGGGAAAAATCAACTGCAAGCCATTTTTCTCTCCTTGTCTTCATGCTGATTATCTGCTATAACAAAAATTTGACTCGACTATGCCAAGTAGGTTATCTGCTGCAGAAGACGATGAAACAAGAAACTGTAAGCTTCCATTAAAGCCACTAACTGTATTTTACTCTTTTCTCCCATGTGTGTTTCCCACTTCCTAACAATTAAATTCTTGAATAGTCATTGAATGCTACTTGAATGAGTGAATGAATGAAAATAGGTTTATATAAGAGAACTATTTAAATTCCCTACCAATCCCTTCTTTAGTTTTGGCAGCCTCAATATGTATGGGGGCTTCCCTAGTGGCTTAGATGGTAAAGAATCTGCCTGCAATGTGGGAGACCCAGGTTTGATTCCTTGGTCGGGAAGATCCCCTGGAGAAGGGAATTGCAACCCATTTCAGTATTCTTGCCTGGGAAATCCATGGACAGAGGAGACTGGCAGGCTACAGTCCGGAACAAGACATTTACAAGTGCTTTCAAAATGTGTATTCTGAAAAGAAGAAATGTATCAGCATTGCTTGTGGGTGGCTGAGTACACCAGTCATCAACATGTCAATATTTCTACACATACGACTGTAATATTTTGATAGTGCATTATCACAACACCTAGTGTTCACTCAACACTTCCATGCATTCCTGACCTCAGAAGCAAATCAAACTGTATCTTGTGGATCTACATTGAGTGCAAGCCCTACTGATAGAAAAACCTCTCCACCTTCAAGACACTGATATTCTTTATACGTTACCTGCTAAGTTGGAAAAGTACAATGAAAAAAAGTGGCTTGGTGGCAGCATTTCACTAGATGTTAAAATGACATGATCAGAAAATAAAATAAGAAAACTTTTGTTCTTGATGCTTTTCACCAAAGATTCTTAGACCTTCTCTGAAAATCTAGTTCTACAAGGCTTTTTCTGCAAAATTATTGGCAGATAGGAACTTTTCAGCTAGCACGTGTCAAAGTCTCCGCCAGGAATGTAAACTGTACAATAATTTTTTTCTGTCTTCAGACACCTAGAACAGAAACCTTAAACACCCAAATGTCAAAAGAAGACAGATAACCCAATAAATTTGCTAGAGCAGGGACAGGGAAAACAAACACAGCCCTTCTGTTATACAGACGTCTGTTAACTCGCTTGGACCACTAGCCTGAAACCTGCCACACGTCTTTCCTGTCGGGCTGTTTATTTAGACTCCTGTAAAGCCTCTTGGCACCCATTTTTAATTTTCAGCTTGCTTCTTGTTAGTTTTCTGAAAAGCATAGCAAGATCCACTGTTTAACAAAAACACACACAAACCAGGGAAGGAGGAGATGGATAGTGGGAGGCAGTGGATGCAGGCAACTCCTGGCAAGTGCAAGAAGACCACATTCCTGGTCCCATTTGTTTGTAACAGGGTGCAAGGTTTGCAACTGGGGTCATTCCATCACGTGTGCTTGGGTTTAACCCTCTGTCCATCCTCAGGAAGGGTTTTGCTTCATGTAGTTTTGTAGTCTGCATTCACTCATGAAACATTTTCTTCATGCTCCTTGCTAATGTGTAAGAAAAAGAACCTTCAGTGGCACTTTATATTTCATTCTGGTGGCTTTGATCAGAGAGCTCGAAGAGGCTACAAGCAATCATCATGTCCTAGTAAAGAGGAAAGATAATAGACTGTTGAATTCAAAGATCATCACCAAGTAGTAGTATTTTTCTTCAATGTGACTGATAATCCATTAAGCAGCAACTATTTGTCAAGGAACTGTTACATTCAAAATGCTGGACCTGATCTATGGGTAAAATGAACATATTTTGGGAACCAAAAATTGGAATTCAGAGTCTTTCATGAAATAACTGTGGCAGGTTCCAACTCAAGAGGCAGTCCAGACAATGAAGTGTGGATGCTTAAAGTACTGGAATTATAGGCATTTTGATGTCTTAGGGGAGCCATGTTAAAGACTGTTTAAAAGTGGGCTGCTTGTTCTGCAAAAGCATGGCTTAGGGTCTCTGTAGTTATGGGAAATATAAAATTTCTTCATCTCTGCACTGTCTCTTGGCTCCCAGCCTTGTATAGTTGGAAGCAATCTCTCAGTTTCCTACAAGCCCTAAGACTCAATTTATACTTCTTTTATAGTTTTCATCAGTTTCTACAGTGAATAGTAATTTATCCTAGAACATAGTGATTTCCTTAAAATTGTGAGGCTGTCAGGGACTGTTGGGTAAGAGAAGGAAAGAAAGAGATTCTCAAAAAAAAAAAAAAAAAGTAAATTTCACCCATAACTCCATTACATGTGTGTATGCTCATGTCTGTCTGTGTGCCTACATGCACATATGTGCATATAAAGGAAGAAGTGACAGTCTCAGATTATCTCTAACAAACAATCCCACGCCTCCTCCAGGATTAATTACGTTAGTATTTAAAGGCATTACTTTCCTAGATTTTGTTCTGGTGCTTAAATCTGATCTATAGGTATATACATATATTACACAAACCACCACATATGTACTTCTTTTCCACAAAGATGGAATCTACTATACCTATTGATATACAACTTGTTTTTATAATACCATTATATTATATGTATATCTGATGAAGTACAGGTTGTTCTATGCATTCTTTCTAATGCTTGCATAGTATACCTTTAAGTAAATATATCATCTTTTATTTAACTAATTCCCCAGCTGGATGAATATGAAACTCATTGCCAACTTTTGGTTTGACAAACAAGGCTGCAATTAACATCATTATGTATAAAGTTGGCTTAAAGCTCAACATTCAGAAAACGAAGATCATGGCATCTGGTCCCATCACTTCATGGGAAATAGATGGGGAAACAGTGGAAACAGTGTCAGACTTTATTTTTCTGGGCTCCAAAATCACTACAGATGGTGACTGCAGCCATGATATTAAAAGACGCTTACTCCTTGGAAGGAAAGTTATGACCAACCTAGATAGCATATTCAAAAGCAGAGACATTACTTTGCCAACAAAGGTTCGCCTAGTCAAGGCTATGGTTTTTCCTGTGGTCATGTATGGATGTGAGAGTTGGACTGTGAAGAAGGCTGAGCGCCGAAGAATTGATGCTTTTGAACTGTGGTGTTGAAGAAGACTCTTGAGAGTTCCTTGGACTGCAAGGAGATCCAACCAGTCCGTTCTGAAGGAGATCAGCCCTGGGATTTCTTTGGAAGGAATGATGCTAAAGCTGAAACTCCAGTACTTTGGCCACCTCATGCGAAGAGTTGACTCGTTGGAGAAAACTCTGATGCTGGGAGGGATTGAGGGCAAGAGGAGAAGGGGACGACAGAGGATGAGATGGCTGGATGGCATCACTGACTCGATGAATGTGAGTCTCAGTGACCTCGGGGAGTTGGTGATGGACAGGGAGGCCTGGCGTGCTGCAATTCATGGGGTCGCAAAGAGTCGGACACGACTGAGCGACTGATCTGACCTGACCTGATGTATATTTTTTCATGGTTGTTGTTTAGTTACTAAGTCGTGTCTGACTCTTGAAACCCCATGGACTGTAGCCCACCAGGCTCCTCTGTCCATAGGATTCTTCAGGCAAGACTATTGGAGTGGGTTGCCATTTTCTTCCCCAAGGGATCTTCTTGACCCAAAGATTGAACTCACGTCTCCTGCAGATTCCTTACCATTGAGCCACCAGGGAGGATGAGATGGTTAGATAGCATCATTGACTCAATGGACCTGAATCTAAGCAAACTCAGGGAGACAGTGGAGGACAGAAGAGCCTGGTGTGCTACAGTGCATGGGGTCACAAAGAGTTGGACATGACTTAGCAACTGAACAACAAAAAATGTATTTTTTCACTGATTTTAGTTACTCTTTCTGAAAGATATTAATATCTTCCTAGAAATAGTGATGCTGACAACTGGGACTTGTCTTTAGTTATTCATGTCTCATAAGAAGGAATTTGAGATGGAAGGGGAAGAGATCATCAGCAACATAAGCACAGAGGGTCTGGAAGACAAACGTCAGCAGGGCCCATCCACATGCTGTTGGCAGAAAAGGAAGCCTGAGTCTCTAACTTCTAGTGTCTGGTCTCATTGGGAAAGGATCTCTGAGAGAGTGGTGCTTCCAGCTCTCTTAGGTGGTCATTTTAATTGTAATGATTAATAGGTAAATTTAATAGCACATAATTCCTATAACTTATTCAGATTCTATTCTCACTAAGCGACATTCTCTGCCAAGTCTGTCTTTTGGGTTTGTGTAACTCCTCCCTTGAGACACGGATCCTCCCAGCATGCCCATGAGATCCTTGAATGTACAGAATTACTGTCCTGTGGGCCATTTAAAACCCATCTTGTCATTAATGGGGCCAACAACTTGCCCCCATGCTATATCTTCAGTTACACGCTTGGATGATCACAAGCTTCTAGAAAGCAAGAGCCACAGTGGTTTGAGTTTGTCAGTCCTATAGCTAGAGGACAGTGGTAGAGGGGGCACTGACTGCTAAGTCAGTTTCTCAGCATCTTTGCACTGAGATCTTCCTGGTTCAGGCTGTCATCCATGACATCAGTACTGCCTGCAGTTGACTCTACTGTCTTTAGTCTCATTCTCCTCAAAAACACTCTTAAAGAGCATCCTATTGTTTATAAAATAAAGTGCAATCCCCTAAGAGCTGGCATTTAAAACCTGAGTCCATCTTAATTTAGTGGTCCAGTTTCTCACTACACTACACACTTTTTTATTCCCAATTCCAGGTCTCTGCTTCTACTATTCTTTCCACTTGAAAGACGCTTCCATTCCCATCACCTTGTCATTGAGAAACACTAACTGTATTTGTAAGATAGAAGGTAGAAAAGTCTCACTGAAGGGTGGGAACTTCTGTGGAAATGTGAAGGTTTGACAAGGCTGGAGACTTGTGTGGGGACGAAGAGTTTGGGACAAACCAGAGACCTAGCTCCCTCCCTCCCATCACTGGCTTTTCTTTTTGAGCTATGGTGGCTAACCAAAGAATAAGGTCTTTTAATAATTAAAAAATATTTTCATAAATAGTCATTGTTGTGTATTATTTTTATAAAGGTAAAATTGGCATTTTATCTCAACCTTTCTTGGGTGGCCAAGGTAGAAAAGCTGTGAAACAGACATTAAATCGTTATTTGTTAGATTAACATGATACTGTCCCTTGGAACTGAATAAAAAGTGAATTATTCAGTGAGGGGGAAGAAAACTTTCTAAACTCAACCAACATGATGCTTATTTTCTTTTTGAACGTGGTTCATTGACACCACCACCAAGCAATCATTTGTGAAGTTGTTCTAGAAACAATTTAGCCAAGTTGGTCAGATTCATGTTAATACTCATTATAAGTTTAATATTTTTTTTTCTTGAGAAAAACACAGATTTTTTAACAAATTGTTAAATATTACTCTATAATGCAATTCAAGATCTAGAGCACTTTATTCAGAAGGAGTCTTATTTTATTTTATTATATCATGTTGAATATGTAATGTTTTCCAAGTTTCAAGGATAAATCTTTCCTAAAAGTTGCCCTGACTTGCTGTTTACCTTGCTGTAAAGAACAGAGGGAAACCCAACCATGAACCCATCTCAAATTAAGTTCAGACTTAAGGTTGAATACCTTTGCTGCCAATCAGTTCTGCCCCCAAAAAAGTTATAAAAAGATCCAGGACAACTCTCTCCTTTGAATTGGCTGTCCAGTTCTCTGAATACCCCCATCTCCAAAGCTGAGATACTCAGATCTGCTATACTTATGAAAAGAGCATTGAAAACTACATGACAGTTTATTTTGTGCAATAAAGCTTTGACACAAAAATAAATGGGCCACATCATATCAACTTGCCTGGTTTCTAGATCTTTTGATGTCTGAAGATTTCTGCTTTATATCTTATTTTAGAAGAAATAAAAACTAGGCCGAAGCTGGAGAAAGGAGCTAATTCTGAGTTTGGCAAGTGTCCAATATAGATGTGCAGTAAATAGGTGATCAAACAGAACACAACTCCAAGATTCAAGCCCTTAATCAGAGCTTATGATTTCTTTCTAATGGAAAAATTCACCTACCAGTTTCGGAGGACAGCCTGTGTTCAGGACCTATTTTTACCAGTCTTGAGCGGATAGCATCGTAAAAGAGTGCAGTTAACCAGGGGCAAAGGAGAGGGTGGGATGAACTTCTGAAAGCAGCATTTCCATATATTCACTACCATTGTATAAAATAAATAGCTAGCAGGAAGCTGCTGTATAACATAGGGAGCTTAGCCCAGCACTCTGTGACTACCTAGAGGGGTAGCATGGTAGGGGTGGGAGGGAGGCTCCAGAGGGAGGGCATGTATACTTTCAACTGTTTGCACTGTTGTATGGCAGAAACCAACACAACTTTGTTGGAAAGGCTTTTAAAAGAAAACCGGCCAAGCACAAAAAGAAAGAGAAGGCAAAATAGAACTATTTCAGGAGAGGAAAGGTACAAAGAGCTATCAGAGGAATCTGTTTCCAAACCAGGTACAACTTACCCTTGAAATTTTAAAAAAAAACTGTCCGCCTGTACCTTTGATGATGGCGCAAAGCCATGAGAGACATTTTTCCAGTGAGAGTCGAATGTGAATTATGACTAGTTTAGAAGAAAATGCCTTTCACAGGAAGTCTTTGGCAGCTGTGGAAGCTGGATTTAGAAAGGAGTTAATTTAAGTGCACAAATAAATGGAATCTATATACATGGGTATTAGGAATGTCATTTTTGACATTTAAAAAGAATAGATCTTGACCTCAGTTGGAATATATATGTGATGTGTCTTCCATCTCATTCCTAACATCACTAACTGGTGCATTACAACTTGGAAAGTAAATGAAGAGAAATGGCATTCCGTCACTGGATCAACATGTTATTTTAGAAATCCCAGTTTTAACACAAAGAATATGTTGACAATGGATGGAGCGTGCACTCTCTGAAAACCTCACACAGCGCAGCTGGTAAATCACCCAGAAAGCCAATTCTATATAAATCCTTATGGAACCTCTAAGGGGAAATCCAAAACTTTTTTTTTAATCACATCAAAAGTGAAACACAGTCTTCCAGCAGCAACAAACTGGGGAAGTGAATGGCAAAACCTGGGTTTCTTCCTCCACTTAGGAAGCCAATCTTTTCTTCCTTTAAGTTATTTATTTTAATGGGAGGCAATCAGGGCTTGTGTTTGTATCCAGGTTGATTCTAAAACATTGAGTGGATTTATATAATAAATCCTCAGGAGGTAAAAGATCCCAATGAGAAATTCATCTTGTCTAACTTGTACCCACAGTATCTAATTCAGATGACCTCCTGGTAATTCCAAGAGCTTCCCTCTCTAATTCCAGTCCAACTTGGCTGTTGGGTCTCAATTTTCATCAAGCTTCTATTCAGGGCTCAGCTACACACACAGTAAATATGCACATCAACCATGAAGAGATTTCATATTTTTGTTTGTTGTTTTTGAATTCAATGAGCTGAATTTGAAACAGTTAGCAAATAATCACTTTCCAAGAGGTGACTTTTTTCATCTTGAAATGACCATTGTTTTCTTCAGTGCCATGTCTAAGATCAGAGATTGGCCAACTTTTTCTGTAAAAGGCCAGATAGTAAAAAGTTTCTGTTGCAATTCCTTAATTTTGCCACTGTAACACAAAAGCATTCATAAACAGTACATCAACAAGTAAGGCTGTGTTTCAATAAAACTTTATTTAGACATGTATTTGAATTTCATATAATCTTCATGTGTTAAACAATATTATTTTTCTTTGGCTTTTTTTCCAACCATGTAAAAATATAACAGCAATTTTTAACTTGCAGACCGTGCAAAAACATGACATTTTTGGTCTAAGGCCCAAACCTTGCTGACCCCTGTCTGAGAACCTCAGAAGGGAAAAGAGTGCCAAAGGACACTTTCAGGAGTTATTAAAAGATGCAGCCCCTTCCTCAAAGGTTAAGGTCAACTAGGTATGATAGTATTGTTGTCCATGAACTATTCCCTGATTTGTACCTGGGCACAAAGATGATAATATCCTTTCCCACTCCTCTATAGTCAGTGTGGTCTCATGGCTTAATCTGGCCAAGGAGCTATGAGAGGAAGTGACAGGTGCCCCCTAGGTGAAAAATGAAAGAGCAAATACATGACTTACCAGATTCCCTTATTAAGTGTAAAGTAGTTATAAATGGCAGAGTACCAACTACTGACCTTTAGAAAAAGAAGTAAAGTTCTGTTGTATTAAGCCACTGAGATTTGATGGTGATTTGTTATCATGGTTTAGCCCAGCCTGTACTAAATGAAGTCAGCTTGTTGTACATTATGATCAGAGAACACCTATGGCTTCTTAAAATGAAACATTTAAGCCCATTTCAGCAGGAGCCAGTCACTTTGCCAACTAAAAATCAGCTACCAAATACATCATGAATTTATTATCCTTGAGCCTTTTTGACTGCAGAGAAAACCATGTAAAGTATAGATAATTTTAAGTGATACTGTTCAATGTAGATGAAAGTGTTATAAGATAAGTCATTTCATTATCTGCTGCTTGGAAAATAAACTTCTGGAACCTTTCTGGAAGCCACTTTCCTATACATCAATATCTTTTACAATTTTTCAAACTTTTGATCTCCAGGCAAGACAGAGGAGCCTGGCAGGCTACAGTCCATAGGGTTGTAAAGAGTTGGACATGACTGAGCGACTGAACTTGCATGCACACTGTAACAACAAAGCTCAGGGCTTAATGTATTTCCTGCTCACTTTACAGTCTGATCAAGTATTTGGGGGCAGCCTCTGTCTACTAATGCTAGCATCCAGTTTCTGCCATTTCATGGGACCACCATCTTCCAGGGCTTCCATGGTGGATCCACTGCATTCAGCTTGCCATGAGGCAAAGAGAGCTAGTCAGGAGGAAATGGCAGACACCCCACCTTCATTCCATTGTCAGAGGACAATCGCATAACCCCATGTGACCACAGGGGAAGCTGGGAATGTAGTCTCCTTGTGCATTCAGGAAGAGGGAAAGAGGTTGGGAAACATCTAGGTTGTTTCTGCCATGTTCACTGCAGGCAACTGCGAGGAACTGTCTGCTGTCAGTTCTCGATAATACATACTCTGCCTCAGCTCCAGTTCTTTACTAAATGGACTCCTCCACGCAGTCAAGCTTTTCCTGCCAGATTCCAAAATGGTTTTGAATCTGACCTTTGAGGAGCTTTCCTAAATTGCTCCAATCAGAATGAACTTGTCCCTTTCTCCATGGTTCTGTTGCATGAATCTCTACTACAACCCTTCTCAGAGACTGACTTGTATTAGAGGAAATCATGTTATGTTTTTCCATCAGAGAGAAGGTGCTCTGGTGCTTTCACACAATGGGCTCTCAGCAAATGTTAACTCCCTTCCTTTGCCTTTCAATCAACATCTGCAAAAGCTAACAGAACAAAAATGCACTAACCAGCACTTCACATTAATGCTGCAGGTTTTAGCTCTCCCTCTTAGCAGATATTATATGAAGAACATTTATAGGAAGGTCCAGAAGAACCATCCAAGAAGCGCATGGGCTTTAAACCCTTATTGGGGATTGATTTAAGAACCAAAGGATCTAGCATAAGATTTCTTATTCCTCTGATAATCCTGTCGTATTTTGCAGATTTTAAAACCCTCTGTGGATTTTTCCTTTTCCTGGAAAATCCAAGTTCTTCTGTAAATCAACTTTTCAGCCCAGTGGGTATAAAAACAGCCTGTGTAGTGAATGGGCTTCAGCTTTGCTGAGTTTGCAGGCAAATGGAAAGAAAAGCAAAGAAATAAAATAAAAGTGAGAGGTGTGAACCTTCCCCATCCATCTTAATGGAGTGCTAACCTTCCTGCCTCAAGGTGACCATTTGAATTCTAGAACTATTAAACAATGAGCTGAAATCCAAACACTCAGTCTGGGAGTGAAATCTCCTTGAGAAAGGACAGCTGTGTCCAGTTTTGACTACGGTTCGGGCTTAAGAAAACAAACACACACCAAACGAAACTGATCTTGGCTGTCCTCTGTCAGCTTTAGGCTCTAGAATCTGCCCTCTTTGCTCTGCCCTGAAAAATTCACCCTCTTTAAAACGTGGATGGAATGCCAAGCATGGTCTTGCTGTTTGAGATGGCACCTGAGTTGGGGAAACTTAAATCAGAGACTATCTTTCATCAAGGAATGTGCCTCTTAGAATTTAGAATCTCAGCAATGGTTGGTGTCCACCATTTGGAGTGATTGGTATGATGCCAAGTATTATCCTTGGCCCTGCTGGTTTGAATCAGGGCTCAACAAACACACATGGATGATATGGTAGAAAGGGGCCAAAAGAGAACAAAGACTAGCCAAAAGAGCTTAACAAGAACCCAGAAAGAGCAAACAAGAGTACTCGTTTCTAGAGCATTCTGCTTGATACCCTCCTCCTTTACAAAATAAAAGAATTGGAACCAAACAACAAACAACTGCCTGCTGTTTCTGATGTTTGGTAGCGGGTTAAAAAAAGAACACCTGCCTGGAAGTCAAGTCAGACATGGGCTTCATTCCCAGCTTTAGGATTTAGTGAGCTGCTTTACCTCAGGCAGATGCCTTAATTTCCCTGACCTAGGCACCTCATCCTTAAATTATGAATTATAACATTGCTTCGCAATTTTGTTAAATTTTGAGAACTAAAGGATATCTTGGATATAATCAGCAATCAAAATTGTACTTACTTGTCTGTGATGAATAGGGACTCAGGAGAAATTTTCAGGGAGTCTTTCCTAATGACAGATATCCCTTCAGATTCTCCTACCACCTTCATTTTGCCTGGCCAATGGCTGCAAACAAACCAACAAGCAAAATCCCACTGGAATCTATATGAAGAAAAAAAAAATTATTGGAAAGCAAAACACCAAAAGGTGAACATCATTTCAGATTGTAGGGAGTTGGCTGGTTTCTGGTTTTTCCTCTTTGTCTGCAGTTTCCAAATTTCCTATGTAAGCATATATTAAACATTTTAATAAATATTTTTGACCAGAAAGGACAGAGTGAAGAATCAACAAACACAGAGTGATCAGTAGACTAGTTTATTAAGCAGCGGTTTGCAGGTTGTTAGACATAAACCATGCAAACCTACTCTCCAGGTTTTATGAGAGAGTTCTAAGTGTGGCTATTCCAGTCCACGTGCTTGATTTGCTCCAGTGTATATGGTTACTCTATATACCAAATGCTGCAACGTATTAGGGAAAACACACACAATCCCACCTATCTGAACATTTAGATCCTAAAACAGTTAGTTCTGTGTGCATATTAAAATGATGAAATCAAACTATGTGATGCCTAAGCAGAAAGTGAGCACATTGGAAAGTGGTAAGTGAGAAAGTTATACTAAATACAGACAGCACAGTGTGTTTTTAGGCAGAGAACTCCGGTTCCCATGGAGTACTTCATGTTGGTGGAAGAGATGGCAAAGGAGGAGAGAATCCAAGGTAGGTGAAAAACAAATTAGAAATGATTAAAGACTTTACACTGAGGATGAAAGGAATGTAGCAGAGAAGGGGTGTTGGGAACAGGATCCTGGAATTAGGAGGATTGTAGAGAAATTCACATGTCTTCAGCCCAGAACAAAAGAGTTGTGATCCTATAGTTCTGTTAGATAACAAATTTACCTATGATGCAGCTAAAATCATGTTAACTGTTTTGCCAAGTTAGTGTTGTTTAATGTGAAACATTGGATACCCTACTTAATCAAAATGTGTTTGGTTGTATGTAATAGAACGTGGCACTAAAAGTGATTTGAATAACAGAAGCCTAGTTGGACAAGGCAATGGCAACCCATTCTAGTACTCTTGCCTGGAAAATCCCATGGGCAGAGGAGCCTGGTGGGCTGCAGTCCATGGGGTCACTAAGAGTTGGACACGACTGAGCGACTTCACTTTCACTTTTCACTTTCATGCATTGGAGGAGGAAATGGCAACCCAGTCCAGTGTTCTTGCCTGGAGAATCCCAGGGACGGGGGAGCCTGGTGGGCTGCCGTCTATGGGGTCGCACAGAGTCAGACACGACTGAAGCAACTTAGCAGCAGCAGCAGCAGAGGTAAAGTGGTCTCAAGGTTAATGACTCAATAACATCAAAGATCCAGACTCTTACAGGTAGGTTTCTCTCTGCCACCTCCTGAGTGCCATGACTCAGCTGCAATATGACTGTGACCATTCCAAATATCATATCCTTATACAATCTCTGACTCTTTGCAGACCCCATGGACTATAGCCCACCAGGCTCCTCTGTTCATGGAATTCTCCAGGCAAGAATACTGGAGTGGGTAGCGACTCACTTCTCCAGGGGATCTTCCTGAACCAGGGATTGAACCCAGGTCTCCTGCATTGCAGGCAGATTCTTTCCCATCTGAGCCATCAGGGAAGCCCTGTACAACCTCCTAGAAAGTAGGAGAGTCATAATGGAGGTGGGCAAGGAAAGCCAGAATAGCAAAGGATTTTTCCCCATATGTCTCTCCATCTTTATCAGAAAGTTATTTCACAGAAATTCCCCCAACAAACTCCTGTGTATATTCAATGGTCACCACTGGGTAAATGGCCACTTCCATCAAGAAAGGTAGGAAAGCAAGTATCTGCATTTTCCATTTCTGATGTGGGCTGTGGTCTCTACCTGCAAGAAAAAACAGGGTAGCAGTTAGCTGTTGTATAGAGAATCAACAGTAGGCATTACAACTACTGTTTGTAAAATAAAACACGTTCCTTTTGTTAATTTACTTTCAAGTTCTCTATTCCTGCAGAAGATTTGCTATTTCAGCAAGTGATTCAATAGGGTTACTTTAGCAGATAAAATAAAAGTACTTGGACTTCTTAAAAGTACTTAGACTCCATACTACGCCCCTACCACATACACACGCGCGCGCGCACACACACACACAAACACAGCAAACACTCCTAATACTCGCCTCTATTTTATTTTTCTCCTTGCTCTTTCCAAAATATTTGTTACTTGGCTGAAATTACAGAATAAGATAATCTTACAATTACCAAAGATAGTGTTTATTTCTTGTCCTTTGGATTTTTATGGACTTTCTTTTTTGGTTTCAGATGCTATTACTGGAATTGTGATAGCAACAACAAAACCCCCAGAAGCCAAGAATATGTGGTTTCTATGACTGTTTACCTTTTTTTCTGCAAAGTTTGAAAGCAATATTTCACAAACACTTGAAATCCCACAATAAATGATGAACATTTATTCATCAAGCACTGAAAGAAAACTAAGCAAAAATAGAAGTTAGACAAAAATATAGTGCATATTAAAGTAGCTTCTATTAACTTACTCAGATGCCATGAACCTAATTTCAAACACCAAAGGTGAATATACATTCACAACAGTTTAATTTTTAAACAAATAAAAATGATTTCTGAATATTATTTAAAATCAAAAGCTGTCTATCTGGAAGGGGTTAAGAATAATTAAACAGTGAAACTAAAAATAGGTGACAAATTTTTATCTGTTTTGTTTCACTTTCAAATAAAAACTAAATGCAACACAAAATAAGAAGAGCAATTTAAAATTGTCATGCATTATAATAATTGCTTTGTAATTAGAGCACTTCATCTTTTATAAGAGCTTATTACCTGTATAGTGCATTCATCTGCACAAACATTCCTGAATTCCCTAAGGTAATTAGCTTATGAAATATTGCTGCATGGCACATCTTCCCTCTGCATTACTCCTGAGATTTTATAAAATACAAGAACTCTTGCCACAGTGTTATGTTGTGAAATGTAATTAACAGAAAATATTGTATGATATCCATGTCAAACATTACTTGGGCAAAATGCAGAGACCCTAAGTATTCCTAAATGACCTAATTAACCAAACCAAATTTATCTCACAAACCTTGACACCATAAACCTTCACCAGAGAAGACACAAAAGGCCTTGGAAAGCATTTGATTCTGTTAAGCATCTCTTAACCACACAGCTTCCCAAGGCTCCATATCACACAATGAATCTATGAAATGACCCAGGAGAATTCCCTTCAGCTCCTGTTCAGTGAAGTCCTTATCTCTCTAGTCCACTGGAGCCAATCCCACTTCTCTACTGGCTCCTCTTTATGATGTCTCTATTACTATCTTCTTGGAAGCCATAGAACATAAGGATCTTTCACTCATCAGTACTCCACTCAAGGCACATATGTTGCTGATTCTACCCAGTAATTTAGAAGAAAGGAAACTTCCTTTTGCTAGACAGTGACATCATATAGTTTTCTTTCCCTTTCCTGTTCATATTGAATCCTGCCTTTGCTCTTCTGTCTACTAACTGCTCCACCAATGTCCAGAGTTTACCCGTGTGGTAAAGTCTTGCACCTTTGTACTCTTCTCTTAGTACTCAAAACAAGGAAATTATTTCTTTTTAAAGGTAACTATTGTTCAGCATTGCAGCACATCAACCAACAGTTCCCGAAGTCAATAGCACAAAGATCCAAGACCAAGGTAAAGAAGGTAAATGTTTTGATTCATCAAAATCAAAATTGCAATTGCTTTTCCAGTTAAGAGCAGATGTCATGAGAAGTGATTGGTTCTGAGACTAGGGTGTCTGTTAAAGCCACTATCGCTTGCATCCAAAGCAATAAGATGATAAAAATGATTTTAAAACATTATTATAACTTTCTTAGATCAATTCATTTGTTGGGCATCAACTAAGCCCTCATTATTTTGATAAATAACTAGGGTCAAGACCTAGGAATAATAGAAAACACAATAACTTTGTTTAGCTGAAAATATTTTTGATTCAGGACAATTATTGCCAATGGGATCAAATCTCCATACAAAACTATAAGATCAACAAGATGGAATAAATAAAACTTGACATAATCTACATTTATCATTATCTGAAAATGCTACACACTTCAAATTACCCATAATAAATAATACCAATTTTCAAATTTCCTTGGAGCCCCACTTTTACTGCATATTTATGAATGCAGAGAATAGAATGAGGTGGCTTGAAGGGGTGAAGGGGTGAAGAGAGTAGAGTACCTGGGATGAAAGATAGAAAAACAGTCACTCTCAAAAAGATAAAATTATCATTAATTGCTAAAAGACGTGTCTTGATATTTCACAACTATGTGAAAGGGACTTAAAAGTAAAAGATGTCAGGGAGGGCAACTTCAGAGAAGCATTGCTTCAGAGGGAGAATCAGATAAATATAGAAAATAAGGTGACCTTTGGAGATGTAACAATGAAGAGAAAGAAATAAAAAGGAGAAATAAAAATTAATATTCTACAGAAATTAGATAAATAAGATACGATAAATCATTCTTCCTACCCTTACCACCATCAGCATCATACATTATAGAAATTTCACTACATAATACTAAGGAGGGCACTTTTGAAACTAGAAAACATGACCACAAAATACCTAGAAACAAAATCTAAAAAGCAATCCAGATTAATGCAAAGATCCTCCAAGGATAACATAAGAAAACAAAAACCGACTCTTGGTTGAAAATTCTGTCCCATGAAACTTAGGAAGAAAAAACAATAACCCTCAAAGCAAATGAAAAATCCTTGAGCAATCATTTAGGGAGATGTTTTAATGCCTAGAATCAGAAATTTAAAAACTAAAAATAGTGAATTGCTGGAACTCAGGAAGGAAATTTAAGAAAAAAACAATTATGAAACACTGAATAAATTACTAGTTGCACAAGGGAGACTAGATTTAAATGAAAATTTAATAAAAGATATTGAGAAAAGTTCGGGAAACAAGTAAGAGAATGAAAATGAGAAAAGAAGGAACAATGACGAGTAAAGAAGGCAAAAAATGTCCAACACATATGTAACTGGAAAGCAAAATTACGGCACATTTGTACATGGTTAGTGGGAATGTAAACTGGTGCAGCCACTGTGGAAAATACAATGGAGGTTTCTCCAAAACTTAAACTAGAACTACCATATGAGCCAGCAATTCTACTCCTGGATTTACATCTGATGAAACCAAAAACATTAACTCAAAAAGACACATGCACCCCAATGTCTTAGCAGCATTATTTACAATTGCCAAGTTATGAAAGCCACTTGTGTCCATCAACAGATTGATAGACAAAGAAAATGTGAATACACACACACAATGGGATACTACTCAGACATAAAAAGGAATGAAATTTTGTCATTTGCAGCTGGGTGGTCTGGGAGGGCATTATGCCCTCCAAGTGAAATGAGTCAGACAGAGAAAGACAAATCCTGTATGATATTGCTTGTTTGTGAAACCTAAAAAATACAAAAAAGAAAAAAAAACCCCTAGTGAATATAACAAAACAAGCAGATTCACAGATATGGAGAACAAACTAGTGGTTACCAGTGGGGAGAGGTCAGATTGAAGAGGGGAGGGGAAATATAGGGGCAGAGGATTAATATATACTATAAAATACAGGGAAAATAGCCAATATTTTGTAATAATTATAAATGGAGTGTAACCTTTAAAATTGTAAATCAATATATTGTACAACTGTAACATATACATCAAGTATACTTTAAGGAAAAATACTGGAAAAAATGCTGTATCATGGAAGTGAATATTTAAACTATAACCAAGTAAAATATTCCAGAAATAAAAGAGCATTTGACTCTATATGTTGCAAAGGCCTACCTTATGTTGGGAAAAATTGAGATAGAACTATTCTGACCAACCACTAGACCTAACCTTTAAAAAACAAAGAAAAAAATCACCAGGAACTTCAGGCAAATGAACAAATTACCTGTAAGAACCAAAAAGTCCTTAATCTGATACCAGAGTTTACAAGATCTATTTTAAAAATACATCTATAGTGAAGTTGAATTTTCAAGAAATTCTGAGGAGGAAGTGCAAGTCAAGAATTTTATGCCTATCCAAGGTTTGCTTCAAGTAAAAATTATAGAAAAAAATTTTTTGACCATCAGTAACTCAAGAAATATACACGAGTCATTTCTAAAGAATATACTAGAGCAATGTTTCTTAACTTTTTATTTTCCTATTATCGCTCTGAAAGGAGTCTTTTAAATTATGTCTGCACACACACACCCACAATAATGAAATGTTAACATCTCACATACACTGTATATCTGTTTATATACCATTTTTTTTTTCAAGATGATATATCTAAGAAATTTTCACCTGAGCCCCAAGAACCTTTTACTCTCATGGATGTACTGAAGAACAAATTATTCTTTAATTAGGAGATAAATGAAAAACTTTGGAAAAGTACTGATGAAGCATGTATTTCATTGTAGAGTTAGAACTAAACTAAATGGTAGGAACATGGGTTGGAAAATAGTATTTAAACATCTAGGCTTCAGCAATATGTTAACCGTGAACTTCCTGATGTTCAAGCTGGTTTTAGAAAAGGCAGAGGAACCAGAGATCAAATTGCCAACATCCGCTGGATCATGGAAAAGCAAGAGAGTTCCAGAAAAACATCTATTTCTGCTTTATTGACTATGCCAAAGCCTTTGACTGTGTGGATCACAATAAACTGTGGAAAATTCTGAAAGAGATGGGAATACCAGACTACCTGACCTGCCTCTTAAGAAATGTGTATGCAGGTCAGGAAGCAACAGTTAGAACTGGACATGGAACAACAGACTGGTTCCAAATAGGAAAAGGAGTACGTCAAGGCTGTCTATTGTCACCCTGCTTATTTAACTTATATGCAGAGTACATCATGAGAAATGCTGGACTGGAAGAAACACAAGCTGGAATCAAGATTGCCGGGAGAAATATCAATAACCTCAGATATGCAGATGACACCACCCTTATGGCAGAAAGTGAAGAGGAACTCAAAAGCCTCTTGATGAAAGTGAAAGTGGAGAGTAAAAAAGTTGGCTTAAAGCTCAACATTCAGAAAACGAAGATCATGGCATCTGGTCCCATCACTGCATGGGAAATAGATGGGGAAACAGTGGAAACAGTGTCAGACTTTGTTTTTCTGGGCTCCAAAATCACTGCAGATGGTGACTGCAGCCATGAAATTAAAAGACGCTTACTCCTTGGAAGGAAAGTTATGACCAACCTAGATAGCATATTCAAAAGCAGAGACATTACTTTACCAACAAAGGTTCGCCTAGTCAAGGCTATGGTCTTTCCTGTGGTCATGTATGGATGTGAGAGCTGGACTGTGAAGAAGGCTGAGCGCCGAAGAATTGATGCTTTTTAACTGTGGTGCTGGAGAAGACTCTTGAGAGTCCCTTGGACTGCAAGGAGATCCAACCAGTCCATTCTGAAGGAGATCAGCCCTGGGATTTCTTTGGAAGGAATGATGCTAAAGCTGAAACTCCAGTACTTTGGCCACCTCATGCAAAGAGTTGACTCATTGGAAAAGACACTGATGCTGGGAGGGATTGGGGGCAGGAGGAGAAGGGGACGACAGAGGATGAGATGGCTGGATGGTATCACTGACTCGATGGACGTGAGTCTGAGTGACCTCCGGGAGTTGGTGATGGACAGGGAGGCCTGACGTGCTGCAATTCATGGGGTCGCGAAGAATCAAACACGATTGAGTGACTGAACTGAAGAGGTGATGTCAACAGATATCTATTTAATATAGGCAAGCCAAAGAATAAAAGAATAAGCAATATATATTTATAAACCACATGTGAGATTCCAGACTGGAGGAGAAAAAAACACTCTGAAGGACAGTACTGGAACAAAATTGGCATATGTTCAATAGAATAAAGCACTGTATGAGTGTCAATCTTCCTGAATTTGAGAACTGTATTTTGGTTATCAGTTCAGTTCAGTCGCTCAGTGGTGTCCAACTCTTTGCGACCCCATGAACCGCAGCACGCCAGGCCTCCCTGTGCAGATTTTGGTTGTATCTGAGGTTACTGATATTTCTCCTGGCAATCTTGATTCCAGCTTGTGCTTCATCTAGCCTGGTATTTTTCAGAGATCAAATTTCCAACATCTGTTGGATCATCGAAAAAGCAAGAGAGTTCCAGAAAAACATCTACTGGGCTGGAAGAAGCACAAGCTGGAATCAAGATTGCCAGGAGAAATATCAATAACCTCAGATACGCAGATGACCCCACCCTTATGGCAGAAAGTGAATAAGAACTAAAGAGTCTCTTGATGAAAGTGAAAGAGGAGAGTGAAAAAGTTGGCTTAAAACTCAACATTCAGAAAACTAAGATCATGGTATCCAATCCCATCACTTCATGGCAAATAGATGGGGAAACAGTGGCAGACTTTATTTTTGGGGGCTCCAGAATCACTGCAGATGGTGACTGTAGCCGTGAAATTAAAAGACACTTGTTCCTTGAGAGGAAAGCTATGAATAACCCAGACAGCATATTAAAAAGCAAAGACATTACTTTGTCAACAAAAGCCCATCTAGTCAAAGCTATGGTTTTTCCAGTAGTCATGTATGGATGTGAGAGTTGGACCATAAAGAAAGCTGAGCACCAAAGAATTGATGCTTTTGAACTGTGGTGTTGGAGAAGACTCTTGAGAGTCCCTTGGACTCCAAGGAGATCCAACCAGTCCATCATAAAGGAAATCAGTCCTGAATATTCATTGGAAGGACTGATGCTGAAGCTGAAACTCCAATACTTTGGCCACCAGATGCTAAGAGCCAGTTCATTGGAAAAGACTCTGATGCTGCGAAAGTTTGAAGGTGGGAGGAGAAGGGGATGACAGAGAATGAAATGGTTGGATGGCATCACTGAATCAATGGACATAAGTTTGAGTGAACTCCGGGAGTTGGTGAGGGACAGGGAAGCCTGGCGTGCTATAGTCCATGGAGTCGCAAAGAGTCGGACACGACTGAGCGACTGAACTGAACTGCTTTATTGACTATGCCAAAGCCTTTGACTGTGTGGATCACAACAAACTGTGGAAAATTCTTAAAGAGATGGGAATACCAGACTACCTGAACTCCCTCCTGCAAAATCTGTATGCAGGTTAAGAAGCAACAGTTAGAACTGGACATGGAACGACAAATTGGTTCCACATTGGGAAAGGAGTATGTCAAAGCTGCATATTGTCACCCTGCTTATTTAACTTATATGCAGAGTGATGGCTACACAACATTATAAAGCAATCCTAAAGGGTATTTGATGTGAGCTAGGAGGACATGGAGGATTTGGAAGGGTAGAAAGTGAGGGCCCATTGAGCCTGAAAAGCAGAGAGGACTTGACAAGTTGCATGCTTCCATGAAGCAACATGGCACTAGGACATTTTTGTTCTTACCTTAAAGGCACTTCAGTAAACTCTTTTCCTTCTAGAGTAAAGCCTCAGTGAAGCTCAGGTGGGTCAGATAATCAAATAAACAGCTTAAAAGTGGAGTAAGGACCCTTCTGTGTTACTCAGTTGTGTCTGACTCTTTGCAGTCCCATGGACTATAGCCCACCAGGCTCTTCTGTTCATCAATTCTCCAGATAAGAATACTGGAGTGAGTAGCCATTCCCTTCTCCACGGGATCATTTCTACACAGGATGGAACCCAGGTCTCCTGTTTTGCAGGCAAATTCTTTATCATCTGAGCCACCAGGGAAGCCTCCAATAAGCCTTCTATTCTTCCCCAAATAAGCCATTTTTCTGAGTAAAGTGATGTCTTTTGATTTAATTAATTTTAAGTTAAGTGATTTATGATTTATAAACTTTTAGCTGCAATTTTAGTTAGATGAGTCAGATAGTAAATCAAATCACAGAGAAAGAACCAAGAGCCTGAGGATCAATCAGAAACCATTCTAACTGAAATTTCAAGTATAAAAAAAGAGGTCAGCAAAGGTTTGGGAGAGTAGTAAGAAAGCTCTTGCAAGAACATAGTCATTAAAATAACTTCGTGTAATCTCCCCCACTAGAAATAAACTCTGGAAGGATCTGGAAACAGCAATGTCTTGGGAACACAGTGTACTATCTTGCAGATGAGAAATGCCAGCCATAGACACTGTTGGACATGCATAAATTTTATTTCCAGGAATTCAGCCAGGGATACAAAGGAGAGAGTTAGTTGATATTGATGACTATGACTCTTAGGTCTATTTTGAATATAAACATCCATCTCCATGCCTATTCTTCTCTCACCAGTTTGAGAAAATGGCTAGTCTTGATCTATAACATACTGAAATTGAAAGATGAAAAACCAAGTTGCAAAATCTGTAAATACACACTTAATAATGTAACACTTAAAGTTCTGGAAAATATACAGCAAACTTTTAATAGTTACTTCCAGTGGGAGGTGTGTGGGGAGGATGGCGAAGCAGGGAAAATTAGAGAGAACTTCCCTACTATTTATTGTTCCTCATGTGTCTTTTCCCCCCTTGTGTGCTTTAACAGTAGCAATTCTTTATCAACACTTGGTATGTACTAGGTGGGTTTCCCTAGTGGCTCAGACAGTAAAGAACCCGCCTACAACACGGAGTTCAATCCCTGGGTTGGGAAGATCTCCTTGAGCAGGAAATGACAACCCACTCCAGTAGTCTTGCCTGGAGAAACCCAAGGACAGAGGAGCCTGTCGGGCTACCGTCCATGTGGTTGCCAAGTGTTGGACATGACCGAGCAACTAACACTGTGTGCTAGGCACTCTTCTAAGTGTACATTAGATGCATTAACTCATATAATACTCGCCTAAACCTCTTGAAGTAGGGACTATCATTATCCCCACTTTGTAAATAGGAAAACTGAGGACCAAGATTAGCAACTTGCCCAAGGTCACACCCCGGGTATGTCAAAGAGCTAAAATTCAAGCACAGGTAGAATTGCTCTACTGTGCTCTAGCTTCAAGCACCCAACCATCGGATACTCAGAAAAGAAGCAAAATTATAACTCATGTAAGGAGTATGACACTTAGAAGGAACTATTGCTAACTGGACCATAAATTTGTGTAGGAGTTGCTACACAACTCCTCCATCCATGTAGGAGTTGCTGTTGAATTTCTTGGTCTCATCACAATTGCCTGAGCCTAATTGGAGAAGGAAATGGCAACCCACTCCAGTGTTCTTGCCTTGAGAATCCCAGGGACAGGGAAGCCTGGTGGGCTGCCGTCTATGGGGTCGCACAGAGTCGGACACAACTGAAGTGACTTAGCAGCAGCAGCAGCAGGGCCAGAATGGGTAGGGCTGGTGACTCAAGCTGTCCAATCAGAATTGCCCTTCTGAATTTCTTCAGCTAGACCTGGAGGGGCGTAGAGATCCCCATTCGGTGGCGGGAGCCATGGGCTATCAGGCTCCGAAGGGCTGCAGCAGCCATGTTTCCCATCCTTTGTCGGACACACAGTAAGTGAGAAACAGAGAAGCATCGAAGACGGAGAACTTCAGACGGGGCTCGCCTACATCTTGAGCTACTGTGGCCCCCAAGGCCAAGGGGCAGGTCTGCGCTGCCATAGCCTGCCTGTTCCACTCCTCTGTCACTCCTGAGAGACCTCCCAGCAACCTTACATTCCCTTTCTTGTTTATGCAATTTTGACCTGGGTTTTAAATGTGTTTGCCTCTACTATTTTGATCTGGTTATTGCATGTGGCAACAATAAATCATATTTATCAAGGGGAAAGGGAAGCATTTTGATATTTTTGCTCTAAGGGCCCAGAATTTCAACTTTTGGTGCTAAAAGAATTTCATGCAGTAGCTCCAGAGAACAAAGAAAAATGTATAGTCACTTGAAAGAAAGAAATTTACTACTTAAAAAATTCATTGATTCACAAAAATTAGTTTTGAGCATAGTTATTTTGACTGTATGTCTCCATAGAAAATATTAGATGAACTGGTATTTATTTTTACTCATTTCTTTGAAGTGCTTTAGTTTTTTCACTTATTCTTCATCATATGGGCCTTTTGTCAAATATATGTGTGTGTATTTGTTTTATATTTTCATAAGACTTTTTATATAAACTTAAAAAAATACTTTATCAAACTTTATTTCCTGGCTTCTAAAATAGTCACCAAAATTTCTGCTGGCACTGTATTTACTTCACCTATTTATCTGCTCACCGTCTTTAGAAGGAAATATTCATTTCCTTTCTATAAATTATTTCTCCCCAAGGAGCTACTTTGTCTTCTCTGAAGCAACAGAACAATACCTACTCTAAAGACTAAGATCAGAGCAGATAAAGAAGTACAAATGACCCTTTTTCCTGAGGAGCAGGACTTCAGGAAGAGGTGTCGATGCTGGTTATGCAATCTGATCAAGTCTTGAGAGGAAGTGTGTGGTGTGTTTGGAACCTACAATGTAAGGCTGGGGAACCAAATTCTAACCTATAGTAGCTCAAGTGAATAATAAGTTAATTAAATATATTCTAAAATAAAAGTAAAATATGCAAGACAAGAAAACTAGTATTTATTGAATGGCTATTATGCCATATGGGCTTCCCAGGTACCTCAGTGGTAAAGAATCTGCCTGCCCATGCAGGAGACAGAAGTTCGATCGCTAGGCTGGGACAATACCCTGGAGGAGTACATGGCAACCCACTCTACTATTCTTGCCTGAAAATCATGTGGACAGAGGAGCCTGGCAGGCTACAGTCCATGGGGTCGCAAAGAGTTGGATACCACTGAGCATGCACACATTATGCCATATATGGTATATGATGTGTGATTTCAACAAATACTCAGAATAACTCTAAAAGCAAGAAATAAGCACTCCTCCTTTGAAGATGAGGGAAGCTGAGTCACAAAGAAATTACATAAATTGCCCAAGCAGACTTCAGTAAGTGGAGAGCCAGAATTTGAACCCCTATCTGTAGGCCTCCAGAGTCCCTGCTTTTCCCACTCTATCACACTACCTTTAAGCAAGCCATTATTCTACTTCATCCATTCTAAGAATTACTCTACCATTGATAGCATCCAATATGTAAGAATTTGAATTGTTAAGTTTCTATTTATTCCTTTATTATAAGCTTAAATATTTTCAGTCTTACAGGTACAGGTAAAAAGGTGATGATTTGAACGCATCGTGATGAGTCTATATCCACAAATAAAATCACACTGGTTTTCCTAAGCCAATCTTGCCAAGACAAAATGTTTCTTTAAAGGCAATAAGTCATTGCAAGCGTCCTGCAGCCCATCAGCTGTAACTGTCCTCGAGCGTGAGTCTGCTGTCTGCTTCCCCACTGCAGCCTGCAAAGGGCTTTATTATTACCAGCCGAGAGCCACAGCAGCTGAAGGGCACATTGTCACTACAGTTTGCTCTCCCACATGTCAACATATTCTGAGAGCTAGTGACATCTGATTTTAGCTCTTTGCTCCCTTCTGTTCCTCTGGCTTTGACAGATTTTAATGAGACAAATGCTAGCTGTGGGTTTCCTGTCTCTGTATTCTTCTACCACCTTACCCCTCAGAAACTCACTTTCTGCTGCTGTCTTTGGCAAAATGGCAAATTCAACATGACAAACCACTGATAAGGAGAAGTACACTTATGCCCAGAGGGTAAACTTGGCAGAGCTTTCCCACCACATCTGACACTGACCCCTGCCTTTACCTCTTCAGTACTGGCAGCCAGACCTGCTCCTGACATTCAGGGATGTCAACATCCAGTGACTTGTGAGAGAGCAATAGCTGATGCTTCCAGCACTCTGATGTAATAGAAATGCTAGGATATGTGTTGGAAATTGTGTGTGGCTCAGGTTCTTAAGCAAGTTGATAGATTAGTGGTTTCGTAAGGAAACTTGGTTGAGTCAGCCCAAATACCTAGGAGGATGCTCAGAATAATGACCATTTATTGAGTATTAGTTACATGTCAGTTATTTTGTGTATGTTTTTTTTAATCTGTGATTTAAGCTTTTTTAAATTTTAAATGTATTTATTTTTTAATAAAATTTTAATTTATTTTATTTTTTAAATGTATTTCCCTGGTGGCTCAGACAGTAAAGAATCTGCCTGAAATGTGGGAGACCTTGAAGGATAATTGCCTTACAGAATTGTGTTGTTTTTCTGCCAAACATCACTAAGAATCAGCCATAGGTATATTGTGTATATTTTCTTAATTATCCTCAAGGGTGAACTATCAACACACCCCTATGACACTGAAAGACCAGCTTTCAGGTTGGACAGACTTGTATTCAAAGTCATATTTCTATCACTTGGCGAGATTCCTTCAGTTGGAAAAGTTTCTTTCCATATGGCTGACCTTCATCTAGGTGAACTGAATTATTGTGACCACCTCTTCCCTAATCTGCTACCAGGTTTCCTAATATCACAATTTAGATGCTCAAAGTTTGGGGGCAGCTGGAAGAAAGAGGAGGTCCTAGAAATCCTGAGTAGATGGGGCAAGACTCTTGGCACACACAGGGTTTATGCCTTGCTCTCCTGGAGAGTGATCACTCACAGATTGCCCTGTGGTGCAGAGCAGTGGAATGTCATCAGGACAACGGTTCTGAGGTAGTGTTCCCCGTTCCCTCCAGCTTGGTCAGAGCATGTGAGATATTGAGAGGACAGAGGGAACGAAAGACGTGGTCAGGGGTACCTATAGGAGACCCAGACTACGACATCATCACAGCTGAGAGCCAGGTAGGATTGTCAAACACCAGCAGATGCTGGTCCAAGTCCAGAGGCCAAGTTGGGGCCCCTTTGACCACCAACAGAAACTGGAAAAGGACACAGAGGCCAGAGAGCCCTCCTCCTGTGGCCATGTTGTTATTTCTGAAAGCTTCCCTCTGTGCACAGATGTCTTCTGGAAGAAAGAAAAAAGGAGAGGAAGGGGAAAGAAGTCCTGAAACACTGTGCTTTATGCCAAAGTGAATGGATTAAGACTGAGATAACATATAAATTGACTAGGAAAAAACAGCATCACAAAATGGAATACAATTGATTGTGTGCGCTAGGACTTAAAATTTGAATTCAAATATACAAAAGAAAAAATTATGTTTTGGTACCTTTGAGTTGCAAAGTATGCTAATATTACCTGATAGACATGTTCTTTGTGCTTTTATCTGTTGCTTAAAATTACTGAAAAAAATTGGACAAAGGAGAGTGCTTGGGACATGACTAAAGAATTGCTTCTAAAATGACATCAATCTATATATCAATAGCCATTGATTACATTGGTTCAACTAATCACAATGCAATATATTTACAGTTTTTGAGTCCCATACTTTCCATGAAGATATCAATAAAGAGTTGGTCATTGCCTGGATGAAATCAAGATCCACAATATTTACATAAAGTATAACATAATAAATAAGTGTTGGCATTGGAGTTAGAAAATCTCTTGAATCCTGTAATTTACTAGCTGAGGAAGATTCTATAAATTGCTTAACTTTTATAAGATTCCATTTTTAAAGTTTTATTATCTGTTAAATGAGGGTCAAATTCAGCAATAGTACCTGACTCAAAGATTTGTTATGAAGATATGAGCATCAACTGAGTCACATATGTAGTAATTATTAATCACCACATATATATCAGTTGTCACCTCTTGTTATATGGGTGAGTTTTACTTAAAACTCATTATTTTAGAAAGAAATGGTTGATTTAGGTATGGTTTTGTATTAAACCCATGTTGGCTCCCAGTGATCTCTATTTAACTTTGTAAGTGCTTATAAGCCATCCATTTTAAAAATTCCAAAAATCCAAACATTTTGCCAAGGATCATTTCAGAAATCTTTTGTTCTTTCATACTCAGGAGACTGAGTATGTTTACTTCTCAGAAACAAGGACTCTTTTGGCATCTTTCCAGCTCCCCTTGATTCCATGGAGATTATTGGCACGATTCAATGATCACACCCACAGTTCCTATGTTTCTGGAGATATTAACAATCAGAACCTTCGAGACTTGGGCATAATTTTCATTATTCTTTTTGCTTCTCAATTAACCGTTTTTCTTTCCCTATATCAAGTGAAATGCACAAACCTCTTAGCCATATTAGTTTGCTTCTCTCCAATTTGAAGATACTCTTCCTTAATAGAGGAGAGGGGACAAGCGAGAAGTTCAGCGCTCTGCTTTCTCTTCCTTCTCTTGTAACATTGCATAATGTGTTGAGGACAAGAGACCTTTCCTTCCAATTTCTCTTCCTTAGCCTGAACTAACCTCAGCTCACGCCTTGCATAGACTTCCTCACACTGACAGTCTTTGTGGGAATTATTCTCTTTGGTTATGAGCCCTTCCTGCTACCTTCGGCACATGTTCACGTCAATAGAAACTGTCTTCAGAGAGAGCCTATGCAGGAAGGTTCTTGGCATTTGAAACAGCTCCAGGTACCCATCCAGAGCCTGGGATCATGAGCGATACTGACTGGAAGCCCTGTTGGTGACCATTGGCAAGGCCAGTCCAGCCCGACAAGTTCCAGCATCACTAAGTCACCTTGTCCTGGGGGGCACATAAAGAAACTCAGGAGAAAAGGAACAAGTTCATGTCAGTACTTAAGTATCAAGGTGAGGAAACAATTTAAAGTAAATAACCCAAATCTTAACAATTGATATATTTGAGCAATAATCTGATCTTCTACTTGTCTGAATGTTCTAATATCTCTTTAAGAGGCAAGAATTACTTTTAAAATTGTTTTATACAAACTATTTAATAGTTCAGTGCTCCCTAGAATGACGATAAGACAGAAGTTTGGTTTTTTTCTTTTTTAAACTGTCTTATTTTTAAAAGTTACTTAGAACACTTCCTGGAGAGAAGACAATGTTCGACTGACCGTAAAATCGAGATCCAACTTAATGACTCATAACGGGACGTGGGAAAAGAAATTTTATTTCCATTGAGCATGTATTGAGTTCTTATTATGTGCTCAGTCCTTAGATAGCTGGGGAGAAGACTGAGTATAATACCTGATTCCTGATTTCAAGAAGCATTTTTTTTAATTAACTGCAATAAAAATGTGTCCTATTTCATGTTATGAAACATAAATATAAGAAAGAAGTTCAGAGAATAGGAAGATGAGCATGAATGGAACCAAAATGTCTCCATGTGTTCTCTACAGACACACAAAGGATCCCCCCCAAGGACAGTCATATGTTAGTATATTAAAGGTTCTGAGATGTCTACAGTAAAGGGAGTCATTTAACCTTGAATTATTATTAATACTATCATTTCCCAAATGTATTTGACAATAGGAGCTCTTTTCTCATAGAATACCTTTAGTATCTTGCACAGTTGCCCAACCTCAGAGCTAATGTTGCCAGAAACAGATTTATGTAGGATATGCTGTGGAAAATCCTTCAAGAGATGGGAATATCATCTGACCTGCCTCTTGGGAAATCTGTATGCAGATCAAGAAGCAACAGTTAGAACTGGACATGGAACAACAGACTGGTTCCAAATCAGGAAAGGAGTATGTCAAGGTTGTATATTGTCACCCTGCTTATTTAACTTATATGAAGAGTACAGCATGAGAAATGTTGGACTGGATGAAACACAAGCTGGAATCAAGATTGTGGGGAGAAATATCAATAATCTCAAATATTCAGATGACACCACACTTATGGCAGAAAGCAAAGAAGAACTAAACAGACTCTTGATGAAAGTGAAAGAGGAGAGTGAAAAAGTTGGCTTAAAACTCAACGTTCAGAAAACTAAGATCATGGCATCCAGCCCCATCACTTAATGGCAAATAGATGGGGAAACAGTGGAAACAGTGATAGACTTTATTTTGGGGGGCTCCAGAATCACGGTAGATGGTGACTGCAGCCATGAAATTAAGAGAGAATTGCTCCTTGGAAGAAAGTTATGACCAACCTAGACAGCATGCTGCTGCTGCTGTTGCTGCTGCTAAATTGCTTCAGTCGTGTCCGACTCTGTGTGACCCCATAGATGGCAGCCCACCAGGCTCCTGCATCACTGGGATTCTCCAGGCAAGAACACTGGAGTTGGTTGCCATTTCCTTCTCCAATGCATGAAAGTGAAAAGTGAAAGTGAAGTCATTCAGTCGTGTCCGACTCTTCTCGACCCCATGGACTGCAGCCTACCAGACTCCTCCATCCATGGGATTTTCCAGGCAAGAGTACTGAAGTGGGGTGCCATTGCCTTCTCCTAGACAGCATATTAAAAAGCAAAGACATTTGCCAACAAAGGCCTGTCTAGTCAAATCTATGGTTTTTCCAGTAGTCATGTATGGAGGTGAGAGTTGGACTCTAAAGAAAGCTGAGCACTGAAGAATTGATGCTTTTGAAGTGTTGTGTTGGAGAAGACTCTTGAGAGTCCCTTGGACTGCAAGGAGATCCAACAGTCCATCATAAAGGAGATCAGTCCTGAATATTCATTGGAAGGACTGATGTTGAAGCTGAAACTCCAATACTTTGGCCACCTGATGTGAAGAGCCAGTTCATTGGAAAAGACCCTGATGCTGGGAAAAATTGAAGACTGGAGGAAAAGGTGATGACAGAGAATGAGATGGTTGGATGGCATCACTGACTCAATGGACATGAGTTTGAGTAGGCTCTGGGAGTTGGTGATGGACAGGGAGGCCTGGCAGGCCACAAATAGTCAGACACAACTGAGCGACTGAACTGAACTCAACTGCACTCATTCTGAGCTTTGAAGAATGGATCGTTTTTTTGATGGGCAGAGGATGGAGGATGGAAAGAATCCTATGGACATGAACGCACAGACTCAAGACATCATAGCTAGGGTCCAGATTGATCCTGAGAGCTGGAAGCAAGCCTGGAGGGAGTGAAGGAAGTCAGGTGGTCTTGATGTAAGGATCAGAGGGGTGCTGAACAGTGGTTTACAAAACATGCATCTAGGACCACCTGCACCTGAATTTTCTGGGGTGCTTGTTGTAAACTCTTCAGCCTCAACCTCACTTCTACCAAAGATGGGTCTTAGAAATTTGCATCTTATAATAGCAGCCCAAGTGATTCTTAAGTGCTCTTAAGTTTATAGGGAGTGAAAGCCAGGCTAGAGAAGGAAAAAGAGATTTGACAGGAAAATGATGTTCAATGGAAAAAGCTAAATCCCACACTCGTGCTTTCATTCATCTAATGAGTATTAAGCACTTGCTGTATGCCAAGATCTACCCGAGGTGCTGGGTCTACCTTGCGGGTTGTGACTGGAAAACCCCAGTCATGGAGTAAATTACATCCAATGATCAATCATGACGCACTTACTGTATCTGCCTCTGGCCCTTGACGAGTTCTGAAATTTTGGCTTCTGCTTCATCTCGAAACCCATCCCCACATACTCTGCCCCATTCAGGTGAGTGAATTTCTGCCCCAGTCCACTGCTTTGTGCCTCTCTTATGTTTACCCACCTACTTCTGGCCCCCTGCATCTTCTCTGCACTGCCTCTGCATCCTTGCCTTTCTCGCTAGAGCGTTATAGCCGAGCTCCTGCTAGCTAACAGACTGACCTCTCTGGTGCAGGCTGCCTTCTCTCCATCTCCCTGCCTGGAGCTTCACATGTGTCCACGTGCAGACTCCCAGTTGCTGTGCCTGGACTACCTCACTACTCCTTCATGCTGAACCCTTTCTTTGCCGACCACCTACCCAAACTACAGCCGACTCTTGCTGTTGATCCAGGTGGTTTTGTAGAATCAGCTTTGGGGTCAGTCCTAAGTCCAAATCTTAGTTCCTACATTTTTCAGCCATGTGGCCTGAGGAAATAGAATTATTTCTCTGAACCTTAGTTTTCTCAACTGAAAAGGGGGGATGGGTAATAACAATGCCATTCCAGATCATCAAGAATGAAACATGATGGTGTATTTTAAGCTCCTAGTGCGAGGCCTGGCACATAGCAGGTGTTCAATCAATGAGAGGCATTTTATTCGTCTTGGGCATCTTTGCCTTCCAGGCTGTAATTTTCTTTTAGCACCTACCTCCATACCTCTTTCCACAACTTCCAGGGATGGGGGCTGTTTTCTGAGTCCTGGCTCCATGTACACTCTGCAAAAATGGCACCTATACACCTTTCAAAAGATGATATGTGAAAAGTCCACCATCAAGGGTAAGATGAAAAACCATGAGAGGAAGCAGTGTGAAAACAAAACATCAAGATAGTGCCCCTCAACCAACCAGCAAAGCAGGTCCTGTCCTCCCCCACTCCCCATCCCATCCATGTACCCAGACTTGTTGCCAATGGTGTCAGTGCCATTTAAACCCCTGCCACCACTCTGCCACAAAACAGAGCTTGGCTGACCACAAATATGGCATTATCCACATAATGCCCTGATAAGCTCATGGGTTCTAAATAAGCCCAGTTTTTTTGAAGGCAAATTTCCTGTCCTTCATTTAATTGCCCTATAATTTGCCAATCAAAACAAGGCTAACATTTCCAAGAATGGATAGTAACAGGAATAATTCTCTGCCTACATGTTCTTCTTTTTCTTAGGTTAAATATCTTCTCTCCATCACTTACTTTATGAAGTCCGTACATCTTAGCCTAGGGCACAAGGGCCTATATGATCAGATGCATGTTGCTTGCCTCAACAGCCTCATCTTCTGCCACCTTTCCATTCTTAAGTCTTTTGCTGCTGTCATTCTGAAATTCTTGCAGTTCTAGAACTTCTTGTCTCCCTCTATTTGTACGTGCTGTTCTTTTTGCAGCCTTTCCCCCAGTTCTTTGCCTGGAAAACTTCCATTCAGACTTATCCTTTCCTCTAGAAACCATCCCATCCCCTACCCACCCAGCCTTGGCTAGATGCATCTTCATGCTCAGAACATTTGTGGATTTGGTGGCAAAGCACTTATCAGACTTTATCATAATGAAGCATGGTTTGATGGTCGGTCTCATCTACACCTTTGCCACTCAAAGTATTAGAAATGCAGAATCTCTAGGTCCATCTCAGAGTTGCTGAATCAGAATTTTTGTTTTAGCAAGATCTGCAGGTGATTCCTAGGCTCATTGAAGTATAAGAAGGCTGCCCTAATTTAAGACAGACTTAGGATGAGCCTCAGGAGGAGAACTTGTCTTTCATCTCTGAATTCCCAGTACCTACGATGGTACTTAGCACATCATAGGGGCTTTTTGGCACCATGCCTGTACCTGAACCCCACCTGGCCCCCTGATTTGGCTTTGTATCCCTATTGAGAGAGGATTTGAGCAAAATCTGTTTTTAAGAGAGGCTTTTGTAGGACTCCTAACACAAGCAATGTTTTATGGGGCCCACGTGGCAATATAGAGCCCCAAATCTGGGGCCTGACCAGGATCACAATGGTCCTTACAAGAGGGATGCAAGAGGAATCAGAGTTGAAGGAGTAAGAGAAATGACAGCAGAAGCAGAGATCGGAATGATGGAAGAAAGGGATGAGGAGACAAGGGATGAGGCTGGGGGTCTAAGGGATGAGGACAGCCTCTGGAAACAGGGAAAGCAAGGAAACAATTTCTCCCCTAGAGCTTACTGTAGAAACCAGCCCTGCTCAAACCTTGATTTTAGCCCAGTGATATCCATGTTTTAGACATTGATCCTATAGAACTGTAAGCAGAATAAATGTGTGTTGTGTTAAGTCTCCAGATTTGTGGTAATTTGTTACAGTAGCACTGGAAAGCTGGTATAAGTAGGAAAGCTGAGTTATTCTTATTAATGTGAATTTTTCTGTTTAGACAAGCTGGGGCATGAAGTAACATCTGGGACACTCAAGCTAAGCTCCAACAGTCCTGGTCTGCCAGAAACTGGTTATATTTCCAGCTGATTGGCTCTTGGAAAGCTCTAGAAAGAAACCTACTCCCTTGGGTGGGTTGGAAGTGGGAGAGGAACAAGGGCCTGGTTCTATCTCAGTTTCAAAAGCATTTTGTGGGCAGATTTACTACTCCATGCAAGAATGTTCTCCCAAAGGCATCTTCCTAGCCTAACACCCCAAGCAGTTCTTGAGAGCCAAGCTTCCAGATAACAACGATGGATTGTCATCCTGCATTGATAAATTGACCACTGAGAGCTCTGGACTCTTGATGGGGACAGTTAGTCATCACAAACATGGAGTGAAAAGCCTGGTGACCATCAAGGCAGAAAACCAGTAGCTTCTATTAATAAATCAATCCTTTCCCAGAAGAACATTAAAAATTTTTATGACTGTTGGTTTATGGAGAAACCTTAAAGAAGGGAAAAAAAAAAAAAAGGAGCGGGCAATTTCAGATCTGTCTAGACCATGAAATCCACATGACATTATGATTCTTACGGGCCATTTGAGCTCTTCTCTTTGAAAGATCTCATTAAGAGTGCAGCTCTCTCCGCAGCTTTGAATTTCACATGGCTTGAGCCTCCCTTGGGAGAGCTAACAATGGTCTAGGTGCCGAAGAATCCCAGACACTGAACAGTTTCCTTGGTGTCCACAGCTAAAGTGACTCTCTCAAGATCTCTGCAAATCGCATTACTTTAGCTACGGGTAACTGATTCTGAGCCCCCATAGAGGAGATTTCTCCTGAGTTTCCAACCCTACAAACAAGTGGCAGTGATTGCCGCATGATATTGCTTCCAAAGGGAATGCCCATCTCGCCTGCTTAGATCAGTGTTCTTCTCGGTCCAAGGGCAGCAGGGAGGGGAGGGGAGATGGGCTGTCTTTCAGGGTCTCTGACAGCCACCGACAGGGGCCTGAGCCACTAGATGGCTTCATTCCTAGTCCCCCACTGGGAAGCTGAGGCAGAGGTTAATTAACTTCCTCTCCACCAGTTCCCTGGGAGAGTTTCCATTGGTTCCTAGATGTATGAACCCACAATACTCCCTGCAGGAGACCTGGGGAAGTAGGCAAAACTAGCTTGTTGCTCACTGGGTCTTTGTTTCTCCATTTCTTGAAGAGAGCCAGGTAACTCACTGCCTCTATGTGGAAAGTCAACGGGCAGCACAGTCTTCAGGGAAAATAGACTAGGTTTGTATCTGGCTTCTTAAAGGAATCCTTTTAGGGCCCTTTCCTCTTATAGACATCTTCCTACTCCTCTCAGATCTATGCCCTGTCAAATGAATCCAGTTGAGACAGGTAATATATGAAAAATGTAATTGCCTGTTATATACATTTAATAAGCATATAAATATCTACTCTGTGCCAGAAACTAGAAAGAACAGGTTAATAAGGCAAATGACATTTAATGAGCATCTGCTACAGACTACATCGTGTGCTCTTTTATACTTACAACTTGATGGCCTTCTTTTTTTAGATGAGAAAAGCAAGGCTCAGAAAAGTCAAATAATTTACCCAACATTATACAACTAGTAAGTTATGCACAAAGCAAGAATTTAAGCTAACTCTCTCTTGCTCCAAGCCTGGGCTTTTTCTCTACTAATTATGAGCTTGAAATCTGGAATGAAAAACAAAACAAAAAACCTAGGTTCAAATCTTGGTTTTGCTATTTAGTACTTATATGACTTTGACCCAATAACTTAAATTCTTTAAATCTTAGTGTTTTCCTCTTCAAAAGGGGGATGATAAAAATAAAATCTATTTCAAAGGATTAATGAGGGCTCAATGAGATAATGTTTATGAGTTGTTTAGAACAGAACTAGGCACACAAAAAGTTCTCAAAAAGTATTAACTATACATGATTGTTTCTTTCATGCTATTCTCAAGAGACTTATCTTCTAATGGTATTCCTTCACCAATATACTTTCACTCTTCTAAAATTAATATCTGTGAATTGACATTTGAAGATTGTTTCTCCAATAGCAAAAATCTCAGACTGAGCGATCTCGAGTCACTCAAGGTCATTAAATTGGCCTAATCAAGCTGTAGCTACCATGTTTTCTAGACCACTTTTTCTTGGGACAGACTTAGATCTCTCACTTCCACTCATGAAAATATCCATTATTGCTTTTAGTTTGTAAAGTATCCTTGATGATCTCCTTAGTGAATGTCAAGTTTTTTTTATAATCATTGTTTTAGTAGACATAAAAATATCTCAAAGAATTTTTGTAGAGTCACAACTTTAAGATCCTGACTCACTTTTTTCCTATAAGGTCTTAAGTTCATAAGTGGTGCCCTCCCTTGCCAGGATGGTTAACAGGAACTAAATCCTCACCAAGAAAAAGTGCGCATCTGAGGGGTTGGTTGCCTCAGACTAGGAGAAAGGCAACTATACAAACATATGGGGAGCATTCTGGGAGTATCTGGTGAAGCCAAGAAATCACCTATGACTAGGTAATCCCATTCTTTAGCTGCTATTTCAGAGAAATTCTCACATCGATCCATCCGGGCCTACCTACAAGGAGTGGCCCTCTTGAAAAAATATAGTTGTGTTGACAGGTAGAATGTTGTGGTGAATGTCCCCTAAGGATTACTATGCAGCAGGTAAAAGTAATAAATCTGACTTAATTTCAGCAACATGGATAGATTATTTAAAAATCTAGGGTGGAAAAAGAGAGTGAGGTTTCTAGCAAAAAAAAAAAAAAAAACACCAAAAAACATATAGGTCAATTAGAAGCATCTACACACAAGACAACAAGACTTATTTTTGAGGGTATACACATATTATGGATACTGTCCAAACATATTAAAGGGACTTACATTGACCAATGAAGATAATATGCTATGCTGGGAGTTGGGGTCAGGATGAACTTAGCTTTCCATAGCTCAAATCCAACCAAAGAAAACAAAATATGAGAGAGATGCAGGTCAATTGCACTAGGCACGAACAGAAAAGCATTAATAACCCAAATTTGAAAAGAAGAAACACAGCTTCAAGGAAGCCATGGCATTCTAGTAGCTCAAGAGCAGAATTTCCATGGGCCGACGGTGACAGGCTTTTGAAGGCAGAGGCATAAACAAAGGCTCTGAAAGAAGAAGTTAATTCCAGAAAAGGATCTAGTGTGCATATCAGAGAGGGGTTGGAATAGAGATGCTGAGAAAGTCAAGGAGATGGATAAAAACTGGAGGGGAAGGCCTTCAAAGGCACCATAAAGACTACATTTTGAATACATTGGGCAACCAGGTAATGTTTTAAATTTGGGAAGAAGATGTATGTATTTAAGAAAAGATATTCTGCGAGTCAAGTTAAAAGTAGATGAGGAGAGTATAGACTACAGTGGGTAGAACGGAAATAATTTAGATCACCATCATGTGGACATTTGTTATAAATGCAGATTCCTAGACCCTATTTCAGTTCACTGTACCTGAAAGTGTCTAAGTAGAGCCCTGGAATCTATATATTTTTAAACTAGCTCCCAGGTGACTCTTAGCTCATTGAGGATTAAGAACTATGTCATTTTCAACCATGGCAGCATACAAGAATCAGTTGGGAAATGTTTTAAATTCTTGATACCTAGGCAACTCATCAGACCAATTAAATTGAAATCTCTGGGGTGGGGTCTGGGCATCAGTATATTTTAAAGCTCCATAAGCAATTCTAATGTGCAGCCCAGACTGAGAACATCCTGTACTCCAACAAGCCTTCTTTAGAAAACTCAGGAGCCAGCAAGACTTCTCTTTATTCCATCTTCATTTAATCTCCAGCTAATTTGATTCTCTACTTAATTGGATCAAAGCCGCAGGCTCTAAATCACTTATATTAAAAATATAAATTACCCAACCTTTTATTTCAAGAACCCCCAGGCACCCAGTATAGTGCTTTTCCATCCCCGGTTCTGGACAATTGACATTTGATTATCATAAAAGGACTAAAGTTGGAATTAAATAAAAGTAGCAAGATCCTTGCTCTGGTTTGGCCTGATGAAAAGAAACAACACCAGGTGGTAGAATACGGCCACATACTTTGTGTAGTAAGTACACCTTGAAACCGTATACATTTAAAACCCAAACATACACAGATATGAGATACAAGCATCAATTAAAGTGACAAGAATGGGTTTGAAATAAAGAAAGCAACAGGCTAGATCTGCAACCTTGAGCAGCACTAAGATATACATAAATTATGCCTTGGGATTCTATTGTTTTTCAGTCAGTAAACAGACTTCTGATTTAAAATGGTGCCTGGCTGGAGTTTCCTCCTGTATCCTCCCAGTTTCCCACTTAAATATCATCTATGGAGACACAGAAACACAAGGAAACTTGAAAACTCAAATCACCCAAAATAAGGACTGTCAACTCAGGGCCAGAATCCGGGAAGATTTGCCAAATATTAAACAGAAAGAAATAGAATGTATTTTTTAAAACCCCACTGATATCCTCTAATGAAATGCAGCTGATCCTTTAATGCAAAAATAAATATCTATTAAATGAGATTCTAAAATTAATACTGGATGCTGAAACCCATAAACAGGATAGTTTGTTTAGAGATGAGAAATATTTAGGATGATAATAAAGAAAAATAGAAAACACAATAGAGAAACATACAAAAATAATTGAATAATTGGAAACAGAAGGTTCTTGAGTAAGAAAATGCTATATTGCTACTGAAAGTAATCTGTGAATTCAGTGACTGCTCTATCAAAGCCCCAATGGGGTTTTGTTTTGATTTTAACTAATTTTGCTTTAGAACATGGCAAAATGATTTTAAGATGTATTTGACGCAATCATCCAAGAGGAAGTGGCAAGAAAATACTAAGAAAGATTTTTTCTTATCAGATTTTAAAATGTATCTTAGAACAATAGTAATAAAAACATAGGAATAACAGAGGACTAGAACCAGTTGAATGGAGAGTATATAAATCTGAAATTTAATGTGATCAAATGAGGCATTTTAAATTATCAGGGAAAAGGACTGAGCTGGCTCTCTGGGGAAAAAAATTGAGCTCTCCCTCTCTTTTTACCCTGGGTAGGATTCTAAGCAAATCAAGGACTTTAAATGTTTAAAAATGAAGAAGAGTCTTTCAAGCATATTATGAAATCCAAAAGTCAAAAAGTAAAGACTAATAAACTTGATTATCTGTAAATCTTAAATGTGTGTGTGGAATAAAGAAGTAGAAGGAAGAAGAGGAGAAAATCTTGTCATCAACCAGTAGTTATGGGCTTCAGATAGGCAGTACTCTTTGGCAGCTTAAACCCCCACTCCAGATTCTGCGAGGCCCTCTGCTTCCTCCCCAAGATTTCTGCACACACCCTGCGCTCATATCTCATGGTCACTACTCAGCTTTCTTAAAGAACCCTTGATCCAACTCTACATACATCTCCCTCTCTTTGAAGGGAGAAATGAACCAATCTGGTTACTTTTCTTTGATTTCTTTGAAATCACAGACAAAATATTTACATATTTAACAAAATTTATTGAATGTCTAGGGTGAGGAAACATGTACAGCAATAGCAAATTGAATATTGGATAATTTTGTCCTAAAAACTGCTCCATACATTCCACTGATTGGAAGAAATCATTAACAGTATTTTTCTGCAGGCTTTAGCCCCCTGCTATGTCATCTTTTCTCCTAGTATTTCTGTTTACCTCCTGTATCCTCACTTCTCTGCATTTTTCAAACTTCTGAAATCTCTATTTTATTGCTAAATGTGAAATACATCAGAAAAGTTTAAAAGTTAAATAGCAAACTCCTACATCAAGAAAGAGATCATTGAAACTCTAAGACACTTCTCAAAAGAAAATCACACGCACATACAAAAATACTCTTCCCCATCACAACCACCACTCCTAGAAACAGCCAATATTTTAATTATTGTGCATTCTAAGCTGCTTCAGTCCTGTACAATTCTTGGTGATTCTAGGGACTGTAGCCCACCGGACTCCTCTATCCATGGGATTCTCCAGGCAAGAATATTGGAGTAAGTTACCATTTCCTTCTCCAGGGTCTGATTATTATTTGTGCCCTTAATTTTTTTTAATAATTAGTAATCATGTCCTTGTTTTTCTTTGTAGGTTTACTACTGAGCATACATCCCTAAACTATATACTATCTTTTTACCTTTGTATACAAAGAATAACACCTGCTGTGTTCTTTATGCCTCTCTTTTCTTTCTCCCAATCCATGTTAGTAAGATTTATCCATGCTGGAGCATGTAGCTTTAATGTATTTGTGTTCACAGCTGTATAGTTTTCCATACCACAATTTATCTATTCTGTCCTAATGGATATTTGAGTTCTTTTCAGTTTGAGGAAATTATAAACAAGCCTTCACTGAACATTATTGTGTGTGTACGTGTATCTATCTATCTATACAGATAGATATATATACACACATATAGATAAACATATCTTGATACAAAAAGCATGCATATTTGTAGAAATTTATATATATATATATATATATTGCCATCTCCTTTGGTCATAGGATATATGTATCTACATTAGGAACTTTTCCTAAAGGTTTTACAGTCCCACCAGCAATTTTGAAGAATCCCTGATATTCCAATTCTCAAAAACATTTAATGGCAGTAAACCTCTGATAGGTGTGCTTTTCTTTATGTTTTAATTTACATTTATCTGATTATTAATTATGTTTTAGAAATTTTCCATGTATTTATTGGTTTTTGGATGTCTTCTTTTGTGAAGACAAACTCCATTATATTCAAATATTTTGTTCATGTTTTAAATTGGTTGTCTGCTTTTTCCTCTCAATTTGTAGGAGCTCTTTAAAATTGGCTTTGTTGGCTTTAAAAAAAAAAAGGAGTTGGCTTAAAACTCAGCATTCAAAAAACTAAGATCATGGCATCTGGTCCTATCACTTCATGGCAAATAGATGGGGAAACAATGGAAACAGTGACAGACTTTATTATTTTGGGTTCCAAAATCACTGCAGATGGTGACTGCAACCATGAAATTAAAACATACTTGCTCTGTGGAATAAAAGCTATGACCATCTTAGACAACATATTAAAAAGCAGAGACATTAGTTTGTCAACAAAGATCCATCTAGTCAAAGCTATGGTTTTTCCAATAATCATGTATGGATGTGAGAGTTGGTTTATAAAGAAAGCTGAGTGCCGAAGAATTAATGCTTTTGAACTGTGGTGTTGGAGAAGACTCTTTAGAGTCCCTTGGACTGCAAAGGTATCAAATCGGTCAATCTGAAAGGAATTCAGTCTTGAATATTCATTGGAAGGACTGATGCTGAGGCTGAAGTTCCAGTACTCTGGCCACCTGATGTGAAGAACTGACTCACTGGGGAAAAAAAAAACCCTGATGCTGGGAAAGATTGAAGGCTGGAGGAAAAGGGGATGACAGAGGATAAGATGGTTGGATGGCATTACCAACTCAATGGACAAGAGTTTGAGCAAGCTCCAGAAGTTGGTGATGGACAGGGAAGCCTGGTGTGTTGCAGTCCATGGGGTCACAAAGAATCGGACATGACTGAGTGACTGAACTGAACTGTAGGAGTTCTTTATGTATACTGAATACTAATACATGTCAATTATATGTGCTGGAAAACTCTCCCACTTTTCTATATTTTATTGTGCCTTTCATTTAACATCTTCCAGCACTCCACTATGTTTAGCTGTCTCTGTGCTTCATTGTTTTCATATAAAATGAACCCTCATATTTATGACTGAAATTACTAATTAATGTATTCTCTTTAGAAAAATTAAATTTCCACTACAAATACAGTCATGGCAGGTGTTAAAATGATAAAAAAATTTTATCTCACTATACAAGGCAGAGGAACCAGAGATCAAATTGCCAACATCTGCTGGATCATCGAAAAAGCAAGAGAGTTCCAGAAAAACATCTATTTCTGCTTTATTGACTATGCCAAAGCCTTTGACTGTGTAGATCACAATAAACTGTGGAAAATTCTGAAAGAGATGGGAATACCAGACTACCTGATCTGCCTCTTGAGAAATCTGTATGCAGGTCAGGAAGCAACAGTTAGAACTGGTCATGGAACAACAGACTGGTTCCAAATAGGAAAAGGAGTACGTCAAGGCTGTCTATTGTCACCATGTTTATTTAACTTATATGCAGAGTACATCATGAGAAATGCTGGACTGGAAGAAACACAAGCTGGAATCAAGATTGCTGGGAGAAATATCAATAACCTCAGATATGCAGATGATACCACCCTTATGGCAGAAAGTGAAGAGGAACTCAAAAGCCTCTTGATGAAAGTGAAAGTGGAGAGTGAAAAGGTTGGCTTAAAGCTCAACATTCAGAAAACGAAGATCATGGCGTCTGGTCCCATCATTACATGGGAAATAGATGGAGAAACAGTGGAAACAGTGTCAGACTTTATTTTTCTGGGCTCCAAAATCACTGCAGATGGTGACTGCAGCCATGAAATTAAAAGACGCTTACTCCTCGGAAGGAAAGTTATGACTAACCTAGATAGCATATTCAAAAGCAGAGACATCACTTTGCCAACAAAGGTTCGCCTAGTCAAGGCTATGGTCTTTCCTGTGGTCATGTATGGATGTGAGAGCTGGACTGTGAAGAAGGCTGAGCTCCGAAGAATTGATGCTTTTGAACTGTGGTGTTGGAGAAGACTCTTGAGAGTCCCTTGGACTGCAAGGAGATCCAACCAGTCCATTCTGAAGGAGATCAGCCCTGGGATTTCTTTGGAAGGAATGATGCTAAAGCTGAAACTCCAGTATTTTGGCCACCTCATGCGAAGAGTTGACTCATTGGAGAAGACTCTGATGCTGGGAGGGATTGGGGGCAGGAGGAGAAGGGGACGACAGAGGATGAGATGGCTAGATGGCATCACTGACTCGATGGATGTGAGTCTGAGTCACCTCCGAGAGCTGGTGATGGACAGGGAGGCCTGGCGTGATGCAGTTCATGGGGTCGCAAAAAGTCGGACACGACTGAGCGACTGATCTGATCTGATACAAGGTTAAGAGAGAAATGAGTAGTGTTTTTTTAATTTTTTTTATTGAAGCATAATTGCTTTACAATGCTGTGTTAGTTCAGTTAATATTCTGAGTATACAAAAAGTCCTAAGCCATAAGAAAAAATAAACAATTTTTAAATGGGTAAAAATATGAACAGGTAATATAAAAAATAAAAAGTATTTAAAAATAAACACATTTCTGCTTAATACCATTAATTAAAGAGATGTAATCACAGTAATCCAAGTCTATGCCCCAACCAATAATGCTAAAGAAGCTGAAGTTGAATGATTCTATGAAGACCTACAAGACCTTTTAGAACTAAGACCCAAAAAAGATCTCCTTTTCATTATAGGGGACTGGAATGCAAAAGTAGGAAGTCAAGAAACACCTGGAGTAACAGGCAAATTTGGCCCTGGAATACGGAATGAAGCAGGGCAAAGACTAATAGAGTTTTGCCAAGAAAATGCACTGGTCATAGCAAATACCCTCTTCCAATAACACAAGAGAAGGCTCTACACATGGACATCACCAGATGGTCAACACTGAAATCAGATTGATTATATTCTTTGCAGCCAAAGATGGAGAAGCTCTATACAGTCAACAAAAAAAAAGACCAGGAGCTGACTGTGGCTCAGACCATGAACTCCTTATTGCCAAATTCAGACTTAAATTGAAGAAAGTAGAGAAAACCACTAGACCATTCAGGTATGACCTAAATCAAATCCCTTATAAAGTGGAAGTGAGAAATAGATTTAAGGGACTAGATCTGATAGAGTGCTTGATGAACTATGGACTGAGTTTTGTGACATTGTAAGAAGACAGGGATCAAGACCATCCCCATGGAAAAGAAATGCAAAAAAAAAGCAAAATGGCTGTCTGGGGAGGCCTTATAAATAGCTGTGAAAAGAAGAGAAGTGAAAAGCAAAGGAGAAAAGGAAAGATAAAAGCATCTGAATACAGAGTTCCAAAGAATAGCAAGAAGAGATAAGAAAGCCTTCCTCAGTGATCAATGCAAAGAAATAGAGGAAAACAACAGAATGGGAAAGACTAGAGATCTCTTCAAGAATATTAGAGATACCAAGGGAATATTTCATGCAAAGATGGGCTTGATAAAGGACAGAAATTGTATGGACCTAACTGAAGCAGAAGATATCAAGAAGAGGTGGCAAAAATACACAGAAGAACTGTCCAAAAAAGATCTTCACAAGCCATATAATCACAATGGTATGATCACTGACCTAGAGCCAGACATCCTGGAATGTGAAGTCAAGTGGGCCTTAGAAAGCATCACTACGAAGAAAGCTAGTGGAGGTGATGGAATTCCAGTTGAGCTATTTCAAATCCTGAAAGATGATGCTGTGAAAGTGCTGCACTCAATATGCCAGCAAATTTGGAAAACTCAGCAGTGGCCACAAGATTGGAAAAGGTCAGTTTTTATTCCAATCCCAAAGAAAGGCAATGCTAAAGAATGCTCAAACTACCTCACAATTGCATTCATCTCATACGCTAGTAAAGTAATGCTCAAAATTCTCCAAGCCAGGCTTCAGCAATATGTGAACCGTGAACTTCCAGATGTTCAAGCTGGTTTTAGAAAAGGCAGAGGAACAAGAGACCAAATTGCCAACATCCGCTGGATCATGGAAAAAGCAAGAGAGTTCCAGAAAAACATCTATTTCTGCTTTATTGACTATGCCAAAACCTTTGACTGTGTGGATCACAACAAACTTGAAAATTCTCAAAGAGATGGGAATACCAGACCACCTGACCTGCCTCTTGAGAAACCTATACACAGCTTAGGAAGCAGCAGTTAGAACTGGACATGAAACAACAGACTGGTTCCAAATAGGAAAAGGAGTATGTCAAGGCCGTATATTGTCACCCTGCTTATTTAACTTATATGCAGAGTACATCATGAGAAACACTGGGCTGGAGGAAGCACAAGCTGGAATCAAGATTGCCGGGAGAAATATCAATCACCTCAGATATGCAGATGACACCACACTTATGACAGAAAGTGAAGAGGAACTAACAAGCCTCTTGATGAAAGAGAAAGAGGAGAGTGAAAAAGTTGGCTTAAAACTCAACATTCAGAAAACTGAGATCATGGCATCTGGTCCCATCATTTCATGACAAATAGATGGGGAAACAGTGGAAACAGGGTCAGACTCATTTTGGGGGGCTCCAAAATCACTGCAGATGTTGATTGCAGCCATGAAATTAAAAGATGCTTATCCTTGGAAGGAAAGTTATGAGCAATCTAGATAGCATATTCAAAAGCAAAGACATTACTTTGCCAACAAAGTTCCGCCTAGTCAAGGCTATGGTTTTTCCAGTGGTCATGTATGGATGTGAAAGTTGGACTGTGAAGAAGGCTGAGCACCGAAGAATTGATGCTTTTGAACTGTGGTGTTGGAGAAGACACTTGAGAGTCCCTTGGACTGCAAGGAGATCCAACCAGTCCATTCTAAAGGAGATCAGTCTTGGGTGTTCATTGGAAGGACTAATGCTGAAGCCAAAATTTCAGTACTTTGGCCACCTCATGCGAAGAGTTGACTTATTGGAAAAGACTCTGATGCTGGGAAGGATTGGGGGCAGGAGGAGAAGGGGACGACAGAGGATGAGATGGCTGGATGCCATCAACTCGATAGACATGAATTTGAGTGAACTCTGGGAGTTGGTGATGGACAGGGAGGCCTGGCATGCTGTGATTCATGGGGTTGCAGAGTCGGACACAACTGAGTGACTGAACTGATCTGAACTGATTAAAGATAAAACCATGTCCATACCATTTGAATCTAAAACCTACCTTCGTTAAGTTCACCTTAAGGGTATAATTTCCTGGATATGAAAAGACAGACATGGGAGCCTCTTTAATGCAGCATTATTAATAGTAATGAAGAGAAATGACATGCCCAGAAGACCCCCAATCTAGTGGATGGTTTCACAGGATGACAGCATGTCCTGCAGGCTTCAGTCTGCATTGTCTATGAGTAGATTTCAAAAGGATGACCAATAGCTGGGTTTTTTGTTTGTCCAACACTTGTAGTCAACTTTTTAAATGTAAATTTATTGTCTTAATTTAAAAATTAGTAGATTTCACTTCAAGCATTGCCTTAGGACTTCTCTAGAAAAATCAGCAACTCTGAGCTATCTGTATCTCCACATGATAACAATCAGCTGAAACTGGAAATAATCTCATCTATAGTTTGACATCTTCTTATACCATTCCTGGTCCACTTGTGTATGTTACCTGCCTAATACCTGTGTTTTAAGTGTTAGGTATAATAGTAATTAGGCTAATAATTCATTACATCTTGCCAGGGGCATTGAGCTATCAAAGATTTGATATACCCACCTTTTAAATAACTTGTTTTTTTTCCTAATTATAAAAGTAAGGCATAGCTGCTATAGAAAAGTTAGAAGCATAGAAATGCATAAAAAATAAATGTCAATAATCTGATTCTTCCTAAAGATAACTCTGGTGGAATTTGTGTATATATAACTTGAAATTATGCTTTGTATTCTGCTATTTTCCAGACTCGCATGTCCAAGGCATTGCAATGAAAGAAATATTGCATCATTTTGATAACTGTGTAATATTCCATGGTACAGATGTACCATAGTTATTCTTCTAATGTTGGACATTTAGATTCTTTGTGTTTTGTGGGGGGAGGGGTCTTTTGGGTTTTGGGGGGGTTTTTGTAATATATAATGCTATAGTGAAGATCTTTTACTACAGTTTAATGACTTTCTTTTTGTAATATCTATAAGAGGGATTTCCAGAAATGGATCTTCTGGATCAAAGCATATGAGCATTTTTAAGGTCCTTGATATAGAGAGGATTGCCAAATTGCTTTCCTAAAGGTTAGTTGGATCAATTTGTATTCTCATAGTAGAGAACAGGCCCATTCTTAAGTTTGTATGTTTTCCCCAGGATACAGATAGTTTGGGGGCCATATCTACTGTGATTGCTTCTAAAGTCAGTTTAATTCTATTGAATGGGGTCATTATCTATATCAGTTAACACCTAAATAACTTTCGTCAGTCAGAGTCTTGCCCGACTCCAGAATGAACCCAAGAAGAACTGAACCAAAGAGACGAATATCATTTCTAAGGTCAGGTCTGCATACTTGCCCACATGCAGAAAAGGTGGGAAATGAAAAGGTACGAGAAACAGTCACCATGACCTCCCTGACTTTCCCCATAAATGCTTTCCAGAGGACCATCTCAAAGGCACAAGCTCGCTGAGGACTTTCCTGCCACTTGGCTGCATCAAGAGTGAAAGGAGTTACAAAGTGATCCACTTTCAAAGGCAGTTCCCTCCAGATGTGTCAGCCCCAGGTACCAAGGCCCCATACCAGATGTGATCCCTGGGAGCTGAGGTGAGGGGAAGAGCTTGGCGTGCACAGCTGCAGGTGATGAGGTCATCAGCACAGTTTGGGAAATGGATGAGTTCACTTGGGAAAGGAAAAAAAAAATGTCACTTTTCTTTTTCTTGTTTGAAGTCACTAAGCTTCAGGGTTCAGGAGGGAATTGTTGCTCTGACTTTATTCTCTGGGAGGCGGGTGGCTGCCTGCCAGAGGCAGCTGCATGCAGGGTCATTTGCATTGCATGTCCTCTCTGGTTTTGAAGGGGAGCTCTTCCTTCCCCTTAGACCGTCTGCTTCTTTAGAGTCAGGGCCACTGCCTCACACAGATTGTATTCGCCCTTTAATCTTTTCCCCACCCCTCCCTCTCCCTGACTTACTCCATGCAGTTTAACAAGCTTCCCAGACAGGTCCTGCGGACTCATCCCAATCACTTTGAAAGCCAGCTGGCAGACAAAGGAGGAATTATTTCCTACACTCCTGGTGGCTGGGTGCTGGAGAGAGGTACTTTTGGGGACACACCGGGGTCCCCTTGCATCTCTCCCTCTCTCTCACCCTTCACCCCGAGGTGCTGACACCTAGTAGCTGGGACCTCAGCTGGGTCTGACCTCCTGAAGCACAGTTAAGACTGCTGAACTTTCAGCTGGCCCTGACAAACCTAATGGGGCCCTGAGAGAGCAGTTTCCCAGAAGGAGAAGCAAATTCTCTTTTGTGTCTGGGCACATTCTTGAAGTTTCACCAAGGTGATGCCGGGGCTAAAAGGGTTGGAGAGCTGGTTCTCTGATGTGGAGAAACTTGCTTGCAGTACAATGAGGCACCTCTTTTCTTTTGGAGGGTGCAGGGAAAAGAAATCAGAGAGGAGTGAGACAGAAGGTAGCCTAGGCAGGAGATGGGGACACAAGGCCTTTTTTTTTTCTCTGCAGAAAAAAAAGCTCATTTCTAGTGAGCCAATTGCTTATTAAGTGACAAGAATGTTTCAGGTGTCATTTTATTTTCTCTCTCTCCAGTTAGAGATGATTTCAGCCATTATTTTAGAAATGATACCAAATGGAGAATAAGTGGTCCATTTCAGTTTGATCTTTTTAAAATTCAGACTGGATAGAGGCCATGTGCCTTGAACCAATCAAAAGAACAGAGAGATGTAATAGTCACTGTTGAACACGGATGTCACGGAACAGCCGCCGTGTTATTAAGCCCCCAAATGTTCCTCCTATCCTCAGAGAATCTAGCAATCAATAAAGCAGAGGGCTGTTTGGTAGCTTCAGATGGACTTTGCTTCTTCCCAGTGGCATTTGGGAGGTCTTGATTCTCACTATTAATGTCACTATGAAGCATCTGGAAGAGGTTTTGAATTTTTAATTATTTAGTGTGAGAGTACTTCTAATTATCTAGAATGTAAATAACCATTCTCCTCAATATTTTCTCCAACAATCCACTTTGACAGAAAACAGGCAAAAAAAAAAAAAAAAGGAGGGAGGGCGAAGTAACATCAGACATTAAAAAAAAATTATGTGTTTCAAAGACTATCACAATCTCCCAAGCTTTCTGATATCCAATTTTTATAGCGAAGATACTGAAATGCTTCAAGTAGGAAAGAAAAGAGCTAGGGCTTCCCTGATGGCTCAGTGGTAAAGAATCTGCCTGCCAAGGTGGGAGACGTGGGTTCGATCCCTGACCCTGTAAGATCCCACATGCCTCGGGGCAACTAAGCTCAAGGGCCGTAACAACTGAGCTCATGCGCTGCAACTACTGAAGCTAGAGAGCCTGGAGCCCGAGCTCCACAGCAACAAAAGCCCCCACAGTGGGAAGCCCGCACATCACAAGCAACAGTAGGCCCTCCTTGCTATAACTAAAGAAAAGCCTGCCCCGCAGCTGAGGCCCGCACGGCCAAAATAATAAATAACTTTTAAAAAGCCTGTGTTTAAAAGGAAAGAAAAGAAGAAAAGTACCTTTATTTCCCTGCCATTTATACCAGATGGTGGTTAACACTGCCACACACCTCATTTTGTTTAATCTTCATAATAACCTGGCAATATATTTTATCCCCATTTAACAGACTAACTTCTGATTCCATACATTTCAAACCCAGTTTCTCCTCCTTCCTTAAGTACATAGTTTCAGCACCAAGCACCAAGGGACATGTTCATATGGAGAGTTATCTTCTCCTTGTGCCCTGGCTCTTTGTGTCACGTTGCCAGTCTGAAGGTATATGTACCTGGAAGCCATTCTTATACCGAGATGGACAGCAATTAAGTGACCATAGGAAGAAGTGACTTTGATCCTCATAAATCAGACTCACTAAAGCCCAAACTAAGTGAATCTCCAACTCAACTGCTTTGTATCACTCCAACTCCACAAAATGGGGGAAATACAGAAGTCGAAACCGAAACAGCAGTCAACTCATTGGACTTAAAAATACCTTATTTTTGCTACAAACATGTGAACACATTGCTAGGATCCCTCTCAGGGCCTCAAAGGGGCCCAGAAGCTTAAGCTTTATTAGCTTCATGGTAAATTGGCCTCTGCCCAGGGATCCTGCCATTGTCCACAGCTTTTGGCATTGACTTCAGAGCTTACTTCATGCTTGTCTGAATAGTTTTGCTGGTAGCTTTATGGGTTGATTGGACTTTGGGAAACAACCAAAGTCTTTTGGACTCAAATGTCATGGGGTTCAGGTAATTGGTCAGGCTGTGGAGTCCCCTTTTAAAGGCAAAGGGTTTTCTTCTGTTGCTCATTAACTATATCTGAGAATAGTTCTCTGAGACAGGGATTGGCCCTGCAAACCAAAAATACAGCCCAGGATCATTCCAAGATCATTCAACAGAGTACTCGCATCTCTCAAGACCCAGAGTCAGCCTGTAACTTGGCCAGTTGTCCTGTTCCTTCAAGCGCACAGAAAGCAGAACCCAGGGCTGGGGTGCCCCTTGGCTGCACACGCCAGACATGGGGGATTTGGTTATCCTTACAGCTAACAGCTCTCAGGAGCTGTCTTTGGGGAAGGGTTTTGTTGTGCCCAAACTTCATCCCATGGCTTTAATCCCACTGCATTTGTCATCTTCAGCCTCACTGAATACAGAGAAAGAGAGGCTTCAACCAGCTTGCCAGAGAGGTAAATAGGTTTAAACTTCACCACAGATGGCCTCATCTCTCAGTGCCAGATTTTCATCAACAACTGGTGTAGCTAGTGACAGGGCAAAGAACCACAGCTAAGCCTGGCTCTTGTCCACCTTGCTGATAACAGAGACCACGTAGGTGGGGGTTGGGGGGACAGAAAGGGGAAAATGGAAGTGAGGGATTGAGGGGTGAAAGGGAGGCATCGTGTTAGAAGCTGGGAAAAAACACTGCAACAGGAAAAGAATGAGAACCTAAGAGTATTTTGTCTGATTTATTTATTTACTAATTGCCTGCCACATTCCATAAAAGACTGATTCCCCCCCCCCCCGCCGCCCCTTTTCTTCTGAGTTAGAGCCAGACCAAGCTCAAAATTGCCCTTTTCGTTCTCTTCTTTGGGTTTATAGGGAGGGGAAAGATAATGGTTAAAAATGACTTGTCATTTTAAAACTTCATTCTTCCTCTCTCCCTATGTCATCAGCCTCTACTTTCCCACTATTCTCAACTTCTTTTCCTCAAAAACAGGGCAATTACAGCACGTATGCATTTGCCAGTGCGGTACAGCCATACTTCAGCAGTTAACTAGAATGAGGAGAAAAAGAGAGAATCACACACAAAAAAATTAAAAGGAAGGAAAGGAAAAACATGAACTGATCTGTAATCTTTGGGAAGTTGCCAGAATCCTTGGCTAACAAACCAATTCCATTCCACGATGCATGTGCACGGGTGTGTGTGTGTGCACTGCACATCTCTAAGCCTGAGTGAGCACAGAACATTCAACTCTCCATGAATTGCTGGGATATATGAGGCATAAGAAGAGCTACTAGTGGCGGTCATGGTCCACGCAATTATCAAAGAACTGCTCTCCTGATCAGGTTTTGTGCTAAACACACCAGAAAAAGAAAGGGAGCACCGATGGCTGCTTGCTTGGCATTTCTTTGTAGTCTGGCCCTTTTCTTCCCCTGAGGTGGTTGTTAACCGGGGTTGTGTGAAACCCCTTCTGTGCAGAAACGAGTTTCTGCTTTGAAGCCGGAGAGTCTTTGTTCTTCACCTAAGTTTGTGCCATTTTCGAAAGGAGTATTTGTATTGAAGTCTGGTCAATGCCTGCCACCCAGAATTCAGTGAGGCTATTTGCCAGGTGGGAAAACATTGTGATAGTCGGACCAGACGGGACAGGGTGGGTTGGGGGCAGAGGAAGGATGAGGAGGCATTGCCTGCGTATAAAAATGCAGAATAAGACACTGTAAAAGTTGGCTTGGATTTGGGGGGAGTCAGAGTTCACAGTACTCCTCTGGGATTTGAATGCTCCAAAAATGACTGTTTGGGAACAGAGAAGAAGAGGGGAGAAACGCAAGTGGGATGTATTGCTGGATTATAGAAAAAGAAGTGGGAGGGAAGGGTAGAAATGTATGTAATATATACAATCCCCTAGTAACTGGCATAGAAATGTATGTAATATATAGAATCCCTTAGTAACTGGCACTGAGACCAGGCATGGGTTTAGAAGGTACCAGCATAGAAAGCAGTAGTTTTCAGGGTTTCCCCAAAATGCTTCTTCCAATTCACTTTTTGAAATGTATACTCAAAAATTTTAATTTGGAAAGCAACTCAATTGCATTTTGAATCTCTAATGCACCAATGTGAAGTGGATTTCCATTTACCCAGAGTTAGGTTTCAAGATTGGCAAATATTGCTTTTTAACCAAATTGGCTTGAATATCCTTAAATTTCACATTAATTACATATATCCCTGAATAGTAATGCTTATTCACACTAAAGCTGAGGAAGCACTGACCTAAAGGGATAAACAAACAAAAAGAGTGGGTTAGCTTGTCTGTTATCCTTTCCCAGCATCATCCAGTCCAGCTGTGATGCAGGTGAGAGTAGAGACCTCTCTGGGGCTTGGCAAGAGGATTTACTCCTACTCCTTTCAGTGTGGAGCCCCCATTACCTAATACAGGACAAGATTATTTTGTTGTTGTGACAATTAAGCTAGATGATGTACTTCCTTTTTATGGCAGGGAGTTGTCCCTAAAGTTGTGTGTAAATTTGCTCCTAATTCAGCTCCACTGTATATCAAAGCATTCACTGTTGGCTCAGTCAGTGCTACTGTGGATTAGCAGGTGAACTCAAGCAAGTCACTTAAGGTCTCTTCAAGTCTATGTATCCGTGGTCTAGATGGCTTTAGGATTCCCTTACTGAGAACTGTTCATGCTGCTATTAATACAATTAAAACCTCATCTTTAGGCTGATAGCATCACACTGGGCATTAATTGTGTTGCATTGTAGTCCCATGACAGGGTCATTCAGGAAGGGAGAGGTGGTCAGCATATGAAATGGTGAAATTTGCTCTGTCCTGGAGCCAGAAGCTGTCCCTCACACTCTGAATGAACACCTACAATCCTAGACTTGGGGCCCAGGGTAAAATGGGAAAACACATGATCACTAACTAGAAAAAAATATATCTCAACCCAGACTCTAGTGCCGGGGCACTTCATCATTCCTGATTTTTGAGGTGACTTGTAGTATATACACATTGCACGCTCTGTCACTCAGTGGTGTCCTGCTTGTTGTGACCCCAGGGACCATATGCCAAAAGGCTTCTCTGTCCGAGGGATTTCCAGGCAAGAATACTGGAGTGGGTTGCCATTTTCCTCCTCCAGGGGATCTTCTCAACCCAGGGATCAAACCTACCTCTCCTGAGTCTCCTGAATTGGCAGGCAGATTTTTTTTTTTTTTTTTTTTTAACCACTGAGCCACTTGGAAAGCCCCACAGTGAGTATGCATTAGCAGATACCTAATGTGTGAAAAGGAACCCTTTCAAATCAACATTATTTGAGTATTTATTCAACATTTATTTATGGACAGAAACTCTCCTTCTAGAACAACAACAAAAAAAGTGTGTTCAGGAACAGGTTCACATGACTAATTCTTTGGCTGAAATAAACTCAACGTACAAAAGAAAACTCAACAAAAGTTTATTAAGAAGTAGATTCAGAGTTTGAAGTTAAAGGACTTAAAAATATTTTAAGTATAGATGTAGTGAAGACATAAAAGCCAAAAATTATTGCTTACATCCTTTGAACTAGAAATGAAGATGCCCCAGAGGCATGTTACAGGGTAAACCATCAAATTGCATTGGCGGGAAAAGCACATACAGTAGCTGAGACAATAAAGCCTTCTATAGTTGAATTGCTAAATACCTGCTATATGAAAAGTCAGTAAAAAGAATTCAAGCACTGTCACATTCCAATACTATAGTAACTCCTTGAGTTAAAGGTTTAGCTGGAAACATACAGACTGAGTTGCCCTCTTTTCTGTAGAATTGTACTTTTGCCTCACAAATGGAAGAATCTACAAAAAACGATTTTGCTTGTATTGATATTTGTCCAATATCAGCACCAACAAATCATTAAAGAAGATTATCCATTATTTGAATGCCTGATAACAAGCATGAGTAGTGCTGAAATAATGTTCCATACATTTTCTAAAAAATTTTTTTGATTAATTTTGGAAAAACCACATTGACCTTGTGTTGATGTTACAAAATAATGGTGGATAAAACTGCCCACATAGGGCTTCCCTGGTGGCTCTGCAGTAAAGAATCCTCCAGCCAATGCAGGAGATGTAAGTTAGATCCCTGGGTTGGGATGATTCCCTGGAGAAGGAAATGGCATGGCAACCCGCTCCTGTATTCTTACCTAGAAATCTCATGGACAGGGGAGCCTGGCAGGCTACAGTCCATGGGGTGGCGAAAGAGTCGAACATGACTTCGTGACAAGACAACAATGACAAAATGTAAGTCACATCTCAATATACAGAAAAGGCCTTTGAAATACTTAGAACAATATAATCATAAGATATGAAAGCAAAGAATAACCCCCCCAAAATTATAAACAATTGAAAAAAGTTGCTTGCATCTTGGCACAAATCACAGTGATGGCACCAAACTATGCCAGGAGCTACTGTATTCTTTACACACCGAAAGTAAAAATAAATGCTTGTTGCACTTAAGGTCATGCTTGATGAAGCAATAAGAAGATTCAGATCAGATCAGATCAGTCTCTCAGTCGTGTCCGACTCTTTGCGACTCCATGAACTGCAGCACGCCAGGTCTCCCTGTCCATCACCAACTCCCGGAGGTCACTCAGACTCATATCCATCGAGTCAGTGATGCCATCCAGCCATCTCATCCTCTGTCGTCCCCTTCTCCTCCTGCCCCCAATCCCTCCCAGCATCAGAGTCTTCTCCAATGAGTCAACTCTTCGCATGAGGTGGCCAAAATACTGGAGTTTCAGCTTTAGCATCATTCCTTCCAAAGAAATCCCAGGGCTGATCTCCTTCAGAATGGACTGGTTGGATCTCCTGGCAGTCCAGGGGACTCTCAAGAGTCTTCTCCAGCACCACAGTTCAAAAGCATCAATTCTTCAGCGCTCAGCCTTCTTCACAGTCCAGCTCTCACATCCATACATGACCACAGGAAAGACCATAGCCTTGACTAGGTGAACCTTTGTTGGCAAAGTGATGTCTCTGCTTTTGAATATGCTATCTAGGTTGGTCATAACTTTCCTTCCAAGGAGTAAGCGTCTTTTAATTTCATGGCTGCAGTCATCATCTGCAGTGATTTTGGAGCCCAGAAAAATAAAGTCTGACACTGTTTCCACTGTTTCTCCATCTATTTCCCATGTAATGATGGGACCAGACGCCATGATCTTCGTTTTCTGAATGTTGAGCTTTAAGCCAACCTTTTCACTCTCCACTTTCACTTTCATCAAGAGGCTTTTAGCCCCTCTTCACTTTCTGCCATAAGGGTGGTGTCATCTGCATATCTGAGGTTATTGATATTTCTCCCAGCAATCTTGATTCCAACTTGTGTTTCTTCCAGTCCAGCATTTCTCATGATGTACTCTGCATATGAGTTAAATAAACATGGTGACAATATACAGCCTTGACGTACTCCTTTTCCTATTTGGAACCAGTCTGTTGTTCCATGACCAGTTCTAACTGTTGCTTCCTGACCTGCATACAGATTTCTCAAGAGGCAGATCAGGTGGTCTGGTATTCCCATCTCTTTCAGAATTTTCCACAGTTTCTTGTGATCTACACAGTCAAAGGCTTTGGCATAGTCAATAAAGCAGAAATAGATGTTTTTCTGGAACTCTCTTGCTTTTTCCATGATCCAGCGGATGTTGGCAATTTGATCTCTGGTTCCTCTGCCTTTTCTAAAACCAGCTTGAACATCAAGAAGTTCACGGTTCACATATTGTTGAAGCCTGGCTTGGAGAATTTTGAGCATTACTTTACTAGCGTGTGAGATGAGTGCAATTGTGCGGTAGTTTGAGCATTCTTTGGTATTGCCTTTCTTTGGGATTGGGATGAAAACTGACCTTTTCCAATCTTGTGGCCACTGCTGAGTTTTCCAGATTTGCTGGCATATTGAGTACAGCACTTTCACAGCATCATCTTTCAGGATTTGGAATAGCTCCACTGGAATTCCATCACCTCCACTAGCTTTGTTCCTAGTGATGCTTTCTAAGGCCCACTTGACTTCACATTCTAGGATGTCTGGCTTTAGGTCAGTGATCACACCATCATGATTATCTGGGTCATGAAGATCTTTTTTGTACAGTTCTTCTGTGTATTCTTGCCACCTCTTCTTAATATCTTCTGCTTCTGTTAGGTCCATACCATTTCTGTCCTTTATCGAGCCCATCTTTGCATGAAATGTTCCTTTGGTATCTCTGATTTTCTTGAATAGATCCTTAGTCTTTCCCATTCTGTTGTTTTCCTCTATTTCTTTGCATTGATCGCTGAAGAAGGCTTTCTTATCTCTTCTTGCTATTCTTTGGAACTCTGCATTCAGATGTTTATATCTTTCCTTTTCTCCTTTGCTTTTTGCTTCTCTTCTTTTCACAGCTATTTATAAGGCCTCCCCAGACAGCCATTTTGCTTTTTTGCATTTCTTTTCCATGGGGATGGTCTTGATCCCTGTCTCCTGTACAATGTCACGAACCTCATTCCATAGTTCATCAGGCACTCTATCTATCAGATCTAGGCCCTTAAATCGATTTCTCACTTCCACTGTATAATCATAAGGGATTTGATTTAGGTCATACCTGAATGGTCTAGTGGTTTTCCCTACTTTCTTCAATTTCAGTCTGAATTTGGCAATAAGGAGTTCATGGTCTGAGCCACAGTCAGCTCCTGGTCTTGTTTTTGCTGATTGTATAGAGCTTCTCCGTCTTTGGCTGCAAAGAATATAATCAATCTGATTTCGGTGTTGACCATCTGGTGATGTCCATGTATAGAGTCTTCTCTTGTGTTGTTGGAAGAGGGTATTTGCTATGACCAGTGCATTTTCTTGGCAAAACTCTATTAGTCTTTGCCCTGCTTCATTCCGTATTCCAAGGCCAAATTTGCCTGTTACTCCAGGTGTTTCTTGACTTCCTACTTTTGCATTCCAGTCCCCTATAATGAAAAGGACATCTTTTTTGGGTGTTAGTTCTAAAAGGTCTTGAAGGTCTTCATAGAACCGTTCAACTTCAGCTTCTTCAGCGTTACTGGTTGGGGCATAGACTTGGATTACTGTGACATTGAATGGTTTGCCTTGGATACGAACAGAGATCATTCTGTCGTTTTTGAGATTGCATCCAAGTACTGCATTTCGGACTCTTTTGTTGACCATGATGGCCACTCCATTTCTTCTGAGGGATTCCTGACCGCAGTAGTAGATATAATGGTCATCTGAGTTAAATTCACCCATTCCAGTCCATTTTAGTTTGCTAATTCCTAGAATGTCAACATTCACTCTTGCCATCTCTTGTTTGACCACTTCCAATTTGCCTTGATTCATGGACCTGACATTCCAGGTTCCTATGCAATATTGCTCTTTACAGCATCAGACTTTGCTTCTATCACCAGACACATCTACAGCTGGGTATTCTTTTTGCTTTGGTTCCATCCCTTCATTCTTTCTGAAGTTATTTCTCCACTGATCCCCAGTAGCATATTGGGCCCTTACTGACCTGGGGAGTTTCTCTTTCAGTCCCCTATCATTTTGCCTTTTCATACTGTTCATGGGGTTCTCAAGGCAAGAATACTGAAGTGGTTTGCCATTCCCTTCTCCAGCGGACCACACCCTGTCAGATCTCTCCACCATGACCCGCCCATCCTGGGTTGCCCCACAGGCATGGCTTAATTTCATTGAGTTAGACAAGGCTGTGGTCCTAGTGTGATTAGATTGACTAGTTTTCTGTGAGTATGGTTTCAGTGTGTTTGCCCTCTGATGCCCTCTTGCAAGACCTACCGTCTTACTTGGGTTTCTCTTACCTTGGGCGTGGGGTATCTCTTCCCAGCTGCTCCAGCAAAGCACAGCCATCGCACCTGGCCTACCCGCGAGCGGCGCACTGAGAGCGCCTGGCCTACCCGCGAGCGGCGCACTGAGAGCATGGCCGAGAAGGAGCTACCCCACGACCGAGGAAGGACGGCGGTGAGGACCTGCGCACTAAGCACGGCCGAGAGGAGCTACCCCAAGACCGAGGTCAGGAAGGGCGGCGGTGAGGAGAGACCCCTTGTCCAAGGTAAGGTGCGATGGCTGTGCTTTGCTGGAGCAGCCGGGAAGAGATACCCCACGCCCAAGGTAATAAGAAAATTACTTTTTATTAAACTTGACCCTTCAGCCCACATTTAAAAATTCTGTGACAAAATGGGATGTAGACTCAAAGCACTTCTGCACACTGAGATACAATGATTTACTTCTATGAACATACTGAAGAAAAGCAGTTACATGCTTTAGTTGCAAGCTGAATTACTTTTTCCATGGAAAGCCATTTTTACTTGAAAGTATGACATATAAAAACTGAGACTATTTCGAGCTGGGTATTTGGCTGATGTTTTCTAGAAAATGACCTAAGTAAACCTATGGCTTTAAAGAAAACAGCTGATACTATTTGCTGCCAGTGATGAAAGCGGAACTTTCAAACAAAACTGCAAATTTTGGTAAACTTGTCACCATGAGCTTTATGGTTTCCTGATACTTGTGTTCTCTTCTGATGACATCAACAGTGATGTTTATGAACTTTGTAATGCCTTATGTTTGTGATATTTTCTTATGTTATTACATATTTTGTTTATATTATGATTTGATGTTTTACAAGGAAACACATCTGTGGTTCACCCAGTGAACCAATATTTTCCAAATAACTAATACCTGATGTTACAAAATCCTGCCTGGTTAAAAGATCCATTCAAAATACAAAGTGGGCCAATAAACTTTTGTGTGACAGAATAAAAAAAGTTATGGATTAGTTTCAGATTATACATTTAAATTAACTTTTAGGAAACTACCACTTGTCAAGTTTTGGTGGAGTGTCAAAGAATTTCCACAATCATCTGAAAAAGCTATTGAAACACTTCCCCCTTTTCCACCTACACAATTGCGTGAGGCTGGGTTTTCTTCATGTTGTTCAACCAAAATAACATATCGTACTCTTTTTGGTAAATTTTTGTGAAAGAAAAAGAGTGGTAAGATATAGTTACTTTGAAAATATTTATACTAGCATGTAATTTCTTTAAGAGAGTCATTTAATTCATCTTTTACAAATTTGTTTTAATTTCTAATAATATATATATGGCCCTCATAAAAGTTTGGGGAGATATTCAATGATATTCAGGGGAATAAAGAAGCCCTAAAGTGCAGAAGAATTGATGCTTTTGTATTGTGGTGTTGGAGAAGACTCTTGAGAGTCCTTTGGACTGCAAGGAGATCCAACCAGTCCATCCTAAGGGAAATCAGTGCTGGGTGTTCATGGGAAGGACTGATGTTGAAGCTGAAACTCCAATATTTTGGCCACCTGATGGAAAGAGCCGGGGAAGGCAATGGCACCCCACCCCAGTACTTTTGCCTGGAAAATCCCATGGACAGAGAACCCTGGTAGGCTCCAGTCCATGGGGTCGCTAAGAGTCAGACACGACTGAGCGACTTCACTTTCACTTTTCACTTTCATGCATTGGAGAAGGAAATGGCAACCCACTCCAGTATTCTTGCCTGGAGAATCCCAGGGACGGAGGAGCCTGGTAAGCTTCCATCTGTGGGGTCGCACAGAGTTGGACACGACTGAAGCGACTTAGCAGCAGCAGCAGCAGATGGAAAGAACTGACTCATTTGAAAAGACACTGATGTTGAGAAAGATTGAAGGCAGGAGGAGATGGCATCACAGACTCATTGGACATGAGTTTGGGTAAATTCCGGGAGTTGGTGATGGACAGGGAGGCCTGGCGTGCTGCAGTTCACGGGGTTGCAAAGAGTCGGACACGATGGAGTGACTGAACTGAACTGAACTGAAAGCCAAAATACGTGAGAACTGTGAAATTATTTCATTGTATCTTACTCTGTCTCCCTCACTACATTGGGCTGCTCAAGAATATGCGCTGCATCCTATTTGAATCTGTAACTATCCTCCATGCCTGGTATTTGGTAGATACTAAGTAAGCAATCACTATAGGAATGAATGCATCAGTGATTCAACTTTAGTGTCTGAAATTTTCCTGCATTCTGTAATGCTGTTCTTGGCCTCACTGACCAAGAAAAACTCCTGCCATCACAATGTCCAGGTTGTGAAGAAAAACATAAAAGAAACATCACACATTCTTTCACATGCCATTCAAGATCCTCTGTGACATCCCCTCTAACCTCGCCTCCGCCACTCCCTGCCTGAGATTTTATATTTCAGCAGCATCAAACTACTAGTCACATGCTTGATTATTTCCCCCAGCACCCAAAATCTACACACACACACACATCACAAAACCTGAACTTTGAAGGTTCAGATCAGGCTTGGACACAAGGCATGTCTCTATTCTCTGTGCTACCATAATACTCTATGCTTCATTTTCTCATTGCACATGCAATACTTTGCCTATAATTGCCTCTTTGTGTGTATGTCTTCCTTTCCCGACTATCAGTTCACACATTCTTATATCCTCAGTACCATACATGGACTCTGACACCTAATAGGTACTTAATAAGAATGAATTACACTGAAATGGTTCCTTTTCATGATAAAGCTTAGGTATAAGTCATCCAAGCCCCATTCAATTTCACTTCCTTTTATTGAACAGTTACATGTAACAACGACTGTGGTGAGCATTCGGGATTATAAATATTTAAATCAGTGACCTTACAGTCTAATGGAAGAGAGAGAGAGACTTGAAATGACCGACTACAATAAGCAAGCTATATACAAGTGTTCCTACAGAGCTCAGGAGAAGTATAGTCCTTCAATAGATACCTAGAACACCTTCCATGTGGCAAAACACTTGTGCAAGACCCTCATGGAAGCATGTGCCCTCAGTGAATGTAAAGTCTTGTGAAGGAGACAAGCATTAAACAAATGTCACACAAAAGAGATGTGTAATTACAAACAGTGTGCAGGACTGGGAAAGAAAGATCATAAAAAGATACTGTCATCAGGGATAAGTTTTGACTGGGGAGGGAAAACAGATCAGATTAGGTATTTCTGAGAAAGTGCCCTGAATGTGCAGGTGGGTGGGTGTGCCATGGGGTTATCCATCATCGGAGGAGCAGAGGGAGTACTGAGGAAAGCGGTGAGAAGGCTGGGTCATTGGCTGGGGAAGAAGGCTTGCTATGAACATCAGCACTTGCCAGGTTTGCTGGGCTGGAGAGCTGGAGGAGGAAGGGAGGGATGAATATGGTGCAGCACCCAGGCCTGAAGAAACCTAGGGCCAAGTTTGGATACTTCCGTGTTCCTCTTGTGATAGGCTGAACCGTGATTCTGGGTGGTCTGTATTCATCTCACATAAGCCCTCACAAGATAAATAGAGCCTGTTTCCTCAATTAACTACTTTTAAGAGAAAGGTTTTCTTATGTATTTTTCCATTGGCACTTCCCCATAGGGCACCTAAAAACTTGATTTATCATAAATGTTTCACCCAGAATACGTGTACAGTAATACGAATATAGCATATTTAAATGCTCTCCTCAAACAAATTTGCTGGCAGTGACCACAAACCATAAATAAAGGAAAAAAATAGCGCAGCTGTGGTTGTTTCCAGAATAACTAGATAGACCCCTACTCGGGCTACTGCCCAGAAGCTGACAAATAGTTCAAGAGAGTCATGGTGATATTATGGGAACATCCATCCTGGGGCTGGGACCAACTCTTACTTAAGGGTTGGCCCTTCCAATGGGAGGAATTTACTAGCAAGGCTCCATAGTTTTTTCAGCTGGTTTGCTAAAAAAATAGGGAAGGAGAAACCAGGGCTGACCAATGAGCAACCTACATCCTGTCGAGTAATTAAGGTCCACTGCCTAACTGGCTCAGTGCCTGCCAAAGCAGGATATGTGGGTTTGATCCCTGGGTTGGGAAGATCCCCTGGAGAAAGAAATGGCAACCCACTCCAGTACTCTTGCCTGGGAAATCCCATGGACAGAGAAACCTGGTGGACTATAATACAGTCCACAGGGTGGCAAAGAATTGGACACAACTGAGCAACTGAGCTTGCACACATCTTAAGGGTAAACCCCAGCTTAACCATGAACTTGCCCTGTGACCTCGGTTGTTTAACCTACCTGTCACTCATATGTTCCTCTGTAAAATGAAATAATACCAGTTACAGGTGTTAACTGAGATAATGGAAATCCATGCTTAGCACAGCATTTACTACAGGTCATCTGTTCTTACCATGACTCCCCAGCCTCAATAAGTCAGCAAGGAGGGTTTACAAGGCTCAATGTGTCAGGCCTCAAGACCAGCCTAGTTGTCTGCTTCACCCCTCAGCTGTAACCACTCATTTGGCATCTGAAGGACATAGTTATTGTAAGAAATCACCCCGTTTTTAGTCTTCATGCAGATAGCATTCATTTCATGAAATCCTAGCCAACAAGCCTTGTGAGATTTTACCCCCTTCCTTGTTGCTGTAACTTCTATACCCTGTAAAAAATATTCTAAGGAAGTTCTCTATTAAAATCTAAAACAAGGTTCTAAAAGAGCCCTTTCTTCACAGAATTTGCCAACTGCTCCCTTTATGGTTCTGAACAGACGCTGCTGCCTTAAGAAGAGCAGCCCCCTCCCCTGTCCCTCACCTACCCTCCCAGCATGGGGGCACCCAAGTCCCCACTCAGATCGGAGGACTTTCACGAGCCCTCACTTGACACCCACCAACATCCTGAAACCAAAGTGAAACCAAAAGCCTACCACATTCACCCAAGACTGGGCAAAGCATGAAGTAATCACAGATTTTGATATTTTTCCACCCTCAAGCACCCTCAAGCACCCTCAAGGTCCAATGTGTCTGTGTGAGAAAAGTGACTCTCTCTTACGTAACCCACAGTGGAACAAGGATCAGTAGAAACCGCATCAAGATTGTGCTTGGTGAGAAGTTAGAAAGACTTTCAAAAGTATACATTTGGCTTAAGCATTCCTGAAATATGAAATAACTAGAATAACACGCCTCTCTGACCTTTGCATAGGGCCTTTCATTGGAATATCTCAGGACCTCAAATGAAAGAAAGTACTTAGAACCTTGAAACACTTTTTAAAACCTGCAGACAGCTTAATGTGAGGGGTCTTGTGAACTGTTCGTTGTCAGGAGTTTCTAGCAAGTGTTATTTCTTCCTGAATTCCAAGAACCGAGTGCTCTGAAGTTTACATTCACACAGGATGAACAAGCCCACCACAGCATTAAAAAGGACAAAATACCTGATGTGGTTTTCTTTGAGGGACAGGGTTAACACCGGTACACACACATCCAGACCCCATTTCTGGCAAGGTGGCAGAGACGCAGGTGGCCTCCCACGGTTAGGGCCACACTAACATCACTCACACAATTTAAAACAAGTGCTGGGAACCAGAAAAGTAATTTTTGACAATAAACAAATGGCTCTTTAAAAGACAAAAATCTGTAGGGTGATAGAAAGCAGTGATAAAAGACAAGCATTTGGCTAAAGAGCATTTAATGAAGAAAAAAAAATGGACAGAATCATCATGCTGAAGGTTCTTGTACATATGAAGGGTGCTGAGTGATAGGGTTTATGAGTAACAAGAGGCAAAGAGAAATCTGAAATGAGGTGATTATTGCAGTCACACTGCTGAATTCTTTTCTACTTCAGTCTGGACAGTCAACATAAATCCTTCAGCTCTAGAATGGGTCCTGGAACAGGCAAAGGTTTTGTAAGGTTTATGGTGTTTTAGGTTTTATGAAGAGAAATTTGACTTTGGCATTAGGAAGAAGAAAAAAAAATCATTATATTACGGCCATTAAGACGTATGTATATCTGATTCTAGGACCTCCCTCAAAAAAGCTGTTGGTGCTCAAGGTAAGAAAACATTGTGCAATGTTTTAACAAGCATTTGCTATTCTGATTGGTATGGGCACTTGTCTTTTCTACCTTTAAGAGATGATATACATTTTTTTTTATTTTTATTTTTTTCATTTTGCTTAACTTTACAATATTGTATTGCTTTTACTATACATCAAGATGGATCCGCCACCAGTATACATGTGTTCCCCATCCTGAACCCTCCTCCCTCCCCCTCCCCACACCATCCCTCCAGGTCATCCCAGTGCTCTAGCCCCAGGCATCTGTTATCGGGCATCATACCTGGACTGACGACTCGTTTCAGATATGATATTATACATATTTCAATGCTATTCTCCCCAATCATCCCACCCTCTCCCGGTCCCAGAGTCCAAAAGTCTGTTCTATACATCAGTGTCTCTTTTGCTGTCTCATAAATAGGGTTATTTATACCATCTTTTCTACCTTTAAAAAAAGCCCTCTTACTTTTATGGTTATAAAATACTACATACTGGTATTAACATTGGTTATAAAACAATACAAATAATCGTACAGCTAAGAAACTCAGAATGAGTATTGAAGTCAGTTACACATGGATGTCAGTCTAAACAATTGCACTAAACATGGCTGCAAAAGCAAGTGTTGTCTATAAATTATTCTTAAAAGATTAGGTATAAAATATAAAAAAATAATAATTATAGCAATAATTGAATAAAATAATCTAGTGTTAACTACTCAAATTATGCTTTCAAAAGTTGGGAAATATGAAGCTGGAATAAAGCATGAAAAAATATAAGAATATTAAATTCTTTGTCTAAAATACAGAATTTCCAAAGATTCGTGTTTATTTTTTACTAATAACTAAGAAGATATTCGGGGAAGGCAATGGCACCCCACCCCAGTACTCTTGCCTGGAAAATCCCATGGACAGAGGTCCCTGGTGGGCCTCTGTCCATGGGGTCGCTAAGAGTCGGACCGGACTGAGTGACTTCACTTTCACTTTTCACTTTCATGCATTGGAGAAGGAATTGGCAACCCACTCCAGTGTTCTTGCCTGGAGAATCCCAGGGAAGGGGGAGCCTGGTGGGCTGCCGTCTATGGGGTCGCACAGAGTCGGACACGACTGAAGCGACTTAGCAGCAGCAGCAGCAAGAAGATATTGGTCAAAGGACAATATTTTTAACTTTTTTTTGTATTGGGATATAGTATTTTGGCCACCTCATGCGAAGAGTTGACTCATTGGAAAAGACTATGATGCTGGGAGGGATTGGGGGCAGGAGGAGAAGGGGACGACAGAGGATGAGATGGCTGGATGGCATCACTGACTCGATGGATGTGAGTCTGAGTGACCTCCGGGAGTTGGTAATGGACAGGGAGGCCTGGCGTGCTGTGATTCATGGGGTCGCAAAGAGTCGGACACGACTGAGCGACTGATCTGATCTGATCTGATAGCTGATGAACCATGTGGTGACAGTTTCAAGTGAACAGTGAAAGGATTCAGCCATATATATACACATGTGTCCATTCTCCCCCAAACTCCCCTCCCATCCAAGCCATCAAAGAACAAGTTTTTAACTTAGAAAGAAATAGAACTGAGGTGGAAAATGAAAATGAGCCTTCTAAGCACTGCAAAAAATAAAAGTAAGTAAGTTACAGGCTACATGGGGGAAAACAAAGACACCTACAGAGAATAATTAAAGTGTGACATTAGAAGTAAAATCAAAATAGCTACATCAATAAATGAATTGAAGTCATTAAAATACAGAGAACTTCAAAATAAATTTTTAAACTCAATGATCGTTTATTAAAAGTGAAAATTTTTATTAAGGTTTATCAAACCATAAAGTAAAAAAGATTTAAAAATATTAAATGTATTCCCTTTCCTATCCCCTGGAAAAAAGATAGATGTCACAATACTAGTACAATAAAAATGAAAGTTCATGGCAATAAACATGAGACACAATTATAATTTCATGTGGATAGGTGGTTCAATTCATAATGAAGATATAAGTCAGCAAATGTTGTGTGCCAAACTTATTACATACAAATGTATAAAGGAAAAATGTTTAAAGTAGGGGAAAGTGACAGAAAAAAAAAAGAACTGACAATGAAAAGAACCCTCTCAATTTTAGATGGCTCTCTAATGCCAAAGTACCTGGGACATGGAGGAGCTGAAAAATAGGTATTGATAGGAATGATTTATTAAATCATTTCACAGATATCTACAGATATCCATCTCAAACATTGCAGCCTACAGATGACACTATTTTGGCTCCCGTGAAACATTAAAAAAACCAGAGAGTGTTTTTGTGTACATGTATAAAATATAGGTAAATATATATATTTATAAATATTCACAATAAAATGTATATAAAAGATAAACATTTATAGAGAAGCTATGCTTTTAAGAAAAACAGAAATTTTATCAATCTCTTGTAAAATACTGTAAAAAATTCTTCATTTTAAAAATCAAAATAAGCATCAGCCATTTGAAAGTTTTAAGATGTTCCTTTAAGCAACTCTTTATTAAAATAAAAAGTAAAAACTGGAATTATATATGATTCATAAAGTAATTAAATAAATATTATAACCTCTAGGATGAAGGCAAGTTTCTATCAGATAAAACTTCAGTCTTAAATATTTTGATTGTTAAGAAGGACTAAATATAATAAGCTAAGCATTAAATTTAAGATGCCAGAAAGCAACACATTTGTAATAAAAACTGGCAGAAGGTATGGAGGAAGAGAACATAAATAATTAACTTAAAAGTAAAAAATAAATAACTATACTCAAGCATAAAAATACTTTAAAAAGTTAACATAATTTCCCAACTGCCTTTCCTTAAATCTAAAAAAAGAGAAAAATAGGAAGAAAAAGGTGTGAATAACCATAGACATGAAGATTTTTAAATTATAAGATCATATTCTGTATACTTTTATGCTAATGATAAAGTGGACAATATTCTTAAGAAATAGACATTATCAAACTTGGCTCTGGAAGTTAAAAAAGTATATAAACTAATAATCCAACTCAAAAAATTTGAAAAAGCTGTCAAATAATAGCAATAATATTTTTTGAGTGCTTACTATGTGCTTTGCCTTAGATGAGGTACTTTATTCACTACCCCTGATATAACAACCCAGAAACATAGGTATTATTATACACATTGCTCTGATTCCATATCACTCTGTATTTCTCTTATCAAAAAACTCATTACACTCTACTGTTGTCATCTGTCTTCTCTACTAAACTCCACCAGGCTCAGTCCACCATGAACAGCCCCTCTATTCCCAGCACCCACATTCACATAGAGCTGAGACATAAGGGTAACTCAACAAACTATTAAAAGAATGAGAACACTGGGAACTCGTAGAGTATGTTTGTAGTGTAGCGTAGTATATTATAGTACAGAAAAGCTACAGTCCAGTCTCACTAATGTGGGCTCCCTGGTGGTGCTAGTGGTAAAGAAGTCACCTGCCAATGCAGGAGACATATTGAGATGTGGATTCAATCCCTGGGCTGGGAAGATCCCCTGGAAGAAGGTATGGCAACCTGCTCCAGTATTCTTGCTTGGAGAATCCCATGGACAGTGGAGCCTGGCAGGCTACGATCCATAGCACTGCAGAGTCAGACATGACAGAAGTGACTTAGCATGCAGGCGTGCCCTTACTTAGGTATGCTGCTGCTGCTGCTAAGTCGCTTCAGTCGTGTCCGACTCTGTGCGACCCCATAGACAGAAGCTCACCAGGCTCCCCCGTCCCTGGGATTCTCCAGGCAAGAATACTGGAGTGGGTTGCCATTTCCTTCTCCAATGCATGAAAGTGAAAAGTAAAAGTGAAGTCTCTCAGTCAGGTCCAACTCTTAGCGACCCCATGGACTGGAGCCTAACAGGATCCTCCATCCATGGGATTTTCCAGGCAAAAGTACTGGGGTGGGGTGCCATTGCCTTCCCCATACTTAGGTATATGAATGTGAAAACCCTACCCAACATATGTGTGTGTGCCTTTAACTGTAATGTAAAAGTTGCATTCCTAAGAAACCTCATATTATTGAGAAATGTTTTATTAAAAAATTCTTTCAGTGGGATGAAGGGGAAGATACACATTAACAAAGATGCTTTCCTACAGAAAGTTGAATAATTTTTAATAGAAAAAAAAAAAATGTGTAACTACAGCAAACCTACACCGAGCAAACCCATCCTTTGATTATGATGTATGCTTAAGTCAGGCCTTTTCCTATATCTCCCTGTGCTGCCATTAGCCCAGGCCCTTATCCCACTTACTAATGCTTTCACCTTTATCGGACCACTTTTCCTTTCTTCTTGTACTGTTTCTATTGGGAGGCTGATGACTGCAGCTATCATCCTTATAGTGCTGTGCTGTGCTACGTGCTAAGTCGATTCAGGCATGTCCGACTCTTGGCGACTCCACAGACTGTAGCCTGCCAGGCTCCTTTGTCCCTGGGATTCTCCAGGCAAGAATACTGGAATGGGTTGCCATGTCTTCCTCTAGGGGATTTTCCCAACCCAGGGATCAAATCAGGGTCTCTTATGTCTTGTATTGGCAGGAGGGTTCTTTACCACTAGCGCCACCTGGGTTAAAAACAACGGTGTTTCCCACCATTTTCTGCCCCTGAGGTAGAGGGCCTCTGACCTAGGCTTGTCCCTGAGACTGCTTCAGCCGCAGTGAATGACCCAAGAAATGAGCACTAATCCAAAATAGGTGGACCTTTTAACCCTAGAGAGAAAGCATGCCTGTTCCTCACACTTGTTCCTGGCCTTGACGTCTGCTATTTAGCCATTACTTCAAGTCTTCAATTTTCTCAGTATCCTCCCAATAAATCCTTTTGTAGTGTTGGCTGTAGTTCAGTTTAGCCTGAGTCCATTTCTGTTACTTACAAGGGAGGGAAAAACACCTTAATTGATAGGCCTATTTTTTAATGATAAATCCTAAAGCCATTCAAGCAAAACAAGAGGATTTTTCTTTCCATTTCCATTGCAGTGTTAATACCTGATATCAGTTAGTGCCTTGGGCAGTTAGTCCAATGCAAATGTTTTTCCTAAATAATGCATCATATTGTATCCAGTTTGCCTCAGGAAAATGTGTGCTGTGAGAGAAACACAGTCCCTAGAAGAACAGGATGATCTGTCAATAAATTAAGCTTGATTTTGTTTTCTTTCTCTGCCTCCTCTCTCAAAAAGGAAATAGAACAGCCTTTGTCTTCCTTGGACAATGAATTTCTTCTAAGAAGAGGTGAGGGGATGGAGTCTGGGAATAAGCATATTTAAGAGACTTATACAAATCTTGGCCTCCCGAGGTAATAAACCTCTACAGATGTGAGTTGGACCATAAAGAAGGCTTAGTGCTGAAGAAATGATGCTTTTGAACTGTGATCTTGAGAGTCCCTTGAACAACAAGATCAAACCAATCAATCCTAAAGGAAATCAACTCATTCCAATGAATATTAGAAGGACTGATGCTGAAGCTGAAATTCCAATACTTTGGCCACCTGATGCAAAGCACCAAGTCTTTTCCAATGACTGATTCTGGAAAAGACTGAGGGCAGGAGCTGAAGGGGGAGACTGAGGATGAGATGATTGGATGGCATCATCAACTCAATAGACATGAGTTTGAGCAAACTTCAAAAGATAGTGCAGGACAGGGAAGCCTGGTGTGCTACAGTCCATGAGGTCAGATACAGCTGAACGATTGAACAGCATATCTATCTTTATCAGAGAAGAGAGAATTATCAAGTGTTCCTGTTAAAGTGTCAAAAAAGAAACATTTCTTTTTGATATTATGGTATACACAGACCATGATAATATTTGAATTGTACATTGGGGTGAAAAAAACCAGCTTGGTTTTTGAAGTTAGTTGTGGGGTTCCCAAAAGACAATTCAGCTAACAACCCTTGGTTCTGACCCCCCATCATTGTCTCTAGTGGGGCAGTGATGATCACCATGCCTCACCTGTAATAGGTTCAATGGACAGGTATCCTGTGCTTTTCAGTAGCACCACTGAAGAGAAAACGGGTTCAATTTTGGAACAAAGGTTTCTCACAATATGCTTATAAATAAGCCTGTATAATAATGCTTCTGATCAAGTACATAAAGATCTTGGCCTCAGTTGAGAATAATAATTAATAGTCATGATTGGCTGTTTTCATCTTTTTTCAAGAGAGAGAGGAAAAATAATTAAATGTGTTTTGAGCCCATGAAACCTCAGACACGCAAAGGAAATCTGAGCAGGTTATCTTGAAAGACTCTTAAAAGCTGGTTAAAAGAAATGTGTACATATGCTCACCAGAAGAACATAAATTTTCATGACAGACCCAAACTGAATATATTCATACAATAGAATACTATACTATAGAATACTATATACTACTACTAATAATAATAATAAATACTAATATTTATATATTTATATATAATATAAATTTACTAATAATAATACCAATGGAATGCTGCTGCTGCTGCTGCTAAGTCGCTTCAGTCGTGTCCGACTCTGTGCGACCCCATAGACGGCAGCCCACTAGGCTCCCCCCGTCCCTGGGATTCTCCAGGCAAGAACACTGGAGTGGGTTGCCATTTCCTTCTCCAATGCGTGAAATACTACACTATAATGAAAATAGGAGATGTATAACAACGCAACACATACATGAAACTCAACAACATACATGAAACTCACAAACATAATGTTGAATGAAAGAAGCCAGGTGTAAAAACTATATATAAAGTTCAAGATCAGGAAAAACTGATCCAAGCTGTCAGCGGGTGAGTAGCGATCAGAAGAAGATATTACCATAGTGGGTGAGAGAAAGCGCTTCTAGAGTTCTGGTGATGTTCAACATCTTAATCTGGGGGCTGGTTAAACAGGTATGTTCAGTTTATATAATTCATAAAGCTGGAAATCTATAATTTGGGCTCTTCTCATATGTGTACAATATTTGATGTTAAAATGTTTACCAATAATATTTAGAAAGAAGAACAAGCAGAGGGCGTGTCTTCTAGGCCTGTGGGTCCTAACGTTTTTAAATGTATGGCACTCAGAGACAATGATAATATTTGAATGCACTTTAGAGTGAAAAGAGAGATTGGGTATAGCATGAAGAACTGGCCCAGGAGCTCCGGCTTCCCTGGGGACTGAGAGGATCAATTTTTTTCAGAACCCTGCTTTGTCTTCATTAGCAGGAAATCTATGACTTTCCCTTCTAGTCAGAGAGACCTGAGTGCACAGCCAGGAAGATGGCATCAGACACATAGACCCTAAGAATCGCATCCTCTCTTTGTATCCATTGACCTTCTATGGCTTCCAAATTCAATTAGCCAGGTTTGACCACTGCACAAGCATTAGAGACCCCATTGGTCTTAACTGTGTTACCCCACTACCCACTAAGGTTCTCACCCTACTACTGCTTTCCAGATCTCTTTCTCCAGAAGAGTATCTGTTTCAAATTATTATCCCCCAGATCTTTTGGGTTCTCCTTCTCCAATCTGAACCACATCTGGCTATTTCCTGCCTATATTCCTGATCTCAGGCTGCTTTTGTATTGCTTTGCTATATTCATTGGAACTTTCAACACCTTCCATTTTGCATCCTTCATGCATTTTGTTCAATCAATTATATCTGTCTTTCAATGATCTCAAAGAAAACAGTGATCTGGGAATCAGAAGTCCCAGATTTATTTCCTGAGATGATGCTATGTGGCTTTAGGTTAGCAATTTGCCTTCTCTGGATATGATCTGTAGATTGAGGTGACCATTTTCTTGGCTCTCCATCAGAGAATTTTCTGTGGAAAGGAGGTTCCCATAATGATGAACCTGGGACTTTCAAAAGATATTCAGGGGAAAATTAATTTTAAACAATGAACTGTGTTGCCACCATCATTAGAACCTGTATCTCCAAATCCATCCATTCAGATGCTCCTGTTGGTTGTCACGTCATGCTGCTAAGTCGCTTCAGTTGTGTCTGACTCTGTGCAACCCCATAGACGGCAGCCCACCAGGCTCCCCCGTCCCTGGGATTCTCCACGCAAGAACACTGGAGTGGGTTGCCATTTCTTTCTCCAGTATGAAAGTGAAAAGTGAAAGTGAAGTCCCTCAGTAGAGTCCGACTCTTCACGACCCCATGGACTGCAGCCTACCAAGCTCCTCCATCCATGGGATTTTATAGTCTCCATGGATTCTGCCTTTCATATTTGTCCACTCAGTCATTGGCGTTTCCCATTTGACTCTTGGTAATGGAACACTTTCTATGTCACTGATCTATAATTAGACTTTGATATTCTTTTCTGTACTCACCTTGTTAATCTCAAAGCTGGAAAGAGAGATACTATCTTTGCCAAAATAAAAAAACATGTTATCCTAAGGACCTATGAGGCTTCATCTATTCTGCTTTGAAAAGCAATATTACTGACCATATGGCCGCTTTTCCCTGAAAGCTAGGAAACTGGGCCAAATTGGTAGCTGGATCACAGAAGCAGTGCTCGTTTGACCTGCACATCTTCTTTCACGTTTAAGGGCACCTCTTTACAAAGAAACTGGCATTATCAAAAAATAGACCTCTGGCATCTTCCAGGCAATGGTCTGCTTCCGGTTTTTTCAACATCTCATCTTTGAATTATTGGTTAATGTTCAGTTAACAGTCCCTCCTTGATGCCTTAGAAACCTCAGTCATGTTTCTATTACTTTGAGTTCCTGCCACTATGGATATGCTATTGCTTCTGACAGGTTTACTCTGGTTTGAAAAGCAGTAATCTGGGATCTACATTTTATATTTATTTCATTAAGCAGCTGATGTATCTTTTGTTGCAGGCAACTTCACCTTCCTTTTGTAAAATATAAAAAATTTCAAAAAAGAAAACTCAATATTTTCATTCCAGAACTTCAGTATGATGCAAAGGTAAAAACCTAGAAAAATATTTTGTAACTTTCTAAATATATCTCTCCTGTCAATTGTTGCCCTCTCATTTAAAATATATGTTTATGGCTCATCAGGTCAGATCAGATCAGATCAGTCGCTCAGTCGTGTCCAACTCTTTGCGACCCCATGAACTACAGCATGCCAGGCCTCCCTGTCCATCACCAGCTCCCAGAGGTCACCCAGACTCATACCCATCGAGTCAGTGATGCCATCCAGCCATCTCATCCTCTGTCGTCCCCTTCTCCTCCTGCCCTCAATCCCTCCCAGCATCAGAGTCTTCTCCAATGAGTCAACTCTTTGCATGAGGTGGCCAAAATACTGGAGTTTCAGCTTTAGCATCATTCCTTCCAAAGAAATCCCAGGGCTGATCTCCTTCAGAATGGACTGGTTGGATCTCCTTGCAGTCCAAGGGACTCTCAAGAGTCTTCTCCAACACCACAGTTCAAAAGCATCAATTCTTCGGCGCTCAGCCTTCTTCACAGTCCAGCTCTCACATCCATACATGACCACAGGAAAGACCATAGCCTTGACTAGGCGAAACTTTGTTGGCAAAGTGATGTCTCTGCTTTTGAATATGCTATCTAGGTTGGCCATAACTTTCCTTCCAAGGAGTAAGCGTCTTTTAATTTCATGGCTGCAGTCACCATCTGCAGTGATTTTGGAGCCCAGAAAAATAAAGTCTGACACTGTTTCCACTGTTTCTCCATCTATTTCCCATGAAGTGATGGGACCAGATGCCATGATCTTCATTTTCTGAATGTTGAGCTTTAAGCCAACCTTTTCACTCTCCACTTTCACTTTCATCAAGAGGCTTTTTAGTTCCTCTTCACTTTCTGCCATAAGGGTGGTATCATCTGCATATCTGAGGTTATTGATATTTCTCCCAGCAATCTTGATTCCAACTTGTGTTTCTTCCCAGTCCAGCATTTCTCATGATGTACTCTGCATATAAGTTAAATAAACATGGTGACAATATGCAGCCTTGACGTACTCCTTTTCCTATTTGGAACCAGTCTGTTGTTCCATGACCAGTTCTAACTGTTGCTTCCTGACCTGCATACAGATTTCTTAAGAGGCAGATCAGGTGGTCTGGTATTCCCATCTCTTTCAGAATTTTCCACAGTTTCTTGTGATCCACACAGTCAAAGGCTTTGGCATAGTCAATAAAGCAGAAATAGATGTTTTTCTGGAACTCTCTTGCTTTTTCCATGATCCAGCGGATGTTGGCAATTTGATCTCTGGTTCCTCTGCCTTTTCTAAAACCAGCTTGAACATCAGGAAGTTCACGGTTCACATATTGCTGAAGCCTGGCTTGGAGAATTTTGAGCATTACTTTACTAGCGTGTGAGATGAGTGCAATTGTTCGGTAGTTTGAGCATTCTTTGGCATTGCCTTTCTTTGGGATTGGGATGAAAACTGACCTTTTCCAATCTTGTGGCCACTGCTGAGTTTTCCAAATTTGCTGGCATATTGAGTACAGCACTTTCACAGCATCATCTTTCAGGACTTGGAATAGCTCCACTGGAATTCCATCACCTCCACTAGCTCATATGGTAAAGAATTCACCTGCAATGCAAAAGACCTGGGTTCAAACCCTGGGTTGGGAAGATGCCCTGGAGGAGGAAATGATAACTCACTCCAGTATTCTTGCCTGGAGAATGCCATAAACAGACGAGCCTGGCAGGCTACCATCCATTAGGTCACAAAGAGTTGGACATGACTAAGAAATTAACACTTTGATATTAATTAGACATTGAAATGAAGCAATGGGGTAAAACTTTTAACCTAGAATTCTCACTTTTTTGAGACAAATTAGTCCCAAGACAGTCCCTTCTTTATTCCTCTTAGGGAGATAGAGTCATCACCAAGCCCTTCAGCTGCTCAGAATCCCTAAATGGCACATGGTGAGGTATGGATCCCTCCAGAACAGGATAGAGAAAGGAAAAGATGGGGAGATACAAAGGACCCTAGATAGGCAAATGTGGGGTAAATGAGTAACAATAGCCCTTAGCCATTTATAGTTTTAATGGAGCCAAGGTGACCAAAAATCATTTGGTACTCAAGGAAAATGATTTTTGTATGAGGGGACCCCAATGATGAAGTGTTGGTGGCTTAATTCACATTTTAAAAAATGAGAAAGTTAGGAAATTGAGAAAGGAGAAGTGTTACCGAAAGAGTACCTCTGTTAGTGAGGGTGAGGAAGGTAAAGACCAGGGTTTCCCAGGTAGCTCAGCTGGTAAAGAATCCACCTGCAATGCAGACAATTGCACTTAGATTCCTGGGTCAGGAAGTTCCCCTGGAGAAGGGAGAGGCTACCCACTCCAGTATTCTTGGGCTTCCCTGGGGGTTCAGATGGTACAGAATCCACCAGCAACGCAGGAGACGTGGGTTAAATCCCTGGGTTGGGAAGATCTCCTGGAGGGGAGGACATGGCAACTCACTCCAGTATTCTGGCCTGGAGAATCCCCATGGACAGAGGTGCCTGGCAGGCTACAGTCCATGGGGTTGCAAAGAATCGGACGTGACTGAGTGACTAAGCACAACAGCACAGAGATAGAGACCTCCAATTCTGAGTTACTCAATGCAGTTTTGTCCACTTCAGTATTCTTGCCTTGAGAGCCCTGTGAAAAATATGAAAAGGCAAAAAGGTATGACACTGAAAGATGAACTCCCCAGGTCGGTGCCCAATATGCTATTGGAGAAGAACAGAGACATAACTCCAGAAAGAATGAAGACAGGGAGCCAAAGCAAAAGGAACAACCAGTTGTGGATGTGACAAGTGATGGATGTAAAGTCCAATTCTGTAAAGAGCAATATTGCACAGGAACCTAGAATGTTAGGTCCACGAATCAAGGCAAATTGGAAGTGGTCAAACAGGAGATGGCAAGAGTAAACATCGACATTTTAGGTATCAGTGAGCCAAAATGGACTGGAATGGGTGAATTTAACTCAGATGACCATTATATATACTACTGTGGGCAAGCATCCCTTAGAAGAAATGGAGTAGCCATCATAGTCAACAAAAGAGTCCAAAATGCAGTACTTGGATGCAATCTCAAAAATGACAGAATGATCTCTGTTCATTTCCAAGGCAAACCATTCAAAATCATGGTAATCCAAGTCTATGCCCCAACCAGTAATGCTGAAGAAGCTGAATGGTTCTATGAAGACATACAAGACCTTCTAGAACCAACACCCAAAAAGGATCCTCTTCATTATAGGGGACTAGAATGCAAAAGTAGGAAGTCAAGAGCTACCTGGAGTAACAGGCAAATTTGGCCTTGGAGTACAAAATGAAGCAGGTCAAAGGTTAACAGAGTTTTGGTGTTTTGGTCATAGCAAACACCCTCTTCCAACAACACAAGAGAAGACTTTACACATGGACATCACTAGATGGTCAATACCAAAATCAGGTTGATTATATTCTTTGCAGCCAAAGATTGAAAAGTTCTATACAGTCAGCAAAAACAAGACTGGGAACTGACTGTGGCTCAGATCATGAACTCCTTATTGCCAATTCAGACTTAAGTTAAAGAAAGTAGGGAAAACTACTAGACCATTCAGGTATGACCTAAATCAAATCCCTTACAATTATACAGTGGAAGTGATAAATAGATTCAAGGGATTAGATATGACAGATGTAGTGCCTGAAGAACTATGGACGGAGGTTCATGACATTATACAGGAGGCAGTGATCAAGACCATCCCCAAGAAAAAGAAGTGCAAAAAGGCAAAATGATTGTCTGGCATGGCCTTACAAATAGCTATGAAAAGAACAGAAGCTAAAGGCAAAGGAGAAAAGGAAAGATATACCCATTCAAATGCAGAGTTCCAAAGAATAGCAACAAGAGATAGGAAAGCCTTCCCCAGTGATCAATGCAAAGAAACAGAGGAAAACAATAGAACGGGAAAGATTAGATTTCTTCAAGAAAATTAGAGTTACCAAGGGAATATTTCATGCAAAGATGAGCACAATAAATGACAGAAATGGTATGGAGCTAACAGAAGCAGAAGATATTAAGAAGAGGTGGCAAGAATACACAGAAGAACTGTACCAAAAAGATCTCCATGACTCAGATAATCCTGATGGTGTTATCACTCACCTAGAGCCAGACATCCTGGAGTGCAAAGTCAAGTGGGCCTTTGGAAGCATCACTGTGAACAAAGCTAGTGGAGGTGATGGAATTCCAGTTGAGCTATTTCAAATCCTAAAAGATGATGCTGTGAACGTGCTACACTCAATATGCCAGCAAATTTGGAAAACTCAGCAGTGGCCACAGGACTGGAAAAGGTCAGTTTTCATTCTAATCCCAAAGAAAGGCAATGCCAAAGAATGCTCAAACTACCACATAATTGCACTCATCTCACACGCTAGCCAAGTAATGCTCAAAATTCTCCAAGTCAGGCTTCAACAGTATGTGAACCATGAACTTCCAGATGTTCAAGCTGTATTTAGAAAAGGCAGAGGAACCAGAGATCAAATTGCCAACATCTGCTGGATCATCGAAGAAGCAAGAGAGTTCCAGAAAACATCTACTTTTGCTTTATTGACTACACCAAAGCCTTTGACTGTGTGGATCACAACAAACTGCGGAAAATTCTTCAAGAGATGGGAATACCAGACCACCTGACTTGCCTCCTGAGACATCTGTATGGAGGTCAAGAAACAATAGTTAGAACTGAACATGGAAAAACAGACTGGTTCCAAATAGGGAAAGGAGTACGTCAGGGCTGTATATTGTCACCCTGCTTATTTAACTTATATGCAGAGTACATCATGTGAAATGCCAGGCTAGATGAAGCACAAGCTGGAATCAAGATTGCCAGGAGAAATATCAATAACCTCAGATATGCAGATGACACCACCCTTATAGCAGAAAATGGAAAAGAACTAAATGCCCTTTTGATGAAGTAAAAGAGGAGAGTGAAAAAGTTGGCTTAAAGCTCAACATTCAGAAAACTAAGATCATGGCATCTGGTCCCATAACTTCATGGCAAATAGATGGAGAAGCAATGGAAACAGTCAGAGACTTTATTTTGAGGGGCTCCAAAATCACTGCAGATATTGACTATAGCCATGGAATTAAAAGATGCTTGCTCCTTGGAAGAAAAGCTATGACCAACCTAGACAGCATATAAAAGAGCAGAGACATTACTTTGCCAACAAAGGCCCTTCTAGTCAAAGCTATAGTTTTTCCAGTAGTCGTGGATGGATGTGAAAGTTGAACTATAAAGAAAGCTGAATGCTGAAGAATTGATACTTTTGAACTGTGGTGTTGGAGAAGACTCTTGAGAATCCTTTGGACAGCGAGGAGATCTAACCAGTTCATCCTAAAGGAGATCAGTCCTGAATATTCATTGAAAGGACTGATGCTGAATCTGAAACTCCAATACTTTGTCCACATGATGTGAAGAACTGACTCATTGGAAAAGACCTTGATGCCTGAAAAGATTGAAGGCAAGAGAAGAGGACGACAGAGGATGAGATGGTTGTTGGATGGCATCACTGATGTGATGGACATGAGTTTGAGTAGGCTCTGGAGTTGCTGATGGACAGGGAAGCCTGGCATCCTGCAGTCCATGGGGTTGCAGAGTCGGACACGACTGAGCCACTGAACAGACTGAAATGACTGAAGGGGGTTTGTAAACCCCAAGACGTTCCCGTTAGTGGACCATTTTGCAGACACATTGTAAACATGGATCGCAAGAGAAGACTATGTATACCTGCTGGTGAAGTGAACCAAGGCACAGCCTCCTATTAGCATGTGGATGCCCACAGTGCAGAGTGGGGTTCCAGGCAGTCATGGGAAGAACACTGGGAGCCTGCAGCAAGCAGGTCTATTACCTCTGCCAGTGTTGGAGCAGGACACTGATGTTGAGAGAAAAAAGAACCAGAAAAAAAACGTGAGGGAAAAAAAAAAAAAAAGGAGCAGGGATTTTTGAGTAAGTCACCTAGAGCTGGAAGAAACATTGTTTTGTTCTTTTTGAGCCTCTTTGGCATGCTGCCTTGACACTAGGCCAGTCTTGGAGATTTTGATAATATTTCCTGAGTTGGATGGATTTGGGCATTCTAGCCAATACATTGTCTGTGCCAAGCTTCTCCTAACTGGCAAGTAGTGCTTATGTTAAGCAATTCTTAACAGTGCCTTCATTGGTAGATTATTAAACTTTAGGTAAATCAACAGTAGCTCTTCATCAAGAAGATCAATGACCCTTAGCACAGGATGAGTGCCAAGAACACTTGTATTTCTTGTTCTTGCGTCTGTGTGGTCTTTGGACATTGGCATGTTTAGTAGGGTACATGATGGAATACTGAGTGCATAAGACTTAACAGTTAGTAAACTTGCTCCTGGGTCCAGTTGTGCCATGACTAGCTATGTGATGTTTGGAAACTGACAACTTCACAATTTCCTCAATTCAAATGGTAAAATGGGAACTAATAGAATAGTGATTAAAAGCAATGAATGCATTCAGCACTATACTAGATCTTTGTGGGGCCAGGAGGGTTAAAGAAATATGGCTCACTTCCTGCTTTTAAAAGGTCTGTTTTCTCTACTTAACAGGCTTGAAAATACTAAATGGGGTGGTTTATATGCTTTGAAAAAGTGTAACATACTATAGAAACACAATTTATTATTGCATTTAGTAAACAAAACCTGCTGGTTCCTATAGATGAAAATAATTTGTTTTCCTGACAACATGATGCTTCCATGTATTTCTCAGTGATTCTCCATCCAAGAAAATGCCTGGCTCTTAAGGTCAGTGACAGCATCCTATAACATCATCACTGGGCAAAAGGGAGGTCATCCTTTCCTCCTTTGTCATTCCTTCTTCTGTTTCCAACTGACTCCCCTCTGTCCTCCCTTACAAGGGCCTGGTGGAAAAGTAATCCCTTTGTTTCACCACTACCTTTGATGCACCCCCATGCTGACTCCAAACAGCTCATGTTCACTAAAATTGAGCTTTCCTCCTATTCTCACATATTCAATCAGAGCTCCAGATGGGTAAGCAGGAGATCCCAGATGGCCTGACCACTTCCTGGATCATAAAGCTTCTCAGTATATAAAATAGAAATCTCTTTGATGATCCATGTATTTGTCAGGATTTGTTACACAACACATGTCCCAAGCCAGTCTCCTGTGATTTCCAGCACCTCTGTCATAAGCCCAGAAAGACAGTTGGTTAGTTTGTTTGTTTATTTAGCTTTCACTTGGGCAGTTGGTTGTAGAGTTTCCTATTTGTTTTTTCTGCCTGCCCCATCGTCCTTTAACTTAGAATGTAGTCATGATGCCCTTCCTTTTAAAAAATACATGCATGCTAAGATCCAGGATGAACTGCTGATTCTCTGAAATAATGCCATGTTCTTAATTATTGGAGATTATTTCTCATCATTTATTTAATTTGAATAAATTTCATCCCCAAAGGAAATGGTCAAGATAAATCTTCCTTTAAATATATGTATTTATTTAACAAGTATGTAATGAAATCTTACTTTGTGTCACACTGTTCCAGGTGCTTAGCATACAGAGTTAACAAAATAGACGAACATCCTTATCTTTGTAAACATATTCATTCTTATCTTACCAGAACTTATATATTAGTGAGAAAGAGAAACAGTGAAAAGAGTAAGAATGAGAAGGGAGAGGGGAGGAAAAGGAAGAGGAGGGGAAGAAGGAGAAAGAGGAGGAGGAAAAAGAATAAAGAAGGGACCATATGAGTGTGTGTGTATTTTTTTTAATTGTGTAAGCTCCATGGAGAAAAATGGAGAGGACAAGGAGGAAGCCAGGAATGGAGATGCAATTTAAAATTTTAAGTGCTAAGGCTAGACTATGAGGAACAAAGGAGAAGCAGAAAGATAGTTGGTGGCTTAGGATAGGGTGGTGACAGTAAGAGTGGTGAGAAGTGGTCACTTTCTGGGTTTATTTTTAAATAAGAACCAACAGGATTGTTAACAGACTGAATTTGAGAGAAAGAAAAGAAAGTTAACATGAGTGAAACTAACTTGGGGAAGAAGGTGAAGAATTTGTTTCGGATGATGAGGGTAGCAGAGGTGATAGATATTTAAAGAAAGAGGAGAAGTTATGAAATAGTAATTTAGGAAGAAACAATGTAGGAGAAAAAAAGATCTGAAATTATAAGAAATAATACTTTTCTAAAACCGAAAAAAGACATAAGTCCTCAGACTGGAAGTACAAAATCTTAAACTGAATATATAAAAATAAATCCACATGTCGCCACTATAATGAACCTGCAGAACATCAAAGAAAATAAGAAGACTTTTAAAGCTCTCAGATAGCAGGTTTTTTCTTAGCTGCAATCAATGCCAAAAAATAACAATACTATCTTCAGGGCTCATCGGAAATAACTGTCAATCTGCAATTTTATGCCCTAACAACCTTTCACTTGTACGACAAAAAAGAAGTCATTTTCACCATTCAAAAACTTGGAGTATTTACCACTTACTGATCCTCACAACAGGGCCTATTAAATGATTTACCTCAAGAAGAAAAATGAACCCAGAAGGAAGAAACAAAACAGCACACACACAAACATGCACACATAAAAATAACTATTTATTTTGAATTTTTAAAAGTACAATAGAAGCTGTGAACTCAATAAAAAGATGGGGTGGAGGTATTATTCCTTGGTAGTAGGAAGCAGGCTAATGGATCTTGTAATGTTTGACAGGAAGATAGAATTATTACATAGCTAAAGGTTGCTAGACATGGGTTTGGGTAAACTCTGGGAGTTGGTGATGGACAGGGAGGCCTAGCGTGCTGCAATTCATGGGGTCGCAAAGAGTCAGACATGACTGAGCGACTGAACTGAACTGAACTGAAAGGTTGGTAGAAAAATGTATCAGTAAATATTCTGGTAAACGTTTAAGAGTAATAAATAAAATGGCAGGGAAACAATCTAGTTTATAAAACAGCAGAAAGAAGAAAAAAATTGTGGGTATCTGTCTATGGCCATACCACCCTGAACACACCCAGTCTCCTCTGATCTTAGAAGCTAAGGAGGGTTGAGCCTGGTTAGTACTTGGATGGGAGAAGGTAGGTATCTTATTAGTCCACTAGAAGAAAGTAAGTAAAAGAAAATAAGCAAGAATGAAGAAGGCAATCAGAAAACCTAAAATAAAAAAGGTAGAAGTAAACCCAAATAGGTCAGAACACAAGCAATGTTAAGTATTTTAACTTACCTAATAAAAAATTAAAATGAGAAGCATCAAACTTGAGAAGGAAACCTCAAACCTCTTCTTATTTATAGGTGATGTGATTGCCTAAAGAAAATAAGAATCTACAAAGTTAGAATCAGTAAGAGAGCTCAGGAAGAGTTTACACAAACATCTATCGTGTTCCTATGAACTAGTAACAACCAGAGAGAAATGTAATAGAATAAAAGTTACCACTCAAAATATCAATTGAATGTGTTTTTTTAATCTTAATAATACATCTAAGAAAAGATATGCTATAATTTTATGGGGAAGACTTTAAAGTAGCATTGAAGGACATAGAAACAGACTTGAATAAATTCAGTAATATTCCAGTGTTCATTAATGGAAAGTTTTAATAGCATAGAGATATCAAGTCTTCTCAAATTGATGTGTCAATTCAATTCCACACACAAATCTAACAGAAACTTCCATGAAATTTTAAAAAGTTAATCCTTAAATTTGTATGGAAGAAAAAAGGACAAAAATCACCTGGAAATTTTTGAAAAACAAAATGAGTAGTTGGGCCCTATCAAATACCATGATTTATCATAAAGCTATAGCATGTAAGTGATCATGATATTTGTGCAAGTGAATAGACAAATAGATCAATGGGATAGGATAGCAAGAACTAGAAACAGATCTGTGTATAGGGGGAAAGTGGACACATTACAATTAGTGGGATAAGATGGATTATTTAATAAATGGTGCTATGATAATTGGCTATTTACGTACAAAATAAAATTATATCCCTAAACTACATCCTAAAAAAAAAAAAAAAAAAACTATGGGTGGATAAAGATCTAAATGTGAAAAAATAAAAGCTTAAATTTTTTTAGAAGAAAATAGACTGTTTTTATATTTCCAAGCTAGAGAAGAATTTCATAATAACTGTACCCCTAAAAAGTAACCTAAAGGGAAATATAGATAAATTTGACTTTATAAAAACTTTAAACTTTTGCACATGAAGAGACACCACAAAGTAAAAAGTCAAGTCATATACAGGGAGAAGGTATGAGCGAAATTAACCCAAAAGGAAAAAACCCATATATATACCCAAATATATATATATATCTTCCCAAAATACATAAAGAACTCCTGTTATCGAACCAGTCTGTCTGCTCACCTGCTCAGTAAAGCCAATCTACAGACACCACGCTGTGGTGAAGGAAAGTGCAAGTTCATTGCAAAGGCCAGCCAAGGAGCGAGACAATGTGGAGTTGGCATCATCAGCCTGGACCCACCTGGCCTGGGGCTTGTGGACAGCATACAGTTAACTTCTTCCACCTTGTGGGGATTTCAGTAGCTGTAAAATAACTCAAGGATGTGGCTCAGAATATTATCTCTACCCCTCAGGGAGGAACTAAAGCTCCTTGATTTTGTTTAACGGCTAAACTACTAATATTTGTCTTGCTTGACTGTTTTCTTTTGTTTCTGCATTTTCTCACTTTTTGATTAAATCTGTGCTTCAGAACTCAGGAAAGACCTAGGAAGCTAAAGTTTTTCTATAAACAAGAGGCACGGGGAGGACATAGGAGTGGAGAAGGGGTGGTCTGTGGACCAGAAGGCCCCATAGGGTCCTGTTTAATTATATTCCTAGAAGTCTCCAAGAAGAACAAAAGGCAATGCATTATGAATGGTCAAGTTACAAAAGGGAAACATTACAGATTCATAAAAATGAGGAGTTACTCAATTTGAGTCATAATCAGAGCAATTCAGTTTACAACACTAATGATATAACCATTTCTCAACCATAAATTTAATAAAAATAAAAGTCTGAAAACAATAATAAGTATCCCCATTCATGGAGGATGATAAAACCATCAGATCAGATCAGATCAGTCGCTCAGTCATGTCCGACTCTTTGCGACCCCATGAACTGCAGCACGCCAGGCCTCCCTGTCCATCACCAACTCCCAGAGGTCACTCAGACTCATATCCATCGAGTCAGTGATGCCATCCAGCCATCTCATCCTCTGTCGTCCCCTTCTCCTCCTGCCCTCAATCCCTCCCAGCATCAGAGTCTTCTCCAATGAGTCAACTCTTCGCATGAGGTGGCCAAAATACTGGACTTTCAGCTTTAGCATCATTCCTTCCGAAGAAATCCCAGGGCTGATCTCCTTCAGAATGGACTGGTTGGATCTTCTTGCAGTCCAAGGGACTCTCAAGAGTCTTCTCCAACACCACAGTTCACAAGCATCAATTCTTCGGCGCTCAGCCTTCTGCACAGTCCAGCTCTCACATCCATACATGACCACAGGAAAGACCATAGCCTTGACTAGGCGAACCCTTGTTGGCAAAGTAATGTCTCTGCTTTTGACTATGCTATCTAGGTTAGTCATAACTTTCCTTCCAAGGAGTAAGCGTCTTTTAATTTCATGGCTGCAGTCATCATCTGCAGTGATTTTGGAGCCCAGAAAAATAAAGTCTGACACTGTTTCCACTGTTTCTCCATCTATTTCCCATGTAATGATGGGACCAGATGCCATGATCTTCGTTTTCTGAATGTTGAGCTTTAAGCCAACCTTTTCACTCTCCACTTTCACTTTCATCAAGAGGCTTTTTAGCCCCTCTTCACTTTCTGCCATAAGGGTGGTGTCATCTGCATATCTGAGGTTATTGATATTTCTCCCAGCAATCTTGATTCCAACTTGTGTTTCTTCCAGTCCAGCATTTCTCATGATGTACTCTGCATATGAGTTAAATAAACATGGTGACAATATACGGCCTTGACGTACTCCTTTTCCTATTTGGAACCAGTCTGTTGTTCCATGACCAGTTCTAACTGTTGCTTCCTGACCTGCATACAGATTTCTTAAGAGGCAGATCAGGTGGTCTGGTAGTCCCATCTCTTTCAGAATTTTCCACAGTTTCTTGTGATCCACACAGTCAAAGGCTTTGGCATAGTCAATAAAGCAGAAATAGATGTTTTTCTGGAACTCTCTTGCTTTTTCCATGATCCAGCGGATGTTGGCAATTTGATCTCTGGTTCCTCTGCCTTTTCTAAAACCAGCTTGAACATCAGGAAGTTCACGGTTCACATATTGCTGAAGCCTGGCTTGGAGAATTTTGAGCATTACTTTACTAGCGTGTGAGATGAGTGCAATTGTGCGGTAGTTTGAGCATTCTTTGGCATTGCCTTTCTTTGGGATTGGGATGAAAACTGACCTTTTCCAATCTTGTGGCCACTGCTGAGTTTTCCAGATTTGCTGGCATATTGAGTACAGCACTTTCACAGCATCATCTTTCAGGATTTGGAATAGCTCAACTGGAATTCCATCACCTCCACTAGCTTTGTTCCTAGTGATGCTTTCTAAGGCCCACTTGACTTCACATTTCAGGATGTCTGGCTCTAGGTCAGTGATCACGCCATCATGATTATCTGGGTCGTGAAGCTCTTTTTTATACAGTTCTTCTGTGTATTCTTGCCACCTCTTCTTAATATCTTGTGCTTCTGTTAGGTCCATACCATTTCTGTCCTTTATGGAGACCATCTTTGCATGAAATGTTCCTTTGGTATCTCTGATTTTCTTGAAGAGATCCCTAGTCTTTCCCATTATGTTGTTTTCCTCTATTTCTTTGCGTTGATTGCTGAAGAAGGCTTTCCTATCTTTTCTTGCTATTCTTTGGAACTCTGCATTCAGATGTTTATATCTTTCTTTTTCTCCTTTGCTTTTCACTTCTCTTCTTTTCATAGCTATTTGCAAGGCCTCCCTGGACAGCCATTTTGCTTTTTTGCATTTCTTTTCCATGGGGATGGTCTTGATCCCTGTCAGGTCCATGAATCAAGGCAAATTGGAAGTGGTCAAACAAGAGATGGCCAGAGTGAATGTCGACATTCTAGGAATTAGCGAACTCAAATGGACTGGAATGGGTGAATTTAACTCAGAGGATCATTATATCTACTACTGCAGACAGGAATCCCTCAGAAGAAATGGAGTGGCCATCATGGTCAACAAGGGTCCGAAGTGCAGTACTTGGATGCAATCTCAAAAATGACAGAATGATCTCTGTTCGCTTCCAAGGCAAACCGTTCAATGTCACAGTAATCCAAGACTATGCCCTAACCAGTAACGCTGAAGAAGCTGAAGCTGAACGGTTCTATGAAGACCTACAAGACCTTTTAGAACTAACACCCAAAAAAGATGTCCTTTTCATTATAGGGGACTGGAATGCAAAAGTAGGAAGTCGAGAAACACCTGGAGTAACAGGCAAATTTGGCCTTGGAATACGGAATGAAGCGGGGCAAAGACTAATAGAGTTTTGCCAAGAAAATGCACTACTGCTGCTACTGCTAAGTCGCTTCAGTCATGTCTGACTCTGTGCAACCCCATAGACGGAAGCCCACCAGGCTCCCCCGTCCCTGGGATTCTTCAGGCAAGAACACTGGAGTGGGTTGCCATTTCCTTCCCCAATGCATGAAAGTGAAAAGTAAAAGTGAAGTCGCTCAGTCGTGTCGGACTTTTAGCGACCCCATGGACTGGAGCCTACCAGGATCCTCCGTCCATGGGATTTTCCAGGCAAAAGTACTGGGGTGGGGTGCCATTGCCTTCCCCGAGAAAATGCACTGGTCATAGCAAACACAACACAAGAGTAGACTCTATACGTGGACATTACCAGGTGGTCAACACTGAAATCAGATCGATTAAATTCTTTGCAGCCAAAGATGGAGAAGCTCTATACAATCAGCAAAAACAAGACCAGGAGCTGACTGTGGCTCAGACCATGAACTCCTTATTGCCAAATTCAGACTGAAATTGAAGAAAGTAGGGAAAACCACTAGACCATTCAGGTATGACCTAAATCAAATCCCTTATGATAAAACCATAGCTGGCAGAAAAATAAATCAGTAAAAACTGTTTTGCAAAGCCAGGTAGTATCTTCCAATGTAGATGCTGTGCATACCCTTGGCAATTCCCCTTCTAGGCAAATCTCAGAACAGTGTTTCTAAAACTTGAGGTTTTGACCCATTAACAGATAATGAGATCAATTTTAGTAGGCAATGAACAGAATGGAGGGGGAGGAGGAAGAGAGGAGAGGCTAGAAATAAACACATTTAGACTTTGACTCATCCGTGTGTGTGTGTGTGTGTGTGTGTGTGTGTGAGATGAGGGATATAATTTTGCTTTATTTTCTACATAAACAGTCAATTATTCCAGCACCATTTATTGAATAATCTATCTTTGTCCCCACTAATTCAGTAAATTAATGATATCAATTTAGTGAGAATGAACAGAAGGAAGGGGAAGGGGGTAGGGGGAAGAAGGGGAAAGGGAAGACACAAGATGGGGGGAAGGGAGCGGAGAGGGGAAACATCAGAATATATTACAGGTTGGTAGGTGCAGTCAGTACTGGTGGTGCCCTGCCCAGATCCCCTTACTGGGCGAGCACACTCACCCCACCTGCTCTATTAGCTGCTAACTGCTCACACCTGCATTCTTACCGCAACTTGCCAATAAGGGGAGAGGAGCCTCTTTACCTGGAGAAGTCTGGGCAGTTGCCCCGCCCCATCCCCACGCCCCCCAGGTGGCAAGCAGCCAATGGCTGACGCATGAGGGGTATAAAAGCCAGACTCGCCCCTGGCACAGTTAAGCAAACTTGCGGTGCCATTTGTAGCTCAGGTTTTTCCGTTGGGTTAAACGGAAGCTGCTGCTGCTAAGTCACTTCAGTCGTGTCCGACTCTGTGCGACCCCATAGACGGCAGCCCGCCAGGCTCCCCTGTCCCTGGGATTCTCCAGGCAAGAACACTGGAGTGGGTTGCCATTTCCTTCTCCAATGCATGAAAGTGAAAAGTGAAGTCGCTCAGTCGTGTCCGACTCTTCGCAACCCCATGGACTGCACCCCACCAGGCTCCTCCATCCATGGGATTCTCCAGGCAAGAGTACTGGAGTCGGGTGCCATTGTCTTCTCCCTAAATGGAGGCTAGTTTCTAGCAGAAACCACATCTTTCCTAAGCTTCTTCGTCCCCTCTCCTTTCTTTCTCACACCGGCGATACTGTCTCAAGCTCAAGCTCTGCTGTTCCGGAACCTGATCTAAGGCCTAAAACGGGGGGTGGGGGTTGGTAAGTGTTTTTAAGGGTGTGTGTAGGGTGTGTAGGTGAGGTCTGAGTGGCCCAGTGGGTAAAGAATCCCCCTGCAATGCAGAAACACAGGAGACATGGGTTGGATCCCTGGATTGAGAAGATCCCCTGGAGGTGGGGTATGGCAATTCACTCTAGTATTCTTGCCCGGAAAATTCCATGGACAGAGGAGCCTGGTGGGCTGTAGTCCATAAGGTTGCAAAGGCCACTGAGCACACACATGTAGGTGAGAAAAGTTATGATGTAAAATAGGGTTTTAAAGGTTTGAGCGCTTCTGCTCCAGAATCTTGTAAATGTTCATGCACAAGGAGATAGGCACAAGAGTGTCTGTTGTGAATACTCTAGTGTAATTTTCTACCAGTAAGAGCACAGATAAAACGTGTGTGAAAATAACAACCCTCTTGCTCATGTTCACCTTAGTCCAAGAAGGACTAAAGGTTGAGGAAACTTGGGAAATTTCAGCCTTTACGAGGTGGGTGGGGGCACTGGGTGATTCTGATATTTTTTATGCTTCTCTTTTCTACACTTCTCTTTATTTGAAATATTTAATGAGCAAGATAAAAGCCTTAATCCTCACTTACTTGCCCACTCACCTTCTCTTATACACCCCCATGGATAAATGAAGAAGCAATGTGTTTCCCACTCTTTGGTAAGTTATGTAAGTTAAGTTTCTCTTGTTCTTTATTCTAAGGATACACAGGAGAACTAGGTTATATGGAGGCTCAATAAACTCCTGGTCTTACAAACAGCTGGTACTCTCAATTGCCATGGGGCTGGGGTTATTGTTTAATTGTGGTTCTTGTTTACTCAAGTCTTTCATGAAGTAAGAAAAATACGTAGGAAGGAGGGAAGGAGAGTTGGAAGGAAAAAGTCAAGTGAGAAGGCAAAAGAAACTGTGAATCTCATAGTTTCAGTGAAAACGCCATGGTTTAACATGGGGATGGTTTGTTTCCTTGCAGTTCCTAAGGGTGAATCAGAACCACTTGAGAAAAAGCCCCTGTGGTCAACTATATTTTTGATTGCAGGTGATTTCCTTTTTTGATTTTGCTTTTTGAATGCTTAAAGAAATCAAGGAAAAGCTGACAGTCCCTCCCTACCAATTGCAGCTTCTCATGCCGCAGTTCCACGAGGAGTAGAGGCTTCCCATTTTTCTATGTAGAAGCTCCCAATAATTGCATATTTTCTTCCAGCTCATTTTGGAGTCTGGTAAAACATATGGGAAATTTGCAGGAGATTGAGTCCACCAGCCAGGCATCAATCTGGAATGATCTGTGGCCATGTCCATATAAAGTTAGTTGTCCGCTAACTGCATACATATGGCATCCGGGAGTATAAACTCACAGCCTTTGCCTTCAAAACCACATGCTACCCAGGGAGGTAGAAGCGTGGTTCACAACATGTGGGTTGTGACCCAGAGGAGTCTGCCAACTTTTGGCAGGTGGGCAGCTAGAGATGAATTGTGTGCCTACTGCGATTTCCTTTCTTTGAGGTTCCCTTGGGTGTACGCATGCACATACTCTCTAGGCCATAATATATACCTGGAGTGGAGCTGGAGCGATGCTGATGAAGACTTGGACCAATGCATATACATATTCCTGTCTCGTCATTTTGTGGGCACATTCTTCCATCTGTCTTTATTTTAAATACATTACAGATACATGTTTATATATTTCATGGACCTATGCAATTTTTGTAATCTCTATCAACCATGTGTGTGTCTTACAGCCCCTATGGGGAAACCTGACCGTCTGCAAATAGGTATATCTAGCCAGGGAGGTGGGATCTGACTAACATCAGGGAAATAATTTAAGACTAGAGTATTTGTTCTAATTTTGAATTAACAGGAGTAGGGGGTGTGGGGGAGGCCCTACTTGAATAGTGGTCTTTCTTATTCTTGAATCAGAAACAAATTTCCCAAATCTTTTCTAATCAATGAATTTTATTGTTCATTCTATAAACCCAACATCCACGGTAACTTCATCTTAGCATTGTAATAAAGTGAGTCCCTTTTAGATTATTTGACTCTAGTTGGTTCTGACTGGCTTGAAATGTTGCCTCTTTGCAAATGGTCAGATTTTCATATATGCTATGACACAGTCAATTGCTTTAAAATATAAATATGGTATGTTGACTCTGCTCCTGGAGTCAATTAAATATTTTAGCTGCACTTTGCCAATGAAAATCTTTGGTTTGTTTATGGTTTCTTTGGTATGTGATGGTGTGTAACCTCACTCTTCTTCAGGCTTGTGATGCTCTAGTAACCTGGCAAAGTGGTCCATACCTATTTGCTGCATCTTTCTGGTGTTTTAATAACCATTTAGCCATGAAAATATTTAATGACAGCTCAACCCCTTGAGTTGAAGGTCTCGTGAACTAATACATAATCTTTTGCAAGCTTACACATTTTGAAGAAATAGCCTAAGCAGAATGAATTAAAGATGACTGCTGCAGAAGTCAGCTATGTTTCTGTAATGCACTGTAACAAAAATAGTGTCTGCTACACCCTTCCAAGCATAGCCATCAGCATAGCCTTAGGGCATTCCAGAACAATCTAGGCAGCCAATTATGTTCGATAATCACCTGAACTCAGACCCAAAGACTTGATCTCTTAATGTGATTGCCTGAAGTTTTCCCATGTCTCTGTTGGGATAACTGCTTCAACCATGTCTCACAGTTGTGGCCCAATGACTAACGCTCAGGGGATTGTGTGGTATGCAGTGTGTGTTTTTTCCTAAAAAAATTACACCCCATCCACCATGAAAACAACCTGTGCCATTTTAGCTATTTGGAATTCAAGTCTAGAATTTTTTACGAATGGGACCTTCACTTCCCTCTACAAATGGGCTTCCGCAATGGCTCAAGCAGTAAAGAATCTGCCTGTCAGTGCAGGAGACATGAGTTCAACCCCTGGGTTAGAAAATTCTCCTGGAGGAGGGCATGGCAACCGACACCAGTGTTCTTGCCTGAAAAATCCCATGGACAGAGGAGCCTGGTAGACTAGTCACAAAGAGTAGGACATGACTAAGCATGCATGCACATTCCCTTTACAAAATCAAAGGGCCCAAGGAAGTCAGTCTTCCATAAAAACAGGTTATCATTCCCTCCCCTCCCCCCACATCTTCACCTCTTGTAGCACAAAGAAATGCAAGAAGCTTTGACATGACAAAATCCTTCACTTCTATATTCTAAGTTCACAAATTTTCAAACATTATGCACAAATTCTTTTAGTCACAGGTCTTGAACAAATGGAATTTGCTACTGCTTTGACCTAGTGTCTCCACAACTGGAAGATATGCTGAACTGTGTTTTCCAAAGATCAGACCTTATGGCTTGAAGTCAAAGGCCTCAGATTTCCTTTTCTTCTCTTCTGCAAGACACTAGCTTTTCTCCAGCTCTTGCTCTCAGGTACAGAGCACGGACTCTGGTAGGAGGCTCACAAATGCATCAGCTGTGCCTACAGTTTACTCAGTTTCATGTACGTAAGCACCCAGAGCAGGAGAATTGATGGAGTATGAATTCCCAATTATGGGAGTGCACGATCAAATTTTTAAAAAGAGGGGAAACATTAGTGTGGAGAACAAAGAGGACAAGATAACTCAATCTTCCCAGGTGTGCAAGTGGTAAAGAAACCACCTGCCAATGCAGGAGACATAAGAGACGTGGGTTCAAACCCTGGGTCAGGAAGGTCCCCTGGAGGAGGGTATGGCACTCCAGTATTCTTGCCTAGAGAATTTCATGGACAGAGGAGCCTGGCAGGCTATGGTTCACAGGGTCGCAAAGAGTCAGACACGGTTAAAGTGACCTGGCAAGCACCAGGGAGCTCAAGTGAAGGATTAGGCTGGTTTGCGGGAGGATGGGCACCAGAAGTGATGATTTCCTCAGATGCTCCCTACTATAGCCCTGAGAGGGAAGGAGAGAGAACCTCATCCTCCCTGATCCAGGAAGGGATTGACGCCTAGACTACAAGCAGAATGTGATGGCTCTAAAATGGATTCAATCAAGTGTGGCACCCAGGCCCCAAACTCTTGTTTACCCACCAACCCCATGCATAGCTGGAAGCATGCAGAAGAGAGACCTCCTTCAAAGGAAGGAGAGATGATGGTGAAGCTGAGGCTGCTCACTCTGGGGAAGGGGCAGGGGCTAGCACTCCATGCAGGATGGGGCACTGTGGTGGCTGTAGCATGTGGATTCTTCCAGAAGGCCCCAAGGCTACCAGCCAGAGCCAGTCATCCCTGAGAATGCAGATTTCCATGGAGTCATGGAAGAAGATGCCTGCTTTGGGCCAAAGAAAGGAATTTAGCAAACCTGAAGAACCTGGAAGCAGGTGATAAAGGGCAAGTTGTTATAAGCTATGTTATTTCTCTCCTTGCTCTTTTGTAACCCCCACCGTGTCTTCCCTGGAAGAAGACATGCTATTGACATTTATTTCTTTTACATCACCATAGCTCTTCACGTGCCTTAAGTCTATGCAAAGCTTCTTAACTTGACTAGAAGTAATGTAGCACAGTGGTTAGAGATTGATGACCAAGGTTCAAATCCAGACTCTGCCACTCAATAACTTAAGTATTATGTGAACTTGATGAACTGCCTTAGCTTCTTTGTGCATTGATTTTTTTCCTTTTCATTCTTGTTTAAGTAATTGAAGACACAGTGCTCATACCCACCTCAGAACTTTAGGGGAAGGATGAACAGACTAATAGACATAAAGAACTAAAATAGTGTCTGGCCCATGTTAGACACTCTGTAAACACTATGTACAAGTTTTTACTTGTTTAAATTGGAGGCCCTTGAATAAAAAGGGCCTCGTAAAAGAAACTTCATTCACACAATAGACTGAAAATGTCAGGCCCTGGGCAAGCGTCTAGAGATAAAAAAAATAATTGTGCTATGCAATTCATGACTTTGTCAACATCTTCCTGCAACAGTTTACCATCTTAATTTCCTAATCTTATGATCTTTTTCTTCCCTTTTTAAAAACTATTTTTGCAATACAATATTAATCACAGTGAATAAACTTGGATTTTCCATGATTTTTCTTTAATATTGGTCACTTGCATACACTATAGGCTTCCCAAGGGCAGGATCTGGGATCTATCTATTGCTGTATCCCCACTGTAACCCAAAATCACATGAGATGCTTGGTGAAGGTTTGAGTGAATAAATGAACCAAGAGGAGGAATTATCATTTTCCAGAAGTTCTCACGAAAACTCAGCACAGCGACAGAGACAGGTGGTAAGTGTTAAATATCTTACCACCAGCAGTGATTATGTGCTTCCTGAGAGTAAACCACATGCTTCTCTGTGCTACATAAGTCATTTCTCTGGAAGATAACATGGAAACCCTGCCACCTCATCTTCAGGTTACTTCCTCATCTGAAACCAGGAAATGTGGCATCTTGGTAGTCAAACAGGTAGCTTACCCTCAATTTAAATATTCAAGAGAGGATACATAGATACTATTTAGTAGGAGACAGAGGAGAATGTATCTGAAATAAGTGTCCTCATTATACATGGATGGCTGTTTATTGATTTCCAGAAATCTTTCTGCCAGTGTGTTGAAAGGGAAAGGATCATGAAAGTAAGCACTCTGCATAAACCACAGGTTGTAAATCAAAAATTTTCAAAGATAAATTTTTCTCTGCACTTATTTCTCTGCCAAAAGGATGGCCACTTCTCTTATCCAGATTCACTGTCACGTTTGAGAAACACAGAGCCAAGTTGAATCTCAACCAATCAAGTCTGGGCTTTCCGGCCAGCAAATGCTGAATTTACAATCGTGTACTCAGAAACCCCTGAATAATTGAACTAAAAAAAGACAGCAGCATCCTGAATAATTGAAAGGATTCTGCTGCATAAAATCAGTCTTCTCCAGCCCTGAAAAGTAGAATTGTTTTCACCTCTGGTGGGTGGAACTGTTTGCATAGTGGGTCACAGCAGGAAGCTTGTTGGGGCACTGGTACCAGCCGGTGGGGCGATTATGCTATCTGAAAGGTATGCGCCTGCGATTTCTTAATGATGGCTGCCTGCTTGTTTAGTCCTGCAGGTAATCAAGGATGGTTACGGGGAAACGTGAGCCAGATCAATGAGGGATAGAGGAGGTGGGGATAGACAACCACAGCGAGCCTGCAGAGTGAGGTGTGCCTCACGTTGTCAGGCAAAGCTGGAGACTGAATCACGAAAGCCAGAGGCTCAGAGGAACCCTCCAATCTGGGGACTCAGGGTTGAAGGGAACCCCCAAGTTATGCCTTTGGCTGACTTCTGCTTTTGTGATCCTGAAAAATTTGAAAAGGCAACCTTTCAGGAAGTGGTTCATTCATTCATTCATTCATTCATGTATTTATGCTTTATTGAGCATAAAGTATAATCTTATATATATTGGCCATTATCTTCCACAATAATGATGGCCCCCATTTAACAAGCACCTTCTAGGTGCCAGGCACTGTACTAAGTGAAAGTAAGTAGTCTTATCACTGTTACAAGAGAAACTGAGACACAAAAAGCTTCAGTAGCTTCCCTATGGTGATGCGGAGGTGGCAGAGCTGGGACCCAAGTCTTTCTGACATCAGAGTCCTTGTTTCCTGCTTCACAATGCACCACCTTCCTCTTGAAGGTTTTTCTGAGGATTTCTAGCTGATGACTAGAAGCTAATTTGTTGGGAGGAGGGGAAGAAGAGGGAGGGATGAATTAGGAAGATGTGAGAACATCAACTAGTGAGACCAGAGAAACCCTATGTTGGGAATGATTTGCTTTTCTGTTTATTCACCTGGCACTGAAAAGAAGTCAGGCTTTTATTCAATAATTCTTAGTAAGACTTAATCTTAGTAGCCTTCACATAGTTCTGGGGAATAATCCAGACTTTTGTTCTGACGAGTGACTTAGCCCCCAGACAGAAGTCATCTCAAAGGTCCCATGGTGTAGTGTAATTTTGAGTTGCAGACGTAAGAGTTAGATGGTTCTGGAAGGCCATGCTCCTAGGGTTCATTGATCAAAATTCTCCAGAAGGCCTGGATGAAGGTGACTTCGCTGCTCCACGACTCAGGAGCCATCTTGACCTCATGAAAGATCCAAGGGCCCCAGGCTGGAAATTGAAGTGTGGGTGGTCCAGTGGAGCCTTAAAAACAACAACAACAACAAAAAGAGGCCTGCTCCTGACTATGCAGACCCAAGTGCATTTATGAGGTTCCACACCTGTCAAGTGCTTGGATACTTTCACGTGTTAATTCACTTCACCCTCACACTCACTCCAGGAGGCTGGGATATTTCTCATATGCTATGAATGGGGGAAAAAAATGAACTCAAGAAGTGTAGCATCTCATTCATGGCCAGGCACCCGTTACACAGAAAAGTTGAAAACGCAGACCCACACATCCAGCAGCTTGTCCTTTTTACAGACTGAGAGCCCCTTTAAGTCATCTGTATCCACATGGAAACATCCCTTAGACTGGACTTCTGAGTACCTTGTTCCAGCCCCTCACCCCAGATCCAGCTGGAGGTGAGGTTGATGAAAGGGATCATGTTCTGGAAACTTGTGACTATGGAAATTACAAATGAAAACTAAGCTAGTTAGATGATAAAGCAGTCTATGCTTTAGGTGTGGTCTCGGGTACAAGCTCATTCCTAACGAGGATACAAATGGAGGGCCCCAGTTGGCCCCCTTTTCTCTCTCCTCAGGCTCCTTCTGGCTCTGAGGGGGCCCTTGCCTGCCTGCCTTTGGACACTCAGTTGTGCACGTCCAAGCTCTGTGCAAGCACCACTCAAACAGCCAAATCCTGGAAGTGGGCTGGGACTAGGGTTGCCAGAAAACATACAAGATGCAGTCGAACTGGAATTTAGATAAATAACTTTTTAGCATTATACATGTTCTAAATATTTCATGGGACCTAATTATACTAAAAAAAAATTGCTGTATCTAAAATTCAAATTTAACTGGTCAGCCTGTATTATTTGCTACCTCTAGCAACTCCAGCTAGGATCCCTTGGTGAGGGAGTTCCAAAAGACGAGGCATCCAGTGTATAGTCTAAAATGAAAGAGGGGCAAGGGGGCAGCAAGGGGTCCCTGGGTAGGCAGAACTATCCAGTTTCCCAGACTTTTGCTTCCCAGGAGGGGCCCTCTCAAGCCTGGAGCCTGGGGTAGGGACTCCTGGTGCCCATATTTAAGAGCAGTCTGGTAGTCTTGGAAAGCCAGCACATGGTGGGGGAAAGGCCTTTAGCTATAAAACAGAGACTGGGCTCCACCATGAGCCCTGGGCAAAATCACGTTCTCTCTCTGAGCCTCAGTTATCTGAACTGTGTGTAGAATGGAGGCTTTCCTGGATTCCTATTTGTCAGAAACCTAGTCCGTGCTCAACACTTAGTAGGTCTCAATACTAGCAGCTTTTAGTATCACCTTCAAGGGAGATCCCTGGTGGCTTAGAAGGTAAAGTGTCTGCCTGCAACGTGGGAGACCTGGGTTCAATCCCTGAGTCGGGAAGATCCAAGAAGGAAATGGCAACCCACTCCAGTACTCTTGCCTGGAAAATCCCATGGATGGAGAAGCGGCCCCAGTCCAGGGGGTCACAAAGAGTCAGACAGGACTAAGCGACGACATGTTTGTAAAGGGAGATCAATGCTAGGAGAATGCTGTGAGTTCTTCTGCTTCTTGCTTTCTGTTGAGTTGATTGACCTCAGCTGAGCTGGGAAAAGGTATCATATCAATGTTTCCACTGCTTATACCTGGATTAGGAACAATCACTCTCTGCTCAATGTAGCAGCCAATGAAGCTCAAAGAGAGACTGGGGCTAAGTTTTCCAGGAGAGCTGAGGGCTTATTCTGTTCCCCACCTGCCTTCACTGTTCCTCAACACCTATATCTGGGCTGCTGGGTAGGTGAGACACTATCCTTTCCAAGGGGACCGGGGAAGGCAAGGAACAGAGCAGACTCCTTGCCTGGCCTGAGGTGCATGAAGTAGTTACTCGCCTACCTCACAGACTTGTCTTCTGTCTTGGGTGGAGCCAGCCAGCCTTCTATGAGAATTTAAGCCCTGTTGTTGTAACTCAGAGCTGCAGGGCTGCACACAAAGGGAGCCCAAACAAACTCACCCGCAGGCAAAGTGCTCAGTGTTTGAGGAGAGAGGTAAATGAACTTGGACCATCATGAAAGCTAAGACTCTTTTTTTAATTTCAGTCTCATTCCTAGCCACCACCCCATGGAAACTGACTCAGAGTATCTTTCTGTTTAAAAGTCCAGAGTAAGAAGTAAGGAGGTGAGGGTGGTAATGGCAAGGTGGCTCGGAGTCAAAATGATCAGCTTTTTAACTTGGGTGATTTAATGGGAGTAGAATTGTTTTGAACTTTAAGGCATCCAGGTTTCTTTCTTTTGCAGATTACAAGAGTTTAAGTTGACTAGGGGCTAAAATGACCTTGTTTAGGGGCTTGGACTATCCCTAGGACCATTGTGGTTCTGCATTTTGGTGCAAGCAGATGAGATGGTGCAGTAGGGGTGGGGGTGGGGGTTCCCAGGAAGAAGCATTACCCAGAGTTCAGATGGAGATCTGTCAGTTGAGGTGATAACACTTCTCCAGCCCCTTCTGCATCTGAGAGTCTCATGTAACCAGACGTAGAGCCTTTGTCCCTGAAAGACCGTTGCACGAATGGCCTCTCTGCCACATCCAGGTACGTTCATGAGTCTTCATAAAAAGTGAAGCTGTTTTTCCCTCCTTCCTCTCCTCCCTTCAGATCCACCCTTCTCCCAGAAAAAGGATTCTTCCTTCAACTTTGTTACAGTAATAAAGAAAATATAAATGAAATAATAAAGTGCAGATATCTTAGCTAATAAAAACCATACGTCTTTAGAACCCCCACCACCACCTGTAAGGACACATAACCATTTTGCTCACCTGATAATAATGCTGAGGATTTTTTTTTTTTTTTGCCCCTATTCATGTTAGTGTCTATGAGAGTGACTGTTTAGACAAATACATGGCTTTTCAGGGAGGAAGAGAAAGGGGCAACAAAGGATGAGATGGTTATAGCATCACCAACTCAATGGACATAAATCTGAGCAAACTCCAGGAGATGGTGAAGGACAGAAGCCTGGCGTGCTGCTGTCCATGAGGTCGCAAAGCTTTGGACACAATTTAGGGACTGAACAACAACAACAAATGGCTTTTCAGCTTGACTGAGTTTTGAGATCAAATAATTAAGCACCTACTACAAGTAATAAAATAAGTTGCCAATTATTTTGGCAAGTTGCCAATGCAATTTAGCAAATATTTTGCCCGCTAGGGCAGTGGGTAGCATGATGATCAAGAGTGAATCCTGACTCCACCACCTACTAGTTGTGTGACCTTGAGCAAGTTACTTTAATCCCTTCAAGCCCAGCTCCCTTGCTGCTGCTGCTGCTAAGTCGCTTCAGTCGTGTCCGACTCTGTGCGACCCCATAGACGGCAGCCCACCAGGCTCCCCCCGTCCCTGGGATTCTCCAGGCAAGAACACCGGAGTGGGTTGCCATTTCCTTCTCCAATGCATGAAAGTGAAAAGTGAAAGTGAAGTCACTCAGTCGTGTCCGACTCTCAGCGACCCCATGAACTGGAGCCTACCAGGCTCCTACGTCTATGGGATTTTCCAGGCAAAAGTACTGGGGTGGGGTGCCATTGCCTTCCCCTACAATATGAATTATGAAAACACTGCTTCATTGGGTTGTTGTGAGGAATCACTGAAATCATGTGTGTTAAGCAGCCATCACAGTGCCTGGCACTATTGACTGGTCAAGGAATAAAGATAATCATGTGGTTTCTGTCCTTTAGGGAGCTTACTACCCTGAGTGAGAATAAAGGCAGAAAATTGCCACCTCTCCTGGAAAAGGATGTACTACTGTGCTCAGTGGATATATTAATCAGGATTCTTCAAAGAAACATAGCCAACAGGATATACAGACAGAGGGAAGATTTTTTTTATGAGGACTAGTTAATGCCATCAGACAGGCTAAGAAGTTCCATCTTCTATCTGCAAGCTGAAGGCCTGGGAAAGCCGGTGGTGTGGTTCAAGTCCAAATCTAAAGGCCTAAGAACCTGGGCAACTGGTACTGTGTAAGTTCTGGTCAGAGTCCAAGGGCCCAAGAAATGTGGAAGCCAATAGTCCAAGATGCAGACCAAGTCTGAAGGTCCAAGAACAGAAGCACCAAAGTCCAAAGGCGATTGGAAATGGATGCCCCAGCTCAAGCAGAGAGCAAATTCCCCCTTTCTCTGTCTTTTCATTCTATCAGGCAGATAGGATGCCACCCACCCACACTGGTGAAGGTGATCCTCTTTACCCAGTCTACCTATTCAAATAAAACACTACCACACACACACACAAAAACAAAACACCATCACACATATACCCAGCAATTATGTTTTACCAACTATCTGGGCATCCCTTAGCCCAATTGAACTGACACATAAAATTATCACAGGGGTCCATGAGCCACTAAACTCCACACAGGCATGGGTGGAGAGGAGGGAGAGGAGTTTGGGGGGCAAAACCAGGCTTTGAGAGTTTACTAGCCTGCACGGAACAGGTTGACGGGACAGAAAGAGCAGAGGTAAGTCATACCATCATGGTTTCTAAAAAGACGGTCACCGTATTTATTGTCTATTTCGACAAATACCTGGTCCTTTCTAAATTGAATTAGTTGCCCCTACTCCTAAAGCTTACCCCTTCATTCTCCTTGACATTTTTCTCTAAATTTTAATGACCGCCCACCCTTGTTCCCTAGGGGCTCAGTGGTAAAGAATTTGCCTGCAATGCAGGAGACTGCAGCTTTGATCCTTGAGTAGGGAAAATCCACTGGAGAAGGAAAGAGCAACCTACTCTATTTCTTGCCTGAGAAATCCCATGGACAAAGGAGCTGGGCAGGCTTCAGTCCAGGAGGTCACAAGAGTCAGACATGACTTAGTAAACATCACCAGCAACCTTGTTCACCAAACACATCTTCTGCCCTGAGCATCCTATCCACCATTCCCCATTCTATGTACTAAATTAGCATCCCAACTCAATAGTTCTGGCCCAGTTCTCAGCCAAGCTCCAGGAGATTTGACACTCTTTGTCTGTCTTCTCCACAATTCCACATGAGCTTGGCTAAAATACTACTTTGCCTCAGTGTTCCTGTTCATAAATAGACACATGCACTCTAGCTACCTAGATAAAAGGAGTCTGGTAAGCTGCACAAGCCTACAAAGTCTCAAGAAATAGAGTGGGGGAAAAAAAAAAACCCACTTAGAAATGGGCTTCCCTGGTGGCTCAGTGGTAAAGAATCCACTTGCCATTGCAGGAGACATGGGTTCCATCTCTGATCCTTAAGGATCCCACATGTCATGCAGCAACTAAGCCCGTGCACCACAACTATTGAGCTAGTGCTCTAGAGCCCAGGGGCCACAAGAGAAGCTTGCACACTGTGTCTACGGTAGTAGCCCCAACTCTGCAACTAGAGAAAAGCTTGAGCAGCAACGAAGATCCAGAACAGCCAAAATAAATAAATAAAACTATAAAATAAGGCCAAATTTAAAAAAAAGACAAATAAGTAGCAAAAAAAGGAATGGCATCTGACTCAATTCACTGGGTTGGTGGGCTGGCTTGATCATATCCAAGAATGCTGCTTACAGATCAACTGGAGGCAAGGAAATCCAACCGGAAGCTCAGGCTCCAGCAAGATGGACCTGTATGTGTTAAGAATTATCCCCCAAGTTAACGACTAACCGCAGTTCATCCAACAGGAGATGTCAGGTCTCCCACAGGAGGGTCCCAACCTCTAAGACTCTAGCACAGGAAGGGGAAGGGACTTTGGAAGAGACCGCTGGTGATTCTGGCTCACGCTGAATGTGTTGGGGTTTTCCTCCCCTCACCACATCCGATTCTAGGATGCAACACCTGACAAGGGAAAGAACCTCCTTCTAACTGGCTGCAAGAAAAACATCCTGAGGCTAATTAAAAACAGAACTTAAGCTCAAGTAGAAGTAAACATCGCTCAATGAATGGCTTTGTCATTTGCCAAAACCTCACTTCTTTGCTGCCTTCATTTAGTTAATTAGCCTTTCACTGTCGATCTGCTGCTGTCAACTAGGCAGCGTATGCAAACCACATCTCTAACTCCAGTCGGCTCCTCAGTCTTTGAAAGATGGAAGGGAGGGCGTTGTAACCAACCTACAAGCCAATTGCAAAATGAAAAGTTTCATTTCCCATGCATAAGGTGCCAAGATCTTTCTTCAATAACCCAGCAGAGTTTTCTTTCTCTGCTGGTGGAATTTCAAATTAGCAGAAGCTTCCGTGGTTTCTTGCAGACCACCTCAGTTACAGATGAAAGGGCCCCCAAGCCCCCATTTTGCGTGTTTTCACTTCTCCTTTTATTGCTAAGCTTGCACTTACATTCTTAACTTTCTGTGCACAAGTTTTTTAAAACTATAAATTAGCACCTTCATTCCCTTATAGTTGATATCTGCATTTCAAGTGAGAATGCATTAAAATCACCTGTTCATGAAACTATCGTTATCATAAAAGCATATAAGCAGAATACTGACCTCCTGGCTCTGTCATTTTTTGTGATTATGTGTATCAAATATTCCATATTTATGAAATATTATAAAACTTTATAGCATACTAAACAGTATATAATACTGTTGGTGAATATATGTATATAAGTAGTACAAATATTCGGACATGCTTGAAAATGATAAACATCACTTTCAGCTATTGAGGAGAACTTCCACCCAGGATACTTTTTTCTAGCTAGGTTGTAAACACGTTTACATACACACACTATTACATGTACACATACATTCTCAATTTCATTTTATATATATATTATATGAACAAGGCATTCTGGAGTTTGTCTTAGAAGACTTCCTTCTACCTTTAAAGGAAAAGGAAGGCAGAGCAAGTGAGTTTGTTGATGTGGGGGGTGTGCACGACCTCACTTTCAAGGGTTTTGACTGCCTTCCAGTAGCTCCCCTCCTGGGTTCATTTTTTGAGGCAGGCTCAGGCTTGGCTCAAGGCCAGTGTGACAATCAAGGCTGGCGCAGTCTCTTCTTTCAGAGATTATTTCTCAGGTTTCTTTGTTTTATTGGTGGACGGGAGGAGGGACAGTGAGCAACCGGGAATGGGAGGGAGAGGGGTTCAAGCGGGAATTTCTCAACTCAAAGCGGCCTGTCCCGCTGCCACCCCAGCCCGTGAAGTTGTGCTCACACAGCCAGGCTCACAGCCCAGGCAGGAGGGCTTCAATTAATCCACTGAGTCTGGGCAGCCAGACTGATCCCTTTGAGAGGCTCCAAACCCGAAGGAGCACCCCTGACTCGAGTTGTCTGGCCAAGGTGGTTTTGAAGAATGATGAACTCAAGGGAAAATTAAAAAAGAAAAGATAAAACTATCAGGTTAAAATACGTGCCTTTAAATAGCTATGGGCCAGACACCAAAATGAGTCTTTATAAGCTTCCAAGGAGACAATTAAAGGAACCGGGAACAAGCTGAAGAACCAGATGATTTCAGCATTGGAAACAGCAGAAGGAGGGAGGAGGATCAGGAAGGGAGCCCCCAGGCCAGCACTGGGGGAGGATGAGCAGACAGACTTCAACCCCAGGCCAGCCAGAGGAGCCCCCCACCCCACACACAGCCCTCTTGTGAAACGTGTGCCCCCAGACCCTCTGGCCTTACACTCGCCTTCAGCTGGGGACTGAAGAGGAGAGAGGGCACCAGCGCTGAACATCTTTGAAATTCTGCTTGGGTTCCAAATGAAAAATCGTTCTGCCTTCAAAGCCTAATGGAAGTTTGGTAGAAACATGTGCTTCCCCCTTAGGTTCAAAAGAGAAATTAATATCCCTCTCATTTCTCTGTGCATTTATATTTCCCTTTCTCAAGCAGAGAGCAGAAATTATGATAAGAGGCATCCTATAAAAATAGAAGGTATTACAGAATAGCAGTACTGCTCCTTTATAAAAGCAGATGTTTCCATATTTTCTTTAAAACACAATTTGCTTTAAAGTCTACGATAGTACCAGCATACCTAATACAAAAAAAAATCGGTTTTTAATAGGAAATTATCATGATTATTTACTCCTATTCCATTTAAAAACATTGTGTTTGCAAGGCAGATGTCAGAAATGATGTCCATAAACCTTGGCAGGAGATAGCATTGGCTGCAGATTACAGGGAACTTTCACATCTTAAATCATTTATTCCTATAGAGATTTTCTGATGAGAACATTTTAATTTTATAATAGGAAAAACAAAGTTAATTGAGCAGAAATCCTGTAACAGACCCTACTAATACAAAAATGGTTAAAGATCTCATGGCCTATTTCTGCCCTAAAAGAGCTTGTGTCCAATAGGGGGAGAAAGGCAGGTGAAGAGGAGCAAATGATGAGTGTTACAATGGAGTTAGGTGATGACATACCTGAAGGAACAATTCTTTCTGTAGGATGACTACCCAGAAAACTACACCTCCATGATGCTGGTGAAAGCAGAAAGGCAAGGTAATCAGACACATAATAAAGGCCAAGAGGAATGGAAGTCTGATATTTTCTGGAAGCAGAAAGGAGTCCAGTGTGGCTGGATCATGGAGACGGGGCAAGACTGGAATGGTTGGAGCTGGGTTGGGAATGTGGGCTTGGAGCCGGAAGGCAGTTCATCAAAGGCTTGGATTGCTGTACAAAGGAAGGTGGCTGCTAAGAAATAGGGGAAGGAAATCAGTTTAGAAAGAACCCTCTGGTCTTCAGAAGCTGTGTTGGAAGGGAAAGGGGTCTTTCAAAAACAAGCAGCATTGGTACTATGGCAGTGTTAGGGTGGACTGAAACAGGCAAAGGTGAAGTCAGACTGGATCTAGTGAAAAGATAAGGTGAGCTTGAGGATCAAGTTCCTAACACAAAAAGTGGTTGGCTAAAATAGGAAGCGCTAAGTAACATTTAACATTTACCCACGTGTTGCTATGTGCCAGATCCATGCTAGTTTAATTCTCACAACAACCATCTAGGGCAGGAGCTATTATACCCATTTTACAGATGAGTAAAATGAGGCAAAGAGAGGTTTAGTAAAGAGCTAAGATTACAGATGACTCAATGAGGCAGCCAGAATTTAAATGAGGGCAATTCAGTCCCCTGCACACTTACTACACATATACTCATGGAGAAGAAGACACAGTGTTTAAAGGGAAAGAAATGAGATCATATATGAATGTAAATGTTGAAGTTGCTGCAAGATATCAAGATAGAAGAGGGCAGCAAAGGATGAGATGGTTGGATGGCATTGCCAGTTCAATGAACATGAACTTGGGCAAACTCTGGGAGATAATGAGGGACAGGGAAGCCTGGTGTGCTACAGTCTATGGGGTTGCAGAGTCGGATACAACTGAGCAACTGAACAACAGCAAATCAAGACAGATGTCCAATAAATGGTTGGAAAAATAGTCCTGGCATGTGGAGAAAGATTCATTCAGCAAATATTTCTTGAGTGCTTATTACGTACCCAGCTCTGTGTCAGAGTTGGAGTTATGACATCATCAAAATAGTTAGTACCCACAATGAAAAGTACCTGTATACCAGATTTTGTTATTTTTGGCCACATGGCATGGGTTGAAGGATCATAGTTCCCCAACTAGGGACTGAATCTGTGCCCTCAGCAGTCAAATGCAGAGTCCTAACCACTAGACTGCCAGGGAATTCCCCTTCCCTTTTTTTTTTTTTTTTTTTTTTGGTAGAGTATATCAAAATTTTTACCCTGTTCCCTGGTAGCTCTGTGATAAAAGAATCTGCCTGCTAATGCAGGAGACACAGATTCCATCCCTGTGTCAGGAAGATTACCCTGGAGAAGGGAATGGAAACCACTCTAATATTTTTGCCTAGGAAATCACACGGACAAAGGAGCCTGGCAGGCTATAGTCCATGGGGGTCACAAGAGTCATACATGATTTAACAACTAAACAAATGTCAAGTTTTAGTCAAGCAAATAATTTTCATCACAGAACTGAACACATACTCTAAGACAACTCAAAGATAGATCCTTCTACAAAATAATTCATCCCTTTTATATAACTTTGGAATGACGCCTACTGGTTTTCAATTAAAACAAAATACCTCATAAATGTGTAAAAATTCAGTTAGGAAGAAAGGGTTCAGTTTAATTTTATAAACCACTTAGCACATGTGTTGGGCTGGGGAAATGAAATATGTCTCCATTGCTTATAGAACTTGATAGAACTTCATAGGTAGCCCACAGTAGTGAAGAGTTCCTCATAGGTAAACCGAATGCAGACCTCTCTCCAGAAAAGACAGAAGAAAGTCAATCATGAGATTGAAGATCACAGGGAAGAAGGGAGTAACCCCAGTCCCCTGGCCTCAGCTGCACAGTCCATATTCAATCACGGACCACATGGTTCACAAACACTGAATACTACTTAGATTTTTGTGGCCTGCCAGGGTTGCCCATGTAGGTTCTTTGCATTCATACCACCCCCAACTAGAGCCCCCACCCACACCCCAAATACAGCTGTTGTGTGAAATCTGCTCTCTGGCTTCAGCTTTAAGAGGCTGGGGCACCAGGACCCTTATCTAGTTCCAGAGAACACTGCTATCCTGTATTGTTTCTTGGCACCAAATAACCATTACACAGTGTACTGCATTATAACATGAGATTCCTTTCACAGAAAAACATTTGAGACCGTTTATGTCCTGAACTCACTTAGCCCCCCTCTGCTAAGTATCTCAACTGACTCTCATATACCATCTTATGAAATCTTCACAGGTTTCTGTACTCGAAATATTTTTATGCAGTGGCTTGGAGCACAAAGGCATTTTCATGAATGCATGTCCTGGTTGAGAGCAGGTATTGATTTATTCTTCCACTGGAGAATCAGCAGATCATTTTCTTAAGCAAATCCCATGGTGGTCCAGCTCTCACTTGGGCAGCAGTGGACCCTCTCATACACACATCTTGCCTCTCTCACTGACCTCCGTACTTGTCACCACCAACTGTTTTCAATTCAGAGGCTTTTCAGAAGACTCTCACACACACACACAAACCCCCAAGAATTAAGAGAATGCAACGGTTAACAGCACAGGCTTGAAATCAAGCTCATTTACTGTGTGAACTTGGGGAAGTTTTCTAACATCTGTAAAATTCAGTGTCTTCATCTGTAAAATGGGAATAATCACAGTCCTTCTCAATATGCTCAAGAGAGTTGTTATAACACACAAAGTGTTTGGACAAAGCTGGCAGGTGGTGAGTCCTCCATATGCGGTGGTTGATTAGATCCACCTGTCCATGTGCATAAAGCGAAGAGCCAGGAAGTGGATGTCAGAGGACCTGGATTCTAGATGCTCAACTAGGTGAGCTTTCTTGATAAAGTCAAGTTCTCCGAGAATCAACTTCTGCTTCCTGAGGTGGAATGGATTATTCTCACATGGGCTTTGGGGGAAGTAACTGCAGCTAGGGGCCAGTGGTGAATACAGTGGGCCCTGCTAGGAGCTCCTGCTGATCCACAATGGGTATCAGACAGCTCAAGAAGGTTTCTTGCCTCAGGGACTTAATAGTGGTTGAAGAAAAATACCCTCAAAGAAAGAACTTTTCTCTGGCTCTGCCTCACAAACAGAATTCTGAGACTTCATTTCCCTCTCTTATCAGGAATAAAATAACTACCCAACTGCAATCCTGCTGCCGCTGCTGCTAAGTCACTTCAGTCGTGTCCGACTCTGTGCGACCCCATAGACGGCAGCCCACCAGGCTCCCCCATCCCTGGGATTCTCCAGGCAAGAACACTGGAGTGGGTTGCCATTTCCTTCTCCAATGCATGAAAGTGAAAAGTGAAAGTGAAGTCGCTGAGTCCTGTCCGACTCTAGCGACCCCATGGACTGCAGCCTACCAAGGCTCCTCCATCCATGGGATTTTCCAGGCGAGAGTACTGGAGTGGGGTGCCATTGCCTTCTCCAACTGCAATCCTATGTACAACTATATCTCTGGCATTTATTTTTCTGAGGCACCTACGTGGCAGAGCTCCTGTAGGGTCTTCATAGACAATAAAGTATCCATTAGACAGTCTTTTCCTCCAGAGATTTGCTTATGGTTCTTCCTGCCCCTGCTCTCTCTCTCCCTCTCCTTCTAGAAGGTGCTCAGTGGGGCCACAGACCAGCTTCAACATTGGGAAAGGAGTGCGTGAAGGCTGGTTGATATTTAGACCACAGGTAACAATGAGCCTCCCATCTAATGCCCATGGCAGACATCACCAATCAATAGTGTCTCTTTTCTAGTAAATCCAAGAATCTTTTTCCAACACAGCCATTCAGGAGCCAATAACAATTCAACCTGGCAAGTGAAGTGAAACTTCTGTGTCACCCAGGCACTAGGCCTTAAAGAATGAAAACTCAAATCCCTCCAACAGGGACTAGGCTGCTCATGGAAATAAAATGGGTGGGATGTCAGTCCCCATGGACACTTCATGTGAGAGTGCTGAATGAAGCCTCTATCCTGGATGAGGGGGCAGCCAAGTTGCTCCAGCTATTGTCTTCCCATGTTGAAGTGAATGTTCAACATTGCTTTATCTTCATATTTTTTTAGTAAAAACCTGAGCAGGTGAACATGTATCTCAAAATCTCAGTTTTTCAACACTATGCTGCTGCTGCTGCTGAAAAGTCACTTCAGTCGTGTCTGACTCTGTGTGACCCCATAGACGGCAGCTCACCAGGCTCCTGGGATTCTCCAGGCAAGAACACTGCAGTGTCGATGCTATGCAGCCTAAACAAAATGCATGTTTGGGTCACACACAGCTCAGAGGCCATCACTTTGTAACCTCTGCTATTAGCCAACTCTGTAATCCTTGCCTTTCTCTGAATTCTGAGCATCTGGGTAAGTTTCATGACTTGATTTCCTGGAAGCACATCTCTCACCTTGATTAATGAGATTCCTAAGATGCATCTGGACAAGTTACTCATATATGCAAAGCACCAGCTGGCTCCAGTGTTTGCTTCCTCCAGACAGAAAGGTCAGGACTAGTCTCTGCCCAGCGCAGCTCCCAGCGAACAAGAAGACGGTGGAAAAAGAAAGGCCCGTTTTCCTTAACATTGGCAAGAGAAACCGGAAAGGTGGGGGTCTGACCAACGTTTGGGAAAATCTCAAAGGTTACATATTGTCTGAGAATTTCCAATTCTGTCTCTTCCCGAATGTCTTGTGCTCTATGGTACTTTCTCCCGAAAAGGTTTCCCAGATATGTCCTCACTCTTCTGGTAATTTTTTTCCTTCCTCTATACCCCCAGCTGTCTCAACACCTAGTCCCAAATTAGCAAGAATGTCTCCAAAAAATGTAAGACACCCGCTCCAAATTGTCACACTCGAGAGCCCCTTCTGGCTCCAGGCTCCCCTATGAGTCTTCTGTTCTGCCTGACTAAGCAGCTGGTGCTTTGCTGCTCTGAGCTCCTGCCATCTCGCCTTTCATTGTTGCCTCAAGGCTCTCTGACCTTCCAATGGGATCATTAGTTAATCTTATCAACTAATTTGCTGAGGAAAGACACCAGGCTCTGGGCCTTCTAGGGGAGAATAACAATGGAATTCTAGAAACAGGGCACCCATCTTTGTAGTCTGTCTCAGGGCAATTATCTCTGTAGTGGGTATTTGCAGGCAGGCTAGAGGGAAGGCTTGACCCTTAGACCTTAGTGGGTAGGCATCACTCCCATAATTATCCTAAAGGAGGGGAAAGGGAACAGTGTGATACAGCCCAGAAAGATGCCTAATCTTAGAGAAGACATGTCTACTATATGCATGTATGTGTGCTAAGTCGCTTGAGGTGTGTTCGACTCTTTGCAAACCTATGGTCTGTAGCCTGCTGGGCTCCTCTGTTCATGGGATTCTTCAGGCAAGAATACTGGAGTGGGTTGCCATGCCTTCCTTGAGGGGATCTTCCTGACCCAGGGACTGAACCTGCATCTCCTATGTCTCCTGAATTTGCAGGCAGATTCTTCACCACTAGTGTCACCTGGGAAACCCATCTACTATATGATCTTACTATTAATATCTCAGTTCCCATTTATAAAAGAAAGATACTAACTCCAGCCCAGCCCTCTTCCCAGGGCTTTTGTAAGACTTTATCAAATCATTTGTGAATGAGTCTTGAGCTAAACAGATGGGTAGCTATTAAAGAGTTGCCATTTAGGGCTATAGATGCTTGAATTTAGCATGACTTTGATAATCATTACATTGTCTCACTTCTGAGGGTTACCAGGTGAACAACAGGAGATAAACAGATCCCACTGCTATTTGTCTTAGGCTGAGTTTCCAGGGCAGGGTTCTCAGCCTAGGGTCTATATTAGCATCACCTGGGGGGAGGTTTATAGACCATAATGTCCTGAACCAATTAATTCATAACCTAATTTCTGAGGCGGTAGGACCCAGACATCAGTACTCTTTCAATAGCCCCTCAGGTGATTCTCTGCACACATGGTTGAGAACCCCTGCACCAGGGTAAGTCAGCAGCATAGAGATTAATTGGAGTCTTCTTCCATCAATCATGCAACCACACTTGAGGGACAGAGTAACACGGTCAACTTACAAGGGGTCAGAGCACCCTTGGCTTTCTTTCTCAGCAAGTGGGTCAGCATGGGCGATGCTACGTCATGACCAACTCTGGGCATTGCATTTACTCCTCAGAACTACCGGAGGTTTCGTGTCAAAGGTTTTTAAAATGTGACAGAGGCTTGGAAGACGGAGGGCAGTGAGGAAGAATCGTGTTGGAGAAAGGGAATATGAGGTTGAAAGAAAGAGATAAAAGCAAAAAAAAAAAAGAGAGAGAGAGAGAGAGACAAAGACAGGCAGGGGGTGGGGTGCAGAGAAGCAGCAGCAGAAAATAAAACTGCTGATAATGGCTTTCAGAATTCAGACCTGCTTTCAAACCATATGGCAGAGATATTAGCTTGCCTGTAATTACTACAACATTCTCAACTGCAGAATGACTTTCATTAAAACCCATGGATTGAGGCACTTGGAATTTGTGAATAATTTTGCTTTGAGTTCCAGCTCTATTATGCTTCTGTTTGGAGTTGATATTTTTTAGGGAGGGAGAGACTCCACTTGTTCATCAAGCAACTATTTTGGAAATAATGCTGTCAAAATCCACTTAACGAGCATTTGTTGAGCACCCATCATGTGCCAGGCTGTGTGCTAAGAGCTGGGTAGTAGGAATAGATAAATAGGGACTGATACTGTCCCTTGGCCATTCAATAAATATGTTCAGGATCAACAGCTTGCCAGGCACCCTGTGAGGTGCTAGGGGTTGAGAGAACCCTAGAAACTGACAAGAATGCAGGCAACTACTTGTAGTAGGGTCACTTGAGTGTAACAAAGGAACATAGTAGATGGAACATGGTAGATGCATTTATCCTTGACTGCAGGGGTACTTGTAGTAGGGTCACTTGAGTGTAACAAAGGAACATGGTAGATGGAACATGGTAGATGCATTTATCCTTGACTGCAGGGGTACCTAGAGTGACAAGAGTGACCACCACTTAGCCATGAAAGAGGCAGAGGTGACAACTTTCCATTTCCTGATGCAATCAGGTTCCAAGCAGGTTCCTGCATGGAGAATGTCCCTCTCTTTCTAGAATGGAATGTGACCAAAAGAGCTCCCAAGTTCAGGGTTTAGCTCATTTAATATCTATACCATCCTTCCTAGCCATTTGCCACTTAGCCCAGAGAGGACAAATTGCTTGCCATCCCTGATCAATTGGTAATGACTGCTCAGAGTACTGCTGATAAGGTTTCTGAGCTCAGAGGCAAAAAGTTTGGTGACTGATAGGTAACGTCTGCCAATGCATTAAATCCTATAGTTTGCGTCCCTCTCTCAGCCCCGTTTCCTTTTGTATCTATTGCTTCACAACAAACCACTCCCAAGATAGTAGCTTATCAGTCTGCATCAGTTCCTCATCAGTCTGCAATGTAGGCAAAACTCACAGGGGACAGCTGGTCATAGATTAGGGCAGAAGATCTCCTTCTAAGATGGCTCATTCACATGGCTAGCACATTGGTCCTGCCTATTGGCTGGGAGCTCAGATGGGGTTACCCTCCAGGGGCCTTGGTTCCTTTACACATGCGCCTCTTTAAGGGGCAGCTTCGGCTTCCTCACAGCATTGTGGCTGGGTTCCGAGAGACAGCAAATGAAACTTCTGGTATCTTACAACCTGGTCCTTGATACTGACCAAACATCCCTTCTGCCGTATCCTGTTTGTCGAAGTGGTCACAGAGCCTGCTCAGGTTAAAAAGAGTAGAAAAAGCATCAGCAAAATTCTGGCCAGCTTTCTTCAACCAAATTTTCCTATTTTGTGAAGCAAGTTGAGTCTAAGCTTCAATTGTTGGTTGAGTTTATCATAAAAGTGGTGGGGTGGGAAGCTCAAGACTGATGACTTGGGCAAAATGGTTTAGAATGTGAGAAGTATCCTTGCAATCGATTCTGTGCTGCTCTCTCTGATGTCCTTCCTGGTAAGCCTCTGCTCTCCTGTACCCTCTCAAGAACTTCAAAGGTTTAGTCCTTGGTGAAGGCAGAGCACTGCCAAGCCTTTGCCATTTGTTCCAGGAAGTGGGCTGTCTGTACTTCATAATGTTTTCCTCTCTCTCTTTACCAACAGAGGCCTCCACTTTCCCCATTGTGTCTTTTGCCCAACCTCTACTTACTGGGGTGATTGTCCCAAAGCTTCTCTTGTCCCACTCTTCCAGACTCTGTCATAGCATTATAAAGGCTGTGGCTTTCCAAACCTAGCTGTCAACTTCTGTGCAGGGGAGGGGATGGGCTCATGGTTTCTAGAGCTGTGCATTCAGCAAGGGTTTTCTGATGAGCCCAGGGAAGCGAGAAGGTTCTCCTACCTCTCCCAAGTAGTAGAAGCCATCTTTGGAGTTAATAAATTCTAAACAAGTCTGTGGCTCTTTTTTATTTTTATTTGTTCCTGCCATGCCCATTGAGAATGAAGTGGCTCCCAAAGAAAGAAAGGAAATTGGGAGGAAAAAAAAAAACAACAGAAAACTCTAACATGCACTCTCTTCCCTAAAGTGAAAAAATGTGCACTGACAATCCTATTATTCTTTTTAGAACAAAAAATTTCTATTTGCCTTTGGTTACTGAAAGCTTAATCACTTCATATAATCAGAGGATTCAGCACTCTAAGGTACTAAGGTACTCTAAATGAGAGGCACTATCAACCTGGTTTTAAAATTGGTTATGGGTTTTCCAAGGTATATTATTTCAGCTTATCCACAATGTCTAGGAATTCTCCCAAGTCTCTTGGTCTACCATATACACTACCAGACTGATTTGATCCTAATTACAATTAGTGATAAATACTTGGTAAAAAATTTTGAATTTAATGATTAGAGATTTCCAGACAGGCTGCCAAAATAGAAGAAAACTCTCACCTAAGCTTTAGAAATGTAAAGCTCCTAAGATTAAAATCTGCCTCTTTATAGTTGTTAACCAAATTGAAGAACAATTTCATAACTATTTTTTTCAGGTAAAATTTGCTATTTTTTAATTGGTAAAGCCTGGTCTTTGGAAAGCAAGGAAAACACCGATTTTTTTTTCTAATCACACCATTGACAAAAGACAGCATTGTTTGCATTTTATTTCCCCAGAACTGATAGAAAAAGGAGAGATAACCCTGTAGTACATTATTCCTGGCTACCCAGATTACTCAGAATTTTACTTTTGAGGCAATAAAACTGACCCTCCCAAAGGCGTAGTGTTCCGCCGGGGTCAGACGCACATAGTTTGTATCTTGGTTTTGGGCTTTTCCTACCTGTGCAGCCCTGGCAAATCTGTTACCTGCAGCTGCCTCAGTTTCTTCATCTGTAAATGAGAATCATCAGGACTGCCTCCTGGGCTTTTGTGAGGGTTGGAAATAATCTATATAAAGCTTCTAGCACAGTGCTTAGCAAAGGGAAGTGGTCAATGTTGGCCCCAAATTTACTTTTAATGAATTTGTGAACTGGATTCTTGAGGGACTCCTAACAGATCTTCCAGCCACAGGAGTCTGAGCCACCTGCAACTTAGCTGCCAGAAACGGGCCTTCACCTCAGCATAGCCCAGAAATAATTAGGTCTTGCCAGTCGTAAAGAACTTGTCTGCCAATGCAGGAGATGGAAGAGATGCAGGTTAGATCCTTGGGTCAGGAAGATCCCCTGGAGGAGGGCATGGCAACCCGCTCCAGTATTCTTGCCTGGAGAATCCCATGGACAGAGGAGCCTGGTAGGCTACAGTCCATGGGGTCACACAGAGTCAGACATGACAGAAGCGACCTAGCACACTAAAACTGGAAAAATGGCTCTTTTCCACCATGTACGCTCTATCACAGGCACCCTCTCTCTTCATATTTGGGCATCAGCTGTTATAAAATGGAAGCTATCATTCTAGATCACCCACCATCTGGATGCTTCACTCTGGCTCCCCTGAACGGACTTCCTCTGTGGGAATGTTCTCCCTCATTCTCCCCCTTCTCATCATGTTCTCCTGCCATCCACTCTGGAGTTGGTACATTTTTCTACTATCACATGTCTATTTCTAATCTGCAAAGTTGGTTATAATGTTTTTTCTTGAATAGGAATTTTTATCTTCACCCCCCTACCCCCTGTACCTAGCAGAGCAGTACTTAGTAAATGTCAATAAACATTTGCTGAGTAAATGAATCAGAGTTGAGTAAAAGGGTGGATAAACAGAGCATGTGTAGATTCACCTGCACCTACAATAACACCACATGCTTTCCATAACCCAAGATCCAAGCCATTTTCCAGATCATGAGCAATGGACGTGCACTTTTTCCTCTCTTTGCTACTGATTTGTTCTGAGGTGAGCTGGGGAGGTATTGACCAGCAAGGCTCACCAAGACCTGGGCAGGCGAATCTTCAGGGGAGAATTTGTTACAGTTCAAGTCACCAAGTGCTTTCTGGTGAGAAACTAGGAAGCTTGTAGAACTCCAAGGGCACACTTTCCACTGGACTCCAAGTGAATGATGGCCCCTGCGTCACAGTGCCTCTTCTTACATGAATGATGCCCTCGGGAACAGTTACAGTCCAGTGGTAGTTTCACCCTATAATGTGTGTCCCTTTGGGAAGAATTTTGCAATATTTCTTGGTGCTGCTGGAATAAAGCCAACCCTAAACACTTCCATGATTGTAGAGAGGAAACCAGCTTATCCACTTCCCTTGGGCCCTCCTGGTGTTCCCCTTCAAGCCCCACACAATTAAGGCTCTGAGTCAATCTCCAACCTGACAGAGATACACATCTCCTCCTCTCTCGCCCCAGGCTCTTACTGGTCTCATTCTTGCTCCGTACCTCTGGGCTGGCCAGGTGTCTGGAATGACTAAATTTTGACAAGAGACCCAGAAGCCACTTCCTCCTGCCAATCTGACTTCTATCACTGTCAGCCCCGAGGGCCCCCATCTCCAGCAATACCAGGCAAACTGTCAGCACTCACTAAATAATGCAAGAGATCAGGAGAAGCTGATGTATAACAAAGGCTGTGGAGAACAGGGGCGCTGAGGTTACTATGCCCCCGTTCAGACAGCTCTGACCAAGCTGAGCCCCTGACCGGGGTAAATTCCACAAACCACTCTGAGCCTCAGTTTCTACATGTATGAGGTTAGGATAATGATACCTACTCTACAGGATCGTTGAGGGAATTAGAGTTCCTATTCAAGTGTCTGAACAAAGCTGGAGCCTATTCAGCCCTTGCTCAGTAACTGTGGGCTATTCTTTCTCAGATAACTCAGTTTGTCTCCTCCACTCTGGGCAGGACCAGCAAAAAGCTGAAAGTCAGATCAGTCGACCTCGGTTCACATACTACAGCTGAACCTTGTCCTTCCTCAAAGATTTTTTTTTCTTATGAAAATACCAAGTCAAAGAATTTCTAAAACAAATCTTTGCTCCATGGAATGACGAAAAGAGCTGAGCTAAAGCATTTAAAACAATCGGTTCCATCACTCACTCACCAGAATTCGGGGCAAAGGGCAGTTTCAGGTTCGGGTTCTTCCTCTGAAGATGGGAGCAATGAATGGTATCTACATCAGTTGGTCATTGAGAAGATTAAGTGAGATAATATGGAAGATCCTCCGGGACAAAATGTTAATACTTTTTCCTCCCATTCCTAAAGTTTCCATTTTATAGAAAACTGAGATTTAGGGACTTCCCTTGTGGTCCAGTGGCTAAGACTCCACACTCCCAGTGAAGGGGGCCTGTGTGCCTCAACTAAGGCCCGGTGCAGCCAAACAAACAAACAATAATTTTGTTTTCAAAAACTGATGTTTAAAGGGTTAGGCAAGTCACTTAATCTCTATGAATGTCATATTTGCATGTTAAGTCACTTCAGTCATGTCAGGCTTTGTGTAATCCCATGGACTGTAGCCACAGGCTCCTCAGTCCATGGGATTTTCCAGGCAAGAATACTGGAGTGGGTTGCCATGCCCTTCTGGAGTGGATTGCCAGGGGATCTTCCCAACCCAGGAATTGAACCTGCATCTCTTATATCTTTTGCATTAGCAGGCGGGTTCTTTACCGTTAGCACCACCTGATAAGCCTCTCTATGAATGGGCATGCCTATAAAATGGATTGATATAAAAGGCCTCTGAGGGACTCTCCATGCTAAAACATGTAAGTCTCTGAGCTACATGGAGTCACCACTGTTACAACAGCTTCCTGATGAGTGAGCACTGAAGTAGACCACTGAGTCAAGGACTCAGACCAAGATCTGGACCTTGGGTCCATCAGCATGGCACTGTTACCTTTTGAAGGATATTTCCAGACCAATCAGAGAAGCAGCACCCTGCAAATGTTCTGGAGCATGTCCCTGCTCTTACAGCACCACAACAGGGGATCCACATAAATTATCCATACTACTGAGATCTCTCCAGTCACATGAGCATCACAGCGAAGAGGACAAGTGTGGCTGCTGGCAGAGCACTGGACAGGCACTGACATCCCCTGTGTGGATTCTGGGAAAAGGCAGAGATTTAAGTGTCCCTAAGTGATGATGATGATGATAAAAGGGAGCTGAAACTATTTACAATAGCTAGAACATGGAATGGCAACCCCCTCCAGTACTCTTGCCTGGAAAATCCCATGGATGGAGGAGCCTGGTAGGCTGAGGTCCATGGGGTCGCTAAGAGTCAGACACAACTGAGTGACTTCACTTTCACTTTTCACTTTCATGCATTGGAGAAGAAAATGGCAACCCACTCCAGTATTCTTGCCTGGAGAGTCCCAGGGACGGGGGCGCCTGGTGGCTGCCATCTATGGGGTCGCACAGAGTCAGACATGACTGAAACGACTTAGCAGCAGCAGCAGCAGCAGAACATGGAAGCAACCTAGATGTCCATCAACAGATGAATGGATAAAGAAGTTGTGGTACATATACACAATGAAATATTACTCAGCCATTAAAAAGGAGCACATTTGAGTCAGTTCTAATGAGGTGGATGAACCTAGAGCCTATTATGCAGAATGAAGTTAAGTCAGAAAGAGAAAAATAAATATCAAATACTAACACATACATCGGGGAAGGCAATGGCACCCCACCCCAGTACTTTAGCCTGGAAAATCCCATGGACGGAGGAGTCTGGTAGGCTCCAGTCCGTGGGGTCGCTAAGAGTCGGACACGACTGAGCGACTTCACTTTGACTTTTCACTTTCATGCATTGGAGAAGGAAATGGCAACCCACTCCAGTGTTCTTGCCTGGAGAATCCCAGGGACAGGGGAGCCTGGTGAGCTTCCGTCTATGGGGTCGCACAGAGTCGGACACGACTGAAGCAACTTAGCAGCAGCAGCAGCAACACATACATATGGAATCTAGAGAGACGGTACCAAAGAATTTATTTGTGAGGCAGCAATGGAGAAACAGACAGAGAACATACTTATGGACATGGGGAGAGGGGAGAAAATGGTGAGATGTATGGAGAGAGTAACATGGAAACTTACATTACCGTATGTAAAATAGATAGCCAACAGGAATTTGCTGTATGGCTCAGGAAACTCTGAACAGGCTCTATATCAACCTAGAGGGGTGGGGTAGGGAGGGAGATGGGAGGGAGGTTCAAGAGGGAGGGGATATATGTATGCCTATGAAGGCTGAGCACTGAAGAATTGATGCTTTTGAACTGTGGTGTTGGAGAAGACTCTTGAGAGTCCCTTGGACTGCAAGGAGATCCAACCAGTCCATTCTGAAGGAGATCAACCCTGGGATTTCTTTGGAAGGAATGATGCTAAAGCTGAAACTCCAGTATTTTGGCCACCTCATGCGAAGAGTTGACTCATTGGAAAAGACTCTGATGCTGGGAGGGATTGAGGGCAGGAGGAGAAGGGGACGACAGAGGATGAGATGGCTGGATGGCATCACTGACTCGATGGATGTGAGTCTGAGTGACCTCTGGGAGCTGGTGATGGACAGGGAGGCCTGGCATGCTGCGGTTCATGGGGTCGCAAAGAGTCGGACACGACTGAACGACTGATCTGATCTGATGGCTGATTCATGTTGAGGTTTGACAGAAAACAACAAAATTCTGTAAAGCAAATATCCTTCAATTAATAAATTTTAAAAGAAAAAGAAGGGAGCTGAAGAAAAGTCATCCCATCCCTGCCTTCAGATAACTGCTTTTCAAGGTTTCACAAAGGCCCAGTTTTCCTTGTCATGCACATCTGCTAAGCACCTAATTGGCTTCCCTGGTGGCTCGGAAGTAAATATCTGCCTGCCAGTGCAGGATACAAAAGTTTGAACTCTGGGTTGGGAAGATCCCCTGAAGAAGGAAATGGCAACCCATCCCATATTCTTGCCTGGAGAATCCCATGGACAGAGGAGTCTGGCAGGCTACAGTCCATGGGGTCACCAAGAGTCAGACACGACTGAGTGATTAAACAATAGGCACCTAATACATGTTTCTTTTGGAGAAGACAATGGCACCCCACTCCAGTACTCTTGCCTGGAAAATCCCATGGATGGAGGAGCCTGGTGGGCTGCAGTCCACGGGGTCTCTGAGGGTCGGACACGACTGAACGACTTCACTTTCACTTTTCACTTTCATGCATTGGAGAAGGAAATGGCAACCCACTCCAGTGTTCTTGCCTGGAGAATCCCAGGGACGGGGGAGCCTGGTGGGTTGCCGTCTATGGGGTCACACAGAGTCGGACACGACTGAAGTGACTTAGCAGCAGCAGCAGCAGCAGCAGATGTTTCTTTCTAGGGCAATTCAGGAAACACACATCACCATAAGTCATGGTGTTCCAAAACTTCCTGAAACATGAGAGCTACATTTATTTACAACCTATATTCTTAACACCAAGAGGCTCTCCAAATTCAATAGGTCCCACACATGTGAGTTTGAAAATTTCTGCATCCTTGGAGATTTACAGTGCACTTCATCACAGCCAAGGCACTGAGCAATGAAAAGAAAGCTAATTTGATCTTATTTAATTGACAGGTCAAAAATTAATGTAAAACCCAAGACTTTTTTTTTTTTTTTTTAATGAGAAGCAAATGTTCTTCAGACTGAATTTGGAAACTACCATGCTATAATTTTTAAAAAAGTTTATTTTAAAAATATTTTTGGCTGTACTGGGTCTTCATTGCTGCAAGGGCTTTCACTAGCTGCAGCGAGCAGAGGTATTTTGTAGTTGCTCTGTGTGGGCTTTTCATTGCAGTGGCTTCTCTTGTGGAGAACAGGTTCTAGGCGCAAGGACTTCAGTAGCTGCAGCTCAAGGGCTCTAGAGCACAGGCTCAACAGCTGTGGTGCACAAGCTTAGTTGCTTTGTGGCATGTGGAACTTTCCTGAACCAGGGATCAAACCAGTGTCTCCTGAATTGGCAGGCAGATTCCTATCCACTGAGCCACCAAGGAGGTCCATCCTATAATTTTAAATGGAGATTAGATGTCCTCTTTTCACCACAAATAAAGGTATTTTCGCTATGTTGCAAATAGTTTTCACCATCACTATCACCCACCCACACTCCCATCCTACCCATCTCAGGTATCATGTTAACTTTGGGAATAAGAATATGGCAACTGCTTGCTCATATCCCACTTAGAACTCAGTCTCAAAGTTAGTGTGGCCTCTTAAGCCCACTGCAGGGCCAGGCCCCCCTCCCGACACCTGCATTCTCCTTGGGGTTGTGGGGCGGGGGAGCTTGGGTAGCAGTGATCCTCATTAGTGGTAGGGGAAAGACAGCATTCTGACTATAGGGATTCTGACCTTTGAAGGGGTGTTGGGTAGGCAGTCAGGGGTCAAGGTGAGGAGTTAGATGTCCCACCCTTCCAGGAGCTCCCATACACCCTCTGAAAGCACATTCCCAGAGCCTAGAGCAGAGTCTGACACATGGTGGGTGATCAACTATCAGTGAATGAATGAATCACTTTTTCACATTGCAGGACATCATGCTCTTCCATATACGAGAGAATCTTTGCCTCTGGACTGTGAAACCTGTAAGGGAAAACTCACATCCTCTTAGTTTTGTGTGTCCATTGTCCACACTGGGCCCAGCTTGGAGACTTAACCAACAAGGGGGTGACTGGGTGAGTGACCTTGAGCTTCTTGGGCCTGCCTTCTGGGTGCCAAGAATTGGAGGTAGAGCATCCAGCCTTCTCTCTATTTTCTCTTCTCCCCCTTTCCACTTCCTCCTCCTCAGCTGGGTTCTCTGCTACTTGATTCCTCTGCTGGAGGGAGTGGGAGAGGGACAGGACTGGCTTGAAGAGAAGCAACCCCTCTAGCCATGCATGCACGAGGATGTTTGCACTTACTGGGAACCAAGACTTAGGGATCAGCTCCCTCACTCTCAGAGTTGGTTCACAGCGCTTTGCTGGAGGTCACTCTGAAAAACTGGACATGCAGGAGGAGCCGGGAAGTGGGGAGGGAGAGAGGATGTTGGGGTTGACGGAGGACAGGGGTAGGAAGATGGGAGAGGGGGATTGGGAAGCACCAAGGAGGGAGCTCCCCCACCCCCACCCCCACCCCAGTCACTGGCCATGAGCCCCAAGCTCTTCCTTTGCATCAAGCCTCTAGTACCACCTCTTCGGGCTCAGCTATCTGCTCTCACAAGATGCAGGCACTCTTCCATGGCCCATCTGAAGACTTCAGTTAAGACCTTTCCCATCTGCCCACTGCTCACAGTAGGTAGTCTTTGAACAGAAATAAGTGCTGTGTCAGGGAGGGACAGGAAAGTGGGCTTTCAAAGGGGTGCCCTTCTAGGACACTTACTTAGGACCTGCCATTCTGGGACATCATCTCCAACAAGGAGCCATAGGAACAGCACTCACTGTGGACACTTTGCAGCTAGGGATTTTTTTTTTAAGGCACAATTTTGCAGCTAAAGATTTAAAATTAGCTGCTTTGACATTTTGCAAGTGACTCCAATGGAGCACTGGGGAACAGAGTCCTACATCATTGTGCCTGAGTCATGAATTTCAATGTCCAGGAATCCAGGCTGGTATGGGGGAGGGAGCCCTAGCCGGGTTCTAGATGTCACCTAAACCTCACCAGTTTTGTGGCTCACTTAATACAAATGTGTATGAACCTTTCACTTTCCCTGGTAGGGTAGCTGTTATTATACCAGTTGTATAGATAAAGAAATGAGATACACATGTGATGCAATGTCATTTCATTTGGGGAATTATGGATATAATCCTCTCAGGAGGAAAAAGTGAAGTGAAAGTCACTCAGTCATGTCCCACTTTTTGCGACCACATGGACTTCTCCAGGCCAGAATACTGGAGTGGGTAGCTGTTCCCTTCTCCAGGGTATCTTCCAAAACCAGGGATTGAACCCAGGTCTCCCACATTGCAAATTCTTTACCAGCTGAGCCACCAGGGAAGTCCAATTAATTGGAAGTGCATGCATACATGCTAAATTGCTTCAGTTGTGTCCGACTCTTTACGACCCCATGGACTGTAGCCCACCAGGCTCTTCTGTCCATGGGATTCTCTAGGCCAGAATACTGGAGTGGGTTGCCATGATCTTCTTCAAATTAATTGGAAGGACTGATGCTAAAGCTGAAGCTTCAATACTTCAGCCACCTGCTGGGAAGAACCAGCTCGTTGGAAAAGACCCTGATGCTGGCAAAGGCTGAAGGCAGGAAGAGGAGGAAATGACAGAGGATGAGATGGTTGTATGGCATCACCGATTCAATGGACATGAGCTTGAGCAAACTGCCAGAGAGAGTGAAGGACGGCGAAGCCTGGCGTGCTGCTGTTCATGGGGTTGCAAAGAGTCAGACACAACTTAGTGACTGAACAAGAGCAACAAGCCACTCACTCAGGAATACCCACCTGTTTGGTGATTCTGGATCCAAACCCTAATGCCCCATTTCTCAGCTCATCTTTCCTTCCCACTCCTTAATCCCCCAAACTCCCTTCTCATTCATCTGTTCTCAGCTCTTAAGTTCTGAAGGAGGTGGGGTACAGTGAGAAGGGGAATATGGGGAGAGAGCAGAGTTCTGGATGTTTCTTTTCATCCCCAACATCTGTTTCCTCTGCTTTCTTTGTCTCCCTGACATCAGCAATCCTTTAACATCCAGACAAAATCAGCCTGAAATCCCCTTCTACAACCAGAGAGAAATATAAGCTCCCCTCAAGATGTCTTCAGCTTCTCAGAAGTGTGCCTTTCCCTGCTGCTGCTGCTGCTGCTAAGTCACTTCAGTCGTGTCCAACTCTGTGCGACCCTATAGACGGCAGCCCACCAGGCTCCTCTGTCCCTGGGATTCTCCAGGCAAGAATACTGGAGTGGGTTGCCATTTCCTTCTCCAATGCATGAAAGTGAAAAGTGAAAGTGAAGTCGCTCAGACGTGTCCGACTCTTCGCAACCCTATGGACTGCAGCCCACCAGGGTCCTCCAAACATGGGATTTTCCAGGCAAGAGTACTGGAGTGGGGTGCCATTGCCTTCTCTGTGCCTTTCCCTAGTTACCTCTATCTCATAGGTGGTTTTTCTTGAATTTGTCAATCAGGGTCATCTAGGCTTCTATTGTTGCTTTAAAAAAAAAAATCCCCTTCTTGGTATTGACCCAAAGAACTCAGCCTCTTCCTCTTGATGTCTTAATGTACTTCCCAGTCTCACTCCCATGGAAGACTATATTTTTACAGGAGGTTGGGGATCATGGTAAGGTGTTTCTGCACAGTACTCTACAGCCTGTAATTGAAGAGCATCATCATGACGATTCATAACAAGCCCTGTCCATCCTCATAACTCATCCTCTCCATCTCTCTCTGTTACCCAACCTCACAGCACCTCGTCCCTCCCCCCGACCCCGACCACCAACAAGTTCAGTTTTATTATTTAAACAAAACCTTTAGTTGCTTCTTGGTTGCCTTTTTCTCCTAGGTGATTTATCAAGGAATTCCTCTAAAATAAGGCTCTTTTCCTAAGCAACTCTGGTATCTACTGGAAAACCAGTAGATACTTTTTCTTTCTCAGCCTAAACTTCCATCCTACTCATTCACTCATTAGCCTAATTAATAAATATTTATTGAGTGCCTACTAGGTGAGAGTCTGGGGATATAAGAGTAAACAGCAAGGCAATAATCCTTGTCCTCATAGAGATTACATTCTAAGGAACTCTGCAAACCCTCATTTGGGAAATAAAAAGGTTTCAACACAGTAAAAGCTTGAAAGGTGATGTCTTAGAATCTTTAAGAAAACATTTAGAGTCAACCATAGTAGGTTGCTAATTTTTCTATTTATTTCTTTTAAAAGGAAGGGGAGCTGGAGGGAGGAACTGGCTCCGGTGTTTTGGGATCCAGTTTCCTTTTTTACTTTCCTCCTCTTTGAAAGGACTATTTCCTCCTCTATTCTCTTAGGCTGTGCTAACCACTTCCTATTTCCTGCTTAACCCTCTCTGAGACATGCAAAACTGCACTTCCCACCCTACCCCCACTCCATCTCATCTCTGCCTTCAAGGTTATTATATCCAAGGGCTCCTTCCCACTGAGCCCTGTTGCCCACTCATCTACCCCACCACGCTTTCTTCTCCCACCTAAATTAATTCTCTTGCCCTATTTTGAAGATGTTATCTGTGCTGGCGGGATGTGCTGCTTTGTAGGTCGTTAAACCGTCCCCGTATAATTTACCGATCCCTCCAATGATGCATGTCTGACTGTAGATATCACCAACAGATGTCTGGGGAGTTACATTCTACCCAGAATATGCTCTCCTGCAGTTTTAAGAGTTAGACTGTGCATCTTTATTCTTCCTCTCCTCCTGGGCTAGTGGGTTTCACCAGATATGTGCTGCTGTTTCTTTTATAGGATTTCCTTTTTAATTTCTCCAGCCCATACCCAACAGATCATCTTTGGAAAGTCACTTTACAACTGGCTGAGACTATCGGGACATGGAAGGCCTCTGTCACAGCACTAGTAGGTGCAACAGACAAGAGACCTTAGATGGGTTTCTGCAAGTGCCTCTATTCCTGTGGCATCTCAAGAAAGAAAAGCTCCAGCAGGAGACTGGTGCAGACATCACAGATGAAAGGAAAGCCTCTGACAACATGCACTACCCAAATGATTCTGTACTTTTATTATTTACCTGGACTCCATTTGTTTAAAAAAAAAAACTGGGGAGGGAGGCTCTACAGGGAAGGGACATATGTTTACCTATGCTGATCCATGTTGATGTATGGCAGAAACCAACACAATATTGTAATTATACTTCAATTAAAAATAAAGCTTAAAAAATTTTGAGGAGGTTTACAAAAGTTTTCATATATTATATTATAATATGTAAATCCCAACATAAAACAGGATGCAGCAACATGGATGAACCTCGAGATTGTCATTCTGGGTGAAGTAAGTGAGAAGCAGAAATATCATATGACGAGACTGTCATTCTGAGTGAAGTAAGTCAGAAGCAGAAATATTATATACATCCCTTATATGCAAAATCTAAAAGGATATGATACAAATGAACTTATTTACAAAGCAGAGACTCACAGAATGAACTTACAGATACCAGTGGGGGACATGGGGGTAGATAGAGTAAAGGGGGTTTGGGATGGATAGGTACACACTGCCATATTTAAAACGGACAGATAATCAACAAGGACCTACTGTATAGCACAGATAACTCAATGCTATGCAGCAGCCTGGATGGGAGGGGAGTCTGGGGGAGAATGGATACATGTGTATATATGGGTGAGTCCCTTCACAGTTCATCTGAAACTATCACAGTATTGTTAATTGGCTATACTCCAATACTAAAGATTTTTAAAAAACAGGAAATTCAGTTAAAAAAAAAAAAAAGGAAAGAAAAATGAAAATATCCTTTTGCAAGAATTGTATATAACTTGCCTGTTATGAGAGTCTTTGTAGATCTTTGAAGGCACTGACTAGCTTTGGCTCTGAGCTTCCTAATGGCCAAAGCAAAGAGGAAAACACAGCTTCACATGAAGCCCGTCTGGAGAGGGGAAGGAGGTCCTATTAGGGCACGTTTATTTTTTCACAATGACTTGAGAATATTCTATACATCTAGTGGGTGGGGTCAGTAAGCCTACGTATCCTGCAGTACATAACCCTCCAGAGCAGGGTTGTCCCAGCCAAAATGCCAATCAGACACCTTTGAGAACGACTGACTTTTATGATTCATCGAGTCTAAAAGCCAAAAATTCAAACTAGTAATTCAGGAGAAGCACAGAGACCAGAAGACAATATCCTTCTGAGACCTAAAAGTAACTCAGTGGTGTAACAGACAACATCAAGACCCTCTAAGAGATGTAAGAAGATTTATATCACCATTCCTAACATCATCCAGAGAGAAAAATTTGTCCCACAAATGTGTGAAATGAATGCCAGGTTCTGTTCTAGACCCTGCCCTGGTACCCCTGAGGGTTATAGACCCCACCTCTATCTCAAGGAATTGATCTTCTAACAAGGGCACAATCCCTTCAAAAGCAAGTTAGGAAATTGACCAAATAAAACTCCAAATTGTCTCACTTATCTCTCTGAAAAACATATAAACCAGTCTTTGAAATAAACCAACAGACTGATCAGGCAACTCAAAACAACGAAGAAAAACTATGGCAGCAACCTCTGAGAAGTCTGTTTTGTTCTGGTCAGGGTGCTTGGTGCAAGCTCTAGAAATTTATTCTGGCTCCCTTTGGCAGAAAAGAAATTTGTTGGAACATTATCAGTGACCCACAGTATGTGTAGGAAGCCAGAGCCAAGTGAAACATCAGTAGGAGACTCGCCACGGAGGCCAGCAGCAATGCCCTTGGTGTGGCGCAGCTACTGCAGATGAAGGTGAAAAGCCATCAGTGCTTGTCACTCAGTCCTGATCCAAAATCCCAGGCTGGGATCTGGTTGGCCAAGCCTAGGTTACACTTGGCTGGCAGGGTGCAGACGAAGAGCATCCGCATCCACCCTTGGCAAATTCTACAGAGGGAGGAAGGCTGTGTGTCCAACTACTACCACACCCAATAGAGGATACACACAGCTGAAACGTGACGCTTGTCCCCAACACCTGATTTACATCTCCTCTCAATCAACAAGTGTGTGCTTGACACTATTCTGAGCACCAAGGATGTGAGTAAGGAGACCTAAGTTTCTGCTCTCATGAAGTTTATATTCTAATGTGTGCATGGGTGGTGGAGTAGGTAACGAACAAACTAATTAAGACACCGTGTGTTATGGTCTCAAGGACTCTGGGTAAAACAAAAAGTGGGGGCTGCGATTCTACATAGACTGGATAGGGGTATCATGTCATATGGATGAGGGGTCATGCAGGTATCTGAGGGAGGAAAATTTCTAGCCAAAGGGATACCAAGTGTAATGCCTGAATCAGGAGCACACTTGCTGTGTTTACAGACCAGCAAGAGGCTTGCGGCTGGAGTGAAGTAAATGGTGAGACTAGATGAGCAGTGGTAGCGGGTAGATGGTGCAGGGTGCTCTCGGCCACGCTGGGGACATGGGCTTTAACCTTAAGTGAGCTAAGAAGCCCTTAGAGAATTTGATCAGAAGAGTGGTTTGATTCAACTAATGTTTGAATAGGATCCATCAATCTTCTGGGTTAAGGATAAACTTTTCAGGTGCAAGGGGTAGGCCAGTTCACCCCTAGATCCCTCTCCTGACCACTGCCCTATGACTGTGGAGTGAAGAGTTTACAGGCAAAGAGGACCCCGGCAAGGTTCCAGACAAAACTGTATTGAAACTCAGGAATGTGAAGGGTCCACTGTGTTTCACTGTCAGGGCTGAGGGGAGAACCAAGCCTCCTAACTTGGTCCTGGGCTATTTTCACCAAGCTGTGATGACAATAGAGGAAGCTTGGTGTCTCTTTCTCTTTTGCCCAAGGATGATGGAGTGTGACTTACATGCTGGGGATGAAGAGACTGTCCTTCTCAGGCCTCTCCCCCACATTGAGAAAGGAATAGAAGCTTGAATGGCAGCACCAGACATGACAGTACCTTTTCCTGCTTCAGTCACTATCCATGTGAAAGAGGCAGTCTTTATGTCACTACATGTTGTGACACGTGACTTTCTTCTTCAACCTTCACCCCAGCCTGACTCCGGACGATAGGTTCAGGCTGGACTCTTGATCTGAGCCGTGGAATCTGAAGGCTGGCCAGGCAGTTGAGATGACGCAGCCTGGCCCAAAAAAGACAAAAATGGCCAATCAGAATCCCTCTCTGGAATCTGAATTAAGAAATACCAATAAAAAGAGGTTCTCAGCAGTGGTATCTGAAGCTAAAAGTGAATATAAATGTAGAGCTGGGTTAGTGAAAGTGAAAGTGAAGTTGCTCAGTCGTGTCCGACTCTTAGCGACCCCAGGGACTGGAGCCTATCAGGCTCCTCCGTCCATGGGATTTTCCAGGCAAAAGTACTGGGGTGGGGTGCCATTGCCTTCCCCTTAAGCTGGGTTAAGCTGGGTAAACCTTAAACTGGGTTAAGGCTTATGGAAAAAAGTGGTGAAGGAACAGACTTACGGAGAAAAGCACAAAGGCAGTGAATACTGTGGTACCCAAAAGAGTCACAGGAGAGGCTGGGTTGTACTCACGCCGGAGCATTCACAAGGAGAATCACGAACTGTCTTTATTCAAATTCCCTGAGACCAGCGGTGCTGTTTTTTCTGAAAATGGGTATATGTACAGTAGCCTCAGTAGCATCTGAATGTTCAAGCCTTAAAGTACCCACCTCTGCTTAGCCAGTCTCCACATAGGAACACACCCAAGATAATGTCACACACTCTGCTTAGAACCACCCCTTCATATAAGTGAGATCATATGGCATTCTTTCTCTGATTGACTTATTTCATCTAGTATAGTACTTTCTACATTCATCCATGTTGACCCAAATGGCAAGGTTTTGTTATTTTTGTGGCTGAGCAATATTCTATCATATGTATACATGTAGCATCTTTTTTATCTATTGGCGCACACAGAGGTTGCTTGCACATCTTGGCTATTGTAAATAATGCTGCAGTGAACATAGGGGTGCAGATATCTTTTCAAATTAATATTTTCATGGGAAAAATACCCAGAGACAGACTTGCTAGATTATATCATAGTTCTGTTTTTAGTAGAACTCCATACTGTTTTCCATAGTGGCCACACCAATTTACACTCCCACCTACAGTGCACAAGGGCTCCCTTTTCTCCTCATCTTTGTCAACACTTACTTCTTGTCTTTTTGGTAGTAACCTTTCATACAGGTGTGGGGTGATATCTCATTGTGGTTTTGGTTTGCAGTTCCCTGATTAGTAATGTTGAGCATCTTATGTGTCTGTTGGCCATCTGTATATCTTCCTTGGGAAATGTCTATTCAGAGTCTCTGTCCATTTTTTTAATGGGTTATTTGTTTTTTTTCTAATGTTGAGTCATGTCAGTTTTGTTGTACATTTTTTATATTAACCCTTTATCAGATGTATCATTTGCAAATATCTTTTCCCATTCTGTAGATAGCCTTGTACAAAGGTTTCTTCATTTGTAGTCCTGTCTCTTTGTTTTTGCATTTGTTTCACTTGCCTGAGGAGACATAACCAAAAATACATTGCTAAAATTTATTTCATAGTGTTCTGCCTATGTTTTCTTCTGGGGGGTAAATGTAAGACCTGACACTATAAAAGTCTTTAATCAGTTTTGAGTTTATTTTTGCATATGGCATGGGAAAGTCCATTTTCTTTTGCATGTAGTGGTCCAGTTTTCCCAGCGCTTCTTACTGGAGGCTGGACAGTAGCTGTAATTTTGATGTGTCTGTGGGAGGAGGTGAGCTCAGTATCTTCCTACTTTTTCTGCCTTGACCTCCCTCCAAGTCTGCCTTTAAAAGAACTAATGTTGATTGGGTAAGTCCATCAGCAACTCATCGATCCATTTCTAACCAAGATGTCTGGACAATCCTCCTGCCAGACTAACAGCTCACTTGGCTCATGAAATTAAATGCTGGGGAGTTCTAGATTTTTTACTATCTTGTTTAAAGTATAATTGGAAAGATAAGATCACATTTTAGGAGACAGAAAAATCTTTTCTCAGATCAATGAACTGACCATTTCATCCCCACCATAAAAATAAGTCTTCTTCCATTGGCTTTTGGGGCTGATCACAAGTCCTGGCCTCAGGGACTCGCTCTAATGGCATTAATGATTTTGATCTTTCAGGCTATTTATAAAATTTTCCAGTAGAACCATCCAAGATCAAAATTGAGATTCCCGTCCTTAGGATCTTCATCTGTGTCTGCCAGCTAAATGAAGCAGTAGGGTCTGGCAGGAAAGGAGGCTATTGCCAATGGCAGTCATTGTCTTAGTTTGGATCTCCAAGAAGCAAAGTCTGAGATGGGAATTCTTAAGAAGGCAATGTATTAGGGGGAGTGTGCTCAGGAGAGAAAGAGCAAGAAAATGAGAATAGGGCTGATGAGAAAATAAATGAAGGATATGGCTTAGATGGCTTCAGTGTTGTCCCATTGGGAGCTCTGGGACATAAATTGTACCACAAAGTTGATCTTATGTTCAGGAAGGATTACCTTCTACCCCTTGTCAGTCATCAGCCTCTGGTGGGAGGTGGGATATGCATAACCTCCAGATGGAGACAGCCTCCATGTGACCAAGGACAACTCTGTGAAGATAGCAACTGTGAGTTGCTAGGAGCCAATGGAACACTGGAGGACAGGGTGGATCCACCTGGTGAGGCAGGACTGGGCCAGTCACCCACTCATCCTCTAGAAGCAGCAAGAAAAGATGGGGTGCAAATTTCTGACACATTCTGTCTCTGCACAGGACAGAAGATGCTTTGGGGCACCTGAGAAATTGTCCTGAATGACTGTATAAACATCACTGTATAAACACGACCACTGTTACCAAAGAAGAAATCTCTAGTACTGGAGCAATGTCAGATTTTAGATTGATGGTTTTGACTTTGTCTTTGTTTTCATTTTAAACCTAGGCCCCTATAGTGGGCCGAATGGTGGTCTTCCTCAAGACATACCCATGTCCTAAATCCTAGAAGCTGTAAATATAACCTTACTTGAAGAAAGTGTGTGGGGGGGGAGTCTTTGCTAATATAATTAAGGATCTCAAGTTGAGCTGGGTTCTAAATCCAAAAGCAAGTGTCTTTACAAGAGACAGAAGAGAAAACACAAACACAGAGATAGATATGTGAAGATGAAGACGGAGATTAGAGCCATGCAATCTACAGCCAAGGAATGCCTAGATAGTGCCCCTAGAAGCCGGAAGAGACAGGGAGTGGAATGTGTTCCCTACAGCCTTTGGAGACGGCACAGCCCTACGAAAAATCTCAATTTTGGACTTTGGCCTCCAGAACCACCAGGGAGTAAACTTCAGTTGTCTTAAGCTACCCAGTTTATGGTGGTTTATTATGATAGCCTCATGAAATTAATACAAATCTCTTATCTGCCTGGTGTTTTTCAAGTTAACTACTCAGAGCCTCAGCTTCGTAATATGTAAAAAAGGATAAAGAATCTCATAATTTTGTTTGAGAGGGAAAAAAGCACATGGGCACTCAAGAACTGACACATAACAGATGTTCAATGAACCTTACTTTCCCATCTCTCTTCTACCTATACTGGCCCTAAACGAAGCTGTATGAAGTCTCACTCTGCCTTTCCACTGTGGCAACCCTAACACCGTAACCATAGAACTTTAGCACCACTCCTGTCACAGATGTATGATGTTGCTCTGCTACCAAAGATCAAAGTAAGGCCAAACAGAAAATTTTCAATAAAGCATAACTTCAATGATAGCCTATTGGAGGATCAAATATATACATATTATTAGTAGAGACTGAATTTCCACAAACTGAGCCCAATCATGTAACCAGCATCTAGATCGAGACACAGAACATTACCAGCTTCCCCTCTCCCAGAAATTTCATTTGTGGTCCTTTCCAATCACTATTCCACCACAAGGGAAACCATGATGCTGATGAATTTTGCCTGTTTTTGAACTCCATATAAATGGAACCACATGTGTCTTTTGTGCATATCTCCTTTTGTGCCATGTAATGTTGATGAGACTCACCCATTTTATCTGTAAGGGTAGATTGCATGTTATCATTGCTGTATAACATTTCCGTATGGGGACTATACAATAGTTAATCTATCTATTTTACTAATGATGAATATTTGGGTTGTTGCCAATTGTCGCCTATGACAAATGGTGCTTCTATAAACATTCTAGTTTACATCTTTCAGCAAACATGCTTATGGGCTTCCCAGGTGGCTTAATGATAAAGAAACCACCTGCCAATGCAGGAGACATGTGTTTGATCTCTGGGTCAGGAAGATCTCTTGGAGAAGGAAATGGTAACCCATTTCAGCATTCTTGCCTGGAGAACTGCATTGACAGAGGAGCCTGGCAGCCAACACTCCATGTAGTCACAGTCCAACATGACTGCGTTGACCAAACAACAGCAACACCAAAGCATACATAGTGGATTAATCTGGGAAAATTGACCTCCCTATAGTATTAAATCTTCTAGAACATGAACATAGTACATCCTTCCTTTTATTTAGGTGTTTTAAAATAATCTCTCAACAATGGTTTATACTTTTCTCTGAAGTCTGTCAACATCTTCCCTTAGATTTACTCCTAGTGTTTTATTAATACATTTTTTGACGCTATTGTAAATGGTATTGGGACTTTGTAGGACTTTAAGGGGGCTTCCCAGGTGGCTTTCATGGTAAAGAACCCAGCTGCCAATGCAGGAGACATAAGAGATGAGGGTTCGATCCCTAGGTTGGAGAGATCCCCTGGAGGAGGAAATGGCAACCCACTCTGGTATTCTTGCCTGGAGAATCCCATGGACAGAGGAGCCTGCCAGGCTACAGTCCAAGGGGTCACAAAGAATCGGACATGACTGAAGTGACTGACTGATTGACTGGGATTTTAAGGAGATGGAAATTTTCAATAGCTTGACCTTTATTGCCTCTCCAGACAAGGAATATAAGATTTCCTTTAATTAAAATTGTAGAAGGAGGAAAATTACTCCAAACTGTTAAAGCTGGCAAAGGGGAAAACAAATAGGATCAGAGGTTGAAATCAGTCCATTCAGTCATCAATGACAAATTCCAGCTTTCATCATCAATGGTATCTAATAAGCCCTAAGAAACCCTTTTCCAGAAAAGTACCCAAAAGAAACAAGTTGAAATTCTGTGGTTTATGTAAAATAGATTAATTCTCTTGATCTTTGGCCAGAGTTTAGTACTTTCTCTGATTTCAAAAATTTGAAAAGGGAGACAAAATCCAACATTTATATACTCTATTATGTGTAAAGTATATTTACATAATTATCTCTTAATTCTCATGATAAACCCATATGCTGTTAGCATTTACTCGATTTTACAGTTGAGGAATCTGAAACACAAAGAGATTAATGCCCCAAATCACACTCCATCAGTGATAGAAATGCAAATCCAGGCCTAACAGATGCCAAAGGTAATTTTCCCCTCCTTTAAAAGTATATTAATTAGTATCTTTTCAACTATTAAAGGAATGTTCATTATAGAAACTCTGAAAAATATAAAGTATGGACAACTGGTTTTTATAAATACATATTTTTCAGTTAATATTGCTTCATGGTAACTACCTTATAATCTTACATATTCTTCTGACATCATTCTAATGTATATATAATTTTTATCAGTTAAATCCAGCATATTTTTTTAACCAACTATCTTTCATGATGGACCCTTAAGTTTTTTGTGTGTGGGTTATTCTTTTTTTTATTAATTTATTTTAATTGGAGGCTACTTACTTTACAATACTGTAGTGGTTTTTGCCATACATTGACATGAATCAGCCATGGGTGTACATGTGTTCCCCATCCTGAAACCCCCCTCCCACCTCCCTCCCCATCTCATCCCTCAGGGTCATCCCAGTGCACCCGCCCTGAGCACCCTGCCTCATGCATTGAACCTGGACTGGCGATCTATTTCACATACGGTGGACCCTTAAATTATTTGCTTTTCATAGAATTGATAACTCTGCAATGAACTACATAGGCATTTGTATCATTACGACTTTGCATACGCTTACAATTTCTCCTTTATGACAAATTCCTCGAAATATTCTCCCAGGTTAAAGGGATAGATGTATGTGAAGGCTCTGTAATATACCTGGCCAAGTCCTCCCCACTACACCTGATGCCCCACGCCCTTGAGATGGGTCACTGTTCCCACTCTCCACTGTCTGAGAGAGTGCCGACCACTTTGTCTTTGCCTGTGTTGGGTTTTATCACTTAGAAAAATACTTAACCAATTGGATAGGTTTAAATCATATAAATTTATATTTCTTTAATAGTGATATTGGACATTTACTTACAGGCCAAGGTGTATTTTCCCTTTTGGACACCAGTGTTTCTCCGAATATGGTCTGGTAATTCTGGATTACCTGTGTTAGAATGCTGAGGTGCACAGGGAATAGGCAGATTCCCAAATTTCAAACCAGACTTGATCAGACCTTAGGTGGTGGCCTAAGAGGGGAATCTGATTCAGTTAGCGCTTGGCTATCAATTCATATGCTTCTAGACTTTGATAACCACCATCGTCCTCCATCCTGCCTCTGCCAAGTCTGTCCCTAGGAGCCACAAGCAATAGCCAAGTCTTCATTCCATGAGAAGCAATAATCCTCACAGGATGCTCTTGCTCATCTATATCACGTCAAATGTGCTTTCAGGTACATTAATAGTTGCAGAGAGACTTGTTGAATGTAATTGTTCCAACCTGGCCATGTGAATAAGCTACAACAGTTTCAGTGGTCCAGGGTAGGCAGCCACTGTGAATTTAGCCTCTGTGCCAAGAGATCTTAAAAGCAGAAGGTAAAATTTTTATTTTGAAGTGTTCAAAAAAAAAAAATACTGTAAAAGCTATGAAAGCTACACCTAGAAAGCCTAGCAAAATAACATGCCATCCAGTGCTGGCCTCTGAGGGACAGAGGGGAAGTACAGCTGGGTGGGCTGCTCAGCCTCTCTGAGCTCAACCCCCACCACTGACTCCGGTCTCATCAAATAGTGACAAAAGGATTGTTTTTCCTGAGGATGGCATGCGTATGTTTACAGGCATTTGGTTTCCGTTTCTCATGCCTTACAGGGAGTTCTAGGGACATAACATCTGCAGTGGTATTATTTGGGGGCCAGCTATTTTTTATTATGCCTGTGCAATTCAAACAAGCAAAACTTAATTTCATTAGCAGTTTTAGAACTTTATAGCCCAAGGAGTACCTATGGGTTTTTATTGCCAAAAGCCCTGGATCATAGGCCAGGACTGGTAGGATGAGCAGATGATGACACACTACATTCTAAGATGCAGACCGTGTGGGACCCTCTTAAGGAAACCAGCTAAAAATGTCTTCTTCCTGGGAAGGAAGAGAAAAAAATTTTATGTATGGAGCCCCTTAGTCCTGCAGGTGCTACATGCTATTCATACACTCCCTCCTTTATCCTCATGACACTGACCCAAGGTGGCTCTTCATGTCTTCATGTGGTTGGTACCCAAGATGACTTGACCAAATGAAGAGTTGTTTTTACTTATGTGCAACATGTGTAGAGAAAGTGCCTTTGACAGAGTTGGTGATCCATGGATGATTAGAGATGAATGAATGAACAAAGGAAGCAACAGCAGACACTGACCTGTGGTCTACTGATGCCAAACCCCCTCTTCCTGTTGCATCATGCTCACACTGAGGGCTGGGCATCAGCAGAGTTGCCTTTTCTGGACAGAAACTATGTGCTGGCTTGACCCAGAATGGACATATTGGAATGGTGGATTCATAGACATGCTCAAAAATTCAGAATTTAACCACAGGTATCTCTCTCTCTCTCTCTCTCACACACACACACACACACACACACACAGAGACAGGTGCCATTGCACAGTGATCATAATCAGGGCTGGGATGCCCACTTCTTGAGCTCTACTGTCCCAACCTCAGCTGAGCTCTGCCAGGAAGAGAGCAGACAGGGCTCCCTTCACCCTGCTTCCAACCCCTCCTTGAACCCTGCCACTTTCCCAGCCCAACAGAACTCTGCTCACTGCTCTCTGCTGAAACCCAGGGAGGGAAATCATTTTCTTTCTAGCCATGCTGAGCACAGCATGCAGGGTAAGGCTGAACTCTGTCAAACAAACAATGCAGAAAACCCAAATTAATACTGAGATGGACCCAATTCTCTGACAGGCGTGTTAAATGTGATTAAAGCTGCATAGCATTCCCTGCATACCCATCTGCTGCGTTGAGGAGCCCACAGCTGTTCTAATTTCCGACGACGTACAGTTTCTTGTCAGTTGCGGCAAAAGCATCTCATCTTGCGCAGTCTCCAGGCCCTCCCTCCCTAGTCGGCTGGCCCTGGCCAGCTTCTCTAAGCAGTCGCTGATATCCACATGCCTCTGGCCGCGGGTCTGTGGAGGAATGTGTGAGCCCTGGCTGGTGCAAAAATGTGTGATCACAGGGAAAGCTTAGCGCTTTGGCGGCTGGAATGAATCTCTTGGATCCTAAGCTGTGGTGACGCCACCACCTGCAGCTCCTGCTGGCTTAGGCTGTGGGGTGAGAGGAAAGAACAGGGACGAAGCATTTTGGATGCTCAAGGGAGCTGCCCCTGAGCAGCCCACCAGCTACCACAGAAAGAGCTACCATAGGAACAGATTCTGAAAGCTCCTGAAATCCAGTGAGATCCTGAAGGCTGAGGATCCTAGGGAGAGGCAGAAAAGCAGAGACAGATAGGGTTCTACTGGGTGAGGCAAGGAGGGTCCACAGAGTCCATTGGAGACCTTGAGACCCAAGGGCATAGAAAAGGCAGAGGACAGCTCATTTTGGGATAAGAACCAGGCTGGTCAGTATCTTCATGAAAAAATTTTAAATGTTGCCCCCTATAGGAGTGTGGCCTTGAGCCAGGATACACACCAGGCAAGCATAGGATTGTTGCCCTATTTGTCCCTTTGACCAGGAGTCCTTGCACAGTGAACCACCTGTGCAACCATACCCACCAGCTCTGGACAAAAGAAGAGGTCAAAGGTTACCTGAGGAGATCGCCATCTGAAGCAGGGAGACAAGATGAGGGAAAAAATACCTGCCCTCAAGCAATCAATAGGAATAAAGCTAGCATATGAATGTGGAAAATACAAGGGAGTCAAAAAGAGCCAGGAGAGCAATAGGAAAACAGAGTAGCAAGTGGATTCAAAGAAGTTGAAGTGTCTTAGCTTCTGGTGGTTTGCCAGCCAGCTCTGGCATTCCTTGACTTGTAGATGCATGCCAATCTCTGCTTCAGATGTCACAAAGCATTTCCCCATGTGCCTCCATCATCCTATGGTTTATAAGGACACCAGTCATATCCAAGGGAATTCTTTCTAAAGGACTGATTGTTGCTTTACATCCCATATGAAATGAAGTGTCATAACTTGCTCCACCCAGTTGACCAGCCTGGGCAGGGCTATTGTTTTCTATTCTGGGAAAAACCTGGGCTGGGGCTTTTACTTGTCTCTAAAACAATTCAAATTTCTCCCTCAAAGCCCCTGTTTTTTAGGTCTGATAAACCAGTACTATCACAAGCTAAATGCAGAAAACAACAGCACTGGATTAAGAGAAAAACCTAACTGAGCATACCCCTCTGAGTTCTATCAAAGACATCAGAAGTTAGGTATTGATTTTCTTAAAGAAAAAATATGAATTGAAAAAGAAAAGCTGGCCATTATATGAGAGCTACAGTTTAATTCAGTAAGCATTTGCTGGACAAATACTACATTTCAGGCAGGAAGGATGCAAGAAAAATAAGACATTCTGATGTCAAGGAGCGTCTGGTGGTGACAGAAGTACCACATGCAAGGCCACAGGACACCGGGGGACAATGTCAGGAAGTCACATTCCTTCAAACCCAAGTTCTTCCTTCCCCTAAACTTCAGATCACATCTGCATCACTCTAAGATAACTACAAAATTTCAGTTGTCAGCTAGTTAACAACACCAATTTTAGATCAGGTGTAAAATAATCAAATAAACATACAGATACATCTGTGTGAGTGTATATGTATAATACACATGCTACTGCTAAGTCACTTCAGTCGTGTCTGACTCTGTGCGACCCCATAGACGGCAGCCCAACAGGCTCCCCCGTCCCTGGGATTCTCCAGGCAAGAACACTGGAGTGGGTTGCCATTTCCTTCTCCAATGCATGAAAGTGAAAAGTGAAAGTGAAGTCGCTCAGTCATGTCCGACTCTTAGCGACCCCATGGACTGCAGTCTACCAGGTTCCTCCGCCCATGGGATTTTCCAGGCAAAAGTACTGGAGTGGGGTGCCATTGCCTTCTCCATAATACACATAGACCTATACAAATACAGTGTGTGTATGCATTAAAAAAAAAAAAAAATGAGCATCAAAAATAAAACCAACTTTATGATACAATAGACCAGTTAGACCTAATTGATATCTATAGGACATTTCACCCCAAAACAATGAATTTCACCTTTTTCTCAAGCGCACACGGAACCTTCTCCAGGATAGATCACATCCTAGGCCATAAATCTACTCTTGGTAAATTCAAAAAAATTGAAATCATTCCAAGCATCTTTTCTAACCACAGTGCAGTAAGATTAGATGTCAATTACAGGAGAAAAACTATTAAAAATTCCAACATATGGAGGTTGAACAACATGCGGCTGAATAACCAACAAGTCACAGAAGAAATAAAAAAAAAAATCAAAATATGCATAGAAATGAATGAAAATGAAAACACAACAACCCAAAACCTATGGGACACTATAAAAGCAGTGCTAAGGGAAAGGTTCACAGCAATACAGGCATACCTCAAGAAACAAGAAAAAAGTCAAATAACCTAACTCTACACCTAAAGCAACTTGAAAAGGAAGAAATTATGAATCCCAAGGTTAGTAGAAGGAAAGAAATCTTAAAAATTAGGGCAGAAATAAATGCAAAAGAAGGAAAAGACACCATAGCAAAAATCAACAAAGCCAAAAGCTGGTTCTTTGAGAAGATAAATAAAATTGACAAACCATTAGCCAGATTCATCAAGAAACAAAGGGAGAAAAATTAAATCCACAAAATTAGAAATGAGAATGGAGAGATCACAACAGACAACACAGAAATACAAAGGATCATAAGAGACTATTATCAGCAACTATATGCAAATAAAATGGACAACTTGGAAGAAATGGACAAATTCTTAGAAAAATACACCTTTCTAAAATTGAACAGGAGGAAATAGAAAATCTTAACAGACCCATCACAGTCACAGAAATTGAAACTGTAATCAGAAATCTTCCAATAAACAAAAGCCCAGGACCAGATGGCTTCACAGCTGAATTCTACCAAAAATTTCGAGAAGAATTAACACCTATACTACTCAAACTCTTCCAGAAAATTGCAGAGGAAGGTAAACTTCCAAACTCATTCTATGGGGCCACCATCACCCTAGTACCAAAACCTGACAAAGATGCCACAAAAAAAGAAAACTACAAGCCAATATCACTGAGGAACATAGATGCAAAAATCCTTAACAAAATTCTAGCAAACAGAATCCAACAACATATTAAAAAGATCATACATCATGCCCCAAGTTGGCTTTATCCCAGGGGTGCAAGGATTCTTCAATATCTGCAAATCAATCAATGTAATACACCACATTAACAAATTGAAAAATAAAAACCATATGATTATCTCAATAGATGCAGAGAAAGCCTTTGACAAAATTCAACATCCATTTATGATAAAAACCCTCCAGAAAGCAGGAATAGAAGGAACATACCTCAACATAATAAAAGCTATATATGACAAACCCTCAGCAAACATTATCCTCAATGGTGAAAAATTGAAAGCATTTCCTCTAAAGTCAGAAACAAGACAAGGGTGCCCACTCTCACCACTACTATTCAACATAGTTTTGGAAGTTTGGCCACAGCAATCAGAGCAGAAAAAGAAATAAAAGGAATCCAGATTGGAAAAGAAGAAGTAAAACTCTCACTGTTTGCAGATGACATGATCCTCTACATAGAAAACCCTAAAGAGTCCACCAGAAAATTATTAGAGCTAATCAATGAGTATAGTAAAGTTGCAGGATATAAAATTAACACACAGAAATCCCTTGCATTCCTATACACTAACAATGAGAAAACAGAAAGAGAAATTAAGGAAACAATTCTATTCACCATTGCAAAAAAAAAAGAATAAAATACTTAGGAATATATCTACCTAAAGAAACTAAAGACCTATATATAGAAAACTATAAAACACTAGTGGAAGAAATCAAAGAAGACACAAATAGGTGGAGAAATATACCGTGTTCATGGATCAGAAGAAGCAACATAGTGAAAATGAGTATACTACCCAAAGCAATCTATAGATTCAATGCAATCCCTTTCGAGCTACAAATGGTATTTTTCAGAGAACTAGAACAAATAATTTCACAATTTGTATGGAAATACAAAAAAAAACCTCGAATAGCCAAAGCAATCTTGAGAAAGAAGAATGGACCTGGAGGAATCAACCTGCCTGATCTCAGGCTCTACAACAAAGCCACAGTCATCAAGACAGTATGGTACTGGCACAAAGACAGAAATATAGATCAATGGAACAAAATAGAAAGCCCAGAGATAAACCCACACACCTATGGACACCTTATCTTTGACAGAGGAGGCAAGAATATACAATGGAGAAAAGATAATCTCTTTAACAAGTGGTGCTGGGAAAACTGGTCAACCACTTGTAAAAGAATGAAACTAGAACACTTTCTAACACCATACACAAAAATAAACTCAAAATGGATTAAAGATCTAAACATAAGACCAGAAACTATTAAACTCCTAGAGGAAAACATAGACAAAACACTCTCTGACATAAACCACATCAGGATCCGCTATGATCCACCTCTCAGAATATTGGAAATAAAAGCAAAAATAAACAAATGGGACCTAATTAAACGTAAAAGCTTCTGCACAACAAAGGAAACTACAAGCAAGGTGAAAAGACAGACTTCAGAATGGGAGAAAATAATAGCAAATGAAGCAACTGACAAAGAATTAATCTCAAAAATATACAAGCAACTCCTGCAGCTCAATTCCAGAAAAATAAAAGACCCAATCAAAAAGTGGGCCAAAGAACTAAACAGATATTTCTCCAAAGAAGACATACAGATGACTAACAAACACGTGAAAAGATGCTTAACACCACTCATTATCAGAGAAATGCAAATCAAAACTGCAATGAGGTACCATTACACACCAGTCAGAATGGATGCGATCCAAAAGTCTATAAGCAATAAATGCTGGAGAGGGTGTGGAGAAAAGGGAACCCTCTTACACTGTTGGTGGGAATGCAAACTAGTACAGCCACTATGGAGAACAGTGTGGAGATTCCTTAAAAAACTAGAAATAGAACTGCCTTATGACCCAGCAATCTCACTGCTGGGCATACACACTGAGGAAACCAAAATTGAAAGAGACACGTGTACCCCAATGTTCATTGCAGCACTGTTTATAATAGCCAGGACATGGAAGCAACCTAGATGTCCATCAGCAGATGAATGGATAAGAAAGCTGTGGTATATATACACAATGGAATATTACTCAGCCATTAAAAAAATACATTTGAATCAGTCCTAATAAGGTGGATGAAACTGGAACCTATTATACAGAGTGAAGTAAGCCATAAAGAAAAACACCAATACAGTATACTAATGCATATATATGGAATTTAGAAAGATGGTAACGATAACCCTGTATGCGAGACAGCAAAAGAGACACAGATGTATTGAACAGTCTTTTGGACTCTGGGATAGAGGGCGAGGGTGGGATGATATGGGAGAATGGCATTGAAACATGTAAATTATCACATGTGAAACAAATCGCCAGTCCAGGTTCGATTCATGATACAGGGTGCTTGGGGCTGGTGCACTGGGATGACCCAGAGGGATGGGATGGGGAGGGACCCAGAGGGAGGGGGGTTCAGGATGGGGAACACATGTACACCCATGACAGATTCAAGTCAGTGTATGGCAAAACCAATACAATATTGTAAAGTAAAATAAATTAATTAATTAATTTTAAAAAGAGAGAGGAAAAAACAAAAACCTTTATCATAGTCATCCCATGCCCCAGTCTAAGTTGAGGTCAACTGAGAATGTCAAATAGCACAGAAAAGTCACATTGAGAAAGCAAAGGCATTTTATCCTTAGTGAGGATAAGAAAAAAAAATCATGTTTGAGTGCTTATCATGTGCCAAGCATTTCATTTATGTTTCACATCATTCTTTTATTTAATCCATGTATTTGGATTATCTCATTTAATCCTTACCTTGACTCTGAGAAGAAGGTCCATAATTTCCTCTTTTTTGCCAGTGAGCAAGCCCAGGGTTGACAAGCAATTGATTCAATAAATGGCAGAACAAGGATTCAAACCTAGGTCTCTTGCATTCCAAATACAATCTAGGGTAAGGTTCTAGAATGAGCCCCAAGGTCCAGGCTGGGCTCTAAGTGACCAAATCAGCAGTTTTACATTAATTCTGATGGAGGAGAGAAACCACACAAGGAGACCAAAGTAGCTGTATCCAGGGGCGAGGGTGAGGCTGTCAATAGGAAATCAGGCTGCAGCTTGGAGGCCAAGGGTTCTGAAACCTTGAGGGAGGAGGGGAATCAAAGCTGAGCCTGGGGAAGGGTTAGACACATGAACTGTGAGTGAAACAGGGGTGTCTGGGCTTCTAATCAGTCATTGGTGGGCCTGCCTGCCTAAAGGACAGTGAAGGTATGGAAAAGACCCAGAAGACTCAACAAATTCTCACTGGGCCTTCTAAGCAGCTGGCACCTCCCTGGCACATATCCCTCTGCAGCAAATAAAAGCACTTACCCAAGAAAGAGCCAAAGAAGGCCCCACGCAGGCAGCTGCCAGGAGTCCCATGCAGAGTCAGGCAGAGCTGGGGCTGGCCTGTGACAGCTCTCAGATACAACACAGGTAGCTGCCTGGGGCGCTCCCTTGGAGAGGCCAAGCACAGTCCAAATAATGGACCACAGGCTTCAGTGGTCCTCCTGACCAAGCCTTTTTAGGTCACAGACGATGCTGTGTTTATACTCCCCGGGACGGAACATCCTTTGCTCATAGCCCATGCCCCACCCCCACCCACCACCTCCCTTCCTTTGGCAAATGGCTGGACTCTTAGCAAGCTGCACAGATGTGTCGTGAATCACTGTCAGTTCAAGTACACAGCATTCTCTGACTTTAACCCCCATCTGCTTGCCCCACATACCTCCCACTCTAAGTGCGGATGGAAGCCGACTCCACAAAGCAGGAGTTCCCTACTCTCAGCCACAGTCAGCCACAGCAGGCAAGGCAGCCACCAAACTGGCTGACCAAGACCCTGGATGCAGAGCCAGTGCCAGTGTTGCCCTAGAAGCTTGAGATTCCCACAGCCCCGTGAGCAAGTATGCTGCTGCTGCTGCTAAGTCGCTTCAGTCGTGTCCGACTCTGTGCGACCCCATAGACGGAAGCTCACCAGGCTCCCCTGTCCCTGGGATTCTCCAGGCAAGAACACTGGAGTGGGTTGCCATTTCCTTCTCCAATGCATGAAAGTGAAAAGTCAAAGTGAAGTCGCTCAGTCGTGTCCGACTCTTAGCGACCCCATGGACTGGAGCCTACCAGGCTCCTCCGTCCATGGGATTTTCCAGGCAAAAGTACTGGGGTGGGGTGCCATTTTATGGATCACGTCTATTACAAGGATGAGGAAACAGGCTCAGGGAGGCTGATCTGCACAAATGCTGATGTGAATAAAAAAGCTGAGATTCAAAACTGAATATGTTCTTTCTCATAGACAACATCTCAAATCAATTATTTTTATTAGCAGTCATAATAGCAGCTTGGGGGCTACACTCTGTGTTAAGTGCTTCATATGTATTAAGTTATTTAATCCTTCCCAAAAGCACTGAGGAAGATAAGGATTATGATCTGTTTAGAGATAAGACTCTCAGGCACAGAGAGCTCAGCAGGCAGGAGAGGATGAGGAAGAAGGTGGTGAGCCACCCACCCCCTGCAGTCCTCATTTCTTGGACTCCTCTCCTGGCAGAGGTTACTCTGTGAATCTGGGCAGACTGAGACTCATGTGACTTCAGGTCCTTAGGTCCTCCACAGACCCTTGCTAGGGGTGGAAGGATCCGAGGGGATGGGCAGCCATGAAGTAAGTGTCTGAGAGATGTTTTGGTGGTTGAGATATGTGTGTGTGTCGGCCTTCCCTGGTGGCTCAGCCATAAAGAATCCACCTATCAATGCAGTTTGATTCCTAGGTTGGGAAGATCCCCGGAAAAAGAAATGACAGCCCACTCCAGTATTCTTGCCTGGGAAATCCTGTGGACAGAGGAGTCTGGTGGACTACAGTCCATGAAGTCGCCAAAAGAGTTGAACACAGCTTAACACCTGAAACAACAACAAATAATATGTATGTATATATAGATATGTATGTCTATATATACATATTAGCCTCATAAAATTGCTCCCTGAGGAAAGCAGAGAAAGAAAAGGTAGGTTGGGGAGGTCTGGAGCTAAAGAGGCAAAAATGTACATTGGAAAACTTGTAAGTTTCTAAAGACCATGGGCATGGGCAGGATGAGGCAGGGCAGGACGGTCAAAGGAACAATACAGACTAGCGCTTCCCTGTGGCCAGCCCTTCATCCTGGGTCACAAACGACCTCCACAGGCTCAAATGTATATTTTATTTAGCAGAGATGCAAATATTCTGTGTATAAGGCAAGATGACATAGGAGAAAGGAGCATGGAAACTTGGAAAAGGATATTGAGCAGGTGGGAATATATGGAGGGTGGTCCCAAGAGGAGCCGGCCATGCCATAAAGAAGATTGATGGGCTTGAATGAATCACGTGAGTGATGGCAGAAGCTACTCAGCATCAGTCATGCCCAGCCACACTCCTTATGCTCCCTGGAACACAATCCTTCCTTGAGAGGTGTCCAGTATCTCAGTTGGGTATTTCTCTACTTCATTGGTAATTTCAGCTATCATAGGACAGGAAGGGATGGCTCCCAACAAACTCACTGAACTGCTGTATTCCTGAAGACCTAGAATGGTCCACAGGGGATTGGAGAACAAGCTTCGCTACTTCTCACCCCAAGACCAGCACCAAATTCAGCTTTTATTCATCTTCACTAAGCATCTGCTAGGCCCAGTGCTAAATGCGGGTCTAATTTTGAAGACAAGGAAACTTGCTCAGGGAAGGGGCGTGCCCAGTCACAGAAATCATAAGTGGCAGAGCCAGGATCCAAATCTTAGACCTCATGCTCCACATTCTCAACACACAATGTTGTCTTCCAGAAACATCAGCCAGCTCTGTGCTTCTGTGGCAAACATCATGTTTAATAATTTTGATTACTTTGAATTCAGAAAAATGCCTATCAGTTAGATCAAGATCCACAATATAAGCTTATCTTTATATGTAGTACTTTCTGAGAGAGAGAAAGAGGAGTGTGTGTGTGTGTATAATACAGTATTTTGAAACAGAGATAGATGATTGACGATAGATAATGGATAGATGATGGAAAGATAGAGGGACTTTAAATTAAGCTTTGGTCTTAGCTCCTCCATCAAGCTTGGTGATCTTGAAAAACAGTTTTGTTTTTCTGTAAAATGATCCTGTCAAACCCTCTCTCACAGGATTCTTGTAAGAACACAGTCTCTAACAATGCCTGGGGTACTCACAGACTCTCACTATTCTTCTCTGTCTTAAAACTGCCCTAGAATTGTGTCCAAATTTCACAGCAAGGACCCAACTCAAAATTGTTGAGAATATGCGGAGCGTCTGTTTTTGACATCAAGTTGGCCTGAAGGTTTAACAGCCTGATACCCATAACGTCCCACCCAAGAACCTTTCCTTCAAAACAGGTTCCTGTTACAGAAACAGCCAGGGTTTTCAGTATACTCCCTCTCCTCATAAAAATGCCCCAATCAGCTAAAGCCATCCTGCCTGAAATATTTAATTAATACCCTCACAGCAGTCTGGTCCATATTAAAGACTCTTGGGGACCATGTCTTCGGGGCAGCTCTTTGTTCTAAGCAGCTCTATGTGTTACAGATAAAGTACTGGAGCGTGCTTTCTATTAAGAGAAGGGAGGCTGGTCTGCCCACTGCTGCAAACCCCTTTTGTCATCAGAGTGACACATTAAAGCATAATCCAAGTACAACACACAAACAAAAACAGTGGAAATCCACCCACTTAGTAAAAAGAGCCCCAGTAAAACCACAAGAAAGGGCTGGTGATTAGCCAAGGGGATTAAAAACTTGGATGAGCGCTGCCTTTACCTCGGCTCCCCACTGAAGAGGCCACAAACTCATTCTGCTCCCCAAGCAAACAAGAGCCAACCCAGAGGCACTGGCTGTGCTCTATAGTACCCTCCCAGCGTCTTCTGGGCTTCTCAGCCTTGGGCAGGTGAGAGGAGCCTGGGCTAACAGTCTGCCCTTGTCAGAGGCAGGCCCACCCTCTGCCCACATTTGTCTCCCCAACCAGAAACTGGCAAATGCTTCTTTATACTTTTTGGTGTTAAAGGAGTTGTTGGCTTTGTCGTTATAAAATAGTGTAAGCTCAATTTTGAAAATTTTGGAACAAACAGGAAAATAGGAAATAAAAATTAATCTTAATCCTACCACCTAGAGATGTGCATGTATGCTCAGTCAGTTGTGTCCGACCCCTTGGACTGTAGCCCACCAGGCTCCTCTGTCCGTAGGATATTCCAGGCAAAAATATTGAAGTGGGTTGTCATCTTCTCCAGGGGATCTTCTCCACCCAGGGATCGAACAGACATCTCCTGCATTGGCAGACAGCTTCTTTACCACTGCACCACCTGGGAATCCTCAGGATACATTTCACTTCTTCTCTGTGCACCATTTCACATGACGATCCCATAGATTTCCACTCCATTTCCTGTCTCTCCTCACTGAGCATTTCCCTCTGTCATTTCTTTGTCATCACCAAGGAGGAAACCACTGTAGGCTGGCCCACCAAGACTATAACCCATCATTTCCTTGTGAAAAACATGGAGATTCTTTGAATTTTTCCCTACTGTAATCAGTGCAATGATAGCATCTTGCTACATCAGTCTTGGTCCATTTTTTGGATTATCTCCTTCAGACAGACTCCCCCCAAAGGGTATGGCTAAATCAAAGACTAGGTATATTTTGAAAGTAGTGATGTCTTTTGCTAAATGTATCTCTCAAAATGCTGTACCACTGTATTGCTTACATGTGAGAACATATATCTCACTACATTTAAAATTATTTTTTAATTACTAAGATATATAGATAGCTACATTTTTTAAAGCAGAAAACCACCAGGAGGCTGTTGTCCTTTTTCATGTATCATAAGAGCACAGTTACCCCCTTTTTGCTGGCCCTTCCATTTACACAAAACGGAGTTCTGGGCCCCCTAAAAGAAGGGTGCACCCCTCCTTCCACCTGAATGAATTGCCAGGGAACACTGCAGGTTTTTGCAACATCTAACATGGTTGAGAGCAGGGATTTAAACTTCCGCCCCTGTACTGCAGCCAAGATCTTCGAAGAGTTTGTTTATTTTTCTCTATTTCTCCCTTTGAAAATCAACAAATTTAATGTATTCGTTTAAAATCCCACAAGTCTGTTCCCTTTCCCAGGAGCAGAATGAGTAATCTAGTTCCCACGTTCTGACAGCCCTGTCTGGGGGCCACAAAAGATGATAGCCCCCAGCCTCCATAGAGCCAGAGGTGGTTCAAATAACTGGATGTTTGCTAACACAATCAAGCAGAAGGATGTCTGCACCAAAGCCTTGGAGATCTTCTCGCACTTAGCTACCCATTTTCTCTTTCTACCAGAGTTTCCTCCACCTGATTGTAGCCAGAGCTTGACATTTAACTGAGCTTTGCTATCAGAAGATTCCATTGTTGTCGTCTTAGAGTTGCAAGGGATGCTTTTCTTGGGTAGGCGGAGCCTCTTGGTGTAACCTCTCCGTGTTCCAGGTCTCTGCATCCTATTCCAAGTTAACACAGAGGCATGGAGGTGAGCGCCCAGCTCAGTGTGTGCCGAGTATTCTAGGCTCTGGGGGTTTGGATAGGTGAGACTTGGGAAGTACTTTTAGTCTTATCATCCCTAACCAACAGTGACCACACAAGATGTCCCCAAGCCCACTGAGGGTCTCAGTTAGGTTACATCTCATGATGTGGCTGTAAAGCCATCGCAGGTATGGATGTGTTAGTTTCAGGTTTTATGCCCAGTGACTGTGAGGCTAGCTTCTGTTTGCCCTCTGAAGGCCTGGCTGGGATTTGTTGCTGCCCCTACACGGTCACAACCTGGATCTACCCACTTAAGTGACAGGCAGGCAGGTTAACTATTTCACTGCTACATACCAGCTCCATCCCACACCCCCCCTAACTCCCAGCCCATAGCCCTAGGCGTCCATTCTGCAAACACTTACCAGGCTCAGGGGAAAGCTGACCATCTGACCTGAGTTCTCCTTTTTAAAGGAAAAGAAGATATTGAGAACAAATTCATTGTACTGAACACATTTAAAATTTGTTCTAAAGTTTAAAAAATTACAGAGAAGAATTAAAAAAATAAATAAAACAACTCATCAGCCAAATAATCCTCATGGTTATTTTACATAAAACACATTTGTAAGTTTAGAAAGTTTAGGTTATTTAGAAAGGTACAAAGTTAAAAGTGTGAAAAGGCAAGGTCTACTTTACCCATCAGAATAAATATAAAACTCATAATATATTTTTCCTATTTAATTATGCACAGTTTGAATCATAGTAAGAGCACAATCCTTACATAAAATGAAACAGCCTTGCACTATTTTCATCATTTTGTTTTATAGAGGAGGCAACTAAGGTAAAGAGAGAAAAAAAAAAAAAACTTGCTAAAGTCTCAGAGATACTAAGCAACAGAGCAAGGATGTCTCTGTCCAGAGTCACTGGACCATACATCCCAGCTCCTTACAGTTCATCTGGGTCATCTGATAACAGACCAGCATTTCTGCTGCCAGATCTAGCATCCACCAACCCGTGCCCCTACTCAAGTCTCTTAATGTCTCTCCACTTCATATGCCCTCATTGGGGAACTGATTGGGTATGGGAAATACCATTTTGAGACATGCTTTTTAAAGAGGATGGACTCTACCAAGCAGGGTGATAACTATTTTAGTAGTTACAAAAGAGTTAGTGTAGGTGACTACCTCTTCCTGTTAAGGGCTGTAAGATAATGGCTATTAACAGCTTATTAAGATTTAGGTCAAGAGTTGGCAGTAATAGTTGGTTGTGTGTATATGGGAGGTGGTGTTTGTTTTTATTTTTTGTGTTTTTTTCTTGCCTTACACCCCTTTTGAAATGGGAGGGAAAAGGAGATTAACCTAAGCAAATAAAAGTGAAATAGTTACCAATTGTTTGCAGTATCTACAGTGTAGTGGGCACTTTGCTAAGTGTTTTACATGTATCAGCATATTTAAGCACGTAACTCTGAGGTAGAAACTATCATCCCAATATATACATGAGGACATTGAGAGTCAGGGAGGCTGTACCATCTATCCAAGGACACCCAGTGGGAAAACGGGGTTAGGGCTAGTTTGCTAAGGCTCCCGTAACAAAGTACCACAGACTGAGGGGCTCAAACAATGAGCATTTATTTTCTCATAGTCCTGGAGGCTGGAAGTCTGAGATCCAGGTGCTGGCAGGGCTGGTTTCTTCTGAGACCTCTCTCCTCTCCTAGACTTGTAGAAGGCTGCCTTCTCCCTGGGTCTTCATATGGTTGTCCCTCTGAGTGTTTCTGTCATCTCTCTTCTTGCAAACTCACTAATCCTACTGAATTAGGGTTAGTTTTGTTCAGTCATGTCTGACTCTTTGCAATGCCATGGACTGTAGTCCACCAGGCTTCTCTATCCAAGGGATTTCCCAAGCAAGAATACTGGAGTGGGTAGCCACTCCCTTCTCCAGGGGATCTTCCTGACCCAGGGACTGAACCTGAATCTCCTGCAATGCAAGAAAACTCTTACTATCCGAGCCACCAGGGAAGCCCTATTGAATTAAGGCCCACTCTAATGACCTCATTTTAAATTACCTACCCCTTTTTAAAGACTCTGTCTCCAAATATAGTCAGATTCTCAGGTGTGGGGTTAGGACTTCAACATATGAACTGGGGAGGTGGGGGGTGGCAATTCAGTGCATAATAGGTAGCTGAGCCAAGATTCTGATCCAAATCTATGATGATGGAATCTGGTATTGTTTCTGTTGCCTTATGTTGCTTTGGAATTCAGAAAGATTCTTTAACGCCTTTGGCCAGTTTCAAACTGATTTAGGGAAGGACAAAATTGACAATATCTGTTGATATTAATCATCACTATAGCTCTTTTAACCATACTGAGCAAAGAAACTCGAGGCCCAAAGCACAGCAATTGATTTGTCTCTACAGTACACAAATGCAAGATGATGAGCCTTTATGTAGCCAGATTGTTCATTTTCCCCCAAAGGCTCCACAGATAGAGAAAAACCTGAAGACATCTGCTTAGCGATGGATGGGATTTAGGTGCACATTCTTGGCTGGGATCAAGACATATCCACATCCTGTCTAGGGACGCTCAAGCAGAGTTACCAGCCCAGATCTAGCCATGTGGAGTGCCCACAGGTAGAGCAGGGCATGGCCAGATGGCTGGGTCAGGTGCCTGTGCCTTCCTTCATGAATAATACAGCCATGCCCCTTTACATTCCCTTATGTTCTCATCCCAGATGGACTCACTTGACTATTACCTTTATAATTTTTACCATGCCTATATTCAACCTATGATATTTTTTTGTGTACAATTGCTCTACAATGTGGGATTGGTTTCTGCTTTACAACATGAATGAGCTGTATGTATACATATACCGCCTCCCTCTTTCAACCTATATTTACTTTTTTTGAAATCATCTTACATGTTTTATCTAAATTTCTCTTCAAAAGGAAGATTTATAGAATTGTCTTAAATGAAAAACCTATATGTTCTGCTACAGATAAAAGGTAGCCACAAAAAAGTACAAGAAAACAACATATGCTATTAATTTCTAACTAGATAGAGGCAGTGAGCAACTCTATGAGCAACTCTATCTGTTTATAAGGGGGATGGGTCTGGGGGAGAAAGGATATGAGGAAATGTTTAAAAGAAGTGTTTGAGACATTTTAGTATTAAAGTGAGATTTTGTTTGAAATTAGTTGGAAAGTTGGAAATAAACTTAAAACGGGAATAGCTCTTACCCCGATGATCGATGTTCTCTGGGTCTCTGTCCTACCTAAAATCAATTCCACTCACATCTGGGAAATGCTGCTTTCTATTTTTCAAAGCACTCTCATGACAACCCTCTCACATAAGCAGAGCAGATATATTTTACCCTTGTTTTCTAAGTGGAGAAAATTCCAGCAAATTGTAGGCACTCTTAGAGCCTCCTAAACCCCAGACAAGCCTCTTAATTAGAGTTGAGAGTTGGGCGACTGTTCTCGGGGGGCGGGGGTGGGGGCAGGAATGCAATCCAGACCTGGGGAGGAGGGGACGGCAGGAAACACTTACTGCTGAAGAGATGACTTTCTATAGTTGGCTCAGCCCCTCTGCTGGTCTTGAGCCAAGTGCTACACAACTGGAAACCAAACCTTGGTTCATACACACACATGCTAGAGCCAAGCTTCCAGGACCTTGTCTGACCAGGCTGTGGAGGGTGTGGGGACACTGTCCGCTTAGCCCAGGGAAGGAGGGACCGCTCTCCCTTCTCTTTGCTCAGCTGCAGCAATTAATTTGACCACAAGATTTACCAGCTTTTTCCTTCCCTGCCTTTGTTTTACAAATAGCTATCCCAGTTCTCAAGTCAGAGGACCGCTAAATCCTGGCTCTTGAAGTGTCACCTGGGAGCTAGTCAGAAATGCTCAGCATTCTGTCCTCCCCACCGCCCTCCCTACCACACAGGTCAATGGATTCAGAATCTCCAGCTTAACCAAGTCTCTGGGTGATTTGAGCAGCATTGCTTTAAAGGATGACGGTCAAGAGGTCATCCTGGACTCAGGCCACGGATCATTCAGCTGTGTGACCCCCAGGCCCAGAGTTAGGAGCCACTGCTCTGAATGTTCGGGGAAGGCAATGGCACCCCACCCCAGTACTCTTGCCTGGAAAATCTCATGGACGGAGGAGCCTGATAGGCTTCAGTCCATAGGGTTGTGAAGAGTTGGACACGACTGAGCGACTTCACTTTCACTTTTCACTTTCATGCATTGGAGAAGGAAATGGCAACCCACTCCAGTATTCTTGCCTGGAGAATCCCAGGGACTGAGGAGCCTGGTGGGCTGCCGTCTATGGGGTCGCACAGAGTCGGACACGACTGAAGCGACTTAGCAGCAGCAGCAGCAGCTCTGAATGTTGCAACAAGGACAAGCATGGTTCTCACCTAGGGTCTCCTTCTTACCAGCTAGGGGTTCTTGAACAAGTTACTTAGCCTTTCTGGGCTTTTGTTGTACATACGTACATGCTAAGTCACTTCAGTCGTATCTGACTTTGTGTGACGCTATGGACTGTGGCCCACCAGGGCTCCTCTGTCCATGGGATTCTCCAGGCAAGAACACTGGAGTGGGTTGCCATGCCCTCCTCCAGGGGATCTTCCTGACCCAGGGATCTAACTTGCATCTCTTCCACTCAACGGGCTAGAAAAAAAAAAGACAAGATTTTCAGTAGTGATAAGGACCCAGAACAAAACAAATCCCATGAGAGAGAAATAGGAATGGGACTTGGCACCATGAACAGGGTGGTCAGGCATGGCAGGTCTGAGGAAATGACATTCCAGCCAAGATCCAAATGAAGGAAAGGGACAGCCAGGCAGAGATGTGAAGGCAGAGCCTTCTGGACAGAGGGTACCACGGGCAGAGCTGGGACAAGCTTGGTGCAGAAGAGGAAGAGAAAGGTTGGGCTGGCTGGTGTGGACGTGTTAGGAGATGAGGCTGCAGAGATAGCTGGCTTCATTTCTATCACCACGATGATCTCTCCATGGGCTCATCCTTCATCTTTGTGATCATCCATACCTGCCCATCAGCTCTACTCTGAAAGTCACTCAAGTTCACTGGCAAGACAGAAGGCAGAGAGGCTTGGAGACCAAGAGAGCTCCTTGTTACAGTGTCTGGCTTCATAGGGATGTACCTGCCTGTGTTCTTAATGGGGAAAAAAACTGCAGACCACCCCCAAGCACTTTAGAAGGGAGAGTGAGACCCTCCCAGGAATATAGCCCCATGGGCTTTGGCTAGACGGAGTGGATGGACATCTCTGGGGTGGGATGATTTTCTGCTAATTTCACAGATAAGCCAACACAGATGTCAAATAGTGTGAAAAGCATTCCCAAAGCCACCAACAAGATCAGATTTGGAGTTTTCGCCAAATTCAGGGTGTTAGCTCTGAGCCAGACCTGATAGTTCAAGGTTGCCTCAATTGTGTGAGCCAGAATTCAGGGAAATTTGGGGCAAAAGGGCAAACAAGTAGCTTGCCTCAGAGGCTTACATCTCACATGACACCATGTTATAGATCCAGAATCACAGTTCACCAATAATAGTTGCTGCTCCTCACTTGATCCTAACAACCCTGGAGGCAGAGGAAGTCTCCCCATCACAAAGGACAGTTCTGATGCTCAGAACAGTCTGGAGGTGTCACCAGGACTCAAAAGCAGATCTTCTGGGCCCTGACCAGTGGCTTGTGAAGTGGATGAGGCATCGCCATAGGTGGCATACCCATGTCCTTCACAACTAAGAACATCTCCCTCCCCGACCCCCTCCACTATTCCAACCTCCTGCTGACCCTTCCCACTATTGTCATGGCTAACTTTGGTTTATCCTCTCCTTGCTATCTCCATTTTTGTCCAAAGCATAATCCAGGATAACTCCCTAGTTTAAAATCAGCATCTTAGGGACTTCCCTCATGGAGCAGTGGCTAAGATGCCGAGCTTCTAATGCAGGGAACCCAGGTTCAATCCCTGGTCAGGAAACTAGATCCCACATGCTGCAACTAATAGATCCTGCATGCTGCAATGGAGACAGAAGATCCTGTTTGCCACCACCAAGACCTGGTACAGCCAAGTAAATAAAATAAATATTAAATCAGCATTTTCATTTCCCTTTGCCATGTACCCTAACATACCCCCTGTCTCTGGGAATAAGGACTGTTTTTGGAGGGGGCTGACTAGCTGACTGCAGGCAGTATCCCCCTGAGCTGCCATTACTTGGCAATAGCTTTACACTGTGGAAGATTTACTGCCACTCTTGAGAATTCACCACTGTCATCATCACTTTCACGTCTCCAAACACTCAGCCAGGTGTTTCTAGTTTGGGGTGATTTCATCCTTAAGAATCTTTAATTCTGTAAACTTGATTGGCTCAATTCCTCTTTTAAGAAACCCTTCCTGCATCAGAAGGAAGACCAGTCCCTCCCTCACCTCTCCAAAATATTGAGACTTAGAGAAAAGTTAAATTCCACTTTGTGTGCAAACCAAACCTGCAAGATTCAGTTTCAGGGGAAAAATGCACTCCGAGCATTTCAGCTGGGGAAGGGGCAGCAATTTCACAGTCTTAATGAGAACATGCTTGCCTCTGACAGTCAACCTAGACAGTGTTTATAGCTGTACAGTCTCTGTGCAGTGTGCAGCATCCCACCTCCTCCCAAATGGGGCCATTTGCTTTGAAGAATGCCTCAGAGGCTGCACAAATGCATTCAACTAGTTCCTTTGCTAATTACATCACACATTCCAGAGTTACCATGGCTGGCTGAATCTAATTACGATAAATGCATCTACATGGAGATTTCCTAAACACCCAGAGAGAGGTTTTGAAGATTTCAAGCTTTGGGGGGGGGCAAAAAAAGGCTGTAATGGAGTCTGGCCACATTGTTCTGTTGGTCTGGGGTAATATAAACACAAGGCAGGGCTCTGTGTATCTGCTCCTTCCTGCCATAAACCCTTGACGGGGCCATAGGAACAGAGTGTGCTTTCCCCATTGGATGGCTCCCCTTAGAAACTCGGTATTAAGAGCACAATATCCCAGCTCTTCGGAAAAATTCAAGACTCACACCTGCCTCTTTCATTTCCAAACCTTTACTGAGCATCAGCCCTTATTAAGAGCTCTGGATGGTGATATGGGGAAGACAAAGATGGTTAGGTAACTCAAGGTAGGCCAGTATGTGGAGGATCCTGAACAGTCTTATTATTTGATGCCACTTTTAATGAATATTCTTTAGGTATTTGTTAGATATTTACTTAGTGGGGATGGGCAGAAAATGATTTAACAATCATTGTATGTAGCAGTAAATTCACTTACTTGACCTCCACTGGCTAAAATAAAATATTCTTTAAAAATTGACCATTTTCTAGAGTTTGCGGTTTTTTTCCCCAGTTTTACAAACCAGACTACCTCTTAGGCAGAGGGATACATTGAAGAGTTTTGAATTCAAGCAAGAAAATAATTCATCCATTGCTAATAAATAGTCCCCTACCAGCATTATGTGGTTTCAGAATTATGGCTGCCACCGCAGGCCACTCTCCCCTGGGTAGTGTGGCCATTGGTTCACTGTGAAAATTACATGTGTGTGTCACAAAAACTCTCAGCAAACTTAGGTGGACCCTGGAAAGAGATACTGTCTTTCCATTCCAGGATGCTATCTACTATAGCAGGAGAGAAATTAACTCACATTTTGTCATATACCTGAGTTCATTGGCACTATGTACACATTTTTTTTTTCATTTATTCAACAGATATTTATTATGTGCCTCAGTTCAGTTCAGTTGCTCAGTCGTGTCCAACTCTTTGTGACCCCATGAATCACAGCACGCCAGGCCTCCCTGTCCATCACCAACTCCCAGAGGTCACTCAGACTCACGTCCATCGAGTCAGTGATACCATCCAGCCATCTCATCCTCTGTCGTCCCCTTCTCCTTCTGCCCCCAATCCCTCCCAGCATCAGAGTCTTTTCCAATGAGTCAACTCTTCGCATGAGGTGGCCAAAGGACTGAGCCTGATCCAAAGAGCAGCTCAGATAATGACCCTGTTCATATCGAGTTTGAATTTTAGTAAGGGTGTGGGGTGAAATAATAAACACGGAAATCTACAAATTTCAGGTAGTGATAGGTTCTATGATGTACATAAAACAGAGAGATATGATAAAGAGCAAAAGTGCTGGGTATTTAAGAGCTCAACAGATACTCTGTGACTGTGGAATGGAGAGCAGATTTAGGTTTTTATTTGTAATTGAGCTGAGATGTGACTAGTGAGGAGGATCTGCCCAAGCAAAACCCTGAGGGAAAGCAGTCCAGGCAGAGACAACAGCAAAGGGAAAGGCCGAGCTGAGCCTGTGGCAGGAGGAACAGACAGAAGGTCAGTGCTGCAGCAGCAGAGTGATCCAGGGGCAAAAGCTAGGGAAAGAGAAGGGGAGAAGGGACCCAGGCCTTACAGGCTAGGATAAGGAGATTAGATGTTATCCTAAATACTAAAGGGAAACCATTAAGGGGTTTAATAAAGGGAGTGACATGATCCAATTCACTCTTTTAAGAGATTATTCAGTTACTGCATGGAGAATAGATTATGGTGGGGAAAGGAGGATTATGGGGGGGAAAGGAGTAGAAATGGGATGAATGCTTAGGCACTTTGCAAGAGTCTAAGCCAAAAATAAGGGCAACTTGAACTATGATTATGACTGTCCAGGGGATATGATGAAAAGTAGCTGAAATCAGATGTTTTGGAGGTGGAGCTTTGTGGATTTACTGATACTGCAGTGTTTAAGATGTCGGAAAGGAATCAAGGGCAACTCCAGTATCACTGGCTGAGATGGGGCAATGTGGTGGGGCTGTGGGTGGGGGGGTGGGTGGGGTGGGTGCTGTTGCATAAAGAATCAAGAATTCTGCTTCAGATGTGATACATACAGTGGTATGGCCTGGATTTGTATACATCAAGTTGGCAGTTGGTTGCAATTGCTCAATGGACAGGTCAGGGAAAGAGATGTCATTTTGGAATCATTCCCTGTAGACAGTATTTAAAGCCATGGGACCAAGATAAAAGCGTAGACAGGGGTTAAGTCCAGGGATGCATTAGTGTCCTTCATCACATAGGTTTTCCTGGAAGCTGTTTGTGTGTTCACTACTTACCAAACTCCAAACAAGGTGCTTGCTCTCTAAGGGTGCATAAGCAAAGATGGCAGGTAGTTACAAAGCAGAGTATTACGTGTTACATGATGTTAAAAGATGAGCTAAGTATTGTGGGAAGGCAGAGAAGAAGATGACTAATAGCCTAGGTCATAAAGAAGATGCCATGCTAAAGAAGATATTTGAATAGAGCTAATCTAAGTATAGTGAAGAGGAACTAAAAAAGCCTCTTGATGAAAGTGAAAGAGGAGAGTGAAAAAGTTGGCTTAAAGCTCAACATTCAGAAAACTAAGATCATGGCAAGAGTACTGGAGTGGGTTGCCATTGCTTCTCCAACAGAGGGGCTTGGTGGGCTATAATCCATGGGGTTGCAAAGAGTCAGACCCAACTCTGTGACTGAACAACAGCAGCAAATCTATAGGTTTCTCAAGTAAAGGAGAGGAAAACATGTGCAAAGCACAAGGCAGGCCATATTGGTAAAGTTCCATGAAACAAACAAAATATATATCTGTATTTCCCATGTTAAAAGCTGGAGCCATGCTTAATACAGAGACAAGAAAAATATTCCCATTAAAATCAGCAACAAGGCAAAGTTTTCCATTTTCACTACTACCTTTTAACACCGTTCTGTCAATACAATCAGAGAAGTTAAGGAACAAATGAGTTTAAGACTTGCCAGGAGGTTAAATTCTCAGTATGTGTAGATGGTATGATCATAAACCTAAGGGGAAAAAAATAAAAATAGGAAAAAATTTAAATGAATCCAAAAATTCAAAAAGGTCACATTATAAACAAAGTTAGTACTAAGAAATCAGTAGCTCTAAATATGGGAACAATAATCAACTGGAAAATATAGTAAAAGAAAAGGTCCTATTTATGGTACCCCAAAGAATAGACTAACTAGAAATAGACCTAAACTTTGATTTCAAAGAAAATACTGACAGAACTTTATCTCACTAAACAAACTAATTTTAAAATGTATATGAAAAATGCATAGTAACAAGAATACCTAGAAAATTCTGAAAAAGAAAAGAAAGGCAGACTGGTCCTACCAGCTGGTGTCACATAAAGTTAGAGTAATTAAAACATCATGGGACTGATTAAGAAAATAAAACCCAGAAATAAACTCTAAAACATATGAGAATGTATAATATGACAAAGGTGGCATTTCATATCAGTGTTTGAAAAACACAATTCAGCAAATGATACTGAGACAACTAGAAAGCCATTTAGGGAAAAAAAGTTGGATTATTAAATTTATTGTCAGATCAAAGTAAATTCTGGTTAGGGGGAAATCACTAAAAAAAATACTAGAATTATTTTATAATCTTATAGAAAGAAAAGCCTAAGTATGGGGGGAAATCTGAGAAAGAAGAAAAGAATAAAATTGATAGACTCAAATGCATAGAAACTTAAAATTGCATCACAAACAGAAGAAAGTTGAAAGACAATGGCAATAGGAAAGTTTTTATAACACATGGATCAAAGGACCAATTCTCTAAACGCATACAAACACTGTAAATCAATTTTACATAAAAAGGCCAAAACACAATAGAAAAATGGACAAAGGAGCTGATCAGACACTCAAACAGCCCACACAAATGCTAACACACATCTACTACAAATAGATTTAGAATGCCTAAAATGTTTAAGAGAAAGCAAATAAGCCAGATTTCTCACATTTCAAATTGGCAAATATTAAGCCCCTGAATGCAGCCCTCTTGGAGACAGTATGAGGAAGCAGTCCTCACTGTGTTATTGCTGGGACTGTAAATTGACGCAACCTCAAGGCAGGGTAAGTTGAATACTTCCATAGAAACCATAACACGTATATCCTTCAACCCTGCTTTTCCACTTCTGAGAATTTATCCTACTGGCACATGTGCAAAAAGATATAGTCTCAAAGCTGTTCTTGCAGCATTGTTTATATTAGCAAAGGAAATAACCTAGGTGATAATATAGGACTGGCCTAATAGATTACAGCATTTCCTTACAATGTTTCAACAGAAGCCATTCAGAGGTGATATGCTCTATCCGTATAAATATGTAATTACTATCAAGATAGTGTTTCAAAGTTTTAGAATAATGTGAAAATTTTACAATTTATTATTCTAAATCTCTAATCTACCATTTCTGCAAAATCAAACAAACAAAAAAATGCATGCATTTATGTATGTGTGTGTACAAGACCAGTACCAGTGATTGCCTCTAGGGAGGGGAACAGGATGGTTGAGATATAGAGATGGGAAGGATTTAACTTTTCACATTTGGATCTCTGGAATCATGTGCATGCATTACCTCTTAAAAACCAATTAAGCAGCAGAAAGATGAAGACCATAGTCATTTTACCTTGCAATTTGAGATTACATTGTGCGGTGGGAGGAACAGAGATGAAACTGAATAACAAAATGGATCTTGTGGAATTTTGAACATTAGAACGTTCTTAACACTTAGCAAAGTGCCTGGCCCATTTTAGGTGTCCAATAAACGTTAGCAATTATTACCCACAGATTACATAACAGAATCACACATCATTTAGTGAGGTGGGAGGCTTGATTTTGCAGGTTTAACTAGAGTAGAGTGAATTCTCCTGTTACCCTGTGTTGCAGATGGTGGAGTCTGGTGAGAGCCAGCTGTGAGTCCCGAGGGCCTGACTGTGAGGTGAGAGCTGGCACTTGGCCTGGAGCCACATCTGGTACCCAAGTATCAGCCCAAAGGACATCAGCCCAGAACACGCCTTTCTTCTTAGGCAAATAGACCTTGCAGTAAACACCTGTCCATCCCTTAGCACATGAAACTCTCCCAACCAAATGGGGCAAGTGCCCACCTCTTGAGCACAATAAGGTATGGACACCTGACCCAAGCCAAGCCAATCAGATTTCCTTCTTTAGAAATATGGAACTTGAACCAAAAGAGAGTCAATTTATCTTCCCTGTGAGGCTAAGAGTATAATCTGTACAGGTGGGAGTTGTAGATTAGAGCAGCAGCAAATTTCTGTCCTCCCTGAGGAAAAAAGAGGTCTTTTACTTGTCACAACAGAGGGTTACCAGTTTCTGGTTCCAATCCCTTCCAGAAGCACAATTATATTAGTGACTTTGTTTTTCATCTGGGTTCTTAAATTTTGTGCCTTTTTACCCCCTTAGGCTAGGTAAACTTGATTTCTATTTTCTGTTTTGTTTTTTTTTTCAATGAAAACATGCAAACCAATACAGGCAGTGAAAACAGTAAATCTCAACCTCTTGATAGGAACAGAGGATCAATCGTGGGGAGAGCCAGAGCCTGCCCATGGCCTTCCCAGCTCCTCCAAAGACTCACGTGCCCACAACTGGCCTGGAGGCAGAGGAATACCTCTAAGGCTGCCATCTTGAGCCTCCTCTCCCATCTAACAACTTAGGCAAAATAGGATGTCCCTGGAGCAGGGGCTGGAGGCTCTCACCGTGTGTTCAGAATCTTCACGAAAGCCCTGGGCTTCTAGTGCAAACTCAGGAGTTGGAATTTCCTGCTGCTCTGTCAGGAGGAGAGCTTAGAGTCAGCTTTGATTTTAAGAAAATAAATAAATGTGCATTTTCACACATGAATTGTGGACTGAGGTTCTCAGCCACTCGATTTGTTTCATGTCAGACTTCCCTCAGTCCCTGACACCCAAGACAGTCAGCCTTAGCTTACGGGCCAGTGCAGACTAAGTGCCTGTCAATATTTGCTGAATTGAGCGAATGAGCAATCTTGGAAGGCAAATCTTGGAAGAGCGGGCATTAGCTCCACGAAGCCTCCGTGCTCACTGTCCTCTAAAGCCGGTTGCCACAGAGCAGACGCTGCAAGACGGCCTGGGTGGTTTCTGTCTAGGCAAGCATCCCTTCCTGGCGAGCAATACCTCCGAAGCTGCCTCGCATCTCGGGGCTTCATGCCCATCTTTTGAATTTTCAAGTGCCCCAAGCTATTGTGAATGCATTCTATGTTTATATTCCAAGCAGCTTGAATCTGTGCCTAGCAAAAATGCAAGTTGGAAAGTTAATTCATTCCTTTATGTCAAGTTAATTGCAATTTCACCCTAATCCTCTCTTGTCAAAGACGCTTCTACAATGCGGGGAGTTATCTTTTACAAGAGACACTTCAAGGTGATTTAATAACAGCACTTGCTATGAGTCACATTTTCCCTGTAGTCATCCACTCTTTGGCTTTGGAGAATAGAGTTTCAAGTATAGAAGAGAAAAGGCATTTGGCTAGGCTTAGAACCCACTTACACACTCTCAGCCAAATGCACACCTTTGAGAAAGAACACCCTAATGAGTACTTGTAACTAAGGTGCTAAACAGATTTTTCAAAGCAATGCCATTTTTGTTTGTTTGCTTTAGGGCAACTGCTATTCATGCAGGGCTCTGAAACTTCTTAAGACATTTAGGAGTTTGACAACTGTGAACAAAGGGGAAATTCAATATTGAGATCAATTATTAATTCAAAAAACATTTTGAGTTTGGATTCAAATGCACACAAGGTTTGCCTGCTAGCTGCCCTCACCCAGCTTAGAGTCTACTGAGTAGCTTCCTCATCCTCACTCTCCTTCTCTCGATTGGAATAGTAGGAATTTATGTCCTAGAAATCCTTTTTTCTCGTTTTTTTTTTTTTTTTTAAATTTTTTTACCCTAGCTTCCTAGTAAAAGGAATAGGAGTGGATTTCTCTTATCTACCAATTTTCCCCCTGCGTGGTGGGGGAAACTTCCATATGTGCCTTATGCTTCCTATTTCTCATCTCACACTAACTCATACCAAAAAGGCAGAGAAAGAGCACTGGCTGGATTGTGGCTAAGGACAAGGTGATTTGAGTCTAAAAAGCCAGCAGGTGGCCCCATCTTGAAGACTTCTTGGCCCCTGTGAGATCAAGTCTCCCCCCGCAGCCCCACCTCTGGGGCTCTCATCTAATAGTAACATCTACCCCTGAGAAATTCCAGCTGAAGAAGAGAACTCTTAGCAGAAACTATCTTCAAAAGACTAACCATAATGTCTCTCAAAAAAATATACACAATACACTTTTAAATCAAGGCTAGACAATTAGGACAGGAGGACCCCTTTGCCAAGTGCCACCTACTCCCACCTCCAGTTGGAATTCCCTGGGCATGCCGGCACTGGCGTTGCTTGCTGGAGGCAGATTCCTATCCGTACTTACAAAAAGCCAAACTGGCTACTCCTCATGGAGTTCTTAGCGTGTCTCTTTCAACTGGATTTCTAAAACAAGGAACAATGTAATTGGCAGGTAACGACAGGTTAACAGGATTGTCTTAACAAGGTACTGGTGCATTTTCAGTTGACTTTCACTGGCCAGGATGTTCCATACAGATGTCTGAGCCACGGGAAGAGATGCCAAAACACCAGAGAGCTGTAACCCAGACTAAAAGAGTCAGGCTTGTACCTTATTGGGGGGCAGTGAGGTGGGGAGGCTACTTACTCATCTTTGTGTGATGTCATACTTTGAATATGATAAGTTCAGATATAAAATTACTTGGGAGTTTAGCCGCCTTGAAACATTTGTGAAATGTAACAGGATAGAAGTAAATTAAATGGTGGAAGGCGTTAACTGTCTATGCCACACTTTCAAAACTTAGAAAAACAAAAGAGCAACAGCAGCTGTCTCTGTGCTGACAATCATTTCTTCTCCCAGAAATTGACTTTGCTTGGTTGAACTGATTCCTTTGCCTTAACAGAGAATCTAAACTACCAGCAGAGTACCCTTATGTCCAGGATAGATTCCTGTGAAAATAGAGCAGAACCTTTGAACCAGGGCTCCTTACCCCAGTCCCCTGTGGGTCTGAGTGTCTGAGTCTCTCTCCAAGGGGCCCACCGTGTCACCAGCCACAGCTCTGTGGGGAGCAACTCTCCACTCTTGCCTTCCATAAGTTGCATAACTCTGTCCCTGATGACCTTCATAGGAGCTAATGACCCCACCTGAAAGGCATAGTCACTCCTTATGTGATTTCAAGACAGAGACTTAAGCTGCCTTCACCACAGAGGGTTTAAAGCCCAACTAAATCTCTAGGTGTGGGGCCCTAGGTTCTCTCCAGGACTGAGAACCACTGATTTACTTTAAAACAGCTGTCTTGGGACTTTCCTGGTGGTCCAGTGGCTAAGACTTCACACTCCCAGTGCAGAGGGCCCGGGTCCCATCCCTGATCAGGGCACTAGATCCCACGTGCCACAGCTAAGAGTTTATATGCCACAACTGAAAGATCCTGCATGCTGCTGTGATGATTGAAGGTCCCATGTGCCATAACTAAGACCCAGTGCAGCCAAATAATAAAATATTTAAGAAAGCAACTGTCTTTCTTGACCAAAATATGTGGGCCAATAATACACCCTGTCTTCCTGACAAATAATACAAGTAAGTGCTTTGGCAAGGTCTTCCTGTCTCCCCCAGGGTTGGTGACAAGACAGTTGGAGAAGGATGGCTATGGGGTAGGAACACAGTGGTGCCAGGAGCCAGATGTGTAACTCCCAAAGCAGAAGTCAGTGCCCTAAAGTGATTGAAAGGGGAAAGCTAAAGGGAGATCTTTACTATGAGATAGGGTGAGGAGCCCCCAAAGGAAGCTCAGGCAGTGCTAAAGAGGACACAGAGCAGGGTTGTCAGCAGGGAAAGGCAGTGATGGTTTAGAGACAGAAGGAAGTCAACTTCCACATTGCACACCCACTGGGATGGCCATAAGCATGGACCTGCATCCCTGGGTACTCCCTCTCCTCAGCTCACTGGGTGCTTAAGGTCTTCAGTGGCTATAGTTAGGTTCTGCATGAGAGGCAACTTGGAAGGGGATGTGGGTTTTAGTTTAGATCAGCAAAATATGTGTAACTTCCTGGGCATCAAGTCCTAGGGTTTCAAAACACTCGACATTGATACAATTCAGTGATAAGAAAGTTAAAAATCTAAGCCACTCTGGAAAACCCACATGAATCAGTCACTGAATTATGGTTTTCCAAAGAAACGGAACCAATAGGATATCTACAGACATATAAGAGGAGATTTATCATTGGCATCAACGCCAAGATATGCTACCATATAGTGTCTGCAACCTGGAAAAGCAGGAAAGCCAGTGGTCTAATTCAGTCTGGGTCTAAAGACCTGAGACCCAAGAGCACCAGTGTTTCTAGGAAGAAGAGAAATGTCTCAGCTCTAAGAAAGAGAATTTGGCTTTCTCATGACTTTCTGTTCTATTTGGGTCCTCAGTGGATTAGATGATGCCTGTCTACCTGGCTAACTTAGGTGTGATCATTGGCACTCCACTGAGACTCTGGCCATGACAACCTGTTTACTTAGCCCAACCACACTACCGGCTCAAGGATGGTCCATGACATTTGAGATGTCTTGCTCTAACAACTTTAGAGTAACCAATCCCATTTTTTTCCTACACTGTGCAAAACTTAAAATTATTCCCTTAATAAATCATGTTGGGTCTCTGTTACTAGGTCTTATATTCTCTCTCCAAGTTCAGGAGCCCAGAACTGAGTCTTAGTTGCATATTAGAATCACCTGAGAAACTTGAAAAAGGTTAGTGCCTGTTGCCCCACCACTCAAGATTCCGATTTAATCGTGCTGAGGTGGGACAACAATGATAGTATTTTTTTTAAACCTTTGTTAGGCTTCTTAATATTTCAGCCAGCTTCTGCTCATTGTTTTTAGTGAGTGGGCACTTATAACCAACCTCCCTGCCTGATTAAATGCCGCACCTATATTTCCTCCTTGACACTGTTCAGCAATTAGCCATGTCCAGTCTCCTAAGTGGAAATCTAAAGATTATAGGGACCTTCTTGGCTCACTGGAAGCCTGATACTTTTAATAAAACTAAAATACACCAACTCTTCCTGGTGAATTTATTCTAAGAGGTTTCTAAGAATTCCCCGTAACACTGAAGGTTGGCAGTGTAGAGTTTATTGACTTTCATAGCAGGAGGGTGTGTTTGTGGAATAGAGTTCTCCTTGCCATCTTTCAAACCTCTTCCTACTATCTTTGTATTTAATGGCCTTAAAAGTACTGACATTGAGGCAACCTGCATTCTCAACCCAACTTTAATCCAAAAGTCTTCATTAACAATGTTTTTATCAACTGCAGAAAAATCTACTCCCAAATTCTGCCCCATTTCTCTCCATCTTACAAATAAAAGAACAAACTAGCTGACTGACCTGCTTTAATCTTCTTATCTTGAGGAATTTTTAAGAAAATGCTTATGTTAAGGGTTGGGGAAAGAAATGGTGAGGACCGAATTCACTTTAGGCTCCCTTGAAGTTTCTCCAGGAACTTCAAATATATGTCACCTCTTGATACTTATGTTTAATCCTCATTATGAAAGTGGGAAGGTGAGTTCTCCACCCTGCAGGAATTTCTCAAGGTTCTTTCAACCCAGTCAAAACACCAGGTCCTGGTTCTGAGATACTTTTCAGACTGCTGTGCCTTCTGGATTTTCACTACATTTTGTCTGTGTTGCTACAAAATTCATTATCATGGTTTGATTAGCTGGGTTTCTTTCCTGTCTCTCTCCCATGAGGTCCTTCAGAGCTGAGGCTGCATCTTTTCTTCTAAATATATCCAACCTGACACAGGAGGTACTCAAGTGTGTGGCCATAAAGAATGACCCAACAGATGAAGAGTCATCTGTTGCCCCCAAAGCTGCCTGAAAGTGCTCTAGTTGGAGGACAAGAGAGAAAGGTCAGGACCGTGGGTACCCTAGCAGGGCCTGGACTGCAGAGATTTATTGCTAAGTCTTCTGCTTTTGCCTCCATTTGTCCACTGTTGTTTTGCCAATCAATATCATTAGTTGTTGAATAACATTCATTTATACATTATTTAGTAGGGGCAATCAGTCAAAGTCCCCATGGTTGTGGCCCAGCTTTTTAAACTTGCCTCTTATCTGTAAACACATTTCCTGAGCTGCTCTATCTTTTCATCTTGTCTAGGTGATCTATAGCATTATCCCTGAACCTGCCTATTTTCTTTTTAATCCCCTGATGGATTATAAATAGCCCACTCTCAACCTTCCCAAAGCTTTGAAGGCAAATTCCGGCTTCCTAAATTACTATCAACCTCTTGCTCCACACTCAGACCCCTTCAGGAGACAGCACTCCTTCTCCAGGACAGACACACAAAGCCTCCTACACTTCTCTGCCCTCGGGCTGAAGTGATACTACAGCAACTACCAATATGTGGAAAGAAAGCACGTGAAAGAAAACAGTGTAAGAGGGGAGAGAGAGCCGCAAGAATAGATGTGAGGGAAATCGGAGGAATACAGACCTGAGGCCAGGAAGGCAGAAATGAACAGAGGAAACCCGGGAGAGCCTAGGCTTTCTCTTTTTGACATTAAGGCACCGCACTTGTGGTAAAATACCCAAGTTAGTCCAACCCGCTCTGATGTCAATGCCATTAGAAGAGGCAAAATGGCCTGGAATAGAACTCAACTGTCTGCCTTATGGATCTTTTTACTCTCTGCACAGAGAAAAAGAGCCCCATTACCCACCTTCCTAGATTTCAGACAAGTGCCTCCATCAAGACACATTGTGGGGTTTGGGACCACAGTTTTTTGTTTTAATTGGAGGATAATTGTTTTACAATGTTGTGTTGGTTTCCACCATACAAAAACATGAATCAGTCATAATTATATATAGGTCCTCTCTCTCTTGAGCCTTCCTCCTGCTCCCATGCCAGCCCTCTAGGTCATCACAGAGCACCATGCTGGGCTCCCTGTGTTACAGAGCTTTCAATTCACTTTAATGAACACCTCAGGATATTCACTTACAACAGGACCAAGCTCCCAAGGCACCCTTGAGTCCCTGCTTGTAAAAGCCACTCACAGGGCAAAGTGGAATCTTCTCTTCCCCAGCTCGCCAGGACTGCCTCTCAGACCAGAGGTGAGCAGCTGGGGTGCCCTTCTCAGATTCCCATTCTTTCTGTGGATTCACTTTGCCTTTTTGGTTACAGCCTAATCCATTGAGAAGCACTTATTCTCAGCAAACCTCTTGAGCAAGCTCTAAGTTGCTGCTTCTCAGTACAAAATCATTCAATTAGAATGTAGTTGCAAGAGGGGAGAATTTTTTGTTCCCTTCTGAACCCTAGCAGTCTAGAACAGTGTTCTGAATGAAACATTCCTGAATAAATTAAGATATTATTCTTCCCTCCATTTTACAGTTGAGATGAGAAAGAGTTTAGGGTGACTGATTTTAACTTGTCTAGGTCATTGAGCTAGTACATGACAGAGCCACACAAATAGTAGCAGGGCTTATCAACCTCCCTCCCCAAGCTCAACACGCCTCTGTGGGAAACAGTTTTGCCAGGATCACTCAACTGGGGGTTCAGTCCAGTTCGGTCGTTCAGTCATGTCTGACTGTTTGTGACCCAGTGATCCACAGCACGCCAGGCCTCCCTGTCCATCACCAACTCCCAGAGTCTACCCAAACTCATGTCCATTGAGTCGGTGATACCATCCAACCATCTCATCCTCTGTCTCCCCTTCTCCTCCTGCCCTCAATCTTGCCCAGCATTAGGGTCTTTTCAAATGACTCAGCTCTTTGCATCAGGTAGCCAAAGTATTGGAGTTTCAGCTTCAACATCAGTCCTTCCAATGAACATCCAGGACTGATTTCCTTTAGGATGGATTGGTTGGATCTCCTTGCAGTCCAAGAGACTCTCAAGAGTCTTCTCCAACACCACAGTTCAAAAGCATCAATTCTTTGGCACTCAGCTTTCTTTATAGTCCAACTCTCACATCCATACATGACTACTGGAAAAACCATAGCCTTGACTAGATGGATCTTTGTTGACATTCGATAGATGTTTAGTAAACAAATTAATGTCACTGGAAAAGAAATTTTAGATTTTCCTAGGAAAATATTGGATCCTGATCATCTTGTCCAGGCCAGCCACCTCCATGAAAATGATGGTGACCATTTGAGAAATTTGGTTGGGGGCCATAGAAGTTAATCACATTTGAGAAGAAAGCCATAATCCTAATGGAAAGTTTGAAAAACAATATATAACTAGTAGAATGGAACCTCCTTGATAACAAGAGAGAAACCTGGAACAGAATCTGTCATGTTAGTTCTGCCCAGGAATACACAGGGATGGGATGTGAGTTCCACAAGTCAAGCTGGGAGGTGGGCTGCTTTCCAACTACTAAAAACATTCCAGAAGGAAAGACAAATGGCCATGACTTAGAAAGCAGAAAGTTGAGTTGGTGAAGCATAAACAGGCAGTCAACGGAAATCCAAGCTGACACCTTCTAAAATATATATCTTTTCTTTCTCTGTTCCCCCTGTGCAAGCTTCAGAGTTTTGCCACATTTGCTCTCAGGGGAGGAAGATGGAGACCAGCTAAGGAAAAAAAATTCCTTTTCTGTTTCCTTGAGTCTGTCCAGGGGTCTGGTATATCAGGAAGTGCCTTCAAGTTCACAGCTCTTTCAGGTCAAGAAATAACATTGCTCCTTATCCACTACCAAGCTCCATCTGAGAGGAAGATTAGTGCCCCAAATGAGGACTCACCCAGCTGGCAGCTCCAGATTCCTTTTATTGACATGACAACAGAAGGAATCTCTCCTTAAGTGTCAATTGGACCTAGTGACTTGCTTCTCATGAATAGAATATAGAAAAAGGTAATGGGTGTCACTTCCATGATTAGATTATAAAACTATGACTTCCATCTTGCTAGCAGACTCTCGGCTTGCTGGCTTCTCTCTGCAAGCTGTCAGCTGGAGAAGCTCACACAGCAAGAAGCTGAGAGTGTCCTCCAGCCAACAGCCAACAAGGAACTGAGGCCCACAGTCCAACAGCCTGTGAGAAATTGTTGAATCCTGCCAACAACTACTAAATGAACTTGGAAGCACATCATACCAAACTGGAGCCTAGAGCTGCCTATAGCCTAGCCAGCCAGCAGCTTGACTGCAGCTCTTGGAGGGGCCCTGAGCCAGAGGACCCAACTAAACCAGGCCTAGACTCCACAGTAACTGTGAGATTAAAAAATATGTAGTGTTTTAAGCTGCTAAATGTAGGGGTAATTTGTTATGTGGCAACAGATAACTAATACAAGGGTAGCAAAAATATGAGATGCATGTTGCACAGGTTCATGCTAAGGGTACCATGAGAACACAGAAATTTGGGGTCAGAGGATACTTAATAGTATACTGTTAAGTATATTGTGGAGGGGAAGAGTAGGGGACCCTACCTAATAATGCAAAGCTGGCCTTCCCACTCCTCCCCACTACAGCTGCCCCCATCTGTAGCCTATCTTCGAGTCAAATTGAATTAGATGTAATTGTCCTCAGTACTTTCCCCTTTGTCCGTAGTGGGCTCTCTTCCTGGAATGCCTTCCTATACCGGGTGTTCCATGCCTCCTGGGTTCTCTGTGCAGCTCCATGCAAACCCCCATACCTGGCCCTATGGTGACTCCCTCATACCACACATTGTCCTGCCTGCAACTTCTGTTTTTCTTGCCTGGTATTCCATCTAGCTCTGGCTCAGAGCTTATCCCCCAAGTTACTCAAAGTCTGGAAAATCCCTCAGTCAGCAGCCAATGAAATAACCATGGGGTGGACCTTCTAGGAAGATGAACAATTATTTATTGGCTAAATTATCATTTCTATCATGCTACTGAATACAGACACCTGACGCCTTTAAATCAGTGGCATCTTATCTTGTGGATGCCTTCCATTTTGAAGAAAGAGAAAAATTGATGACTTAGTTTGTTAAAAATTTTGCTTCCATACAAATAAACTTATTGTTCTGAGGGATTTCAAAGCAAGATCAATAATGACCAATAATGACCCTTGGAGAAAAAACTTTGAATTCTATGAAAGTAGGATGACTTGAAAAAAAAAAAAAAAAATACTCCTCCTCCTCAGTCAACTTGGAATCACCGTCATCTTTCGTCCACAGAAAACATCCAAAACCTAAGTTGACATCTCTATTCCTTTAGGTCATAAGTCAACACTGTAGTCAAATCAGTGGAGATTACATACAGCAAGTGACTTTTGGGTTTTTATAAATTGGTGAGGTATGAGGACTCCATCAGTGGGCTAGGGACTCAACTAGGTAAATGTGCTGGGAAAACACCTTTGAGGAGGACTGGATGATTCTGTACAAAAATTCTGGAGCCTGAACATCCATACCATAGATCCTATTGAGGCTAACATAGTTACAAAGGAGAAAGCTACATCAGATCAGATCAGATCAGATCAGTCGCTCAGTTGTGTCCGACTCCTTGCGACCCCATGAACTGCAGCACGCCAGCCCTCCCTATCCATCACCAGCCCTCGGAGGTCACTCAGACTCACATTCATCGAGTCAGTGATGCCATCCAGCCATCTCATCCTCTGTTGTCCCCTTCTCCTCCTGCCCTCAATCCCTCCCAGCATCAGAGTCTTCTCCAATGAGTCAACTCTTCGCATGAGGTGGCCAAAATACTGGAGTTTCAGCTTTAGCATCATTCCTTCCAAAGAAATCCCAGGGCTGATCTTCAGAACGGACTGGTTGGATCTCCTTGCAGTCCAAGGAACTCTCAAGAGTCTTCTCCAACACCACATTTCAGGCAAACAATTTTTCCACCTTGGTTACCGAGTTAAAGACACAAGGAAATAATCCATTTACTGAAAGGCAAAACTAAAACAAGAATAAACAGTGATCTTCTTATGCTAGAATTGCTAACAAATTGGATCGTATAAAAGAAACTAAAAATGTCTACCTGGTACACGAAAACAATCAGGAAACATTCAATATTTCAGGGCCAACACGTTGTCTCCATCAGAGGAAATCTGACTGGTGCCTTCTTAAGTACCTCTGTTTTATTTACACCCAGATATGATTACCCTCATTCCTATGCATGGTACTTTAGAGTGGTGGTCCCCAACCTTTTTGGCACCAGGGACTGCTTTTGCAGAAGACAGTTTTTCCACAGACCAAGAGGTGGGAGAGGGATGGTTTCTGGGTGATTCAAGTGTGTTACATTCACTGTGCATTTTATTTCTATTATTTTTACATCATTTCTATTATTATTTTATTTCTATTATATCAGCTCTACCTCAGATCACCGGGCATTAGAACCCATAGGCTGGGGATCCCTACTGTAGGACATCCTTCCCTCTTTCTTGCTGTGAACCGATCAGATGACCTAACAAGGAAATGATACATCACTGTCCAGACAGCCCTCAACAGAGCAGAAAATCCAAGGAGAATCAGTTAAGCAAACTGGCCCATGCTACTCGTGCAATGCCCCATCCTTGGTATGCCACCAAACCAAGACCAGGAATACTGGCCACAAGGGCAAATCAGCCAAATGCAGGGAATTGAGAGCAGATTTGTGGGCTAGATTACAAATCAGTGGAAGTAAAGACATAACTTTAAGTTCTTGGCCTCAGGATCCTAAGTAGCTCTACAGTGTTTCCTACAATTTCCAGGTAAGAGTCACCTAGAGAACTCGTTAAACCCATAGCTTTTTAGCTGCAGCCCCCAGAGGCTAGGGTAGACAAGCATTCCAGAAATCTGTACTCAGAACAAGTCCCTGATGAGCGTTGGGGATCCCTGGGAAACAGAATCCTGATAGCTGAAGGTGCCAGAAGATTGTTGCTGGGATTGTAACCTCCAAACCTGGCGGCCTGTTAGAAACTTTAACGATCAGGATCTGTGGCCCCTATTCTAGGCTTATTAAATCACAATCTCTGGCAGTGGGAACCAGGACTTTAATTTTTTACCCTCCTATCCTGGCTGCACGTTAGAATAATCTAGGGAGCATTTGAAATTACCGATATCCAAGGCTTCATGCAAATGAATTAAATCAGAGCCTCTGGAAAAGGAACGGCTTGTAAAAGCTCCCTGGGTGATACTGATAAAACCAGACCCCAGCTCAGCATATGGGAATCACTGGGGTAGATGGTGTCGGATGATGTTGACGTCATCGGGTTCTCATCTTTATTAAACAAAACAGAGCAGCGAGGAGCAACTACACACTGACTGGGTGGCACTGCAGGGCTGGTTCCTTTGTTCTATCAGTGCCCCAGACTGCTCCCTGTGCACTGTTTGAACTATTTATTCTGATGCTGGGAAAGAGTGAGGGCATGAGGAGAAGAGGGTAACAGGTGATGAGACGGTTGGATGGCATCCCTAACTCAATGGACATGAGTTTGAGCAAACTCAGGAAGACAGAGAAGGACAGGGAAGCCTGGTGTGCTGCAGTCCACGGGGTCGCAAAGAGTTAGACACTACGTAGCAACCGAACAACAACAAAGTTACTTTAGGCCATTCTTTAAAAAGGTTGTGAAACTCAGATCAGATTAACAAGCTTGCCATCAGCAATGGGAGTGAGAAGGCTGGGACCCCAGAGAGGCTGTTTGGTCTGTCTTCCAGTTAAGGATTTCCATATTGCTTCAAACAAATCCTAACCACATGATGACATTGTAGCTCAGGAGGGAAGAGTCTCTGTCCCAGCAAAGTGGGAGGGAAATTCTGTAGCCATTATGGCTACATTTTCACAAGCTCCTCAGGAGACTGGTTGGCACATGGTAGATACTCAATAAATATGTTGAATGACAGACTGAATTTCCATCATCACAGCCAGAACCTTAAATAACCTTTCAAGACAGTTCACTGTGGATTTTTCAAAAATTGCTACCACAGTCATCATCACAAAGCATGATGCCGTGAACTATTAGAACTGGAGGCAAATTTACTTTCATTTTTAATGTGGGATGGACAAATTCTACTTAGTTACCTAAGTAGAAGTTTATTTCCTTAAACTTCCAGAAGGATGGGGATTTCAATACTGGCATCTTCCCACTGTGGTGGACACAGTAATTGCCCCCCAAAGATGACCATATCCTAATACCTAAAACCTGTGAATATATTACCTTACATGGTAAAGGGGCAAGTTTGATTATGATTAGCAAAGAATCTTGAGATGGGGAAATTATCCTGGATTCTCTGGATTGTCCAAAAGTAATTACAAGAGTTTGTAAAAGATGGAAGGAGGAGGCAGAAGGTAACAGTCAGGGAGATACGTTATAAAGCTACGTTGCTGACAGTGAAAATGGAGGAGGGGACCGTGAGCCCAGAAATGCAAGCAGCCTCTAGAAACTGCAGAAAGGGAAGGAAAATGATCCTCCCCTGGAGTCTCTGGAAGACTTTGTGCAGCCCTGCCGACATTCTGAGTTTAGCTTGTGCTTAGTCGCTTCAGCTGTGTCTGATTCTTTGCAGCCCCTTGGACCATAGGCCACCAGGCTCCTGTGTCCATGGGATTCTCCAGGCAAGAATACTGGAGTGGGTTGCCATTTTTCTCCAGGGGATCTTCCCAACCCAGAGAACGAACCCACATCTCCTACATCTCCTACACTGCACACAGATTCTAAGTTTGCATTGTTTTAAGCAACTAAGTTTGTCATAATTTATTATAGCAGCAATAGAAAATTAACACATCACATAATTAACGAGAAAAAAGAATATAGGGAATAGTAGTCACTAAAGTGGGCATTTCTTTGCCTTGCAACATAGCAAAGGGCTATACGGGGGTCCTCTACAAAGCGATACGGCCAACCACATTCCATCAAAACTGTGGTACGGCTTTTAAGAGTACAGTACTGAAATAAGAGTTATGGAGATACTTGCTATAAATCAGATCACAGGATTACAAGATAACAGTTCAACATAGTATACATATCTGCTTTCAAAAACAAAAGGAGTAATATCATCCTAAGGTCTATATGATAACTGAGTAGAATGTCTGTCTAACCAAGGTCACAACCTTGGTTTATTCCAGGTGAAATTGCCAATATTACTGAGAGGCTGGTCACCCAACCAAACACCCTTTACCAAAATAGTAAGCCATGGGTGCCTTAAGATGGCAGTGATGATAACAGTGTACAATAATCCCCCTTCAGAAGATGTTATGAAGTCATGTTTGAAAGGACAGGCTCTCTCTCTGTCCTTCTAAGACCCTGGACTTCCTAAGACTGGAAAGTTTGTACCCATACAAGGGGGAAAACCAAATGGGCTCAGAAAGGGGTTGAACCTATGACCTCAGCTTCACCAACATTACCTCCACCAAAAAAGTTCACCAAGAGAAAATATGCTCAATTCAGTTTGAGGTGACCCAGCCCTGAGGCCAACTAGAAACCCGAACACCATCCCATGACCTCTGCCTGCTTTTCTTTTCCAAGCTGGAAACAGCTACCAAAGCAGCAGTCAGTTGTGTAACTGATAACTGTTTTGCAAGAAAGTGCCTGTGAGGATGGCCAATGCTCATGGCTGTTTGAACCACAGGCATATCACAATAGGTGGATAACTAGAATAAAGACACTTGAGGCTGAACAGCAAACAGCAACAAGGTTCTGCTATGTGTTGGCAAAATTCTCAACCATGAGAGCGAGTAAGAGGCTCTCATCAGACTCCAACAGCAGAAGCACAGTAAAAATCACTCTGTTGCATGCGAAGTGCTCTTACAAGTATCTCTCTCTGTAACAACCTTAAAACAGAAGTACCTTTTTATTCCCATCTCACAGATGAGAAAACCAAGTGACAAGAAAGGTTAAGGGTTTAAGGATTAGGAGTGGCAGCTCTGGGATTCAAAACCAAGCCTTTCTGACTCCAGCATCTGTGGTTTGTGTCCCCATAATACACTACCTTTAAAACAGTAGCAGAATAAGGGAATTTTGGAGAAGGAGGCAGTAGAGAGTGACAATGTAGCAACCCCCTTGCAAGCCAAAAGGTTTATTTACAGTCATTCATTCATTCATTCAACATTTTTGGAGTCTTTGTTCTGTTTCTACTAGGAATTATACCTGTGCAACCTAGAACCACTAAAACATCCAAGGATATCACATGGCAGGGCATGGAGGCAGAACACACTCCAACAGTGAGCAGGGAGAGGGTGTCAACCCCCAGGAAGCAGCAGCAGGAGGCAGAGTGACTCAGCAGGTGGCAATGAAGAGGTGACATTTGGTGCAAAGTGGCAGATATCCTGTGTGGAAAAACACCACAACCTCAACATGCAATAGGCTCTGGGAACAGGGCCAGGGACCCAACATGCTGGGTCCATACACATACCTGTATGGTGCATGTATTGTAGAAAGGACTGATCACCTACAGCCTATTCACCAAATGATAGGCTCCAGCTCGGGGTGGGTCGGGGGATGGCGGTTGATGATGAGGGATGGCCCAGGGGCCACTTCAACACCCGTAGATCTTCAGCAACTTTGAAAATGCCCTTCCCAACCTGGATCCTAAGGGCCTGCCCCTACCTTGAGGAGGATGCTCTTGTTACCATACATAACTCAACCACTGTTTATCATGTACAGGCAGAAATCTGAGGGCAGAAGCAGAAATCTGAGGGTAAAATTTCAGTTCTCCATGTCCAATAGTGCATTCCTTGGAAATACGATGCCCTGCCACATATTCTAGTTTGCCAAAGACAACCCACTTTACTCACATTATCCTGGGATAATTCTCCAATGTTCCAGTTTGGATGGTAAGTGGTCACCTAACTCAGAAAACAATTTCTGGGGATATTAACAGCTCTACTGTCCTTCTGTGAACCTGCAGCATCCCAACTTTAGGTTGTAAGCCTTGAATGAAATATAGTGTAAAATTATGTTGATCAAGGAACTCTAAAGCAAAACATCTGTTACTGTCTTCTGCAACTCCTGTTGTTACATACAACATAAGAAATAGTGTTCAAGTTAAACCAGTTTGGTGGTTGTTGGCAGAATGTATGGCTTCCCAGAGATTTACTAGAGGAGTGAGTGATGAATTTCCAAGAGGGTCGGATACTGGGCAGTTTTCCCAAACTCACTTTAACACAAAACCTTTTTTCATAAAATGTCAAAAGAGGTCAATGTTTTACAAAATACTCCCACATTTTCACTCAACAAATATAGGTACCTAGTTTGTCCAGGAATTGTTCTAGGCCCTGGAGTCAGCAGTATAACAAGACAAAGCCTTTGTCTTCATCAGGCTTTCATTTCAGTTGGGGGAGTGGAGGGGTGGATAGGAAATAAACCTATAAACAAGCATACATTATAATGTGGAAAACAATGATCTGTTCCCTCAGTGATGGATATTCAAAATAAAGACCTCAACAGTCACCAATTCTGAGGAATATTCACGAAGCAACCTGTCTTCAGACAAAGATCCGTGTCTGTCAAAAGCCATGATTGACGGGCACCTTATTTTCTGAGAAGTCTCTCATAACAAGTCTCCCCCTTTGAACTGAGTGTACTTCCTTTGTCATTAATATATATGTGCCTTTGGGGGAGTCCATCTGCCTTTGGCTTTTGTTCGTGGACTAGATTCATAACATGTGCTTTTAATACTCTTTCGTGTCCTATCTAGACTGAGGTATTATTTAAAATAGCATCTCTTTCCAAAGAAACGTATATAGTTGCCTAGCACTCAGGGGATAAATTAGAACAAATGAAGAGTTACTACACTTTATGCCATACATCCCATCCCCTAGAGCTGGGACACAGGACAAGGAGGTGCTTTAAAACACCCGCACACACACACACAAACCTCCTACCCTTTGATTCTGTGCAGAACAGAGACTCATATTTAAATGAATAAGCTAAGTTAAAACTTTCTCTCCTGGAACAAAGCAAAAGGAAAGCCTCTTTATGTTGCAGGGGCTATAGATGCCAGGGGCTGAGCCTGTCCCAAAGCTTCCCTCCGCTGCTCAAAAACTAAGCCAGCTTGCTGCATTTAGCACTTCTCCCCAGACCACCCACCCAGACACGGATACACAAACCACATGTGTGAGGAATGCTGTTCGGCTAGGAAATCGGTATCAGTATTTCAGCCTTATTACTTGCACAGACGGCCCTTTTAGTGCGACTCATTTGTTTTATCTTTTCAATAGCTTTGATTATTTTCTTTTAATGGCCTGGATTTATCCTTTTCTACCCTTTTGAAACTTCAGAGCTCCGCAGTGGGGGCCACATGTGCTGGGAGATGTGTTACCAGGCAGAAGGAGCAAATTGCTTTGCCTTCATGCACCACCATCTCCCTGTTCCCTGTGGCCACCTCTTCCGTGCACATGATCCCAACGCCCTGAGTTATTATCAGCGTGGACTCAGGAGCCTTCTCATTCCAGCAGTAGATTATTTTTGTACGGCTATAGGGCCCAGTTATAATTAATGGAGTGTTTTCTCATTTGTGCCTTGTATGTCTCTCTCTAGCACTTGGGAACCACACTGGTTACCCTTCTCTAATTAAGGGGAAATTAAGACCAAGAAGCTGCGCCGCCAGCCCAGGGCAAGTTAACAACCTCTGGAAAAGACTGGAAATGCCTCCAAGAGGAAGAGGGCACATAAACAGGAAGGTGTGGATACTATTACCGGGTGGAGAAAGCAGAAGCATTGAAATGTGCTCGGGCTTTTCTAGTTGGGTGGTATTCTGAGCAAGGGAACCCATAAAATACCCTTAGTTACTCCACTAATCAGAACAAATGAGTCCATTCATTTTGGACACCGTATCCCCAAATTCCCAAGCAGAGAGGTCTGGGCGTCAGGGCTCACTTCAGCTGCCATCTCTCTGTCCAGGACTCCCTGGGTGTCCAAGTGGGAATGCGATTCTATGTATGGCTTGGGGTGGTGGAGGGGGCTGGGCGGGGGTGGGGAGGTTTGGGGGGAGACTGAGGTTCAGTGCATGTGAGAGCACCTGGGAGACGACATCCTGTCTTCAGCAAGCCCAGGATGCTTACCCTGACTTTCTCCATGTTGGAGAAAATGCAAAGCCATTATTGTAAAATAAAAAAAATGAATATCTAGGCTCAAACAAGGGGAAAAGATAATCCAATTCAAGCATGGTCATTAGAAAGCTTAGCTGTCAGATGAGCCCATCTGGGACTGAGGCTTCCACACCTAAAACCAGTTGCTAGTTGATAAGATACAAAGCAGTCCACTATCATCCCCTCAAGGGCTTGTCACCTGAAGATAAGGTTTCTCAAATCTGACCTCTCTCTACTCTTAAGCAGCATTACATAGAGCATTACATCCAATCCCTTGGTTCCTTGTGAAACCAAAAGCATTCCCTCCTCTCTGTTGATGTAGTCTTTCTCCTTCCTGTCTAAACAAGGTAGCATTTCTTGATGCTAGAGTAAATGCAAGACCTTTGTTAAGTTTGTAAACAGAATCTCCCAGAGAAAAAAAGGGGAAAAAAGAAAAAAACACCATGCACAAGTAACCTGGTTTATTCCAAGAATGTACCCTACCATTTCTTGCCCAATCTTTGCAGAGCTTAAAAAATGTACTGGTTTTAGGACACAGAATACGGTGCTAGACCCTGGGGACTCAAAGATGAATGGAGCAAAACTGTGCCCCCAGCTGTTTCTCCTCTCACCGTTCATTCTTCCTTAAGACCAGCATCACTCCTTGAGAAAGGCTGGGGGCTCATTTTTCTTGTATGCAAAGGGAAACCAAATCTTGGTCAAATGACTCTTAACAAATCAGGAAGACTGTACGCTGAAAAGAAAATGGAGCCACAACAAATTTGATATGAATTTAAGTGAAACACCTATTTCTGTCCATCTGTACTTACATTTCAACATGGGTTTTAGAGATGGGAAATACATCTTAACGAATGCCTTGTAGTTCACATAGTAGCATCTACACACACATACACAGTGTATCTTTCAACATTACTACACATACACACTCCATTAAAAAAAGATACTGACAGATTTATAAAACGTACTGGCCTTGCACTGTTAATCTCAAGAATACAATTACTTAATTTATTTTTGCACTGCATGGTAGCTCTAGCCACCGTTAGGGATCTGTCAGCATTTCCATCATAACTCTACTTTCAGAATACTGGAGTACAAGTGCCAAAATACATATTTACAGTTTACAGACAGTGGTGGCTTTGTCTTCCTTTGACTTCTTCAATGCATCTTTACAAGGGATATTCAAGGATGGCAGTGCCTACATAATAAAAAAGCATCATAGGAAACAAAAGAGGTCAAAAGATGTAGACTTCCAGTCCAAGACTCGACTAAACCATTGGAATCGACTCCTCAACATTCATTGTGGTTGTAGTAGTCTGTACATGATACTTATAGCTTTAGAGCAACAGTCCAAAGCAAGATTTTAAGATATGTGTACGTATGGAGTACACAGCATTAGTACACAAAAGTGCTAAGGGTGGAAAGTAACAAGCATACAGCAAACTACTCCAGAGCAGATCACCTCCACAGTGAGAAAAATGAACACACATCATCCAATAGCAACACGGGCCATTTCCAACACGAAACATCCAACTCTTACCTAGGGACACCTAAAACGTTTTAAGAATAAAGTCTCTCTCAAATACAAGTATGTCAACTTATTCACACATGTGGGGCTCTAAATAGTATGTTGGATGGTATGCAAGCTGAAACTTTTTTTTTTGTTTAAAGAGTAGCTGGGTCTGTAAAAGTTACCAGTAGAAATATTTTTGGTAGAAGACATGTTTAGTGGAAGAAAACCAATTTTATTGGTTCTTCCCACAAAACAGGAGGGTAATTATTCAGATTACAGCAATTTGCTTTGCAATTTAAAAATGTTTGGGACACTCTTCTAGGAATTTTTTCTCCTAGAGATTTTGTCTCCTGATCTTAAGTTTTTATGTTCTCCCCTACTTTGACACAATATACAAGCATATATAGACATATCTATTTGTCTATATCTATTTGTCTACATAAAGAGAGGTGGATTATAGTGAAGAAACAAAATAGCTGCACGCATTTTTGTTGCTAACATGCCTGCTATAAACTAAGCATATCTTTTTCTAAATATCCAGCTGCAAAAACAGAGGCAAATGTTAATTGATAAGGGGAGGGGAGGAAGTTCTGTACATAAATTGTTTTCTCCTTTGAATTGTTGAGGGAAAATTTAAAGTTTATTATACTCTGGTTGGCTTAAACCATATTCACACTCACCCAATTAATTTTATTGGAAACATCTATCATATATATATATATACACACACACACACAAAAGAAATTAAACCCTGCCATTTTCTCTTCATGCTTAAAAAAAACTGAAGCCACTGTTAAAACACACATGTCAAAAATATCTTCTGTCCGACTCTGTGTGACCCCATAGACGGCAGCCCACCAGGCTCCCCCGTCCCTGGGATTCTCCAGGCAAAAACACTGGAGTGGGTTGCCAACAGATTTCAAAGGTGAGTGTACATAAGCGTGGCAGAACTCAGTGGGTTTCTAAGTATAACTATTAGAATTTAATTGAAAGGGGGTTTATCATTTCTGCATTTAAAATTCAGATGAGAGCAAGAGTTCAACTTCTAAAAAAAATTAATAATATGACTCTTATTCTATTGGAATTTCATGGAAACTCATTTTTCTGTCTCCGTGAAGGGTTAAATTTTCCTGAATTTTATCCATTCCAGACAATATTCTGAAGACATTTGCTTTATTACCTAAATTTTAGGCCTAAAGTTTATCACTATAATAGCTTCCCTTCTTACTATCCTTTTTGTCTGCTTGCTTCTTATGTTAACCAGTTTCTTAGTAACCTAGGGAACAAAAACATCTTTACATTGCCAAATCACAGTTTTGGTCACACAATTTAAACACAAAAATAAAAATGGCCCAAACTACATATATACATTTCTGGTTAAACTGCACAGATATTTTAGTTAAGCTACATACATTTCTGGCTTAATGAGAATGTGTGAATTAACATTTAGAAAAATTTCAAGAGTTTTAAATGTCGCAAACAATTCCATATATGCATTGTCCGCCCCTTTCACCTGTAAAGTTAAAAAAACACAACTAAAACCACGCAATTCATCAGTAACCTGATGTTCAAAATGACTCGAAGTTCCTCTGTAATTAAACATTGAGAAGTGGACTTCGAAACAAATGCTTCAAGGATGGTCCTGCCAATCATAAGAGTCATAACATTATTGAAAAAGTACATCTGTCCTCAGAGAGGATGCTTTTGAGAAGTAATTTACAAGGAGCATGGCTGTATTATAATTTTTTTAAAGGAAAAAAATAGTGTCTTTGGATAGAAAAAAACAATGTAAAAAAAAAATCCCCTTTTTAAAATGCAGAAATAACTCCATTATCAATCTGCATTTACATTCCTGCCCAAAAGAATGGGTCTGGAAAGACCATTTTCTGTACAGACCCTAGTTAATCTCTGTATGAAAAGACAGCATCTGGCGTGGGAATCAACAAGGGAGATACTGGTCTATTAGCACACATAGAGACTTTCTTAAGGCTGATCCAGTGAACGAACCTTTGGATCCAGAAGTATTTCTTCATTTTGTTTTCTTTTTCAGTTGAATTCCTAGCACAAAAACTTGGTGCTGAGCTGTGCGTATTTTGCATGTCTCCACTTATGGAGAAGATGGAATAATGACACCAAAAGTACTTTGGGTTTGTTTTTTTTTTTTTTTTTTCTTTTAAAAATAATTTGCTTTCTTTTGCATGCCACAGGACAGATTTCTAGTTTCAAAACAGGGTACATCAAGAACAAAAATATCCCCCCTCCCCAACCATCTTTATTGTCAACCATCTTTATTGTCACCAATATAAGAAATCCTTCTGGAAACATAAGCAAGTGACTAAATAGGTATCGAACCACTGAATCTACAAGTTAATACATAATCTGTTATGGCAGAATAATCAAGAGTTTTCCCCCAAAGAAAGATTTTAATTTTTCAAATATAAAAGAGTCTAAGAGGATCATATGAGAACAAACAAAAATCTTACTCCAGGTTTGATGGTAAAGATGGGCAACACACTGGCAGCTGAAGAAAGCTGAACCTCTTACTAATAAATAGACCCAAATTAAGAATTTCTACAACATTTCTTTAGAAAACAGAATCAGAATTCTTTTTTTTAAAAAATGATGATCCTGTGGAATGCATTCACTTCCATATTTATCTAATATCATAACAGTGAAATAGACACAAGGATGTTGATGACAGCTCAACAATGTAGGATGCAGGACGTTTACAGGTACACATTTGTTTAAAAGTCCTACAGGTTTATTGACTAAGGCTAGACAGCAATTCATATGATCCTATTTGGTGCATTTACTACCATGGTCCAAGATCATTCATTATATGGATACAGCCAAGGACTGTAACTTTCAGGAAAAAAAGATCACAAAGAAGAAAATAAGGGTGGCTATTTGGTCCCCCCAGTTGATCACTTGTGTCCTGGAACTGGAAAAAAAGGTGGAAAATACAGACTGCAACGAGTTAAGGGACTTGGAAAAAGTTGCTGGAGAGTGGCACGGTATACGGAGTAAGGTCACTGGGCTTGGGATGGCAAGGGCGCTGCATTGAAAGAGCATCCACGGGACCGAGAGATTAGAATGTCTTGTGGTGTCATTCCCTCAACGACTCTATAGTATGCGATTAATAAATAGATCAGTTATGTAATAAGGCAGTGTGTTGAATATGCATTCGTCCTGTGGAATGAACCACCACAGAGAGAGACACGTGATACCATACACATTCTTTAAGTTTTCTCGTGTTGTGTTTGATCTGTTTGTTTTCAAGGCTATCCAGGCTAACTCTTCCCGGGGATTTCCTTGGAGAGAAGAGTGGTCCACTGAGGCTGGTTTGCAGAACCTCTCCTTTATCAAGAGATGATGACTGGCTTTAAAGAAAAATAAAGCTGAAGGTTGTTTGCTTTTTATTTTTTTCCCTTTTGGTTGCATCATTCTGAGTGTTTTCATATAAACAAACAAGGAAAAAAATCACAACCAAAAAAAAAAAAAACCAATAGTCTTTGATGCATCCAGTTGTTGTAGCCTCAAGATGTTCCAGATGTTTCCAGGTAACTCTGTAGTTTACGAACTGTGGTTTTGTCCAGCGAGCAAAGGTCAAAATCAAATGTTGTGTTTGTGATATGAAAGTGTCCAGTTTCTTCTATAAGGTTCACAATCTAGAGGAGTGAAGAAGAGAAAGTTTAGGCAATACGCAATAGGCATCAAAATGCAAAAAGAGAGGGAGACAGTCAAATATGGAACCCAAGGGTTAAGAGACTCATTTATAGAAAGAAGGTCCCATATTATTGATGGCACCAAATTACCTCTTAGCCAATTTGGTAGGTCAAGGAATATTAACCCTTTGAACTTCTCAATGAGAGCAGATTACCTGTTCTCATTATTCATATTCTTTAAACTGATTCCTAACTTTTAAGTCATCAACAAACTATTTTACTATAGGGGTGGGAGTGACAATGGGTAGTTAGTGGGAGATACAATTTCAAGACCCTTTTAAAAATTAGTTACTAACCCAAAGGACAGTGGCTGTACTTAACAGATGAAAGGAAATTCCAGCCTAGGAATAACAAAACTCCTTATAAAAATATGTACATACAGAACACATACCAATATAATGATCATTTTTCTTTCAGATTACCTTATTGTTGAAGGTTTAGAAAATGCAATAAACCCACCAAAAAAGGAAAAAGAAACCATTTCCATTTCCACCTCCCTAAAGATATGGGTAGTGACTATAGAGGGGCTCAAGGAAGACTTCTGGGGTGCTGGGACTGTTTCATTGCTTGATTTGGGTACTGGTGACAAAAGATGCATTCACTTTGTTAAAATTGATCTAGCTGTACATTTTGTTATGCTTCCACACACAAAAAATAAAAATCTATATTCATTCCTCAGTCATGTTCAGTGGATGGCCTTGAGTATTTGGAGGTAATAAGTATTATCTACAGAAAGAAAAGATGCCTTTGTCTCCCCATTTGGAATAGCTATACCTCATTCCTTGAATTGGCTCCAACTTCCAGAAATACGATCAACAAAAGTGGTGACAGAGGCACTGTTGGTTTTGCCCAGTTTTCAGGAGGACACTTTCTAAGGTTTCAACATTAACAATGATGTCGGTTATGATTTGAAAGAATTTGTTATCCTGTTATGTGTCTTTGTATTCCTATTTTACAAATAATTGTATCAGAAATAGATACTGTGCCTGGGCAGTGTGGGTTTTAGGTATGTTTGTTGTGAGTAAATTGGAATGGAGGGAGTTAATTTTAGCAAGCTTTGTGAAGGAAAGAGGAAAATCACCATCAAGATGAAAGAAAAACTATTTGTGCAGAGAAACCAACTGGCAACCCATTTGGCTCATTTGTAGTTGTCTGTTATCCTCTATCACTTGCTTCTGTTCTTTTTCAATCATCCTAAGAGGAGTAATTTTAATTATTCAGTCTATTATTTATTCAATGAAGTTTTAGATTACCTAATCTGGAGTTGAAAACAGCAGAATGGAAACTTTTGACCTTTACTTCTTACAATTAGTTTTCTTCAAAAAACAGTAAATTTGCGAACTGTTCCCTATGGGTCAGTGCTTCTCAATAGAAAATGTGCTCCCCATTCCTGACATATTTGACTGCCACAGAAACATAAAAGGCACAGTGAACCTCATTCCAATTAATTGCACAACTCCAGACTGAGTTGTTATTGCCTTATTCAACTTCTGGAACTATTTTTTTTTAACAGATATAACTATGGGTTTAATAATAAAACCAGTTACTCCCCTTGCAAAATCATGACAGTCACAGCAGACTGCCTACCTCCTATTCATGTGTCCCTTCTTTCCTAGCAGAAGCTTGACTTTCTGGAAGTGGCAAGACACCAGCTAAAACACTGGCCTTCCAGACCCACTTGAAGCACTAGGTAGACACTGCTATTCAGTTTGTCAAAAGTCACTGGGCTTTTAGGAAAAGTTTCAGAAGGGTGTGGACTATGGGCAGGTGGCTTTTGCCCTCTGCTCCCTTCCTGTCTGGAAAGACGATGCAACTCTGGAAGTGCAGCAGCTGTCTTCCCCTCACGTGGATGAAGCAACAATATGAAAGATGGCAGAGCAGAATGGCAATGAGTCTATGTCTTCAGTTGCATCTTTTAAGCTACCACACTAACCATGAATCACTGGCCTATCATTATATGGGATGGAAGGGAGGCAGGATGCAGGGGTAGAGAGGGAGCCTTACTTGCTTAAATCACTAGACTCAGAGTTCAATTATATGCATGAAGAGATTATCTGAAGGTGTGTTTCTGATTATGGTTAAAGTATGACATTCACGTGAGAATTTATCAAGCTAGATCTTATTAACACTAAAGATCTAAAATGAACTCTTGTTGGCTTTATTAGTTGACAGTTACAGGATAAGTCACCCCCATACATCTATATGCACAGAGAAACATGCACACACAGCTATGTCCACAAATACAAGCCTTCAAGGCAATCCAATACTTACTATATATTTAACATTAATTGAATTAAGAGTACTTTCCAGAGTAAATTAAGAGTACTTTCCAGAGTAAATTATCTTTTTTGCCACATTGATTAGAAATACTAAAGACCAACTGAAAATGTGTAAACTTCAGTACAGCAACAAACAGCTCATTCAGAGAGCTCTTTTAGAATGGAAACAAATAGCCTTTCAATTTATGCAATAGAAGCAAATGACAATTATCCCAGGGTGTGGCTCCACTTCTGAACGACCTGGCCAGCAGGTAAATGCCCAAGCATTCAGAACAGAGAATCCTGAATTTGGCATATTTAATCCTGACTCTTTTCATACTATTCATGGGGTCCTCAAGGCAAGAATAATGAAGTGGTTTGCCATTCCCTTCTCCAGATCATGGCATCCGGTCCCATCACTTCATGGCAAATAGATGGGGAAACAATGGAAACAGTGACAGACTTTATTTTGGGGGGCTCCAAAATCACTGCAGATGGTGACTGTAGCCATGAAATTAAAAGACGCTTGCTCCTTGGAAGAAAAACTATGACCAACCTAGACAGCATATTAAAAAGCAGAGACATTACTTTGCTCACAAAGGTCCATTTTAGACAAAGCTTTGGTTTTTCCAGTAGTCATGTATGGTTGTGAGAGCTGGACTAAGAAGAAAGCTGAACGCCAAAGAATTAATGCTTTTGAACTGTGGTGTTGGAGAAGACTCTTGAGAGTCCCTTGGACGGCAAGGAGATCCAACCAGTCAATCCTAAAGAGATCAGTCCTCAATATTCATTGGAAGGACTGATGCTGAGGCTGAAGTTTCAGTACTCTGGCCACCTGATGTGAAGAACTGACTCATTGGAAAAGACCCTGATGCTGGGAAAGACTGAAGGCAGGAGGAGAAGGGGACAACAGAGGATAAGATGGTTGGATGGCATCACCGATTCGATGGACATGAGTTTGAGCAAACTCCAGGAGTTGGTGATGGACAGGAAAGCCTGGCAGTTGCAAAGAGTCGGACGTGACTGAGCAACTGAGCTGAACTGATCCCGACTCTGCTCTTTGAATGGCATTGGACAGAACATCAGAACCTCTAAACCTCAATTTTCTCAACTGAAAATGGGGAGAATGCCACCCATTCTACATATCATGTAATGTTGTTTAGAGGATCAAATAATATACAGAACATGTACACAATGGAGTATTACTCAGCCATTAAAAAGAATGCATTTGAATCAGTTCTAATCAGGTGGATGGAACTGGGGCCTATTATACAGAGTGAAATAAGCCAGAAAGAAAAACACAAATACAGTATACTAATGCATATATATGGAATTTAGAAAGATGGTAACAATAACTCTGTTTACGAGACAGCAAAAGAGACACTGATGTATAGAACAGAACATGAAGCTTCTTCATAAGCTGAAAATTGCTACACAGATGAGGGCAACATGATTATGACTACCATGTAAACATAAACTTATCCTTAATTATCCAGGAGGTAACTATACAACACATGACTTTTCACACCCAGTGCTTTTTCCTCTGCCCCTCATTGACTGTTGGCCATTTCATCAGCACTAAAACAAATGAAGCAGGGAAAATGCCAGAAGCTAAAAGTCAGGAAAGATCTCCTTGAAATTAAAAAAAAAAAAAGTATAATAAAAGTTTGCAGGAGAGAGGAAAGAAAACAGGGAGAATAGCAGCTGAAGGAAAGTAGTTGAAATAACAAGGGATTTCCCTGGAGGGTCAGTAGTTAAGATTTTGCCTTCCACTGTAAGCAGTGTGGGTTCAATCCCTGGTCGAGGAGCTGAGATCCCACATGACTCACGGCCAAGATATCAAAACATTAAACAGAAGCAATATTGTAGTAAATCCAATAAAGATGTTAAAAATGGTCCACAGAAAAAACAAAAAAATCTTTTTTAAATGACAAACTAAAACCACAATGTGGGGGTAAAGAAGTACAGTCCTACATTTTCCCTTGAAAATGACAGGTAACTCACCATTGTAAGAAAATAAAATTCTGTGACTCAATCTAGTTGCTTACTAATTACTAAACAATAAATAGAAGACAGAATAATAAAAATACCTTCTAGAAAAGGCCACTTGGTTTTAAAGCAAATAAACACATTTACTCACTAGGGTATTCAACCCCCTCCCCTCATGGGCACAGTACTATTTTGTAGGTTCTGGGGCTTCGATTACAGCTCTCCTGCCTCCTCCACAAACAGCACACCCCACCCTGCCTGCAGCCACAAACACACAAAGAAACGAAGGGGATCTGATCAATCTCACTAAATGAGCCCTGCATTTTTATGGGAGCTTATAAGAATGCATCAAGGTGGAGGCAAAGACAGCCTTAGAGCAGTGGCAGTGCCAACAGATGGGGCGTTCAGGACTATTTGCCAATGGGAACAGCATTAATGATTTGAATTATTAGAGCATGAATCTACACCCTCAATTAAGTAAAGACTTCATAAAGAAAAATAAATGTGGGTTCCTTTCCAGCAATCCTGATAGTTAGAACATCAGAAACGGAGCATTAACATGCTTTATGGTGATGACACAAGCCACACAGCCTACAGACACCACCCCCGGGTCCCTGAAGGACGCCCTGCTGCCCTGCCATAGGATCCCCTGATCTGCAAATGCACAAGGTGCCACCCTGGTGTCGTTATCCTGCATCATACTGCAATGAGGAATCTAACTCCAAAATAATAGTAATAATAAAAGACAGAGTGACTGCAGAAGGGGAAAGCAGCCAAGGGCACACGGTATGTTATAGGTAGTGAAAGAGGATGAGTATGTAAATTGCTGAGCCCATTCTTCAGATGATGGTGGTTGTGAAAATATTTGTGATGGATTATTTCCTGCCACGTCAGCTTTGGAGGGGGTACTATGCAGGTTTTTTTTTTTTTTTTTAGGGGTAAGATTCACTTGTTTAAGTCCATGGCTTCTTCCCCCAACCCTGGTTATAAAAGTCATAAAAAATTATAAAAAGGTAATAAATTATTTGTAGTCTGATTTTACATGTATTTGCATATATACATACATACATATGTATGTATATAGGCTTCCCCGATGGCTCAGTGATAAAAAATCTGCCTGCAGCGCAGGAGACACCAGTTTGAACCCTGGGCTGGGAAGATCCCCTGGAGAACAGAATGGTAACCCACTCCAGTATTGTTGCCTGGAGAATCCCGTGGACAGAGAAGCCTGGTGGTCTACAGTCCAGAAAGTCGCAAAAGTCAGACACAACTGAGTGACTAAACACACACACACACATACACACACACATACACACACACATACATATATATTTTTTAAAGGATTCTTTTCACCCAAACAGCCTCTTCACTGAGTGAGAAGTCATGAACAAGTGTTGCTTCTGTCTGGAGGGGAGTCAGGGCTGGGGTGAACTAGGGCTTCCTGCAGAATGGCTGCTGCTATGAGGGCAGGAAGCCCCCTCTATGGCTGTGACAACATGTGCTCTATTGGGATTAGGAAGAGGACCATCAGGCTCCAGTCTTCAAGGAATTCTAAAATACAACAGGAGATTCTCCAAGGTGGAGAAGATCACTTTCGGCAAAACACTTCTCAGGGAGAGGTCTCCACATTGTTATAACACTCTGCCATACCATTTATTCCTCATCTCCCTAAAGAAAATTCTGAGTATAATAGCTGTTACGTAAACTGCTGAACCAGCCTCTAAGGAAGCCCTGGTTTTCCTCAGAGGTTATTTTTTTCCTCCTGAGGAGGATGCAAGCCCAGACTCAGAGCTGGAACTGCAAGAGAGTTTACCCTTTCCAAACAAATGTTAAACATGTGGTTTAAAGAAGAATGAAATTATGAGTCAGTCCAAGGTACTGACACCTCTGGTTTTGACTGTGTCCACTGTACTACATTTTACCTGATGGAAAAGGGCCTTAAGAACACAGCTTCTCTTGATCCAACGCTTTCTGTTCATTAACCTAGATGCTGGGTGCCAGCACTGCATGACCCCAGAACAAAAATGAGAGAAACCATTTTTTGTGAGCCAAATAAAAATGTCAGGCCAGATTTTCTGATAGGATGCCTTTCATAGGAAAAGAACTGGGATAGGATCCCGGGCTCACTAGAAATCCTCCTGTCTCAGGTGCTGTGTCTTCACGGCAGAGAAGACGTAGACTCTGTGGAATGCAGTCCACAGGATGAGCAGCGCTCAAGGTGGGGAATAACATCAGTGCTCAATAGTGCTATGCTTTACAATAGGAATTAATTAAGCAGTAAACCATGACAGGACATGCATCATGGTATCATAATCACAAGCCTCAGCTGCATTACAAGGCAAAAGGCCAAAAGACTGAGAGCTTTCAACCGGCCTGGGAATGCAATTAGGTTGAAACGCTGTGGGCCCTGGAGTGCCTTTATACCAGGTTAAAAATTCATAGATATCACTCTCTCCCTCTAGAATGCTAAAATAATCCACTTCCATGAAACTCTCCTGTTAAGCCACCTTCCCTCACAATGCTTTCAAAGGTCAAAATAAAGGGCAATGTGAAATTGGGAATGCCAATGACACCCCATGGTAAGACCCTGCCCAATGGCAGAGTATCCTCGATTCTCTGGCTGGCTTTCTGTGAGACGGGGGTCCCAACGCTGCCCAAACATCTATCTTGCTCTCCTGTGAGACACTATTTAGGTCCAATTTGTTCAATAATAGCTTTATTAGACAGCTTTTCCACAGTGGTTCAGAGCGGGTGCTCAGGAAAAAAATGGGAAAATCAGCTAAACAGATTTACCATCACTATTCAGGCAATGGGCCCCAAATAACTGCCAAGTGGCAGGCTAACTAATTTTCAGTTGTACAGAAAAAAATTGAAGAAAAATACTCTCGATATACTAGGATATGTCTTAGAGCAAGCCACTCAGATCCTGCTCCCTGACCTATTACACACTTAGATAGATATGCAAGAAATGCAACTTATCCTCAATTAAGAATTATAGGTCTGTAGTCTTCTGTTCAAGTCTGAAACTCTAGAAGGTTTAAAAAGCTTATCAGACCCATCAGGGAACTTGCAAAGTTGGAGAGTATGTATTTATAGATCTAACCAAAAATGTACACAGAATATAAATGTGACCATCAGCCATTAAATATTAAAAACACACACACATATACACACAGCTGGGGTAGATTAACTACTAACATCAAGTCATTTGAAAGCAGTCTTTAAAAAAAATTCAAGATGCAAAATAATCTACAAACCTACCCTGGAATTTAGAACACAACCTTCACTTTGAGTATTAAAGAAAAATTATTTTATCTTTAATTTTTGATGCAATGGGCACACATACTGTAACCGTATGAAAACTAAAAACCACCCTCCTTCTCAAAACATCAAATTGTACTAACAGAAACATCCCCACTCAAAAGTATTCCACAGTTGAGTTCATAATAATAGAATGTATGTTAAACAAGATAAGACAAAAGAGGAAAATATTTATTTTCCTTAGAATAGCATTGGCAAAGGTTACTAAATTGAATCACAAATGTTTACAGCACTTGACTGCAGTTCTTATCACTGTTTTCCCATGAAACCAGAAGCCTGGCCCCAAAGGTTTCTGCATTCCTCCCATCTCCTCTGTCAGCCCACGTGACAGCATCAGATGGCTTGAGATCAGTATATTGCAGCATCGTCACTTCCCCAAGTGCCCCGTTTTCATTGTCTGTGGCACCAAGGAAGCCCCAAAGCAGACTTCCAGGTAGCCTTGGAAATAAGCCCCCTCCCCAAATACTCTGCAAGTGGCACTGGCCTAGAGAGCATGCGGCCAGTGTGACCTCCAGATGCTGTCACACCAGCACAGGACGAACCAGACCTCAAGGCTTCTGGAAAGGGTGGTGTTCAGAAGCCTTCCTCACCTGCTGCAGAATGTGTCTTTCCCTCAACGTCATCAGCCTTCTGTGAAGCTCTACCAGTTCATCGAGGTATGCCTGAAAGAGAATGGTATGCCCCCAATGACAAGCATTTAGGAAGCAGTTCAAAAATAAAAGGATAAACAAGAACATACCAGAGGTGGTTAGAGGTCGCACATTCTACCTTCTACCCTAAGCTGTGTGGATGTACTGCCCAAGGAAGGCCTTTGCAGACCAATTCTCCTTTGGCCAACTAGTACTTTTTCAAGGCAGCTTTTTTACAAAAAAGGGCTATTTGTGAACTTATTTGCTCCCAAGTGAACAGGATTAACCCTCTCCCAACCATGCTTCTAAAAAGAGAAAAGGAATACAATGAAAAAATGTGAGCTTAAGCATATTATCACAGTACATATTCTTTTTTTCAATTATTCTTCCATCTTAGGCTTTTTTCTCTTAGTTATAATGTTTCTAAGTTTGAACATGGAAGTATCAATGCACATTACTAATTATGTAATTAGGGCAAATTGGAGGGGGAAAAAAAACCCCTCTCCTGGTCATATCTAACATGGCCAGTGAACAGCAAGTAACAGGACAGAAGAATGTCTTAGGAAAAATAGAGGTCCCTATCCAAATTAGCATCTGGCTTGTCAAGAGTTCCCCTGAAAAGGCAGAGGTGTACCATCATGTGCTCAGATGCATGTCTTTGTTAGCATAAATGCCTGGGTATTCTTTGTGCCATTTGCAATGAAAGCAAATAAAGGTTTGTGAGGCATTATTCAGGCCTACCCCGATCCTGCAAAGCATGTGAGGACCCTGCTTACAACAGGACACAAACCCCCAACAACCCTTGAAGTCAGATTTTGGATGCGTGACTGCACATGAGGGGAAAACACACTGCACTGGGATCAGACGTCCTGCTCACTTCAGTCTGAGATTCCTGAACCCTCCACGTCCACCACAGCTCTCTCACCTCCTAATTCCATGTGCCCAAAATCCCTTGGCAAGCATGGATAGCAAAAGGCCAAGTTTATCTTGTTTACTGGAGATGTAAATAAGACTTGGAAAATAAACTACAAAGCACTGGGAAGAAGTGCCTGTCATTTGGGGACTTCAGGCGCTTTTGATGAAGAAAATGAAATGAGAACCAGCAAGAATGATCAAGGAAAACAGAAACAGAAGAGTATCAGTGCTACATTACTCACGGTAACAGACCAGAAACCTACCTTGTCACATTCGCCATTCTTTATTTGCTTATCTGATTTGCTTTGCTTTATTGGACTTTTCACTTCAAGAATCTAGGGATCAAAGAGAACACTGTTAAATTTGATTGTTAGCACTGCTTGGCTAACCTGCCACATACACAAGGGCACTATGAATGAAATGCATAATAACATCACTTTCCAAAGAGCATTTTTCCTCCTCACATTTTATTTCTCCTCCTCTAATCTGACTTTCTCTGGGAAAATAAACTACTTATATCTTGAAATGCTGAGTCAGGGCAATAGAACTTAAAAAGTGACGATAAGGAAATTGATCTACGCTTCCAAGGCTGCTTCTCTTTAGTGACAACACTCTCACACATATGCACAGCAGCTGAGTTGCAGTAGATTACAGTCCCCTCTAGCAAGAAATTTTTCTTATTCATCCTGTTGTTTCAACATGACTACCCGTGTTCAGAGCAGTAAGGATAAGACAAACACTCAAATACCCTTTCTATTACCTGCCTCTCGGATTCTAAAAAGTACTCCTGTCTACTAAATTGAGGAAGGTTTGGAAGTGAAGGTGGCTGCCACACTGGCTGCTCCCAACCTGGAATCCTCCTACTCAAGAAATAAAAGAGCCAGGACCATTTTTTGTATTCTAAGAAATAATGTGTTTACCCATGATAAAATCCCCAGTGTCTTTCCTTTGATCTGAACCAATTATAACTTAGGTTATGAACAGCAGTTTTGCATACTGTTCAGACGGTGGGGAGTTACATTTCTAATTAATAAAAAGGAGAAATATATTATTACTTACTAAACACAGTTGATTAATTAGAATTTTCAAAACTGAGAATTATGCTTAAAATGATGAGAACCACTGAAATTACTGATGAGTGTTTAGAGACATATAAAAACATAAAGGCAAAGGTAATTTGTCTTTTTCATTATATTCTCATTATCAAGTGAGTTACAATCTGAAGCTAATATTGAGGAAGAAAATGCCAAATAAGGAGACATTGAAGTTTACTCTGCTTTAGCACACACACACACACACACAAGTCTCACAGTTCTGTTCAAAGGTCTACCACTTCCAAAATGCACAGAAGATTTTTAAAATGAGTCCACATTCATTTGTAATTTAACTTGTAGAGAGAGCATTGATTGGGCTCAGAAACCCAAGTTCAGGTACCAGCCCTATCATTCAATGTTTTTTGAATTTTAACAAAAATGAGACAAATAAAATGAGAGCTAGGAGCAAGGGAGCATCCAGGTTCCCATTTAGCCATGAAATTTTCTACTGCTAATAAGCACTTTACTTGCTGAGGATGACATTCTAGAAAAGACCAAATAGTTGTATTCATTTGAATTTAGGAAAATGTATAAGAAGTGAGCTCCTAACAGCATCTTGCCTGGGAATCTTCCTTCGTTTTTAAGATTAAGATACCAGATGACCAACGTGACCAGGCTAATTTCAAACATAATACTTCTGGCAACACAAGGAAATTACTTAATCACAGAGGCAAAGCAATAGCTTTTAGTAAAGGAAACCAAACACCCCCACTACATTCAGAACTCCCTTCTCTATTTTGGCTGGAAATGAGACCTCGAGGGAACGTTCATTCGCACTGAGACCTAGGAGTAAGTAGGTCAGTAGATGGCACTCCTCGCCAACTCAGACACAGGGCTGGGCCAAGCAGAGCCGATCTGCTGTGAATGCAGGCAAGAGGAAAAATACAGCCCCTGTCTGCCTGCCTTGTGCATTAGAAAACTGAATTTTGTTCCCATCATATCCTTCCCCTGAGTACCCCGTCATTCCCTGACCCAAGTCATTGTTCTCTGGGGGACCAAGTGACCGAGAACTCTCTATGGGGCACACAGAGTTGGGAACTAGGTTGAGCGAGTTCCACCACCTTCTCTTCAAAGCAGAAAATAGAACACGCAGGGCGCTGAAATCCCATCCTACACATTCCATAAGGGCTGCGGCACAGGAGGCCCAATGACACTGAAATCCTGGTTTCTTTCTTCTGAAGCTGCAGAGGCAGGAACAAAAGCCCCGGGTGTCAGTGATCCGCCTCGAGTTACTGAGTGGCTGCCCAGAGAGGGCTCAGTTAATCTTCCTGCTTTGATCTCTCCCTGCTCCAAAATAAACAGCTTTGTCAAAACCTCATTCTGAGAGCTGATCCATGCTGAAGACAATTGTTTTATTTATGATCATTTCTTATCTTTAAGGAAACGACTCCAGAATAGAAAAACATGGCACCTTGTCTTCCACAGGCCGATTTCAAACCAGTTTAACTGGATGGACTCTTTGATTTCATTCAACACGCCTCGCAGGCTGATAGGTGATTTATGATATTCTGAATATTAACTTGGGTCCGATGGCTCGCTTCCTTCCTTTGAGGCCCCTCTCTCTCCTCCCTCCCCTTCAATACTTTCAGCCAAAAAGGATCTAGAATTTTTATTTTGTTTAAAATTCACATAAAGAAGTTTGAAGTTAAAAAACAAAAACTTTGGTTAAACTAGCACAGCATTATTCCTCTCTATTAAGCTGTAGGGAGAAGAAACAGCCACTCAGACTGCTGAGAGGAACCAAGTATGCACGTGATAGTCTCTGAAAATAGAACTATGATGTGTTGCACTTCTATCCTTAATCTGAGGATCTGGCTTGAGAATCAGATTTTCAAGATTATTATTTTTCTGTATTCTTTTGTGAGGACTGACAACTCAATTACTCAGCAGATGGATTCTCTACCGCTGGGTCTTTGATGTTAACGATCACTAGTAGCTCCTAACAATACTCAGGTTAATTACTTGCTTTGTTGACATATGGCTCTCTCTCTGTTCACTTTTTTTCCAAGAATTAGAAATGTCTGACTCAATGAGCACTTTCTCTCTTTCCCAGTCCCTAGAAAATTGAGAAAAGGTAAGGAAACCATAGCTTTGCCTGGTAATTAATAGAAACTTTGAGACTTTTATCAACCTACATAGAGAGATTAGTCAAGGGATATAAAAGAAGACTCAAGAGTCTGCCCATTTCACAGTTTGGCCTTCCTGGTATGTTTTCCCTTATTTCATGTGAAACTTCAGATCATCTCATCATCATCACTATTACACTCCACACACACACACACACACACACACACACATGACTAAACACACTCCAGTTCTAAGACACAAGTCCAGAGGAAAGCACCCTTGGGGTACATATATTTCCTACCCTAAACTAGTTAAAACTGAAAGCATATGGACCCCCTTATTATGCCTATAAGTGTATGGGGAAAGTTACATATAACTGAGTATTCCTGACAGATTGATGACTCACACGTGTGAAGCTACATTTGTCAAATAAACATATGCCAAGAAACCAGTGTTATGCTATTTAATCGGATAAAGTAATTTTTACCCTTTCTAGATAGATGGTACCATTTCAATTTTGTTTTGCTTTTTTTTCATTCTGCCATGACAGTCAATAAAAAAAAAAAAAGTCTGACAAAGAATCTAAACCTTTCCCTGAAACCAGCGTCAGGTCAAGACTGCAGCAGGTCCAGGAAGAGACTGGGGCAGTTCTGTCTACAAGGCAAGATGGTGGCTTGTTGAAGCTGCATTTATTTAGCAAGCATAGTCTTCACTCCACCTGGGAACAATGCTGAAGGAGACTACTACAGGGCACAAAAGCACAGCCTATAATGCCCTGCACTCCTGGCCCTGCCAAGGCCACCGTCACTGCCCAGGAAGAATCCCAGTTCCAACACACCACCCACTGGAAGCAGAAATCAGGCCTACATAGGTTGAAATTGGATATAAAAATATATTCAAGGTCCAAATGCTATTCTACTGACAGCTCATACTGAAGCACACAATTACAAAAGAATCCTCCAAGTTATCTAGTCAGCCAGCCTAGGGCCCTTCTCAGCTGACTGGCAATGATGGCTATGCCCGTGGTCCTCACTTTCCCCTACCATGCTTGACTTTGGAGTACTGGGCAGCCACACTTGAGGTGACGGCCAGCTGGGTCATGGGCATGGCTGGCCCTGGAGGTGGGGAGACACATGGACTGTGGGGCATTAGGATAAGGAAGAAGAAAGTACAACTCCTTGCAGGCCAGCCTGTAATGGATGACGAGGTTGGGCCTGCAGTCACATGCAGGACACAAAGAAATTGCAGGTGAACTGTAACTGGTGAGATAAAGAACACTGATATTATTCCTACTTAATAATAGAGGCCTTAAGTTGTAGATCAATTAAATGAGGAATTTTAAATTTTAAGAGATTTTTGCTTTATATGAAATTTGAAATGAAAAAGTCTTCAGCTATAAAAATCACACTTTCCCCATTAAAGAGAGATCACAAATTTCAAGGACAAGGCCATTTAAAACAACAGGTAGGACACCTGTGAAACAATAATTTTACAAACCACATTTTCAAGTTAACATTCATATGGTAACTTGAATTAAGCAAATTATTGTGAGGTCTTGTGGAATCTGTCTAAATAAGGAAAAAAGAATAACAGGGTAATAAAGAATCAACCCAATGCATAATGAGGTTTTTTTTTTATAATACTTGAAAACAGCTTATTTTATCAAGTGTTTAAAATAATCATTCATTTAACGAAAGCTCTTCATCACAGCTTTGCAAGCTCTGCCTAGACCTATCCAAATAACTATATTCTTTACTCTGATTATCAAATTAATAAGCTTTCCTTTAGCTGGATTTATAACAACAGTGATAATGACCACTGTTTACTCTATATTTTATAAATGATTCCTTACAATCCCAAGTGATAATCCTTTTTTCCCAGGTAAGCACAGAGGCAGAGCACCTATACTAACCATGTATCATCAACTGTTTGCCAAGAGGTATGAACCATGCTTCATGCTCTTTACCCATACTTTTTTGTCACTCTCCAAGTGGCCAGTAAGGTAGACATTAATATCCCCATTTAGAGATGAGAAAACTGAGGCTAAATTAAAAAACATTTTGTACCAATAAAGTACTATAAATCAATAAAACAGAGAACCAGGCTTTACACAGCTCCTAAGGTCATATTCTTCCCAATTGACAGGGGGGAAATATACAGAAATCAGGAGTAAATGGGCAACGCTTTTTGTCACCATCCTTTCCTGCATCTATTGACATTTAACTAACTCATCCAATGCCATAGTTTTGTGACAACTTAAGTACTTTCACCCTATGTGTTTGTTCCCAGCTATTTGCTGTCAAGAGGGACTTTGTTGAAAATTTAAGGGGTAAAATGCCTGGCATACTTTGAGTTCTGCAAAGTCGTGAGAAGTGCAGACCCAGAAGCTTACCTGGTTGGTGTTGGTTTTTAATAAGGGTGGCGGGGGCTCATGATGTAGGGGGAGGAAGCAGAACTGCCCTCACTATCACTGCCATCACTTAAGCTCACTCTGAAAAGAAACAGAGAAGTCAGTCGCAGCGTTACAGACAATTCTTGAAATATCCAAAGAATTAGGGGTAGAGAGCAAAGCATGCAAACATTAATCTTCGGAAACTTGTTTTAGCTCATACAATCGCTACTACGTGCCGGCGTTTACTTTGCATCTAGAAAGGGGTTAAACGTTTGACTTGCTCCTTCTCATTTAATAATCTCCATTTCATAGATGAGGAAACTGAGACAAACTGGATCACTCACATAGCGTCACAGAGGGAAGAGTGCTGCTTCTAGGATTCAAATCCAAGCAACATGACTCACAGCCTGGATACTCAGCCAGTATATTTTGCTGCCTTCATTTATTCATTTATCTCCCTGCTCCCGATCCATCCACCTACTGTCATAAGCATGTCACCCAAGCTGGAAGTTCAGCAAAATCAGACAGTTCACAGGTTACTACCCTTTTCGCCCTTCCTTTCCCTCTGCCTATTTGTTACAGGTGAAAATTTTACAAGTACGGCTAAAATACAGGGTGCAGGAATGGAAGTAACTGCTAAGAAGAATGTGGACCACGGCCCGGCAGGACAGACAGTTCAGGGTGACATCTGAGGGGGGAGGTGTGAAGCTCAATATGACAGACCCATCACCAATCATTTCCACTGTGTCATGATGCAAAGTTGACCCTAGTTCTGATGCAATTCCCTGGAAATACACCACCAAACAGGAAAAGACTGTGTTTGGGAAAACTGCTTTAGAAAAATACAGTGTCTTTCAACAATGAAAGACAATAAAAATATTACCTCATTTTTTTCTTCCCTTTCCATTCAAAATGGAATTTTCTTTCAGCGAGAATAGGAGATACGTCTTTATTTACTCTGCTGAATGTGTGCACTCTTTTAGAAATGTCCTTCAGGGTTTGCTCCCTCGCTTAGGTTATATAGTAACCTAATGCAATATTCTTCTCAGAAACAGAAAATGCTTTAGAAATCAGATAGTTTTTCTGTGGTTCTGAATAGGCAATCACATTCCAGCCCTATAATACATTCAGATAGACAAGGTACGAGATAGGAAATGAAAAGGATACACTGGGACATCCTTTTAAGAAAAAACTGACGGAACTTGTTTTTCTTAACTAAATTACATTAATGAAGTGTTCAGTTGAAGCGCTGCTTTAAAATGCTTCTTGACTGAAGTGGAAGGCTGAGTATTTAAACTGATTAAACAGTTGAGACTTCACAAGTACAATGAAGATCAAATGTTACCCGGGCGGGGGCTGTGCCAACAGCATATGTCAGGAGGGAGGGAGAGCCTTGCAAACAACACGCATCACACATCAGTCAACTCACAAACATGTATGATCTGACCCATGTGGACTCAGGGGACAAGGACAGGCCACAGCCCATCAGAGTGTTTAGATCTTCTACATACTAAGTTGGGAGATGTCTAAACTGGTTATGCATTTTTGCACCAGCTAAATGTAAAAGCAGTCAGTGGTCAGGATTTTGATTGTTATAAAGATGCTCCTCACCTACAAATGTCAGTTCATTTTAGGTTTTTCTTTTTTTTTTTGCCCCATCAGTTTCCTTCTTGTCAGATTAAAACTTGTAAATGGAAACATTATAAGGCCAAGACCATAAGGTTCCTTATGTCTCTCTTATTTAAAAGGAATACAGATGGGTGATTTTGGGAGATGAGTAGAGAAAAAGGAATTGAGTGCAGCCATAAGGAAGAACCACTGAGAGATGGGATGGGGTATATATTCTAAGGAGACTCTTCTCCAAGGACACGAAGGAATTACCAATTAGCAAACATATGGTCTGTCCAGTTTGGGTTAAGATCACATCATTGTGGGGAATTTTAGGGCCTGCTACCCAGTAATGGATAATGGGAAAAGACTTAACGCAATATATTATCAATGTAATTGGATTTTAAGTTCAAATAGATTCATATTTTTTCCTACTCAAAACCCATTAAAGTAAGCACAGCCATTTGTTTTGCTCATGATAAATAAAATCCTCGAGGCAATTTCAAGTTGACTATTAATTATAAGTGACATGAATTAGCATCTTTCCAACGCAGAAGTATGCCTCGCCATATTAAAGCTACTTAAGTAACAGCACACTTAAAAGGAATTTAGTTTCTGGAAAACACACAGGTGATCCCAGTTTTAATTAGGTCACACATAATTCACTGAAGTCAATCATGCATTTCTAACTACAAACAGCGAACACATTTCCTCAAATTCTGAGTTATGAATACCTACAGCAACGAAGCTACACAAATTCTTCGAATGAAAGCAGAGTTCATTTCAGCAGTCGGTCCTGCCACCATGGCATTTACTTTGAAGAGCAAAAGCTTCCAATAGGACTTTTTCTCTGTAAAATTTATAGAGGAAAAACCTCTCCTTTCTGAGAACAAGGGATAAAATAGTTCCCTGGGGAACAGTGAGTATAAGCATGCCAAGGTGCCCCAACTTAAACTTTGTACGGCGTATAATCTATAAAAATAGTATATATTATATACAAATATCATGTATTAACATCTATAAAGGGAATCTAGAAAGATGGTACTGATGAACCTACATGCAAGGCAGGAATAAACACGCAGACGTAGTAAACCGACTTGAGGACACAGCACGGGGGTGTTAAAGAGTTAGTGGGAAGCGGCTACATAACACAGGAAACCCAGTCTGGCACTCCCTGATGACCGAGAGAGAATTACGGCTGATTTGTGTCATTGTATAGCAGAAACTCGGGGAAGGCAATGGCACCCCACCCCAGTACTTTTGCCTGGAAAATCCCATGGACGGAGGAGCCTGGTAGGCTCAAGTCCATGGGGTCGCTGGGAGTCGGACACGACTGAGCGACTTCACTTTCACTTTTCACTTTCCTGCATTGGAGAAGGAAATGGCAACCCACTCCAGTGTTCTTGCCTGGAGAATCCCAGGGGCAGGGGAGCCTGGTGAGCTTCCGTCTATGGGGTCGCACAGAGTCGGACACGACTGAAGCGACTTAGCAGCAGCAGCAGCATAGCAGAAACTAACACAACAGTATAAAGCAAGCACCCTCCAGTTAAAAAATACACACACACTATACTATCAAATTACTATGCTGTACACCTGAAACTAGCATGATATAGTAAGTCAACTATACTTTAATAAAAATAAATAAAACAAATGCAAAAGACTTAAAAAAAAAAATGAATGTGACTATTTCCTTGCCGTTGTTTTTGGTGTTTCACATTTTTGCTGTGGATATACTCTCAGATCCAGTGAAAAGGAAGGATTCTATCCCAGGGAACCTCGTCTCTACCACGACACTCACCTGCGACTCCGGCTGCCCCCTCTGTTTACAGGCCTCTCCATTTCGGAGTCGTTGTCGTTATCCTCTGCTTCATCTGATTCCTCCTCATTGTCATCAGAATGCAGATCTTTCATTATAGACCTTAAAGGACCTGAGCAACGAGAATGAACCACAGGCGATCAAATACACTTAGCCATAGCCGACATAGGGGGATAGTGCACCAGCAGAGAACATTGCTTAAAAATTACCATCATCAGATACAGTTATACAATTTATATGATTATATCTGGTAGTTTCTGGAATGCAACCTCTGCCAAAACACTACTGCTTTCATAACACATGCCCCAAAACGTTCTTTACAAAATCTCTATTTCCTAGGAATTTTTTTCCTATGCATTTTTCTTCCCTAAGAAAAATCACACCTAAAAAGAAACAGAAAGATCTGTTAGTAAATTGAATGTTTTGTTAGGTTAATCCATGTATTGAAAAGTTGAGACTAATAAATCACCATGGTTGTAACTTGTTCTTAGCAAGGCGGCCTTTGTGTGGTAGTTTTTGATCTATTAAGGTTTAGCTGTTCCTTTTATTTCAAGGTCAATTTCAGGTCAAGCAAGCATTTCAGTCAAGTTCAGATTATAAAGTATTTCAATTCCATGGTGCAATGTCCTATTTCTGATCTTCATATTGATCTTGGACACAAGGTCTTGTTGCAACAATTTTGTGTAGCCAATTTTATTTTACTTTTTAAGAATTTCCTGGCAAAATACTGGCTTGAATTTACCTAAATAAGACCATGTAATAAAACAGTGCCCAGAACATTCAAAACAGTATCCAGTATTAGATGGGAGAGAAACGTCAAGGCAGAACTAATTTTATTCTAGAATGTAAAAAAAAAATTTTAAATTCACAGAAAAATGCATTAATGTGGCTTATTTTCATCATACTACTATAAATGTAAGGAAATCAAAATAGATATTTCTAATCTTAACAGAAGAGATTGTAAGGACAATGGAGAGAGTGAGAGAGGCACTTTCATCCTAGATTAGCCAATTCCTAAAGGCTAATCTGTGATAGGACTATCTGAGCTATCATTGCCTTACTTCTAAAATAAGTGTTGACTCTGTGTAATCTCACATTCTGCAAACTCCAAATTTCTCCGCTTTTGTAATGGGCTTTTATCTTGGGAAGTCAGTGGAACAAGAACTCTAAGCAGTCAAAATGAACAGTGTCTTTTATTTTTTTCCTGGAAGCTTAGCCTTAGCCTAAACGCACACAACAATTTAATCCTTTTCAAAACATGCAAGGCCATCAGGAATTCAATGCGGTCAATCAAAAAAGGTAATGTGCAACGTGATGCCCAGAAACAGATTATTTCTTGATATAATCTCAGTTTCCCTGTTTAAAAAAAAAAAAAAAAATTGAAAAACGGGCCTGTGTTTGTAGAGTTTCCACACATGAAAAATGAACATATATTTAGTTAATGTTTCAGCTTAAATTTTTTTACTAAATTTATTTTGAGTTTAAGTAGAAGAAAATATATTCTAAAGACAGCAAATTAACACTCACCACAGAAAAAAGTCTATTAATCTGTAGAAAAATAATAAAATGAAAGATGTCCAGGAGGGGTACTAAAAACCTATTTCTCTCTGTCAAAGCCTCTCAAGTCTAGCTTTCACTATTGTATTTCCTTTGGGAACTCCCTGGAATGGGCTGTGTCTATAATCCTTTTGTAAAATGGGACTCTAATGGCAGGGACTGGAAAAAGGGGAATTTCTAGAGGCTGGCCTCATACATCAGAACAATACTCAAGTGCATTCCTAGGGGAAATAAATACAACTGCATAAAAGCCAAGTTATCATTCAAATAATAAAACAGTAGAAAATAGGCCATAAATCAAGTCATTAAGATGTTTTATGAGAAAAATGTTTCCAAGCTGGCCTGGGAGATGTGGATACCTTGTTGCCTGGTCTGGGATGGTGTGAAGCTGGAGCTGGAGCTGGAGCTGGCAGGACTGGGCTGTTCAGACTTGAAATAAGAAGAGAAAGGCACCATCAGTAAATGCATAGGACGCTACACACCTAAAATTAGAAACACCATCGTTGCTCAGATTTTGCTCTACAAAAACAGTCTGACACTGTGCTAGAAAATGACTACAAATTGCCTCATTTTAAAAATGCTAACACAGGAAAGTCAATGTCCTTTTTGTTTTGTCCACAATAGTTTCATCAGATGCAGAAACGAGTGTAAAATCTCAAGGATAAAGAGGGACACACCTCATAAGGCAAGAAACCTGGCTTTGATTCCACTCTTATGTTTACTGTCACCCACGTTGCTTTCTGAAAGATACCTTGATTACCCTTTCTGCAACGTTTGATTGACTCAACTGGTTAAAACATAGTGGTAATGAGGCCAAGGTCATTAGTTCAATCACATTATGAGCCAGTTAATTTTACTCTGGTCCAAGGCCATGACCCAATCCTAACCCCGTTCATCCACAGTTCACAAATGGAGGCCAGTGATTGCAAGGAGACCTGGCCAAGTCCCACAAATGAGTCAGGGGAAAATGTTCCCACCACTTAAAACAAAAACACCCTTTAATTCCACAGTACAGTGATGCAGGGAAAGAGCATCATGTACACACTCTCAACACATTCTCTTCATTCCTTAGTACCCAGAACAAGTTCCACATCCTCCTTGACCTACCAACTCAGAGTTCTCTTCCTTCCCCAAACCCACTGAAAATGTAGATCATCTGTTTGCTTAGAAGATCTACGATGGGATCATGCTACCTCCGATGAGGATGTTTTTTCTTTCCAGTAATCTGCCAGCACTTGAAAAATCTGGGATTGGAGCCTCCGCCTTGTGCTTCTTGTTATGCCCTCATATTCAGCAACATGCACGGCATACAACAGGAGCTCTTTCTCTGTGACCTTAGGCCCTCTGGTCCACCATCTGTTTTCTTTTTTTTTTCCATTTTAAATTTATTTATTTTAATTGGAGGCTAATTACAATATTGTAGTGGTTTTTGCCATACATGGACATGAATCAGCCATGGCTGTACATGTGTTCCCCATCCTGAACCCCATGCCCACCTCCCTCCCCATCCCATCTCTCAGGGTCATCCCAGGCCACTGGCCCTGAGCACCCTATCTCATACATTGAACCTGGACTGGTGATCTATTTCACATATGATAATACACGTGTTTCAATGCTATCTGTTTTTATGAGACTTTCTGGTAGGTAACAATGGGAGGAGAAAACAGATGGACAGACTGTGCAGGGAAAGTGATCATGCCATCCAGACACTTGAATTGTACACATTTAAGGCGCAGTTTGGGCTTCTCTGATGGCTCAGATGGGAACGAACCTGCCTGCAATGCAGGAAACCCGGGTTCGATCGCTGGGCTGGGAAGATCCCCTGGAGGAGGGAATGGTAACCCACTCCAGTGTTCTTGCCTGGAGAATCCCATGGACGGAGGAGCCTGGTGGGATACAGCCCATAGGGTTGTCATTAGTTTAAAATAACTTAATGTTGATCAATTTGGTTGGAAGAGGGCATTATTTTTCTCCCATTTCTAATATGCTCATAGTTTAAACTACATGCTCATGTCACTTGAGAAACTTCTGAGGTCTTCTCACAGTCAGGACACATCTTCATTGCTCAGTGGGTGACTATGTTTATCACGGCCACATGGAGGACAACCTGGAGCACAATCAGAAGCCCCTCCACGAGGACGAGAAGCTCAGTTCCATTCACACTGCAGTTTCTCCCCCTTGATCTTCTCAGCTCCCCTCCCTTCACTGAATCCACTATCCCCTCCCCTCCAAGCAGCACCAAGCTCCACAGACTCAGACACAAGGAAGCACTTTCAGGCATTCCTAATGCATACTTCATATCCCGAGGCTGGATGGGAAAACAGGTGTCAGCAATCTACCACTCACCCTCCAGGAAAAGAGCCAGACGGGCCCTCTAATGAGCAGCAGGTGGTCCACCAACCCACCACCGCTGCAAGATTTCCTTGAAATTTGCAGCATGAGGTCCACATTGCTATTTGTGACTCACAAAGAAGAGCCGGTGGACAAGTACAGAGGCCTATGAGAGGTACCCTACACTCTGTCCAGTGTCTTCCACTTCCCAGACCCTGCAGTGAGCCACGGAACTGAAAGGGGATGCAGCACAATGTCCAGCCGCAAACATTTCTCCGGGGGTCCACGGAGCACTCCTTTTCCTCTCCAAGTTGCTCTCTTCAGCCATGAAAAGTATCTGCAAATGGTAATATTTTGATAGTTCTGGAAACCATTTTGGAGCCAAAAAAGAGGTTTCCTTAGAGAGAGCTGCAATCCCCATCCTGCCTGGCCAGTACAAGCTATGCTGGACTTCGAGGAGATGTTCTGCCAGAGCTATTTGCTGTGAGTGACATTAATTAGGATCAAGAGGACAGTGGCCATCTCTCCAACTCCCCCATGCTAAATGTGACCCATCTGTCTCAAGCATCATGCCAATGCCGGAACCAAACCTGGAGGCAGCCTTCTTTAGCTTCCTAACCATAAACAAGGTTAATAATGCCACAGTTGCTAATCATCAGAAAACTGGCAAATGCTAAAGAACATAATACAACCAGAGCAAAAGGCTTTCTATTCAATGTTTATCATTAACACCCTGGCTCTTTCACCAAGCATTTGAAGGGGTTTACAGTAGAAGACACAGTCATTCAGTGAGAATATTAAAATGGAAATTTTAATATGGAAACTTTTCACGGTTGAAAGCAACGGAGGTGGATGGAGAAGGATAAAAGTGTTGAATGGTGGGCAGAAAATTCCCATGTCCAGAAAGTTTTTTGCCATCAGGACAAGGACTTGTAGAATGTGAGAGCTAAGGAGACCTCTGAATCATCAAAAGGAGTGATTGTCATACTTCCATGAGCAGTAGAGAACCACTGGGAGAGCTGGTAAAATGCAGACTCCTAGGCCCCACCCAGGGTGTCTAAGTCAGGGAGAGTGATAAGAACCTGGATTTCTTACAAGTTGCTGTTCTGAGGGCCAACCAGACTTTTGAGAACCACTGGCCAAAGACTCACAGATTCATAGCTGTGAATATTCATCGGAATCAGCTAGGGGGATTCTACACACGAGGAGACTCTGATCCAATATATTTGGCAGGGCCAAATCGGGGAAGCCCTCTCTTTTTATACATGCAAAAGTGTTGTTAAAAGAATCTTAACTTTAAGAAAGCATAAGAGTTTGCATCATGAGAAAAAATATAAACTTATCGATCTATCCAGAGGTAACAACCTGGCATAATCTTCAAAGTATTTGGCAAAAAAGCCCCCTGACAGAACATGGCTGCTGCAGCTGCTGCTGCTAAGTCACTCCAGTCGTGTCCGACTCTGTGCAACCCCATAGACGGCAGCCCATCAGGCTCTGCCATCCCTGGGATTCTCCAGGCAAGGACACTGGAGTGGGCTGCCATTTCCTTCTCCAACGCACGAACGTGAAAAGGGAAAGTGAAGTCGCTCAGCCGTGTCCGACTCTTAGCGACCCCATGGACTGCAGCCCACCAGGCTCCTCTGTCCATGGGATTTTCCAGGCAAGAGTACTGGAGTGGGGTGCCATTGCCTTCTCCGACAGAACATGGCTACCAGTGAATAAAAACACTCATGAAGCATGTACAATTGTGTTTTGGTGGCTAGACCTTACACTAACCAAAGCTGACCAGGACAAAATTCAACTAGATGTTAACTACTCAGAAAGCCATTCTGCTACTAGATGAGGCTGATCCAGCCTTAGATTTTATCCAGTCCAACAAAACCAAGCTGGAGGTCACTTTGTTTTAAAATCAGATTTACCCACCAAAAACACAAGTCAAAGATGACTATATAAAACTAGGTAAGGTTGTGTGTGTTACAAAAATTTTCACCATAAACAGAGCTAGATTAAGATCTTAACTAGGCCCCAAGGATTGAAGAGATTATGTATCTTCTTTTTCCCTCCCTAGGTGTGCCAAAACTAACTGCAGGGAATTCCAATGAGGTTAGGATGTCCCCCTTAATTTGACTTATTTTTGAACATTAAAATGTTCACTAAGAAAAAAAGTTTTTTGTGTGCTGCTTCTTGCTTATGCCCTAAGCACATGTTTAGCTGATGTACTAAGCAACGCACACTAGACATGAAGTTTCTTTAAATAGTCTGTTCCACAGTGACAAAAATATAAGCTTAAGAATCTCAAATTCTATTGCTCACTAGTATATGTTTTTACGAAGATTACTGAAGCATTAGTTTCCTCAGTGAGGGCACTGAACCTTATGTAGAAGTGATAATGTTAAGTCAATATAATAAAGTAAAAAATCCTAGCCCTTGGCTGTTATAATGGCAGCGAATCAATACTTGGTTGCAACTACGTTTTACAATAGGTCATAAACACCTCTACTGCCTAAAACAAGATATATCTTTACTACCAAAACAATGGGCCTACCAAGATTTGCAAAGCAATCTTCAACATTAAATGGCTATGCAAAACCATTTTGTAATGGATTTTCTATGGAGGATTATTCTTGTCCAAGACAAGTAAGAAAAACCGCATGTTTACAACTCCTAGAAGTTAAGTCCTAGAAGTGTTGTTGCTTCAAACAAGAACACCTGTCAATGTAGGTCACATGACAGGACTCGTAAAATCTGCCATTGTTCCTTATACTTGGAGCAGATTTCCTCCTTAGGTAATCAGAATGCAGAATTTTCATCTTTTCTAATGGGCAGCTATACTTTTGAACAAAATTTCCACTTGATCTTTAAAACAATAAAAATAAAGAAAAGGTGGGAGAATTATATACACCTTTCTTCAGGAGAAAGGAAGAGAATATGGTATAAGTAAATTATTTTAGATATGTTTTAGACATACTGCTACTTTATTTTCACAAATTTTCTGTGTTGTTTAGGGAAAAAACACATACCCTGCAATAAAGATTATCTTTTCTTTGCACAAATATTCAGACTGTGTCAAGGATGAGTACTAATCAAAGAAGAAAACACATATATAATACACTTTTAAAAGACTACATCATTCATGATGGATATCAACTAAATTTATCATAGCAATCATTTCACAATATATCAGATCAGATCAGATCAGTCGCTCAGTCGTGTCCGACTCTTTGCGACCCCATGAATCGCAGCATGCCAGGCCTCCCTGTCCATCACCAACTCCCGGAGTTCACCCAGACTCACGTCCATTGAGTCAGTGATGCCATCCAGCCATCTCATCCTCTGTCGTCCCCTTCTCCTCTTGCCCTCAATCCCTCTCAGCATCAGAGTCTTCTCCAATGAGTCAACTCTTCACATAAGGTGGCCAAAGTACTGGAGTTTCAGCTTTAGCATCATTCCTTCCAAAGAAATCCCAGGGCTGATCTCCTTCAGAATAGACTGGTTGGATCTCCTTGCAGTCCAAGGGACTCTCAAGAGTCTTCTCCAACACCACAGTACAAAAGCATCAATTCTTCGGCACTCAGCCTTCTTCACAGTCCAGCTCTCACATCCATACATGACCACAGGAAAAATCACAGCCTTGACTAGGCGAACCTTTGTTGGCAAAGTAATGTCTCTGCTTTTGAATATGCTATCTAGGTTGGCCATAACTTTCCTTCCAAGGAGTAAGCGTCTTTTAATTTCATGGCTGCAGTCACCATCTGCAGTGATTTGGGAGCCCAGAAAAAGAAAGTCTGACACTGTTTCCACTGTTTCCCCATCTATTTCCCATGAAGTGATGGGACCAGATGCCATGATCTTCGTTTTCTGAATGTTTTAAGCTTTAAGCCAACCTTTTCACTCTCCACTTTCAATTTCATAAAGAGGCTTTTGAGTTCCTCTTCACTTTCTGCCATAAGGGTGGTGTCATCTGCATATCTGAGGCTATTGATATTTCTCCCAGCAATCTTGATGTCCAACTTGTGATTCATCTAGCCCAGCGTTTCTCATGATGTACTCTGCATATAAGTTAAATAAACAGGGTGACAATATACAGCCTTGACGTACTCCTTTTCCTATTTGGAACCAGTCTGTTGTTCCATGACCAGTTCTAACTGTTGCTTCCTGACCTGCATACAAATTTCTCAAGAGGCAGATCAGGTGGTCTGGTATTCCCATCTCTTTCAGAATTTTCCACAGTTTCTTGTGATCCACACAGTCAAAGGCTTTGGCATAGTCAATAAAGCAGAAATAGATGTTTTTCTGGAACTCTCTTGCTTTTTCCACGATCCAGCTGATGTTGGCAATTTGATCTCTGGTTCCTCTGCCTTTTCTAAAACCAGCTTGAACATCAGGAAGTTCACGGTTCACATATTGCTAAAACCTGGCTTGGAAAATTTTGAGCATTACTTTACTAGCATGTGAGATGAATGCAATTGTGGGGTAGTTTGAGCATTCTTTGGCATTGCCTTTCTTTGGGATTGGAATGAAAACTGACCTTTTCCAGTCCTGTGGCCACTCCTGAGTTTTCCAAATTTGCTGGCATATTGAGTGTAGCACTTTCACAGCATCATCTTTCAGGATTTGGAATAGCTCCACTGGAATTCCATCACCTCCACTAGCTTTGTTCGTAGTGATGCTTTCTAAGGCCCACTTGACCTCACATTCCAGGATGTCTGGCTCTAGGTTAGTGATCACACCATTGTGATTATCTGGGTCATGAAGCTCTTTTTTCTACAGTTCTTCTGTGTATTCTTGCCACCTCTTCTTCGCATCTTCTGCTTCTGTTAGGTCCATACCATTTCTGTCCTTTATCGAGCCCATCTCTGCATGAAATGTTCCTTTGGTATTTCTGATTTTCTTGAAGAGATCCCTAGTCTTTCACAATATATATATATATCAAATCACTATGTTATGAACCTTAAACTGATATGATGTTTTATAACAATTATATCTCAACAAAACTGAGAAAAAAAAAACTACCTCATTTACTTTCTCTACCATAAGAAACTAAAGATAATCAAACTCAACTTTCAAATAAACATTTGATTTTAAAGAAAAATGACATTCAACCTCCATTCTAGACAATGTTCTTCATCCTATGAACACACTCTTATCTTATCAATTCCCATTAATAGGTAGTATATTGTGAGAGCTATGTCAATAAAAGGTAAGGTAAAGTTAATCTAGGAAATAATTATTAAAAGTTACAAAATAACACTTAAATTTAACAAGGTTAATGCAACAGTGAATTGTCAAAAGGCTAAAAACAAAAGGGTTTTAATCTTTATTTGGTTTTACATTAATAACTTTTTCAAAATAAACATGCTAAAAGAATAAAACCTTATTATACAGAAAGGTATATGAAAATAAGATTGGAAAAATCAGTCAATAACTCTAGCCTCTTAATGGATCTTTGTGTAGATCTATCATGATCTGATCATGGTCTTTATTTCATTTGTTCTGCCATGAGTAAGACAAGTAGTGCTATGGACTAAATGTGTCCCCCCACCCCCCACCCCCCGCAAAAAAATTCTATGTTGAAGTCCTAACCCCCATGTGATGGTATGTGGAGATAGTCTTTGGGAGTAATGGCACCCTACTCCAGTACTCTTGCCTTGAGAATTCCATGGAGGGAGGAGCCTGGTAGGCTACAGTCCATGGGGTCACAAAGAGTCAGACACGTCTGAATGACTTCACTGGCACTTTTGGGAGTAATCAGGTTAGATGAGGTCATGAGGGTGGGGCACTCAGGTTAAGATTAGTGCCCTTATATAGATAAGACACTAGAGAACTTGCTTCCTCCCTCGCTTCTCCTATGTCAAGATACAGTGAGAAGGTGACCAGCTGCAAGCTAAGAAAACAACCCTCACAGAGAAGCCAAATTGACCAGCACCTTGATCTTGGACTTCCCAGCTTCCATAAATAAATATATTAAAAAAATTTTCTGTTGTTGAAGCTACACAGTCTATGGTATATTATTATGGCAGCCAGAGTTGACTAAAATAACAGAACACATTTTTAATCTCCATTTACTGGTGATGAAACTGAAGCACAATACAATGAAGTGACCGATGGGTCACTCTGGATTTTCCAGGTGGCTGAATGGGTAAAGAACCTGCCTGCAATGCAGGAGATATGAGTTTGATTGTTGGGTTGGGAAGATCCCCTGGAGGAGGGCATGGCAACCCACTCCAGTGTTCTTGCCTGGAGAATCCCATGGACAGAGGAGCCTGAGGGCTACAGTCCATGGGGTTGCAAAGAGTCAGACATGAGTGAAGTGACTGAGTATAAACATGGGTAATATTTAGGTGGATTACAACCAAGTTTTGTGACTTCTAATCTAGCCCTCTTTATACTACACCTATTAACATTAAAGAAGATCTATCAGTTTAAAGCAGAGTTCTGAACATACTAACACCATTTTATAACACTAGTGTCAAGGAACAAAGTTTTCTATGTCACTGGGAAACTGAATATCCCTCTAAGGGACAGCTTGTGAGCAGCATCCAAAGCAAATGAGTGGTTAAAAACACTTCACCCCTGGGGCTGTATGTCTGTATCAACTGCTTCTAACATTTGTCCAATCAATACTACATTAGATCCTGGCTACTCACCTCACTAGTACAGTAAGTTTTTTTCTTTTTTCTTTCAAAAAGCAAGTAAGTTTCCCCTCTGAACCATCCTGATCCTCTTGACACTGGCATTGATCAAGAAGACTGGCAAACACATCAGGCAACACACTACAATCATTTACTTTATTTGCCTTCAAGGGTGAACTATCACTTTCTCCAAGGCTTCTATACAATTCCCATGAAATCCAGGGTTTAATCAAATAGATTTAATGCTTTAAATAATCTGTCAACAACTCTTTCTTTGAAACCAAGGTTTAATTGGAGAAAGAACACTGGAGTAGGAAGCTGGAACCCTTATTGCCAATTACTCAGGTCTGTGAGCACATGAAGAAACCACATCTCTCTTGGGCAAACCCTCTCCATTTGTAAGTATTATGACAACTTGAATGAATCTGATGTTAAATTATAATTGTATTTAGTCTCTTGGACCCTTGTATTATCAAAAGCTATTGTTATATCCACCATATGCTGGTAATAGAGGGAGATCCGAAGAACTACCTTACCTATGGTTAGCAAAACAGAAAACATCTTTATTTCTATTATATTTTCAACTTACAGACAAAGTCATTCTGGGTGCCAAGATAATTGGCTTTACATCGAGGTGCCTCTATTTTTACAACTGCATTTGTATTCTTCATTATTATTGCCATCTTCACTATTATTATTAAGTGCTGTCAACATTTGTCACCATCCCTCCCTGTCTGAGAACACAAAATCCCATTAGGAAACGAACTGGCCTTGGGGAACAAGGGTCTATAAATCTTTCCATAAGACCCTTTTCCACACTTGGGGATGGCTATAATTTTCTTTCAGCTTCTTCTCTTTTAAACAGAGGAGCCTCAAGTCTTTTATCTCTCATCACCAGTTGTACTTTGAAGGCTGCTACTGACTATTGTGGATAGAACATGTGATCTTTCAAAAAAATCCAGTTGTTGCAAGATGGTGCATGTGCCAGGTGGAGAAGGCAATGGCACCCCACTCCAGTACTTTTGCCTGGAAAATCCCGTGGATAGAGGGGCCTGGTAGGCTGCAGTCCATGGGGTCGCCAAGAGTCAGACACGACTGAGCGACTTCACTTTCACTTTTCACTTTCATGCTTTGGAGAAAGAAATGGCAACTCACTCCAGTATTCTTGCCTGGAGAATCCCAGGGAGGGGGAGTCTGGTGGGTTGCCGTCTATGGGGTCACACAGAGTCAGACACGACTGATGTGACTTAGCAGCAGCAGCAGCATGTGCCAGATGTGTTCTGAAAATCACTCACTTGTTAAGAGCTTTAGGAATGAGAAATCATCTGGAAAAGACCATGTACAGTTGTGCCACCTCTAAGCATGTAAGCATTCCCTGAGTAAAGACTGCACACAGAAGTTGAGTTTCACAACTGGCCATTAATTATACCACCTATTTGTAATGTTAGAGACATCTTTTAACTAATCTTTTCTTTTCTCTTTCATATATTTTAAAAATAGAGGAAGAAAAAGTTAAGAGAGTTTAGAGCTATAATGCCTCACAAAAGAAAAACAGGAAGAAGAAAAAAGTTTCCTGATAGAATTGCCGCATAATTAACTGTGATTGAAGCTCACCAATGAACATCAAAACACCTCTGCTCATCAGCTAACAATAAGATCACTTAACTGTTGTCAGAACTACTATTCAGTTGCATGTGAAATAACCCACCTGTGTAGTGCACAAGACATTTGAAATAATGAAAAAGTATTGGTGGATTCTTTGTATAAGGGCAGGGCCCAATTGAATAAAATACTAAAAGTACATTTTATGTGGTTATAACTCTCAGTTTTGGATTATAACATTTTAATATAAAAGTAAATTAACCTGGAGAAGGAAATGGCAACCCACTCCAGTATTCTTGCCCGGAGAATCCCATAGACAGAGGAGCCTGGCAGGCTACAGTGCATGGGGTCGCAAGAGTCGGACCGACTTAGTGCACTGTCTCACCCCAGAGATCCTGCCACATATACCACAAAAACCAAACATCCCCCAATGACCTTGGCCCCACTGTTCCAATCACTCCCAGGTGGGAATTCAGGCACATGTCCACAGAGGTCACAGACGACATACATACGGTTCTGTTATGTCCCATATATTACCCTTTCATGTCCCAAGGAAGACATTTTCTCTTAGAGATTTTCATTTAGTGTATCTTTAAAAAATCTTGTGTTAAACTTGCCTCCATCTTTTTCTTGGGTAAGGACAACCCAGAAATGGCCCTTTTGTGTCTGTGATGTTGCCATTCACAGCTTTCTTGATAGGCCTAGTACAATCTTGAGAACAGGGTTGCTGTATGCTGAATGTCAGACGGTAGCTCTTAGCTTTGCCTATCTTAGGTAGTTATGCTGTGCATTTTTTATTGGTGTACCATGTTTGATTTGTCCCTAATACCTTTGAAGTTTTTCTGAGAAATAATGCAACATGAACTTATTAAAATACATTTTAAGCCTTTTAAAAAAAAAAAAAAAAAAGTAAATTAAATAGAATGAATTCAAAGTATCATAAACATGGTAAACAATTGAAATCAAGTAAAACAGAGATATATCTAAAGAGATCATCTTAACATTTACCTGCATTTCCTTGTTAATTTTAGACCCTTAAAAAATGGCTTACTTAAAAATGGTCATAGAGTATTTGATTGACCCAATAAATCTTTATAGACCTACACAAATGTCAGGATATTTTATTAATTTTAATCTTTTAGCTATCTTAGAGAACTTTCCCCATTAAATGTGAAGCTTAGATTTACCACCATAGCCACAGCATTAAGAGTTCATTTTATTCACTAAATGCTTATATCCATGGTATTTGGACTTCCCAAAACAACCAAAACTCACTGCGGAAAAAGTACTGATTTAAAATTAACCAATCAGCATCAGGTTAAAAATGCAACACTTCTCATGGTCAGTCTACACAACAAAGATTGTTAATAGTTGAAAGAACTGTTTCTTTACAAACCTGTGTCTTCCTAGTCAGAGTAACAGTGTATTTTTCAGGTTATGTTACTGGAACCCTTTCTTCTGGATGACAGCGTCTCAAAGTTCCTTGGGTATGGATATGCACATGTGTTCACAAAGATGTGTGTAATTTAATCCATAGGGGTAAGAGAAAATAGGACCTTTATTCATGTTTATTTTCTGTCTTTACCTTTTAAATTTTCAATTTTTTGTATGTGTTTTCCTATATATGTTAATATGGCTATTACTATATGTATAATTTGGAAATATACATATACTTGGGACACAGGTCTATTAAGAGAAGAGTTTTAATATCAACTTTATAGATAATCATCAGTTTTAATTCTGTAATTTACCTGCTCAAATTTTAATTATATGACAGATTTCAAATTCTGGGGTGATATGTGCTAAACCTATAAGGCACCATCATTACAATTTACTCAGGGACTGTCCAGATTTTTGTATTTTGTGCTCAAAATTAACTTAGAGCTTAAATGTTTAATTTTTAAGTTAAAAGTATTTCAACAGAGTTCCTTAACAAATAAGAGGTAACACAAACCTATTTAAAAGATTTTAAAGTGCACATATGTCTTCTTAAAATAAAAGTCCAACGAAAAAATACTCTACATGATCTCCTTCTCCCCAAAATTTGAAATTACCTTCATTGTGGCTCTATTTGAAGCTCTCATTTTATAGTGTTGGCTGAAAATTACACAATATTAAGTGAAACTGAAATTTTTTTTAAACAGCCTAACATCTAAATATTTTATACTTGCATTCACTTCTCTTAAAATGTTAAGTACTAACAAAACATTTTTAAAAATAAAGCTATTTTTTTAAAATTCTCTTCTATCAAAAAAAAAATGAACTAAAATAGCAAAAACACAGCACATTTAAAAGATTGTTCTCATGTGAAAACATTAGGAGGTGAACTTTTTGTTCTCAATGTACTCCCTTAAAAAACGTGGTATTTAGAATCAACAGATTCCCTATTAGTAATATTAGATTCTTGTCAAGAATAGGAGGAATGTTGCTGCTTATAAGGCTGTAAAGGAACCTACATTTCCATGCACACATCTTATATAGGCCTAACAGTTGCTTTTCTTCATAAATCAATCTATTGTTGCACTTCATAATGAGAAGGCAGATTTACTGCCTTTTACCGCCTTTTCTCACCATCAGAAAGATGCCTATTTGGGTCATAGAACGTTTCTCTTCTTCAAGGGTGTTTGGGATTAGGGAGGCAGGGGCAAGAACCTTTAACATCTGCTCCCTTCAAGTGAATGACACCTCCAGTTCTCACAGCCGGAATGTTGAAAAGCAAATACCCATAAGTTGATAAAATTTTCTAACCTGAACAAGCACAACACTTGAAATCCACTGAAGACACACACATCTCTAAAACACACATTTGGGATTTGAGGGTTATACTGTAAAAAGCAGTAAAACGTATCATTTTGATTGCTAACATTGTAATTCAAAAGCCATGAAATCATCATCATAGTTAGAACAATAGGAGTTTAAAATAAAGACCTCTGAGCCCATCATCTTGAATTTTCTCTAACACCGAAAAACAATCTAAAATGCTGGGCAGTAAGACTAACCATTTGTCATCTCAATATTTTGTGCAGTAATAACAAAATAGTTTATAATATAGACGTACACTCTTCTGTTTTTATTTATTTAATTTATTCTCCCCTTAGGGACAAATATTTAAGATCTGTGAACTTTAAAAACAAGAGAAAGACACTTGTCGGCATCTAATGCTTAACCATCTGCCTTTTAAAAATACACACACATGTACTTACCCGCTCATTCTAGTTAGGCTAAACATTCTTAGCAAGTAAGTAGATTTTGATGGATCTAAACAGAAGTTTAAGTAACATAGCTATACTTCTGGAAACACAACTATCTTTAAATAAGGCATCATGATTTCTATGAGCAAATGCAATCAGCCATAAATTAACAGCAAATAGACACCATCCAAAACAAATAAATAAAGTGAGGCAGGTATTGGATTCAAGGAAGAACCTCTTTTTTTGAAGAAAACCAAATTACGTCTTCTGTCCATGAATATGGAGTATTGCCTAGTGAGCTAACACTTCTTGTTACTTTGGGCTATCTTTTGTCACTTAAGCAATGCTTTCTGACAGTTTTACAGGCTGTTATCCCAAGGACTTCAGTATTTATGGCCTTTATTCACTTGGGCTTTCTGCTCTTATTCGCTAGTTACTAATCACTAAATAGATTTTTTTTTTTTTTTTATGGGACTGAAATTAGCTCAAAGGATGTCCTTCGACAATGGCAGCTCCGGACAGTACCGGCTAAAGGTCTTCTCCTCAGCCTCTTCTTGCTCTCCTCAATTTTCTCTTCCTTACAGACAATGAGGGTTCAGATCCACACTGTTCAATTAGAGCAACAGCACAAATGATTTACAACATTCTTAGAGGACGGTTTTGAAACATTTGTGAATTGATTCTCAGAAACTCATTCAATTTCAATAACTCAAGGATGATTTAAAGACCTATATTTATTTTTAATCTTCATGAAACTTGTAGAATCATTATTCAGGAAAAGCTACAAACCTTACTATACATACAGGATGTATAGAGCGACAAATTCTACAAACCTTACTATACACAAGCATGCATAGAGGTTTCAAATATATACATTATATTTTAAAACTTCGGCACATTTAGTTTACAATATGGTACTCCAACTTCTCCCTAGACAATAAAGGCTACTTAATACCTTTTTATCCACTACACTTAAAAGAGCCAAGTGCTGAAAAGCAAGTAGAAAACACAGACGCTTCTTTCCACTTAATTGCATTTGACTTAAAACATCTACTAAGAGCTTGGTTTTTATCTTATGAACAATGTGAAACGTGTAATAGATTACGTCCTCTACCAGCGGGCTGCTAGAAGCTTTAAAGTCAAATTACTCTAGAAAGCAGTGTATTTTTATAAACTAAAAATCTGAAAGAAAACTAAAAATACTGATATTAGTACTCTCATAAACTTCTGGATGAACTGAGCAGAAGCACAATTTCTTGAGTGTGTGCTAAGCAATGGGGTGGGAAGAGAGTGGAGAAGGGGGAGTGGGGAAGTAGCTCTGAGGAGCAGTAAACCTCCACTTACTGCTCTACAACACAGTTCACCAAATATGACTCTTCCTGGAATGAAAGGGATTATTATGATCAGCTTCTGTTTTCTCTGAAATTATGCTGGAATGAAACATTTAAAAAGGAAATGTTATTTTGTGGGGGAAAAAAAAATTTTTTTTTCTTTAGTCTTTAGATATTTCCATGTCTGGATAAAAACAATATGTTCTACCCTGTCAGAAAAACAGTTTTAACTTATTGAGCTTAGTATTTACATGAAATTACTTTGCCCATTTATATATAACATTAACTATTTGGACATCAAGTGACTGCATTTACTTTATAGAGACCCATATGGTAAATTCTTCTTGAATATGGTTCCAAGAAATTTATTTCTGCCAATGAATGTGCATGCTTTCTGACATTCCAAATATGAAAGAATATAACTCTATTTCTATAGGAAATTTTGCCTAAGTCTGAATGAGTGCTATGTTCTTTAAATTTTGTTACTTCTTCTCTTAATTTATATTTGTCACATATACTAATGTGTAAGCCTAATTCCATTCAAACTGTCCTACAGTATGACTGTTAAAGAAGTTAAAAATTAAATACTTGTATAAGAATTTACATACTCATAAATTTTAAGAAAGTAAGTTAGTATATCTACGATTATCAAAATAATATTAAGAAAACAGCATTTTAATGTGCAATTAAATGATAGCTAATCTGTATCAAATACTCTAGTGGTTACATGACAAGGAGTGTCCTGTTATTTTTTTCCATAAGTTAAAGATAATATGTGGCTTGCTTTTGCTGCTGCTGCTACATCTAAAAATATGTGAATGGGAAAAGAAAAACACTTTGAGTGGATGGCTTTGTAAAATATGATAAGCTATATAATTATAAAAAAAGGAAGAAGAGTATTATTCTTTTCTAAAGGAAAAGATTCATTACAGATTAGTAAGATATTTATGTCTAATAGCTTCTCTAAAAAAATAAGTCTATAATACAATAATCATGAATAGAAAAAATTTAATTTCTTTAATATTTATTTTAATAATTCCTGGGTAAATAAAATACATGTAAATACTTCAAAGGCATAGGAGAAGGGCATCTTTTATTATTCCTACCTTAAATCACACCAGGGCTCCACTATAAAATGAGTTATCATAAAAATTATACCTCATTTTATAAATACTTTAATTTTTTAATCTAATTTTTCTTAGATTATAACATTCTAGGTGCAAATCAGTGATCTGAAACTGAAATTCTATAAACCAAAACCTGTAGGTCTTTTCCTCATTTCACCACCCTCACCCCCTCACCTTTTCTTTCATTACCTTGTAGAACACCCTAGAAGCTATCTTTCCTACGAAGTTACTGCTCATGGTAAATAAACGTAACATAAGGATGGCCTTTAAAAATCAGAAATACAGCAAGCAAAGAAATCACCCTCACCTCTTTTAAAAGAAAACAGAGTAGCCCTCAGGAAAACAGAAGTGCCCCAAAGTTCATGTGTCGGCAAGGACTTGAGAGCTGTTAAGAATGATCCTCTTGAAAAGAAAGAAGTCTCCTTAGGCACCCACATGTATATTTAGATTAGATTGGCAGTTTAAATGACAGCAAACACATGGTCATGACTTCCCAATTGCTCACTCATCCAACACACACACACAGGCTAATCAGAAGCAAACATCCACCCTGAGCTGTTTTAGAAACGGGCTTCTTCCATCTGATATAGCTGTATGTGTGGTAAGCATACTTTCTGCTGGAGAGGTCAGATGTCAAACACTGAACAATCTCTCCTAGTCTACCCGGATCTTGAATCACATTGCTTGAGTTTTCCAGGACATTTCTCTAAAGTCTGACTTATCAACTTACGTCATTTGAGTAAACTGCCTGCTCTGTCTAACCTGCAGAGTGTTATGAAGTACACAGTCAAGAAATGGCCACGGGAACTATTTGTCTTCGGAGTATTTTAACTGTAAGACCTGCCCATCCTATCAGTAATAGCACACACTCCTATTCTGTAAACAGAGCAAAGTCACTACAGAGGATCACATTTGCTTGTGCAAATAAAGAGTAGCAGAGTTAAAAGGTAGAGATACTGAACATGAACTTTAAGCTCCTACTCATTACTGGGGTTCCAATAACATTTTCCAGTATACAAAGGAAGAAAAAAGAAAACATGGAAGGCACTATTTGGAAGCAACTATGAACTACACCTACAACACTGCTGTGCTATATATGTTCATATTACACTGTGTTGTATATATGCACATATATTGAGATTCATAAATATTAAGATGTGCTAGATTCATAAAGGGATTCCCTAGTAGCTTAGCTGGTAAAGAATCCATCTGCAATGCAGGAGACCCCAGTTTGATTTCTGAGTTGGAAAGATCCTCTGGAGAAGGGACAGGCTACCCACTCCAGTATTCTGGGCTTCCCAGCTGGCTCAGGTGGTAAAGAATCCACCTGCAGTGCAGGAGACCTGGGTTCAATCCCTGGGTTGGGAAGATCACCTGGAGAAGGGAACGGCTGCCCACTCCAGTATTCTGCCAGGAGAATTCCATGGACTATGAAGGCATAGGCTACCCACTTCAGTATTCATGGACTTCCCTGGTGGCTCAGATGGTAAAGAATCTGCCTACCACACTGAAGAACTGGGTTCGAGCCCTGGGTTGGGAAGATCCCCTGGAGGAGGGTATGGAAATCCACTCCAGTATTCTTGCCTTGGAGAATCCCCATGGATAGAGGAGCCTGGTGGGCTAGTCCATGAGTTCACAAAGTCAGACACAACTGAGCAACTAAGCTCAGCACAGATTCATAAATATTAAGATGTGTTAGTAAATGAGATGCAAAAAGTCAAATGCTCTGTGATAGAGGAAAAAGTTAGAAGAAATGGCAAACAATTTTCCACTTAAATTTAATGTCAAATACTCCAAAAACTCAAGACTAATATGAGTGTGAAGGTGAAAAGGGTAGGATAATAAAACGATTTGGGGCTCAGGTTCTGGAAACTCAGATCTGGTTTGAATCCCAATTCCACCACTTTCTTGCTGTATGACCTAAGCCAAGTCATATGCCTTCTCCAGGTCTCAGCTTCTTCATCTCTAAGTGAGGAAATTGAATTAATAACGGTACTAGTTCATATAGATAGCATGAGAACATAGTTGATGCAAGCAAAGCATTTAGGACAGAGCATGGGATAAATGGGGCTTCCCAGGTGGCGCTAGTGGTAACAAACCCATCTGCCAATGCAGGAGATATAAGAGAGACAGGTTTGATCCTTGGGTCGGGAAGATCCCCTGGAGGAAGGCATGGATACCCACTCCAGTATTCTTGCCTGGAGAACCCATGGACAGAGGGCTATAATCCATAGGGTCGCAGAGTCAGACACGACTGACGGGACTTAGCGTGCACACACACATGCATGGGATGACTAAATAATTAACTACTACCATCACCAAGAAGAACTGTGAAAGTCTGCTATGAGAAAAGTCACGTCTGAGTCCATTTGGCTTGTCCACCTCTCACCCTATGACAATCTTCCCTGAAATATATTGGACACTTTAAGAAATAAGGCAGCTTCCTTCAACTGACCCTAAATTTATTTTCCCTCAAATCTCTTAGAGCAGGGAGTTAGCTGGCCAAATGCCTCATTAAATGCCTGGTATAAAAAAGACATCCTAGAAAGGACTTCCATAGAACAAAGATGAGAATGAAAACAGGGGCATTAATCTAAATATAAATCACCTACTGGAAAGTAATAATGACTTCTTCTTCAAGAAGTCTTGAATGAAACCTGAATTACAGCACTGGTCAAGTGCTGTAAAGAACAATATTGCATAGGAACCTGGAATGTCAGGTCCATGAATCAAGGCAAATTGGAAGTGGTCAAACAAGAGATGGCAAGAGTGAATGTCGACATTCTAGGAATCAGCGAACTAAAATGGACTGGAATGGGTGAATTTAACTCAGAGGACCATTATATCTACTACTGCAGGCAGGAATCCTTCAGAAGAAATGGAGTGGCCATCATGGTCAACAAAAGAGTCCGAAATGCAGTACTTGGATGAAATCTCAAAAATGACAGAATGATCTCTGTTTGTTTCCAAGGCAAACCATTCAATGTCACAGTAATCCAAGTCTATGCCCCAACCAGTAAAGCTGAAGAAGCTGAAGTTGAACGGTTCTATGAAGACCTACAAGACCTTTTAGAACTAACACCCAAAAAAGATGTCCTTTTCATTATAGGGGACTGGAATGCAAAAGTAGGAAGTCAAGAAACACCTGGAGTAACAGGAAAATTTGGCCTTGGAATACGGAATGAAGCAGGGCAAAGACTAATAGAGTTTTGCCAAGAAAATGCACCAGTCATAACAAACACCCTTTTCCAACAACACAAAAGAAGACTCTATACATGGACATCACCAGATGGTCAACACCGAAATCAGATTGATTATATTCTTTGTAGCCAAAGATGGAGAAGCTCTATACAGTCAGCAAAAACAAGACCAGGAGCTGACTGTGGCTCAGACCATGAACTCCTTATTGCCAAATTCAGACTGAAATTGAAGAAAGTAGGGAAAACCACTAGACCATTCAGGTATGACCTAAATCAAATCCCTTATGATTATACAGTGGAAGTGAGAAATAGATTTCAGGGCCTACATCTGATTGATAGAGTGCCTGATGAACTATGGAATGAGGTTCATGACATTGTACAAGACACAGGGATCAAGACCATCCCCATGGAAAAGAAATGCAAAAAAAGCAAAATGGCTGTCTGGGGAGGCCTTACAAATAGCTGTGAAAAGAAGAGAAGCAAAAAGCAAAGGAGAAAAGGAAAGATATAAGCATCTGAATGCAGAGTTCCAAAGAATAGCAAGAAGAGATAAGAAAGCCTTCTTCAGCAATCAATGCAAAGAAATAGAGGAAAACAACAGAATGGGAAAGACTAGGGATCTCTTCAAGAAAATCAGAAATACCAAAGGAACATTTCATGCAAAGATGGGCTCGATAAAGGACAGAAATGGTATGGACCTAACAGAAACAGAAGATATTAAGAAGAGGTGGCAAGAATACACAGAAGAACTGTACACAAAAGAGCTTCACGACCCAGATAATCATGATGGTGTGATCACTGACCTAGAGCAGACATCCTGGAATGTGAAGTCAAGTGGGCCTTAGAAAGCATCACTACAAACAAAGCTAGTGGAGGTGATGGAATTCCAGTTGAACTATTCCAAATCCTGAAAGATGATGCTGTGAAAGTGCTGCACTCAATATGCCAGCAAACTTGGAAAACTCAGCAGTGGCCACAGGACTAGAAAAGGTCAGTTTTCATTTCAATCCCAAAGAAAGGGAATGCCAAGAATGCTCAAACTACCGCACAATTGCACTCATCTCACACGCTAGTGAAGTAATGCTCCAAATTCTCCAAGCCAGGCTTCAGCAATATGTGAACCGTGAACTTCCTGATGTTCAAGCTGGTTTTAGAAAAGGCAGAGGAACCAGAGATCAAATTCCCAACATCTGCTGGATCATTGAAAAAGCAAGAGAGTTCCAGAAAAACATCTATTTCTGCTTTATTGACTATTCCAAAGCCTTTGACTGTGTGGATCACAAGAAACTGGAAAATTCTGAAAGAGATGGGAATACCAGACCACCCGATCTGCCTCTTGAGAAATTTGTATGCAGGTCAGGAAAAAACAGTTAGAACTGGACATGGAACAACAGACTGGCTCTAAATAGGAAAAGGAGTACGTCAAGGCTGTATATTGTCACCCTGCTTATTTAACTTATATGCAGAGTACATCATGAGAAACACTGGACTGGAAGAAACACAAGCTGGAATCAAGATTGCTGGGAGAAATATCAATAACCTCAGATATGCAGATGATACCACCCTTATGGCAGAAAGTGAAGAGGAACTCAAAAGCCTCTTGATGAAAGTGAAAGTGGAGAGTGAAAAAGTTGGCTTAAAGCTCAACATTCAGAAAACGAAGATCATGGCATCTGGTCCCATCACTTCATGGGAAATAGATGGAGAAACAGTGGAAACAGTGTCAGACTTTATTTTTCTGGGCTCCAAAATCACTGCAGATGGTGACTGCAGCCATGAAATTAAAAGACACTTACTCCTTGGAAGAAAAGTTATGACCAACCTAGATAGCATATTCAAAAGCAGAGACATTACTTTGCCAGCAAAGGTTCGTCTAGTCAAGGCTATGGTTTTTCCTGTGGTCATGTATGGATGTGAGAGCTGGACTGTGAAGAAGGCTGAGTGCCAAAGAATTGATGTTTTTGAACTATGGTGTTGGAGAAGACTCTTGAGAGTCCCTTGGACTGCAAGGAGATCCAAGCAGTCCATTCTGAAGGAGATCAGCCCTGGGATTTCTTTGGAAGGAATGATGCTAAAGCTGAAACTCCAGTATTTTGGCCACCCCATGCGAAGAGTTGACTCATTGGAGAAGACTCTGATGCTGGGAGGGATTGAGGGCAAGAGGAGAAGGGGACGACAGAGGATGAGATGGCTGGATGGCATCACTGACTCGAATGACATGGGTCTGAGTGAACGCTGGGAGTTGGTGATGGACAGGGAAGCCTGGTGTGCTGCAATTCATGGGGTCGCAAAGAGTCGGACACGACTGAGTGACTGATCTGATCTGAACTTACTTGTCAAGTAAGAATTAAGAATTTGCAGAAAAATGAAAGTGAAACTCATTTAGGGCATTCCACTGACTGAGATCCAGAAGTTTATCCTCCTACAGAAAAATGGGGCAACCCAAGAATATCAATAAAAAGATCCATTTAAAGGAAATAAATATCATGATATGTACTTGATATTTCATCTCAATTTTACAGATGTATACACTTCTGTCATAGGTTAATTTGTCTTAGTATTAAAAAGACAAAAACAGATGGATTCTGATGGTTTAATGGCAGAAATATTTGTCCTGTGGTCTGTTACTTTATAAAAGTATTAGTAAGGAATTCAGAAGTGGGGTGAAACCTCAAACTTAATTGAAACTCCTTTACAATGTCTGACAAATTAAGATTGTAAGTAGTCTTTATTATATAACATCTGCTCATGTGGTAACATCAATGTCAAGTTATTTCCCTTTTTTCTTTAAAACCACAGTCACTACATGCAGTTCCTGCACTACTCGTTAACAGGTTTTGATATACAGTCAAGTAAGCAAATTTGATGTACTTGAGAAATAAGATTATTTCCAATGTTAATACTATCCAAAAACTTGTTCTTAATATTCATCTGTATCTCTCATTAAAATGTAATATAACCTAACACAGTTATCATCAATAGGATGCAGGTGTCAGATAATTATATTAGTATCAACACTACAGGCAAATTAAGATTTCTTCCCATGTGATGGAGTTCTGATAAATATCAATTCCTTGGCTTACTGAATCCTGAAGATCAAAAGGCCTTGCATATGGCACTAATAAATCAAACAGAGTCATCAAATCTACAGTCTGTTTTCTTTGGCTAAAACTGCAAAGTTTTACTCACAGAGCCTTATCTTCTCCTAAAAATTCTCTGCCAAACCAAATTTAGCTTACCAAGAGTACAGAAAATATAGTACTCCCCAGCTGCACCCTCCTGGGACTTTTGAAGTTCAGGGATACTATTGTGTGGTCTAGGATATCTGGTCTTTTCCTCTTCTGTTCTTTTCTACATTTCACAACCAACTGAAAACTCATCCAAAAAATAAAACGCTACTCCTAGGTTCAGACTGAAAAGTTACAAAATATTTCAACTTATTAACAAGACCAAACATAAATAAAGGTACTAAATAGAAACTTCTAAGTTATGATGAACATATAGACACTAAAAATACTAAGATATCTCACAAAATTTGTGTCTCAGATACCAATAAGAATTCCTGATGTCGGGAATTCTACAAAAGTATTTATAGTCTAAATAATCACTTTCTGATAAACTGAACCTAACTGTGTGTGACTGTGGTGTTATTTAAAACAGAAGAGGCTAGGAAAAGATAATAGAAGCAGGATGAAAGCCCAGAAAAAATTCCACTATCTTTCAGTTGCTTTCTCTAAAGAGAATATTCTGATAGAGAAAACATTCTCTTTCTTAATATTTCCAATCTTGAAAGAAATACACAAATCAGTGATGGAATCAGGTTCTAATTTTTTTCTCTATAAGAAGCTTTCAAAGTTTTTTACATAACTATATTGAAAACATACAAACAAAAATAACAAAATGTATTTCTTTGGCTCAACTGAAACTAACTTAAAGCAGTAAATACTCCCTTTTCATGCCCAAAAGGATTTTAGAAAGGTTTAATAATTTGTGCCAATAAGCAGAAATCTCAGCTAAATTTTTGCCCACTATCCAGAGTTTTTCAACATTTGCATTGTTATGTAAAACTCAAAAATCATTTGTTGTAAGGGCTGGCCTATGCACTGAAGAAGATTCAGAAGCATCTCTGGCTTCTATCCACTAGATGCCGTTAGCATTGCTCCTTCCCCATCCCCTCCCCCACACCCAGGTGATGACAAAAATGCCTCCAAACAGGAAAGACCTTCTGTGTAGCACAGGGAACTATATTCAATATCCTGTAATAACCTATAATGGAAAAAGAACCTGTAAAAGACTAGGTATGTGTATGCATATATACATACATATATTCTATATATATATATATAACTGAATCACTTTGCTGTATGCCTGAAATGCTGCAAATCAACTATACTTCAATAAAATAATTTTTTAAGTTATAATCAATATATTCTTTAAAAAGTCTCCAAACATTGCCAAATGTCACAGGGTAGGAGAAGTAAAGTCACCTAGTTTGAAAACCATATCTCTAGACTAATATTTTCTTTACAAGCCAACTACAGGAGTTTCATAGACTCATGTACCATGAATTGGCATGGCATTTCATTTTAATAAATTTCTAATTCTGAGATCTCCAGGAGATGACACCTTTGGCCTGACAAGATCCATTTCAATGGGCTCTCTCTGGTATTTATGCAAAGATGCATTTTGGAAAAAACTAGAATCTCTTCCTTCTGCACTATTTGCATTCAGTCTCTCCCTTTAGTATTCTGGCCTAGCACTTCACGCCTCTTTAGTTCTGGGTTGAATCCACCACCGGCTCTTAGACTGAAATCAAATTCCCATTTCCAGTTGGCACTGCCACGTCTGTATTCCACACGCAGAATGAGGACAGATGCATGCCATTTGGTAAACAGTGTCCAGAAAGCACTTTGTGAGACTTCGTACATAATGTTATCTGAAGCAAAAAAGAGTTCTCAGTTAGAACTGGTGGATACAAGAGTGGTATTATGAATCAGTTTACATTTAGAGAAAGCTTGTTCTGAGCTTGAAGTGACACAAAACAATGTTTACAGAAGAGCTTCCAAGGCACAGTATGTCACAGAGTGGGGAGGAGGATCATTCAAACAACTCTCTGCTCAGGAGTCCCAAGACTACTACTCCCTAAGAAGCCAATAAACCCAAAGTCTGTCAAGTCAGCCTCTGAAATTGGGGGTTTTCTTCTTCTTGGCTATAGCTTCACTAAAGAAACACCAAGAAAGAACTAGTCTGGTTTCTGTCATCAAGATTTGTTTGGAGGCCAAAAGCTGGACAAATGAACCTTGCGGGAGTGGACAAAGCCTATTAATAGACGCTTTCAGCTGCCACAGACATCACTGGAGGTGACAGGACCCCATTCCACAGATGCCCCAAGCTTCTATGTTAAAGATGTGCTGGAATGATACAGCCCAAGGAATACATGACTGCACTGACTATTCCAGACCTCAGAGAATTCCTGGTAAGGAATGCCAACTGCCTTTTAGGGCTATTCGTATTAGCCAATCTGTTCCAATGGTGATAGCCATGTTACTTTCTGGATAGATGTGTGTGTGTGTGTGTGTGTGTGTGTGTGTGTGTGTAAAACTCCACACTGTTCTGAACTGAACCTAGATAATGAATTATAGTCCAACTATAGCTGTTTTTCTCTGATATCCATTATTCATCTACATACAAATTCTGCTTCTTAGGGAAGATGCCTTTTATACCCTTTTCATCATTGATTAATTCTGTTGTTCTACATTTTGCTTTGTGTATGAGTTATCTGAATATTGATACTAACTGCTACATAAGCAGTTGGAGAAGGAAATGGCAACCCACTCCAGTGTTCTTGGCCTGGAGAATCCCAGGGACGGGGGAGCCTGGTGGGGGCTCCCCCGTCTATGGGGTCGCACAGAGTCGGACACAACTGAAGTGACTTAGCAACAGCAGCTACATAAGCATGAGGGTGAGGCTATCAGTGAAAGTGAAAGTTGCTCAGTCCTGTTTGACTCTTTGCAAATCCATGGACTACATAGTCCATAGAATTCTCCAGGCCAGAATACTGGAGTGAGTAGCTGTTCCCTTCTCCAGGTAATCTTCCCAACCCCGGGACTGAACCCAGGTCTCCTGCATTGCAGGTGGATTCTTTAATAGCTGAGCTACCAGGGAAGCCCAAGAATGCGGGAGTGGGTAGCCTATCCCTTCTCCAGTGGGTCTTCCTGACTCAGGAATCGAACTAGTATCTCCTGCATTGCAGGCGAATTCTTTACCAACTGAGCTACCAGGAAAGGAGGGTGAGGCTATAAAGTACATCTTACTTAGCATTCTTTATAGAAAATGTTGATAACTTTTTCCCTGAAAGAGTCCAACAGTAAAGTTTTAGACTTCACATCTATACATTCTTTGTCAGAGCTACTCAACTTTGGCCTTGGAGCGTGAAAGCAGCCACAGACAATACATAAACAAATGAACATGGCTGTGTGCCAAGCAAACTTTATTTACAAAAACAAGCAGCATGCCAGATTTAGTCCAAGAAATATAGTTTGCTGATCTCTAACCTACAAGTACTCAGCATAACTTCATACTTACAGTGGGTTAAACCAAATTTCTCTGATTTAATTTACCATATTATTTCTCCTGCTCCATTTCTGTTTATATATATATACAACATACATTGTGGTTTTGTTAAAAAAAAAAAAGCAGCAGTTTAATGATCTCAGTCACTAGCTATGTGGCTTACAACTCCTTTAAGACACTCTCCTCTGGCAACTAAATTTTATCCCATAAAAGAGCAGTGTTTTGACTGTGTTGTCCAAGTTTCTCACAGTTAATACAGAGACATAACTGTTTTTATTATGCTGAAAAATGAGTTTTCAAACTAATCATATTATTGATTGGACTTCCCAGGTGGCTCAGTGGTAAAGAATCTGCCTGCCAATGCAGCAGACACAAAAGACGCAGGTTCAATCCCTGAGTTGGGAAGGTCCCCTGGAGAAGGAAATGGCAACCCACTCCAGTATTCTTGTCTGGGAAATCCCATGGACAGAGGAGCCTGGTGGGCTACAGTCCAAAGGATCGCAAAGAGTTGGATACAACTGAAGCAACTTGGCATGCATGCACATGTATTGTTGATTGTATACAAATAAAAATCTCATCAATTAAATACATTACTCTTTACCAGATAAACAGCAATTCCTCTGACAAAGCAAAACCTTGGAAATGCAGCTGGAAAAAAGTTACAAACTTAGGATTCCAAAGTCACTGCAAACACCTACAGGAAAGCTATCCAAAGGCTACTCATTTATCAAGTACAATTATGAACTTTTAAAAGTTCAAAAGTATTTAAAGTTGGTAAATTGTGGTGCTGGAGAAGACTCTTGAGAATCCCTTGGACTGCAATGAAATTAAACCAGTCAATCCTAAAAGAAATCAATTCTGAATATTCACTGGAAAAGCTGATGCTGAAGCTGAAGCTCCAATACTTTGGCCACCTGATGCAAAGAGCTGACTCATTGGGAAAGACCCTGATGCTGGGAAATATTGAAGGCAGAAGAGGGCAACAGAGGATGAGATGGATAGATAGCATCACTGACTAAATGGACTTGAGTTTGAGCCAACTCTAGGAGATAGTGATGGACAGGGAAGCTGGTGTGCTGCAGTCCATGGGGTTGCAAACAGTCAGACAAGATTGAGATAGTGAACAACAAGTTTTAGGTATCTGCAGGGTCAATTTCTGTAAACAGAAATATAAGACCCCTGGTGGGGGTGGGGGGAGTTTGTAACATCACAATCACCCAAAATAATATCTAATCAAATAAACATTTGTGCTTTAAGTTCAAATTAACATTTAGAAGATCAATGTTTTGATTTGTATCTAGAAGAAACTTATCACAGTAGAATCTTTAACCACACTGATTGCTGTGTAAATCTCGAAACAAAGCAGGCAGATCAAGTACTGGATGAGGAGAAAAACTTGTACTTGATTGTTTTCTTTTGAATACTTATTTTATTCTCAAGAACAGTAAAACTGATCAACTAAAAAGAAAAACCAAAGGTTGATGAAGATGGTAAAATTTATCTTAAAAAAGAAAAAAAAAAAACTATTTCCCCCCAAAAGAATCTCCTATTAAAGAACAAAAATTTAACTGTCAAAAACAAACTGCCAACTTCTAAAATGTCTATGTTTTTCTAAATAGTTACATAATATAGGCAGCTACAGATAGTAAAGCTGTGGGTAGGGGCAAATTGTCCTGAGGATACCTAAATGACTGATCCAAAGGGACATTCCATGGGGAGAAAAACAATCCATCCCCCGGAACAATTACCAAAATTCTCCAAACTTTCTCAAGATGCTCAGAGGTAAGAAGAAATAGAAAAGTTATACCAATAAGAATGTCAGGGATTCTGAATGCTGTTGTCAGATCAGAACAGAGTATTTCATCAGTAACTCATTATGTAAAAATAGCAGTATTTACAGTAGCCAAAAGATGACATCAATCAAAATCTCTTATCAATTGATAGATAAGCCAAATGTTGAATAGACATGTAATGGCATATTATTCAGCCATAAAAAATGAAGTTCTGCTACATACTACAGAACAGATGAGCCTTGAAAATATCATGCTAAGTGAAAGAATCCAATTACAAAAGACCATATATCACATGATTCCATTGACATGGACTGTCCAGAAGAGACAAATCTATAAAGATAGGAAGTAGATGCACTAGGGGTAGGGGAGATGAAGGAATTGGGAGCTGATAACTAAAGAGCAAAAAGTTTATTTGAGGGAGACAATAAAAATGTTTTAAAATTAACCGTGGCAATGTTTGCACACCTTTGAATATACTAAAAACCACTGAATTGTACACTTTAAATGGGTTAATTACAGGTATGAAAATTATATCTCATTAAAGTTGTTTGGAAAAAACTATAATGAATATATACTGATACTTGTTCATTCAATTGTTTTCCTTTTTCTTATTCTGTCCAGTAAGGCAATTTGATTCAAACCCTATGTTTTTAAAGATTAAAACACAATTAAGTTATGTATATTTTGGGGATATTTAGTCCATCAGATTATTATGGCAGTTTTTAAAATGGAAATGTTATGAGACTCAACCAAGAGACTTTAATGGTGAATTTGGCAGTAAAGTTTCCAATGAACTACAGATAAAATGTAAAATATTAGCCAAGGAAAATAGTAGTAGATTTGATAGTGTTACATTAAGAAGGATATAAATTAGAAAAATATGTTGAGATATTTGGAGATAAAAGGTGGTTAAGTTTAAACAGAAAACTGAAAAGTGGGAAATTAATTTTTCTCCAAGATTGTAAATATAGGGAGGGCTTTGAAAATAAAACTTAAATCTTATTACACAGACAAAGATATACTCACTGACAAAGAAAAAGCAGCATTAAGGTAAAATGAAAATAGAGATGTAAGTATACAGACAAAAATAAAAATCAGATAAAAATCAGATGAAAGCACCGATCACAAAATAATCATAAATTAATTCCTCTGTGTAAAGCATATCAGAAAACTTTGTATGTCAAAAGCTGTCTTTTATTGACTTGTTCTTATATGCCTTATATGTTCTTATATGTGTGTCTGGAAATGTATTAGCACCCTGGGAAAACAGTGCTGGGCAATCCAGATATGATTCCTGACCCACAGGCTTTCCGTCTAGCTTATGATTTAACATTAAACTGCCTTTTGGTTCACTTTTACAAAGCACTCTAACAAATTGGCTGCTTTTATTTCAACATTTAAAATCAAAGCTAGAAGTACAGATTAACAGTCAGATAAATCACTTTCTTCCTATAATGGCAGGACAAATTAGATATTTCATAGGTTCAACTGAGGTGTAACTTACATGCAGTAAAATGCACAGATCTGGATATATAGTTCAATTAATTCTTACATAGGTATACACCCATGTAGACACCACAGGTCAAGGTGCAGAGTAGTTCCCCTGATAATGATTATAGTTTGCTACTATAGTGTTGATACTGGATTGCTTGCTGGCTCCCAGCAACTCTCCTAGGGCACTGGACAGAAGATTTTGTAAAAGGAAAACCAACTGATATTAGTCCATCATTCTGAGGAAATAAAACCACATCTAGATGACTGGTTGTCTTCACATAGAAAATACTAGCTCATTTCTAGCACAGGGAGAAAGATGGGATAAAGGAAGCAGAATGGGTTCCTGTAGAATGGACAAATATAAGTGGTCAATAAGAGTGACTTCGCATGGGAAGAATTCTCTTGCTTTTCTTCACATTTATTTTGCAGGGAAAGTAGGTAGTGGTAAGAAATTGTTACTATAAGGCATGGAACCAAAGACATCAAAGCTAGATTTGACTGCAGCCTAGGAGAATCAAAGGGCAGCCTGAAACACGTGGAATAATTGTTTCATCTCATCTACCCATCCATCTAGGCCCTGATGGCTCAGTAGCTAAAGAACCTACCTGTAATGCAGAGACACAGGAGATGTGGGTTCAGTCCCTGGGCCGGGAAGATCCCCTGGAGGAGGAAATGGCAACCCACTCTAGTATTCTTGCCCGAAAAATCCCATGGACAGAGAAGCCTGACGGGCTATGGTCCAAAGGGTCACACAGAGTTGGAAATGACTGAATGACTCAGTACACATGCATACATATACCGATCCATCTATATATTTATTTAACATTTTCATTAGAAAATATTCCAGCCTGTGAAACAGACCCTGGGCTTATCTGTCTCCTGACCCACTTCCTGTATCTACCTCTTTTAAATTTAATCACATGCTATTGCATCTAAGCATTATTTCTATGAGCTACACTATTTTTTCTACAACAAGGTAGGGCAAAAAAGATATGTCATTACCAAACATCACTTTGTAATGTTGAAGTTAATTGAAGGAAGCCAAGGATGTGACAGATGTCTAATGAATAGCTAGAAATTATGCTAGTTTGGGAAAGTTAACGTTTTAGTATGTATCTACTCATATTTCTTCCATCTTATTGCACTACAGCCCAGGTGCTGCAGAAGCTTAAAGACTGAAAACAACTAAAGAAAAAGACAAAACTATATTGAATTCAGTAGAGGGAGTAAGAAGGGGCCTATCAATGGTGGCTTACCATAAAAATCAGCACAGTGGGTGGGTAAGAGAGACCCTCCCCGGATAAATACCATACAACTTGCTCATCTTAGGCTTCTCCTGAGCTGCTTTATCCTGCCTCAGCTCCCTGAGTTGCCAAGAAGCCAAATCCTATTGAACAGAGCACAGAGTTAATTCCATGAATACTATTTCAAAAAATAAAGAGAATTATTATGTCTCTTTTCCCAATCTTGCTTCCTTAAACCATGACTGGTGGTTCCTAGGCCTATCAGAGTTCACAAATTGCTCTGAGAACTCTACTTCTACTTTGTCAGCATCTTTAAAATGTGGCACCAAACACGTGACTCAGATGTGGTCTGATGGGGGCAGCAGGTAATGGAGCTGTAATTTCCCATGATTGACACACAGAATTTCTATGAATACAGTCTCAGATTAAACAAGCTCACAGAGCACTGGTTAACCACTGTAACCAACATCATCATCCCACCCCTCCCCACCTTAAAAACCATCTCTAAGGTCAATGTCCCTTATCCTTTACTAATCAAAACAATTACTTGCTTTTAAATGAAGGAGCTTACATTCATCTCTGGTAAATTTCACTTTCTTGGGTTTAGCCCAGCATTTCTGTTTGATAAGACTTTCAAATCTTAATTCTCAAGTAATATGGAATATATGATCCTTCCCATTTTTAGGTCACTGGTGAGCATGCTTTCCATATTTTTAGGAAACTCACTATAAAAATAACAAACAGGACAGCAAAAATGCAAAGCTCTGCAAGAGCTCTCCACAGGGGATCTCTTGATAGGCTGACATAGATTTTTTTAAGGGCACTGTTCAGGAAGTACAAATTCACCTGTCTCAAGAACCATGCAGCTTTCATATCTCCTCCACCCGATCTTAATGTATCATTAAAAGACTGATGAGTCACTGTATTCTCCAGTCAACCTTATAATTAGAATATTAGATTCCTTAAGTACAATAAGCTATTAGAACCTAGTGACAGCCAGTCTTTTGCAAATGCTCCTTGACTACATATTTCAAATTCAATTCTAGAGTTTTATTAGGAAATAATATAGGACTTACCAATTCAGTTTCTAGAATAGAAGGAACTGTGAGGTCTACTCATAGGAGATCATGCTTACTTTATCACTGTTTGTTGACTATTGCAGTTCCAAGGCTAGAGGAGCCTTGTAGGCTGCAGTCACTGGGAGTCGGACACAATTGAGTGGCTTCGTTTTCACTTTTCACTTTCATGCATTGGAGAAGGAAATGGCAACCCACTCCGGTGTTCTTGCCTGGAGAATCCCAGGGATGGGGGAGCCTGGTGGGCTGCGGTCTATGGGGTCGCACAGAGTTGGACACAACTGAAGTGACTCAGCAGCAGCAGCAGTATATTATATTACCTTCAGTGGACTTGCTATAAAGATTTCCCATCATTTTCAAAATTATTCAATGATGGTTTGGGTTATTTGATAAGAAAAGGCCAACGTCTGAAAGTTGTAAATGTCCAATGCCTCTTTTTTTTTTTTTTAATGTTTATTTATTTGGCGGTACCAGGTCTTAGGTGCAGCACATGGGATCTTTAGTTGCAGCATGTGGATCTAGTTCCCTGACCAGGGATTGAACCCAGGCCCCCTGCACTAGGAGCACAGAGTCTTAGCCACTGGACCACCAGAGAAGTCCAATGCCTTCTTTCTTTATCCCAAAAGCTATGCCTGGCATAACTATGTTTAATTGCCTGGCAAAAGTTGTGCTAATTGAGAGGGGGAAAAGTCATTATTGGCCCTATGTAATAATTAAGCATGCTTTTTACAAGTTCTAATCACTTAATAGAAACAGCTATAAGACCACAGACAATTGGAGTAACATGAAAAAGTGATAACCCTAACTTGAGATATTTTAATACTGTTACTGTCATCAGTTTTTAAACATATATAATAAACTGGTTCTGATTATTTGATGCTTTACTTGAAAGCATTTCATCATTGATTAATAAGAGCTATCATCCCACAAAGCTTCACATCTAATGAAAAAAAGATTCAGAGCCATTTTAATTATCCTTTACAACATCGCAATCAAATCTCAGTGCCACCATCCCTGCTTTGAGACAGATGAGGAAATGACTCTTAAATGCTTTGTAGAATTTTCACCAACTCCTCCACAAGGAGCTGGCTGGATTCCTATATAGGCTACCGGCTGTGGACTAAGAGACTCAACACAAAGGACTTGACTCCCCAGAAAGAGGAGAGGACCTCTTCCAGACTCAGAATTGAGTCTCTCTTTTCAGAGGGAGGCAGGGGGACTAGAGACGCTCCTCCCAACCTGAACACAGACTAAGATGCTAGCTGTGCCAAACAGGTGGATGGTGAGCAGTTTTAAGACATCTGACTGTGGTTCCACCTACCTAGACAATGAGCCAATTGGTAACCTGGCCCTGATTAGAGAATTAACAGTTCAAGTCTACCAGAAAGACTTAATCAGGGCTGGGGGTGTTGGGCAGAGTTGTGTAAGGAGGGGAGTTAAATGGTGATAATTTAACTCAATACCCCAGTAGGAAAATTTGGGGTTCACAAAGAAGACATCAACTCCACGAAGACATCAATTCCATCAAGACAAGAGAGAACTGCCCTACTCAGAAGACAGAGTTGTAACTTTCCTCCATCTGTGTTTGAGAGATCACCTTGTCCAGGGGTTATCTTTATTTACACAGGCTGTAAGATACACTTGTAAAAATCACAGAAAGTATTCTTAACTTTTTCCTCATATAAGACAGAAAAATTAAGGAACAGAGTAATAGAAACAAAAAAGCTTGGGGGAAATAAAGCTTCCAGAGAAAAACAGAAAGTCCTGGCCTATTTTATCTTTTTATTTTTTAATGGATCTATTAAAGAAGCTGTGTCCTGATATTGTGTTGGCAGGTGGGGAGGAATTTCAGTGCAAGGTGACCCATGTGAGAGAAGGGCAGCTAAAAGAAAGGCCCCACAAGAGTCATGAAGGCCATAATCTCCCCAAGTTCATCGGTCACCACCTGTGAAGCTCATACTGTATTTGGAGAACCAACCCATAGTGTCTCTCAAAGCAACAGATGGATCAAATGAATTAGTCGAGCCCTTCCCAGGACGCCAGGCATACAGCACTTTGGAGGGAAGGCAGTTCATCAGTGTATCCTGCGACAAGAGCCTGACATCTGCTTAATCTTCTCCCTCAGACTCCAACCCCACACTGAATATTTCAAATGGGTAACAACATGAAAGCTCCATGTGGACTTCCCTTTCATTATTATTATTTCAAATGCTAAATGTTATCTACTTAAAGATCTTACCTTGGCTCCCTGCCTGGGCAGAAGGCAAGATTTTTCTGCTAATAAGGGCCTGGAGGCTTTACAAGACCATGGGAGTTTTCAAAATATTCCTACATATTCATAATAGTCAAATTAATAGATCTGATGCCAGATGTAAAGTGACATTTTATAAGTAGCTTTGAAAGGTACTAGTGGAGTAACTTTTAAAACTACTTTAGAACATGCAGCCATGAATCTAAACTACAGGCTTGTTGCCTTTTGATCTTGGCTGTGTGCTCACTGTCCTATAACTAACTAATCAGAAAAGGTTTGGTGTATTTCTTCCCTGGAAAGATATCTGGCATTCAGGAAAGAAATTTAGGTTAAACACCTTTCAACTATCCTCTCTGTAACAATTAAAAGCTTTTCCTTTGACTTACTGACACGGTTCACAACCACACACAATGAAGGCAAAATAAATCTTTCCTGTGCGGTACATTATATGCTCTTAGATGGATTAAGACATGCTATCCAAGTCTGCATTTTTACAGGTTTTAGGTCTGCTAAAAAGCCATCACAATTAGTGACAGCTCGAGCCGCAGGTAAACACAGTGAAAGAAAACCACTGGTAAGATCTACTTTGGGATCTTCTGACCCTGAAGTCAGGACAGACCTGGGCTTGTTTTCTGAGCAAGCAGAGTCCCCACCTTCATAACTCACAAGTTTAATCAGGAGACAAAAGGAAATATACTGGGCGACAGTTACCTAACACGTATGAACAAAGCATCCACAGCAGCAATTTTACACCAAGCAAAACAAAATGTGTCAACTAGAAGAATAAAACACTTAGCACAGATCGTGTTTTCAGCTACACATTTAGATAAAGTCATCTCTTTAAAATCTTTTGAGCAGCCATTTAAAATTTGAGAAGTCCTTTATACAAAGAATCCTAATAATCCATGAGGTGGGCGTTATTAGAATCCCCATTTTATTAAAAGTAAGCACGAAGTGGGAAACAAGTTGAGAAATATTCAGGTTCTACTACATTTACAAACTAGCAATGATGTGTCATTTGGTTCACGCAATTGTGGGAGCTCTTAATCACATTTCAGAAATTATGAAATTAAGATTCAAAGAGGTTATTTTGCCTCAGATCACAAAGCTAACATAACTGTCAGACCTGGAGCTTTTTCCTAGTTCTCAAGACTTTTTATGGGATATCATTTTCACTTGGTTTATAAAAATGCACAGTCTGTCTTCCTCACCAAAATATGGACAACCTGCTTTCTGGGCTTGACACACCATGGTCACAAGCAGACACCTGGGTCCAGAGTGTATGACATAAGCACACTGATGCTTAAGGAAAAAGTGGAGGGCGTAGATGCTGCCAAACTCACTGATCCCATAAGCTCATTTGGGAAACACTCTAGGTAGGAGGTCAGATAAGAAGGAGATCATCGTTCACAAAATGGAGTAACAGGGAAAAGGAGAGGAAAGACACGGGTGTTGATGCAGTCTCACCTTACCTCAAGGTTCAAAGAAAAAGTACCAGAATCATGGGTGAAGGGTAGTCAAGATTTCCTGCTAGTGGACATCTTTCAGATGAACATCTGAAATAGTCTAGAACTAGTTAAAAAATTAACTCACATCCCTTAAATATTTTAACTAAAAGCTTAAATTACTATATATTATTCATTATAATATACTATATAATTCTGAAGGAGATCAATCCTGGAATTTCTTTAGAAGGAATGATGCTAAAGCTGAAACTCCAGTATTTTGGCCACCTCATGCGAAGAGTTGACTCATTGGAGAAGACTCTGATGCTGGGAGGGATTGAGGGCAGGAGGAGAAGGGGACGACAGAGGATGAGATGGCTGGATGGCATCACTGACTCGATGGGTATGAGTCTGGGTGACCTCCGGGAGCTGGTGATGGACAGGGAGGCCTGGCGTGCTGCGGTTCATGGGATCGCAAAGAGTCGGACACGACTGAGCGACTGATCTGATCTGATCTGATCTGAATATGATATTATATGTTAACAATCATATGCTATGCTAAGTCATTTCAGTCATGTCTGACTCTGTGCGACTCCACAGACGGCAGCCACCAGGCTTCCCTGTCCCTGGGATTCTCCAGGCAAGAACACTGGAGTGGGTTGCCATTTCCTTCTCCAATGCATGAAAGTGAGAAGAGAAAGTGAAGTCGCTCAGCCATGTCCAACCCCCAGCGACCCCATGGACTGCAGCCTACCAGGCTCCCCCATCCGTGGGATCCTCCAGGCAAGAGTACTGGAGTGGGGTGCCATCGCCTTCTCCATAGTATATATGTTAATGATTATATATATTATTGATACATATTAACCAACCAATTTTTTGATGTAGGATCAAGAAGTTTACTTTGAGTGAAAAAGTGCTTGTTAAATAAACCATTCAATACATTATGAGTGATTACCACCTATAAGCAAGAGTCCAGAGACTTGAATAGTTATTGACAAGGAAAAGTCCTTCTAGATGCTTAAGATTTTTTTCTTCCCTCAGTGTAAAACCTTCACTTCACGTTTCAATTTCATTTTTTGCAGAAACAATCACTTTTTGTGTACGTTACTGGTTTATATAAGATTTAACTAATTAATGCAATTACAAGTGGAACACTCATACACGTTTGAGAACAACTACTTGGCTTCTTGGTGAGTTTACCATTCAATCTATGCAAGCAGGAGTGTACAGTAGAAGAAAGCACCCCCCAGTGATAAGCAACAGCGAGGATGTTTCGTAGGCAAATGGAGAGGCCTGTTAAAAGAGCAGGCCCATCAGGGAAGCTTCTGGGTGCAGACCATGCAGGGTCACTTAACAGCTGGGTAGAGGGGCTGCAGTTCAGAGCACACCAACACACAAGTTCCAGCTTAGGAGATGCCCAGAACTGGAGATAGAAGGGAACACATCTTGAAGACACTGCAGATTCTGTTTCAGACCACCGTAACAAATAAATATTGCAATAAAGCTAGTGCCACAGACATTTTGGTTTCCCAATGACTACCTATTAAGTGTGCAATAGCATCATGCCTAAAAAAATGTATATATTTTAATATTTAAAAAATATATTGCTGGGACTCCCCTGGTGGTCCAGTGGTTTGCCTTCCAACACAGTGGATGTGTATTCGATCCCTGGTCAGGGAGCTAAGACCTCACACGTCCCACGTCCGAAATGGCAAAACATAAAATAGAAGCAATACTGTAACAAATTCATAGACTTTAAAAAATGGTCCACATCAAAAAAAAAAATCTAAAAAAAAAAAATTTCTAACTATCTGAGCCATAATCTTTAGGTTGGTGAAGGGTGTGAAATATTCCGGGGATTACCAAATAAGACATAGAGACATGAAGTGGGCAAATGCTTGTGAAAAAAAAAGACGCTGATAGACTTGCTCAAAGGAGACTTTCCACAAACCTTCAATTTGTAAAAACAAACAAAAAACTCCACAATATCTGTGAAGCACAATAAAAATAGTTACATCTGTGTGAGTTTTAAGATACCTTAGTAAGGTTTCAAAGTACATATGCTGGGGCAATGTCATTCCTTAAGATATGAGAAGATGGATGTGGTAATATTTTCCTCTCCAAAATGATGGCTGCTGTGTTTGGTCCACTTTTTCTTTTAATAGATTCAACCTCCCGCAGTGATAAATTATACTGGTTATGATTTTAGTTTTATAGTAGAATGATGACTCTCTTAAAACCACCCTTAGAAAGGCTAACAGTCTCTGATGACTATAATTAAATATATATTTGAGTATAATTAAACATACATTTGAAAACTAAGATGATAATTCTTTAGGGAAACTAAGTGAATCCCCCATGTCTTGCTTCTCTCAGCATGTTATTGTTCAGTAGAACTCTCTCTCTTTTGTTTTTCTAACAATGCTTGCCCCTTGTGGTTAGGAACTTAAATTGTTTGTGAGTATGGTTTCATTCATTCTTCCACATATACAATAAGCATTTAATTGGACAGTTGTGCATACTCAAGTGTGATGGTTTAATAATTATTTAACAACCAAATTAACATTATTAATTTAAACTAATCTGTCACGGTCATTATGCAACCTGAGGAAACAGAAGGGGTAAAAATAGTTCCTTTTATACAATTGGTTTTTTACCAGTTCATTTCAAGAGTACATATAAACATTAGAGAGAATATAACCATATTTCATGATCACAAAGACAGCAAAAACAAGGTGGTCGTATAGCTTTCATGTTATCACGCCTCCACACAGTCCCTATAGGAAACAGGGAGGCAGAAATTTCTTTCACTTCAACATCCTGTTATTGAAATTTCTCTGAAAACGATTTGCTTTTTCAAAATACAGAAGCAAATGTTTTGGGATTGTACACTCTGACATCCCTCTGTTGTCTCAATAAAAGATTAATTTGTGGTCCTTGCCTCCCCTTTGTTACTTTAGTGGTTTAATACTCCTCATGATAGAATCAGTTAACAACAAAAAAAAAAATCTTGAGTCTTTTCAGGGGTGTTTTCAAGAGCTCCATGCTCCTTGGCTAGTTTCTGTCCTCCAACACAGAGGCAAAGGCTGCAAAGACTGCTTGGTCCCCAACTGATCCCAGGATTCTGTTGTATAAACTTATTCGTATAAGGGTGGGTTATTCCCTGAACTGTGGTTGTCTAAGAGGGCCAAGACTGGTCTACCCCGGAGTCTCCCATTCTCTGTGGCCTGCCTACTCTACCCCCATAAAGGGGAGGAGCCAAGTATCACATTTCCAGATCACCTGGATGTATTTGCAGTTAAGACACTGCAACTAAGAATACATAAATCAGTTAGGAGAAGTCAATTACAAATATATAAACAAATCTTTGCACTTTTTAACTCAAAATTTCTTGAGCACCAATTAAGTACCAGGCACAGTCTAAAGAGCTGAGAAATCAGATAGTTAAGCATCTATATCTTCCCTCCAAACACCTTACTGATCAGGAGAAAAACACTTTAATATGAGACAATAACAACTATAATCAAAATATAGATAAACTGTTAATGGAGGGAGCACACAGGAGGGAGGGATTCATTAAAGTGGGGCAGATTATTTAGAAAAGTTTCAGAGAAAAGGTGAGTATTAATCAGGTCATAAAGGACCAAGGGTATTTCATGAGGACATTAAATAGCATGGGATGATCAGGAAATTCAAGATGGCTAATATATTAGGATCACTAAAGTATAAGAAAGAGCAAAGAAAGATGAGGGTGGATAGGACACATTGAAGAAGTCTTAAAAGCAATGCTTAAAAAGCTAGCTATTGTTAAAAGATGCCAGGAAGCCAAACCCACCCCTTTGAAAACTGTTTGTTTTTTTTAAAAAAACAGAAAAGAATCAAGCGCCATGTTTGACTTTCCCTATACAACATAACTGCTGGTTAAACCAAGGGCAGAATAAGAAGAGTTTCTCTTGATAGGTGAGTTCTGGCTGATACTATCCATGAAGAAAGAATGATGGGATAAAAATACCACTGATTCACAACCCATAATGGACTAATGCATCCAGGGTCCAAGCATCAGTGGGTACTAACCTCATGAAAAAAGAGATGAAGTCACTTTATAGGCCTCCCAATGAAAGAAAACAACTCTGTCCATGAAATAGTCTTCCCCCAAAACCAAAACCAAAGACCTAACTTAAATCTGGCCATATCCCTAATGTACAGAAAATACACCACAAAGATACTCTCAGCAAAATTCAAACTGAGAAATTTTATAAGGCAAACAATCCATTTTTTTTTTCTTGCACTTTTACAGAAAAAAAGAGATATGAGAGGATCTACAGACTTGTTGTTATTCAGTCACTAAGTCTTGTCCAATTCTTAGTGACATCATGAACTGTAGCATGCCATGTTGCCTGGAGAAGCTATAGATTAAAAATGACCTAAAAGACATTTCTACAAATTACAAAATGTGAGCCTTACTTGGGGCCTCATTCAAACAAACTGTAACAACAAAAAGAAAATTTATGAATTTTTATTCTATTGCAAATTTGCCCAATGACTAGATATTTGATATTATGAATTATTAATTTGCTCAGATGTGATAGGATATTTTAGTTCTGTTTTTTAAAAGTTCGTATCTTTCAGAGATTCACACTGAAATATCTATGAGTGAATCAATATGACATCTAGGACTTTATTAAAATTTTTCTGGGGGAAGAGTAGATGATACTACTGTTGAAACAAGAATGGTCAGCTGTTAATAACTGCTGAAGCTGAGAGATGAATGAACAGGGAGGTTCATTATACTATTCTGCATATTTTGTGTATATTTGAAATTCTCCATAATAAAAGAAAAGAGAGAACTTAGTATTTAGCATACATAGGATCTGAGTTTTTGAAATAATGAGATACTCTTTAAAAATAGTGATATTAAAGATATTTTGAAAATGACCCAAAGTACCATTTTAACTAGTTGTTTTAGATTCTTTCACATATCTCCTTCCAGAATCTATGTTTTAGATAGTTATATAGAGAAGGGTGATCTGGTCCCATCACTTCATGGGATATAGATGAGTAAACAGTGGAAACAGTGTCAGACTTTATTTTTCTGGGCTCCAAAATCACTACAGATGGTGAATGCAGCCATGAAATTAAAAGACGCTTACTCCTTGGAAGGAAAGTTATGACCAACCTAGATAGCATATTCAAAAGCAGAGACATTACTTTGCCAACAAAGGTCTGTCTAGTCAAGGCTATGGTTTTTCCTGTGGTCATGTATGGATGTGAGAGCTGGACTATGAAGAAGGCTGAGCGCTGAAGAATTGATGCTTTTGAACTGTGGTGTTGGAGAAGACTCTTGAGAGTCCCTTGGACTGCAAGGAGATCCAACCAGTCCATTCTGAAGGAGATCAGCCCTGGAATTTCTTTGGAAGGAATGATGCTAAAGCTGAAACTCCAGTACTTTGGCCACCTCATGTGAAGAGTTGACTTATTGGAGAAGACTCTGATGCTGGGAGGGATTGAGGGCAAGAGGAGAAGGGGACGACAGAGGATGAGATGGCTGGATGGCATCACTGACTCGATGGATGTGAGTCTCAGTGAAGTCTGGGAGTTGGTGATGGACAGGGAGGCCTGGCATGCTGTGATTCATGGGGTGGCAAAGAGTTGGACACGACTGAGCGACTGATCTGATCTGATCTGATAGAGAAGGGTCTGAGACTAGAAAGAGACAAGTAAGCAGTGATTGTCCAGGGAGAGATTATAGAATAGAAAGGAAACTGGGAATGGCAAATTAAGGTTGATAGAGGAAGATCAGTTGTTGGAGGAGACTCACAGAGAATGGTTAGAGGGGTCAGGGCAGATATAACAGGGCAAGGAATAGAACAGAAAAGCAAGTCAAAGATGCCAGAAAGGTAAAATCCAATGCTTAGAAGATGTTATCTACATAAGAATCTGGAAGGCACTGGTGACCTTTACCGGTGGCAGCTTTAAGGATAATTTTTAAAAGCCAAACCACAATGTGTTGAGGAATGAGCTTTTGAGATGTCGGTCAGTAGGAAAGGAAGTGAAGAGATTATAGCATGAAGAGCATCAGGGTTAACTGGAGAGCTAGAGGCTGTATGAGAGGCTGATTGGTGTAAAAGATGCTGTACTCTCTTCATCACTGTTGTAGAAGAGACTAAGGGGAACAACAGGACACAGAGGCAGATACAGAAGATACTGGAGGGTAGAAGAAGGAAATGGCAACCCACTCCAGTGTTCTTGCCTGGAGAATCCCAGGGACGGGGGCTGCCATCTATGGGGTCACACAGAGTCGGACACGACTGAAGTGACTTAGCAGCAGCAGCAGGAGGGAGTAGGACCCAACTCAAGTTCTACCTGGTAAGAATATCAGCTTGTCCAAGGAAAGGCTTCATTTATACTGGAGGTTTTTAAAGCTCTTTCCATGTTTTTATTACTAAACAATATTAAGGCCTCTGATTTGTCAGATATCTAAATGTGCCATTTTCTGTTTTATCCATATCATGATTTATTTTTTCCCCTGAAATATACCAAGCCATGATTACTCTGGTTGGTGTCTTCCCCATGACAATCAAGGATGACCAGGGAACAGGTCTATCAAATCTTCCACCAACTAATCTCTGTAATACCCACCGAGACTAACACACTATCCTCACTTAGACATGACATGAGGCTTTTCAAGGAGATTCTGCTGAGGATGTGAAATGTAAGGGCCATTCATTCAACAAAGAGACATAGAGTGAGAGGCAGGACCAGGAGGTCTCATGCCTAGTGGGTAAAACCACTCATTCAGTTCAGTTCAGTTCAGTCGCTCAGTCGTGTCCAACTCTTTGTGACCCCATGAATCGCAGTGTGCCAGGCCTCCCTGTCCATCACCATCTCCCAGAGTTCACCCAAACTCACGTCCATAGAGTCGGTGATGTCATCCAGCCATCTCATCCTCTGTCGTCCCCCTCTCCTCCTGCCCTCAATCCCTCCCAGCATCAGGGTCTTTTCCAATGAGTCAACTCTTCACATGAGGTGGCCAAAGTATTGGAGTTTCAGCTTTAGCATCAGTCCTTCCAAAGAACACCCAGGACTGATCTCCTTTAGAATGGACTGGTTGGATCTCCTTGCACTCATTAGGAAGCAGATAAAAATGTTCAAGTGGAGAAGAGTTTGAGAAAAGGAGTGAAGGATGTGTGAAGGGTTATAAACTGTTGCAACTGGACATGACAATGGCACACCAACCAGATGCCTACCTCCTGAGGGCCTTTGGGGGGGGGCAATGAGAGCATCCTGATCTTGGGCAGGTTATAAAACCTGGTCTCAAGGTCTCCCCTGCAAAAGACAAGTTGTAAAAGGAAATTTCCAAAGTCTTCCTGCTTTTAAAAATGCTAGGATGTTTTAAAGGGTAAAATAAATGCTGTATTAAAAATAGATGTTCATGGTTTCCAAATTTGGTCTTATATCTTTAAAAGAGTACATAGTAAGCCGTGGAGGGATTTCTAAAAAGAGAAGAGAGACAACAAAGCTATTAATATGATGCAGATAAAAAGACAGGCAACGTGGAACACATCACCACCTTCCTTTAAACCTTAGTTTGGGGAGAGGGATCTGAGATTCACTGGTCTTGTTGTACAATCCAAGGAGGACTGTGCATGGCTTATCTTTAAAAATGGAGAGGAGGGACTTTCCTGACTGATGGTCCAGTGACGAACACTCAGCACTCCCAGTGCAAGGGGTCCAGGTTCAATCCCTGGTCAGGGAACTAGATGCCATATGTCACAACTAAGAATTTGCATGCTGTGACTAAAAAAGATCTCACATATCACAACTAACACCTGGTACAGCCAAATAAACAAATACTGTTTTAAGTATGAAAAAATAAAACAAAAAACTGGAGAAGTGACTTGTTGCATGTTTCTGAAAGTTCGTTGCCGGACAGTAAATGCAAGCTTCATAAGCAAGTGTAAGGCATGACTCTCACCTAAGGTTATCAGATAACCTAGCACTTTAAACGGAGAAGGCAATGGCACCCCACTCCCGTACTCTTGCCTGGAAAATCCCGGATGGAGGAGCCTGGTGGGCTGCAGTCCATGGGGTCGCTAAGAGTCGGACACGACTGAGCGACTTCACTTTCACTTTTTCGCTTTCATGCATTGGAGAAGGAAATGGCAACCCACTCCAGTTTTCTTGCCTGGAGAATCCCAGGGGCAGGAGAGCCTGGTGGGCTGACGTCTATGGGGTCACGCAGAGTCGGACACGACTGAAGTGACTTAGCAGCAGCAGCAGCAGCACTTTAAAATAACCCATCATGGGACTTCCTTGGCCATCCAGTGGTTAAGACTCTGTGATTCCAGTGTAGGGGATATGAGTTCGATCCCTATGAGGGGAACTAAGATCCCGCATGCTGGGTGCAATGTGGCCAAAAAATAAATAAATAAAATAATCCATCAAAAGATCAGAAACAAGTTTGATGTTCACCTTTAATTAAAATAAGCCCGGAGAATAACGAGAAAGAAGAGGAAACGTGAAAATAGAGTGAGCACTTTACAACTCTGAAAATTTGTCAGATCACCTCATGTAGAATCTGTCAGATACTAAACATTTTAACCAAGGGTGGACTTTCAGCAACACTCTGCTTTGATTCACAACATGATCTAAGGTTAGGCCAAGTGGAAAGTGACACCTTAGAAAAAGTACTGAAATTAAAAATACACGATGACCGTGGATTATAAATCACTAAATTCCTAGACCGCAGCTTTGCCTCTTAATCTTTACAACAACACCTACCAACACTGGGTCTTCATAGAACACTATTAGTAAATTACTAAACAAAAACGTTAAGTCTTTGTCTATGACATATTTAAAATTTTTGCATGAATTAATACCTGAGTGGAAGTTTGCATTCATAATCTCATCATTATCATTAAAATCCACATTTTACAGCCGACCACTAGAAAGTTGATTTGGTTTCATCTTTAGATTCCAAGTTGATGCTGGAGGGCCATGCCTCTCCTAGGCCCAGGATGCAGGCCCAGGGATGGCCATGTTCTAGGACAAGGGAACTCTACATTCCTAATAGTTTCAAAGGACTAGATCTGGTAGACAGAGTGCCTAAAGAACTAAGGATGGAGGTTTATAACACTGTATAGGAGGTGGTGACCAAAACCATCCCAAGAAAAAGAAATGCAAGAAAGCAAAGTGGTTGCCAAAGGAGGCTTTACAAATAGCTGAGAAAAGATAAGAAGAAAAAGGCAAAGGAGAAAAAGAAAGATATACCCATTTAAATGCAGAGTTGTAAAGAATAGCAAGGAGAGATAAGAAAGTCTTCTTAAGTAAACAATGCAAAGAAATAGAGGAAAACAATAGAATGGGAAAGACCAGAGAGCTCATTAAGAAAATTGGAGATACTAAGGGAACATTTCACACAAAGGTGGGCACAATAAAGGACAGAAATGGTATGGACCTAACAGAAGCAGAAGATATTAAGAAGAGGTGGCAAGAATACACAGAAGAATTATACAAAAAAGGTCTTAATGACCCAGATAACCATGATGGTGTGGTCACTCACCTAGAACCAGACATCCTGGAGTGTGAATTCAAGTGGGCCTTAGGAAGCATCGCTATGAACAAAGCTAGTGGAGGTGATGGAATTCCAGCTGATCTATTTCAAATCCTAAAAGATAATGCTGTTAAAGTGCTTCATTCAATATGCCAGCAAATTTGGAAAACTCAGCAGTGACCACAGGACTGAAAAAGGTTAGTTTTCATTCCAATCCCAAAGAAAGATAATGCCAAAGAATGTTCAAACTATCATACAATTGTGCTCTTTTCACATGCTGGCAAGGTAATGCTCAAAATCCTTCAAGCTAGGCTTCAGCTGTATGTGATCTGAGAATTTCCAGATGTACAAGCTGGACTTAGAAGAGGCAGAGGAACTAACCAGAGATCAAATTGCCAACATCTGTTGGATCATAGAAAAAGCAAGAGAATTCTAGAAAAACATCTATTTCTGCTTCATTGACTATGATAAAGTCTTTGACTGTAAGTACAATCTTAAGACAATACAATGTGGTAGATGGGAGCTCACACAGTCACACTGGCCAGATCCTAGCCTTGGTATAATGTGTAAGAAAAAAGCTAGTAAATCAGTACATCAGTAAGTACCCTTGGATAGAATCTAAAGAACCACCACTTCTCAATATATTCTGTAATTCTACTGCTTTGAAAATGATATAAAGCATGAGTTGATCAGCACTGTGGAAATCAAAGCCAGCTCACTGCACGCATTATTCATAGCCAAGAACCCAAGTGCTGTGGCTTTATTGTTGTTTAGTGACTAAGCCATGTCCTATTCTTTTTGACCCCATGGACTGTAGTACACCAGGCTCCTCCGTCCTCCACTATTTCCTGGAGGTTGCTCAAATTCATGTCCATTGAGTCAGTGATGTCATCCAACCATTTTATCCCCTGCTGCCCCCTTCTCCCTTTGCCTTCAATCTTTCCCAGCATCAGGGTCTTTTCCAATGAGTACATGACTAATACATCCTACTTCTTATTCCTTGCCTTTCACTGAACTGTGGTACCACTGTCAGGGGGTCAGAGGAAGCCAGAAGGTCAGAGAGTTAATGCTGCTAATTAGACTTTTTTCTTGAAAGATTTAATCAGTCCCACAGTGGTTTTCATTTGATGCAATTTCTTTCTTTCTCAACAAGGTGTAATCGATGGTACAGCACATGGGCTTTGGCATGGTTGAGACCTGGATTCAAATTCTAGTCCTGCTGCTTTCACATAGTAACATGAGGGGGGGAAATCTATCTCACATATTATACAGAATAAATAGGCTGCAGAGTGAAATGTGACTAGGACATGCCTCACGAAGTCGAGTTCAATTAAGGTTTCCTTCATTTCTGACAAACCAGTTTGATAAATTAACTGCAGGGATTCGTACGTAAGAGCTCTCTTCATTTCCAGTAAGGTCTACACAGATTTGTCTATATTTGTTCCTTCGATCATAAACTGCCTTCTCCAGACTTCCCTGGTGGTGCAGTGGTTAAGGATCCATCTGCCAATGCAGGGGACATGGGTTCAACCCCTAGTCTGGGAAGATCCCATATGCAATGGGGCAACTAAGCCCATGGGCCACAACTACTGGAGCCCACGAGCCTACGCTCAGCATGAAGAGAATCCACCACAGTGAGAAGGCGTGCAATGCAACTAGACAATTGCCTCCACTCACCACAACTAGAGGAAGCCTACACACAGCACCGAAGACCCAGTGCAGCCAAAAAAAAGAAAAGAAAAGAAAAAGAACACCTTCTCCTACCCACCTATACCCGAACCCCACTAATGCATGCCTCCCTTCCTTCAAAACTCAGCCTAAATTCCAATGCTGTACCATCAGTACCACCTAATACAGTGTTTGTATACAGGAGTACCTACCACATAAATATTTTCAAATGTCATTAAATAAGACAAATGTAATCAAAGAACACTAAAACCAAACATGTTTAGAAGGAAATGTTTGTAGTTACTCAAAAGGACATGATGATTTTATCATATTTAAAGCAAAAACAGGAGAAGAGTCAGAAAATCAAGCAAGGGTCAACAATTTAATTTTCAAAAAAACCAGTCCTGTGATTCTAAACACTCAGGTCTTAAATCAGGGCACTCTAGTAATTACCTTACTTATTTACTTGAGTAACATCTGAGGACCCCATACATATATTTTCTTCCCATGACCAAGCAAGGCAAGGAAATTTCCTTTTCTCTGTGTCACCGACTCGGACAATTTCTCCCTATCCCAAGCCCCCACCATCCCCATCCCCCACATCTTCAGAATTCAAAGGCAAAGCCTGTTGTCTTCACATACTTCAGTAAATGCTTTTCCATTTTCTTTCACCTAATAGAAGGATCTTTGACTTTATCTGGGAACATCTCACTGTGCAGTCACCTTTAGTGACCTAAAGAAGCCTCTTAGGGGTAATTTTTCTTTGTGGACCTTGACACTGCCTTGAAAGTTTACAGTCATAAATTGTTACCCACTGAGAACAATTTCTCAAACTTGGTTAAATAATTACATAGACACCAAAAGAAAACCACCCTCTACCTAAATCCACTGCATTATCTTGTCTCCTAATTCAAAGAAAGCCCAGTCGATGTTTTGAATACCTTAGAGGCATTGTAACATGAAGTTACAAAATGGAACTAGAAGATTCAAAAGAATCTTCAAACTGGAGGACAGCATTTGTTATTTGGTGGCACCTTCTGGGAAAGCCAAAAATTACAGCTCAGCTGTGTTAAACACAAATTCTCACACAGAAGTAAGGTGGGGAAACTTCTGAGAGCTGGGAACCAGTGCTGATGATGCATTACAATAATGTTAAAATTCAGAACTACGAGGGTCGGTTTTATTTTAAGTGAATATGTGTATGAAGTGAGAGGTCCCTGGATGTTTCATTGCACATCCCTCAGTTCTGACTGTGCATGCCAAACCCACCCACGAAGACAACCTGTCACCTCCTGAAGGCTGTTGGTAGAGCCCAAACAAATGGAGAGGTCAAAGAAACAGGATTCATAAATGAAATAAGAAATACGGTATCAAAGGCTTCATCGAAACACACACACACGAGACTTCCCTGGTGGTCCAGTACTTAAGATTCTGCACTTCCACGGCAGGAGGCAGGGGTTTTGATCCCCGACTGGGGAACTAAGATCACCCATGCCAACCAGAGTTGGCCAACACACAAATAAACACAAAAGGCTTTCACAGCAATGATGCCAATTTCATGAAGCACATCTCTGTAATCACAATGTGAATTCCTGGAACAGTAAGATCTGTCTCATCCCTGAATCCTCTTGAGTGCATCCTCTACCAAGTAGGATCAAATTCTGGCTCTACTTTAAACATGGTGATGTTGGGCAAGTTTCTTAATCTTTGAGCCTCAGTTTCCCCATCTATAAAATGGGAATAATGAGTCTTTCACAGAGTTGTTTTGAGAGTTAAGTGAGTTAAAACAAGTGAAGTACTTAGAAGGGTGACTGGCACATAGAAAGCACTGAAGGAAAGTTTAGCTACAAATATCAGGCATCCTGATGACATGGTAAAGCTAGTTGTGCAAATACCACGTTGAGTCACATCCTTGTTTGTGTCTAGATGACAGATGGGACAATGACATAAAAATCATGGGTCCTAGGATAAGAAACAATAATGCACTGAACAAGCAAAGCAGCTGCCTTGAAGGAGGCTCACAAAATTTACTGGGAGAGAGAAAATTCAATACAAGCAAGTGAAAATGGTGAGTGCTGGCAATTCTTGATGACAACCTACTCTTCAATGATAGGGCCCCCTGTCTGTTCATGACCCTCAGCTACCTAAGGGCTTCTAAGGAATAATTTAACTTAAAAACTGAAAAACCAGTGGGGCATGGTATAGCACCCAAACAAGGAAGAGAAAGAGCCTCTTAGTTTTTTGTTTTAATATATCTGGTTTAATTGTTTCAAATCCTTTTTGGAATAAATGAGGAATGTGGCTGAACAAAGGACCAGTGGACTGGCTAGGCTGTGCCTCCTCCATCTGATCACATTGAACACAGACAGCAGACAACAGCCAACCAAGCATTAGGAAACAGGTCAGGTGCAATGTCTCCTGGCATCCAACAAAGTTACCTTTCGGCCAATGATGTTAAAGAATATTCTACCCCAGGGCTACATCTACAGAGGAGAAGTACACGCCTTTAGGTACTGTTTACTTCCAGTTATAATATGCAGAGGATAGGAGTCCAGAACAAGAGAGCACCCCCTCCCCAGAGGGTCAGGGCAGCCCTTTAATGAATGGCCTCTCCAGCTGCTCACTCACCATCCTTACAGACTTTACAGCTCTTGCATGTGCTGGAATTACAAGTCATTAAAAAGCCACTTTGAAAGCACAATAAAGACCTTCTTCTCTGACTGCCACAACGTTCCATCACATAAAAACCTGAGGCCAGTGCTTCAACAGCAGGACATTTACTGCCAGCTCCAGACAGTGTAAGCAGGGCAGGGGACAGGGCGGGGCCAGAGGAAATGAGGCACCACAAAAGCGGGGCTGGTGGGGGGAGTAAAGGGAGGAGAGTTTCTTTTTCCTTCTTCCTTTTTTCCTTTGCAAAGAAACTTTCTACTAAGCTGGTTTGAAGTCTTTACTCTGTATCTGAACCACCAACCACCCTCGGGAAAACCCACTCCATCTGATGAGATTTCATTGTTCTTTGTCAAGATTTTATCTAAGAAAACACTGGTAAGCCAAACTATCAAGATATGATTAAAATTTCATTTCTCACACTGCCAAATGTAGTTTGCCTATTTACAAGGAAATGTAGTCTGCCCATTTACAAGGAAACATAATAAAAACTTTTAACTTCTGTACTTTTAAATTACGATTAAATCTCTACAAAGAAAGATTAAAAAAAAAAAGTGAAGGCAATGATAAGGAAATTACTGCCATAACTGAATCTGATCATAAATGGTTATTTTGCTTTTCTTTTACTGTTTTTCCCTCTTTTCTGCCATGAATACCAAACTTCCTCATATCACAAAACAACATCAACTCAATAAACTTCCCTTTAGAAGCAGAGTTACATGAAAAAGAAAAACTAAGGAACTACAGTTAAAGGATTTGTTTTTATTCTAAATTAACGTTTCAACAGGTTAATGAAAAACAGAATTACAAACTTTTAGTTGACCCAGATACACTCAGATCCTTATCCTTTCTTGCTGCTAGTTAGTGCCAGTTACTAGGAAGAACAATCACTTGCCACAAGTGACCATTATGGCTACAAAAAGATGAATTCTTCAACCAAGAACAGCTTTACTCTAATGGAATTACCTAAGTTCTTAAATGCAAAATATTCTTAATGCTGACATTTACATACACAACAAAAACAGGCCCTTATCATGTTTTCAGTCTTGTTAAATGTTCACCCACTATAAAAACAGGCCTTCTGCCTCCCTCCCTTCTCCCTTCTCCCAGCTTCCACCTCCCAAATTCTGTAAAGGAAAATTATTGATGGACTTTCATGTGACAATTTTAGGTTTCTTTATAAAATGAGAAGCATTTCAGGAATTTCAAATCCTATTTAAAAATTACTCTTTCAGTCATATTAATAGTAATCCAAAGATAAATCATTTCTTAGGATGTCTTCTTTTAATAGTAATAGCAAAAAAAAAAAAAAATCTACCAAGTGCCTACCAATGCAGTTCTAGGTAAGCCCTAGCCCTTTATTTCATTTAATTAAAAAGCTAAAAAGATCCTGGGAAACTTTGGCTTAACTTTTGATTTAATACTGAGATTCTCTGTCCTGTATTTTTCCAGTTACCATATTGTACGTGCACATAACTATCAAGGCCGTGTACCTCCTCAACGCAAAATCCAGGGCAAAGTGACATATATTTCAAGTGCTTTTTTCCCTTTAAAACATTTAACCCACACTTGAAAATGTATACTAGAATTCCAAAGCATTTCTGAATATAAAAAAATCTCCTTCAAAGCTATAGGTAATAAGGACTGCCAGAAGCCAAATCATGGAACAATAAATAGCTCATAACATTTTTTGGTTAGTGTATTAAATGCTTTACCTAAATTGACTATTTTCACAATAATCCTGAAAAGTAGAGGCAATATCTCTATTTCACAAAAGTAAAAAATAAAGAAAAGAAAATCAGAAATATAGAAGGTCAAATTATTTGCTCAAGATTACCGGTAGAGCTGGGATTCAAAACACAGCTTATCTGACTCACAGATTTAGAGAACAAACTCATAGTTGCTAGAGGGGAAGAATAGTGGGGAGGGATAGTAGGGAGTTTGGGATGGATGTGTACACACCCCTATATTTAAAACGAATAACCAACAAGGACGTACTGTATGGCACAGGGAACTCTGCTCAGCGTTATGCGGCAGCCTAGTGGAAAGGAGTTTGGGGGAGAATGGATACATGTACATATATGGCTTGAGCCCTTTTACTGTCTACCTGAGACTATCAGAACATTGTTAATTGGCTATGCTGCTGCTGCTGCATCACTTCAGTCATGTCCGACTCTGTGCGAGCCCATAGACGGCAGCCCACCAGGCTCCCCGGTCCCTGGGATTCTCCAGGCAAGAACACTGGAGTGGGTTGCCATTCCCTTCTCCAATGCATAAAAGTGAAAAGTGAAAGTGAAGTCGTTCAGTCGTGTCCGACTCCCAGCGACCCCATGGACTGCAGCCTACTATACAAAATAAAAAGTTTATTAAAAAAACAACAGCAGCCTGTCTGACACCAGAGTACAGACTCCTAATTACTTGATTACTACCTCCCTACCCACATGCACATCAACAAATAAATGATTCCTCAAAAATCATACAGGCATATAAACCAAGGATGCACTTCTTTTTTCTCTACTCACATACAAAGTATATACAAACCAGGGACTTCTCTGGTGGTCTAGTGGTTAACAATCCACCTTCTAATGCAGGGGACATGAGTTCAGTCTCTGGTAGGGGAACTAAGATCCCACATGCCATAGAGCAACTAAGCTCACAAACTGCAAACTTCTGAGTGCATGCCGCAAGTGGGGAGCCAGTGCTCTGCAACAAAAGACCTCATGTGTCGCAGCTAAGACCCAATACAGCCAAATAAAAAAATAAATATTTTTTAAAAACCAAAGTATATAAAAATCATAACCAAGAAACATACGATGAGAATCAAATGAAGAAACATACGAATCAACAATCTAAGCTTCCTAATCCATCTTAACAGCATTGATTTTTATTTTTTATATAAAACCCAAATCTAACTTAATTATAGAAAAGCTTTTTTTAAAAAATTCTTCCTTTTAATCCTAACTATCCTGTGCCAAGACAAGATACTTTCTTTACAGACATACCAGGTGAATAACCTTTTTCCCCTGGCCCTTCCCAATTGGTTCAATTTCTTTTTGTATCCTTCTACTGTTCCCAAAGTCCATGATCTCTGCCTGCTATGTGTTAAATTACCCTCTACCCGGCCCTCCACCAATGAACATAAATCTGACTGATGTTCAAATAATGAAGCTGGAAAGGTCCTCAGACAGATCAGGTCATCTGATCCTACTTACTCAAATGCAGACAGGCTCACCACCAGGACAATGGGAATGGTGTCCTTGAAGGTGGGTCTGTCCCAAGCTATCCAATCAATTGCTTGCCAAGGGAGGCTAGGGGTAGCTTGCTGCTGCTGCTGCTGCTGCTAAGTCACTTCAGTCATGTCCGACTCTGTGCGATCCCATAGACAGCAGCCCACCAGGCTCCCCTGTCCCTGGGATTCTCCAGGCAAGAACACTGGAGTGAGTTGCCATTTTCTTCTCCAATGCATGAAAGTAAAAAGTGAAAGTGAAGTCGCTCAGTCGTGTCCAACTCTCAGCGACCCCATGGACTGCAGCCTACCAGGCTCCTCCATCCATGGGATTTGCCACGCAAGAGTACTGGAGTGGGGTGCCATTTAGTGCTCTCCATTACAATTGCTTCCTGTTCCTTTCGTCTTAACCACAGAAGGGTTACCAGGTAGCAGAAAGGCCAAACACAAGCTAACTTAACCAGTGGAGAAAGAGAATTTCAGCCCTCTTTCATCCTCCTTTGCAAACATACAGTCTTTTGGACCCTGGCTTACTTGAAACAACTTTTAGTCAATTCTTTTCTGTTCTACCACCTATATGTAGAATATTAAACCAATAGCAGCAACAATGAAAGCACTACTAGAGAACCAATAAGGAAAGTACAGCTGTTGGATTTTACACCCAAATAACCCCAAAATGAGGCACACCAAAGGCTAACAGAGTTTTGCCAAGAGAGCGCACTGGTCATAGCAAACACCCTCTTCCAACAATACAAGAGACAACTCTACACATGGACAATACCAAAATCAGATTATATTCTTTACAGCTGAGGATGGAGAAGCTCTATACAGTCAGCAAAAACAAGACTGGGAGCTGACTGTGGCTCACATCATGAACTCCTTATTGCAAAATTCAGACTTCAATTGACAAAATTAGGGAAAACCACTAAACCATTCAGGTATGACCTAAATCAAATCCCTTCAATTATATAGCAGAAGTGACAGATTTAAGGGATTAGATCTGATAGACACAGTACCTGAAGAACTATGGACAGAGGTTCATAACATTGTATAGGAAGAGGTGATCAAAACCATCCCCAAGAAAAGGAAATGCAAAAAGGCAAAATGGCTGTCTGAGGAGGCCTTACAAATAGCTGAGAAAAGAAGAGAAGTGAAAAGCAAAGGAGAAAGGAAAGATACATCCATCTGAATGCAGAGTTCCAAATAGCAAGGAGAGATAAGAAAGCCTTCCTCAGTGATCAATGCATAGAAATAGAGGGAAACAATAGAATGGGAAAGACTAGAGAACTCAAGAAAATTAGACATACCAAGGGAACATTTCACGCAAGCCAGAGAGTTCCAGAAAAACATCTACTTCTGCTTTACTGACTATGCCAAAGTCTTTGACTATGTGAATCGCAATGAACTGTGGAAAATTCTTGAGATGGGAATACCAGACCACCTTAAACTGCCTTCTGAGAAATCTGTATGCAGGTCAAGAAGCAACAGTTAGAACCGGACATGGAACAATGGACTGGTTCCAAATCGAGAAAGGAGTATGTCAAGGCTATATATTGTTACCCTGCTTATTTAACTTATATGCAGAGTACATCATGTGAAATGCCAAGCTGGATGAAGCACAAGCTGGAATCAAGATTGCCAGAAGAAATATCAATAACCTCAGATATGCAGATGAAACCACTCTATTTTTAGTATATGTGCTGCCGAAGCGAGCACCAGATGACACCACCCTTATGGCAGAAAGCAAAGAGGAACTAAAGAGCCTTTTGATGAAAGTGAAAGAGGAGAGTGAAAAAGTTGGCTTAAAACTCAACTTTCAAAGAATGAGGATCATGGCGACTGGTCCCATCACTTCATGGCAAATAGGTGGGGAAACAATGGAAACAGTGACTGACTTTACTTCTTTGGGCTCCAAACTCACTGCAGATGGTGACTGCAGCCGTGAAGTTGCAGCCGTAAAAGATGCTTGTTCCTTGGAAGAATAGCTATGACAAACCTAGGCACATATTAAAAAGCAGAGACCTTACTTTGCCAACAAAGGTCCATCTAGTTAAAGCTAGGGCTTTTCCAGTAGTCATGTATGGATGTGAGAGATGGACCATAAAAAAAGCTGAGCATGAAAGAATTGATCCTTTTAACTGGGTTGTTGGAGAAGACTCTTGAGAGTCCCTTGGACTGCAAGGAGATCAAACCAGTCAATTCTTAAGGAAATCAGTTCTGAATAGTCACTGGAAAAACCAATGCTGAAGCTGAAACTCCAATACTTTGGCCACCTGATGCAAAGAACTGACTCGCTGGGAAAGATCAAAGGCAGGAGGGGAAGGGGACGACAGAAGATGAGATGGTTGGCTGGCATCACCGACTGAATGGACATGAGTTTGAGCAAACTCCGGGAGTTGGTGATAGACAGGGAAGTCTGGCATGCTGCAGTCCTTGGGCTTGCAAAGAGTCGGACACAACTGAGCAACTCAACTGAATACCCAAATGTTTTTAGAGGCTTTCCTTGTATGATATGTAAACTACTACAAAAACCCCTGTTATGATTGCTGGATAGGTGGCTCTAATATGTCATGAGCCATCTTAAAAATTTCCTATCTATCAAACGGAATTTCAACTCTAACTCTTCATTCCAGAAGGTTTTTCAAGATATTGCTTTGGATAAATTTATCAAGTTGAACATGAAATTTAGGAAAAGTTGTATCTTAAAAATTACATATGAAAGGGAGGGAGCAAGAATCAAACAAAACTAAGAATACACAGAGTTAGCTAAAGAGGAAGACCATTTGTGATAACTTCATGTAGAAAGCTCATTCATTCCATGGTGCTTTATGGGGACTTCCCTGGTGGTCCAGTAGTTAAGATCAGCCTTCCAATGCAGGGGACATGGGCACAATCCCTGCCAGGAGACTAAAACCCACATCCTGCAGGGCAACTAAGCCCAAGTGGCAACTACTGAGCCCGTGCTCTAGAGCCCGAAAGCTGCAACTACTGAAGCCCGAGAGCCACACCCATGATTCAATGCAACCAAATAAAAAAGGATTTTTTTAAAAAATAGTGTTTTATTCATGTTATTTGGTCTTCTCACAAATCAGCAAATATTCAAGAAAGGTGCATTTCAAAATTTTGATGACCTACTACTGTTAAGAAATATACACACAGTCTCTAAAATAAAAATTTCACAAACCATTACTTACCATACTAGTTACAATATATTCTTATTTCCTTTTTTAATGCTGGTGATGACATGCTAAATTGATTTCATGGCTCACTAGTAAATTGCAAACCACAATTGGAAAAACCTCTGTTCTAGAAGAACTACAACAGGACAGAATATGGAGAGACAAAGTTGCTAAACTTGACAATCTTGATAGACTGGTCACACCCCAACAGCATCAAGTCATTTCAGAGTGACTTGAAATAAAAGTCAAACATACCAAAAAAGTTCTGTACTGAGAGCAAGTTTTGAATTAAGAGGAGAGGAATAAAGCAAAGGAGGAAAAACAAATGCTTGTGAAATCCATTGCTATCATCTCCATTTCACAAATGATCACTTTAAAGCCTTTACCAAACACTAGAACAGATTACCCCATCTCCAGTGTTTATATGCTACTCTGCCCATAATCTGATTTAAAATTTTGACATGAGCTCAAAATGCTCTACAGAGAGTAGGGAGGAAGGAGGTGGTCTCTTGATCTGATGCCATGTCCTAAACCTGGCTGCCTTTCTACCCAGACCAATGCAAATGGAGAATCTGCTAAGGCCTCCTAGCCGTTGCCAGCCTTTGAGCTAGGAATTTTGGTGTAGCCTCTCTACGTAACAGAAAGAAAAGTATTCTAAAATGTTCGGCGATTTTTAGCCAGAAGTCTTCCCTGAACATTGTTTAGAAATACTGATATCTCAAAGAGATTAGTGGGACCAATCATGACTGATAAGTAACAGCAGAGGACCAAAGTTAGAGAAAAATGGAAAGTGAGGAAGAGATAACTTCATAGTAAATCATGTTCATTCTCCAGAAATAGAAAAGAATAACTAATAGTACTGTCACTAGAAATGTAGGATCTCCTACATTGGAAGGAGCTTAGAATAGGTAACCTGAAATTCCTTTTCAACTCTAAGAAATCTGTAATTGTAAGTTTAAGTCTTAACATCAAACAATATTTGGGGGGATTATTAGATGGCCAGATGTTCTTTAAGGAACACACAAAAGATAATACTACCAGTCAGCAAACCTTGTAGTGAAGATTATACACTCTTCCCCTTTCCAAATGGGCAGTTATATTATGGGAGGAAAAATTAAATATTTCATTTTCAAAATACCATTATCTGTTTTCATGACACACATATACATCAAAATGTATCAAATCACACATTTAAAATATATAGTATATTGTTATAAAAATTTTGCCTCAATAAAGGTACTAAAAAAGTACACCAATTTTTAGTCTATATAAACTATATAATTCTACTGAACAAAAAGATCAACACTGTAACTGTACCCTAATATTTTGTTTCTTTTTAAAATTTTCTTTCTGATGTATTCTAGTTTCATCACATTCTTCTCACTTTCCTAAATCTGCAGTCACTGAAAAACACAGCAACTAAGTTCTGATGGGCATCTAGATTTTTTAGCTGCTATTCAAATGAGCCATTATTATACTATGGAATATATCTTTCCTTAAACAACTTAAATCATAGCCTGCACATCTGCAGATTCCTTAATGATTTCAATTCCTTCTTTCTATTGGTCAAGCAAATTCATTTCTAGGTCATGTCTCCTTTCTTGCTACCATTTTATGGTGCAACTGTCATTTTTCTTCCTCCACCTTTATCCTGAAGCTATCAAAAAATTAACAAGGGAAAGGAGAAAAAACAAGCAGACTACTCACATCAGACTTAGAGGACATATTCTCTTCCACGTCGGAATCATTGGGATCCACAATATCATCAAATGGTGGTAAAGTTGATTTCTTCTTCTCTGATGTCTCACTTTCAATTTTGACCTTTCCCATCTTGACATGAGATTTATCTTTTATCTGTTTTTTATCAGCAGAACAAGTGAGTATCAGTGGTGGTGCGCTAGAAAAACTTTTAAATAAAGCCTCTGAGCTACTCTTTTTCCTTTTTTTGGCTGAGAGTTCTTCAGAATCTGAAATGGGGGGTCTTTTACTAGGAGCCTTCTTATCTTGCTGTCCACTGGTGATCGTGAGTAAGTTACTGTCGGGTTTTGGCTCTTTTGACATGGGTTTCGGTTCCTTGAAGGCCATCTTAGGAACGATTTTTTCTTCTTTCAGTGGCTTATTTTCTTTGGGTTTCTTAGAGGATTCTTTGGAAGATTTGTTGTGATCCCTGGAAGGTTCTTTGAAGGCACTTTTATGTTCTCTGGAGTCTTTAGAAGGTTTTTCCTTGTGCTCCTTCATTAATTTGTGAGGCTTGGAAAAACTGGTGCTGCTGCTGCTGCTACTGCTGCTGCTACTGCTGCTGCTGCTGCTGCTGCTGCTGCTGCTGCTGCTGCTGCTGCTGCTGCTGCTGCTGCTGCTGCTGCTACAACTGCTGCTGCTGCTGCTGCTGCTGGTATGGATACTCCTGTTAGGATCCTGCAGAAAGGTGGGAAGAAAAGCAAACTCTCAAAATAAAACGTCAATGAAGGCTAAACGCCAGTCCCCTTGCACTCCAGCTCCCCAAAATGATCCTCTGTTGAGTGCTCCCAAGTGCATTTTAATAGAATCCGACAACCACCATAGAACAGGTGGGAGTAGGGTATGCAAGCAACAGTGAGTGCGGGCAACCGTGATCGAGGAATTTAATGAGGCAAGTTGTTTTCTCAATCATGACAAGCATGGCGTTCTGAACATTTCAATTCAACAAATGTTCACTTGATGCTTGTCCGAGAAGAGAAAAAGCTGGGTAACACATGGCCCCGACTCTTAATAACTATGACACATCTATGATGAATAGCTAGCTGTTTGGAGCTACCTATAAAGGGCTATGATGACAAAAAGGAGACAGGAAATTAATTCTGTAGGGGGATGGAGAGAAGAATAATTCAGAGATCTGTGGAGAATCAACACCTCAGTTAGGTCCTCAAGGATAAGCAGGTAATTTCTAGAAATATAAGAATGAAAAGGTACACGGAGACCATGGACTATAATGAACTAAAACAACTAAAACAGATTATATTTAGGGAGTGGCATGCAACTACAGCAAAGATTGAAAAGGAGGTAGGAAAAAACAGCCAAGGGTCACATATTGAGGTAGATAATATTAAATTTTAATAACTTTTTAATGTGAAGAATCACAAGACCTCAAAAAGAAATAAAATAATTCTCAATTTTACATAAAGAGCAATTTTTTCTAACCAAACTTCTTCAGTTAAGGAATATGTCTCCCAGCAACAACAACAAAGCCAAAAAAAAAAAAAAAGAAAAAAAGGAAGAAAAATAAAAGGAAAGGAAAGAAAAACCTAAAAGAACAAAGATTTCAGGCTTCTTTGTTCAAGATGGAGGAGTAGAAAGACGTGTACTCATCACCTCCTGTGAGAGCACCAAAATCACAACTAGCTGTTGAATAACCATCGACAGAAAAACACTGGAACTCACCAAGAAAAGATATCCCACATCCAAAGACAAAGAAGAAGCTACAGTGAGATGGTAGGAGGGGCACAATGATAATAAAATCAAATCCCAAACCTGCTGGGTGGGTGACCCCCAAACTGGAGAACAATAATACCAAGGAAGTTCTCCCACTGTTGTGAAGGTTCTGAACCTCACATCAGGCTTCCCAGACTAGAGATCCTACACAGAGACTGGGAATCCATAGGGAATCTGCCCTTGCAGGTCAGAGGGATTTGACTATAGGACTTCCACAAAACTGGAGGAAACAGAGATTCCAGTCTTGGAGGGCACAAACAAAATCTTGTGCACATCAGGATCCAGAGGAAAGGAGCAGAGCCCAGACAGGAGACTGAATCAAAACTACCTGCTAGTGTTGGAGGGTCGCTGGTGGAGGTGTGATTGGCCGGGGTTCACCACAAAGACAGGGGCCCTGGCAGCAGCAGTCCTGGAAGGTGCCCCTTGGTGTAAACCCTCTTGGAGTTCACAGTTAACCCTACCATACAGCCCACAGACCCCAGGACTGGGTTGCCTCAGACTGAACAGCGCAATCCCATCCATCCGCAGATAACTGGATTAAAGCTTTACTGAAAAAGATCCTGCCCACTAGAGCAAGACCCAGTTTTTCCCACCATTAATCCCTCTCATCCAGATGTCTATACAAGCCTTTTAGCCTCCTCCATCAGAGGGCAGACAGAAGAAACAAGAAGAACCACAATCCCACAGCAGCTAGAACAAAAACCACATTACAGAAAGTTAATCAGAATGAACCCACTCCAGTGTTCTTGCCTGGAGAATCCCAGGGACAGGGGAGCCTGGTGAGCTTCTGTCTATGGGGTCGCACAGAGTCGGACACAACTGAAGCGACTTAGCAGCAGCAGCAGCAGCAATCAGAATGAAAAAGCAGAAAGTTATGTCCCAGATGAAGGGACAAGATCAAACTCCAGAAAAACAACTAAATGAAGGAGATAGGCAAACTTCCAGAAAAATAATTCAGAATAATGATAGTGAAGATGATTTAGGATCATGGGGAAACAATGGAAAAGATGCAAGAAATGTTTACCAAAGACCCACAAGAACTAAAGAACAAAAAGAGATGAATAATACACTAGAAGTAATCCATAGTAGAATAACTGAGGCAGAAGAACAGATAAATGACCTGGAGGACAGAATGGGCAAATTACTGCTACAGGAACAAAATATAGACAAAGAGAAAAACAAACAAAAAAAAGGAAAATAGACTAAAAGACCTCTGAGACAACATTAAATGCACCAACATTCACACTATAGGGGTTCCAGAAGGAGGAGAAAGAGTAAGGACCTGAGAAAATATTTGAAGAGATAATATCTGAAAACTTCCCTAACATGGGAAAGGAAACAATTAACCAAGTCCAGTAAGCAGAGAGTCCCAGGCAGGATAAACCCAAAGAGGAACACACCAAGACACACAGTAATCAAACTGACAAAAATTAAAGACAAAGATAAATTATTAAAAGCAACAAGGGTAAAATAAAAAATAATAATAATAAAAGCAACAAGGGAAAAATGACAAATGACATACAAGGGAATTTTCATCAGGTTATCAGCTTATTTCTGATTTGTAGAAATTCTATAAACCAGAAGGGAATGGCATGATATATTTAAAGCAATGAAAGGGAAGAAACTACAACCAAGAACACTCTACCCAGCAAGACTCTCCTTATTTGATGGAGAAATCAAAAGTTTTCCAGCCAAGCAAAAGTTAAGAGAATTCAGAGATGGGAATGCCAGACCACCTGACCTGCCTCTTGAGAAATCTGTATGCAGGTCAGGAAGCAACAGTTAGAACTGGACATGGAACAACAGATGGTTCCAAATAGGAAAAGGAGTACGTCAAGGCTGTATATTGTCACCCTACTTATTTAACTTATATGCAGAGTACATCATGAGAAACGCTGGACTGGAAGAAACACAAGTTGGAATCAAGATTGCCGGGAGAAATATCAATAACCTTAGATATGCAGATGACACCACCCTAATGGCAGAAAGTGAAGAGGAACTCAAAAGCCTCTTGATGAAAGTGAAAAGTGGAGAGTGAAAAGGTTGGCTTAAAGCTCAACATTCAGAAAATGAAGATCATGGCATCTGGTCCCATCACTTCACGGGAAATAGATGGGGAAACAGTGGAAACAGTGTCAGACTTTGTTTTTCTGGGCTCCAAAATCACTGCAGATGGTGACTGCAGCCATGAAATTAAAAGATGCTTACTCCTTGGAAGGAAAGTTATGACCAACCTAGATAGCATATTCAAAAGCAGAGACATTACTTTGCCAATAAAGGTTCGTCTAGTCAAGGCTATGGTTTTTCCTGTGGTCATGTATGGATGTGAGAGTTGGACTGTGAAGAAGGCTAAGTGCCAAAGAATTGATGCTTTTGAACTGTGGTGTTGGAGAAGACTCTTGAGAGTGCCTTGGACTACAAGGAGATCCAACCAGTCCATTCTGAAGGAGATCAGCCCTGGGATTTCTTTGGAAGGCATGATGCTAAAGCTGAAACTCCAATACTTTGGCCACCTCACGTGAAGAGTTGACTCATTGGAAAAGACTCTGATGCTGGGAGGGATTGGGGGCAGGAGGAGAAGGGGCCGACAGAGGATGAGATGGCTGGATGGCATCACTGACTCAATGGACGTGGGTCTGAGTGAACTCTGGGAGTTGGTGATGGACAGGGAGGCCTGGCGTGCTGCAATTCATGGGGTCGCAAAGAGTCGGACACGACTGAACGACTGAACTGAACTGAACTGAAACGTTTTACAATGAATGCTAAAGAAACTTCTCTAAGCAGGAAACACAAGACAAGGAAAAGACCAATAGGAAATAAACCTAGAACAATTAAGAAAATGGTAATAGGATCATGCTGCTTAGTCAGTTCAGTAGTGTCCGACTCTGTGCGACCCCATAGACAGTAGCCCAACCAAGCTTCCCTGTCCCTGAGATTCTCAAGGCAAGAACACTGGAGTGGGTTGTCATTTCCTTCTCCAAAGCATGAAAGTGAAAAGTGAAAGTGAAGTCACTCAGTCCTGTCCGACTCTTTGCGACCCCATGGACTGCGTCCCACCAGGCTCCTCCACCTATGGGATTTTCCAGGCAAGAGTACTGGAGTGGGGTGCCATTGCCAATAATTACCTTAAATATAAATGGATTAACTGTACCAACCAAAAGACACACATTTGGCTGTGGAAATGAAAACATGTATATTTCTGTACTTCTACTTACCACATCACTCTGCTTGACCCCCCCAAATCATATGTAACTATTTTATTTTGTTAGGCTAATCATGTTCCCATCATGGTTTACAAATGTAATTCTTTTTTTGTGTGTGGTCTGGCTATTGATTGTGAAAACTGATAAACATCTTTTACCATTGTGATTATGTAACTATTACTCATTTAATACCACTGCATCATGATTGGTCAATGGAAAAATAATAGAATTTCATCTCACCAAAACTACCATTTACTAGAAAAACCTGTAATCACTTTTTAAAATCCAGATACATATCAGAATTATCTTGGAAAATTTGAAAAATACAAATGCCCATGTATTGCTTTTTTTCTCCAAAGCTCCAGATGTTTCTAATGAGCAGCCATGTTTAAAAACAACTGGACTATATGATGATCTTTTACTTTTATCTAGTTTATCTCACCTTTTCTAGTTCATATTCAGTGCTCCTATTTAATTTAATTTATGTTTTCCAATTTCTCCATCTCTTCCTTTTTTTTTCTTTTTTGATATTCTTTCTCAAGCCTTTATCAGCATAGTAGAAAAGCTTTTCTATACATATATATAAATAATATGCATAATATATATATTTTAGAAAACCTATGAAATTTTTTGCCTAACTAAAAATTTATGACATTTTGATTCCATTTGTTGGACTTAGTATGAATACAATGCTAGATTTCTAATTAAAAAAATAGATATGCAACAAGCAACAAAGGTTTACTGTATAAAACAGTGAACTATAGTCAATATCTCATAATAACCTATAATGAAAAATAATCTGAAAAATAATATATGTGTATATGTATAACTGAATCAACCATGCTGTACACCTGAAACACTGTAAGTCAACTATATTTCCAAGCAAAATAATAAATAAATGAAAGAACAAAGATTTCACCTAATGGTCATCAAATGGACTGATAATTTTCCAGCAATTACTATTGTATAATCATAAGGAAAGAATTAATCTCTATTTCATTTTAACTGTATTACTAATATTTTTACTCATATAAATACCTCAGAATATAAAACCTATAAATAAGCTTTCTATCTAGGAACACAATCTGAGTTCATACTTACCAGTTTCTGAACCTCTATCATGAATAGTAAGAAGAAGAAACAGAAGAAGATAAAGTAGATTTTTGCATCTGGACATGCAAAAATCCAGACCAATACTAAAAGAAAAGCTCTTTCCTGCTTACTTCCACTTCCTCACAGAACCACAAGCAGTTAAATGCCCAGGTTTTCAACTAGAACCTGTTAGTATCTTTCACCTATAATTTACCCACTGAAGTCTAATGATATGTAAACCAATCGTATATTCCTTAAATATCTAGCAGGACCCAGGAAAAACCAGTAGTCAAAGACTATGCTTTTCATGAAAATGAACAATCTACCAATTGGGTCTATACAAGAAAAAAAAAAACAAAACACAAAAACAAAAAAACCACACAAATATATACAGATCAACTTCGTAAAGCCATATCCCAAATGAAAAATTATTGTTTTATGATAGTGGAATATTCATTTTTCTTATTACAAAAAGTTGTGTCTTATTTGCTCAACAACAAAATGACATATACCAATTATTCCATTTATTATTCTCAAGTGAGCATTTGATGTAAAAATTATAAAATGAATGAAGTTACTAAGCAAAGACATGCTTTTATCCATTAAACTAGATAATTCCTTATAAAATATTTTAATCTGAGATTTAAAAGCAGAAAGCTAAAGACAGTATACATTCATATTACTGAAAGGATGTTATTTTATAAATCCTATTATAAGACATTTCCTGGCATGTTAAGCAATACTATGAATAATAAATATAATGGACAAACTAAATTAAGGAAGAACATTTTGAAATCTAATATCCCTGAGGTTTTTTTTTTTTAATTGGTTTGTTAACCCACTGGATTTTGGCAATTTGCAAACAGTATTCTAATTATGGCTCTAGAACACCCAAGCACTGCTGTTTAATATTCAGTCTTCATGGAGTATTACGTACAGTTTTATAAATACACAAATTTTAACCTACTAATATATTTTCTAGAGTTAAGAATTTAAAAATAATAACATTTCTGCGCCAAGAAAAAAAAAAAATGACTTCTATAGGGGTCCTTCCATGATTTATTTTCAAAATCCTTTTGTAGGACAAACTGAATTCTTAAGGCAAACTACATAGTGGTAACGACACAGGTTCTTGTGTCATAGAAAGTTCAAGTTCTCGTCTTAATCACATACATATGATGTTAAGTACAAAACTCAAGAAGTTTTATAACTTTACTCCCCATGTTGGTCTAGGTATTAAATGCCTACTGTCACCTTTTCACCCACCCAACAAATCTTAATATAAGCAAGTAACCAATTATTCTTGCTCCTTCCACTTTATCCAAAAGCTTTCTTTAAGCTAAAGCAACTCAAAGTTAAGAAGGGAAACAAAAAAAAAAAAAAAAGAAAAAAAGAAGGGAAACATATTTCATAATAACACCCCAGACAAAAATTTAGAAAATAACAAAAAGGTGAGAGAACAGTTTCTATTCCAGAAGGTTACATTTTCTTTGGCCTGGGCCTGTGATAAATGGCAAAGTTCACATGTAGTCACCTGCCTCCATATTCATACATATAACAAATGTAAACAGAGACTTAGATACAACATCAGGAAGTAAATTTTTACTGACACAGAATAGAAGCTTTCACTAATTCTCAGCTTATCAATCCCATATAAATTGGGGATCAAGTCACTGACTTTTAAAATTTTTTACTGAACTATTAACCTCAATATTAAGTGCCACTAAGCTACACAGACTAATTACCATTCAATGTGAAGTTTACACATGTTGTATAATTTAAATTCTCTTTGCCTGAGGCTGATTAGCACAAACTGAATATCACTATTAGGGAGAACATGTGTGCATAATTCAAATCTCAAATATTTAAGGCCAATGTTTAAACATAAATATACATACGTTTGTACTAACTTTACAACATATGAATATAGGGTACAGTATTTTCTTTCATCCACTGAAATTCAGCTGAATGCTTCCTTGTTTTAATTTTCTGGAACAGAATGGGTCCCTTTAATTCGTAATCTCTTCTAATACTACTTGTTGGCAAGTCCAGTAGATGGCTTATGAAAAGAACAGAATATGACTATTGGCCAGAAAAAGGTTTTCTGATTATACATGACTTTCAGTGTCTATGTTATTACATCCTTTTTCTAGCACCACTGATAACACAAAGCTGATTCTTCCTCTAGCTACTATTTCTTCATCTATCTATCCTCTTATTCTTGGTCTCTGTCCTAGTGTAACTGGCTTCTGTGTTGCATAAAGATATTCAGATCATTAATATCTTATTTAACAAAATTTGCATAGAAACAAATAAACTCTCTCAGAAGTGTATCTAAAACCAAGAAACTCTCCAAAAGGAGTTTATTTGTCCAAAGGGCATCTTAAAAGGGCATTTCCTAGACTAGTCCAAGTATAGTACAGTCCACTTTCTAGTAAAGTCCAAGAGGTTATGCATATAGGTTGGAGAAAACCATGAAAGTCAAGTCAAAGATAGGCTTTCCAAATAGAAATTTCCTCTGTAATGCCATTAAACACATGATAAAGGCACAGAGGGATGAAATACCAACTGAGGCTATGAATAAAGCATAAACATTCAAGACTCTGGGGAGAAAAAGAACCCTGGATTTGACTTACCTTCTCCACTTCAATCCCAAATCCAACCCATTTGCCTCTCTTGAGCCAGCTGGTGATAGAGAGGCCAGCAGGTAGTGAGCAGAGGCCTGAAGAATGTGGCCATGGATTATAAGCATCTTGAAAGAGGACTGGTGTAGGACTTGCTCTGCTCTGGGCTCCAAGCAAGACCCAGAAGAGTTCTACACATACCTAACTGCACAAGTGTGTGCTCAGGGGGCACTCAAGAGGATAAGGAGTCCCTTTTCTTCCTGAGGCTGGGAATGCAAGAAGATTAGAAGGAAGGCACAGCATCCTCCAAGTGTACATGAAATATACAACATGCCTGCTGCTACACTGCAGGCTGAGATTTTTTATAGGATTAAAACAACCTAAGGTCCACTAACAGCTCGACCTGAACCCCAATGCACATGTGAACCACATACCCAATGACAGGAGAGAGAAGGAGAGAACAGACCTAACAGATTTCCCAAAAGATAGGGACAAAACAGAGATCAAAAATAGTGTGACTACTTAAGAAGAGTCGAGTAGAGAGCAAAAAGTAATTTCTAGGGATTTTAAGAAAATAAATTAAGTGAAAAATTTAAGGGTAAAATCTTCAAGCTGAATAATTCAGTAGATAAATTAAAAGAGAAGATGGACTGTAAATGGTGACTAAGAGTGACTAAAGGATCAACTGGAAGAAATCTCAAGTTATGAACTGAAAACATGAAGAGGTGAAAATCATAAAGGAAAAAGAACAAGGCCATGAAGAACAGATTAAAGCAACCTAACTAACATACCAACCACAGGAAGAGTTCCTGAAGAGTTTCTAGAAGGGGGAAGAGAAAAAGATAAAATAAGAGAGGCAATAGCTAAAGTAATATGAAAGAAAATTTCCGTGAACTAAAGAAAAGATTGAATTGGAACCTTACAGGGCATTCCAAGATCCAGGCAGGACTAAAGAAGAAAAAGGAACACCTTCAAGAATATCACACTAAAATTCCTAAACTTTAAGGATAAAAAGGAAATCTTAGAAGTTACCAGAAAGAATAATTACTTAACACTAAAAAATAATCAAATTAACATTGGACCTTTCATTTGTAATGCTGGAATTGACAAGAAAGAACAGTAACATCTAGATTGCTAGGAAAAAAGCAGTACAAACTAAACATCCTTCAGTGGGAGAGAAATGTTTTCCAAAATTAAAGATTCAAAGATCATATCACCTACTGCCCCAATTAATGAAAGAACTTCAGAGAGGATTCTAGTGTATCAATAGCTGAATCAGAAATAAAACCATTTATGTAACAAACAAAGAATGTAATTATTTTACCTTCTATACAGAATTAACTAAATGAATAATAAAATATACATAATACATAATAACTGTTCAATACGAATTTTTAACACAGAAACATCTAACAAAAATCTGGACCTAAAAATTAAATTATCTCCAAACAAATTTAGGAACATTAAAGGAGAGAATTAGTGTGTGAAGGTGAGGGAAAATATTGGTATCATTTTTCATGTTAAAACAAAGGGAAAAATTGGATTTATGAACAATCGAAAGGGAAGGTGGCCAATAATGAAATGGAAAAATACAGAATAACTGACACATAAATAAGGGGAAACTGGGAAATAAGTAAAACTTGAAAATATATGCTAAATTAAGAAAAATGAAAAAAAGTCACAAACATAAATAAGTAACAAGGTAAAAATTAAAAAAAAAAATAAAAACATCACACATTAGAATTCAAAAGAAAGCTGAATTCTCCCATGAAAAGACAGACTGTTCAGATCAGATCAGATCAGATCAGTTGCTCAGTCGTGTCCGCTCTTTGCGACCCCATGAAACTCCAGTACTTTGGCCACCTCATGCAAAGAGTTGACTCACTGGAAAAGACTGATGCTGGGAGGGATTGGGGGCAAGAGGAGAAGGGGACGACAGAGGATGAGATGGCTGGATGGCATCACTGACTCGATGGACGTGAGTCTCAGTGAACTCTGGGAGTCGGTGATGGACAGGGAGGCCTGGGATGCTGCGATTCATGGAGTCGCAAAGACAGACTGTTAGATGAGTATATACAGTTAGATGACTGTATATACAAAGGTCATATACAGGCTGTTTATAAGAAACATTTAAAATTGAATGACTAGGAAGAGTTTAAAATAAAGGGAAGAACCAAAAAATATCAGCTAAAGTGCCCCCCAAAGAAAGCATAAGTGTTATATTAATATCACATAATATGAAATTCAAGGTTAAGCTGACTAAACAGCATAAACAATTTAAAAGTTAAATTATATAAAGCAAAGGGTATTGAATGTGCAAAAAAAACTTATTTCAATGAAATAAGAAATCAGTACATTTTCGTCAGAAATACACAGACAAAATAAAGTGAAATGAATATAGAAATAGTGAAATTAATACAATCCACAAACTTGATTTAATAACTATACAGAAAACTTCCTATCTCTTAAACAAAGCTTATAGTTTTATATATGCCTATGAAACACTGATAAAAATTAATCATAAAGGTATCATAAAATGAATTTTAAAATAATATTTTAAAAGTATCTGAATAGATTGTATTGGTAGATCATACTCTAATAAATTAGAAAGCTAAAAAGCTAAAAACAAAAGAAAATCAGTCAAAAGAAAATAATGAAAAGATCATTTCATATACAAAATATAGGGGCACAGGAAAACATTTGCCCTAAAGAAAATGTATTGTTTTTATTGCATTTTTATTTTAAAAGCAGAAGAGGAGAGAAACTAGGCCTAAAAATATACATACTACTCACTCTAAGAAACTTTTAGAAAAAGGTCCACAGATATAATACCAAATACAATAAACTAAATGAAACAAATTTCACCAACATTTCTGCTCTAAAATAACAGTGTTCAATGTATATGTAGGAATCAAATTCTAAAGAGAAATTTAACAAGTTAATTCTGATTTAAAGGAGAGCTATACTCTAGTTTTTAAAATCTACTAAAAGAGGTTATCCCATGGACAGAGGAGCCTGGCAGGCTACAGTCCATGGCGTCACAAATAGTCAGACATGACTTAAGAACTAAAAAACAACAAAGAGAGGTCAAGTTTCTTGAATTTAAAATTTCTTACATGTAAAAATCATGATCTTCCATGAAAGGAATAAAATCAGTGAAAGGATAACAATTTATAGATCTCAGTATCTCAAAATAGGTAGGCAAATACCAGAAGATAGAATCAAACAGTTCTAAAGAGAAAGAGTTGAAAGAGAAAGAGTCCAGGGAAAAGATGGAGCAAAGTGGGCTGCTGATGATTTTTACAGGCTTTTAGCACCATTTGAGTTTTGTACAATAAATGTTTTATTAAAAATAAATATTATAACACAATAAGATGGAGAAGCAGAAAACATTTCAACAACAAGTGATAGGACTAGTTTTAAAAAATGAATCAAAACTTACTTAAATATCAAGGCTAAAGAAAGGCAACAAGGCCCCAAATTTAACATGTATCAGTCAATCGATAGGGAACTGAAAGAACATTATACAAATGGAAAAGAAATGGCATTTGAGAATAGCAACAAGGGTCTTTCATTCAATAACAGTCTAAATGGCCTGTGCATAAAAAGAACATGAAATATTTAGACTACAAGAAAGAAAAAGAAAAGCGTGCCATCAAAGGGCACAATGCTTTGGAATGTTTTTCTTGTTTTGATTTTTTAATAATGTTGTACTGTTCTCGAAGGTGATACTCCACCAGGAATTTGAGAGAACTCTACAGTACACCCCCACAGCACAGAGAGAGAGAGAGAAAGAAAAAGAAAACCGTTTCAAGATCTGTCCAGGGAGGGGCAACAGACAGTTTGAGGAAATCAAGACTCATCCTCAATTCCTCAATTTGCCTGGATCTAAATAAAAGACGACAAGTAAAAATATAACTACACCTATAGCTGCTGCTGCTACTGCTAAGTCGCTTCAGTCATGGCCTACTCTGTGTGACCCCATAGACAGCAGCCCACCAGGCTCCTCCGTTCCTGGGATTCTCAAGGCAGGAACACTGGAGTGGGTTGCCGTTTCCTTCTCCAATGTATGCATGCATGCTAAGTCGCTTCAGTCGTATCCGACTCTGTGCAACTCTATGGACAGCAGCCCACCAGGCTCCTGTGTCCACAGGATTCTCTAGGCAAGAATACTGGAGTGGGTTGCCATTGTCTTCTATAGAGATACAGGTAAGTGTGGATTTTGCACAAAGGACAGAAGATGCAGCAACCGTTCTATCAGTTAAGCGTGAACCAACAAGTAACATGAAAGAGCATCAAAAGATGATGTTGATCATTCCAAGAGAGAATCTAAACAAGAATAACAGACATGATCAGCCATACCTGGCTAGGAATCCTGCCAATTCTTTATAAAGAAAGACTGGCTTTAATAACAGGTACAAAGAGCAGTTACATCTAGGAAGCAAAGGAGGCCCATTTGAGGACTTTTAAAGAAAAAGTCAATATTAACAACTATCCACCTAAGGAGGATCATTCAGGAGCAATGTGGGAGAGAGGCTGGAACAGGTAGAGGGTGAAAAAGGAAGGCTACTTACGGAACCACTGTACTATGGGATGTGTGACAGCGATGGTGGTGAGAGCAACAGTAACGCTCACTGACACACTTAGAGTGCACACACTGATGTAGGAGTTTTACCACTATCTTATGAACCAACTTCTAGTTGCCCATTTTCCAAGTGAAGAGACTGAAGCACAGAACCCAAAATGTCCAAAGACGCATCCATAATTTAGTGCTAGAACTGAGATTTAAACTCCAGCAGTCTGCCTTCAATGCCCATACTATCAATCACTATGCTTCTATTGACTCTCAGAAGGAGAGCTGGCATCCAAACCAACTTTTCCTCTTACCAACATAACCTGAGCTGTAAATGAAAGAAGGATGGGAAGAAACAGGGAGGGAATCAATGGCTTTAAAAGAACAACACTGAACATGCCTGCAGTCTAGGCATAACTATATAAGGAAGTTCTATTTAGTTCCAACAGAGGGGGTATAATATATTACTTTAGGGTAGGCATTAATAGCAAATAACGTATTTTGAAACCAGAGGCTCTTCCTGTATGTTTCAAGTGACTTAAATTTCAAGTCTTTTGTTACTAAATAAATATTTCAAATTTGATGGACATTAAAATAGTTGTGTTCTGTCTTAGAGAATGAACATATGGTCACCAAGGAGGATGGATGGGGGAAAGGGATAGTTACTGCATTTGGGATGCACATTGCTATATTTAAAATGGATAACAAGGACCTACTGTATAGCACAGGGAACTTGGCTCAATGTTATGTGGCAGCTTGGATGGCAGGGGAGTTTGGGGGAGACTAGATACACGTATATGTATGGCTGAGTCCCTTCGCTGTTTACCTGAAACTATCACAACACTGTCAATCAGTGATACTCCAATACAGAGTAAAAAGTTAAAAATAAAAGTTGTGTTCAGAGGGCGTGTTTGGTATTAGAACATCAACCTTTCCTATAATATTCTTTCAGAACATGTTATCTTTAATCATTTTAAAGAGTATCACAAAATTATAGGAAACATTTCTCTCATAATTCAGTTTTCAAAATCAATGTAAAAATCTGCCACATTATATAATTCGAAATAACAAAAATTTATAGTGCTCAAATGAAATAAATGCTCACCTCCAAAAAGGGTGAGTTGAGGAGATCACTGAATAAGAAAACTGCAGAGATTTTATAAAGGCCTCCATATTTGGAAAGAAAGGAAACTGGGGAATTTTAGCACAAAAACAGGAGGCAATAAAGAAAAACAATAATTTTTAAAATCACAAAATAAATGTTATATAATAAAGGAAACAAGATAATAGTATATATCTTGACAGTGGCAACTTTTACAGTCACAGCTGTATACAACATTTACTGATTTTCAATTTCTACATTTTAACCTGCTCAGCTCTATCACTTGCTAAGTGACTTAAATTTCCTCATCAATAAACTGGAGACCATAATATCACCTATACCATCAAGGTCAACTAGATGATTAAGCAGGTTTAATATATGTAAAATATCTGTGTGTGTATACATGTATGTATTATAAAATAATATAAATATATATATATAATACATAGAAAGTGCTTGGCACATAGCCGGAACTATCTAAGTACTTTCAATTACCACCACTAGCAGCCATGAAATTAAAAGACACTTGCTACTTGGAAGAAAAGCTATGACCAACCTAGATAGCATATTAAAAAGCAAAGACATTACTTTGCCAACAAAGGTCCATCTAGTCAAAGCTATGGTTTTTCCAGTAGTCATGTACAGATGTGAGAGTTGGACTATAAAGAAAACTGAGCGCCAAAGAATTGATGCTTTTGAACTGTGGTGTTGGAGAAGACTCTTGAGAGTCCCTTGGACTGCAAGGAGATCAAACCAGTCAAAGGAAATCAGTCCTGAATATTCATTGGAAGGACTGATGCTAAAGCTGAAACTCCAATATCTGGGCCAACTGATGCAAAGAACTGAGTCATTTGAAAAGACCCTGATGCTGGAAATGACTGAAAGCAGGAGGAGGAAAGGGGACGACAGAGGATGAGATGATTGGATGGCATCACCGACTCGATGGACATGGTCTGAACAAGCTCCTGGAGGTGGTGATGGACAGGGAATCCTGGCGTGCTGCAGCCCATGGGGTCTCAAAGAGTCGGACACAACTAAAAGACTAAACTGAACTGAATTGAATTTTTATTACTACTGCTGCTACAGACAAGCACAGAAAATGTAAAATTTCTATTATATAAGACACTGTTATCTCCTGTGACAATGCAAAAGTGTTTGGATGATAAACATGAAAGGTAGATATATAAACAGAGAAGGGAAAGAAACTCTAGTATGCCCTGAGGCTAAAAAGTTTACAATCAAGAAACAAAATCCATGATTAGTGGAACAAGAAATAAACATGCAGAAAGCTATATGCTGCTGCTGCCAAGTCGCTTCAGTCGTGTCCGACTCTGTGCGACCCCATAGACGGAAGCTCACCAGGCTCCCCCTGTCCCTGGGATTCTCCAGGCAAGAACACTGGAGTGGGTCGCCATTTCCTTCTCCAATGTATGAAAGTGAAAAGTCAAAGTGAAGTCGCTCAGTCGTGTCCGACTCTTAGCGACCCCACGGACTGGAGCCTACCAGGCTCCTCCATCCATGGGATTTTCCAGGCAAAAGTACTGGGGTGGGGTGCCATTGCCTTCCCCAAGAAAGCTATATACAAGGTAAGAATTAAAAATGGTACCATCAGATCAGATCAGTCGCTCAGTCGTGTCCGACTCTTTGCGACCCCATGAACCGCAGCACGCCAGGCCTCCCTGTCCATCACCAGCTCCCGGAGGTCACTCAGACCCGCATCCATCGAGTCAGTGATGCCATCCAGCCATCTCATCCTCTGTCGTCCCCTTCTCCTCCTGCCCTCAATCCCTCCCAGCATCAGAGTCTTCTCCAATGAGTCAACTCTTCTCATGAGGTGGCCAAAATACTGGAGTTTCAGCTTTAGCATCATTCCTTCTAAAGAAATTCCAGGATTGATCTCCTTCAGAATGGACTGGTTGGATCTTCTTGCAGTCCAAGGGACTCTCAAGAGTCTTCTCCAACACCACAGTTCAAAAGCATCAATTCTTCGGCGCTCAGCCTTCTTCACAGTCCAACTCTCACATCCATACATGACCACAGGAAAGACCATACCCTTGACTAGGCGAACCTTTGTTGGTAAAGTAATGTCTCTGCTTTTGAATATGCTATCTAGGTTGGTCATAACTTTCCTTCCAAGGAGTAAGCGTCTTTTAATTTCATGGCTGCAGTCACCATCTGCAGTGATTTTGGAGCCCAGAAAAACAAAGTCTGACACTGTTTCCACTGTTTCCCCATCTATTTCCCATGCAGTGATGGGACCAGATGCCATGATCTTCGTTTTCTGAATGTTGAGCTTTAAGCCAACCTTTTCACTCTCCACTTTCATTTTCATCAAGAGGCTTTTTAGCCCCTCTTCACTTTCTGCCATAAGAGTCGTGTCATCTGCATATCTGAGGTTATTGATATTTCTCCCGGCAATCTTGATTCCAACTTGTGTTTCTTCCAGTCCAGCATTTCTCATGATGTACTCTGCATATAAGTTAAATAAACATGGTGACAATATGCAGCCTTGACGTACTCCTTTTCCTATTTGGAACCAGTCTGTCAAATGGTACCATACTGGGAGGAAAAGAGAGAGAGCAAACAGATTGGGTTCTCGCACAGAAATAGAAGTATAAGCACATAGTTTGGAAACTTAAAAAAACTTAGGCAGTAAACCTAGAACTTAAAAAAAAAAAAAAAAAGAAAGAAAAGAGTAAGAAAGAAAGTTAAAGCACTTCCTTCTAGGAAATGGAAAGAAGATTGGGGAAGAATACTATATAGGACTTCTGGATTTTCTTAATACCATCCTTTGCTAATTCTTTTAAACTATGTAAGTGCACTATTTTGGCAGAAAATACATATCTTCAACTTCTCAAATGTACTTTTGCATTCTCTCCTCTTCAGATCAGATCAGTTGCTCAGTCGTGTCCGACTCTTTGCAACCCCATGAATCGCAGCACGCCAGGCCTCCCTGTCCATCACCAACTCCCAGAGGTCACTCAGATTCACGTCCATTGAGTCAGTGATGCCATCCAGCCATCTCTTCTCCTCTTGCCCCCAATCCCTCCCAGCATCAGAGTTTTCTCCAATGAGTCAACTCTTCGCATGAAGCAGCCAAAGTACGGGAGTTTCAGCTTTAGCATCATTCCTTCCAAAGAAATCCCAGGGCTGATCTCCTTCAGAATGGACTGGTTGGATCTCCTTGCAGTCCAAGGGACTCTCAAGAGTCTTCTCCAACTCCACAGTTCAAAAGCATCAATTCTTCAGCGCTCAGCCTTCTTCACAGTCCAACTCTCACATCCATACATGATCACTGGAAAAACCATAGCCTTGACTAGACGAACCTTTGTTGGCAAAGTAATGCCTCTGCTTTTGAATATGCTATCTAGGTTGGTCATAACTTTCCTTCTAAGGAGTAAGCGTCTTTTGATTTCATGGCTGCAGTCACCATCTGTAGTGATTTTGAAGCCCAGAAAAATAAGTCTGACATTGTTTCCACTGTTTCCCCATCTATTTCCCATGAAGTGATGGGACCGGATGCCATGATCTTCATTTTCTGAATGTTGAGCTTTAAGCCAACTTTTTCACTCTCCACTTTTCACTTTCATCAAGAGGCTTTTTAGTTCCTCTTCACTTTCTGCCATAAGGGTGGTGTCATCTGCATATCTGAGGTTATTGATATTTCTTCCAGCAATCTTGATTCCAACTTGTGTTTCTTCCAGTTCAGAGTTTCTCATGATGTACTCTGCATATAAGTTAAATAAACAGGGTGACAATATATAGCCTTGACAAACTCCTTTTCCTATTTGGAACCATCTGTTGTTCCATGTCCAGTTCTAACTGTTGCTTCTTGACCTGCGTACAAATTTCTCAAGAGGCAGGTCAGGTGGTCTGGTATTCCCATCTCTTTCAGAATTTTCCACAGTTTCTTGTGATCCACACAGTCAAAGGCTTTGGCATAGTCAATAAAGCAGAAATAGATGTTTTTCTGGAACTCTCTTGCTTTTTCCATGATCCAGCGGATGTTGGCAATTTGATCTCTGGTTCCTCTGCCTTTTCTAAAACCAGCTTGAACATCAGGAAGTTCACGGTTCACATACTGCTGAAGCCTGGCTTGGAGAATTTTGAGCATTACTTTACTAGCGTGTGAGATGAGTGCAATTGTGTGGTAGTTTGAGCATTCTTTGGCATTGCCTTTCTTTGGGATTGGAATGAAAACTGACACTTCAGAGATTTTGTGAAATAAACTTTGTGTTTGAAAAATAAAAAGAGAAGCTGTTCAACTACATCACTGCTATGTGGTTGTTTAGTTGCTCAGTTGGGTCCACCCACCTCTTAAAGACCCCACGGGCTGCAGCACGCCAGGTTCCCTGTCCTTCACCATCTCCCAAAGTTTGCTCATTGTCCATTGAATTGGTAATGCCATCCAACCACCTCATCCTCTGTCATCCCCTTCTTCTCCTGCTTTCAATCTTTCCCAACATCAGGGTCTTTTCCAATGAGTCGGCTCTTTGCATCAGGTGGCCAAATTATTAGAGCTTCAGCATCAGTGCTTCCAATGAATGTTCAGGGTTGATTTCCTTGAGATCAAAGTCTTGTCCAGCAGCACAGTTCAAAAGCATCGATTCTTCAGCGCTCAGCCTTCTTTATGGTTCAACTCTCACATCCATACCTGACTACTGGAAAAATCATAGCTTTGACTACATGGACCTTTGTCAGCAAACTAATGTTTCTGTTTTTTAATATGCTGTCTAGGTTTGTCATAGCTATTCTTCTGAGGAGCAAGTGTCTTTTTTAATTTCATGGCTGCAGTCACCATATGCAGTGATTTTGGAGCCCAAGAAAATAAGGTTGGTCACTGTTTCTACTGTTTCCCCACCTATTTGCCATGAAATTATGGGACCAGATGCCGTGATCCTCATTTTCTGATTGCTGAGTTTTAAGCCAATTTTTTCACTCTCCTCTTTCACTCTCATCAAGAGGTTCTTTACTTCCTCTTTGCTTTCTGCCATAAGGGTAGTGTCATCTGCATATCTGATGTTATTGACATTTCTCCCAGCAATCTTGATTTCAGCTTGAACTTCATCCAGCCTGGCACTTTGTATAATGTACTCTGCATATAAGTTAAATAAGCACGGTGACAATATATAGCTTTGATGTACTTTTTCCCCACTTTGGAACCAGTCCATGTCCCGTTGTTCCATGTCCAATTCTAACTGTTGCTTCTTGACCTGCATACAGGTTTCTTAGGAGGCAGGTAAGATGGTCTGGTATTCCCATCTCTTTAAGAATTTTTAACTTTCTGTTGATGTGGTTTCAATGTTATCTCTTCTTTTTTTCTTCCAAGGCAAACTACAATCAATCTCTAAACTACAAATTTAGCTTGGATACTTAATTGCATTTTGAATTTTATTCACTATCATTAAAAGATGAAGAAAACAAAACGTATAAATCATATTTACAATTGAGAAATGGAAACTGAAAAAAATTTCTTTCTGTTCTAAAGAGTACAGAATAGTTAAATTTTCATTTCCCTAGCCTTCTGTTCAAAAGCCTTAACAGTAAACCTAAAATATGTCTTCTTCAAAATTAAAAATATATTGAAGTACTATATGTGCATGTAAATACGAAATTTAACTGTAAAGTATCATTTGCAAGAATATTCAGTATTTTACAAAATAATACTCCAAGTAAATTTCCAAATGTCTTCCTTTCTCAAATGATTAGTTTTAGCTATATTCTATGTACTATAAAATACTTTTGTTTCACAATTCAATCTCATTTAAAATGATCCATTTTATATACTACTCCCCTCACTTGCTACGGCTTTAAGTCTAAATTATAATTAAGTACTGTTAAAGTAAGTTATATTTAGAAGACTTTGCAGTTTCAAGCAAACTTCTGTTTACATTTGTGGTTTTAAATTAGAAACGCAAAGTAATAATTATATAACTTCTCTTTCTAGATATATATACTTAACTTTGCGCAATTTCTTTGTACAAGCTCTAAAACATATTGGCCAGATCATTTGGTCTCTTTCAGTACTAGCTGGAATTCTGACAATGAACCTTGATAAGTAATTGTTACTCACAAAGAATAGTCAAATCTTCAATGTTTAATGTATAATACTAATCACAATAGAGTGGCTGGAGGCATAAGATGAAAAATTGTGCCGATATTTAAAAATTCAATAAATCTACTGTAAAAATAAAAAACCCAAAGAGAGATACAATTAAACAAGGGGAAAATATAATCAGGGCTAGGCTGTCTTGCCACCTTCTCTCAATAGTTTTTCAATTCATATTTATTGAGTCTCTAACAATGCAAAGTACAATGCTGAAACTGCTAGACATACCATGGTTTTGGGGCGGAAAATCCTTTTAATTGGGTGATATAGTAGACTCTTTGGGAATACAATTAGATATTGGATAATTATAAAACTCTTCACTGTGGAGCTTATTAAAAAAAAAAAAGAAAGAAAGAAATTTCTAAGAGTGATGAGCATATAAAAGAGAGAGAGACAGAAAGAGAAAAGAGAAGGGAAGAGTTAAAAAGTAAACTGTGAGCTACATCAGGCATGAGAGATGAGGACGCTTAAAGGGCATCATAGGCCCACATTCTCATAAGTTTCTAAAGACCAAACTTGGGGCTTAATTCAACAGGCATGAGTTTGAGTAAACTGTAGGAGTTGGTGACAGACAGGGAGGCCTGGTGTGCTGCAGTCCTTGGGCTCACAAAGAGTTGGACACGATTGAGTGACTGGACTGAACTGAACTGAAACTTGGGGCCTACAGCATATTTGGAGACGTGAACTTCAGACGCTCTCAGAAATCCAGGAGAAGCCTTGACAAATCTGCCACTGGGGAAAAGTACTCTGAATTCAGACCTCAGGATTGCCAGAGTTCAACTAAATCAAATAGAACTCATGATTTTAAAATATCCCTAAAACGAAATAAGCCACTATGATCTGAGAGTCTCTAAAAGGGTCTCAGATACTGGAATCATCAGATGCAGAATATAAAATAATGACATACAAGTTATGGAATGGGAAAATGTTGGAATCCAAAGCAATAAGAGATGAGTTTGCTCAAACTCATGTCCACTGAGTTGGTGATGCCATCCAACCATCTCATCCTCTGTCGTCCCCTTCTTCTCCTGCCTTCAATCTTTCCCAGCATCATGATCTTTTCCAATGAGTTGGCTCTTTGCATTAGGTGGCAAAAGTATTGAAGCTTCAGCATCAGTCTTTCCAATGAATAACCAGGACCAATTTCCTTTAGAATTGACTGGTTTGATCTCCTTGCAGTTCAAGGGACTCTCAAGAGTCTTCTCCAGCACCACAGTTTGAAGCCATCAATTTGTGAGCACTCAGCCTTTTTTATTGCCCAGCTCTCACATCTATACACAACCACTGGAAAAAACACAGCTTTGACTATATGAACCTCTATCGGCAAATTGATGTCTCTGCTTTTTAATATGCTGTCTAGGTCTGTCATAGCTATTCTTTCAAGGAGCAAGTGCCTTTTAATTTCATAGCTGCAGTCACCATTCGCATTGATTTTGGAGTCCAAGAAAATGAAATTTTATATTATACTGTTTCAACTTTTTCCCCATCTACTTGCCATGAAGTGATAGGACCAGATGCCATGATCTTCATTTTTTGAATGTTGAGTTTTATGCCAGCTTTTTCACTTTCCTCTTTCACCATCATCAAGAGGTTCTTTAGTTCCTCTTCACTTTCTGCCATTAAAGTGGTATCATCTGCATATCTGAGGTTGTTGATATTTCTAGGCCCACAAGAGTCTATCATTAAATTTTCAGGAATTTTGTCAACAGTTTTTTTTTTTTTTTTTAACTTTACAATATTGTATTGGTTTTGCCATATATCAAAAGGAATCTGCCACAGGTATCCATGTGTTCCCCATCCTGAACCCTCCTCCTTCTTCCCTCCCCATACCATCCCTCTGGGTCATCTCAGTGCACAATTTTTAGACAAGGCTTTTGTGTGTATGTGCTCGGTTGCTCAGTCATGGCTGACTCTTGCAACTCCATAGACTGTATATAGCCTGCCAGGCTCATACCATGAAATTTTCCAGGCAAGAATACTGGAGTGGCTTGTCATTTTCTACTTCAGGGGATCTTCCTCACCCAGGGGCCAAACCCCCTGTCTCCTCGGTCTCCACCATTGGCAAGTGGATTCTTTACCGCTGTGCCCCCTAGGAAGCCCCAAACAAGGCTATTACGAAGTGTTAAATGATAAAAAAAAAAAAAAAATTATAAGAAGGAAAGTATTAAAAACAGAGGTAACAGATAATCAAAATTCATCACTCACTAGTTTGCTACATTTACTATTATCTGTGTTCTTGAGGATATTATTGATGTTTATTGTACCAGGATGGTGGAACTACTTCACAATTACATGCTACTGCATATCTATTTTCAACTCTAAATTATTGACATACATGGTAGTAGAGTATTTACACCACAGAAATAAGCAAACACCAAAACTCAGGGATGTTTCCTCCAGAGAGGGAGATGCTATATCTCTAGGGGAATAACTGTGATTTAAACAGATAACCAACTTCAAAAAAACAAAAGAAATATTTTCAAAGCATTGAAAGTGAATATCAACCTGCTGCTGCTGCTAAGTCACTTCAGTCGTGTCCGACTCTGTGTGACCCCATAGACGGAAGCTCACCAGGCTCCCCCACCCCTGGGATTCTCCCGGCAAGAACACTGGAGTGGGTTGCCATTTCCTTCTCCAATGCATGAAAGTAAAAAGTGAAAGTGAAGTCGCTTAGTCGTGTCCGACTCTTAGCGACCCCATGGACTGGAGCCTACCAGGCTCCTTCGTCCATGGGATTTTCTAGGCAAAAGTACTGGGGTGGGGTGCCATTGCCTTCCCCGGAATATCAACCTAGAATTGAATAATCAGCAAAACTACTTTTCATAAGAGGGACAACAAGCAAAATTTGTTCAGTTAACAAAATTGAGAATTCACTAAAAGAAAACATCACTAAAAGAACTCCAATAGGATTCACTTCAGGAAGAAGGAAAATACATTCAAGAAGAAATTATGATAATACCACTAAGCTAAAAATCAAACAAATTATTTTTATTTAAAAAATTTCCACATATTTGGAATTGTAAAAATATATTTCTAAATAATTCACAGGTAAAAGAAGAAATTAAAATGGAAAATTTCAAATTTACCATATGGAACTAAGAAAATACTACATATTAATACTTGTGGGATGTAAATAGTTAAAGCAGTAATTAAGAGAAAAAATTTTAGCTTTAATGCTTACATTTGAAAAGAATGACTGATAGAGAATTTTGCATAATAACTCAAGCAACAGCAGACTATAAATTTTTTTTTAAACTAAAAAATTCAACAATATAAGAAAAGTGCTTTGCTGTAAAGAATCTGCCTGTGTTGCAGGAGACTTGTGATGGAACCCTGGTTCAGGAAGATCCCCTGAAGGAGGAAATGGCAATCCACTCCAGTATTCTTGCCTGGAAAATCCCATGGAAAAAGGACCCTGGCAGGCTACAGTCCATATGGTCGTAAAGACTCAGATACAACTGAGCATGCATGCACAATAAAAACCAGTCTTCTCACTAAAACTGACCCAAAAAGAAGTAAACATCAAGAACAGTCCTTCATTTAAGTCAAGTATGTAGTTTAAAATCTTCCTACAAAGAAGGTATCAAGCCCAAAAGATTTTATAAGTAAGTTCTAGGAAAAGACAACATTAAACTTATAGAAACTCTTCCAAAAGATTAAAAAGAGATAACATTTCTCACTTCCTGCCGTGAATATTATCAAGTATAAAACTTGCCAAGAAGAGTAAGAAATATCCAAACTAACCTCAAGAATATGAATGCAAAAATTTTAAATAAAATATTAACATAATTAGTCCAATGGAGGAGAGACCCTAATAGGACTAGATTAAATTGGCTTTATCAGCACTCTTAACCAACTAGTATTAGGAAATAAATTCCTTAACGTGAAGAAAGATAGCTACTGAATTCCCATGCAAACATTATTCTAAATGGTCATTTGTTAGAATTATTCTTTTTAAAATCAGGAATATTTATACCTAACATTTTACTAACACAGGACCACAAAAGGCAGGGGGAAAAAGAAAACTGAAAATGAGAGACATATGTCATTATTCACATGATATGACTGCCTATAACAAAAAACAAAAGGAGCCTTATGGAAAAATTATTGGAATTAATAAGTTTAGTAAGATAGAAATATGCAAAGGTAAACTGCATGTTTACACATCAACAAAAAAACAGAGAACATTCAATATGCTATTTAAAATAGCAATAAAAAACATAAAGTTCCTAGGAATAAACAAACCATAAAACTATGTAAATTTTTCTCAGAAATATCTTAATACTTCAACAACACTAAAGAATGCCTAAATAAACTCATAGAGAGATTAGTTGCATGGATAAAAATACTCATTATCTACAAATTCATTGAAATTTCAATCAAAATCCCAACAGAGTTTTACAAAGAACTTAAACTAAACCTAAAAAAGAAAATGTAATAGAACTTGTCATGCCATATAGCAATTATAAAACTATAGTAACTACAACACTGTGGTATTGCTGCAGAGATCAATGAATTGACCAAGGGAACAGAGTTGAATCACATCCTTCCAACAGTTTCACAAATATTTGAAAATCTGAAATTTGACAGGGTAGGCACTAGAGATCTTTGAATAAAGCACAGACAACTCAATAAATTGCTCTGGGACTGATTTTCTATATAGGAAAAAATTTAAATTAGACTCTTACCTCATACCATACATAAAATCAACTCCAGATGTTTGAAAATATTTAAATGTTAGGCAAAACTTTTCTCAAATGTGTTGAGAAGAAAATATATAGTAGATCATCTATATGACTATGGAGTAGAAAGCATATTAACAGGACACAAAAAGAACTAGCTATAAAAAAAATCTGACCACATTAAAATTAAGAATTTCTATCAAAAGATATAAATAAAATTATGCTATGCTAAGTCACTTCAGTCGTGTCTGACTCTGTGCGATCCCATAGATGGCAGCCCACCAGGCTCCCCCACCCCTGGGATTCTCCAGGCAAGAACACTGGAGTGGGTTGCCATTTCCTTCTCCAATGCATGAAAGTGAAAAGTAAAAGTGAAGTCGCTCAGTCGTGTCCGACTCTTAGCGACCGCATGGACTGCAGCCTACCAGGCTCCTCTGTCCATGAGATTTTCCAGGCAAGAGTACTGGAGTGGGTTGCCATTGCCTTCTCCATAAAGAAAATTAAAAAGCCACTAAATAGGCAAAGTACGAAAAGATATCTATAACAAGTGTAACTAACAATGCATTCATATTTCCAGAATTAAAAAAATATCTTCAACAAATAAATAGAAAAATAAGCAGAAGACATGAACAAACATTTCAGAGAGAAAGAAACATGAATGACCACTAAAATGTATGCTCAGCCTTATTACTAATCACTTAAATATAAAATAACAGTGAGATATTATTTAAACACCCTATAATGGGCATTGATGAACAAGTTTAACTAGAAAAGATAGCAATGGTACTTCGTAACACATTGCAGATATAGAACTCTAAATTGTGGCAACTACTATATAAAATAATAAAAAGTGGGGGACCCAGATTGAAGATGGCGGCGGCAGCTGGATCTTGGGCTTTTCTGGGCTGCTGGGTCGTTCCCGAGTGCAGCTGAGTCGGTGGATGTCCAGTGGTGCCCATGGCGAAGAGGGCTCAGCTCGCATGTGGAAGGCCCTCACCTACTTCGTGGCGCTCCCCGGGGTGGGAGTGAGCATGCTGAATGTCTTCCTGAAGTCGCACCACGGAGAGGAGGAGAGACCCAAGTTCGTGGCTTATCCCCATCTCCGCATCAGGTCCAAGCCCTTTCCCTGGGGAGATGGTAACCATACCCTATTCCATAACCCTCATGTGAACCCGCTTCCAACCAGCTATGAAGATGAATAAAGAGAACCTGGACCACTACCAAGTGGGGACCACAGCACTGGTTTGGACCATTACTCTGCACGCATGGACCAGAAAAGTATACGGGACCTTAAGCTCACCACCTTGTATCCAGTGATGACCATTACACTTGAGGACCATTATACGGATCTTCCATCCCTTTGCTTATAGCAGGAGGAGATGGCTTAAATAAATAATTTAGTCATGAAAAAAAAAAGAAAAAAGTTAATATGTGATATCCTATTGAGACAGGAGGGGTGCAGAGCACAACCTTTAAAAGAATGACACAGCTGTTGAAGACATGACATAAATTGGTTAGAAGCAACCTGGTCCAAAATGGTGGATGAGTCCACTTTCAGTGGACCTTGAGCCTCATTATATGCTCACTGTTACTACATTAGCTAATGACACATTCACAGGTACCATGACAGTTCCGAGGCTAATCATAAAAGGCCAAAAAGTAAGTGGTGGCCCAATTTCTGGAAATCCCTGCCCCCTCCAAATAGTTGGAATACCCCTCCCATTCATTAGCCTACGAAATTACCCTCCCCTATAAAAACTGACAACCCCGTACCCTGGAACCTCTCACCTTCTGAGATAGCCCATACTTTGTTTGTGGAGTGTATTTCTTCCATAGACTCTTGCCTTCTGAGATGGCCCTCAGTCTGTTTATGGAGTATGTATCTACCTTAATAAATCCTCTTTCACTTTACTACAGCTTGCTCTTGAAGGCTTTTCTGCACAAAGCCAAGAACCCACACTTGGTGCCCCATCCCTGGGATAGGCCTGAGATCCTGGGACATGCGTGACCATCCTCTGGCCCCTCACTTTCTTTCCTGCAACACTATGACTTGGTAATTTCATTCATGAGTATATACTCTATAGCAATATTTCTCAAATGTGTCAGCAGGCCAGCAACATCACTATTACCTGGATACCTATTAGAAACAGATTTTTAAGCTCCATCCCAGACCTACCAAATATGACTCTATGCAGCAAAGCCCAGGAATCCTCACATATACCGACTCTCCTGGTGATTCTCATGGGCCCTAGAGTTTGAACCACTTGTTTAGAGCAATGCTATTCAAACAGAACTTGTTAGTGAGACTGGAAAGCAAGAGTGGATTACATTGCTACTTACAAGTCAACCTGTATAAAATAAAGTAGATTCAGTCCCATGTAGGAAAGATAAGTATTGATTTGTAAAAGTTTTGTCTCATTTATCTATGTATACTTCTGTGAGTGGGTATTTACTTTATTACGGAAAACATATTTCTTACTATGGGTCACAGTCATAAAAGTTTGAAATCCACCACCCTAGAAAAACTTTTGTATATGTATACTGGAGACATAGCCTAAAAAGTCTACAGTTTAATAATTCAAAATAAAACAAAATAAAAAGGAGTAGTCTCGACATCTAGATACCAGACAATAGATATACCAATCATACTGTACAGACTAGTATAATGTGGAGAAATCAATAATATGCAAAAACAACGGCAAATCTTACACAGTGCTGAGTAAATAAAGCAAATCACAGAAAATTACATACAGTATCACACTATTTTCACAAAGACCAAAAATAAGCAAAGCTGAATAAATATAAGAACACACACAATTGAGGTAAAACTATATTTAAAGCTCAGGAAAATTTAGGAGCACAGTTACATCTGGGGAACACCAAAACAGGGGACTGTAGAGCTGTGTACAGGTAATCTGAATGGTACTAATGTTCTCTCATTCTTAAATTGAATGGTGGACTCATGGTGTTCTTTTTATAATTTATACATAAAATACATTTAACCGTCATCTATATCAATTATAGCACAACATTTTTATTTTAAGAAAAACTCGTAATACCTGATATCAGAATCCTCGAGTTTAGTAAGGGAAATAACACATTCAGATTCAATGGACACTTATCTATTAGCTGTTTTGACCAATGCATACACATTGTCTCGTTGAATCCTTTGAGTCCTGAGAGGCAGGTACTTGGCCAAGAATAGGCCATCAAATATATTTTGAGTGAATAAATGCCCAAATAATTTTATAATTCAAAAAGAGAGTTTGATTATATGCTGTGTATTATGGTCCTACCCATAGGAGTTGAATGAAATAACAGATGATTAACTCTATTAATAGAAAGGAATTTATGCTCTATTCTTATTGTTTCTACAGTCTAATAGTTATTACCAAATGTATAATGAGAAAAATCACTTTTCTTGCTGGAATTATCTCTGGTTAAACGTAAGAAAAAAATTAACAAACTATAGGGTAGAGCTAACTAATATAACATTTCTACATTACTAGGATTTACATTTTGCACTTAAAACCCAAGTTAGCTATGTGCAAGGCGCCAGTTCTCCTGAGGGTAGGGAAGAGCAGAGCTATAATGATACAAGAAAATAAATTACCAAGGCTAAAAAAAAATCTATGACATATTTAGTCTATGCACTTTAATAAGAACTACACTTTAAAAAGTGCAAAGTCAAATCCTTTTTTCATTGAATACACATTAATAAAAATGAACACACTGGAAATGGCTGCCTCGCAAAATTATTTCCATCCTTCACAAAGAACTATTTCCCTTTACAGGGCTCCCACAAATGTATGCATTATGTTTTTCAAACTTAGTTCATTGTTGTGTTCCCCCCCAGCACCACCACCCCCAGAACCTGGAATAATGACCAACCACTAACAGACACAGAATTAAGTATTTGTCTTTGAATGAACTTACAAACTTATTGAGCATTTATAATGGGCACTTGGGGATGTCAGATCAAAAGTGTTATAGTATATACACACACATATATATGTGCATGTGTGTGTCCATGTTGATGTATAATAAATATAAGAATAGACTTAAATTCAAGGAGGAATGGGATATTTATATTCTCTCTAAGTATTTCCCAACAAAACACTTACTAATTACAAAGGTGAAAAAAAAAAAAAAGTAATTTGCAGTGGAGAAGCTGGCTGACACCATCTGAATCAAGTGTTCAGAGTAATATTGCAGTAGTAATGGTACGGTACAATGGAAATCATGATCATATGATTGGAAACAATGAGAGGAACCCAGTATCACTTCTGGAATATTCCTGCCAGAGATGCATAGACTGAATCTGGTCATGAGGAAATGTCATACAAACCCAGATTGAGGGCCGGCTACTAAATAATCAGCCTGAAATAATTCAAAGAAGTCAAGAAAAGACCAAGGAACTCTTCTCAGATGATAGAGACCAAAGAGACATAATAACCAAATGCTACATATGATGTTTAGACAGGATTCAGTTCAGTTCAGTCACTCAGTTGTGTCCGACTCTTTGAGACCCCATGAATCGCAGCATGCCAGGCCTCCCTGTCCATCACCAACTCCCAGAGTTCACTCAAACTCACGTCCATCGAGTCAGTGATGCCACCCAGTCATCTGATCCTCCATTGTCCCCTTTTCCTCCTGCCCCCAATCCCTCCCAGCATCAGAGTCTTTCCCAATGAGTTAGCACTTCGCATGAGGTGGCCAAAGTACTGGAGTTTCAGCTTTAGCATCATTACTCCCAAAGAAATCCCAGGGCTGATCTCCTTCAGAATGGACGGGTTGGATCTCCTTGCAGTCCAAGGGACTCTCAAGAGTCTTCTCCAACACCACAGTTCAAAAGCATCAGTTATTCAGTGCTCAGCCTTCTTCACAGTCCAACTCTCACATCCATACACAACCACTGGAAAAACCATAGCCTTGACTAGACGAACCTTTGTTGGCAAAGTGATGTCTCTGCTTTGGAATATGTGATCTAGGTTGGTCATAACTTTCCTTCCAAGGAGCAAGCGTCTTTTAATTTCATGGCTGTAGTCATCATCTGCAATGATCTTAGAGCCCAAAAAAATAAAGTCTGACACTGTTTCCACTGTTTCCACATCTATATCCCATGAATGCAGAGTTCCAAAGAATAGCAAGAAGAGATAAGAAAGGTTTCTTCAGCGATCAATGCAAAGAAATAGAAGAAAACAAGAGAATGGGAAAGACTAGGGATCTCTTCAAGAAAATCAGAGATACCAAAGGAACATTTCATGCAAAGATGGGCTCGATAAAGGACAGAAATGGTATGGACCTAACAGAAGCAGAAGATATTAAGAAGAGGTGGCAAGAATACACAGAAGAACTGTACAAAAAAGAGCTTCATGACCCAGATAATCATGATGGTGTGATCACTGACCTAGAGCCAGACATCCTGGAATGTGAAGTCAAGTGGGCCTTAGAAAGCATCACTACGAACAAAGCTAGTGGAGGTGATGGAATTCCAGTTGAGCTATTTCAAATCCTGATAGATGATGCTGTGAAAGTGCTGCACTCAATATGGCAGCAAATTTGGAAAACTCAGCAGTGGCCACAAGATTGGAAAAGGTCAGTTTTCATCCCAATCCCAAAGAAAGGCAATGCCAAAGAGTGCTCAAACTACCACACAATTGCACTCATCTCACACGCTAGTAAAGTAGTGCTCAAAATTCTCCAAGCCAGGCTTCAGCAATATGTGAACCGTGAACTTCCTAATGTTCAAGCTGGTTTTAGAAAAGGCAGAGGAACCAGAGATCAAATTGTCAATGTCCGCTGGATCATGGAAAAAGCAAGAGACTTCCAGAAAAACATCTATTTCTGCTTTGTTGACTATGCCAAAGCGTTTGACTGTGTAGATCACAATAAACTGTGGAAAATTCTGAAAGAGATGGGAATACCAGACCACCTGATCTGCCTCTTGAGAAATCTGTATGCAGGTCAGGAAGCAACAGTTAGAACTGGACATGGAACAACAGGCTGGTTCCAAATAGGAAAAGGAGTACGTCAAGGCTGTATATTGTCACCATGTTTATTTAACTTATATGCAGAGTACATCATGAGAAATGCTGGACTGGAAGAAACACAAGTTGGAATCAAGATTGCCGGGAGAAATATCAATAACCTCAGCTATGCAGATGACACCACCCTTATGGCAGAAAGTGAAGAGGAACTAAAAAGTCTCTTGATAAGAGTGAAAGTGGAGAGTGAAAAGGTTGGCTTAAAGCTCAACATTCAGAAAACGAAGATCATGGCATCGGGTCCCATCACTACATGGGAAATAGATGGAGAAACAGTGGAAACAAGTGTCAGAATTTATTTTTCTGGGCTCCAAAATCACTGCAGATGGTGACTGCAGCCATGAAATTAAAAGACGCTTACTCCTTGGAAGGAAAGTTATGACCAACCTAGATAGCATATTCAAAAGCAGAGACATCACTTTGCCAACAAAGATTCGCCTAGTCAAGGCTATGGTCTTTCCTGTGGTCATGTATGGATGTGAGAGCTGGACTGTGAAGAAGGCTGAGCGCCGAAGAATTGATGCTTTTGAACTGTGGTGTTGGAGAAGACTCTTGAGAGTCCCTTGGACTGCAAGAAGATCCAACCAGTCCATTCTGAAGGAGATCAGCCCTGGAATTTCTTTGGAAGGAATGATGCTAAAGCTGAAACTCCAGTATTTTGGCCACCTCATGCGAAGAGTTGACTCATTGGAGAAGACTCTGATGCTGGGAGGGATTGGGGGCAGGAGGAGAAGGGGCCGACAGAGGATGAGATGGCTGGATGGCATCACTGACTCGATGGATGCGAGTCTGAGTGACCTCCGGGAGTTGGTGATGGACAGGGAGGCCTGGCGTGCTGCAGTTCATGGGGTCGCAAAGAGTCGGACACGACTGAGCAACTGATCTGATCTGATCTGATCACATGAAGTGATGGCACCAGTTTGACAGGATACTTCTGATATAAAAACAAAGGATATCAGTGCAACAATCTAAAACTTGAATGGGATCTGAGAAGCAGAGGCTGGTAATGTATCAGTGCTTCAGTGCTAAATCCTGCCTTTGATAACATTAACATGCTTATATAAGAGAATGTCCTTGTTTGCAGAAAACAAGGTATTTAGGGATGATAGAACATTGCGTTGGCAACTAATTCTCAAATGGTTCAGGAAAGAAAATCTCTTTGTACTAATAACTTTCCTGTAAGTTAAGATTATTTCAAAAAAAAATTAAAGTATATAAAGTGTTTAGAAGAACCCCATGTCTTAATCTGTGCCCAGTGGACTAAGGAACCCTGGGAGGAACATCAAAATCAGAGGATGTTCAAGAAGCAGCCTCAGTCTGTTTAATTTGCTCACTTGGTTCTCTCTCCAAGGACCCATATTATGTTGCTGCTGCTGCTGCTAAGTCACTTCAGTCACGTCTGACTCTGTGCAACCCCATAGATGGCAGCCCACCAGGCTCCCCCGTCCCTGGGATTCTCCAGGCAATAACACTGGAGTGGGTTGCCATTTCCTTCTCCAATGCATGAAAGTGAAAAGTGAAAGGGAAGTCACTCAGTCGTGTCTGACTCTTAGTGACCCCATGGTCTACAGCCTACCAGGCTCCTCCATGCATGGGATTTTCCAGGCAAGAGTACTGGAGTGGGGTGCCCTTGCCTTCTCCACATATCATGTTAAGAAGAGCTAAACTGCACCATATTTCTTCTAAGTAGAATCTAAATACTATTCCAAAACAAACTAAAGCTTTCTAATAAGTTATATTTGTCAACTAACTCGAGGCTTTCCTAATATAAGAAAAAGCAGTGGTTGCATCTCAAAAATGCCAAATGAAATTGCATTTTTAGACCATACACAAAAACATAGAACACAAACACATCTGATCTGGGGCTCTAGTCCATCTCCTCTCCATTAAAACCAATTGTTTCTGTTGAAGTAAAAGACAATAAACTTGTAATACAAATTCAAGATGTACTTGGAAACAACTTATCTATTGCTTATTTGGGAAAATCTGTTCCACTTGGTAGAATCTGTTGTAGAAACAAAACAATTTTATATACATTCATTATAATCATCTAATGGGTATACACAAAAGACCAAAGGAGAAAACGTTGTTGTTTTTGCCATCCTTGGTCTTCAGAAGCCCACAGAACCTGCTTGGGGTATGACAGCAATGGGGTCCAGTGAGAAAGTGTCTGGTCCCCCAGAAAAAGCAGTGAATGACTCAAAGCACTGCAGCATTTTCTCCTAAAAGCCCACCCAGGCAGCCTGGACAAACAGGTAGACATTTGTCTTTCTTTCTTTTTTCTTTCTGTTCCTTTTTCTATTTTTAAAGAAACCAATATGGGTTATTTTAGTTTTATGAGAAGATGAGAATGCATTTTCCCTTGAAACTGATGAAGAGTAGAGTTGAAAGAAAGATAGAAAAATCCAGTGTTCATTTACTGTATACCTGCTACTGCTGCTAAGACGCTTCAGTCATATCCGACTCTGTGCGACCCCACAGATGGCAGCCCACCAGGCTCCCCCATCCCTGGGATTCTCCAGGCAAGAACACTGGAGCGGGTTGCCATTTCCTTCTCCAATGCATGAAAGTGAAAAGTGAAAGGGAAGTCGCTCAATCATGTCCAACTCTTCGCGACCCCATGGACTGCAGCCCACCAGGCTCCTCTGTCCATGGGATTTTCCAGGCAAGAGTACTGGAATGGGGTGCCATTGCCTTCTCCAACTGTATACCTAGCACCTGGCATTAAGTATGGCCCATAGCAGGTCCTCAAATATTTTAAAAGTACTTATTGCTTTCTAAGGAGAAGGCAAGTGCTGAGCGTAAAAAAATACAGACACACACACACACACGGATTGGTACCTAAAGACAAGGGATAGGACAAAACTTAGCAACACTTAAGAATGTCCTCTCAAACTTGATTTTCAGAAGAAAGAAAAATCAGTTTTGTTCATGGAATTTCAATATATGAAGCAAGAAACAAAAGGGTAAAAAATCTTCTGCCAGAAATCTTGTAGGATTTGAAAGGCATCTTGGATTTGAGCCAAAGGCATCTTGAGCCTGTCCTACCTGTCCCAGATTCCAATATTCTGAACCATCTTCTGGTCAAGTATCCTGATTTTGGTGCATGTGTGTAGGCCTGTATGTGTGTGTGTGTGTGAGAGAGAGAGAGAGAAAGAAGGGAGAGGGAGAGAGAGAATCCCAAAACTTAAAAGCAATTTCCCAAAGAAGTGGCAAGCCAGCCCCAGTAAGCTGATTCTAATAAAGCATATTACCAGCCAACTTTCCAACCCTGAGGAGAAAAATCTTTTAATATCTAAGCACTCAAAATCACTCCTACCCCATGACTTATTTGCATCTCTACTTTCAAAAACCTGGGAGATTACAAACTTATTTGTTGACTTTATTACAGCCTTTTTCACATGCTGGTTAATGCCAAGAAAAACCACTTCTAAAGTCATGCATACCCTTGCTATTCAACTGCGAAAAAAGACTCCAAAAATTATGCTTGTCTCTAATTCACGGAAAATGAAAATGCAACCCATCCCCACAGATAAGCTGATGTTGGCTTAAGAAAATTTGGGTGGTGGGAGAACAACTTCCTAATTATCATTTTCTTTACAGAAATTGGATTTTCAGACAAAAGATACAGAGAACTTGTCTACAAAGCAAGAAACAAAAGGATAAAGTTGGCTACCAACAGCAAATGCATGGCTCTACTCTGGCAATTTATCTATTAAGGGCTTCGGGTTTAATCCCTGGGTTGGGAAGATCCCCTAGAGGAGGGCAGGGTAACCCACTCCAGTATTCTTAGCTGGAGAATCCCATGGACAAAGAAGCCTGGCAGGCTACAGTTCAGGGGGTTACAAAGAGTCAGACACGACTAGGCAATTAACACTTTCAGGTGGGGATTTGTGTATAATAAGCTTGTCCTAGTGGCCTGACAGAGAAAGTAATGGCACCCCACCTATGAACAGAGGAGCCTGGTGGGCTGCAGTTCATGGCGTCGCTGGGAGTCGGACACGACTGAGCGACTTCACTTTCACTTTTCACTTTAATGCATTGGAGAAGGAAATGGCAACCCACTCCAGTGTTCTTGCCTGGAGAATCCCAGGGATGGCGGAGCCTGGTGGGCTGCCATCTATGGGGTTGCACAGAGTCGGACACAACTGAAGCGACTTAGCAGCAGCAGCAGTAGCAGTGGCCTGAAGGCAACTAAAAGAAGTGTCCCTGGAGATTTGTTTTATTTTTAATACTTTGTCACTTTTAATTGCATTTTTAAAAGAAAACTAATATTCCTCTATGTTATGATAGAAAGAATATGCCAGAACAGTGAACAACAACACTACTCCACTATGCTTTGGTTGGTCAATCATTTCAGTATTTGACCACTTATGCATTTACAAAGCAGGAAGCTTGACCTCTTATATCAGAGAATCTCTTCAACTATAAAACTGTATGTAAATGCATGTTTTTCTCCTTTTACAAATGTGGAAACAGAAGGATAGAGATTAGTAATTTGTCCAAAGTTACACAGTTAGTAAATACCAATGCTAGCATCTTGGGGGGGAAAAGTCTGTTTTCTAGAGAATTCTACTCTTTCCACTGCTGTGCTGTTTTCTTCATCAAAAGACATCAGAATAAGGTGTTCAGAACACAAAACAGTGAGAAAGTGACCACCTCTCACAATAATCAATATAGGTTGTATAATTACCTTCAGGGCTGATTAATCAAGGAAGATCCTTGTGCCTGTGAGACATTCACCCCTGTGTTGCTCTGCAGGTCAGAGGCTCATACATCTTTAACCTCAATGCATTTTCTTTTAAGAAAGGTAAACCAGAATAAATATTTAATTATAACATGTTTTTCCCATTAAAAAGAAAGAAAGAACTAAAGCCAAAATCAAGAGTATGTATACAAACCACAAAAATCCCTTCAGGAGAAAAATAGAAAAGAAGATCCATACAAGATGACCGCAGGGGACATTATAGATAGAGAAGAAGAGAAGTTCAAGAAACCTGACCCTGGCAGGGAGCATGATGGACATAAGAAATGGAGCCCTTCTTCATCAAGAGGAGGAAGAGTAATCTAGGGGAAAAATATAGAAGCGACATAAGGGAAAGAAGACTCATGAACTAGATCCAGCCCTAGCCTGGGGAACTATCCATGTGCTGTGCTCAGTCACTTCAGTTCTGTCTGACTCTTTGCTACCCTATGGACTGCAGTCTACCAGGCTCCTCTGTCCATGGGACTTGCCAGGCAAGAAAACTGGAGTGGGTTGCCATGCCCTTCTCTAGGGGATCTTCCCAACCTGAGGATTGAACCTGTCTCTTATGTCTCCCTCATTGGCAGGCTGGTGCCTTTACCTTTAGCACCACCTGGGAAGCCCAAAGGAACTATGAAACTGAAAGTGTTAGTCGCTCAGTCGTGTACAACTTTTTGCAACCCCATGGACCATAGCCCACTAGACTCCCCCATCCATGGAATTTTCCAGGCAAGAATACTGGAGTAAGTTGCCATTTCCTTCTCTAGGGGATCTTCCCAACCCAGAGATCAAACCCAGGTCTCCCACATAGCAGGGAGGCTCTTTATCGTGTCAAGAGTCAAATCAGATAAAGTGCATCTTAAATTTGGAACAAAGTGGAAGGCATTCTTAAGCAAGAACGGTCACTGTTAAGCTCTAGAGTAACCCTAATCTGGAGCACATTGATGCTCTCTTTACCATAGCATTTAGAGCTCAAAATTATCAAAAAGGAAATGTCCACTTTATTTCATCATTACATAAAAAAAATAATAAATCACCACCCACTGTGTGAAATTCCCAATAGCAAATACTATATTATTCAGCTGGTCTTCCAGTTTCTGTAGCCATGTCCTTTCAAAGTGTTAGCCTGGTTTAGCACAATAGTCTGATCAAAAGCCTTCTTGCTCCCTGTGCTTAAACCAGATCTTTATAGTGATCTGTGGATGATAAATTATAGTATCATAAGGTAAAAAAACACAAAGCAGAGGGGCAGAATAAGCAGCCAGGCTGAACCTTGAAAGGACATGGCCATTCAAAACTGGAGAACAAATTTTCAAGAAAGTTTTATTTATTATTTCCCTAGAAATAATAAATCACTCCTGTCTAGACTATCTCAGGCAAGACAGTTTTAACATCAAAATTACTTTTTTGGCCTGGACCCATAAATAGTGCCATGACTGTAAATGACTGTCCAGATGGTGCACAAGGATGCTTGGCCAATGGGATAAGGACTAGCTGCGGTCCAGCGTGCTCATCCTAGCCATGCCATGGTCCCCGGTCTAGAGTTTCATGAGGCAGAGGAGGAAGCGCTTATTTCTGATTTGTCCAAAGACGCCATGGACACAGGATGAGCAGACTTCTGTCTGTATAACCCAGTATAACCCACTCAAATCCATCTCTTCAGTGAACCTGAGTTTATGTGAAGACTAAAATTTGCAAGATTAACTAAATTTTTATTATATTTCCTTTTTACTCAAACTATAGTTGAGTGGACTAGTTTATTTTACGGATAAGGCATTCTTATTTTACTCAATGTTTCCATTAATGTCTTTTTATATTAGGGCTTCCCCGGTGGCTCAGACAGTAAAGAATCTGCCTGCAATGAAGGAGACCTGGGTTTGATCCCTGGATAGGGAAGATCCCCTGGACAAAGGAATGGCAACCCACTCCTGTATTCTTGCCTGGAGAATTCCATGGACAGAGGAGCCTGGTGGGCTATAGTCCATGGGGTCGCAAAGAGCTGGACACAATTGAGTGATGTAACCATTTCATATTACCCACAGATCTCCAATCTACCCTATAAAGGGCAGAAAGGCAAAACCAGCATTTACAAAGACAAGCTACCAAATCTACACCTATAACCTATATCAAAATATAAATTTTTCCAAATAACAGACCTAATTTGGCCCATCCCACTGCAACAACAATAAACCTAGACCATCATTCTTCTGTATTGTCAGAACAATTAAGAAACAACCTCAAGTTTGTGAAAAACAAATTTTCACAAAGTTCTTTGGTCTTTAATTTCATCTATAGCATTTAGGCCTTAAGCCAGTGACTTTAATTTTGAGAAGCTGAGAGCATAAGGAGAAAATAATAACAAACAAAAACATAGAACACATTACCAGGAACTTCTTAACAAACAACCAAAAATTTTACATCAATACTCTTAAGTTTGAGAACATGTTTTTATAAAGAACAAAAATAAAGTCATGTAGTCTAAAATGTATGAAATTCATGTTTAATATATTAAGTGCAAAACACAAACATTTTGTACAATCCTATCTACATGAAAAATGCAATGTAAAATACACATTACAATCACTGCTAAGTCACTTCAGTCATGATCGACTCTGCGACCCCATAGACGGCAGCCCACCAGGCTCCCCCGTTCCTGGGATTCTCCAGGCAAGAACACTGGAGTGGGTTGCCATTTCCTTCTCCAATGCATGAAAGTGAAAAGTGAAAGTGAAGTCACTCAGTCGTGTCCAACTCTTAGCAACCCCATGGACTACAGCCTACTAGGCTCCTCCATCCATGGGATTTTCCAGGAAAGAGTACTGGAGTGGGGTGCCATTGCCCTCTCCTTTTTGCTTTTCTAGAAAGTCTACATTGTTCTAAAGTTAGCATACATTTATTTTAAAATCTGTTAAAAAAAAAAAAAAAGCACACCAGATTCCTTCTTGAGGCTAAAGCATGTTCTTTCTTAGCAGAAAACCATCATTATGTCAGTCCTGAAATGGAAATCTTTCATTTTCACCTTTCTAGGTAATAAACAATGTGGTTTAAACCAAAACATAATAAAAAAAAACCTATAGAAAAAAGAGGCTGAGTCAATGAATAAAATAATTATATTCTGATTGCTTAACTATGTACCACATTTTATTTAATAATCTCGGAAGGAAGGGGATAATTCAAATTTATACCAATCTACAGCCCAAGGTAAATTAGTAGCAGATTCAAGAACTGAATTTGTGCCTTTAGATTTCAAATCAAACATTCTTTATACCACACACCATGGCTGTGTCCTTTGTGGAATAAAGGATATTATATTAAACTACCTACTATTTGTCCTTACTCCTCAAAAATAAAACAAATATCTATTTTTAAAGTCTCAGACATTTATTTCCTAAACTGCTACTACAGATCCTAATCACTGTCAAGTTTTCTTATAAGTTACAAGAAAATAAAAATTTAGAAAATAGAATGTTAATCTCTGTTTCCCTTTCCTACTCCCTCCTCCCAAATTGTTTTTCTTGTAATATTATAGAGTATGAACCCAAAAACAGAGGTGATGATCAACACAAAAATTCCTTTACCATCTTACAAGTCTGGGAACGGATTCAGATATATTAGATAAACTTCCTGTGCAGCTTTGAAACTAGGGCATAAAGAACCACCTGAGCCAAGAAGGGAGAAAGAAAGTGAACCAATAGTTTTCAACTATAGTATTTTTGTATTTAAAGAGAGAAAGAACTATTCATTTCTTAACTTGAAATTCTTCAATTTCTTCTTTTCTTGGCTTTGTGTGTGTGTGTGTGTGTGTGTGTGTGTGTGCATTGGAGACAGGAGCTAGGGGCAGGGCTATGTGATGGTTTTCTTTCAGATATTACAGCATTTCCTTTCAAGACTAAACTAAGGTTCCTACACAGGGTCAGCTGAACTGCTGCTCCTGAGTGGCCAGCCAAAAGCAGAATGGCGCACCATCCAGCACTAACAACTCAAACACTCGTCATGGCTTTCCTAGTCCACACTCCAGGAATATCTGCCTGTTTCTTTCTCAGCTTAGCCTTTGCTCAACTTAGGCAGGAAAAGTATCTGAACTTTGGACTCAGTGAAAAGTGTGTCTCTATATTTTTTCCCTCCTTACTGAACAGGTAAACAGGTAACTTAGAAGAAAGGAACAAACGAAGGCAGGAAGATCTACGCCACAGATGCTCTTTTGGGGCACATTTTCAAGTCTTTAACTGTCCTTCAAACAACATATGTGATTTTCAGAAGATGTTAAACTATAAATTAACCATGAAGTATGCTGAGTGACATAAATAACTTTTCTACTATCATGACCATACTTTCCAATTGATTTCATAACTTGGACATTCTAGTTATCATGTATATATCTGTTCTACTTTCATGATTTACTTCTCCAGACTTTTGGTGAGGGGCAGGGGGGTGGGAGTCAAAGAAATGGAAAGGAAAAAACACTAAATATGACATAAAATTGACCTCAATTCTGAGAAACAACCAAATAGATGAGGCTGCCTGCTTGATCTTACATTCATTTATATATATCACCTTTTTATCAGTGCTGGTGAAAAACAGCAGCATCCTTTTATCTCTTGAGGCAGACATTTACAGGATGATATATATTGAAAAATTACATAAAGGCACACTAGTCCCAAAACAAATATCCAAAAATTCAATGAAGCTGTCCAGTAACAGCAACTAAAATAATTTTCTATGTATTATTTCCTTTGAGTTATTTTAAAAGTAAGCAGCCAGCTATCCCTCTCTGGGCACTGTTAAGATGAGTTTGCCACAAAAGCCACTTATATTTTTAGAAGCCAAAGTCTTGACAAATCAGTTCCGAGGAACATAATTTGTTACACACTGAAGAATGCCTGAAAACACAGACCTTGGTTAAAGAGGCTTCCGTATCTTTTTGCAACCTTTCCAAATGTAAGTATGTGGGAAGAATACTCATAAATTTAAGCTGAACTGAAACATTTAGAACATCTCCAACTTAGAACACATTAAAATGCGGTCTTTGAAGGAAATGAAAATGGCTTTAAACATATGAAAAGATGCTCATCATCACTTGTAAGAGAAATGTGAATTAAAAATGAAATATCATTTTTCACCCATCATATTGAGGGAAAAAATGTTTAATGAATCACTGTATGGTGAAACAGGCACTCTTACACATTGTTGATGCAAGCATACAGTAGTATAACATCCTTGGCAGGCAATTTGTAAATGTCTATCAAAATCTAAATTCCACTTTGCCTTGGAGCCACGATTTTACTCCCAGGAATTTATCCTACAGATACACTCATCCATGTGCACAAACAACTATATAAAAGGTTATTCACTACAGCATCGTTGGTGGCCCAGAGGAAGACTCATTATATGTCATTTTGTATTGGATGTGTATTCACCTATTAAAAAAAATTAAAATTTGAGGGGAAGAGCATGTGATCTGTACTGTTTAGAAATTCAAAGTGTTCTGAACTCCCCTACAAAAGGAAATACTAAACCATCTTACACAAGATTCATTCCAGAACCCTGAGATCAAATGCTATGTTCAGATGGCTTGACACGGCTGCATTAGTGAAAGCTCCTTATCATAAGATCCCTTTGGCCCTTTAGTAACCAAAACCCTTTGTTGGGAGTCCACTGTGGGTCTGATTTCTACTTCACAATAAGTAGTGCTTCAAAAAATTCCAATTTATTCCTTGCAAAAACATATCAGATATAAATGAGACTGTCACTCTGAGAAACAGGACTGCATTATGCTGCAGACTTAACACAGACTGAAAGCATGTTCCCCATGTCTTCTCCAGCAAATCCTGCCAAATGGGCGTCTGAAACGTCCTATTGAAACAGGTGGTGTCTGAACAGAATTGGATTTCTGCCTATAGAAACCCTAGTTTTAACAACTGCTGTGGTTAGTTTTAATTTTCAGTCCTCAGAATTAACTGCTTGCCAGCGATTCAGAAATAGACTGAACAACATGTTTAGACCTTGCTCTGTTTAATTGAGGAAAGAAAGAAAGGAAAAAAAAAAAAAGCCCACCAACACCCTACCACCATCCCATAAAAAACAACAGAACCAAAGCAGACCACTTGATTTCTAGGCCAAAAAAAAAAGGGAGCAGCTGTAAAACAAACTCAACTCTCTAAAGATGATTGTCCCTTTTGTGCCTTCTTCACAGAAGCACAAGATGTACATACATACTCGCTGAACACACTACTTAGGAAATCTAAGGATTTTGAGAAACTTTTAATCTTCTGGAAATTTAGAATTAAGAACAATGGTAAGAATTGATCATTTTTCCAATGAAAATGGACATCTTAAAAAATGATATTGCCAACAGACCTCTGTTTCAATTTATACAAGCAAAATACAAACAGCCAGAATGTAAATTCCTTGATGAAAAATACAATGGGCTAATTCCCTTTAAACCCAATGGGTTGGTCACACTTGCTGGTGATAAAACACATAGTCTTGTGAATAAAGCTAGGGTAGCTTACACTAAACAATGAACTTTTTCCACTATACCTTTAAGTGCTTGATATAAAAATGGATAAAGCTCTAATTTTCTAGGCCAGCAATCAAATGAAAAGGAATCCAGGGACTGGTTATCTACTATCGAGCCGTACAACATGGTTACCCATTCTCTATGAAGGCAACATTGTCTTGATCACTATACAGATGATGAACTGAGATTCAAAAACATGTAATAATTTTCCAAGGGTCATTCAGCTAAAAGATGACAGAGATGAGGTTTTAATTTAAATCTGCCTGATTTCAAAATGTCTCCAAGTGTCTCATACTCCCAAAATTCAGAGAGATAAATTAATAAAATGACAAGTTTCAGTTATATGACAAACATTGTAACATTGCTTTGCCAACACCCACATAAAAACTCATCCTCTCTCAATCAAAAGTGATGGATGTCAAATCCTTCTGCATTTTTCAGTGTGACTGAATTCCAGCTATTAAGAAGGTGATCAAGTAAATAGAGAGAAACCCGTCTATTGTGATCATAACTCCTTAAAAAAAAATCCTGACATTGTAAAGAGCATATTTGAAAATCCTTCCACATGGATTCATCAGTTCATGGGAAAAAAAAAAAAGTATCTCAGTGAAAATTAGAGTTGCTTCCCAATGGGGTACATTTGATCCTTTTGCTTATAACTCAAGTATAAATAGATGACATCAAGTCTGGCCCTCAGAAGTTTACAGCTCACTGTGCTCTACCTCTCCTACCAACCAAAGAAGAAAATAAGATCTCAAAATGAAGGCAATCTCCTTCCAGAAGTTCTTAGATTATTATTTTCCATTTTTAACCTCTGGCCTGGTTTAATTTCTAAGTTGTGTCCGACTCTTGCAGCCCCATGGACTGTAACCTGCCAGGCTCCTCTGTCCATGGGATTTCTCAGGCAAGTATACTAGAATAGGTTGCCCTTTCCTTCTCCAGAGGACCTTCCTGATCCAGGGATCGAACCTGTATCTACTGCATTGCTGACAAATTCTTTACCAACTGAGCCACAAGGGAAGCCCCTTTCTGACCCCAATCTTCTGTCTTTTTCTTACACAGGCCCCAGAGAGGCTAGCTCGTAAACCAAATCTACAATTTCCCTATAAGCTCCAATGACATCTCTCATTTAGAGAAAAATACCTGCATGTAAATAAAATCATTTTGTATTTCTGTATTCTCTGAAAATGATGCCTAAATCCAAAGATGTCCTTTCTACAAATTTTTTTCTCTTTTCTTTGAAAGCAATGATTCCTTAATTTTAGATAGCTATTCAAGAGAAGAACACAGACAGTGTAAGTTTCTTTCAAGAGGGAAGCACACCAAGATTTCTTTGACACTATTTAGAAAAGAATTACAACTTTTTTTAAGGAAAAAAAAAAAAGAGTAAAAAGAAGAAAATCTCACTGACCCTCTCCTCCCCCCCAAAAAAAGTTGTCATATAACTTACAGGTTTATACATTATGAAAATCTGCCATTTTTCAAGATTCTTCTGGCAAAATGTTCTTTGGAATCATTTTCTTCTGAAAGCTGAAAAGCATTTTCTAAGATGTTGCCAGCTCTAAAAACAACCTTTCTGATCCCTTGAAAAGCCAAGTTCTGCTTTTAATAGTGCTATGTACTTTTGTTTTCAAAGAAAAAAGTGAAAAGAAGGAACTACAGCCAAATGTAAGTTTACTCCATTCGTGCCTCAAGCTATACATGATTTCACATAGTACATATGAAGAAGGGATCAATTTTTTTCCTTTAAAAACAACATATACCTCCATGGTACATATGCAATATTTAAATATGAGGGAAAACAGCACCCCCTTTCACCCAGGCTCCAGTTAACAAAAACGTCTATACAAAGAAACAGTCATAAGCATAAAATTTTCTAACAGACATCAAAAGCAAGAGCAACAAAAGCAAAAACAAACAAGCAGAACTACATCAAACTAAAAAGCTTCCGCCCAGCAAAGGAAACGATCAAAAAAATGAAAAGAAATGGGAGAAAATACTTGCAAATCATATATCTCACAAGAGATTAATATCCAAAATATATAAAGAACTAATACAACTCAATGGCCAAAAAAAATTTTTTTTTCAAATAGTATGATTTTTAAATGTCAGAGAATCCAAATAGATGTTTTTCCAAAGAAAATATACATATGACCAACAGGTGCATGAAAAGTTACTTGACATCACTAATCATCAGAAAAATTCAAATCAAAATAAGCTATTACTTCATACCAGTAACAATGGCTATCATCAAGAAGACAAGAGATGGTAAGTGTTGACAAGAATGTGGAGAAAAGGGAACCCTTGGGTACTGTTGTCAAGACTGTAAATCCTACAGTGCAGTCACTATGGAAAACAATATGAAACTTTCTCAAAAAATTAAAAATAGAACTACATATGATCCAGCAATCACACTTCTGGGTTTATAGCCAAAGGACATTAAAACAGGATACTGAAGATATATCTGTCCTCCCGTGTTCACTATAGCATTTTCCACAATAGCTAAGATACAAAATGATGCTAAAGTTGAAACTCCAGTACTTTGGCCACCTCATGCGAAGAGTTGACTCATTGGAAAAGACCCTGATGCTGGGAGGGATTGGGGGCAGGAGGAGAAGGGGACGACAGAGGATGAGATGGCTGGATGGCATCACTGATTCGATGGACGTGAGTTCGAGTGAACTCCGGGAGTTGATGATGGACAGGGAGGCCTGGCATGCTGCGATTCATGGGGTCGCAAAGAGTCAGACGTGACTGAGCAACTGAACTGAACTGAACTGAAGATATGAAAATAACCAAAGTGTCCATCAGCAGATGGATGGATAGAGATGGATAAATGGATAAATAAATGGATAGATGAATGGATAAAGACGATGCAGAGATTTGTGTATGTGCACACGTGTACATAACAGAATATCATTCAGCCATGAGAAGGAAGGACATCGTCCCATTTACAACAACATGGATGAACCTTGAGAATATGAGGCTAAGTAAAATGACTCAGACAAAATGTATGGATAAATAAATGGATAGATGAATGGATAAAGACGATGCAGAGATTTGTGTATGTGCACACGTGTACATAACAGAATATCATTCAGCCATGAGAAGGAAGGACATCGTCCCATTTACAACAACATGGATGAACCTTGAGAATATGAGGCTAAGTAAAATGACTCAGACAAAATGTATTGCTTATACGTAAAATCTGAAAAAAGTTAAACTCCTAAAAACAGAGGCCAGAATGGTACTTACCAAGGGGTGGGAGAGGGGAGGTGCGAGAGAAGGGAAGGTATGGATCAAAGAGCACAAACTTCTAGTTATAAGATGAATAAGTTCTAGGGATCTGATGCGCAGCATGGTGGTTATAGTTACCAACTAAATTATATATGCGAAATTTGCTAAGGGTAAGTCAAATGATAGAGAAATGGTAATTACCTGATGTGATGCAGGTGTTAGTTAGCTAATGCCATGGTGATAATGATTCTCAATACACAAGTGTATCAAATCAACATGCTATGCTGCTGCCGCTAAGTCGCTTCAGTCGTGTCCAACTCTATGCAACCCCATAGACGGCAGCCCACCAGGCTTCCCCGTCCCTGGGATTCTCCAGGCAAGAACACAGGAGTGGGTTGCCATTTCCTTCTCCACAACATGCTATAACCTTAAGTTATACTCCGTGAAGCTGGAGAAACAGTTCTCCAATCAAATCAAAACGGCTTATAAAAGAGCTGACACCGTGACAGACTGCATTAATAGTAAAGAGTTGGACGCTACTTAGCGACTGAACAACAACAATGACAAAAATTAAAATGTCAGGTGAACAAAATATAAGGTATACAAAAATCTCAGTAAGACAGTTTAATAGTTCAGATTCTCTCATTTCCATCAAAGACTATTTTAACCCTCCCATGTGAAACGGACAGAATCTATGAGATTACTAGTATTTCAAATGAATTTTTAAATGTTCATTTTACTACAAAATTTACTCAAGTCAGTCACTTAAAGAACTTATGTCGAATAATGGGTGTGCTTGAGTACCTCACATTTTAGAGTTGTCAAGACACAATGTAAATCTAATGGGGGAAAACAGGCAGGCTTCGAATAGCACTTAAAGAAATACAAAGAAGGGAAGTTAGAAGTCAAGGAGGATAATTCTGAGATAAAAGCTGAGTGGAGAGAAGGACAGAAATCAACCAGAGACCTTATCAGGGTGCAGTGCTGCACTCTGCTGCATTATCACTGACCTGTAACCTCTTCTCCAGCTCACAAACAACCCTTGAGTACTCCAGGACTAAGTGGATGTTTTAAAAAGTTCTTGTGTCATATTTACTTTTTCCGACGACCCTTATCAGAAGCCCGATGTACTCAAGCTCCATAATTCACACGCTCCAATTACCTACCTAACTACATACCCGAGAGAAATAACCAGAGGCATAAAATGCCACCCTCTTAAAAAGAAAAATAATGGGAATGATTAGGATTTAAAATGGACAGGCTCATTTTTAAGGGCATAGTCACAGATAAGCAGCATCAACACTGTGCTCTAGATAACTAAAAAGAATCAAATAGGGTTTGCTTAAAGAACATTCCTGAATAAATATATAATAAACCCCTAACTTTAAAATAAGTTGTATGACAAAAGCCCATTTCTTTACCAAGATACATTTCCCCATGAAGTACTATAAATGGTCATTCATTTCCAAAGCTGGCCCATCAATATCTATTTAACCTATAATCTACTGACATGCAATACAGTGTGGAATGAAATGTGGTAGTTCTTGTAGAACTTCAGATGAATGTTGCCCTGTATAAAATCCAATTCTTTCCTACAAAGCTCTCAGGTAGAGTTTATCAGTGAAAGGAGACATCTTGAGAAGTTACCATCCACATACCCTTCATATAATAAGCTCTTGAATGCAAAACTTCAAAAACATTTCAGTAAAACTAAAGCAAGGAAATCCTAAAGAATGCATTGGGAAAAAAGGGAATAAAAGATATATAATAAAAAAAGAAAACAACACACCACAAAATATTGTGGGATCTGAACTGCCTACATAATATGACACAAGGAGTTCAGCTACAGTAGAAGCTGATGGTCCCAGTAGCACTCAATGTAAAGTAGATTTCGACTCATCAATAATGTTTGTCTGTGCAGCTGACTTCACTGCAAGCAAACATTTCATGTTTATGAGAAATTCCACTTAAAAGTCTTTCCCTATCCTAGCCAATTCACATGGGCAAAAACTTACCATGCTAATTATCATTATCTTAAAAAGAAAAATCCATCTATTACCTACACACAATTCAAACAAACAAAAATAAGCTTTTAAATGAAAAATACGTAATTTGAATAAATACATCTTTTCTATTAATTTTGACCTTAAACTTTGGACAATATAGTTTTTAATGTAACTTTCAATACGCCAAAATAAAATTAAGGCACTGTTCTTAACTGAAAATAATTTGGGTTTGGATTGTTGTCGAAATAAATCTGAACTGTGTAGACCACACGTGCATGCTAACTCAGTTCAATAGTATCTGCCTCTTTGTGACCCTGTGGACTGTAGCCCACCAGACTCCTCTGTCCATGGGATTCTCCAGGCAAGAATACTAGAGTGGATTGCCCTGCGCCAGGGGATCTTTCTGACCCAGGGACCAAACCAGAGTCTCTTGCATTGTCTCCTGCATTGCAGGTACATTCTTTACTGCCGAGCAAGCAGGGAAGCCCAAGTAAGCCTATAAGGCTGTTCTAACCAATAATGTAATTTCAGACTCATACCTACTTAAAATATTGTTTGTTTACCTCTTCTTTTCAAACCATGAGTACACAGTGAGGTCATTACGGTGCTTCATTTCTTCTACCTCTCTCAAAACACTACCGTGCTTCTTGACACACTGCTGCTGCTGCTGCTGCTAAGTTGCTTCAGTCGTGTCCGACTCTGTGTGACCCCGTAGATGGCAGCCCACCAGGCTCCCCCATCCCTGGGATTCTCCAGGCAAGAACTCTGGAGTGGGTTGCCATTTCCTTCTCCAATGCATGAAAGTGAAAAGTGAAAGTGAAGTCACTCAGTCGTGTCTGACTCTTAGCGACCCATGGACCGCAGCCTACCAGGCTCCTTCATCCATGGGATTTTCCAGGCAAGAGTACTGGAGTGGGGTGCCATTGCCTTCTCCCTTGACACACTAGGAACTAGCTTTTTACGGGAAGGCTTTTCACAAGAAGACAGTATCACTTACCCCTCCTGCCTTCAGCAACTTTCTTCTGAACTCCTCTGTGGGATTGTTGAAAGTCAGTTTTTCACAGCGGAGGTGATTCACTGGTGGATGGCCTTCAAGATGCAGGAATAAGTCATAATCAAAGCGAACTTTCTTAGGTTCTTCCTAAAAGTTAAAAAAAAAAAAATAAGAACACAAAGAGTTAGGCATGAATAGAGATTTAGAAAGCAAAAGTTTACCCGGATAAGGATCAGAAAAGACCCAGAGGTCTAACAGCTACAGTGTCAAAGAAGTACTGGGGGAAAAAAATCATCATGGAACTATCTACAAAGCAAAATGGAAACATCTTAAAAATCAGGTTTTCTTCAAGGAAAACTGAAAAGAATAAATTCATCATCTTTCTTGCAGTCTCTCAAGAGGTATAACACCACTAACACAGTCACTCAACTGGAACCCTAAGACACCCCTGAAGCCACTCTTCCTCCCCTGACTCTATCACCCTACACCCATCATCAAGAGCTGCCATTTCCTCTTTTAAAATATTTCCTGAAGAAGCCCTCTAACCCATACCCGGCATGCTCTTACACATTGCCCAAACTACTATAAAATCCTTCCTCTAACAGTTCTTCCTACTTTAGGATAGATAATCAATTCTTTCTTCATTCAGGCCTCCAAATTATCCATATGAAACAAAAACCTAGCCATTTTCACTCCTTGATTAAAATTTCACAAGGTCCCAATGCCATCAGAATAACAATCTAAGCTCACCTATATGCCACTTAGGAGAAGGCAATGGCACCCTACTCCAGTACTCTTGCCTGGAAAATCCCATGGACTGAGGAGCCTAGTAGGCTGTAGTCCATGAGGTCACTAAGAGTCGAACATGACTGAGGGACTTCACTTTCACTTTTCACTTTCATGCATTGGAGAAGGAAAAGGTAACCCACTTCACTATTCTTGCCTGCAGAATCCCAGGGACAGGGGAACCTGGTGGGCTGCCGTCTATGGGGTCACACAGAGTCGGACACTACTGAAGCGACTTAGCAGCAGCAGCACATGCCACTTGGATTTTCAACATCTACTCTTGGTTCCAAGTATCACCATAGCCTTTCCACCCATCTGAGGGTCTAGCCACATACTGTGGTTGGTTGCTCCCAGATTTTACTCATTCTCAGTTAACTCTGGGTTTCACTCTTGCTTTACAGTACTATGGTCATTATCTACCTCCATTTCTCCACCTTCTGCTTTACATGAGTAATTTCTACTCATCCCTCTCTCTTCAGGTTTTATTGGGAAGGCTTCCTTGAACTCCGATCCTAACCGCCTCTCCTCTGTGTGCCTCTCTCTCTTATCCTTGCCACGTCTCAGAATAACTCTCTTCTTACTATCTCCCTTTACCCTGCTGGATAATAAGATCTTTGAAAGTAGGAATAATGGCTGGGTCATCATTGTACCCTCAACAACTAGCTTAGTGCCCTGTGCATCGTAAAAATGCAATAATACCTATGAAATGAATGAACATGTGGCATTTTCCTGGAGGACAAAACAGCACCATATCCAAGAGAACACATTAATTATAATTTCATGATACTCAAGGTTCTACTCTCTAGCCATTACGTTAGCTAGCTAAACATCTAAACCTTTCCTGTCAGATTCTCAGGCATCCACAGGAAATGAATACTCAGTATAATAATAACAATAATATGTTCTTTAACATTGATCTCATTTAATTCTCATAGCTCTCCTTAGGGTCAGTTGTCAGCTCTGTTTCACAGATGAGGAAATTAAAGCACTTAGAATTTATTACTTTATATAAAAATCCTTGTGTATTATAGATATTAACCATCTCGGTGAAATGTTACATTTTTTCCATTTGTCAGTAGCTTCGCCATTTTACTTTTTTAATAACAGCTATTTTTGTTTTTTTTTAATAATAGCTTTATTGAGAAATAATTCACATATTGTAAAATTCCATTAGGAGTGTAATACTTACTGGGTTTTAGTACATTCACAGAGTTATGAAATTATCACCACCTTCTAATTTCAGATTTCCATCACTCCAGAAAGATATCTCAAACTCATTGGTAGTCATTACCCAGTCCCCCAGATCCTGCATCCCCTGGCATCACTAATCTATTTCTGTTTCTATGGAGTTGCTTATTCCAGACATTTTGCATAAATACATGAACATACATAAAATATGTACACAATATCTTGTGATCTTTTGTGACTAGCTTCTCATACTCAGCATGATGTTTTTGAGGTTCATCCATGTCAGTTCCTTTTTAAGGCTGAATAATAACACATCATGTGGATATTCTTGGTTTTGGTTATCCATTTGTTGGTAAATAGAAATGTGGGTTGTTTCCATTTCTGGCCATTATGAACAATGCTGCTAAATTTCTCCTGGGTATACACCTAGGAGTGCAATTTCTGGTAATAAGGTAACTTTATGTTGCACATTTTTTAGGAACGACATTACTGTTTTCCAGGGTGACTGCACCATTTTAAAATCCCACTAGCAACCTGAGGAATTTGTGTGTTTTTTAAATACAGTATTTTCTAAAACTATACAGTCAAATAAACAATGTTTTTCTTTTTCAAAAAGAGTTTGTTATATTACTAACATGTAATATAACTAAGTGATTTGAACCCAGTTCTTGCGACTAAAAAGTCTTAGCAACTGAAACTGTCAGAATGTAGGAATTACCTACTACATCTTCATGGGTCTCACCTCTTCATTCAAACTTACCTAAATCATAGTCTCTACTCATTCACTCACTATCTCTCATTTCTACTACTCATCTGGCAGAAAACTTGCTGCTTCTTTCCTTGATCAGGATGCCATTCTATCTCAGGGTGCCATTTTCCTCACACTTACTGGCATTCCTTCTTAGTTTTCATCACAAGCTGCTGCGTTTCCTTTTTCATTGACTCTTAAATGCTCTTTATCTTTACGCAAAGTTCCTCAGGGAGACAACACCAACTTACAGGAAGTTAGTTCCTGCCATACGACCATGACTCCCCTCTCTTTACCTCCAGCCCAGCACCTGACTCCATTTGTGTGTGTTCCAGTATAACCACACACCTCCACTGGGATGAACCACAGCAACAGCAAAGCCATGCATTAACCTAACCTGAAGTTATCTTATATGTGTCCTTTCCCCTATACTCTATACGATGGCAAGTAGAAACCAAGGCTAACATACACAAAAATCATCCCAAACACTTCCTTCTCCCTTACTCATCACAGTCAAACTGTTCCTGAGGTCTATTCAGTATTCCTCCTTCAGTTCAGTTCAGTCGCTCAGTCGTGTCCGACTCTTCGTGACCCCATGAATCGCAGCACGCCAGGCCTCGCTGTCCATCACCAACTCCCGGAGTTCACTCAGACTCAGGTCCATCGAGTCAGTGATGCCATCCAGCCATCTCATCCTCTGTCGTCCCCTTCTCCTTCTCCCCCCAATCCCCCTCACCATCAGAGTCTTTTCCAATGAGTCAACTCTTCACATGAGGTGGCCAAAGTACTGGAGTTTCAGCTTCAGCATCATTCCCTCCAAAGAAATCCCAGGGCTGATCTTCAAATGGACTGGTTGGATCTCCTTGCAGTCCAAGGGACTCTCAAGAGTCTTCTCCAACACCACAGTTCAAAGCATCAATTCTTTGGCGCTCAGCCTTCCTCACAGTCCAACTCTCACATAGCTCTCAAATCTATCCCCTGTACTCTAGTCACCCTAACTACTGCCTTAGCTTGGACCTTGATCATTCCTCATCTAGTCACCTCTGTTTTTAAACTTACCACTTTTTACCACCCACATTGACAAGAGAGTGATCTTTCTAACACAAAAGTAAGATTACTTCTTCCCATTGACATAAAAGCCTTTAATGGCTTGTCATTTTCTACAGGATAAAATCCCACTTCCTGGTAATAACTATTACAGTCTTTTAATACCTTTCCTGCATTCCCTTTGTGCTCTTACTATGCTCTGTCCTTTCACAAAGGTGAAGCACTTGCTGTTCCCCAGTGTTTCCTACTATCTCAGTCAATTTGCCTTTCACATATAGTCTTCCCCATTGTCAAAAATGTTTCCCCTCCCAGCAAACAGACTCAGCATTCAAGACCTAACTGAAGCAAGAACACCTGTGGAAAGTGTCCCAAACCCTCCCAACCCATCTGAATTAGATACCCTTGTTAGAGCATTCTTTTACTAATGTAATTATCATAATCATTTTTTTAGCTTATCTGCCTTATCTCTGAATTGAAAATAGTCACTCAGTTCAGTTCAGTTGCTCAGTCGTGTCCGACTCTTTGCCACCCCATGAATCGCAGCACACCAGGCCTTCCTGTCCATCACCAACTCCCAGAGTTCACTCAGACTCATGTCCATCGAGTCAGTGATGCCATCCAGCCATCTCATCCTGTATCGTCCCCTTCTCCTCCTGCCCCCAATCCCTACCAGCATCAGAGTCTTCTCCAATGAGTCAACTCTTCGCATGAGGAGGCCAAAGTACGGGAGTTTCAGCTTTAGCATCATTCCTTCTAAAGAAATCCCAGGGTTGATCTCCTTCAGAATGGACTGGTTGGATCTCCTTGCAGTCCAAGGTCTTTCAAGAGTCTTCTCCAACACCACAATTCAAAGGCATCAATTTTTCGGCGCTCAGCCTTCTTCACAGTCCAATTCTCACATCCATACATGACCACAGGAAAGACCATAGCCTTGACTAGGCGAACCTTTGTTGGCAAAGTAATGTCTCTGCTTTTGAATATGCTATCTAGGTTGGTCATAACTTTCCTTCCAAGGAGTAAGCGTCTTTTAATTTCATGGCTGCAGTCACCATCTGCAGTGATTTTGGAGCCCCCCAAAATAAAGTCTGACACTGTTTCCCCATCTATTTCCCACGAAGTGATGGGACCAGATGCCATGATCTTCGTTTTCTGAATGTTGAGCTTTAAACCAACCTTTTCATTCTCCACTTTCACTTTCATCAAGAGGCTTTTGAGTTCCTCTTCACTTTCTGCCATAAGGGTGGTGTCATCTGCATATCTGAGGTTATTGATATTTCTCCCAGCAGTCTTGATTCCAGCTTGTGTTTCTTCCAGTCCAGCGTTTCTCATGATGTACTCTGCATATAAGTTAAATAAACAGGGTGACAATATACAGCCTCGATGTATTCCTTTTCCTATTTGGAACCAGTCTGTTGTTCCATGACCAGTTCTAACTGTTGCTTCCTGACCTGCATACAAATTTCTCAAGAGGCAGATCAGGTGGTCTGGTATTCCCATCTCTTTCAGAATTTTCCACAGTTTATTGTGATCCACACAGTCAAAGGCTTTGGCATAGTCAATAAAGCAGAAATAGATGTTTTTCTGGAACTCTCTTGCTTTTTCCATGATCCAGCAGATGTTGGCAATTTGATCTCTGGTTCCTCTGCCTTTTCTAAAACCAGCTTGAACATCAGGAAGTTCACGGTTCACATATTGCTGAAGCCTGGCTTGGAGAATTTGAGCATTACTTTACTAGCGTGTGAGATGAGTGCAATTGTGCGGTAGTTTGAGCACTCTTTGGCATTGCCTTTCTTTTGGATTGGAATGAAAATTGACCTTTTCCAATCCTGTGGCCACTGCTGAGTTTTCCAAATTTGCTGGCATATTGAGTGCAGCACTTTCACAGCATCATCTTTCAGGATTTGGAATAGCTCAACTGGAATTCCATCACCTCCACTAGCTTTGTTCATACTGATGCTTTCTAAGGCCCACTTGACTTCACGTTCCAGGATATCTGGCTCTAGGTGAGTGATCATGCCATCATGATTATCTGGGTCATGAAGATCTTTTTTGTACAGTTTTTCTGTGTATTCTTGCCATTTCTTCTTAATATCTTCTGCTTCTGTTAGGTCCATACCATTTCTGTCCTTTATCAAGCCCATCTTTGCATGAAATATTCCCTTGGTATCTCTAATTTTCTTGAAGAGATCCCTAGTCTTTCCCATTCTGTTGTTTTGCTCTATTTCTTTGCATTGATTACTGAGGAAGGCTTTCTTATCTCTTCTTGCTATTCTTTGAAACTCTGCATTCAGATGTTTATATCTTTCCTTTTCTCCTTTGCTTTTTGCTTCTCTTCTTTTCACAGCTATTTGTAAGGCCTCCCCAGACAGTCATTTTGCTTTTTTGCATTTCTTTTCCAAGGGGATGGTCTTGATCCCATAGAATTCATTTGAAAAATAAGAAGGGCCATTTTCTATCTTACAATTGGGAATGCAAATTTGTAAAGCCTTTGAGAAGACACACTAGCAATATCTATCAACATACTAAATGCACACAATGTTTAACTCAGTAATCTGCTTCTAAGAATCTCCTCCACAGAAATACTCAAATATGTGTGCAAAGGTACATAAATGTAGAAATAGATGTAAAAATATAATGTTCAAGGTAGCATTTTTTTTAGTAGACAAAAAATATGGATAATCTGCATGATATCATTACCATGGAATACCATGCAGATATTTCCAAAAACTTGGAAAGGCATATCACTAGGGGAATTAAAGCAAGTCACAGGAAAATATTAAAATGTGATATATTATGCTCTTGCCAAGCTCTACACAGACATACTTTTTTATCTATGCAAATGCATGGGGAGAAAACTGGAAAGGCCATACCAAATAGTTAACAATGATCAAATGAAGTGAAAGGAATAACCCCTAAGTTTTATTCCATTCACTTTTACTAGAAGTATATTCCTGCATACTTTTTAAAGGAAAAAAAAATAGACTGATGAATATAATAATTACCAGAAGAAAAATAGTGAGGTAGTAACATCACTTTACAGTTCACATCAGTTTAAAACCAAGAGCAAAAAGAAGAAAAAAAAATCACTTTTCAGCAAAACTAAGGATAAATGAACATAGAAAGTGGCTATCTTTGCATGAATCCTAAGGGCAATTTTCTCTTAAAATTTGTGTATAGTAAGTAAAAAGTACCCATAAATGTGTGCTCTGACCAACTGAATATCTTTCTCAGAGGGCTGACATCAACCTAACGTCAATCTATGCTCCATAGAAAAGATTGTTCTTCAAAGTTCAAACAAGGAAGCACATATTTATTCTCCATATAAAACGAATACATTTCCTAGAGGTTGGAAATCTGGTTTTGGCAACATTAAATTATTCCTCTCAGTCTGCTTCAGTCCTTGACATTTACTTATGTACTTTTCTGAGGACAGAATGAAAGAGAGAAGCATGGAATCTTTTCAAACCTGAAGTGCTATAGTCAATTATGTTTCAGTGGGCCTGTTGGTTTAGTTTCTGAAACACACATGATTCTCACAGATAGGCTTGTTTCATTGCATACAACCACAAAATAAGAGAAGAAACAAACAAGAACTCAAAACAAGCACTGACACTACACCACCCCTCTTGACTCTGACCTCTCAAATAAGTGAGCAAAACTGAAGACAAGCTTATTGTAAGCAGGAAAAGTACTAGGATGGAGATGGGACCAAGGACAGGATGATATATATTGAATATGCGGTGGCAGGCCCCTTCCAACACCAAGTGGAGGTCTTTTGCTGCTTTCTCTCATCCCCTATGAAAACTTGAAATAATACTTTTTTTATAAACCATTATTATAATGGATGTTCTTTCTACAAGACAGAGTTAAGTAAACTCCAGGGATAAATACAATGATATACACTGAAAAGAAACGAAATGAACATTCTGGAGAAATGGCTCAGACCTACTAAATTTTCACCCATGGGTCATTTAAGTTGGAAGAGAAATTAGAAATATATCCAGCTTGGAGATCCAGATTAAAAGACAGCAAAATTTTGGTTTCTAAGATAATCTAAGATAAATTAAAAGAGATGACACAGTAATAATTTTAATTAAAGAGTCAAGAACATACAGAAAAGTACTTAAAATACTATACCCATGCATTTCCACTGAGTTTAAACAGATGATAACACTTGCACTATGTTAGTTTGCCTTTTTCTCTAAAGAAATAAAGTTTTATAAATACAGGCCTTTCCATCCCTCTTCCCCAAGTAAGCCATGCCCTTTGGTTCCTGTGCTGTCCTTTCCACTCAGGCTCTTGTACTACATCTGTGTGTCTCTGTAACCTCATTTATTCTTGGCTTCATACCTAAGTGATGGCTGCACACATAAGTGATATCGTAACCATATACAACGACTTCTGTAACATTTAAGTGATCATTTTTGTTTTATAGACATGTCCATCTTGCTACATTAATTGCTAGATAGCAGTGTGTGCATTATTAACCCATCACTAATTAACCCCCATCTCTACAATTAGGTATATCCTGGCACAGATCAGATCAGATCAGATCAGTCGCTCAGTCATGTCCGACTCTTTGCGACCCCATGAACTGCAGCACGCCAGGCCTCCCTGTCCATCACCAACTCCTGTAGGTCACTCAGACTCACATCTATCGAGTCAGTGATGCCATCCAGACATCTCATCCTCTGTCGGCCCCTTCTCCTCCTGCCCCCAATCCCTCCCAGCATTAGAGTCTTCTCCAATGAGTCAACTCTTCGCATGAGGTGGCCAAAATACTGGAGTTTCAGCTTTAGCATCATTGCTTCCAAAGAAATCCCAGGGCTGATCTCCTTCAGAATGGACTGGTTGGATCTCCTTGCAGTCCAAGGGACTCTCAAGAGTCTTCTCCAACACCACAGTTCAAAAGCATCAATTCTTCAGCACTCAGCCTTCTTCACAGTCCAGCTCTTACATCCATACATGACCACAGGAAAGACTATAGCCTTGACTAGATGAACCTTTGTTGGCAAAGTAATGTCTCTGCTTTTGAATATATGATCTAGGTTGGTCACAACTTTCCTTCCAAGGAGTAAGCGTCTTTTAATTTTATGGCTGCAGTCACCATCTGCAGTGATTTTGGAGCTCCAAAAATAAAGTCTGACACTGTTTTCACTGTTTCTCCATCTATTTCCCATGTAGTGATGGGACCAGATGCCATGATCTTCGTTTTCTGAATGTTGAGCTTTAAGCCAACCTTTTCACTCTCCACTTTCACTTTCATCAAGAGGCTTTTGAGTTCCTCTTCACTTTCTGCCATAAGGGTGGTGTCATCTGCATATCTGAGGTTATTGATATTTCTCCCAGCAATCTTGATTCCAACTTGTGTTTCTTCCAGTCCAGCGTTTCTCATGATGTACTCTGCATATAAGTTAAATAAACAGGGTGACAATATACAGCCTTGACGTACTCCTTTTCCTATTTGGAACCAGTCTGTTGTTCGATGTCCAGTTCTAACTGTTTTTTCCTGACCTGCATACAAATTTCTCAAGAGGCAGATCAGATGGTCTGGTATTCCCATCTCGCCTGCCAATGCAGGAGACCCAAGAGATGTGGGTTCCATTCCTGAGTCAGGAAGATCCCCTGGAGGAGGAAATGGCAACTCACTCCAGTATTCTCACTGGGAAAATTCCATGACAAGAGGAGCCTGGGGGGCTACAGTCCATGGGGGTGCAAAGAGCTGGGCACGACTCAGCACATGTATGTATGTATGTACTTTTTCATATTATAAACACTGAAATACTTTTCATTGTGCACCTGGTGGGAGAGGGGAGGGAAACGGCAATTATTAAGTATAAAATCTTAAAGAAAATCTAAAACTAGAAAACAGAAATCAACTAATCTGGACACTAAATAGAATACCTACTAAACAGTGGTCAGCCAACATGTCTATTTCACACTGGCTCCCAAGGTATAACTATTTTCCATCTCAAGTGCATCTTTCTTCTTTCATATTTTAAGAAATTGAAACTTCCTCACAAGTGAATAAATAGTATGTCTTTCAGTCACAACAGCTGCTCTCCAAATTACCAAGAAGGCTGCATTTGAGTGTGGCCACGTGTTACACGCATTACTTGCTGCCTCTTCATCCTGCATTTATTTTCTTTTTAAATCAGGTGGATGAGGAGATTCCAATTATTTCTGTAAAGAAGGGAACTTGGCAGTTCAGAAAATATATTTCTCTGAAGAAATGAGAGCTTATAAAAGTGACCAGAGAAATTAAGAACAAAGTAGGAGGGAAGATACTTCATTGCAGCATTATTTTCAAACTAAAGCTTTCAATGTACCTTTCATACACTGCTGGGAGAAATGTAAAATAGTACGGTCATTTTTGGAAAACAGTTTGGCAGTTCTTCAAAAGTTAATTTAAACACAGAGTTACCACACGACCCAGCAACTCCACCTAGGTATATGCCCAGGAGACTTGAAAACGTATATCCACGCAAAAACTTGCATATGAATGTTCATAGCAGCAGTATTCATAGGGCAAAGATGGAAACAAGTCAAACGTCCATCAAATTATGAATACGAATATAAATAAAATGTGGCATATACAGTGGGATACATTATACAATGGAACAGTATTCAGTTATAAAAAGGAGCAAGTATCGGTACATGCCATAACATGGATAAACTTTGAAAATACACTAAATGAAAGAAGCCAGACACAAAAGGCCACACATTATATGGTTCCATTTATAGGAACTGACCAGAATAGGATATTACATAGAGAAAGGAAATAGATGAATGGTTTAAAGGAAACAGATTCATCCCAGGAGTTGGGAGAGGAAGAAATGAGGCGCAGTCGCTGATGGAGGCAGGGTTTTCTTACGAGGTGATGAAAATGTCCTAGAATTAAACACTGGAGATGTTTGTACAATATATTAAAACCCACAGAGCTGTACACTTTTAAAGGATGAATTTTATGATGTGTAAGTTATATCTCAATTTTTTTAATGAAGGAAAAAAAGAAAGCTAAAAACGAATTGCTTAAGGGAAATCTTGAAATGAGAAAAAAACAAATCCATATCTCAGCGTGAAAGCATGTCATATGAACAGACAGAAGCACATCTCACCAAATTCTGATGTGATGAAAAACACGTGAACATTTCAGTGGTATTACTACTGAGGAAGGTAATTATTCTGGCAAAGAGTGACTTCTGCTAAGGAACAGAAGTTAAAAGAATTGCCAATGGAGAGAAAGACCTAGATTAAGAATCTGGTTTTAACACTTTCCAACTGTGTGTGGCCTTGGACAAGCCATGTAATCTTTCCATGACTCAGTTTCCTTTCCTGTAGAGTAGGAATAATAACCTCTCAAAAGTTCTTATAAACCAGCTGAACAAAGTAACATATGTAAAAGGTTTAGCAAACTGCCATGGACAAAGTAAATACTCAAATATTTACACAGAAATAGATTATGTGTAATACTGTGAAATACCACCAAATAATGTTCCCAAAATACAAACATAAAGAAAAACAATTTAAAAGTGTAACATGTGTAGGAGGGTCAGGGATCAGCATTGTGGCACATGAGGAAACTGGCTTTTGAAAAAAATTTTAAAATATGGAAAATAAAATCTACCCCTGTTTTCTACACATTCCAACTTTTAAGGATAGTTTCATTAGAGCTTATTTAAAAGCAAATTCTCTCTTAATCACAAAGAGGCTTTTATTGACTCGAAGGCTAGACCTTCTATACATTGAAAAAGTCAGTGGAGGGATTTTCATGGTGGTCCAGTGGTTAACACTTCACTTTCCAATGCAAGGGATATGAGTTCGATCCCTGGTCAGGGAGTTAAGATCCCACATGCCTCTCTGTCAAAAAACCAAACCATGAAACAGAAGCAATATTATAACAAACACAACAAAGACTTAAAAAAAAAAAAAAAAAAAAATGGAACACAATATTTTAATCAACTATACTTCAATTAAAAGGAAAAAGAAAAAGTTGGTGAGGCAGTATTCCAGGAGTGGCTTATCAGGGTTCTCATACTTACTGGTGTTTGTTTACCTGGAAGGCCAGTAAAGATGCAGATTTCCAGGCCCCATCCCAGAGATTCTGATTCAACAGATCTGGGATAGAGCCTGAGAATCTCATTCGCAACCAGCTCTTGGGTGATGCCAATGCTGCTGGTCCAAGCACCAAACTTTGTGGAACACTAGCTTGGATGACACAACATTCTAATAGCTCAATTCTTTTTTTTTTTTTTTTTAAGTGAATTATCTCACTTTGGGGCAGATTTTAGAAACTATGATTACTTTAGCAATCAGAAAAGGAATGAAAGAAAGAAACAGGGTAACAGCTAGTATTTACTAAGTGCTTACTTACATATGAAGCATCATTCTAAATACTCTACATTGCTTTATTTGATCAAGTCCTCCTAGCCACTTTACGAGGTAGGTACTCTTATCTTATCCCCATTTTATAAATAAGGACAGTCAGCCCCACAGAGGTTGAGCAATTTGTCCAATATTATATAGTCTGTGTGTTTTGCCATATATGCACTGCTGAAATTTTTAAAATCCAGTAGAATCCATAATATCCACTTCCTGATATAACCGGAGAAGGCAATAGCAACCCACTCTAGTACTCTCGCCTGAAAAATCCCATGGATGGAGGAGCCTGGTAGGCTGCAGTCCACAGGGTTGCTAAGAATCAGACACGACTGAAGCGACTTAGCAGCAGCTGATATAACTGTATATATGTGTGTTCTGTGTGTGTATCAGATAAAGATCAGATAAAGAAAAATAAAAGACAATTCTTTGAAAGTCTCAAAATTCTAGAAGTATGAAAATGAGAAAAAGATCATTTCACTGAAAAGCCATAATTTCTCTTTTCAATTTTACAAACATATATTAATCTTCTTTTTCAAAATGATAATCTCTCTTCTCTTAAAAGAGACATTTAATGAATTTCACATAATCTGACTCCTCAGAACTAAAATTATCTTTCTCTAGCCACTTCTTCTTTATTTAAGGACAACATAGCCAAAATTCCTAGAAGACAAATTTAACTTTTTTAAAAAACCATCTGGTGATCAAAGTACTTATAAATCAAACTATTTTAAACATTGGTTAATGAAGGATCATCTATTGAAAGATTAATGAGTAAAGATTACATACCTTGTTTTTAAAATAAACCTCAATTGGCAAAATGAAACCAGCATACCCAGATTCTTCTACTTTGTAAGGTGGATCTTTGCACACTGAAACATTAAAAAAAAAAAAAAAAAAAAGAATATGTGAGATGAGAGTTATAGGCAAAAAGACATTCTTCTTTCCTTTAAGAACAAGAAAAAATAAATTAATAAATCCCATCCTTCCACCTACATTTTCATGGCCCCTGGCCAAGCCCCAGCTAACTCTCTGAGTTATTCTTTATTTCTTGTTTAGAATCTACAATAATAATATTCCTATATAAATCAAATACATTAATTATTTATCCAAGTCTTGATAAGGGACAGAGCATCAGTGTTAGCCATGGTCATGAATGGCTTGACCTCAGTTGTTAAACCCTGCCCTAACGCTTTAGGGAAACTGAGGACAGCTCCTTGTGACCCAAAGCTTGAAAGCAAGTATCAGTTTCCTAACAAACATACTATCTATGTCTAGTCTGTGATGTGTATCACTCTACCCCAAACCTCTCAGTTCTCTGAGATTAATTTTCATATCAAAAAGTGGCAGGACCACCCTCCTTCTTTAGAACCCAATATCTCCCAATGTCATTAAGACTCACTATTCTCCATTACCTTCACCAAAGAATATTTACTGAAATATTGTGATATATATAAACACTTCAAATCTATTTATATCATAAGAATACATAAGAAACAATAAGGTTTTGTTGGAGAAGACTCTTGAGAGTCCCTTGGACTGCAAGGAGATCCAACCAGTCCATTCTGAAGGAGATCAGCCCTGGGATTTCTTTGGAAGGAATGATGCTAAAGCTGAAACTCCAGTATTTTGGCCACCTCATGCGAAGAGTTGACTCATTGGAGAAGACTCTGATGCTGGGAGGGATTGAGGCAGGAGGAGAAGGGGACGACAGAGGATGAGATGGCTGGATGGCATCACTGACTCGATGAATGTGAGTCTGGGTGACCTCCGAGAGCTGGTGATGGATAGGGAGGCCTGGCGTGCTGCAGTTCATGGGGTCGCAAAGAGTCGGACACGACTGAGCGACTGATCTGATCTGATCTGATTCTTAGGAAGAAAGACTTATTTAGACTTGGGAAATGAGATATGCCCTATGAAGCTAAATATGATTCACCCCACTAAAATTTCCATTCATTCAAAATCTATCACAAGCCAACTGAAACTATTCTAGCTAAGGCTGCATATTGGTAGTCAATATCACAAAGAAGTCAAAATGTACATGTTGTACATCAGGACCACATAGCACATAACCCAGGTCTGCAGGGCTCCAATCTGCCTTTGCAACCTTCCTCCTTTTGTTACCCACCAAACCTCTCATGCTGGATCCAACTGCACTGGTTCACCACCAGTAGGCCCAGTATTTCCCACCTATGATCGGTCCTCTTCCTGTCTCTCATTCTTTGATGCGACTCTTATTATCTTCTGCTAGTTCCAATCCCAGTTTCCTCACAAAGCCTTTCCAGCCCACAAGGTACTATCATCTCCTCTCTTTACCTTCCTGAAGTATTAACTGTCTGAAGCACTGATTTGACACTTAACAGACTTCCTTATTATCATATATTCAGGGACCTCATCTCTAATTCCCTTTCACTCCTTAAGGACAGAAGCATTTGCTCAGGAACATGAAGAGTGTCCAGGGCTCGGGTACACCTGGATGCCAATCTGGGATCCATCTCAAATTAGTCAGGCCACCTTTGCAAAGTTACACCAGTCGTTTGAGCCTCAGGTGCCTCATCTGGACCATGTAAGGGTCAAAGAGGATGATGTATGTAGAAGACCCAGCACACATCCTGGCACACACAGGTTCTCAAGATGTGACAGAAGCGAGGCAGGAGCTCTAACCTGTACAATATCCAATGGTCACGTAACTTTTTCCAATGAAAACAGAAAAAGAAAACAAGTACAAAGCCCTGGATTTGGATTAGAAGACTGAATTCCATGGCCCTGGACTAAGGATTCTCTAGACAGCTCCAGCTCCATTCCTTTTAAAAGGGAGGGACAGGTACACAGTGCTATATTTAAAATGGATAACCAACAAGGACCTACTGTATAGTGCAGGGAACTGCTTAATGTTATGAGACAGCCTGGATGGGAAGGGAGTTTGAGGGAAAATGGATACATGTGTATGAATGGCTGAGTCCCTTGGCAGTCCACCTGAAACACTATTAATCGGCTATACTCCAATATAAAGTAAAAGTTTAATGTAAAATAAAAGAAAAGGAACATGAGTTAAATAATTTTTAAAAGACAGAAAGAACACCATGTGTACATTGTAAGCACGGCTGTCAAGACTCAAGAAGATTATATATGTGGGGAGATACAAGTCTAAGGCATTTTTAATGCAGAAGATGAGGATGATGTACCTAAAAATTGGTTAGACATTCCATGAATACAAATACGATTACAAACAGTTATACTAAAGTAGGATTTTAACATTAGGCTATCTCCTGTAGCCCACTTGAGGAAACTTTCCCCAAACTTACATCACAAGTAAATGATGAATGAGGCATCTCAACCGACCTTACAAGTTTCTCTAATAAAAAATGAAAAAAGCAAAACGACTCAGAGTGGCTTCAGCCCATGATCCACTGACCACCTGCCAATCTATCATGAATTATCAAATACCCTGAACGTTGAGTGGGGGCAGGATGCCATTAAATGCATGGGCACCCGCCCCACCCACCCAGAAAGCTAGTATTACACCCATGACATTTCCAGTCTGCAGAGCCCCTTTTCAGAACAGCAGTTTCACTGGCCAGGTTGCTTGGGATTTAATCATGCCAATGTCATTTGAAGGAAGTTTATTCTGTGGGCTGCTATACATGCCAGAGAAGTTATAGCTGTTCCTCTATACACCCTTTTGTATAATTCATTTTCTCTGTTCTGCATGCAAATTGCTCCTATTATAGAAAACAGCTGTTAATGAGCACATCTTATAGTTGACGGTCTTAGTTTTCTTTTTTTCCACCCCCTAAAGGAAATGATCTGTTATGTATTACTATTCCATAGAAGTCTGGTTTTATAAGAAACTGTTTACCAACTCATACCTCAATTATTTTTAAATGCAGTATTTTTCATCAAAATGAACAATGTCTGTTGAATACCCTGAGTTCTTAATTAGAAGCAAACAACAGAAATGTTTTATTCACAGTAAACAGGATAGAAAATCAGTAGCAGTGCAAATACAAACTTACAGTTCTAATAAGAAAAAAAGTCAAATTGGGGGAAGTAGTTTGGTTTATTTATTCAACTGTTTTATAATCAGAATCATTAACATGAGTCTCTAACCCTAAGAATCTATTAAGATCTATGTAATAAGATGCCAAATGTCATAAGTTATTGAGGGTATACCCATCTTTAGAAAGCCATCAAATTTTTTTAGGTGACAATAAAATGAGAGATTCATATTCACTTTTAAATTATATGCATTAATTAAGTAGAAATCACTGGGAACTCTTATTCCTGTCGAAATCCAGCCCAGATTTTAGCTCTTACAGAACATCTTCCTGTTTTTCTTCCAAGCTTCTCCTGCTGCACTTATGAGGCCGGCTGATAATATTCATTCACTTCTCAGACTCCTCACTAGACTAAGCAAAGTAAGATCAGCAACACCACCATTATTATTTGAGCACCAAACAATAGGTGCGCAATAAATGTTGAATTGAATTTCTTAAAGATTCATGCTACTCCCGATTTGGGGGTTAGTCAATGCAAACTTGGAGAAGGCAATGGCACCACACTCTAGTACTCTTGCCTGGAGAATCCCATGGATAGAGGAGCCTGGTGGGCTGCAGTCCATGGGGTTGCGAAGAGTCGGATACGACGGAGTGACTTTCCTTTCACTTTTCACTTTCATGCACTGGAGAAGGAAATGGTAACCCACTCCAGTGTTCTTGCCTGGAGAATCCCAGGGACAGGGGAGCCTGGTAGAATGCTGTCTATGGGGTCACACAGAGTTGGACATGACTGAAGTGACTTAGCAGCAGTAGCAGTAGCAGCAATGCAAACTGGTATATGTAGAACAGATAAACAAGATCCTACAGTATAGTATAGCACAGGGAACTATATTCAATATGCTGTGATAAACCATAATAGAAAAGAATACAAAAAAGAATGTATGTATATGTGTAACCGAATCACTCTGCTGTACAACAGAAATTAACACACATTATGAATCAACTACATTTCAATTAAAAAAAAAAAAAAAAAGACTCATGCCACTCTGCTGATCTACCATTGCTAAAGAAGTTGCAATTCTACAAGCAGCAATCAGATCAGATCAGTCGCTCAGTCGTGTCTGACTCTTTGCGACCCCATGAACTGCAGCACGCCAGGCCTCCCTATCCATCACCAGCTCTCAGAGGTCACTCAGACTCACATTCATTGAGTCAGTGATGCCATCCAGCCATCTCATCCTCTGTCGTCCCCTTCTCCTCCTGCCCTCAATCCCTCCCAGCATCAGAGTCTTCTCCAATGAGTCAACTCTTCGCATGAGGTGGCCAAAATACTGGAGTTTCAGCTTTAGCATCATTCCTTCCAAAGAAATCCCAGGGCTGATCTCCTTCAGAATGGACCGGTTGGATCTCCTTGCAGTCCAAGGGACTCTCAAGAGTCTTCTCCAACACCACAGTTCAAAAGCATCAATTCTTCGGTGCTCAGCCTTCTTCACAGTCCAGCTCTCACATCCATACATGACCACAGGAAACACCAAGCAGCAATGAACTGATATTAACCAGTCAAATTCCTCTCCAAACTCCCTACAATCAACATAATATTATAAAAATGGTAGAAGTGATCAAAAATATTGCCACAGAGAGGTCTTCTCTTGAAAGTTGAGTATCTAATGTGGAACTGGTTCTAACTTTTGTTAAGGACATGCCCCAGCTGTCCATCGATAATTATTGCTTTTACTTTATTCATTGTGCTAAGCCCTCTAGAAATGAAACATACTAAACTCTCTCTGGTTTATGTAGAGACTGGGTATTACCATGGCTTTGGGCCCAATGTCCCTTCCAGATGGACTCCTTCTCTTCCTGCCTCTGTTGCACCACATCAGAGCCCCCAAGAAAAATGAAGCAAGTACTATATGGCCATCTTGCTGTCCCCAACTGCTCTGTGCATCTAGGATTAACATTTAGGCTGGGCAAAGCCCTGCCACTGAACATAGCCAAGACTTTACACTTCTGACATTTTGAAAAGAATAAGAATCACCAGTTGGATTTTTTGTTTTCATAAGCATATGCATGCGTGTGGTGCGCACACACACACACAGATTCTGCCATTGCTTCTTCAGCCCATTTCAAAACAGGTATTTCCAAATAAAAAAAAAAAAAAGTTTTCCCACTTTGTGTCACTTCCTTATTTCCCTGAAAATGTATTAAAGATAACATCAGGCAATTCATGAATTGTATTGTTGAGTTGTTTTTACCTTGTTGACTTTTTTTTTTCAAATTCAAATGCAATTGTGAAAATCTAATTGTTTTCTATGCAATACAGAACAGCGGCCACACAAGATAACAGCCCAAATAACTTTCACAAAGTTATAAAGAAGCAGCAAGATATAGTTAGCTAGCTGGGCAGATGTGAAACACAAGGCTGCCTCCTCAGGATTCACCACTCCAGGACCACTCAAACAGACCTCGGCTGGAAAACCTTCAGCCAATGCTGCTGCTGCTAAGTCGCTTCAGTCATGTCCGACTCTGTGCGACCCCATAGACGGCAGCCCACCAAGTTCCGTCGTCCTTGGGATTCTCCAGGCAAGAACACTGGAGTGGGTTACCATTTCCTTCTCTAATGCATGAAAGTGAAAAGTGAAAGTGAAGTTGCTCAGTCGTGTCGGACTCTTCGCGACCCCATGGACTGCAGCCTACCAGGCTCCTTCGTCCAGGGGATTTTCCAGGCAAGAGTACTGGAGTGGGTTGCCACTGCCTTCTCCATCAGGCCACTAGGACAAGCTTATTATACACAAGTCCCCTCCTGAAAGTGTTAGTTGCCTAGTCATGTCTGACTCTTTGAGACCTCCTGAACTGTAGCCTACCAGGTTCCCCCGACCCTGGGATTCTCCAGGCAAGAACACTGGAGTGGGTTGCCTTTTCCTTCTCCAATGCATGAAAGTGAAAAGTGAAAGTGAAGTCATTCAGTCCTGTCCGACTCTTAGCGACACCATGGACTACAGCCTACCAGGCTCCTCCATCCATGGGGTTTTCCAGGCAAGAGTACTGGAGTGGGGTGTCACTGCTTTCTCCAATACTCTACAACAAAAATGGCCCTGTCCCTCTTCTGGGTTCAGCCTTTTTTCTCATTGATCCCATTAGCTAATCCTAATATACAAGCTATGATCAAGCCCAACCCTCACACTAGATTAATTTTGTGCTTTCCAATGGCTAAGGTTGTGTCTCAGGCTTCTTTTCATCTCTGAACCCAGCCTACTCTTTATGAAATGCAGTAGAATTAATAAAATGTAACTTTAGTATGACCTCATAGGAAGAGATGGAGCAAGCCTGGAAGTTGAGAAGAAATGCCTGGGTGGCAAACAGAAAGTATGAGCCTGAGTTTTGCATCAGGAAAGTAACAGCATAACAGAATAGTCAGTATAAGAAGAAACACTGAAAATGATGAAGACAAAAACAGGTAATATGGAAGAAGCTTATATACTTTCATAGAGAATTCACACCATACACACTTAGAAATTCACATCCAAACCCAGGGAGGGTAAAATGGATAACATATATAAAAAAGGGATTGTTAATTTTGAATGTTACACAAAACTCCTAGACTTGGAGTAAGAGTTCACAACTCCAAACTGGCTATGTTGAAAAAATCTTAATGATGATACACAAAAACAGCTTCATTGTTTAGTAACTTGGGATCTTTATGTATAGACTCAGAAGATCCATGACTCTCTCCAGAAGGGGGAGAAAATAGATGATTTTTTTAAATGTATACACATTTTTAGCTTTCAGAGGAGTTACATCACTAGCCCATCTAGCTGAGTTAAATCAATACATTTCATCTGGAGAAGACATAACCACCTTATTAAAATAAGACCCCCTTCATAACCATTTCTTCAAGATCATATAACAAGCCAGCAAAGTAGTAGAAAATGGCAACCCACTCCAATATTCTTGCCTGGAAAATCTCGTGGACAGAGGAGCCTGGCGGGCTACACAGTCCATGGAGTCATGAAGAGTCAAAAGACAACTGAGCATGCACACACACACACAGAGATTGCAGGATTTTAGTTTCCTAAATCCCAGTACACAGCTGTGAAAGCACAAAGTCCTAACCACTAGACTGCCAGGGAATTTTTGCCATGTCTTAAGATGTCAGTTATCTAGGTGCAAAATTCACCAAAACACTACATCATATACTTCAAAGTTGCAAAAGGCTGAATTTTAAATGTCCTCATCACAAAAAAGAAATGAAACTTATGTGATGGAATGACGGCGTTAGCTGATGCTATGGTGGGAATCATTTTGCCATATATAAATGTATCCAATCAACATGCTAGACACTTTAAACTTACATAATGTTATATGTCAAGTATATCTCAATAAAACTGGAGAGAAAAAATAAGCCAACAAAATACAGAAACTGACTAAAACAACATATCATTAAAAAATGTTAGGAAATATTAAATATAAGTCTTCTAGCTTATATCTTTCACTAAAGTTGATAGCACTGACACCAATTTGTCCCAAGTTCCTTCAATATAACTCAGTATATAGCACTGCTTCAAATGACTGGCCCAGTGGAAACACATATCGCAGCTAATATGATAAGAAAGAGCAAAATTAAATCTTCAGAGAAAGTTCAACCTAGAGACAGACCTAATTCTTTTATTGAGAATTATGAAATCAAGAGATCTATCTTAAAGAGACTATCACTTTTAAAGTTAAACCTTGGGCAAAATATTTTTCAGAAAACCATATTGCAGAAGGTCCATCAGGAAAAGCTACATGGAAAATGATCTCTTAGGGAAACTAGAGAAGTAACAAAGAACCTCACAATACGTGGCAGGAGCATCTTCATTTCAAAACGTACTATCACATCAAAAAACAAAAAAACAAAACTGGTCATTAGAACTGTGAGTAGAAATGTAAGTTTTCAGAGCCACTATGAAAAACAGTACGGTGGTTTCCTCAGAAAACTAAAAACAGAACCACCATATGATCCAGCAACTCCACCCCCAAGTATATACTCAAAGAAAACCAAAACACTAATTGGAAAAGATACATGCATACCAATGTTCATAGTAGCATTATTTACAACAGCCAAGATATAGAGGCAATCTAAGTGTCCATCAACAGATGAAAGGATAAAGAGGATGCGGTGTACATATACCACGTGGAATATCACTCAGCCATAAAAAATAATGAAACTTTGCCATTACAACATGGATGAACCTGGAGGGAATTATACTTGGTGAAGTAAGTCAGACAGAAAACAAGTATGTTACCACTTATACATAGAATCTAAAAAATAAAGTAAGACAAGTCAATGAATATAACAAAATAGAAACAGACTCACAGACACACAGAACAAACTAGTGGCTACCACTGGGGATAAAAAAAAGGAAGGAGCTTGATACGGGTAGGGGGTTAAGAGGTACAAACTACTGTGTATAAAATAAGTGTACTCATAAAAGCTACAAGGATATGTTGTACAGCACAGGAAATATAGCCAATATTTTATAATAAGTTTAAATGAAATATAAGCTATAAAAATTTTGAATCATTATATTGCACACCTAAAACTAAACATAATATTGCTTTTCATTATTTAATCAAATATATTAAGAGCCACTGAAGAATCTCACTTCCTAAAATAATCACCTCATGATTTTTGGAACAGCATAAGTCACCAATCCTTGGGACAGTCCCTCAGCATCAAAGTTCTACCCAATTTTATCCCAGGTTTTACACTTGGCCCCTGTATCACTGAGACTGATATCGCTTCTTATTTAGAGGGGAAAAAAAGGAATGGAATGTCTTCATTAATAAAGTTATCCTACCTTCTCACTTTTTTCAATTATGTTAGCCTAAATAATTCAATTTGCTGCTGCTAAGTCGCTTCAGTCGTGTCCGACTCTGCGACCCCAGAGACGGCAGCCCACCAGGCTCCCCCGTCCCTGGGATTCTCCTTTAAGACGCACTATATAATCATAGGGCTACAAAGATAAGGCTGGCTTCCCAAATGCCTCAGTGATAAAGAATCCACTGGCCAGTGCAGGAGCCACAGGACATGTGGGTTTTATCCCTGGGTTGGGAAGATCCCCTGGAGAAGAAATAGCAACCCATGCTAGCATTCTGGCTGGGATATTTCCATGCACAGAGGAGCCTGGAGAGCTGCAGTCCATGGGGTCCCAAAGAGTCGGACATGACTGAGCAGACACACACAGAGATAAAGTGGAATCCTGCTCTCAAGCAGATGACAGTCTAGCCAAAGACACTGTCCGCTAAGTGCAGGTTCTATTCTAGGGGCTGGAAATAGAGCGATAAATACAGCTGACATGGCCCCACACTTATTAACCTTATGCCCACTGCTGGGAGGCAGGGAGGGCGAACAGGAGAGAAGAAAAAATACATGTACAAGAAAATACTGATAGAGTATTGGATAATAGGGACTTCAGTGAAAATACAGCAGGCTGATAGGAAGAAAATTGGGAGCTGCTCCTTATTTTAGATGAACATTTCCCTTCCTGAGAAAGTGACATTTAAGCAAAAACCTCAAAGAAAAAAAGGAGCAGGGTATGTGTTGGCCAGGCAGGAAAAAAAAGCCCTATTTATGTTGCTTACAGAGACAGACGTGTAAACAGCCTAAAGAAAGCCTGTCTTTACACCTGCCTCCAGGGCTGCTTACCCGGATTTTCCTCTTCAACTGAGGTGAAGGCTTCTTCCTCCTTCCTGAACATTCTCTCCCATTCTGTGTTCACCAGTTAACACTCACAAAGGTTTGGCTCTTACAATCTCACAGTTTGATTTCTCAAATCTTAAATTCTCCCAATGCTATGAACTCCCAAGAAAACAAAACATCTACTTACAAAATCTTCATGAAGATCCTTCATCGTGAAGGTTCTTTAGGGAGATAGAATTCTTGAGAATTGTATAATCTAAAGTAAGAGTTGTTTGTTTGTTTAAGTCTGTCCCTTGAAATAGAGCTCCTAAACACAGTACAGAAGGAAGCATCTAGACTAAAGAACGCCAACCACAAAAAAGGAGTGGATTTAAGTGCAATCTGAGAAAAAGAAAGATTATAAGTATAAAGCTACCTACTCAAGGGGAGGGAAACAATGCTGCAAGGGGAAAAAAATCACATGAATCAAGAAACAAAGGAAGAATACAGAAGTGATGACATTCAAAATATTAGAATACAGAAGTTATGATTTTCTCCCTTTCATATTAAAGGGATATTTTTCGACTTAATTTTTTTCTTTTAATAAGTGCATAGTGTGTAAGAACCACTTTTAAATGTGGTACATCCATCTTTTCATGTAGAGCATGCAATTCTTAATACTTGCCCTTTAAGTATTCAATGCAAAGGATGAAGTGATGTTACACACAAGACAGATATTGACTGCATTAGGGTGAAAGAAGTGGCAGTGTGTTATAAAAAATAAACAAAAATAGTCAATTAAAGTTAACACTCATTTTTTGTTTTAAAAAAATATACAACCACCTAAAAGATCACTACACCTAACTTCATAGAAAGTCCAAAAGATAATCATCCCCAAAAGGTCATTGATCCAAATTTTCTCTTCTTACTTTATTTTTGCTTTATTCCCTTTTCAGTAGGGAAAAAAAAAAACTTCCAGGAAAGGAATCAAAATTGTCCTAACTTTAGAGAAAGAACTAAAAACAAAATTCCTTTTCAGCATCTTGTGGATTCTACTTTCTTTTTTCTGTTTGGCATTTCACACAGAGATAGCCTATCCTAAGTACACTAATTGATTTAAGCTCCATTAGATATTACAGCGGCATCCCACTCCAGTACTCTTGCCTGGAAAATCCCATGGATGGAGGAGCCTGGTAGGCTGCAGTCCATGGGGTCGCCAAGAGTCCGACACGACTGAGCGACTTCACTTTCACTTTTATGCATTGGAGAAGGAAATGGCAACCCATTCCAGTGTTCTTGCCTGGAGAATCCCAGGGACGGCAGAGCCTGGTGGGCTGCCGTCTACAGGGTCGCACAGAGTCGGACACAACTGAAGTGACTTAACAGCAGCAGCAGCAATTACAAATGAAGACAGAATGGGGCAATGCTCATATGATGGCAACTGTTCATACACTGTGCATATAAGAATGTGGTTCCTGTTATGCCTGACAATCTTTCAACCTTCCCAAATAAACCAAGGAAAATACTGTAGCTGCACTCTCGTAAGACAAGGGTTTTAAAACTGATTCCAGAAAACTCTACACTCCAGCAGTATGGACCGCTTTCATAAAAGCAATAGAGCACTAGCCCCAAACAATGAAAATTTAAATAGCCAAAGGACCAATCCTGAGTTTTAGATACAGAATTAGGGTCCTTTTTATGTGAAAAAAAAAAAAAGAAGTGAGCCACTGCTAAAATAAAATCTGATATCACTGCTCAGATATACATTATAAAAATTTAACCATATCATTAAAGTTATGATTTTTTTTCCTTGCTCCTACTAAACACAGTAGTGATTTAGTGTTTTCTGTCTGTCCTGACTATAAAAGTGAGCTACACTTATTTCTCAGTGAGATTTGCAGTTCTGACATGTCTTTGAGCTAAACAGAGATAGATAGTAAGAGGAGAAAACCAGCGTCTACTCTTCTTGAAAGGGTCAAATTTTATAAAATACTTTCTTATTATCAAATGTAGTACTACTTGTAAGGTACTTCTCATGGTCTCAGAATTCCAGGGTTTAATGAGGGAAATAGTACAAACATAAAAGAGAAATCAGAATGAACACAAAACCCACTAATAGTCAACATTATAGGTCAGTTCGGTTCAGTCGCTCAGTTGTGTCCGACTCTTTACAACCCCATGGACTGTAGCACACCAGGCTTCCCCGTCTGTACCAACTCCAGGAGCTTGCTCAAACTCATGTCCATTGAGTCGGTGATGCCAACCAACCATCTCATCCTCTGTCATCTCCTTCTCCTGCCTTCAATCTTTCCCAGCATCAGGATCTTGTCCAGTGAGTCAGTTCTTCACATCAGGTGGCCAAAGTATTGGAGTTTCAGCTTCAACATCAGTCCTTCCAATGAATATTCAGTACTGATTTCCTTTAGGATAGACTGGTTGGATCTCCATGCAGTCCAAGGACTCTCAGCGATCTTCTCCAGCACCACAGTTCAAAAGCATCTATTCTCCAGCAATCAGCCTTCTTTACAGTCCAACTCTCACATCCATATGTGACTAATGGAAAAACCATAGCTTTGACTAGACAGACTTTTGTCAGCAAACTAATGTCTCTGCTTTTTAATATGCTGTCTAGGTTGGTCACAGCTTTTATTTCAAGGAATAAGTATCTTTTAATTTTATGGCTGCAGTCACCATGTGCAGTGATTTTGGAGCCCAACAAAATGAAGTCTCTGTTTCCATTGTTTCCCCATCTGTTTACCATGAAGTGATGGGACCGGATGCCATGATCTTAGTTTTCTGAATGCTGACGTTTAAGCCAATTTTTTCACTCTCGTCTTTCACTTTTATCAAGAGGCTCTTTAGTACTTATTCACCTTCTGCCGTAAGGGTGGTGTCATCTGCATATCTGAGGTTATTGATATTTCTCCCAGCAATCTTGATTCCAGTTGTGCTTCTTCCAGCCCAGCATTTCTGATGATGTACTCTGCATATAAGTTAAATAAGCAGGGTGACAATATACAGCCTTGACGGACTCCTTTTCCTATTTGGAACCAGTCTGTTGTTCCATGACCAGTTCTAACTGTTGCTTCCTGACCTGCATACAAGTTTCTCAAGAGGTAGGTCAGGTGGTCTGATACTCCCATCTCTTTCAGAATTTTTCATAGTTTATTGTGATCCACACAGTCAAAGGCTTTGGCATAGTCAATAAAGCAGAAATAGATATTTTTATGGAACTCTTGCTTTTTCCATGATCCAGTGGAGGTTGGCAATTTGATCTGGTTCTTCTGCCTTTTCTAAATCCAGCTTGAATATCTGGAAGTTCATGTATTGCTGAAGCCTGGCTAGGAGAATTTGGAGCATTACTTTACTAGCGTGTGAGATGAGTGCAATTATGCAGTAGTTTGAGCATTTTGGGGCATTGCCATTCTTTTGAAAACTGACATTTTCCAGTCCTGTGGCCACTGCTCAGTTTTCCAAATTTGCTGGTATATTGAGAGCAGCACTTTCACAGCATCATCTTTTAGGATTTAAAATAGCTCAACTGGAATGCCATCACCTCCACTAGCTTTGTTCATAGTGATGCTTTCTAAGGCCCACTTGATTTCACGCTCCAGGACATCTGGCTCTAGGTGAGTGTTCACATCATCATGATTATCTGGGTCATGAAGATCTTTTTTGTACAGTTCCTCTGTGTATTCTTGCCACCTCTTCTTAATATCTTCTGCTGCTATTAGGTCCATACCATTTCTATCCTTTATTGAGCCCATCTTTTCATGAAATGTCCCCTTCGTATCTCTAATTTTCTTGAAGAGATCTCTAGTCTTTCCCATTCTTTTGTTTTCTTCTATTTCCTTGCTTTGATAACTGAGGAAGACTTTCTTATCTCTCCTTGCTATTCTTTGGAACTCTGCATTCAAATGGGTATATCTTTCCTTTTCTCCTTTGCTTTTTTCTTCTCTTCCTTTCACAGCTATTTGTAAGGCCTCCTCAGACAGCCATTTTGCCTTTTTGCATTCAGAAGATATACTCATTTGAATGCAGAGTCCTAAAGAATAGCAAAGAGAGATAAGAAAGCCTTCCTCAGTGATCAATGCAAAGAAATAAAGGAAAACAATAGAATGGGAAAGACTAGAGATCTCTTCAAGAAACTTAGAGATACCAAGGGAACATTTAATGCAAAGATGGGTACAATAAAGGACAGATCCCTGTCTCCTGTACAGTGTCACAAACCTCCGACCATAGTTCATCAGGTACTCTGCCGATCAGACCTAGTCCCTTAAATCTGTTTCTCACATCCACTGTACAATCAGAAGGGATTTGATTAAGGTCATACCTGAATGGTCTAGTGGTTTTCCTTAGTTTCTTACATTTAAGTCTGAATTTGGCAATAATGAGTTCATGATCTGAGCCACAGTGAGCTCCTGGTCTTGTTTTTGCTGACTGTATAGAGCTTCTCCACCTTTGGCTGCAAATATAATCAATCTGATTTCGGTGCTGACCATCTGGTGAGGTCCATGTATAGTCTTCTCTTGTGTTGTTGGAAGAGAGTGTTTGCTATGACCAGTGCATTCTCTTGGCAAAACTCTATTAGCCTTTGCCCTGCTGCACTCTGTACTCCAAGGCCAAATTTGCCTGTTACTCCAGGATATTGATATTTATCCTGGCAATCTTGATTCCAGCTTGTGCTTCATCCAGCCTGGCATTTCACATGCAGATATACTCTGCATAGAAATTAAATAAGCAGGGTAACAATATACAGCCTTGACATACTCCTTTCCCAATTTGGAACCAGTCTATTGTTCCATGTCTGCTTCTAACTCTTGCTTCTTGACCTGCATACACGTTTCTCAGGAGGCAGGTCAGCTGGTCTGGTATTCCTGTCTCTTGAAGAATTTTCTACAGTTTGTGGTGATCTGTACAGTCAAAGGCTTTGGTGTAATCAATAAAGCAGAAGTAGATTTTTTTCTGGAATTCCCTTGCTTTTTCTATGACCCACCAGATGTTGGCAATTTGATCTCTGATTCCTCTGTCTTTTCTAAATCCAGCTTGAACATCTGGAAGTTCACAGTTCACATACTATTGAAGCCTGGCTTGGAGAATTTTGAACATTACTTTGCTAACATGTAAGATGAATACAACTGTGTAGTAGTTTGAACATTTTTGACATTGCTCTTCTTTGGGATTGGAACGAAAACTGACCTTTTCTAGTCCTGCTGAGTTTCCCAAATTTGCTGGTATATTGAAGTCAAGAGACACCTGGAGTAACAGGCAAATTTGGCCTCAGAGTACCAAATGAAGCAGGGCAAAGGCTAACAGAGTTTTGCCAAGTGAACTCACTGGTCATAGCAAACACCCTCTTCCAACAACACAAAAGAAACCTCTACACATGGACAGCACCAGATGGTCAATACCAAAATCAGATTGATTATATTCTTTGCAGCCAAAGATGGAAAAGCTCTATATAATCAACAAAAACAAGACCAGGAGCTGACTGTGGCTCAGATCGTAAACTACTTCTTGCAAAATTCAGACTTAAATTGAAGAAAGTAGGGAAAACCACTAGACTATTCAGGTATGACCTAAATCAAATCCTTTACGATTATACAGTGGAAGTGACAAATAGATTCAAGGGGTTAGATCTGATAGCCTGAAGAACTATGGACAGAGGTTTGTGATATTGTACAGGAGATAGGAATCAACACCATCCCCAAGAAAAAGGAATGCAAAAAGGCAAAATGGTTGTCAGAGGAAGCCTTACAAATAGTTGAGAAAAGAAGAGAAGTGAAAGGTGAAGGAGAAAAGGAAAGATATACTCATTTGAATGCAGAGTTCTAAAGAATAGCAAAGAGAGGTAAGAAAGCCTTCCTCAGTGATCAATGCAAAGAAATAAAGGAAAACAATAGAATGGGAAAGACTAGAGATTTCTTCAAGAAAATTGGATATACCAAGGGAACATTTAATGCAAAGATGGGCACAATAAAGGACAGAAATGGTATGGACCTAACAGAAGCAGAAGATATTAAGAAGAGGTGGCAAGAATATACAGACGAACTGTACAAAAAAAGATCTTCATGACCCAGATAATCATGATGGTGTGATCCCTCACCTAGAGCTAGACATCCTGGAAGTGAAGTGAAGTGGACCTTAGGAAGCATCACTATGAACAAAGCTAGTGGAGGTGATGGAATTCCAGCTGATCTATTTCAAATCCTAAAACATTATAGGTAGGGACCAACAAACTGAAAATCTTGGGAAGAAACTACAGAGAAAGAAAGAGGGAGTCAGTCACTGGGTTTCATTTTGTGTGTTTAAAGAAAGCAGGTATGATACTGCCAAAAGGAGGGAAAAAAAATTTTAATGAGTGGTAATTATTCTAGAGAAAGCTTAGTAGGAAAAGATTATAGTCCAGCTGGAGTGTGGGAGAAACATTCCAGTGGATGGGTAACTTTATTAGGGATTTCTTCATGGTTCTTTTCAATCTTGAGATACTAAGGAGATAAGTTCCCCAAGAGGAAGGTAAAAAAACAGGATATTAGAAAAGAATTAAGGAGCCAGTGGCTAGCAGCTTTAATCTTATTTGGGAATAATAGAGAATCACTTAAAGATTTTTTGAAAATAGAAATGAAGGTATCCAAGTTAAGCCCAATGCACACTGAGTTGTTGCTCCAAATGAGCCAAGAAAAGGGAGAGGTGCAGAAAATTAAGAGTGAACATGAAGAAAGAGGAGGAAAAAGAGGCTGCAAGTTACGATGGTCCTAGAAAACTACTGTATCCCTAATAAGTGAGAGAATTCCCAAGCATATGGCCAAAGTTTACTGAAGGAATTGTAAAAATGTTCGCTAATCTAAAGCAGAGCCCCTTGAAAACTTTTATCAGTGGGTGGCATTTTGTGGTGGAGGAAATTATTTGTAACATGGAGGTTTATGGTCAAGAGCCAGAGCTTTCGAGAACTCCGTGATTCAGATCCCACCTTGGACACTCACATTATATATTGTGTTTTCTCAGTTACAAAAGGGAGTCAGTGCTATTACCTACATCATCCCGCTCTTGAAGCTTTAAGATACCATCCATGCTAAAGGCATAAATGAGATAATCCCTACAAAGCTTTACAACGCTTTCTGGAAACTAGAAACCATCCAGTAACCTAATGGTAGTCAAACACAAACCATAAACATTAGAGAACTTCTTTTGAACTTTCCCCAAGATCTTTAGAAAAAACAGATTTAAATTTACATACTTACCATCAGTTTAATTAAACATTCTGGTTTTATTTTGAGCCTTAGGGATTCTTGACAGGGATAGATGAAAGAGGAAAATATTCTTCACTTTGGAATTCTTTTGACTCAACTCACCACTAAAAGTCCTCACAGGAAATTCACAGAGTCAGCCCACCTTCAGACTCATGAAGCCTAAACTAGCACAGATTGTGAAAAAGCCATAAAGCTTCTAAGGTTATGTATGGGCTTCCCTGGTAGCTCAATAGGTAAAGAATCCACCTGCAAGGCAGGAGAGCCAGGTTCGGTCCCTGAGTAGGGAAGATCCCCTGGAGAAGGAAATGGCAACCCACTCTGATATTCTCTCCTGGAAAATCCCATGGACAGAGGAGCCTGGCAGGCTACAGTCCATGGGGCTGCCAAGAGTCAGACATGACTTAGTGACTAAACCACCCAAACCAAGGTTATGTATTATAAACAGTAACACTAGAATATGGTACTAAAACAAAGCAACAGAAAAGAGAAGCGTAATCCAAATTTGAGTCCTGTAGTGTAGTAACAGATAAATTAGCCAGAAATCAAGAGATGCGGTTCTGGCTTCATTTCCACCACAAATTTGCCATCTGACCTTTGGAGAGTTTCTTTCACCACACACACTGGAGCTCTTTTGTGGTATAAAGAGCCAGTCAGCTTCTAGATCTACAATTCTGTTATTCCAAAGACAAGTCATATATGTAACTTCTATTCTGACTTGAAGGCAAATGCATTTTACCTTTTAGTATCTTCCTTTAAACATAAAGCATCTATCAGCTAAATACCATATATCTGCTATAACATAGCCAGGAAATTGGGAGAAAACAAAAGAACAAGAGAAACAAAAGAGATTCAGAATCACACTTGAATTATTAAAAAGGTTTCATGGTAAGTGCTTTTCAGAAGAGAATTTTTATTAGACCAATAAGTAAATAAATACTGGACTTCTTTAATAGAGGAAAAAAATTCTATAAATTAATTTTTCGTTTTTTACTTTCCATTTTGATTATGAAGTCAGACTAAATCTACTGAGTGAGAGCCTGTTTTACCTGCATAAATCAAACTAGAAATTCAATTCCTCAGGAACTTGACACAATTGAGCAACAGCAGCAGATCAGCTCAAGTTATTAAGGGATGAAACATCAGACCATACTGGCAGCATTTATGAGAAGCATCATGCTTTTGAAAAGCTGAAGTCAAAAATTAAATCAACTGTTTGCACATTAGGCGTAACACATTATGTTAAAAAAAAAAAAAAAAAAAACCCTTGAGTGTTATGATTTTACTATATACTGCACTTGTAACACCCTTGTTCTTGATCATACTGAAACATATTACATTGCTTTTTAAATACAACGCGCCCTGCCACAATGCACTCAATATTAATAGTATTCCAGAACAACATGCCCATATGAAAGACAGGCTGATGAATAGGTTTATGTCCTATTCAAGGAGATGAAACAGTTCAATAGCAAGATTAAATAAGGCTCCTGCCAATGACTGAATCTTAAAGTCAAAGAGAAGAACACAACTCAAACCAAATGTTACAGGCAAAGGTCAGACAAGAGAATAATTAAGACCCTAGCTTGAAGAGCTAGCTAGTTCACTCATTCAGTGTAAATCAGGAGAAAAATTCCTCCTCTTAAAGTGGGACCATAAAAATTTTTACTGAGTTGGCTTCAGAGATCCATTAGAAAATTGAATGAATGAAAGTGAACTAAGTCCCAAAATAACCTTTAGATAAAACCACTCCTATTACAGAGCTATTGCACCTTAAATGCAAAATTCCCTAGTGTCACATTGTACTTTAAAAATTTATTGTAGATTTATTAAGTATCAAATATTAATAGAAATAAGAATTTTGCTAAGAGCCTTTTGATTAATTCTTTTGTAAAACTCTATTATAACCCAATTCATTTATATAAAAAGAAAGTTTATAAAGAGTAAACCAGCAGTTTATGTTTCCAGGGTTTTTTTTGTTTGTTTGTTGACTTGATTTTCCCACCACTAGCGACTTCCCTTTCACTTTTCACTTTCATGCACTGGAGAAGGAAATGGCAACTCACTCCAGTGTTCTTGCCTGGAGAATCCCAGGGATCGAGGAGAGCCTTGGTGGGCTGCCATCTATGGGGTCACACAGAGTCAGATACAACTCAAGTGACTTAGCAGCAGCAGCAGTCTCAACCCATTTTAACAGGAGATTTAAATGGATGAACATATTTCTATGTACACACACTAGCTACAGAATGGAAACACAAGCCCAGCTATAAGAAAATCTGGGAAGTATAAAATAGTGCTAAAACAATAGGAAAAAAGAAAAGTTGCTTTTCAAGCTAGTAAATATTCTGAAGGCATTGTAATCCCATCTGGAGAAAAGCTTACTACATCGAAATTTATCATGGGAAAATAGGTACATTTGTGTTCTTTAAAAATCATTCTCTACGTGCATTGTCATACCCTATTTTGAAAACTCACTAACTTGTTTCTCTTCCAAATAACCATATTTTTGGACAATGTCACTGGTATCACCTAATAAACTAAGTAAGTTACATGAATTAATATGCATATACCCCTATAATGCCCATGGAGTAAATACAATCAATAAGACAGAATACCAAGAAATCAAATGAGCTTTCCTGATTCTATCAATTTCTTTTCCCTGTTATTCTATTTTCATGAAGAAATGCTGGTAGATAAAATCTAAATCCAACCAATTATAGTTTGGGCTCAGGGAGGGTGGACACTAAACAACAGAACTGAAAATATTATAGAAAGAAGTTTTTAATATTTTATAATGATGATTTATTTATAAATAAATACATTTGTTCTCACACATACTCCCACCCAAATAAACACATACCTTATATTGCAAATAAGTCATTTTTTTTTCTTGTGACAAACAGCAATAAGATATTTAGAGACAGCAAATTTCAAATAATTTCTTCCTCAGAGATAATAATAAAGGTATGATTTATTTAACACCTTTCACCAAGTCCCTGAAAGATGGCTGATGTCAAATAAATCTACAACGTAAGGAAATAAGTAGCACAAGAGCCCTGCCAGCCACCCCTTTTTACAGATGGAATATGACAACTTAAGCAATTTACCCAGAGGTCAGGGAGCTAATTCCTGGCATTCAATCAATAGATATTTATTAATGGCTTCTATGCCCAGCACTCTGTGCTGAATGCTTGGATGAAAAGTATTATCTTCTTTTTGCTTATTTGCACCTTCTCATTTTTCTATCAAAAAAAAAAAAAAAAACAGTCTTGTACAATAAAAGAAAAATGTATAAGGCAACAATAATGAGATGCTGAGTGAATGTGGAGAAGAACAAGGTATCTGGAATATGAAGCTTTTGGAAAGTAAGAAAAAGTGACATCAAAGTCTCCCATCTGTATGTCCCTTCCAACATATATACCTTTTCCTATGGAAAAAAAAATGCAATATACCAGTAGTTGAATTTTATAGAGAAACCTAATTTAGAGCTAGCAAATCTGTATTCTTTGTCTCGCTCTGACATTTCCTAACTGGAATAATTAATTTTAGGCAAGTTACTTAACTTCTTTCTACCTCAGATTCTTCTATCCACAAAAATTTTAAAAAGTATCACTGTGTAGATTCAAAGTAATATGTAAGCGGTTATGAGAAAATCATCTTATAACTGCTAAATTCCTATAATTTTGCCAACAGTTATGCATATTTTCACTAAGTAGGGACAAAGGAAAGGTGCCATTTAGACAAAATTTCTGACAAACCAAGAGTTTGGTGTTAGAGATATTACAACACAGCCTCTGTCTGCACTTATGAATATCTCCCATCATTTCATGCTTTCAGTCCCTAGTAGAATCTGGATATTATACCCCTGCCAACAACATAGCAGGGAAGATAAAGACCTTAAAAAATTAATAGGTTAGGATAACATGATTCTGTTAAACTATTAAAATGAATGATATAAATTTGGAAGTTTCTTAATTAATTTCATGATTAATTTGGAAGTTTAATTAATGATTAATGATATGAATGATCTAAATTTGGAAGTTTAATTCCTTTACCAATATAGCTTACTTGGACTTCATATTTTATGAAATGCTTTTGTTATATCTCCATGGCTTTAACCCTGGTTTCATTTAGATAATGTGTATGCCTGTCAAATGGAGAAGGCAATGGCACCCCACTCCAGTACTCTTGCCTGGAAAATCCCACGGGCAGAGGAGCCTGGTAGGCTGCAGTCCATGGGGCTGCAAAGAGTCAGACATGACTGAGCGACTTCGCTTTCACTTTTCACTTTCATGCATTGGAAAAGGAAATGGCAACCCACTCCAGTGTTCTTGCCTGGAGAATCCCAGGGACAGGGGAGCCTGGTGGGCTGCCGTCTATGAGGTTGCACAGAGTCAGACACGACTGAAGTGACTTAGCAGCAGCAGCAGCAGCATGCCTGTCAAAAATAATGGTTTCTTGAGATTCGTTTTGATATTAAAAATTCAGATATCATTTAACTCTACTAGGATTTTCAGTCTGCCTAAATTTATTGAGATAAAAGAGACTATATTAATAAGCTGTGTACTGTGCTAAGAGTGTGTATGTGTGTGTGTGTGTGTGTGTGTGTTAGTTGCTCAGTTGTGTCTGACTCTTTGCAACCTCATGAACTATAGGCCACCAGGCTCCTCTGTCCATGGGATTCTATAGGCAAGGATACTAGAGTGGGTTGCCATGCTCTCCTCCAGGGTATCTTCCCAACCCAGGGATGGAACCTGCATCTTTTATGTCTCCTGCATTGGCAGGCTGGTTCTTTACCACCAGTGCCACTGGCGAAGTCCATTAATAAGCTAATATGCAAATTTTTCAAATCATCAATAGATTTCCTAAGTGAGTTATCTGGGGTGGTCCCCACCATTACCACCATGGTCTAATTATTTCCAACAAATGTGCTACTGGCCATTCATTCATTCCTTTCATAAACACTGCACACATTACATACCATGACTAAAAATGCAAGCATGAAAAAAAAAAATGAGAATTTATCCTTGAAGAAATCATAAGCTAGGCATTTTCTATACAGACATTTTAGATCCAAATTAAGAAATTCAATTAACTCCCTTCTCTCCTTTCCCAGGCTGCAGTATTAAATGAATACAAGTGCTAAGCCTCTAGTCGCAATAGTTGAACATTCCAGATAGAACAAATTTCAGGATGGTCTGGAACTACGTATGTTAGCAAATGCGTATTTTAATGAAACAGCTCTTAACCGATACCAAGTAAACCCAGTTTAGAAACATATTAAGTTCTAAACCATATGATTTTGTTAATCATATTAGTTCAGCCACTTAATTATAATTCAATCCTCTCCTAGTCAACCTAGAGTCAGTCAGTCACCCTCTCGAACAGACTTCAACTGCCATTCTTTCCATTTTCTGTGGTGTTACCAGCACTACACTTAAAAAAGTTTCTTAGCTAGGACTCCATTAGTTTAGACTCCATTAGACCACTACAGCAGTGGCCTCTGGATCAACAACATGACCATCACCTGAGGAAACTGTGCAACATGCCAGCCAATTCTTGGGTCCTCACCCCAGACCTCTTGCATCAGAAACTCTAGGGAAGTCTCTGGCAATCTACTGCCCGAAGTTTTCCACATGATTCTGATGCCTGTGCAAGTGTGAGAAACACTGCCCTTGAGACCTTCTCTCACATACTCAGCCAGAGCAGAAAGTCTTTCTGTGAATCACTTTTTCTCACTGCTTCAGTTACATGGCTGTTTTTTCCTCCACCAACTGGGTGAAGTTACTTCCTTCCAGATAAACTATATCACTAATACATGATTCATTTTGAAAAGACCAAAGGATTGTGTACAATCATCCCCTACAGTTTCCTTTTCTAACACTACTTAATAACAGAAAAACTGTTATAACATTCCATTTCTCCCACTGTAATGTCTAAAAAGAGAGAGAGAATGAACAACAACAAAACAAAATACTCAGAGTACCCTTATGATTCTTAATGTGATGATAACACAAGAGGTATGTCTATTTACTGCTCAAGCAATGCCTACCAGGAAGACACAGACATGGTCATAGAAGGAACTTTCAAAACATCAGAGGCTAAATAACAGTTGCTTTTCATTTGTTGAGTAGGACTAGGTCCAATAGTCAAGCTTAATCCACCAGATAATGTGCAAACTTTTCCCATAAGAAATGTCAAGAACAAAGTAATCCCATAATGTCACTACTATGAAAACCATAATCCTATAAAGAAAAAAAAAGGAAAAGACAACAACAAAAAATCCAACTGTGCTAATAAACTCAGAGCAAAGTAGTTGCAGGCTATTTAACAGTAATGGACTCAAAGCCTGGCCCATGTACAACAATGGAGCATAATACATAAATAATTATTGTGCAACTTGCAAATTCTTACTGCACTTTCGAGTCACTGCACAGACAGAATTTATTGTATCACACTCTTGCTTGATGTCTGTTCCTAGAAGGCTAGAGATGATGCCCAATGGAAGCAGGAGCATCAACTGTCTCTCTACTCAAATGCCTAGAGACATGAAATAATGTCGACTCCCTTAACTGATAAAATAACCAGCCCCTTAACACGACTGACGCTTCCTTTGCTTCCTTTCTACATGGAGAGGAAATGGCAACCCACTCCAGTGTTCCTGCCTGGAGAATCCCGGCGGGGGCCTGGTGGCTTCCATCTATGGGGTCGCACAGAGTCGGACACGACTGGGCTTAGCAGCAGCAGCAGCAGCAGTAACACACGGGGGCCCTGACCTTGCTGCAGCTGCTTCTGATTTGTGAATGTCAGCTGGGAGTATCTTTTTCTGTCTCTTGGCTACTAAACTTGTAATATGTCATTCTGAGGATCCTACATTATTTCTATAACTCTAATTACTAGACTGATTTGAAACCAAAGGTTCTTTGGTAACTTCAGCTCAAGACCACACAGAAACTTTTATAATAACCTATTTAAATGAATGAGTTGTGTAAACTGGAAGAGAGGGTTTGGAGTAGTGGTAAAGAAGTAACTGTTATTATCTAAATGCTGGCTAAATTCAGAAGACTAAACACCTTGAAAATTAGGTTTGGGCAGATACATAAACGTTCAAATGCAGCTGAGAGTACTTTCATTTTCAGTCACTAGCTGGCCCACAATCAATATTCACTATACTAAGTCAATTACTTTCAAGTTATTGCTGATAAATGAACTAACCCTACCTTGTCAGTCTGCTCCTGTACATGAATCCACTTACTCATATATTACAAGTCTCAGTCTGAACACAAAAGCCTCTGCCTCATTCAGCATAGACCATGAGCATCCTATACACCTTAGCCTCCATCCCATCCTGATCTGATTTCACCCTATGGACATTTCCCTCTCTGATCTAGCTGTTAGTTCAAGAAGACAGCGCCCTATAGGCAGTCTGACCAAAAAGGATAAAGAAGCAAACCAAAGAAGTATCCTATGACTGTAATTTAATGAGAGCAGCTTTCTCCCACAGTTCTAAAAGTGATTCTGAAGACACTATCCACTAAAAGCACTTTAAATAAATATACTCATTTGCAGGGATATGTTCTAAATATTTCTAGTCTAAAGCCCATCAAATACTTGTCAAATAAACTTATCAAATATCTTTAAATGGTTGATAGGTGCAAGAAACAGTGTTCTAACTGAGCAAGGACTTTTCTGTCATAAGTCAATATTTAAAGCTCATGGATGAACTAGAATAATTTGATTCTATGAACTGGCTACAAACCACTCATCAACCCAAAGCTTTGAGGTCACCTGACATTACAAAGCAATTGCAAGAGAAAAGAAAAAGAGAGAATGAAAAATCCTTTGTCTTACAATTTGATTCCTGCATTTTAAAGGTTGGTATGATTTATACAACCTTAAGGCTCAAAGTGAAGTTATTTGTGCTGATGGGAAAGCAGTCTAGAAAGCAGAAATTCAAACACAGCAGAAATGCCAACCACTAGATTGTTAATGGCTGTTCTTTCTACAGTAAATTTTTATAATGTGAAAGAGGGCAGCTAAACAGATATCCCTCAATAATTCATCTAAAAAAGGCACATTAATACCCCTAAGCCTTAACAAATTTTCTCAAAGATAACCATCAAATCTCCCCTTCCAAGAAGCCATCCTGTACTCTACTCACTTGATATAATTTTCAAATTCTGACCTGCTGCATTAAAACTAAGGCACAAATCACCTTCAGTGAAGAAATATGTAAGAATGTGTGAACATTTATTAAACGGGTTCATACAATTTGCTACAATTAGGCTAAGGTATTGAATTAAGTCATGCAAATATTAAAGGCAATCCAACAGCATCAGAAATGTACCATTTACAGCTGATGGGAAATGGTGCTTAGCTCACTGGGACTGGCCCAAAGTCCCTGGGTCAGGAATGGGGGCCTGCATGGGTTGTATGGAAAAATCACATTTGACTTCCACTGCTTTTATTTACATTACCTACCTTTTCCAGAAAATTGACATATTCTAAATATGAGGGCCACTGATCCACCAAAGTTGAGTCCTTCTTCAAAATACAGATATTGTGAGTGTTGAAGGTAGCAGCATATCAGTCAGGGTGCTACTTAGCAACAAAACTGTCCCACCTGGGCAAACCATACATTTCACTAAGGCATATTTCCTAAATATCAAATATGAGAGTGCTACCTAAAACTTCTGTCAACTGTTCCAAATTTACTTGATCCAAAACCAGGTAGGAAATGATGGTCCAAACATCAGTCCTTCTATTTGGTGAAGACATTTCTGGATAAAATGTCTTATGATAAATAAAGCTAACAAAACACAGGAAAACTAATACAATACTTGAGCAATGTACCCACTCTTTCAATTTTGTGCCATTTCCTCTACCAGGACTGAAGGGGCAAGTCAGTGGGTTGGTTCTCTAAACAAGCTAGAGAAGACCCAAATCAGAGAAATACTTTACAACAGAGTCCTGAGACAGCAACTTTACTTTGATGAGTATATCCCAGAGTCAAATATGTCATCTAGCAAAGGTTCCCCATATACTCCAGCATGCCTCACCCACACATTCCTTCTTTATATTATGCAAATATAAGTTACAGCAGTCACTTGTGAAACAGGACAAAAAAAAAAAGTCAATGATTTACACCTTTAAGGCAAAAAAGAAATGGCATCTTAATTCAAACATCGATGGAGAAATAGATGTTTGAATAAATGGTGAAATGAAGTTGCTCAGTCGTGTCCCGACTCTGTGCAACCCCATGGACTGTAGCCAACAAGGCTCCTCTGTCCATGGAATAAATGGTAACATAATTATAAACCTAAATTAAACAAAATTTTTCCGAATTATACTGGAACTCTATTAATCATATCATACCTGGTTGAAATTCCTTGGAAACACCAATGAAACCCAATCTTGTAAAAATTTGAAATGAAGAACGTTTTACTTTCTAAGACAGTGTCATATTGAAACCCCGCTATGCCCCTTTAAAAATAAGTGGCATCTTCATCCTAAAGACTGATATTTTATTGATTTCTCAACCTCAAACACTAATTGTTGATAATGAAGATGATAAAAATCATCAGTTGGCTAAAATGCCATGGTTTAAATTCATGTCAATTACTATGGAGCATGTTAAGGAATCTATTCTTTAAAGCAAAACAAAACAGTCTTTATCATCTGTGAATAAAAGCCAGGCTCTAAAACCTATGGTCTTTTGTTTTTTCCATCATGCTATAAACATGCTATAAATAGTCTGACAGACAGCTTCACCTTCAACTGAACCAACCCTGGCTACAACAGGGATATGGACTTTTGTCTCCTCCCTTCCCTGGGGCCCAGTGGGATAAATGCCAGAGGGATTCCACGCAAGCTTTAGATGTCTTGGACTTAGACCCTATTTGTTTTGGAACCATGGGTCCCTTTCTTATTAAATTCTCCTACTTGCCAGGAGAAAACTGGAACAAAAATGAAAAAGTCTAATGTGTTGACTTCAAGGTTTGTTCCATCAGTTATGATAGGAAATTTCAAGCCTTTTTTTTTTTTTTTTTCTTTCCTTTTTAAGGCAATAAACTCGACAAGTTGCTTATGGCCTTTGCTTTTTTTGAAATAGGCTTTTAGAAAAGTGAAACAGAGACTCTGGTTTATAACTGCATTTGGCTAGCAAACCCTGATGCGGTTGCACTTGCATCTGCAATTTAAAATCTTTGAAAGTAGACCTCCAAAAATGAAAACAAACCCAACACTGAGGCGGACTGTTAACCTATGACCAGAGGATGATAAAACTGGACAGAAAAAAAACTCAATGATACCTTCCTCTCCTACCTGCTCTGGGGTCTGTGAGGCCTAAGCCCAGATTCAGTCACACACACAACTTCTCCCAGAGACTCCATTTCTTCCACTAAATAAGAGATGAAGACAGTGTCCTTTCAGGCTCTACAGTCCTTCCATTCCAAAGAGACACTGAGAAGAACCAGTCCTTAATGGTCTGAGTTAGGTTTGCAAGCTAACATCTACCTGAACACGGATGCTCACTCACTGGGATATAAAAGTAACAGAGAAAATCTCAAAGAAAAAAAAAAAAAACCAAAACAGTTTCTATGACTGTATGTTTCAGATTACAAATCAGTAAAACATTTAAGTATGTAGGGTTTGGTTTTGTTTTGTTTTTAATGGCATTGCAAAGCCTTTGCCAACTCCACCCCCTATTCACAAGTGCAAAAGTAGAAGCACAATCATTGTGCTAGGTCAAGAAAAACACAGCCTCCTTCAGATGCAAAATGCCCTAAACCTTGCCCTAGGGATGAGTGTATGAGAGATGAGGATGTCCTTTGCCACCCATCCATGACCTGGGATTCCTATTAAACTGATAGCGGTTGCACTAGGCTTCCCTGGTGGCTCAGATGGTAAAGCGTCTGTCTACCATGCGGGAGACCTCGGTTCGAGCCCTGGGTTGGGTAGATCCCCTGGAGAAGGAAATGGCAACCCACTCCAGAACTATTGCCTGGAAAAATCCCATGGACAGAGGAGCCTGGTAGACTACAGCCCACAGGGTCGCACAGGGTCACAAAGAGTCGGACACGACTGAGCAATTTCACTCTCACTTTCACTTTGAGTTGCACTAGGAGCAACATCCTGTCCTCGACCTCTGCACACTAACTGAAGTTAACATGGCATACTTGCCAATGTTTAGAGGGCTCTATCTAGCTCTCCATGAAGAGGTAACCAGAGGACAGGGGATGCAAGATCTGTGCAGAGTTGTTAAGCCTTATTCTGTCCCCCTGTGCCTAGCACAATACCTGGCACAGAACAGATGCCCGATAACCCTACACCAGTTGACGGGACAGACAGGCCTCTTGAAAGTTCACCAGAAATGTGACCCAGAATTCCAGCTGGTGAACAGCAGAGGGGGCCACTAAACCCTATGCAGGGACAACTCAAACTACTGGTCAGGGTCTTATAAAGGCTCCAAAATGAATTAAACATCTCTTCCTCTGCAAATGATCGAAGCACTTAAGACGAAAGAGACAGCTATGGCAAGGTGAGAAGAGCTCAGGTCTGGGAATAAGATGACCTGGTTTTAAATTCTAAATCCGCCACTTAATAGCTATGACCTGGGGCAAGTCATTTTAACCTCTCAGCTCTCCTCCAGTATAACAAGGGAATACTACTTACTTCACAGTCTAGTTGTATTTAGAAAGGAGGCCACGTCTGTGAAAGCACCTGGAGGGAGGGAGGGAAGAAAGGAGGTGGGGAGGCGGAGACAGGGAGGAGCTGAGGGAGGTGCGGAGAGAAAGAAGAGAGGGAGGAGGCGCTGGCTCCAGCAAGGGGAAGTTCCACTTCTAGGAACTCAGAACGGAATTTTCCATAGCGCCCCGAGTAGAATAGCAGCTGTGGGAATGCACTTGAGAGACTATGAAGAAAGAGATTGACAGGACCTGATGACAGTTTGAATGTGAAGGCTCTCAATTAAAGAGATCCTGGCCTGCCCTCCTCTGGCAGGGCCTGAACTCGTTCCCCCCGTGTTATTCCTAACATGATGGATCTCTTTCATTACTGAGGAGGAGGAATAATTTGGAAGGCACTGCTTAAAATGGTTTCCTTTATATGTCTAATGTCCTAGGATGACATAACACTGCTGGCCCGTTTGGTTTTTTATTTTTTTATTTTGGGGGTGCAGGGGTTGGGGATAGTGCTGGCTCTTTTGATGTTATTATGTTTCTCAAGAAAGTTTTTAACTTTGTGCCCCAAGGTGATTACTGTGAAAGGTGCTCTTTAAGCATTAGGACAATTTCTCTAATTAACTTGTTTATTATGTTTTTACTGTTATTGGCCATTCTTTACATCTGGAGCAAACTATTTGCTTTCTTTCTTACATCATTTTTTTTTCTTTTTTAAAGAAGAACATAGGTGATTCCATGTCTCCACTGCAAATTCTTAAAAAAAGTTTTTCAAATTAGTGCCCAGTTCTAAGCTGAGACCTTCTGCTTGGAAGAGTTAACTTATTTAACTCAAAGCAAGCAATTTAAACAGGAGAAAAGTATAAGACTTAGAGAAAGCAGGTACTGTGGTTTATCTGGATCGCCACTGACTAGATAACCATAAGAGTCCAGGTAAGGCAAAATTTCCCTGTGACTCAATTTCCTTAATCAGACATAAGTGGCAGTATCTGTCTTCATTTTCTTGGGATGTTGTGAAATACCTTTTTAAAAAAATAAACGTATTCTAGAAATAAAGAGTATGAAAATCAACATGTGAAATGTCACAGAGATAACATTTATCTGTGGGTAGCACCAAATTTGAATAAAGACTGTGAAATATTTTTCAGGGAAATCATACACAACATGTTTTAATTTCCATAACTTATAACAACGCTGGGGTATATATTACACAACAGGCTGACTCATGCCCAGGTATGAGTAGAAATTTCCTAAAGCCTATGCTCTGAACCAACCCAACAATGTAAAAGGTGAAAATATCATAGCCCATAACAAGGTACCGTCCTTTCTGCAAATACAAGAGGTATATTATCTGCCCCCTTCCACTGCCACACCCTGTATCCTTTTTCCCACCAACCTGGCCTTTGGAAAGTGGGTTTAAGGCAACAAAGCAAAATGCGAAGGTAAAACACAGGAATTAGTTACTCAGTCGTGTCCAGCTCTTCGTAACCCCTTGGACTGTAGCCTGCCAGGCTCCTCTGTCCATGGAATTCTCTAGGCCAGAATAGTAGAGTGGGTAGCCATTCCCTTCTCCAGAGGATCTTCCCAACCCAGGGATCGAACCTTGGTCTCCCACATTGCAGGCAGATTCTTTACCGCCTGAGCCACCAGGGAAGCCCACAGGAATGTAAATAAAATAAAAAATTAGCAGAAAGAATTGACACTATTTCCCTGAGAGCCAAGCTATAGGCCACCAACCTGGGGCCTTTCCATTTCAATCCTTCCTGTGGCCTTCCCCAAACAAGAGGGCCTAGAAATCGGTATGCATGTGACATAGCTCCTCCACTGGCCCCTGAGACTAGGCCCTTCACTGCTTTCACTCCCAGCTCCTGGTCTTTCATACGGAAGCTTCTAGAGCTAGAAGCTTCCCTTCATGCAAACAGATGTACCTGAATTCTCCCAGTAGAGCAATGACAAATTGCTACATGGAAACTCAATGATGGTGAACTGACAGCCTCAGGTGGAGCCAGTATACTGTTGGCCTACACCAAAGCCACCTCTCTCTGCAAGGAGGGTCAGGATTCCTTTTCCTCCATATGTTGGAGAAACAGCCTTGCTCTTCTGGTGGGCACTCAGAGCAACTGTGCTCTTCAAGACACAAATGTGTTTCTGAACAACTCAGCAGAATCAAATTATAACCCAATTAATTCACAAAACACTCATGTACTAACTCAAACAAGCCTTCCTACATTTTCAGAAGAAAGTGGAATCCACTTTCATTAAGAATCCACCCATTTTAAAATCTCAGAGTTCCTCATGTCATGATGAATACACAGGAGATATTCAATTGGTTCTCTATTGACCACCTGTTAAGTACTAGATGCTACACATATAAAGATCACTGGAGCAGAAAGATCCTGTGTAAAGAAGAACAAAAGACAAACCTGTAGAAATAACTTATTATAATGTCAGAATTGCAGTTTAGAAGTAACAGCAAGGTAAGGGTCAGAAATGGTTTCATAGAAAGTATGAGATATTCCTAAAGCTAAGCCTTGAAAAATAAGCATTGTCAGTAAAATCTTACTTATGATTCAACAACCTGAAGTAAGAGAGAATGAGAGTGAGAAAACTATTGCCAGTCACCCTACTGAAGTTGAGCTCTCCTTAATAAACTCTCTGAGTTTGGGGCAGCTGGAATATTAATATACTTTTCCTAATGATGAACCTATATGTTTCAGCCAGAAAGCTAAGAGTTATTAAATCTCTCATTCAGATTCTTGGCCATTTCTTAAATCAAAACTACAGTGAGGTACCATCTCAAGCCAGTCAGAATGGCCATCACTAAAAAGTGTTGTTGTTCTTCAGTCACTAAGTTGTGTCCGACTCTTTGTGACCCAATAGGCTGCAGCACACCAGGCTTCTCTGTCCCAGGGTGTGGAAAAAAAGAGAACCCTCCTACACTGTTGCTGGGAATGTAAATTGGTGCAGCCACTATGGAAAACACTATTGAGGTTCCTCAGAAAACGAAAAATAGAATTACCATATGATCCAGCAATCCTACCCCTGGGCATATATCCCAAAAAAACTATAATTCAAAAAGATACATGCATCCCTATGTTCATAGAAGCACTAGTCACAATAGGCAAGACATGAAAATAACCTAAGTGTCTATCAACAGATGGATGGATAAAGAAGATGTGGTACACACATACAGTAGAATAATACAAAGCCATAAAAAGAATGATATAATGCCATCTGCAGCAACATAGATGCAACCAGAGATTATCATACTAAATGAAGTAAGTCAGAAAGACAAATATCATACCTATATGTGGAATCTAAAATATGAAACAAATGAGCCTATCTGTGAAAGAGAAACAAAATCAGGGACATAGAAAACAGAATGCTGATTGCCAAGAGAGAGGGTAGGATTGAGACTTTGAGATTAGACGCCAGTTGGTATACAAAGAATGGCTGAACAATAAGGGATATATAGCACAGGGAACTATATTAAATATCCTATAATAAGTCATAATGGAAAAGAATATGAAAAAGAATGTATATATGTAAAACTGAGTCACTCTGCTAGACAACAGTAACTAACACAACACTGTAATTCAACTATACTTAAATAAAAAATATATTAAAAACCCTTACCAAGGAGCCACTGGGGAAGCTCCAAGAACAATTTAAGAGACAGCTAAATGGGTAGCCTCAAATTCTACAGTTATCTGATTTGACCATACCTGATGTCACTGTGAGGTAGCCACCAGGAATTAGGAATCAAATTGCTCCATATCCAACCCCCCCAACTCGCACCCACTCCACCCCCACCCCCCACCATCTAGATCTTCCTCTCAAGAATGTATCATGGGTTAACAATGCCTTGTATTTCTTAGTCATGGAGCGTTGGGAAAAAATGTAATTACTTCACACACACTTGGAAGAGGTTACAAGCTGCTTATCAAAGTCAAGACTGTGAAAAGTTAAAACAGTATTTTTCTAAAAGTCGAACAAAAGAAAAGTTCCTTCCGTAGCACTACAAAATAAGCAATGCCATTGATTTGGGCCAAAATCACCCTAATGGTAACTTGAGCCAACTACAACTTCAGAGAAAAAAAGTTTTAACTTCTTCCTGTCACTGTCAGGGTGGTGGGTGGTTTCCTATTCAGTCAGAGCACACCAACACAAAAGTCAATGATTTAAAGGGTCTATTACCCATGGGAGGACATGATTTTAAAAAAGACATTATGGATACTGCAGAGCAAATGGAATGGGGAAAGAGTTGGCTGTCCGCTAAAATAACTGTGGTGGGCCAAATCCTCACTACATGTTTTTTCAACCACAGCCTCATCTGGTTAACTTTCCTATGATTTCACCGCTAGAACCAAACTGGCAAATTGTCTTTCAAACGAATATTAAATTCCAAGGCCCGAAGGAACAGAGAGGTCATTCAAAACACCTGCAAGTCAAGATGACCAAACCTTAAAGCCATCCTCAAATAAATAAAAACCTAACAGCTTCTTAAAATTGTGCAGAGAAGGCATTTTAAATGTCTAACTTGACTGGCATGCATTTATTATGCTTGGTATTTCAGGAAATATTTATTGACTTCTCACCAAAGTCTCTCCTGCTATAGTTTACTTCTTACTTCATCATTTCTTATTTCATCATTCCAAGTTACGTTTTCTACCGTTTTCAAGTATGCATTTCAAGCTCTTTTCATCTCTAAATCAAGGCATTACATTTCATTTTTCCTGTAGTTTTTGGCAATATACAATCTATTACTATTTTAGACTTTTTTTCTTAGAAATTTAAGCTAACTTTAATTAGATAAGTTCCCACTATTAGCTCTCCACTTTAGCATGCAAATGAGAAACCAACTTTCTTAATATACACAGAGAAGACATTGTTCAGTGAGAAAGATTTCTGTAAACACTGCCTTTTGAAAGTTCATCTTCTAATTTTATCTTATTAAAACGCCAGGCCCATGAGCCTTTCCTAACGCTTTACCACTAAGAGTAGGTAATTCTCCATTTCTCCTGAAGCTAAATCCTCTGACACCCAGAGATCTTGTACCTACGTTCCTGTTCATAAATCTTCACAGTCTCAGTACACAGTCCACCTGACATCTGAAACCTCCAACCTGAAGAAATGTTCTCTAAACTCAGTCCTGTTTAGGTATCTGTCAATCCAAGAAAGTCTGCTAGCAACCAGACTTTTCACCATCACATCCTCTATTTTTCTTAGTCACATCTGAATCTAAATCTCTAAATGGTGCTATCTCATAAAGATATGATGCTATGCTATGCTATGCTAAGTCGCTTCAGTCGTGTCCGACTCTGTGCAATCCCATAGACAGCAGCCCACTAGGCTCCTCCGTCCCTGGGATTCTCCAGGCAAGAACACTGGAGTGGGTTGCCATTTCCTTCTCCAATGCATGAAAGTGAAAAGGGAAAGTGAAGTCGCTCAGTCGTGTCCAACTCTTAGCGACCCCATAGACTGGAGCCTATCAGGCTTCTCCGTACCATACACTATTAGGAGTCCCTATCTATTACCAGTCAGAAGGCTGAACAATAGATTATGATAAAAATACAAGTTCAAATAAGCCCCAAAGACAAGAATGCATTAGTGACTCAGATAATATGAGCTTTAAAGGATTGGTTTCATTTTAGTATCACTATTTTTTAATGAAAGAAAAGTTCAAAGGAGTGTACATTTACTTCTCAAGTGATGAACCCCTCTCCTGACAGGGGAAACCCACACATCTATTCTTTCCATTTACATAACCCTATTTTGAACTGTGGTGTTGGAGAAGACTCTTGAGAGTCCCTTGGACTGCAAGGAGATCCAACCATCCATTCTGAAGGCAATCAGCCCTGGGATTTCTTTGGAAGGAATGATGCTGAAGCTGAAACTCCAGTACTTTGGCCGCTTCATGCAAAGAGCTGACTCATTGGAGAAGACTCTGATGCTGGGAGGGATTGGGGGCAGGAGGAGAAGGAGACGACAGAGGATGAGATGGCTGGATGGCATCACTGACTCGATGGATGTGAGTCTGAGTGAACTCCGGGAGATGGTGATGGACAGGGAAGCCTGGTGTGCTGGGATTCATGGGGTCACAAAGAGTCGGACACGACTGAGCGACTGATCTGATCTGATCTGATTGTTTTTCTTGTACAAATCATAAGTTTGACACATTATCCACCCTGTCAGGTGACTGTTATATCCTAAAAATGAGTCCTCCACCTCTTAACTCACCCCATCTCCAATTTTCTTTGCTGATCTTAGAACTGTACTTACCTCTTCAGATGCTACGAACTGGAACTGACAAATGACAAGGGACTCTGGCATCTTCAGGTGCAAAAATGTGAAAAAGAAAAAGGACAGCTGCTGCTGCTAAGTCACGTCAGTCGTGGCCGACTCTGTGCGACCCCAGAGACGGCAGCCCACCAGGCTCCCCCGTCCCTGGGATTCTCCAGGCAAGAACACTGGAGTGGGTTGCCATTTGCTTCTCCAATGCATGGAAGTGAAAAGTGAAAGTGAAGTCGCTCAGTCATGTCCAACTCTTAGCAACCCCATGGACTGCAGCCTACCAGGCTCCTCTGCCCATGGGATTTTCCAGGCAAGAGTACTAGAGTGGGGTGCCATTGCCTTCTCCGGAAAAGGACAGCTAGAGGTCAACAACTATGAATCATTTCAGAATCCTTAAGGGAAATGGCAACCCCATACCCAGTAACCCTTTCCAAGGCAATTGATCAGAAATACTCCATGGCATTCCACCATGGGCACTCAAAACATCACTGAAAATAATTACAACTTTTTAAAGTAAAAAAAAAATACATATATATATATATATATGTATACATACAGACCAGTCTGTGTGTATATATATATATGTATATACATATATAAGTATGTATATATGTGTGTGTATATATATATGTGTATATATATATATATACGGAATGAACACGGAATGAAGCAGGGCAAAGACTAACAGAGTTTTGCCAAGAAAATGCACTGGTCATAGCAAATACCCTCTTCCAACAACACAAGAGAAGACTCTATACATGGACATCACCAGATGGTCAACACTGGAATCAGATCGATTATATTCTTTGCAGCCAAAGATGGAGAAGCTCTATACAATCAGCAAAAACAAGACCAGGAGCTGACTGTGGCTCAGACCATGAACTCCTTATTGTCAAATTCAGACTGAAATTGAAGAAACTAGGGAAAACTACTAGACCATTCAGGTATGACCTAAATCAAATCCCTTATGATTATATAGTGAAAGTGAGAAATAGATTTAAGGGCCTAGATCTGATAGATAGAGTGCCTGATGAACTATGGAATGAGGTTCGTGACATTGTACAGGAGACAGGGATCAAGACCATCCCCATGGAAAAGAAATGCAAAAAAGCAAAATGGCTGTCTGGGGAGGCCTTACAAATAGCTGTGAAAAGAAAAGAAGCGAAAAGCAAAGGAGAAAAGGAAAGATATAAACATCTAAATGCAGAGTTCCAAAGAATAGCAAGAAGAGATAAGAAAGCCTTCTTCAGTGATCAATGCAAAGAAATAGAGGAAGACAACAGAATGGGAAAGACTAGGGATCTCTTCAAGAAAATCAGAGATACCAAAGGAACATTTCATGCAAAGATGGGCTCGATAAAGGACAGAAATGGTATGGGCCTAACAGAAGCAGAAGATATTAAGAAGAGGTGGCAAGAATACACAGAAGAACTGTACAAAAAAGAGCTTCAAGACCTAGATAATCATGATGATGTGATCACTGACCTAGAGCCAGACATCTTGGAATGTGAAGTCAAATGGGCCTTAGAAAGCATCACTACGAACAAAGCTAGTGGAGGTGATGGAATTCCAGTGGAGCTATTCCAAGTCCTGAAAGATGATGCTGTGAAAGTGCTGCACTCAATATGCCAGCAAATCTGGAAAACTCAGCAGTGGCCACAAGATTGGAAAAGGTCAGTTTTCATCCCAGTCCCAAAGAAAGGCAATGCCAAGGAGTGCTCAAACTACCGAACAATTGCACTCATCTCACACGCTAGTAAAGTAATGCTCAAAATTCTCCAAGCCAGGCTTCAGCAATATGTGAACTGTGAACTTCCTGATGTTCAAGCTGGTTTTAGAAAAGGCAGAGGAACCAGAGATCAAATTGCCAACATCTGCTGGATCATGGAAAAAGCAAGAGACTTCCAGAAAAACATCTATTTCTGCTTTATTGACTATGCCAAAGCCTTTGACTGTGTGGATCACAAGAAACTATGGAAAATTCTGAAAGAGATGGGAATACCAGACCACCTGATCTGCCTCTTAAGAAATCTGTATGCAGGTCAGGAAGCAACAGTTAGAACTGGACATGGAACAACAGACTGGTTCCAAACAGGAAAAGGAGTACATCAAGGCTGCATATTGTCACCATGTTTATTTAACTTATATGCAGAGTACATCATGAGAAATGCTGGACTGGAAGAAACACAAGTTGGAATCAAGATTGCCGGGAGAAATATCAATAACCTCAGATATGCAGATGACACCACTCTTATGGCAGAAAGTGAAGAGGGGCTAAAAAGCCTCTTGATGAAAGTGAAAGTGGAGAGTGAAAAGGTTGGCTTAAAGCTCAACATTCAGAAAACGAAGATCATGGCATCTGGTCCCATCACTTCATCGGAAATAGATGGGGAAACAGTGGAAACAGTGTCAGACTTTCTTTTTCTGGGCTCCAAAATCACTGCAGATGGTGACTGCAGCCATGAAATTAAAAGACGCTTACTCCTTGGAAGGAAAGTTATGACCAACCTAGATAGCATATTCAAAAGCAGAGACATTACTTTACCAACAAAGGTTCGCCTAGTCAAGGGTATGGTCTTTCCTGTGGTCATGTATGGATGTGAGAGCTGGACTGTGAAGAAGGCTGAGTGCCGAAGAATTGATGCTTTTGAACTGTGGTGTTGGAGAAGACTCTTGAGAGTCCCTTGGACTGCAAGAAGATCCAACCAGTCCATTCTGAAGGAGATCAGTCCTGGAATTTCTTTAGAAGGAATGATGCTAAAGCTGAAACTCCAGTATTTTGGCCACCTCATGCGAAGAGTTGACTCATTGGAGAAGACTCTGATGCTGGGAGGGATTGAGGGCAGGAGGAGAAGGGGACGACAGAGGATGAGATGGCTGGATGGTATCACTGACTTGATGGGTGTGAGTCTGGGTGACCTCCGGGAGCTGGTGATGGACAGGGAGGCCTGGCGTGCTGCGGTTCATGGGGTCGCAAAGAGTCGGACACGACTGAGCGACTGATCTGATCTGATCTGATCTGATATATATATATATACACACATACAGTCTGTATATATATGTATATATACAGACCAGGAAAACATTAACATCATATTTCAAGTTTAAGATGCCACTGACAGTAAACAGATGTAACACTACTTCATGCTACACTAGAAGAAAACATAGCCAGGAAAACTCTACCTTTGTAGTGAATAGTAGACATAAAGGACATTCAGAGATGTAGAACGTAGATCTTAAAATCTATGAAATATAGTAGTGATATAACTACATTTGAGTATTTGTGGGTACATGAGCACGTTATTATAAGAGATTTGGTTAAAGAAAATGTGCTCAAAGGGGTAATCCAGCAAAGTTGATCAGGGGGTGAAGTATCATGAAATCAAGTTTATTTTCCTTCTGGTATCACTATATTTTCCATTTAGGTCTATTCAAAATTTTGGTGAAAATGGTTCTTCGTTCAGACTCAGTTCAGTCACTCAGTAGTGTCCAATTCCATGCAACCCCATAGCCGGCAGCACTCCAGGCTTTCCTGCCCATCACCAACCCCCCTAGCTTGCTCAAACTCCTGTCCATCGAGTTGGTGATGCCATCCAACCATTTCATCCTCTGTCATCCCCTTCTCCTCCTGCCTTCAATCTTTGCCAGCATCAGGGTCTTTTCCAATGAGTCAGTTCTTCGCATCCGGTGGCCAAAGTACAGGAGTTTCAGCTTCAGCATCAGTCCTTCCAATGAATATTCAGGGTTGATTTCCTTTAGGTTTAACTGGTTTGATCTCCTTGCTGTCCAAGGGACTCTCAAGAGTCTTGTCCAGGACCACAATTAAAAAGCATCAATTCTTTGGTGCTCAGCTTTCTTTAGAGTCCACTCTCACATCCATACCTGACTACTGGAAAAACTACAGCTTTGACTAAATAGACCTTTGTCAGTAAAGTAATGTCTCTGCTTTTTAATATGCTGTCTAGGTCTCCCTACTACATACCCACCTGGAGAAATACTACTCATCTTTCAAATCTCAACCCCAGAATTACTTGTCTTCCCTGCCTTCCTCATTAAAACTTTTCTGACATCGTCCTCTTAAATTCCCCCAAATTACCAATTTCTCCTCTGGCATCTAAATGAGGATACTTATCCTCATTTTACTGAACTTGAAATTTGCTTCTCCATCCCTGCTACTATCTGTAACCTATAAAATCTGCCAAAAGAACTACTCTTTTCTCCTTTTATTTTGCTTGACATTACCAGGGCCTAGTATGGTGCTTAACCTGAAGTATTCAAAACAGTTGATAAAATACTAAAATTTTGAACATAAGAACACTATGACCCAGAGAACAAAAACTATATAATCGTACCCACATTTTGGATGTAGCTAACAACTGTGGCAAAGGTTTTTGAACAAACAAATCAAACTTACACAAATTCCCTGCTATAAAATCTATAGTTATTTTTCTTAATCAGATCTTTAAAGCAACAGCATATTCAAGCCTCAGTTAACAGCTTGATTTTTACATTAAAAAAAAACCTGTTATATTTAAATTTATTTTGATTGGTGAAATTCTTTTAGGGAAATATAAACCCCACACATGATTTTAAGGCAGTTTTCACTAACTGGCTCCTAGGACAACTGATTTCTATATATATGAAAATCTAAACAGTTTATTTTCAAAGAAGACATTTACTGTGATATACATTAACTTGTTTATTTCTCATATATATGCCCTAAACTTAAAAAACTATGAAATGTCACCAACATAATAATAACATACAGAACACTAAGTAAAGACTTTTAAAATGACACTAGAAAGAGACATATGATATATTTAATTAATAAGTTTTTAAAAAACAAAACTGCTATACTTTCTGCTTTAAATTATCCCATATTCATAAAAAAATATATAAATACGCACACACACACACGTGTGTGTATGTGTGTGTGTGTGTGTGTGTGTGTGAGAATGATTTAATACATACAGAAAACACTGGAAGTCTACAAAACAAACTTAACAGTGATATGCCCCTGGGAGTGGGACTGGAAAATAAGGACACCTTTTTAGAACCTAAAATGATATATAAATCAATGCCATTAACTGCAATAAGGCTGAACAAACAAATTTTACTTGGCCTAAAATTTTCACTGTAATTCATCAGTTGTCAAAATGATGATAAAATTGTAAGAATGGATTCTGCACACAGATGGACAGATCATATTATTTTCAGCCATAAAGTAACACTTCCCTCACATGCCAAGTTATGGTCAAGTCATACATTTCCTAAAATGTATATTTGTCTGTCATTAGCTATACTCAAGTGCTGAGCTCTGCTTTGTGTGTTTGCCAGAATGGTATCATTGAAATCTTGTATGTCTTCAACAGGAATGACCACTAATAGCAGCATAATTCAAAATTATTTTGAAAATCCTAGTGAATATAGTATAATATGTATGGCTCTTGGTTGTTAAAAAAACAACCAAGAGCCATACATATTTACTTATAGAAGATTACTGTCTACTCAGAAAAATGGATCCCTCGTCGGGGAACTAGATCCCACTTGCCACAGCAAAGACCTGATGCAGTCAAAGAAATAAATAAAATAGTTTTTTAAAAAGAAAGTCTATAGAAAAAGTATTAGTATCAAAAGGATTTTCAGAAATGAGGTAATATACAATAATATATTGATTTCCTTCATGGCCTCAATAACTACTTTCTGGAATAACTACTTCTGAAATACAATGGAACAGAAGTCTCCATTTATAAAAGCAACAAAAACGTAATGAACTCAAGAAATACAGATTACCTATAATTACAGCTATATAACTTTAGTGAGAGAAATAAAAAAATAAGACCTGAATAAGTGAAAAGACATGACATACTCTTAGGGAAGATGAAATATCACAAAAAGATTAATTTCCCATAAATCAATCCATACCTTTAATACAGTTCCAACAAACATCCTGTCCCCTATACGCCAACATTAACATAAAGTAGTCTTGATGATTAATGAGAGAAATGGGGAAAGCACACTAGTTGGCAATCCTCCAAAGAAAAGAGCAGCTAGTAAATATATGAGAGGCTATTCCACCTTGCTGGGATCAAAAAATGCCAAAGACAATTTTTCTAAAAGATTGGCAAAGAGTTTAAAATAAGATAAGGTCAACTTATACAACACAAATCAGTATCAGACACATTGCAATAAATCTTTCTACCTATTCTTCAAGGTTCAGCTCATGGTTTGCCTTTATGAAAGTTTAAACTTTTTGGCAAAGGTGCTCCCACAGTGCCCCCAGAGCCTTGTATGCTTGCTCTTTTCAGTAAATGTCTAGAAGCACCCATGAACTGGTTTACTCTGCAAAGGTAAGGCACATACAGTTTAGTCTTTATATCAGCATTTGTTGATTAATAAAAAATTGCAATAGACAGGAATCCAGAAGGAAATAAAAAGCCATTTAACTATCCATCACACTGTAACAACAAGAAAACCACTTTAGAACGTTATGGAAATGCACTAATGATTATCAATTGTTGCTTGTCAAGATTCTAAAACAGAATAACTTTGTGAAAAATAAATTATTTATATACATAATCAGCTATGTTCATCACCTAAAATTATAACACAAAGAACATCAGTGAAAATGTTCTGAAACTGGTACAGAAAAGTTGCAAGACAGAAAGTGAAAGTGAAGTTGTTGCTCAGTCCTGTCAGACTCTTTGCAACCCCATGGCCGGGAGCCTACCAGGCTCCACTGTCTGTGGGATTTTCCAGGCAAGAATACTGGAGTGAGCTGCCATTGCCTTCTCCAGGGGATCTTCCCAACCCAGGGATCGAACCCAGGTCTCCTGCATTGCCGACAGATGCTTTACCGTCTCAGCCACCAGGGAAGCCCAAGACAGAAGTAGTCAATACTAAAAGGTTTCACATCTCATCTTCATGAGTTCTCCTGGTCTACTAGATGTTAAGGAGGAGAAAACGGTAAAAGTTTTCTTTTACCATGAAGAAAAACCATGGTTTTCTGAAGCCATGGTTTCTGTTTACCTATGTGTGCGTGCTAAGTTGCTTCAGTCGTGTCTGGCTCTTTGTGACCCAATGGACAGTAGCCCTCTAGGCTCCTCTGTCCAAGGAATTCTCCAGGCAAGAATACTGCCATTTCCTTCTCCAAAGAATACTGGAGTGGGTTGCTATTCCCTTCTTAAGGGGATCTTCCTGACCCAGGGATCAAACCCACATCTCCTATGTCTCCTGCATTGCAGGTGGGCTTTTCACCACTAGCCTCCTGTTTACCTGTAATTCTGACTATTCAAGGTTAAAATCTTGCTGCTATCTGGCAAAATCATAGGACCTTAACTACTATAATGCAATTCTATTTACATTCAAGAGATCATGCAACTGTCTACAAAAAGAACGAATGTGATTATAATCCCCCACTGGGAGAAGCTTACAGACACTACCCAGAAGACAACCTAAGCCATTTTTTAATTCAAGCCTTGCTTTCCCATGCCAAAAATCAGAAATTTGGCTCATATTCCTTAATCAGTACTATTCAGAAAACTCCTTAGTTATCAGGCAAAGTATCTACAATCCAAATGGTATAATTTATCAATAGTGCATTCTTATCAAGCTAATTTCAAACAACCTGTAGCATATGAGACATACTGCTGTCAAAAATCAAGGCATTAGCTGTCTTAGAAAACAAGGAATTATTACCATTAAATACTAGTAGCACAGACTAAACATTCAAGATGGAAAGTCAAATAACCTGAAAAAAAGCTAAACTGAAAATATATATATTTGAAAGATAGGAATATCAGTAAAACCCATAACTCAAACTTCAAAGCTTTACTTTGTTCATTCAAAGACTCTCTATTTTAAAGACAAGTTATATAGTCATATATTCCTAGTGTTGAAATCCTCCAGATGAAAAGGATTCAAAATATACAAGGCAGGTAAAGGTTACTTATTAATTCCTTAGGCAGTAAATTAAACAGATGCTTATAAATCAAATCTTCCTCCTTGTCCCTGGACCCACCCCACTCAGGCTTTGAAGGATAAATTCTTAAGGTGAACATTACAAAAACAAACCAATTAAGTCAAATTCATAGAGACAGAAAGAAAAATGGTGGTTGCCAAGAGACAGGGGAAGAAAAGGATGAAGAGTTATTGTTTAATGGGTACAGACCTTCACTTTGGGATGATGAAACAGTTCCAGAGATGGAGAAGGGTAACATTTGAACAATGTGAATATTCTTAATGTCACTGAACTATATATTTCAAAATGGTAAATTTTATGTATATTAGCCACAACTTTAAAAAAGTAGTAATTGGATAAGTTGACCCATAAAAGTTGAACAAGGTACATCAATTTTTAAAAAGACTGAAAAATTGTCAATACTTCAGAAAACTTTAAACAGAGTGCTAATCACTTCCCTGATTATAAGCTAATGACTTCAGAAAGAATCACAAATTGCTCAACAAACTAAACAAATACACTTCTAATTTATTCTAGTAACAGGATAGCTTTTCAAAAATAGTCCAGAATAAGCAATACAGAAAATGTGGCTCTTTCAATGAGATTCTAAAAGATCTTTCTCCTGAAAGAAAATTTGGTTTTTTAAAAAAGCTCAAATTCAGTTTAAAAGTAGTTGAAGGAAAAAAGCAAATGCCCAGTTTTCCACGAGAGAACCGAGACTGCCAGATGAAACTGCAAAACATATAGAAACATCAAAGAATTAGTGAATAGACGCTGTTGATCCTAGATTTAGAGAGAAAGGCATTTTTGAAAGGACTAACTAACCATACTGAATGTTCACCCAGCCCTTGTGATGAAATTCAAAGGCAGCAAGGTAAACAAGGAACTTTCTCAAAAGGTGCTTAAATTTTCTGGTACAAAAGAGTTACTTTACGTTTTTCACCTTTTTAGGTGGAGAGAAGAGACAACATCTAAGTGTCAGAAAAAGCAAGAAAGATTAGAAGACATCATTTATGAATGAAAGGAACAAAGTAAACACTATTCCACAAAAGGATATTAAACAAACTCATTTCTCCTGGTATAACACAGGATTATAGGGGTAAAGGTTGTAGTAAGTGGAGGGCTGAGGAAGTCAATTTAATGAAAAAAGTAAAAGAAAAAAACATTTTTGTTTAATTTTAATGAGCAGAGTCCCTGAGACAAACAGGTGTTCATATCTACAGAGAAAGGCCTACGGAAATATCATTATATATAATATATAAATATAAATACAGTATCATTAGACAGCTTTAACCATTTTTTCAAAAATCTTGCCATCTTAAAGGTAAGAACTGCTACCCTTTTTTCCTTGCCAGGTCTTCAGTACATCTAATAAAATCAAAATCATCAAACAAAGACTGAAATTCATTTATCAGGGAAAATCCAAAAACGGTAAGAGGAACAGAGGCTGATTATCACCTTGCAGATGTGTGTAGTCATAGGTTCAATAGTTAAGGATACCACCCTGAAGAGGCCAATAGGGTACCTGCTTCTGCTGGGGCTATCAAAAGTGTTCTATACTCACAACCTATCTCCAAATACAAGTTACAGAAGACTCGGGTGAGAGTACATACAAGTCCAACAAATGCTAAAAATGCATAAGGCAAAGAAATTCAAAACATGTGCTCCCATGACAAAAGGTCAGTTGTGGCAGCTTCCTGTACCCTTGCACCCAAGCTATTTTATCTTTGTGATTTGATGACAATCAAAAGTAGGAAAAAAGGAGAAACTCAATGTTATGATTCATCTTTCCAAGGAGGCACAAGAGATAATAAAACTTTGACACTAAATAAAACTTTTCAGAGACAGAAAATGAATAGAATCAAAAGATGAATAACATTCAAGTTATCAACCAGTGGCAGGTATTTAAATAGCTATATGACAAACTCCAAGGTCCTATGGATCTGAAAAATGTAAGGAACAGTGCCTACTTACTAGCTATATGACAAACTCCAAGGTCCTATGGATCTGAAAAACGTAAGGAACAGTGCCTACCTACAAGGAATTTACAATTTACTCTATGCTCCTCTGGTGAAGATACGATTTCTTTTGTCACTGTTGGTTGCCTCCAAGTCAACTCTTCACCACCATTTTTGAGCACCAGGATGCGGAGAATTTCAAAGCTGTTCCTCAAGACTCCTGTTCTCTGGTTATTCAATCAAACACTAATCTAGGTACTGCTGTGAAGAGATTTTGTAGATGTAATTAAGGTTATTAGTCAGCTGACCACAGGCTGTGGAGACCATCCTGGATTATCCAGTCAGTCTCGAGCTGATCACATGAGACCACAAAGTGAAGAGCTTTCTCCAGCTGTAAAGAGAGCGATGTGGTACAAGAGGAAGAAGAGATGCAGGAGCAGAAGAGAGGTTTCCCAGTTGAGAAGGCTGGCTCTAAATGTAGGGGCCCATGAGCAAGAACTAGAGAGAAGCCTCTAGGAGCTAAGGGCTGGACTCACTGACCATTCACAAAGAAACAGAGACCTCAGCCCTACAACCAAAAGGAACGAAATTCTGCCCACAATCTGAATGAGGCTGCGAGCAGATTCTTCCAAATCTTCCAGTAACAGGCCAGCCGACAACACCTGGATTTCAGGCTCACAAGACTCTGAACAGGGAAACCAGGTAAGCCAATCCTAGCTTCTACAGAACCATGAGATAATGAATATGTGTTGTTTTAAGCAGCTAAATTTGTGTTAATTTCTTCTGGCAGCAATAGAAAATTAATGCGAGCACTTACATGGAAGTGCTGTTGCTGCTGCTAAGTCGCTTCAGTCGTGTCCGACTCTGTGAGACCCCATAGACAGCAGCCCACCAGGCTAGCCTGTCCCTGGGATTCCCCAGGCAAGAACACTGGAGTGGGTTGCCATTTCCTTCTCCAATGCATAAAAGTGAAAAGTGAAAGTGAAGTTGCTCAGTCGTGTCCGACTCTTAGTGACCCAACTCTTAGCAACCCCACGGACTGTAGCCTACCAGGCTCCTCCATCCATGGGATTTTCCAGGCAAGAGTACTGGAGTGGGGTGCCATTGCCTTCTCCGTACATGGAAGTGCTAGGACACAGTAACTCGTTTAATTCTCATAACAGCCCTGAAAAGTTATCCCTCTCCGTTTTATAGATGAGAAAACTGAGAATAGAAAGGTTAAATAACCAGCTTACTCACAAACTAGAATTACTAATGATCAGAGTGGCTTACATATACTAAAGGCATTGATAATACAGAAAGAAAATCAGGGGGGAAATACAAGCCAAAAATGAAACATATTATTTAGTTTATGGGAAAGACTGACAGACACAATCAATCACTAAAATGTCTATAATAAGAGGAATGAAATTTGTTTCCTAACCCTCAAAGTGTTATTGCTAAAGACAACAAAATATTTTCAAGAATTTGGATTTCTTTTCTTTGAGATTCAGTCAAAATTTAGATATCAACAACTGTTACATTCTAAAACAGTTAATTAACAAAAGTACAATTATTTTGAGGGGAAATATCCAGAAACCTTTAAACAATCATATACAGACCTTGAACTTTACTAATTAATACTACTTTCCTCTAGCGATGATGTTTTCTTGTTGAACTTTTAACCTTGAACTCTTGATTCCTAGAGTTGGAGGCAAAAATCTCAGAACACAGACGGTCCTTGGCTGATAAAATACAAAATTTCCTCTCAAATAAACCAACCTTGGATTTCCAACATGTAATGGGAATTCAAGTCATTAAATGAACACCTACTTGGTCTTTTATGTACGAATAGTGCACTTGTGTTGTTTTAGATTCAGTAATAAAAGGTTTTCTAAATAGCTTATTTAGAAAAAATAGAGACACAATTTCCAGTTTAAGAAATTTATAAGAAAAAGTTTATATCTGGCCATAGTTAAAATTTTCAATGCTAATGTCCTATTTTTAAATATCTTTGTTATTATGAATTATGTAAATGCATTGATATCCATCATTAATTTGCAGGTACTCCCAACATAAACTGTATATACCTATTTAGATTTGTTTAAGGCTACTAGCATACGAATTATAATTTAAAAAAAGAATGTGGCAAGATGTTTCCAACCTGTACCTTTCCTACAGGCTAAGAAAGGAACCTAGAGGTAATTTGGTCATGTTCTAGTTCTTAAATTGGATGGTAAATTCATAGATGTCCATTGAATAATCTTGCTTTGTCACTTACACATTACCTATGTTGTCCTATATGTACTAAGTGCTACATAGATTAAAATTAACAGGTGGTACAGTTTCTTCAAAGTATATAGTCACAAACATAAAAATAAAATTATGAATATAGTATTTCATGACTTCCTATATTCATATAGACACTAATGCCTTGGAATTGATAGGCAAAAAAAAATACTTTACAAAACTTTAACTATACAGAAAGAGCACAAAATAGTTGCAATCCAGAAAAATGTAAATCCACTTAAAAACCAAAATTTCTAAACTAAATTAAGAACTTTAGTAAATTATATATAGAAAATACAGCTTATAGATCTGGTCTTTAAAACCTTTCAGATTAGATCAGATCAGTCGCTCAGTCGTGTCCGACTCTTTGCGACCCCATGAATCGCAGCACGCCAGGCCTCCCTGTCCATCACCAGCTCCCGGAGTTCACTCAGACTCACGTCCATCGAGTCAGTGATGCCATCCAGCCATCTCATCCTCTGTCATCCCCTTCTCCTCCTGCCCTCAATCCCTCCCAGCATCAGAGTCTTCTCCAATGAGTCAACTCTTCGCATGAGGTGGCCAAAGTACTGGAGTTTCAGCTTTAGCATCATTCCTTCCAAAGAAATCCCAGGGCTGATCTCCTTCAGAATGGACTGGTTGGATCTCCTTGCAGTCCAAAGGACTCTCAAGAGTCTTCTCCAACACCACAGTCCAAAAGCATCAATTCTTCAGCGCTCAGCCTTCTTTACAGTCCAGCTCTCACATCCATACATGACCACAGGAAAAACCATAGCCTTGACTAGACGAACCTTTGTTGGCAAAGTAATGTCTCTGCTTTTGAATATGCTATCTAGGTTGGTCATAACCTTCCTTCCAAGGAGCAAGTGTCTTTTAATTTCATGGCTGCAGTCACCGTCTGTAGTGATTTTGGAGCCCAGAAAAATGAAAATCTTTAGTTCTGGCTATAAATCCTTAGGGAAGACTATAAGGGTATCTAACTTTTGCTGATAAGCCAGAAGTCTGGGTTGTTTTTAACTTTATGGAGTAACTAGGATGGATCCAGTTGACAGAATGGAGTATCTAGTTGATTGTTGCTGCTGCTGCTGCTGCTGCTAAGTCGCTTCAGTCGTGTCTGACTCTGTGTGACCCCATAGATGGCAGCCCACCAGGCTCCCCCATCCCTGGGATTCTCCAGGCAAGAACACTGGAGTAGGTTGCCATTTCCTTCTCCAATGCATGAAAGTGAAAAAATAAAGTGAAGTCGCTCAGTCGTGTCCAACTCCTAGCGACCCCATGGACTGCAGCCCGCCAGGCCCTTTCGTCCATAGGATTTTCCAGGCAAGAGTACTGGAGTGGGGTGCCATTGCCTTCTCCGATCTAGTTGACTACCTTACCTCTAAAAAACTGGCTAAGAAAGAGTATTACAAATCAGTCCTCAGTCTGAATTGTAATCTGGTTCCGTTTTTTTTTTTCCTACTAAAGCTATTACTCTTGTCTCCTTTTTTTAATTTGCTTAGTGAATCACAACTATCTCAATACTTTTGCCCTAAATTAAATTCCAGAGAGTCAGGCATTAAACATTACAAACTTGATCTTTTTTTAGAAACTTTATCGTCAAGCACTCTCTTATTCTTATTTATTAGCAGAATATTTTTTAAGGCATTTGCCATGTAAACAATTCATTTCTTTAGAAAACATCTTACTTCTCAAAACTTACCAAAGGACAAGTTTTTGGCCTTTCCCCCAACTTCAACAAGTGTTAAAAACAGGTGTCAAAGATAGAACCAGGTTATTCTGACCTATCCAACTGCAGCTTAGCTTCTAACACCTTGTCATAACATCCTTATGGGATACAGTGGCTAAGCAGTAAAGAATTCGTCTGGAATGCGGGAGATACAGGAGATGCAGTTTCAATCCCTGGGTCAGGAAGATCTGAAGGAGGGCACGGCAATCCACTCCAGTATTCTTGTCTGGAGAATCCCATGGGTAGAGGAACCTGGCAGGCTACAGTCCAAAGGGTCGCAAAGAGTCAGAACAACTGGGCACTTGCACAACGTCCTTATTTTTTAAAACCCAGGAAGGCTTAGTTTTTCTTTGTAAACAGTCCCTCAACTTCACAGACGAGCTTTTAAGGAAAGGTTTTCTATAAGACTCACGAATATTAATTTCAGTTCTGGCAATCTGTCCTAAGCAGAAAATTCTCATCAAAGAATAGCATCTTACTCTTCTGATGTTCATTATAGTATTATTCACCTGCATGCGTGCTCAGTCACTAAAGTCGTGTCTGACTCTTTGTGACCCTATGGACTGTAGCCCCCCATGCTCCTCAGTCCATGGGATTCTCCAGGCAAGAATACTAGAGTGAGTTGCCATGTCCTCCTCCATGGGATATTCCTGACCCAAGGATCAAACATGAATCTTGTGCATCAGCTGCACTGCAGGCAGATACTTACTGCTAAGCCACTAGGGAAGCCTGATATTATTCATCTGAGAAAAACATAGAAATCCACTTAAATTCTGATAAGAAGGAATAGCTACCTAAGTGGTATACCTTTTATAAATGGAATATGACACAGCCATAAAAAATCATGTTCACTGCTAAAAATGTGCAATTACATGAGAAACAGCTTATGTTACAGAAAGTGTGAAGAATTACAATTTTTGAAAACTACATTAAAAATATTAGAAAGGATACAGGGTATTTTTTTATTGTTTTTTTTTTCCCCAAAAGGTATATACAATGTACATATATAATTTTTTTTCGTAACACCATAGCTACAGTCCTTCCGCTCATATTTTATGGCATGTGGCTATCAATACCTCCTTGCTCACTTTCCCAGAATGCATACTTCTAACACATTCAATCATCTGAAACACAGATGGAAATTTTTCAGATAGAAACTAATAGTCTCTGTCTTTCAGAGGACACACTTGGGTGTGTATTATCTGAAGACTACTAAACTATCATAGTTAAAAATAATTGGGCTATCAATTATTATTATAGCATATAAACACAATTTGACTTTCAGGATCCCTGGGGATTCTTTTTCCCACACGTGTCAGGATCCTAAGGAACTTTCACTGTTGTTGAATGATTTCTATGATCCATCACATCACCTATAGAGACACATCATTCCCCCATTCTTCAGGGAAGATCAGATTTATGCAGCAACCCAGAAAGCTTTAAAGATGATCATTTAACCTTCAATTACACTACAAGAGTTTGACCTAAATTTAAGAAAAACTAGGCTACTTTAAGAAATAAGCAAATAATTCCTTGAAGTAGTTGATCTTATCTCCCTCTGAACATGTTTTTCTTAATCCCAAATTCACATTTCAATGATATTTCCCAGATAAATCCAGCTGCTTGAAGTTCTCTTTGAAAATATTCAAAACCAATACATTTTAATAGCACTTGGGGCAAATTTACCAACATTTTACAGGCTGCCCTTCTTTGGGGGCTCAAAAAAAAAAAAAAAAAGACAGTTAAAAAGTATTTTCAAATTAGTCTCCCATTTTCATTTTTCAAGCAGACAAGTTTTCCCACCATGAACATTTCCTCATTACTATTCATAACCAGTCAAGTTGGCCCTGAGTTTAATACCCACCACACACTCATTTTTATTTTATATACATTGACATTCAATGATATAATTATTTTTAGTTTTATAGATACCAAAGGGATATTTCCAGGGGAAAGAAGTAAGCCCACAGTTGTACTGTACATATATATAAAATGATTTTCCCCCCTCACAGGGAAATTTACATCTTGATGAGAGGCTGTCTTTTAAGCTACTCTACTTTCATACATTTAATAGGTAATAAATTTAATAAAATTTAATAAAGGTAATAAATTTATAGTTAGTTGAATGGGAAATGCTTGTGCCTCATTTCTGCCAAACCATAAGCAAGTTACTTAATTAAAGGGAGTTCACCACTATCTTTTCATCTTCAAGGAAAAACTGGGGATTGTGAAGACAGCCGTTTCTCTCTGTTTCCACCACACTTGCTGTACAGTGTTGAATATTATGCTCAACCACACCAAAAATGACACTCAAACGCCTACTCCCTGGTTTCTCAGAGTGTGATTCACAAATCAGTGACATCATCACCCAGGAACCTGTCAGAACTAAAAACCTCAGACTCCACCCCAGACCTACTGAATCACAATCTAAATTTACCAGAATGCCCAGGTCATTTGTCTGCACTTTGAAGCTTAAGAAGCACTAGTCTAGAAGTTAAGGTAGAAGGCAGCACGGTAAACTATCTCCTGCTTGTACACGCTAAGCTGTTGTGAAAAGCTGCAGAAAATCTACAGTCAGCAACATATAAATCACTCCTAGAGATTGTTAATAAATCTTTTAATTAGATCAAGTCTTTCCACAAAGATAAAAAACATGCAAGTGACTGATGCTTTGTGCCTATTAACAGGATTTTCACTGCACTACCAGAACTAGATATTTTTTAATAACAAGCTGAAAATACATACATCTGTTCTCCATTCTCTAATAGAAATCTTGCTAAAAGATTTTTCCTCTTCTGTTCAAACCTAAAATGGATCTTGTGGATGAAATCTATTTTTAATTGTTCCAAGTTAAAAATGAGTCAAAGAACCTTAATAGAAAAATCCTAACTGATCAGTTTTAGGAACCAATGTAATTCACCTTATAAATGAATGAAGTATGCATATTTAAATCAAATATATAGCCCTTATCATAGTCTGTGGTCTCACAGTAGGTCTCACAAGGAGGTACCTGTAACAAAGGTCCTTACACTTTCAAGAATAACTTTCATAAGAAAATGTCAAATGTCAGGCTTCTGGGAATTTACAATACAATGTGACTTACAGAAGTGTAATTTATACAACTTTCCAAAGGTGGATCCAATATGTAACATGGGACACCTGTACTGACCCATGCTCTATTAGTCTACAGATCTTTAAACAAGCTGCTTCTATAAGGACTTCAAATATAGCCTACCACAAAAGTGTTTTGGGAATAACTTTATCCCCCTACAATCGTAGTCTTGTTCTAAACAGAGCTCTTAAGTAAATTAAATCTTTAGAAAAACACACTTTTTTGTTTGTAAAGAAAGAAACATTTCCTGGATTCCAGAGAATGTTTCCTTGAGAAACTGTTTATGTTACTGTGTTGAAAAGGTGTTTATGTTGCTATAAACACCTTCCTTGTAAGAGGGTATGCAGAGTTTCCCCATTGTTTACAATGTAATCAGCCTTATTCTGAAAAGGTCTACCCTGATTCCTCATGCCTGGACTCATTCTTCCTCCATTCTGTCCCAATTAGATCACTCTCCAAGATATTCTGTATTTGTTTAGCAAGATCAACTCATCTCATGTGAACAAGGGAGTGGGCCTACAATTATCAACCTCATTAATGAGCAAGCTGTGGTGGTTTGTGCTATTGTCTCATTAAGCGGAAATTACATTTCCTGGAAAATTCTTCTCTGTGTAGTTCCAGGTTAAAGTTAACCAAAAGTAGAACTGGCCTAGACTTGGAAGGAAGGATCTGCATGGATATGGCAACCAATATTCTCTGAAGGTTGTCATGGTTAGTACAGTGATCAGACATGGCTGTGTAGGTGGGTTCAAGCTTATCTTTGCTCTTCTCAGATCCCTGTCCAATTTCCAAGCAGGTCCCTCAGGTCAATAGTGACTCCAGGCCCACCAACAGACCCATAGATGGTAACTCATGGAGGCACAGCCTTCCACAGACCCGCTCCCATGGGCCATGTTTCATGTTAGGCTTCTCAGGCTAAAGAACTGGAGACTTCACTGATACTGTGACTCGCCTCCTGAACCTTCAATTCCCAATCACCTTTCATAAATGTTTAAGGAATAATTTCTATAATAAAACTCTCACTCAATAATCAATTGTAGTCTTCTTCCATGATTAAACCCCAACTGATTTGAAAGGCTTGGTTTACCTGTTAGCTCTGCATTTTCCTAATGACACATGATACTGAGCATCATTTCATGGGCTTACTTGACATTGTGCATTTCCTCTGTTGAAGTGTCTGTCCAAATATTTTGCCAATTTTTTAGCTGGACAGCCTTCTTATTACTGAATCATTGTTTTGTTATTCTAAGTAGTCAGTAAGTCGTGTCCAACTCTTTGTGACCTTATGGACTGCCGCATGCCAGGCTTCCCTATCCTCTACTATCTCCCAGAATTGGCTAAAACTCATGTCCACTGAGTCAATGATGCCATCCAGCTATCTCATCCTCTGTCGTCCCCTTTTTCTCCAGCCCTCAATCTTTCCTAGCATCAGGGTCTTTTCCAATGAATCAGCTCTTTCCATCAGGTGGCCAAAGTATTGGAGTTTCAGCTTCAGCATCAGTCCTTCCAATGAATATTCAGGGTTGATTTCCTTTAGGATTGACTGGTTTGATTTCCTTGCTGTCCAAAAGACTCTCAAGAGTCTTCTCCAGCACCAAAGTTCTAAAGCATTAGTTTTTCAATGCTCAGTCTTCTTTATGGTCTAACTCTCTCATCTGTACATGACTGCTGGAAACGCCAACAGCTTTGACTATATGGATCTTTGTTGGCAAAGTGATGTCTCTGCTTCTTAAAGGCTATCTAGGTTCATCACAGCTTTTCTTCCAGGCAGCAAATGTCTTAATTTCACTGAATTGTAAACCCTTTAAATAATCTAGATTCAATTCCTTTGTCAGACATATGCTTAGCAGATATTTTCTCCCAGCCTGTGGCTTTTCATTTTCATAACTTTTGAAAAGCAGAACTTGTTTCATTTTCCCTACTTTAGGCACAAGGTCTGTCATACTAAAGCACTGAAACATCTTTGATCCTGGAAGTCTGAAATCAAGGTGACCAAAGTGTTAGCAGGGTGATGCTCCTGCTGAAAGCTCTAGGGTAGAATCCTACCCTGACTCTTCTAGCTTCTGGTGGTTGCTGGCAATCTGTGGAACTCCTGCCTTCGCACAGGATTCTTCACTGTGTGTCTCTGCGTGTCTGTATCTTCACACTGCCTCCTCATAAAGACACCAGTCATTGGCTTTAGAGCCCACACTTAATGCATTACAATCTTAACTTGATTACATCTGCAAAAAAAAAAAAAAAAAAATTTCTAAATAAGACCACATTCACAGGTGAGGGGGCTAGACTTTCATCCTATGTTTTGAAGCGGGGGGTACAAAATTCAATACACAGCAGGTGCACAGATTTTAATATTTAAAAAAAAGCACACTGAATGATAAGTTATTCAACATGAGTTCTAGCCTCCTTGACAACAGTCTGTTTTTGCCTCTTTCACTGTTCCCATAGAGATATCCCCAAGCTCATTTGCAGAATGTCTTGCCCATGGTCTTACTTCCTCAAAACAGATGGATTCCTTGCAAGAGTCAGTTCAGTTTAAGCTTTTGCCCTTGGTTCGTTTGTCTGTACCAACTATTAGGTAAATGAACACGAAGAAAAAAAAAAAAGTTGCCATGATTTTCTCTTTTCTGATCTCTTTCCCTTGGTCTTCCCCCAACTAGGGTACTAAATTTGGGGGGAACAGGGTTAGCTACAGTTAGCTAGTCAGTGTTAGTTGCTCAGTTGTGTCTGACTCTCTGCGACCCCATGGACTGTAGTCCGCCAGGCTCCTCTGTCCGTGGAATTTTCCAGGCAAGAATACTGTAGTGGGTTGCCATGCCCTTGTCCAGGAGATCTTCCTGACCCAAGGACTCCCGCATTGCAAGCGGATTCTTTACCTACTGAGCCACCAGGAAAGTTAGTGACAAATCTAAATCTAAGAGATGCATCTAATTACAGACCTGTCTTCCTTCAGCATCACCTAGAAGAAAATACAAATTGCTTCTCCAAAGAAACATGTTCTAATTATCAACTGTTGCATAATAAAGCACCGTAAACTTAGTTTAAAAATAATAACAGCCATTAACTATCTTTCCCTCAGGACGTTGGGAAGATCTGGCTGGGCAGTCCTGACTCAGAGTTTCTCATTTCTCACTTGGCAGCAGTCAGACGGCGGCTGGAGCTGGAGCTACAGGGCCCTCGGGAGGCTGAGGGCCCTTTCCTGTGGTCTCGCCTCAAAACACGATAGCCTCAGGACAGTTGGACTGCTCTTATGGTGGCTGCAGGTTTCACAATCAAGTCTTGCTTTCCAAGAAAACAAAAAAAGAGTAAGCAGCACTGCCTCTTATGATCTCATTTCAGAAATCACAAAGGGTCATTTCTGCAGGACTCTGTCCACGGAAACAGTCATAAAAGCCCACTTAGTTTCAAAGGGGAAAACATAGACCTATCTCTTGTTAAACGCATCAAAATCAAATTGGAAGATGAACATGTCAGATGGGAGATAACATTGTGGAGATCTTTGGAAAGCAAAATTTGCCATAGAACATATCCTATGTCTTCCTGGGGCTCTGCTCCATTTACATTAAATGCCAAGTTCAAGGTATATACTCAAATTCCTAGCACTCAATATTTTCCCCATTCTTGTTTCTGCCAATACTGTCTTCCATCTTGACTCTATGGTCTAGCATACACTAGTGATTTAGGCCCTCTGGGTGTTCTGTGTTATAAACAGTGGAATTTGAATTCTTTATTCAAAGTCATACAGAGAAACTAATGGCAAACACTTAACTCTGTAATTAGCAACTCCCTCCATTCCACCCTTCTCCTCATGATGAAGGCCCAGAAACCAAGGTTCCACTCTAGCCCTACCAAAACTTATATGGGTTTGAAGTTAATCTCTCACTGTAAGACACACATACACACACACACCCCACACCTTCTTCAGTCAAATGTGAATGTCTTTTGGGTCATTCATCAATTAATGTTCATGATAGCTCTTCATTAGTCTGAGTGCCAAGGAAATGTCCCATGATCCTTTCTACTTTCATAAATCAGGATAAATCTTCATTCAACTACACCATTTTTAGGCACTTCCTTTAAGATTCCCTTCTTTTCTATAAAATACAATGGAAAATAAACTAAATTTCATACAGTAAATATTTATGGAACCCTGACTGCCTGCCAGGCCGTCTGCCATGTGCTGGGCCACAGAGAGAAGTACGGCACAGTCTCCTTCCCCTTATGGAGCTAAGCTTCCAACATGGGAGGCGAAATTACCAGCAACCACTATACAACTTCACCACAAACAAGATATGACTAAGGCTTAAGCGACTTGTTTAAAACTGTAAATAAAAGAGATTACCCAGGTAGGCAAAAAGAAAACATAAGAGCCCAGAATATAAAGAAGACATAGCTGGATAAGGAAGCACCAGTGAACTTGAAGGTTGCTCTTACAGAAATACTGCAGGTCCTTGACAGCTTTGTGACCAACCATGAGGCTAGAAAGGCAGGCAAATGCTGATCTGTGTTGTTCCTTACGTGGTATCATGAGGAATTGAGTTCTACAGGCAACAAACAGCAACTAAATACTTTTAAAAGGTGAAAAGACTTAAGGAGACCCAAGTTTTCAGAATGATAATTGGCCACTATGTGGGAAATGGTTTGTGGGAAAAGAGCCTGGAAGTAGGAAAAACTACTAAGTTCAGGCAAAAGGAAAAAGGGGCCCAGGAATGGAATGAACAAAGCAAATACAAGACCATCCAATCTGGTGACAGATACCTTGAACCAGGGCTGGAGGGGAGGCGGGCGATAAAAGCATCCTGTCAGAATAAGAATCTACAGAAGTTGAAGAGAATCATGTGTCAAAGTCAAACAGATCAAAAGGCTAAGAGAGGAAATAAACCAAGACGACACTGATTTTAAACTTACTTTCTGCAGGAAGCTTGGTTAATTATAGAACAACATCACTAAATGACACCTTAAGTGACAGACTATGAGCTAAGTACATAATCACAAACTCAAGGAGAGCAACTTTTCATCCTGGTGATCGTCTTACTTGCCTTATAAACCATGTTTCTCTCCTTCTAGTTAAAACTAGAAGGTAGAAACCAGAGGCCCTGAGATGTCAGGGAACAAGAAACTTTAAAAACAAAGTCATACAGAGGAATAACAGAATCAAAATGGAATCTGTACAAAGTACATATATATAACAGCAAAAATAACAACTGGCAGAGGATGAAAACTGTAAGAGGTTAGCCTGAAAGCTCTCAAATAAAAATGTTCCTATAGGAGTAATTCCTCATCCATTCTTACTTTGGCTGTAGCCCTTCTTCCCATGCCTCACTTGAAGATGTCTGAAAGGCCCCCTGGCAGCAAGCATGTCTCTTATTACAGACAAGACATGAGCTTGTAGTTGCACCTTCAACAGGCGGGTTTTTTTCTCTTCCCCTTTGCTTCTCTATCCTCACCTTGGGAGATTTCTATTACAGGTGAGCAATAGGTCTGGTACATAACATTAGAATATCTCCAACCGCTAACTGTTCATATTAGCTACAAGCATTAGATACCACTTCTGCCTGATCCAACTCTGCCATTTTTCAGCTGTTTTTTGTTTTGTTTTAATATTTATTTACTCGTTTGGCTGCACCAGGTCTTAGTAGTGACATGTAGGATTTTTAGTTGCAGCATGTGGGATCTAGTTCCCTGACCAGGAATCAAACCTGGGCCTCCTGCATTGGGAACATTGAGAACATGTGAATTTGTTCACATGTTCATAGCCACTGGGAAGTCCCTCACTGTTTTAAATGTAAGCTGAAATGTCTTTCATGATCCATCTTCACATTCCCAAAGACAGCAAGGAAAATATGCATTTCAGTTTTGTCATCCCTGAAAAATGAGCGACAGTGGTCACTGACAGGGGTCACCCACCCAAACTGTCCAAGAGGAGAGGCTGGTGAGCACTGTGGGGGCACTGCTGGCTTTCCCTTGCCACTGCAGCCTCTCCATCCTGAACAGTTTCCAGAGCCATAACCATCGAGTAAATACTATTTTTTTTTTTTTACCTTTTAAATATTAAACACCCATACAAAGCCAGTCTTCAGTGAAACATGTTGTTGGTATAAGGATACAGATTTCTGGCTTTGAATCACATCCAGTTATTATGCATTCCAAATCACATGCCAAAATTTTAATGAACTTTCAAATTTACATTTATGAAAACAGACCTTGGCACACGTAAATGGGTTATTTTTCCATATCACTTTTCAAAAGGTGCCTCGTAGCTAAAATGATTCTGAGCTGTCTTCTGTCATTCAAAATGAACTCTACAAAAGAACTAAATGTTCCTACTTTTACACTAATTTATTCTACATTGGTTTTACTCAGCATATGGTAAACATATGGGAAAAAGAAGTGTATCTGGAAGCTGTTAGAACTGCATGTAATCAAAATCTACCAGTAGAAATCTAATTTGATTAATTGAAAATTAAAGTAGTAGTTAATCACTAGCTATTTGAGAAAGCAGGGGTGAGTGGGTATCACTAAAAAATGAATCCTTCTCAAACACACAAAATTAATTCTCTTTGTTCCAAATCAACACTTACTATTCAATTGGCAACAGCAAGGGTAGCCAAGGCACTTCTAAAATCTTCAGTGGGTCAGCCCTGGCTTAATGCTAAAGTGAGCGGTAAATTTTAAAAATGAAATCTACTTTTGGCAAAGAAGCCTGATCCTTAAAACATCACTTTAAGAGCTAATTGATCTTTTAAGAGAGGAGATAAGTGGAACCCAGGTCAAGTTTTCCACCCATATCTAACTCCAAATTTTCATGCTGACATACCATCTACAAATTCACATGTGTTAGCTGTGTATCTAGAGCAATCCACTTCCTACCAAAAGAATATCAGCATCCGATGAAAAGCAGAGAGAATTTTTCTTAAGTTTTCTTAAATTTTTCTTAATTTTCTAAAATTGCCTGCTCTAAGTGACCAGGGCTTAAGGTCAAAACTTTTATCATTTTTCTAAAGATGACAATGGTATTATCATAAAAGATATTTATGGTATGATCAAATTTTATATAACCTTTCTAAAGCCTGCTTTAAAAGTCAGACCCTTATTCTTCCCTCCCAAACCTCTGGGATAACACTGTAATCAAAACCAAAATTAATCCCATGTTCAAAGCTAGCATATGATTTCTCAGGATTACTCAATTTCCTCCTGCCCATGCATGCAAGATTTTGCTTACTAACTATAGCAAGTTCACTGTCTTCTTCAAAGGCGGAGCCTCAGTATTAGAAGAACATTAATCAATCACATAATTTCATGCACCCTATTTCTAAACTGGAAAAAACAAGTCAAATCAGGATAATAGATAAATCAACATTTTAAATGTTAAGACCAAATAAAATAAAATGTAAACAAAAAGTGCATGTTACAATAAGACTATATCATCAGTCCAAATGAAGTTAAGTTCATTTGGTTAACCTCTAGGTTAAGTATCAAAATATAATACATTAAAAAAAATAAAAAACAGCTTATACAGGATTTGAAGCAGGCATACTAAATGTGAAAATAAGGAATATTAAGATATAGAATTTTACCTTCCTTGCTGCTTAATACAAAAAGGGAGGTTCTATTTCAATGTTATCACAATAAAATATTTTAGGGTCCACTATTGACCAGAATCACAAGCAGTACCATTGCTTGTGAGACTGCACTAAATTTAAAACATTGCAACTTTCCTCTCATAAAATCCATTTGTATTGGCCCCAGAAAATTCAAGGTAAATGCAACACCCACAGAATGCTTGAATGCATAATGAGGACAACAGATCTATTCCCTTACCTTTCCCCTACATTCCACCCTTGCTCTTTTATGAAAAAAAAAAAAAAAAGTCTTCAGTCTTATCAGTTTCCTTTCACAAACACTCTGCTTCATGTATCCTCCAGAGGCCCATCCACTAAAGGCAGAATGAAAGTGTTTACAGATGGTAGAAAGAGATAGGGGAGGACACCACCCCTGAGCCAATACTATCTTCCCAGGATCTAGAGACCTAAAGAGAAGAAATTCTAGTCCACAAAACCCCAGTCATAGCTTTAGTGAGGAACTGAAAGTAAATCTTAGAGGTAAAGAATGAAGACAAAACATAGCTAAAGATTCAGGCTATAGGAAAGGATTAGACAGATAAGCACAAACTGCTTTAGAAAGTCAGACTCCAAACAATTCAAGTCTATAGAAACCAGCCTCTTGAATTAAAAAGAACTAAACAAAATGGAGGACAGTTTTTAAAAAATGTTTTAAACCCAGATGGCAAACTATATTTGCCTATTCACTAAAATAAGTATAAAGACTCCATCAACCCAACTGAAAAAAAAAAAAAAAAGTATGGCTAAGAATCCCAAATTGTACTCTACTCAAACCATTTCTATTTTATGGTATCACTAATTTATATACCTGTCCTCTCTGTGGCCTCAAGGAACTAGGAACCAAAAGAGCATAATACATGATTTCATTTTAAATCATTCCATTTTAGAAGTCAAGTTATTCTGTGTTTGGAGAAGGGTGGGGAGGACATGACAAGGAATTACAAGCCAAAATAAGCCAGTGGGAATTAGAAGAAGTAGGGCTCTGCTCTTTTTATGCAAAAGAGATCCCTATTGTGGTAGGCACCAGGTTTTTCTAAGTATGCACAATGCTCACAGTTAACATTTTGTGAAGATCTAAATGAACACCAGGTCAACTTGGGCTCCTCAAATTCTCTCCTTTCAGAGTCTGGACTGGGGCCCCTTCACATTCTGGTAGTACAATAACTGGCTACCTAAGCTGGTGATCTTTTTTTTTTTTTTGAGTATGTTCACTATGGGCAGTATGCTCATTAAAATGTGTGCTGAAAGGTATATTTACTTGGTTCAAATTTCAGATGAATATAGTGGGAAGAAATGTTTACTATATTCTTTGTAATTCTTCTTTATCTTCAAATAAAAGCGGTCATTACTCTCTAGTAGCGCCTGGTCTGAGTCATTAAAACATCCTTGTTGGAGGGTTGTTTCTTTTCTACCTTGCTTCTTCTCCAGAGACAAGTACTCATTAACTGTCTGCACTTGAGGTTTGAGTTTGTTTTTAAGCATAAGTAACTGAAATACTGAGTGAGACACCATATTAAAAACAGCTCACCATTGCAAAACTAATTATACCACAGTTCAAATTAGTTTTGTTATGTATATATTAATGCATCTTTCACTAACAGAATAACTTATACGTTCTATCACATGTATCTTTAAAACAGATTACAACTGTTTCATTAATACCACAGATTTTTGTTTTATATTCTGCAAAGTGACTTCACTAACTTTTATTGTAAGAAGAACTATCAATCAGAGCACAATGCAATGGCCAGGGTACAGTATTTTTAAAACAAGTTAATTTGAATCTGGTAAGCACCACTTACAAACCTGGGCAGGCCACTTGGCTTCTCTGAAAATCAGAGTCCTCATCTAAAGATGAGAATATCAACATCATACCCTATTTATCTCAGGGATATTAAGAGGATCAAATGAGAAAATGTTTTATATATCCTAAAAATCCTATACAAAACCATAAAAGAAAGAACTGATAGGCTGAATTATATAAGCATTTACTATTTCTGTATGGCAAAAGACAAGTGATAAACTTAAAAAAAATATATTTTCAACACATCTGTTGATACCTCTAAAGGACTCCAAAAATTTGATAAGTGAAAGAACCCAGGAGAAAAAAAGATGATCAAGAAATAGAAAAAAAGGAAATAAATTAAAAAAATATACAGAAAGATGTTCAACCTCACTGGTAGGCAGCAAAATGCAAAGATCAAGTTTGCTAAAAACTGGCATTCTCATACACTGCCTTTTTGGAGAAAGGGGGGATAGTATGAAAGTCTATAGTCTTCTGGAAAGATACATACATTATTTAAACTTTAAAAGTCATATATCCTTCAATTATGGGCTTCCCAGGTAGCTCAGTGGTGAAGAATTCACCTGCAAGCAGGAGACATGGGTTCAATCCCTTGGTCGGGAAGATTCCCTGGAGAAGGAAATGGCAACCCACTCCAGTATGCTTGCCTGGGAAATCCCACGGACAAAGGAACCTGGCAGGCTGCACTCCATGGGGTCGTAAAAGAGCTAGACATGACTTAGCAACTAAACAACAACAAAAACATCCTTCAATTAAGGGACCCCATTTTATTCAACTGAACTTAAAGCACCAGTATTTAAGATATATATTCAGGGATATTTTCATTACTGTTTAGAAGAACAAAAACTGGAACTGCAGTTTCCATCAATAGCAGAAAACCTGAATAAATCACAGTTGATTCTCTCTATAGACTATTTATTCATTAAAAATAATGAATTCTATGTCTGCATCTGTTGATCTTGAAATATGTCCAAGATACATGTATGTTGAACTGAAAAGTTCAAGTTGGAGAATCATATAAATGGCATTATCTAGTTAAGTTTTTACATGTCTATTTTATTAGCCATATGAGAAAGATGTGGGAGAAATATACCATAATGTTAATACTGGTCATCACAAAAAGTTGATACTGGTGGGGCTGATTGTGTTTATTTGCACATGTGTATGCAGGCATATTTATTCATTTCTGGAGTGACTGACTTATGAAAATTAAATGTATTACATTTTATAATTTAAAAAATTTTCAAGAAAAAATAAGATGAAAAGAAACTGATGTGCCCAATATTAGAAAGAATACATACAAATATGCAATTAAAAATAATCAATATTCCATATATTCTTTCAAATAGGAAAAAAGAAATCTACCAAGACAATCAAAGTATACTACTATGAGTTCTACGTTGAATACTTTACAATACTTTATCTCATCACACCTTGTCCCAAACTGCTGCCAGAAGTAAAAATAAGAGAAGTAGAAAAAGTTAAGCTATGAAACATCATTAAACACATCATTTATAGATGCATAGACAGCACAGGTGCTCACACATACACACACACACACACACACATTACTCTGTCAATGAAGGGAAGGAAAAGCAAAAGTGAGAAGACAGGTACCTGCTGCTGAGGTTGAGAGTAGGGGATGGCAAGAGTAGTCACAGCAGACATTAATAATCAATCATGTGTTCATTGATATGGAGTTGAGAATTCCAGTCTCAGAACTGAAAAGCAGGAGAAACCCATCTGTCTTCCCTGGCTCAGAAAGGCAGATAGCCTAGCTGTCTTTGCCGGAGGAAAAAGGTTTCTAAGTCTGAATCAATGATGAGATGCACACTCTTGCCTACTCTTTGCTACCTAAGCAGTTCAAGAGCAAGTCTTCAAAAGTCTTCCTTCAATAAAAGCTACTAAAATGCTCATTCTTGATCTGCCTCTAAGCAAGGCTACAGTGGTGTAGTTTTAGGGACTGTGGAACAATAGATCCCTCCCTGGCTGGTATGAAATTCCAATAACAAACATGTTTTCATTTCATAATAGATCTTTCTTAATTTCATATGGCAACAGGATATCAGCATGAATTGGTAATATCGGACACTTGCCCATTTTGATAGGTCCTCCTTACCTTTAACCAGCAGTTATCAAATTGTGACCTCAAGACTAGCAGCATCAATACCACCTTGGAACTTACTGGAAATGCAAAAATCATCAGGCCTCACCCTAAAACAAACGAGTCAGAAACTTCAGGGGAGGAAACCAGTTCATTTTTCACCCAGCTTTCCAGTTTGTTCTGATTCTGATAACCACTGAAGTTTCAAAACCACTGCGTCAAACTAGCCGTGTGAAAATAGCATCAATATCTGTAGGTGTTTTTATCCTTCAGGCCTGCAAAGTTTAACAGCAGTAATGCTATTTCAGTCATAGCATAACATATAAGAACATCATTAAGTAAATTTCATCTGTTATTTGCGGGTTTTTTTAATGCAGCTAATTTTTTTTTTTTTTTTTTTTCAAACTCTGTTCCTAGAAGTCAGTAACTGAGGTCACTAAAATAGCTATGGCAATCACCAGAACTGCCTCTTAACTTACTGACAAAGCAAAATACATGACCAATCCCTCCCCATACTAAGGATACAGTTTGCAGAGCCTGCCTTTTGGCTGGAACGCCTGCTGTTTATGGTACTTGCCTCTTTTTGCATCACCAGCTGTAAAAATGACTTTACTTAAATGTATAAATCCATACTTCACTGTATAGGACAATTCAACAAACACAGATGATCTAACATCTACTATACATAAGACACCATATGAAGAACAGCACGGAAGGCCCTGACTTCAGTGAATTTACAAACTAGCTGGAGAATACCATGCAGAATGTGGCAGAGATTCCCAGATTTCCACCAAAATCTGCTTCTCCCCCTTCCGTACTTCACAATATTTCCCGGCTTCCTTTGCAGTAGAGTGGTTGTACGAACAGCTCTTACTAATAGAATGTGAAAAGTGATATATGACGTTAGACATCTTAGGCTTTAAACCATCAAATATGTTTCTCCTTCTGTCCTGTCCCCAGAAAACTTGGACCTGGTGGCCTCAGGGCTTCAATCACGCAAATGACAATGTGTCATGGGATGGGGACAAACAGACTTGAAAGGAATCTGGATCTCTGAATAAACACAGGTCCCTCAACCTGGATCATGCCTATCAAGACTTACATAATGAGAAAAACATCTTTGCTATTGAAGCCACTGTATTCTTAGGTCTCTTTGTTATAGCCGCCTATCATAGTTTGACTCATCAACTATCTAAATCCTTATATACTAAGTGGTATACAATACAGAAAGGGCTGCAGAGAGGTGTTCCCCTCTATAGGGGGCACCAGAGAGAAAAGAGAAGTTATAGGAGCCCAGTAGTAGAAAAGACTGTCAGCCCCCTAACTCCAAACCCCAAGCAAAGTAGAGGGAAGATGAGAGAGGGTGTGGCATGATTTGCTAGGGAACAAGCTACTGTATCTGGTGCTGAGTCATAATGCCATTCACAGGGATTTCAGTTTGATGGCCCTACGACAGTTGTGCCTCAGTGAGCCCTGAGACCGCAGTCGTTCTGAACTGTTTCTGAAACCCTGATGTAACCTCAGACTATCCACTCAAAAATACATGTGCAAAAAAAAGTTTTGACATGTAAAAAATTTCTGTACCATTTCAAAAGGCTTGCGCCCCATACACCAAGTTCATGCACAGACTCCCTGATAGAAATGTTTTGTGATCGAGCTTATGTCTGAAAAAAAATGATGTACATTCTGCATCAGAACAACATGGATTCTGAGAAGGTTTTCGCTTAACAAATGATGCACAAGCAAATGTCACGAGATGTGTTATATTATGTACCATGGGAATATAATACATAATGACAAAGAAATACAAAATGAAAGCAAAATCACTAAGAAAGGCGTCCAGAAGATGTTAGCCATAAACCCCAGACCCAGCTCCAGGTCTTCACAGCTGTGAACACTGAACATTAGCCCTGCTTCAGACGTGCCCTTCTAACTCCTATAAGACTTCAGCAACCCCATCTGTGATGTACATGAAGGAGGAAGCAGCTCTATCATAAAAGCTTGGAAACAATGTTAACACTAAGGGCTCTTCTGATGACAATGAGGCTTTATATATGTGTACTGAAAAGCTATAGCAACTTTAAAAAACTGATGTAGAATTGACATATAACATTATGATTCAGTGTCTGTAAATACTGCAAAATGATTACAATAAGTCTAGTTAACACAGTAAATTTTTAAAATCACAGTCCAATCTGATAGGTAGCCTTACAAAAATAAATAGAAAAGCATAAAATTCTAAATACATACACAGCCAAATACTTTACATTACAGTTAATTAGAGAACTTCAACAGTCTTACTGTTCTCATTCTTTGGCTTATCTCCAAAACTTTCATTACCTATCAGGCCCCCCCTGTTGTCCCTCACTTTCCGTGTCTACGGAATGTTACTGTATTAAATAATTGTCATCCCAAAAGGCACACACTACTATAAAACTTTATTTGCGATGCTGAACAGAAACATCTACTTCTCTTTTGTCAAAATGTATTATAATGCTCTTTCACCTACAGAGTGTGCAGTATGATTTCCAGATACACTTGAACTAAAAAAAAAAAAAGATCTGTTTTTCTCTCCTAAAAGGGTGCCAGTAGTTGCAATGATGTAAAAAGATTATGTAGTAATCTTGAATAGGCAACATATTTCATGTTTCCAAATATCTTAGCAGGTTCAATAGAAGACTAAAAGGTAAAATCTTTCCTAAGTATATTATTTTTACACTATCGTGAGATAATTGAAAATGGGTTCTAATAAACTTGACTCATACATTTTAAGTACCTACTAAATTTTCAGTAATTTGCTGGAAATTACTAGCCAGTATAAGGATATATGTTCCACTTTATTAACTGTAAGAAATAATTATACTTAATATGGTATCTCTATTTTTTAAAACAGTTTAATTCAATTTGTTAATGAACATTTACTTACTGCCCATGTGGTAATATAGGTTTTTTTTTCAGACTTTAAAGAGTTCAAAGTCTAACCTTTCATAATGCTTATTGAATATCAGTGTCATTAGAATTCTGAACATATAACCTTAGAGACATAAAATGGTGCTAAAGTCTATACTAGGATTTTTTTTAGTGGGCTAATAGTAGAGGGCTATACAAACAACATCAAAATAGAATCTCACACACTTAAATCACAGCACTATCCACTGAGAGGAACAAGAAGAAATGGCACTCAGCAGCAATGATCACAAAAGGTGCCCCGATCTAAATACTAGTCCCCAGTAAAAGAAACCAAGGCTCTCTGAAAAACTGGTTGAACTCAGGGCTGGGAAAATGAAAATATGAGATGCACTTGGATAGTCTCATGGAGTCAGAAAATTTGAAAACAGGGCAGTTCTGGGGGTAGGAATGGAAACAAGCCCGAGGAAGCAACCTGCAGGAATTCCCACTGGCCAAAGCTGGGACAACTTAAATAACAAAATACACAACAATAGTAACATGGAAAAAAATATCCATGTGGCATACTGATATAAACAACCAAACAATCAGGGAGAAGTGATAAATTTTCTTTCTGGAAGAATTCCAGTTAATAAATGAGAAGAAATAAGCAAAGCTTATTTAGAACTGCTGCAGGAAAATTTATGGATGAATGCCAAAACAGGTGGGCAAAAGTTTAGGTAGAAACAAAATATCATATAGTCTCAAAAGCAGCTTTCCCAAAATATTTAATAATCACAAAGAGAAAAATGGTAACTTTATAGTGGAGTATCCTGGTAGACACCACTTAAACAAAGGGGAAAACGTAACAAATATTGACAACGTGCAGCCCCTGAGATGATGCACTGAGAAGGGCTCAGCAAGCCTGTGCTATTCTTCCCAGCACCACATAACCACGGTCTAGTCATGAGAAAACATCAGTGAACCCAAAATTCAGGGATATTTCACAAACCACCTGGCCAGGACTCTTCAAAAATATCAAGGTCATGAAAGACAAGGAAAGACTGAGAACTGCCACAGACTGGAAACTAAAGAAACCTGACAACTAAGTGTGATGTGGGATGTAAGACTGGATTTTGCAACAGAAAAAAAAGAATGCTAGCAGAATCAATAAAGTTAAAATAAATTCTATATTGTACCATAACTGTTTTATGTTTATTTAAAATGTTAACATAAAAGGAGCTAGGTAAAGCATGGACAGAAATTCTTTTTCCTATTTTTGCAAAATCTTCATTAAGTCTAAAATTATCTCAAAATAAAAGCTGTGGAAAGCACACCAGAAAAAAATAAACCAATTGCACCATCAGCAAAAAATTATTAGCTATAAACCTGACAAAAACCACAAAATAATTATAGAGAACATTATAAAATTTTATAGGACATAAAAAAGAAGGCAGGAGTAGGGGAAAATACACTAAAATCACAGGATAAAAAAAGCTAACAATTCTCAAAAAAGGTTAAGATGGATCACTATTTTGAATTTAAAAGGGGCAGGGACTATTTTCATTTTGCTGGTCCTGTAATACTTTTTAAAAACTTAATGGCTGAGTTAACTAACATTGAGTTCAATCTTCCTACATGACAAAGATCTTCCTTCATGACAAAGATAAAAGAAAAAACAATGCTTTTAAAAAATTAAATCTGTAATTTGAGATATGTAAATGTTACAAAGAATCAAAATTAAGGATGAAAAAAGAGAAATAAAAGTCTTCTAAAACTAAAAAAAATAATAATAATAAGGAAAACTATAGAAATACTTATTAAACAGAGGAAATTTATGTAAGTATTTAAATTAAGACTTCTAACAGTTCTCCAAACACTTCTAATGTGGTGTCTAGACTGGATTTGAAACACAAAAAGGATATTAGGATAAAAACTAAAGAAGTCTGAATAAAGTCTGGAGTTTATTTAACAGTGATGCACCAACATTAGTTTCTTAGTTTTTACAAAAATATCATGGTAATGTAAAACCTTAACAACAGGAAAACTGGGTAATAGCTACACAAGAATTTTTAGTACTGAATTTGCAATTCTTCTGAAAACTTCATTCATTTCAAAATAAAAAGTTTATTAAAATATATGTCTTATAATTTTCAGTTGTACAAAACAGTTCCTGCATTGGAGCATGTCATTTTATTAAACCATATTGGTTTACTTGATTATGTGGCAGATATTTTTTCACACATGTACATACATACTTTAATTCCAATCCCAAAGAAAGACAATTTCAAAGAACTACTGCATAATTGCACTCATCTCACACACTAGCAAAGTAATGCTCAAAATTCTCCAAGCCAGGCTTCAACAGTATGTGAACCATGAACTTCCAGGTGTTCAAGCTGGATTTAGGAAAGGCAGAGGAACCAGAGATCAAATTTCCAATATCTGCTGGATCATCAAAAAAGCAAGAGAGTTCCAGAAAAACATCTATTTCTGCTTTATTGACTACGCCAAAGCCTTTGACTATGTGGATCACAACAAACTGTGGAAAATTTAAGAGATGGGAATATGATCACTTTACCTGCCTCCTGAGAAATCTGTATGCAGATCAAGAAACAACAGTTAGAACTGGACGTGGAACAACAGACATACACTTTCCTGGTTCCAAATCAGGAAAGTGTATGTCAAGGCTGTATATTGTCACCCTGCTTATTTAACTTATATGCAGAGTACACCATGAGAAATACTGGGCTGGATGAAGTATAAGCTGGAATCAAGATTGCCGGAAGAAATATCAATAACCTCAGACATGAAGATGATACCACACTTATGGCAAAAAGCAAAGAGCTCTTGATGAAAATGAAAGAGGAGAATGAAAAAGTTGGCTTAAAACTCAACAATCAGAAAACTAAGATCATGGCATCTGGTCCCATCACATCACGGTAAATAGATGGGCAAACAATGGAAGTGAGAGAATTTATTTTATTGGGCTGCAAAATCACTGCAGATGGTGATTGCAGCCATGAAATTAAAAGACACTTACTCCTTGGAAGAAAAGTTATGACCAACCTAGACAGCATATTAAAAAGCAGAGACATTAGTTTGTCCAAAAGGTCTATCTAGTCAAGGCTATGGTTTTTTCAGTGGTCATGTATGGATGTGAGAGTTGGACTGTGAAGAAAGCTCAGCACCAAAGAATTGATGCTTTTGAACTGTGGTGTTGGAGAAGACTCTTGAGAGTCCCTTGGACTGCAAGAAGATTCAACCAGTCCCTCCTAAGGGAGATCAGTCCTGGGTATTCATTGGAAGGACTGATGCTGAAGCTGAAACTCCAATACACTGGCAACCTGATGTGAAGAACTGAGTCACTGGAAAAACCCTGATCCTGGGAAAGATTGAAGGTGGGAGGAGAGAAGGGGACAACAGAGGATGAGATGGTTGGATGGCATCATCGACCTGATGGACATGAGTTTAAGTAAGTTCCAGGAGCTGGTGATGGACAGGGAAACCTGGCTTGTTGCAGCCCACGGGGTCGCAAAGAATTGGACATGACTGAGTGACGGAACTGACTGACTGACATACATACATAACTCATGATACACATGGTCAAACTCACGGAATTCATTGCCTCAAATGGAATGAGCTGAGCTACAATCATATATTGACTCACAAAAAGTACTTATTTTGAGTTTAATTTGTACCAACCAAGTCCCACTCCAAGTGCTCTGAATTCCAGTTTCTTTCATGTAACATAAATCTAGTAAAATAGAAAAGGCATGTAAATAATTGGAGAATCATGTAAAGACTAATACAAGAAAATAATTAGAGAATAAAGAGAAGACCACCAGAGTAAAACCATAGAAGACTTAGGTACACAGAAAGAAGGGATGACTGATTACCTAGTAGACAGAACAGACTATTTCCTAGAGGTGATTGTTGAACTAGACTGGAATGAAGACTGGATACCTGGAGAAGGAGAGAGAATGTCTCAAAGGCACAAGGATAGGAGAATTCAAGGCACATTTGAAAGTGGCAAAATGTTACGAGAGAATGCTGACCCATGGCTACAGTACAACAACTACACAAAAAGCCATGAAGCAGAGGTGGGTATTTGCGGGTGTGTGTGTAAAAGGGAGACAATAGATCTCAAATGAGTTAACATTTAACAAAAGATTGACAGGAGAGGAGTATTTAATTGTAACACAAATCCAAGTCTCTACAGAGACTCTTGCTTCAAAACCATATTACTGTAACTCTACCATAAAAGGAACATTCAAACTGCAAAGAATTTTAAGTGTACATGCTCTAGACAGGAAGAAAACAGTAGGAAAATGTGTTCTCAAACACTGTATGAAAAAGATGACAGTGCTTTCTGTTATTTAAATCAGAACTGAATCCTGGATTTAATGAAGAGAAATCTCTTATTGTCCATGATGCCATAAGCAATTAAGACCAGCTAGAACTCATTAATTGCTAGAAAAACAGCCATAGTATGCTCATTCTATTTATCCAATGCAGCCTGGTATTCAAGATCAACGGCAATCTAAAACGAGAGATGTAAAAAATGAATGCATATGAACCAAAGAGAGAAAGACATCATTTGATAGTAAAAGGGACTTATGTTTTAATTGTCACAAGTTTCTCAATATTCTTGAAAACATATTGTGAGGAGTTTCCTCATAAACTAAATGTAAAAATGTAAAGCACATTTATTCCTAGAACCCAGAATCAAGTTTTGATACAAAAAAAATTTAGGAAGAAATAAAGACCCTCTTGTTATCACCAAACTATTAATGTTTTTTAAATTACCACTGAAGTAGATGAACAAGCTTTACACAGAAATCCTTTTGATAATTCACACTTCAAATAACACCACTAAAGTCACCTCTTTCAGCTTTGAAAGCCACCAAAGAAAGCATTAGTTTAAAAAATTAAACTAATCCTGTACTGTACTTACTGTTCTTAGACCTGTATTCTACTTCTGCTTTATTGACTAGGCTGAAGTCTTTGACTGTGTGGATCAAAACAACTGTGGAAAATTCTTCAAAAGATGGGAATACCAGACCACCTGATCTACCTCTTGAGAAATCTGCCTCTTGAGAAATCTGCCTCTTGAGAAATGGTTGTCAGGAAGCAAGCATTAAAACTGGATATGGAACAATAGACTGGCTCCAAATAGGGAAAGGAGTACGTCAAGGCTGTATACTGTCACCCTGCTTATTTAACTTCTATGCAGAGTACATCATGAGAAATGCTGGCCTGGAAGAAGCACAAGCTGGAATCAAGATTGCTGGGAAAAATATCAGTAATCTCAGATATGCAGATGACACCACCCTTATGGGTGAAGTGAAGAACTAAAGAGCCTCTTGATGAAAGTGAAAGAGAAGAGTGAAGAAGTTGGCTTAAAACTCAACATTCAGAAAACGAAGATCATGGCATCTGGTCCCATCACTTCATGGCAAATAGATGGGAAAACAGTGGAAAGAGTGACAGACTTTATTTTGGGGGCTCCAAAATCACTGCAGATGGTGACTGCAGCCATGAAATTAAAAGAGTCCTTGGAAGGAAAGTTATGACCAACCTAGACAGCATATTAAAAAGCAGAGACGTTACTTTGCCAACAAAAGTCCATCTAGTTAAGGCTATGGTTTTTCCAGTAGTTATGTATGGATGTGAGAGTTGGACTATAAAGAAAGCTGAGCACCAAAGAATTGATGCTTTTGAACTGTGGTGTTGGAGAAGACTCTTGAGAGTCACTTGGACTTCAAGGAGATCCAATCAGTCCATTCTAAAGGAAATCAGTTCTGAATATTCACTGGAAGGACTGACGCTGAAGCTGAAAACCCTGGCCACCTGATACTTAGGTGAAGAACTGACTCATTGGAAAAGACCCTGATGCTGGGAAAGACTGATGGTGGGAAGAGAAGGGGACGACAGAGGATGAGACGGTCGGATGGCATCACCAACTCAATGGACACGAGTCTGAGTAAATTCCGGGAGTTGGTGATGGACAGGGAGACCTGGCATGCTGCAGTCCACAGGGTCGCAAAGAGTTGGATACAACTGAGGGAGTGAACTGACTGACTGTACTTAGACATAGATAAACTGGATATTAACGCTTAAATATTATTTGGAGGAAAACAATGGGACATTTTAAAATTAGCTTTACCTCTCTGAAATATTGATAGACTCTTTCTGGATCCCAGTACTAAAGTCATTACTCTTTAGAAGATAGAATTATTGCCCACTAATGGAGTTACACTTAAAGGTGGCTCTGTTTGTCTTATATCAAATTTCAAAGTCATATGTAACATTTATTCCCTCTTGTTTCAAATATCCAGGGAAGTTCCTGCTCAGCATGTGTAGCATAAGAAAGAAAATAAAAATAAATAAAAAATAAGTATTCTGTCTCTTAAAATACTATTTGTATCAAGACCTGAATTAATAGTATCCTTATCCTGGTTCTTACATGACAATCTCCATGAAAATATCTATGAAACTATCTCACAGTACAATGGCATGATAAAATATTTCTACCCGATGAAATTTACTGCAGCTCCTGCTGCAAAGTCGCTTCAGTTGCGTCCAACTCTGCGACCCCATAGATGGCAACCCACCAGGCTCCCCCGTCCCCGGGATTCTCCAGGCAAGAACACTGGAATGGGTTGCCATTTCCTTCTCCAATGCAGGAAAGTGAAAGTGAAGTCGCTCAGTTGTGTCTGATTCCTAGCAACCCCATGGACTGCAGCCCACCAGGCTCCTCCGTCCATGGGATTTTCCGGGCAAGAGTACTGGAGTGGGGTGCCATTGCTTTCTCCTGAAATTTACTACATAAAATAAAAATCTTCTTCCTAATTTTCTAAAGCAGAGGAACAAAATGACTAACTAGAAAGAACATTTCAAAATAAAAATACTGAAGAACATGACTGGGGTGCAGGGTCAGTAGCTCTCATGAATGGTCCACCACAAGCTTTATCAGTGGCCTCAGGAATGATTACTACACATGTTCATGCTTCCCCTCCCATTCAGACAAATCCAGCCCACCTCTGACTGAAGCTCCCGATGGTCACTGATGCTTCCCAAACTACACAGCCCCTCATCCCTGCTTAGATTTTTACATGTATCCCAAAGGGAGACAAGAAATTAAAACTTTTCCTTCCAAAGGAACACAACAAATGAAAGACCCTTGTGTTGGAGCCACGGCAGCCTCAACAGTCTGGAAGACCACCTACTCACTAGGAAGGGGAATGGGGGAGGGACGCACAGGATGAAGACGCAGAGGACAGGGAAGCGGGCACAAACAAGAAACTGAAGAACTCAAGAAGCAGGACTGGACAAAAAGGAGCAGTGGAAAAAGCACTTGGTTCCTTAACATAAATAAGTTCTAGCAACAGGAAGACAAAAATCAGTTTTTGAGTCTTTTTTTTTTTTTTTTTAAGGGCCAAGGTTTTTAAATGAAATTTAAAACTCTTGTTTTTGTTCCTCCTATCAAATGTAACAGTATCCCCACTACACATGCTTCTTATTTCATTCATTTGTAAACCATTCCTGTCAACTCTCAAATGCAGGTCTAGTCAATTCCAAGGTCACTGGGCACACATGCTTCTCTGTTTAATAGGTTTGGGATACAACGTCTTTGCTGTACAATTTTTTTCAGCTCTTTTAATGTGTCAGTTCAGGCTTTTAATACCTTTCATCAAACTATTACTCATAACTGGTCTCACAAGACCCATAGTAGTTTAGCTTGAAGTCTGACCCTCTAAATTTACATGTTGTGACGTTCTTTGAAGGCATTTATTAAAAATCATGGCAAGGGTATTTGTACTGAGACCAAATAAGAAATATCTTTTGTAATTTTGGCCACAGCTAAGGAAGACTTAGACGTCGACAAGGTTGGAGGGAATGGAGAATGGGTAGGGTTGCTGTAGAGAAGATATACGTGTTTAAGATTAGAAAGCACTAGAATATCTCGTGTGAAAATTTTCATAAGGTAACTAGAAATATAAGAATCAAGTAAAACACACAAATGTTTATTAGGCAATTAGGCACCCATGAACTGCCAAACACTTCACTGACAATGATCAACTATTTGTAAAGTAAACTTATTGAAGTTTAGTATACATGCATACAGAAAAGTGAAGCAGATCCTAAGCATACAACTTGATATGCTGCTAAATTGCTTCAGTCGGGTCCGACTCTGTGCGACCCCATAGACGGCAGCCCATCAGGCTCCCCCATCCCTGGGATTCTCCAGGCAAGAACACTGGAGTGGGTTGCCATTTCCTTCTCCAGTGCATGAAAGTGAAAAGTGAGAGTGAAGTTGCTCAGTCGTGCCCAACTCTTAGCAGCCCCATGGACTGCAGCCTACCAGGCTCCTCCACCCATGGGATTTTCCAGGCAAGAGTACTGGAGTGGGTTGCCACAACTTGATATACTTTTCAGCAAATCAACAAACTAGAATAACCACCACCCAGTTCAAGAAATACATTATAAGCTTCTGAGAAGTCTGCTCCTCCAAACTCAACCTATCCAAAGGTGGTTGTTGCTCAGTCGCTCAGTCATGTCCAACTCTGTGACTCCGTGGACTGCAGCACGCCAGGCTTCCTTGTCCTTCACTATCTCCTGCAGTTTGCTCAGACCCAGGTCCATTGAGTCAATGATGCCATTCAACCATCTCATCCTTTGCCCCCCTCTTCTCCTCTTGCCCTCAGTATTTCCCAGCATTAGGGTCTTTTCCAATGAGTTGGCTCTTCGCTTCAGGTCACCAAAGTACTGGAGCATGATTCTTTTTTTTGAACTTTCTAACAACAAAACTGTGGAATACATATTCTTTTGTGTCTGGCCTCTTAAATGTTATGTCTGTGAAATGCATTCATACTGTTGAGCATAGCAATAGTTGGTTCATTTCTTTAATGTACAAAATTGTATTTTTCCAGTGTAGAAACATCCAACAATGTATTTATTCATTCTAAAGTTGATGGACAATTTTAAGTTATGACAAGTAGTTCTGCTATGAATATCCTTGTACATGTACACACACATACATACACACATTCCTAGAAGTAGAATATCTGGATCATTGAATATGTCTATGTTTAAATTTACTGACAGTTTTCCAAAGTGCTTGTTGCACCAATTTACATTCCTACCAGCAGAGTTAGAGTTTCAATTGTTCCACATACCTGTCAACACTTTATTGTCTTTCTTAATTTTAACCATTCTGGTGAGCGTGTAGAGGAATTACATTGTAGTTTAATTTGCATTTCCCTAAGGACTGAGATTAGGCAACTTTTATATGTTTGTTGTACATATTGGACACTCATGGAGTGCTAGTTGAGGTCTTCTATCCACTTTTACTACTGGGTTGGCTGCCTTTTCTGTATTTTGATTTGGCCGAGTCCTTTATATATTGTAGATACAAGTGCTTGGGCAGAAGTCTGTAATCTATTTGATACAAATATGATATATACACATGAAAAAGGTCTCAGTTCAGTTCAGTCACTCAGTTGTGTCCGACTCTTTGCGACCCCATGGACTACAGCACGCCAGCCCTCCCTGTCCATCACCAACTCTCAGAGTTCACTCAAACTCACATCCATCGAGTCGGTGATGCCATCCAGCCATCTCATCCTCTGTCGTCCCCTTCTCCTCCTCCCCCTAATCCCTCCCAGCATCAGAGTCTTTTCCAATGAGTCAACTCTTCGCATGAGGTGGCCAAAGTACTGGAGTTTCAGCTTTAACATCACTCCTTCCAAAGAACACCCAGGACTAATCTCCTTTAGAATGGACTGGTTGGATCTCCTTGTAGTCCAAGGGACTCTCAAGAGTCTTCTCCAACACCACAGTTCAAAAGCATCAATTCTTCAGCTTCAGAATTGAACTGACACTTTGGAAAACTGTTAATAAATTTAAACATAGACCTATTCAATGAAGAAAGCACTCAGCTTTCTTCACAGTTCAACTTTCACATCCATACATGACCACAGGAAAAACCATAGCCTTGACTAGATGGACCTCTGTTGGCAAAGTAATGTCTCTGCTTTTGAATATGCTATCTAGGTTGGCCATAACTTTCCTTCCAAGGAGTAAGCATCTTTTAATTCCATGGCTGCAGTCACCATCTGCAGTGATTTTGGAGCTCCAAAAAATAAAGTCTGACACTGTTTCCACTGTTTCCACATCTATTTGCCATGAAGTGATGGGACCGGATGCCATGATCTTAGTTTTCTGAATGTTGAGCTTTAAGCCAACTTTTTCACTCTCCTCTTTCACTTTCATCAAGAGGCTTTTTATAGTTCCTCTTCACTTTCTGCCATAAGGGTGGTGTAATCTCCATATCTTAGGTTATTGATATTTCTCCAGCAATCTTGATTCCAGCTTGTGCTTCTTCCAGCCCAGTGTTTCTCATGATGTACTCTGCATATAAGTTAAATAAGCAGGGTGACAATATACAGCCTTGACGTACTCCTTTTCCTATTTGGAACCAGTCTGTTGTTCTACTTATAAAGTCTATGACTTTTTCACTAAAGATCCTACATCTCAACAACCAAATCTACTTTAAGATTCAGTTTCCACCATCATAGCTCTTGAAAAACAGTAATTAGATTAGAACACTGGAAGTTTCAGAACTTTGTATAGTTACTGCTCGCCTTCTAACATAATGCATTTCAGAAAATGTGCTCAAACTGAATATCTAAGAGTTGAATCTGAAAAATCCAACAACAGACCTGTTGAAGTGTCACAATTCTAAAACACCTTTAATTCAGAATGACATCATTTTGGAACATCTTTGGGTGAGGAAAAAAGACATTAAATGAACACATCTGTAAAGGAACACATTTATTGTAAAATCTGAATTTGATAAGAGAGACAGGTGGTACACCTTAGAATCAAAGAAGCAGAGTAAATGTTATAAGAAATGATCTATTCCCAGTGCAATAGAAGTTTATTAAAATCCCTAATTATCTCTCACATTTTTAGAAACAATCTTCAACAAAACAGTTTCAGCATTCAGTACATGTTCATTAATTGTGTTCTTTTACTTCATCATTAAACACAGCTTAAATCTAATGAGCATCTAATTGAGGTTAAAGACCCATCCTAATGATTTCCATCTTTATTTCAAAAACATTAAGATTATAGGCTATACTACTGTGTATGTGTATATATAAACACAAACACACATGTTCACAAACACACAACCTTTCTGTGATTTCAACTTATTTTTATAAAATGGGGTAATGCAATTAAGGATTTAATGGATTACACAAATACATACTGCTGTGTAGAGAGAGAGAGAGCAGGCCACCAAAACCCAATTGTACACGGAAAGCAGCTATATTAGTTTCTGCCACCGACTGCTGTAACAACTAACCACAAACTTGGTGGCTTAAAACAACACACATTTAATCTCTCACAGTTCCAGAGGCCAGAATTCCAAAAGCAGTTTCTCTGAGAATAAATTAGACACCAGTCAGGTTGCACTCTCTCCGGAGACACCACGGGAGACTCTGTTCCTCGCCTCTTCCAGCTTCTGGTGGTTGCAGGCATTCCCTGACTTGTGGCCCCATCACTCCCACCCTTACCTTTATCTTCACAGTGTCTCCTCAGTGTGTCCGTCGAATTTCCCTCTTCTTTCCTCATCTTAAGATCTTAATCAAATTTACAAAATACTCCCTTTCCATATAAGGTAAGATTTATAGACGCTAGGGACTAGGACTCAGACAAATCTCCAGACCACATTCAGGCCTATTACAGCACCCTGCTGTAGGGCTGTTTAAAGCACTCATAGGTTTGTATGTCAAAGTCCAAACTGTAGGAAAGGGTAATGCAGGGAATTTCAATCCATACAGCATGAAAGCTCAGGGTGCAGTGAAATACGATGTCCAGAAAAATCAGACGGCCAGTGTCACACTATAAATATCCATTACAAATAAGTCCCTGGCACAAGGTTATCGTCTCTGGCTAAATATTAAAGCACCAGGGAACATTTACAATTACTGGTTTTACAATTACTGATGCTAGGGCCCCACCTGAGATCACTAAAATTAGAATCTGGATGTACAGCCCAGATTTGGAGATTTTTGTTTACTTGCTCTTTTTTTTTTTTTTTGGAGAAGGCAATGGCAACCCACTCCAGTACTCTTGCCTGGAAAATCCCATGGGCGGAGGAGCCTGGTAGGCTGCAGTCCATGGGGTCACAAAGAGTCGGACATGACTGAGCAACTTCACTTTCACTTTTCACTTTCATGCTTTGGAGAAGGAAATGGCAGCCCACTCCAGTGTTCTTGCCTGGAGAATCCTAGGGACGGGGGAGCCTGATGGGCTGCCGTCTTTGGGGTTGCAGAGAGTCAGACACGACTGAAGTGACTTAGCAGCAGCAGCAGCAGCAGCTCTTTTTTTAAACTCAGGTGATTCAAATGTGCAGCCAAGATTGAAAAACCACCATCTCCAGCAGAAAAAAACAAATAAGATGGGAAACTTAATTATACAGGGAAAGATTTGTTTGTTTTTATGACGAATTTAATGGAAACACATTTTCTCCTTAGGGAAAAAGAGTATCTTTAATAATCATATTCTTAACTTAATTTGAAAATATGTTGAGATCTTCAGTTCTAAAAACTTAGATCTGTAACTCTTTTAGCCAAATTAGAATATGTGAACAGGATGGCCAACTGAGAAACTATGAAGTTTAATTACAAGGAACCTCAAGTTTGTTCATTTAATTGACACAGCTTTAACAGGCTCTGAAGGTAAAAAGTCTGCCTGTAATGCAGGAGACCCGGGTTCCAGCTCTAGGTCAGGAAGGTCTCCTGGAGAAGGGAATGACTACCCACTCCAGTATTCTTGCCTGGAGAATTCCATGGAAATAGGAGCCTGGCAGTCACAGTCCACAGGTCCGCAAAGAGTCAGACATGACAGAGCAATTAACTCTTAACAGTATAAAGCACTGCTAGCTTAGAACAGGAGAAGGCGATGGCACCCGACTCCAGTACTTTTGCCTGGAAAACCCCATGGACGGAAGAGCCAGGTGGGCTGCAGTCTACAGGGTCACGAAGAGGCGGACAAGACTGAGTGACTCCACTTTCACTTTTCACTTTCATGCATTGGAGAAGGAAATGGCAACTGACTCCAGTGTTCTTGCCTGGACAATCCCAGGGACGGGGGAGCCTTGTGGGCTGCCGTCTATGGGGTCGCACAGAGTCGGACACAACTGAGCGACTTCACTTTCACTTTTCACTTTCATGCATTGCAGAAGGAAATGGCAACCCACTCCAGTGTTCTTGCCTGGAATCCCAGGGACAGGGGAGACTGGTGGGCTGCCGTCTATGGGGTCGCACAGAGTCGGACATGACTGAAGCAACTTAGCAGCAGCAGCAGCAGCCTAGAACAAGCAACTTGTGGAAATATTCATGTTACATTGAGGTTATTTTAGAATTATGCCTACTGTTTCATGATTTTATTTTTATATAGAAAACCATTACCAAGGCATGGGAAATGACAGTCAAAACTCAAAGATGAGAAGTCAAATTTTCTATCACCCAGGTTAATTATCCAAACTGAGGATTTTATATTCATATCTCTGACTCCTCTTCCTTCTTTATGCAACTGCTCTTTTATCCAGCTACCTAGGGGTTTTTCTGCACCTTCATGACAGAGAAACAAAGGAAACTCAAAATTCAGTTGATTCTATGTCGAAATGTATATTTTTTTTAAATGCTTCTTATTAGAAAAGGGGAAACCTCTATATGTCAAAGGTTGAACAAACAATGTTACTGTTTGTTAACTCTGCTTAGAAATATCTTTATTTGGTTGATCAGTATGTTAAGTAACTACAAAGCCAGCAAAAAAAAAACAGTACCTCAATATACTGAGTTCACAGATATAGCAGGATCAGATCAGGAAGCAATAAAAAGCCTGAACCTACTGTTACCCCTATTTGCCATTATATAAATAAAAAATTACCAAGATGAGAACATACATGTTTTAATATGAAAACTATAAGAAAGAGTCACTACACTTTTGAATTGAGATATGCATTTCATTTTTATACAACAAAAAAACACTTCAAAGTCCCTTAGGAAATATTCTACCCAACTCACCTGTCAAGTTTTCCAGAGCTTAAACAGGCCAAGGTAGAGAGGTTAAGGTGTAGTTCCTAGCTGACATAAAGGGGAATTTATCCAACAACTTTCAAAATCTGAAAAATATTCTTCAGAAAATCACACCTATTTTTCACATTCTGTTTCCTGGTAAGTATCTTCACAAAAACAATTACTGAATATAAACTGGTATTCGGTCTCCCGCAATCTGAAAGTCTTTTGTAAACTGCTTATACATTTTAGATGAATTATGAATTACATCTTTCATTTACAACATACTTCTTTGTATCCAAATTTATTTTAATAACCTACTTATAGTCTTTGATACCTCTTGCTTTCCCCTCAAAAAGAAAAATCCAAGAATAGCCTAGTTTTGCTGTTGGCTTTCACCACAACAGAGCAACCATTGTTTTCTCCTCTCTGTCCATTGCACAGTTGCTTTTTCAAATACATTTTCCTTTCAACTCTGTATTCGTTTTGTTTTCTTTTTATCTTTTTTAAAGCACTGCTTGTCTTTATTTTAATTCTTTGTCACGTACTTAATTAGGATTTCATCTTGGTGGCGGCCACTCTAATTCTATAGACTCCTCATTGAGAAGCAGGTTTTGCTTCTCATTTATCTTCCCCTAAACTTTTTTCTTTTTTCTCACTTTCACTAGCAATTTTAATTACAATCAATTTCTAAGACAGGAAGTATGACATGAAATGTGCCACTGCATTTTATATTAGACTAAGAAACTGTTGATTCCATGTCATTTCCAAAATATAAAAACTACAAAACTAGTTAAAAACAAATTTTAAAAATCTTTGAGAAAAAGGATGGCTTGATGTCTCCTCTCACAGTTCCAGGAAGGCCTCTCAATCTTATCTGTTTTAATAATCTGTGTAAACTACTGATTTATAGTAAAGCTAAAAAAAAAAAAAAAAACCTCAATTTTAGTTTATATAAAATAACTAAAATATTTACAAATGATCCACTATTTGTTAATACAGTGATAGGCAGCAGTCCTCCATATCCCACAAAAATGACCAAATTAAATTAATCTCAAAGTTGTTTTCATAGCTGCATTAAATTATAGATTTGGTATTGGGTCCTAAATGTCATGATTTCAAGCAAAAGATTAAACCTTACAGTTTTTGTTTAGCCTGTAAAATTAAGATATTCAAGCATATGATGAAGTCTATGCAATAATCTGGAGAATATTGCTTGACCCTTTAAAAAGATTCACCAGCAGCACTTTAGAAAGTTTTTTGTTGCTTTTATTGTTGTAGATACACAGTATGGAAAACCTAGTAAATGTAGAAATCTATACAAAAGTTAAAATCATTCATAAACCTAACAACCAGGATGAACCAATGACAACATTTACAAACTAGAAAAAGACACCAACATGATATGTGTTCATAAATGTGAAAAATTAATACAGTTGCATCACATGGTATATAATTTGGGCCTACTTTTTCAACTTATATCATGAACTCTGTCCTCCATCACTAGAATACCTAAAAAAATAGCATCTTAGTGGCTGACATCTACTTCCAGAAAATTTAAGTTACTACACAAATGCAGTTTTTCAAAGGAGAAATATTTAGCAAATTTATTTGTGAAATTTTGTAAGACACGTTTTTGGAAAGCTCCTCTGGAGAGGAATTATTCCAACGCTTAAAAAGCAAATAAGATAAACAGCAATGGCAATGACGGGAAAAAAAAATCTTCATTACAGATCCTTGTTTAGAGTCTTCCATGGCTAAAATAGTTGGGGAAAGATCCAACTGAAACACTGATCCTATGTTTCTGCTTCAGTCCTATATATATGCAACCAAACAACTTTAAGTTTAAAATTAGTTATGAATTGACAGAATCATGTGAAAAGTTCTGAGCTTCAGGGACACTGCCCTTCATTTTTACCCAACCTTGTCCTACCTGGATGCATGGAAAATGAGTTTGAAATAAAAGTTAAAAATATGCTGCTTTCTGCAGAGCCCTCTCAATAAGCACATAAACCCCACAAACACTCACAAAACTATAAAAAAAAATTGTTTAAAGCCAGCATTAACCATGATCTACATAAACAAGAAGGAGCATTCCAAAATGCAAATACTAAGTCTTCCACAGGCATGTAAACATTAGGAAAGATACTCAGCAACAGTTCATCAGGTCTAACCCCTGGGAGCTCTGGTGCCAAAGAGGCCAGAGCCTGCGATGCTTTTTTAGACATGATGGACCTTTAATAGAAACCAAGAGGAAGCAAGGAAATGTACATCCGAAAAAATCAATCCGAAAATATTCAAGTAATGAGAGACATAAGAGTTACTGAAAGAAAACTGCATTCACTCAGCAGAAACAGATTCTGCAAGGAACACATTTAAGGTTCCAATAGGTACTGTGAGACGGGTGCTGAAGTGGCAAGGTCTGGGAGGAGAGAGACCTGAGGAGCTGATCATCTCAATCCCCACCTGCTCCACATCCCAAAGACACCACCACATGTTCAAAACCTGTTCGATACTGGCAAATGTTAAAAACAGACAGAAGTGGGAGAATGCCAATCCAGACATAACTCAGCTAGAAATATCCATGCAAGGCAGAAATTTGGCCCAATGAGGTTGTCTTTGAATCCATCAAGAGGCAGACAGGGCTATGTGATTCTATTACTAAATAGGAGGTTGTAGCAATTCAGGGGAGAATGCCTCCAACTTACAAAGACCTTCTGCACTTATTAAATATAAAAAAGCTTTTAGGAGTCCATCACAGGTATATTTCTGACTGTAATTCTTAAAAGGGGATTTTTTTTTCCTAAATGTAGTCAAGCAGGCAAAAAGCCAATCAATCCATTAGAAAAATCAAAGACAGAGAAAGCTATGCTTTGTCATTAATTCAGTCATACAAAAAGAAAAACTACGGGCATTCTTTTTGTTTTTTAACTGGATAGCAGATAAATGGATAACAGAACAGGAAGTGGACAATGCCTTTGTAATATTTATCCTACAACTGAGACAGAGCTCATACTTCTGCTTCATGTCTTCAAGCCTGAGCAAGTGTCCCAAGTTTCAGGGGTACATGTAAAGATAAAAGAAAGCATGTTATCATGAAAAAGTTGTTTCTGACTCTAGATTTTGATGACTATCACTTAGGCAGAAAGAATACACTGCGTTTATCCAAATTTTTCCCTCAACCCCCCTAAGGTGAGACTTTCATAAAAACCACCATTGTTGTGTTCAGTCGCTCAGTCATCTCTCACTCTTTGTTAACTCTTGGACTGCAGCACACCAGGCTTCCTTGTCCTTCACCATCTCCCAGAGCTTGCTCAAACTCATGTCCTTTGAGTCAGTGATACCATCCAACCACCTTGCTATGCTAGGTGGTGAATTTAATATGCTATATCGCTATGGTTCTTTAGTTATCAGTCTAATGAGCCATAACTGACCTAGAAGAAAAAGTTGAGTAAAGGAGAGGGTAAAACCATTGGTGAGGCAAAGAGACCCTACACCCTGGTTATACAACACTTTAATCAGAGTCCCTCCAATTTAAATTCATTCTTGAATGCTGATGAGTATTCCTGAAGGGTGATCTTTTGTATACAGAACTGTTTTAATAAAATCTACCATGTGCAATTTTTTGAATTACAAAACTATTTCATACGATAGCCAAGGCTATTTCTTTTCGGCTCCGGTATGTGACTCCTCCTGTAGGTAGTGGCTGTTTAACTAGAAAAACAAAAACACTGCCAACAGGCACATACTGTGCAGAAAATATAAGTGCTACATTTATAGACAGGAGCAGCTTTGTAGAGCATCTAAGATCAGCAGCCCAAGTGAAGGACAACCATCTGGTTTTTCACTTATGACCAGGGTTTCTCAGCCACACAAACATCCAGGAGCATGAAACCTTGGTGTCTGTACTGCCCACTGTCAAGCTATCAATGGGAAGCCATTAAGTAGCCGATTACTTAAGGCCATATAGGAGGTATTCAACATAAGCATTCATGGACACTTATCCTTCAGTTCATGGCAGATACTAAAAAAAAATGTTACACATTCCAAAATGGCTTGGAGAAAACTGACAAGTATTCAATGTTATTACAGCTGGGCAAGAAACTGCTACAATTCAATCAATGTTTACTACTATAGAGGATTTGGAGAAGGCAATGGCAACCCACTCCAGTCTTCTTGCCTGGGAAATCCCATGGACAGAGGAACCTGGAGGGCTACAGTCCATGGGGTTGCCAAGAATCGGACATGACTTAGCGACTAAATAACAATAACTACAGAGGACTAGTGCTATACAGAGGTGTGCCTCCCTTGGTGCCAGAGATGTATACTACAAAAGTGAAAATATTCCATTTGTCTAATGGAAGGGGTGATGTGATTTTTAATGTAAAATGTAGAGAAAGATATGTGTAACATTCCTTTTGTACAAGAAATCTTAGATTCACTTTCTTATTCAAACATTCCTTTTGTACAAGAAATCTTAAGATTCACTTTCTTATTCAAACATTCCTTTTGTACAAGAAATCTTAGATTCACTTTCTTATTCCTAGAGATAATCATCTCACCATTCATGAACATCTTGAATTATAAGCTCTAGTCCAAGATTTTCCTAATAAATGAACACTTAAGACTTTTCATTACTTACAGCTTTAAAAAAAAAAAAAAAAGGGAATGAGGGAAGGTGAAGGAGTCTGTTCCTCCTTGGTTCCAATGTGAACTTTCATCTGTTTATTTTTCATATTTTGTAATAATTCAAATAAAGCAACACAAGCTATAAAAGTTCAATGTAATTAAAACACCAAGAAAATGAAATTTAAAAGCACTACCATTAAGTTTTAAAACTTAAGATCCTTCAGATGATTTATTGCAGTGTGAAAATAAAGTCTAAGTTGCAAAATTTATTTGACAGACATGGCATATTATAAGCACTCCAATATCAAAGTGTCACCATGGTTTATGCTATTCAAATACATTAATCTTCATCTTACCCTAGGTTTTACACATACATTAAAAAAACTAATTACAAGCCTGAAGACAAATGATAAACTACACAGCAACATTTGTAATATCCCTTAATATAAATGTAATGTTCATATAATCATTAAAAGATTTGGAAACCTCCTGATCTAAGACTGTATAATCTCCTGTTACACCATCTGGGTGTTGAGTTCTCAATGACAGAAATAATGTGTTCAAACAAAATAATTTGTTCATTATTGCTGGTGGAACTAGAAAGGCTGCTCACCTACGAACCCAAGAATTTAGCAAGTGTTCTAGTTTTTAATATTCAGAGTAATAAAACACACACTTATATAGCACTTAGTATATGTGCCAGGCACTGTATTTAATTCACTTTGCTCTCTGAATGTTCCTGTGAGAATTTCTGAACATTCCTGTTCAGAGCTTCTAACATTAACTTCATTTTATAGATGAGGAAACTAAAACAAATATGCAAAAAACAATTATTTGCCCAAAATTTACAGCTAAAATTCAAACCTGGGCAATCTAGCTCCAAAGTCTTAATCTTTTTTACCACATTTCTACCATACAGCATATTAAACAATCCCAACCATCCTCCCTGTCTTCCTACCTCCATCTGAAGATCAGGAATACCCGAGAAAGCAAGCATTCTTAATTAAATTTACACCATCTGCCATCCCTTTGGATAAGTAAATTCACATACCAAAATTGTTCCAAACATGCTTGAGGTAAAGGGAAAAAGAGAAAATACAAATTCCCTTATTCTTCTGGGAAAGAGATACTAGATACAAAAAATGCAGCAAGTCATAAATTATAAAGAATTAGAGAAGGTATTATCAGTAGAGTTTTCTAAACAGTCCTACTGAGATCCTTAAAAACATGAAAAAAACTCAATGCTTTTTAAAAATTACTCTAATGAGATAATCAAAACAGTATGGTACTGGCATAATGACAGACATACAGACCAATGGAATGGGTACACAGTCAAATAATCTTTGACAAAGAGCAAAGACTACTCAATGAGAAAAAAGACTGTAACAAATGGTGTTGGGAAAACTAGATATCCATATGCAAAAGAAAGAAGCTGGACCCTTAACTTACATCCTACACGAATATTAACTCAAAATGAATTAAAGACCTAAATGTAATACCTGAAAGTATAAAACTCCTAAAAGAAAACATGGGCAGGGGCGAAGCCTCATGATACTGAATTTGACAAGGATTTCTTAAATATGACACCAAAAAAGCACAGGTAACACAAGAGAAAAAGAGACAAATGCACTATATCGAATTTTAAAACTTCTGCACAACAAAGGAAACAATCAAGAGTGAAAAGGCAATCTATGAAACGGGAAAAAATATTTGCAAACCATGCATCTGATAAGGAGTTAATATCTAGAATATACAAAGAACTCCAACAGCTCAGAACAAACAAATATCCCAATTTAGAAATGGATAAAGGGTTTGAATAGACATTTTTCAAAAAAAGATATATAAATGACCAAGAGACATATGACAAGATGGTCAATATCACTAATCACCAGAGAAATGTATATCAAAACCACAACGAGACATCATCTTATACCTGTCAGAATGGCCACTATCAGAATCAAAGAAAGTAATAAATATTGATGAAGATGAGGAGCAATTGGAACCTTTGTATACACTATTGATGGGAATATAAATTGGTTCAGCCACTACAGAAAACAGTATAGGTGTTCCTCAACAAATTAAAATAGAACTTTTGTATGCTAGTATCCCACTTTGGGTATATATCTGCTGCTGCTGCTACTGCTAAGTCACTTCAGTTGCGTCCGACTCTGGGCGACCCCATAGATGGCAGCCCACCAGGCTCCCCTGTCCCTGGGATTCTCCAGGCAGGAATACTGGAGTGGGTTGCCATTTCCCTCTCCAATGCATGAAAGTGAAAAGTGAAAGTGAAGTCGCTCAGTCGTGTCCAACTCTTAGCAACCCCATGGACTGCAGCCTACCAGGCTCCTCCATCCATGGGATTTTCCAGACAAGAGTACTGGAGTGGGGTGCCATTGCCTTCTCCGGGGTATATATATAAAAGAACTGAAAACAGGATCTTGAAGAGATATTTGCATACCTGTGTGACTTCCAGCATTACTCATAATAACTAAGTAGGACTTCCCTGATGGCTCAGACAGTAAAGAATCCACCTGCAATGTGGGAGACCTGGGTTCGACCCCTGAGTTCGATCCCTCGGTTAGGAAGAGTCCCTGGAGCAGGGCATGGCAACCCACTCCAGTATTCTTGCCTGGAGAATCCCCATGGCCGGAGGAGCCTGGTGGGTTACAGTCCATGGGATCCCAAAGAGTCATACACAACTGAGTGACTAAGTACACAGAGCAACATGAATGTACATGGATGGTGAATGGATACAGAAAACACAGTATATTCATACATTAGAAGAGTATTCAGCCTTAAAAAAAAGAAAGAACCCCTGTCCTGTGCTATGGCATGGATGAAGCTCCAGCACACTATGCTAAGTGAAATAAGCTAATCATAGGAAGACAAATACTCCATGATTACACTTATATGAGGTAGCTATGTGAGTAGTCAAATCTGCTCAGGGAAACAAAAGTTGAATGGTGGTTGCCATGGTTTGGGGGGAGAGGGGAGAGGGGAAGTTATTAGGTGAGTGTGGAACTTCAGTCATGCAGGAAGTGGGGGCAGGTTCTGGAGATTTGCTGCACCGTGTACATACATGTGGTTGACAATATTTCACTGTCAATTGGAAATGGTTGGGAGGGCGTATTTCGTTATATATATTTTTGTGGCCAAAAGCAGGAATAGACAACAGGAATATATTACTTATACCTAAAATCTTATTTAACGACCTCATGTCTTAGTCATGCGTCTCTAACCCTATTAGATTTAAATCAACCGCAGCAGCAAATCTACTTGTCAGACACTCACTTGAAATCATAAAAGGGTTCAGGATTGAGATTGTTTTTCATATTCAATAAACATTAACCTCATCATTTTATTTCCAGATGATTTTTATTTCTTATGAACTCTTCCAGAACATGATCTCCCAAAACACAGGAACATCTGAGTATGTTAAAAAGCTTCCAAAGACACAGATAGGGGGAAGCAACCTAATACAGCACTGCCCAATAGAAAAAGAACATGAACAACACATGCAATTGAACATTCTCTAGTAGCCACATTTTTTTTTTAAGTAAAGATATTTTTGAAATTAATTTCAAAAATTATTTTGGCATTTCTCATCCTTTCATTCCTACTAAGTCTTTAGAATCTAGTGTATATTTTACACTTACAGCACATCTCAATTTAGATGCTAAATGTTCACTGGCATCTACTTGACAAGTATCTAGCTTTCAAAAAATTTACAGCTGAAAAAGTAGATTCACATACCCAAGTTGTTTTAAACATACTTACAGTTTTCTAATAATTTAAACCAAATCTGATTTAAGTTGTAACTTAACTAAAATTCAATAAAATTTAAAACGCAATTTTTCACCCTGAGACACATTTCAGGGGCTCAACAAACACCAGGAGTTAGTGACTACCAAACTGCACAGCAAGCATTTCTAACAGGAACATGAAAAGGCATACGTTTCTTCTGGCTTCATTCTCCTTTAGTCCTACAACATTCATTTATGATGACTCTCAAGGTATCTAACTGGTGCAGTCCCAGATTAGCCAAGAAGTTCCTTCTCCCCAAGGAAGCTGTTTTTGTTTTTCTGGAAAGCAGTCAGCATTTGATGCTTGATAAATAGGAAATGAGAAAAGTGTAAGTCATCCAGGGCGAGTGCTAAATGCAGATTAGATTTTACATCCCATTGGTGTGCTTACAGTAAATGAATTCTCATTGTAATAGTTAATTGTTGGAAACACCAGAGGTAAAATATGCTTGCCCTAATTATATGAAATTGCCCTAACATCCATTTGGAATGGTCCTTATAAGAGTAAGAGCCAAAAGAAGCCACCCCTAAAAAAGGAACCCTTCTACGCTGTCGCTGAGAATGTAACTTGGTACAGCCACTATGGAAAACAGTATGGAGATTCTTTAAAAAACTAAGAATAGAGTTACCATATGGTCCTGCAATCTCACTCCTGGACATATACCTGGAAAAGACAAAAACTCTTTAACTCGCAAAGAAACATGTACCCCAATATTCATGGCAACACTATTTACACTAGCCAAGACATGGAGGCAACCTAAATGTCCATCAACATATGAATGGATAAAGAATGGATACACAAACGCACAATGGAATGTTACTCAGCCTTAAAAAAAAAGAATGAAATAATGCCATTTGCAGCAACCTGGATGGACCTGGAGATGGTCATACTTAGTGAAGTCAGACAAAGACAAATATCCTATCACTTATATGTGGAATTTTAAAAAATGACACAAATGAACTTATTTTCAAAACAGAAATGAGTCACAGACATAGAAAATAAACTTACGGTTACCAAAGAGGAAAGATAGGGGAGGATAAATTAGAAGTTTAGACTTAACAGATACATACTACTATTTGTAAAAGAGATGAACAATAAGGACCTACTGGATATAGCACAGGGAGCGATAGTCAATATCTTGCAATAACCTAACCTATGTAGAAAAGAATCTGAAAAAGAATATACATAAATATATATAATTGAATCACTGTGCCATACACCTGAAACTAACACACCATCGTAAATTAACTTATTTCAATTATTTTTTAAATAAAAAAAAGTCATCCTCTGTCTCAGGTATAATCTTTCCTGGGAATTCTGGGCAGCAGGGTGATAAAAGAGCAGCAATGAGCTGCAAAGGAGAAAACTATTCACGTGAATGTCTTTGAAAGTTACTCATGAACGGTATTCTTTGTTGGGAACCTCAATCTGCTCAGACTGACCAACACACTCATTTTACTCAAAGACATTAACAAAAACTATAAAATTAAACAAGGTGTTACAAGTACAGCCTTCCTTGGACAAGGCATAAATCACTCAAATCACCCATAAATGATGAGAGCCTCCTCGGAAGCTTTCCAAAAGAGAAAAGGCAACAAGTTATAATGTGTGTGGTTCCAAATACTGGACTGGAAGATAGAACTGACAACAGGTTTTGCTTTCTCTACCAAGAAACAGCATTTCCGTTACCACGTTAAAAACATGGTCTACAGCAGCAACGACCAACTCTTAAAGAGTAATAATAGTAATAACAATAATAGATAACACATGTGTGTCACGCTGTGCCAGGAATTGTTCTAAGCCTATATTACATATCTCACATATATTGTTGAATCGGCACTCTGACTCTATAAATATTTTATAACCCCTACTTCAAAGATGAGGAAAGTAAGCAAAGTACAGTTAAATGAACAGAGGTCACACAGGTGACTGGCAGAACAACACCTGAGATTTGAACCCCAACAGTCTAACTCCACAGGCCATGACTATAGTTACTACAATGTACAGCCAAGACTGTAGCATTCACTGTGGCTGGTTTGAGAAGCACGTAAGACCACTGACTACCCAGACCCTCAAACCCCAAACTGATAGATGATACTTCTCCCAACCTCGCCGCCCAAAGATGCCCAGTGATCTTTCCACTGTGATCTTTGTCTCTTTTCTTAGCACACATAGGTAGGAAATCTGGTTCCAGAACATTGTCAATATAATCACAGTAGGGAATTTCTACCCCCTCTGCCCTAAATACAATCACATTAGGGAATTTCTACCCCCTCTGCCCTCTCCAACCCCAGGGATTTCATATAGCTGAATGTTGATCAAAACAGAAATCCTGTGGCTTACCAGTGATCGACAGGAACCTGTGAACCAGGTCCTTGCTCTCAATATGATGAACTCCAAACCACTTTGAGTTATGGGTGCATGAAGCATGCACTGAAATCTTTACCTACAATGTGAAAACTCACAATTCCACTTTAGACAACATTTCCAATCCCATACTGTTATATATATAGGGCTGATAATGAATTGCAAACTGTTTCAAGTCTCACTCCTCTTATTTGCCCTAAATGCTCAAAGCACTTTATGAGGGAGGTGGCTTATAAATAATAAGGAGAAACCCAAGTGGAAGAAAGAGGAGAAAAAAGAACCTAGATATGCAGCCCTTCCTAAATCAGAGACAGGTATTTAGCCATGTTCTACTCTGCATGTTCCTATTGATTTGGCCAAAAAGTTCATTTGAGTTTTTCCCTTTAACCACCTTACAGAAAAAACTTTTTGGTCATCAAAGAAACTTTTTGGTCAATGCAATATATAATTCACCTTTTTCCTCCATTTAGATTTCTTCCTTACTGCCACTGGTATGTATCTATATCTATACAGATATATAATATATGTAATATATATAAAGAAATCATACATATGTATATGTGTGTATATACATATGTATGTATCTATATCTATATAGATATATGTGTGTATGTGTATACACACATATACATATGTATGATTTCTTTATATATATTACATATATTATATATCTATATAGATATAGATATATGTGATATATCTATATTACATATGTGATATATATCATATATTTGATTTCTTTACTATGTTGCTGCTGCTGCCGCTAAGTCGCTTCAGTCGTGTCCGACTCTGTGCAGTCCCACAGATGGCAGCCCATCAGGCTCCACCGTCCCTGGGATTCTCCAGGCAAGAACACTGGAGTGGGTTGCCATTTCCTTCTCCAATGCATGAAAGTGAAAAGTGAAAGTGAAGTCGCTCAGTCGTGTCTGACTCTTAGCGACCCCATGGACTGCAGCCTACCAGGCTCCTCCATCCACGGGATTTTCCAGGCAAGAGTACTGGAGTGGGGTGCCATTGCCTTCTCCACTTTACTATGTTAAAGCTTGTTTAATATATTTAAGTCTTCTTTAAATGACTAATACTATTGAGGGAAAAAGTACTATGAAAATTTAACAGGTAAAGAAACATAAATCAACATCTTGGCTAAAATTTCCAAATGGTCTTTGCAACCGACAGACATGAAGGTAAAGTACAATACCCCCAATTCTTGAATTTATTCTTGGGCCCCCCAAGAATAATACCATACCTGGTCGAACTTCTAAGGTACTCCCATACTTGATAATTGAATGAGCTTCTTCTTACACCCTATGCAACTCTTTATTCTACAAAGGGAAGACTGCTTTTAAAGTACTCTACTCAACCACCCCCCTCAGCCTCCTGCCCCAAAGGTGATATTTTCCTTTTTCGATTCCCTTTCGGTAAATTATTACTTGGAACTGCATTCCTTGGGAAAAGTCCAGAGGAAATATGTTTTATTTATTTTTTTTTAATTTTGCTTAACTTTACAATATTGTATTGCTTTTACAATACATCAAGATGGATCCGCCACCAGTATACACATGTTCCCCATCCTGAACCCTCCTCCCTCTCCCCTCCCCACACCATCCCTCCAGGTCGTCCCAGTGCTCCAGCCCCAGGCATTTGTTATCGGACATCATACCTGGACTGACGACTTGTTTCAGATATAATATTATACATATTTCAATGCTATTCTCCCCAATCATACCACCCTCTCCCAGTCCCAGAGTCCAAAAGTCTGTTCTATACATCAGTGTCTCTTTTGCTGTCTCGTAAATAGGGTTATTTTTACCATCTTTCTAAATTCCATATATATGCGTTAGTATACTGTATTTGTGTTTTTGTTTCTGGCTTACTTCACTCTGTATAATAGGCTCCAGTTCCATCCACCTCCTTAGAACTGATTCAAATGTATTCTTTTTAATGGCTGAGTAATACTCCATTGTGTATATGTACCACAGCTTGCTTATCCATTCATCTATGGATGGACATCTAGGTTGCTTCCACGTTCTGGCTATTGTAAACAGTGCTGCTATGAACATTGGGGTACACGTGTCTCTTTCAATTCTGGTTTTCTCAGTGTATATGCCCAGCAGTGGGATTGCTGGATCATAAAGGAATTTACCAAACATTCTGAGCCCTATAAATTCTCCTGATTGGTCATGAATTTAACAACCATCCTTCCCTGTGACATTTTCAATTCAAAAACAAACCCAAAGCAAACTTCAAAGCTAAAAAGTGCTGAAATTCCAGAATCTGAAAACAACTTGCTTAGTGACCAAGATGGTACCGTTTCTGAGTTCAGTATTCAACATGGAGTTAATTATACTAAAATCAACTTTTCATAAACTCTCAGTGATAACATATACAAACTATTTACCTGCTGTTGCTGCTAAGTCGCTTCAGTCATGTCCGACTCTGTGCAACCCCATAGAGGGCAGCCCACCAGGCTCCCCCGTCCCTGGGATTTACCTGGAGGCTCCCAAATACAAATTCTATGAAAGGAAGCAAACCACATATTTATTACAAGCTCTATGTTAACAGAATTTGATATCATTTTTATTGAGCATTAATAACATACCCTATGAAGACAGTAATATTGCCTCAGATTTATATAGAGTAGATTTTCATAACCTCTTGAAATTAATGTTAATTGTTATGTCTATACTCAATCCCCATCCCCGTATGTGCACATACACACACACACACACACACACACACACAACTGCTCTGATAAAATCAACAATTACACCAGCTTCCCTTTCTCAATTGCCAAGTCATCAGCTCCACCCACCCAGGTACCCTTATGACTGTAAAGTTTATGGATTACTTATTTCTCATGCTTTTCTCCTGACACACTGTAACCAGTTTCCTTTTAGAACTCTGATCAGTTCTCAGAAGTTTATTGGGGGAGAATAGTAAGCAACAGAAACAAAGACGTTTTAAGATTTTTCTTTATTACTGGAGGCTTGTTTGCGAAGAACTTTACAGTCATATCAGAGCCTTCTTACAACACTAGAAAAGACAGCATTGTTAATCCTATTTAACGCAGAAAAAAATAAGGTTAAGCAAGTCGCAGAAGGCCACCCAGTAGATCCAAGGTAGAGTGTAGATACCAGGTAGCAAGCAACACCTTTAAAAAAATGATCCTTTTAATTTCCTAAGCTACCAAAATTTTAATTTATTTTTAATTATGGCTGACATCACTCACATGAGAGACAGTAACCTTTATTATTACAACCACCTTGTTACCTCTGGCACCACTACCAGCTAAGACTCTAGTTGGTAAGACATCTCCCTGACGAGTTTTTATGGGTGTTAAAAGGGTAACAAATAGAGATTTTGAGAGTGAAGAGGATGAGAACAGAACCTAGAAGGTCAATAACTGGTACAACATCAAGGATAAGCTTTGATTTTCTGATCAACTGTTGTTTTTAAGGCCCCCAAACACTCTACCGTGGCACTCTTCACAAGTAATATATTAACGTATACACTGGGCTATACTGCAGTTTGTTATCCAAATAAGCCTTAATTTACTTGAAAAATAATTTTAATAGAAAGTTTAAGAAGCCAAATTCAAGACTGCAGTATTTAGTTAAAAAAAAAAAAATCACATAGAATCTTTTTCTCCCCTGGCCAAGATCCCAAAGACAAACCAGTTTTAGTCATGAGCCTCATAAAACTACATCCTAAATGTTATTATAGGTTTATTAAAAAGCCTATGCCGAAAAATAAAATTTTTTTAACACAAAAATTGAAAAACACACTAAAACACTTTTTCTAATAAGGATATTCTTTGCAATAGATATCCAGAAAGTACCAGAGAAAATCTGAGAATCTGACTTTTTATTGAGTCAGTTATGGGTGTTTATTCTTCACCACCAGAGGTCAGAATCCAGAAGGAAGTCCTTGCTTTATGGTCAGACTTTTATACTTTAACTCCATGCATGAATCTCAGAGAAGTTTTAAGTGTAGCTTCAAACAAAAAAGCCCTCAATTCTCAACACTAAGTATAAATCTGTAGAAAACAGGTTCATCAAGGAAAAAGAGACAGGAGGCTCTCACTTTGGTAATTTCTTCTTCCAAAATAATTAGAGGCACTTACATTCATATCCACAAAGAGGCTGCAGTCCTTGTCCTTGCACATACCTCATTCACAACAAAGGACAGAAGAGTGCCATATACTGGGCATGGTTTTACGTGCCTTGAGCACACTAAATCAGAATCTTCATCCATGCTCCTGAAGTCCACCAAAGCCAGCTGGTCTCAACTCATCCCTAACACTCAACAAATACTGAACACCTACTAGGTCAGCTTCTATGCTTTGCATCAACATTTTGCCTATACATATACAATACCGCTCATTTTCTTGCCTCAGTCTTAGAACAGGTTTTATCCCTCACCTATGATCGAATATTCAACTCCAAATATTAATGTCAGTATTCACTGGGGCTTTCTCAGTGAAGCTGGTCAAATTACTTGAACTTTTAAACACTCTTATCTTACAGATCTAGAACACAGGAAACAAACTGGAGTCTGAATGTGTAACTAAGTTTTCAGAACTACATTAGATGCTTTCCTAACTTCTCGAAGGCAGGAAACAGTATACATTTTTTAAATTTACAAAATGCAAATACAGACATTCACAACACTTCTAGCAAGGAAAATGTCTCTAGAATACTAAATAACTAAGTTACATGAATTTTTAAAAACTGTTATCACAAATCTTTGAATCAAATATTTTTCTCTAAACAAAAGCAAATCAACTATAACAGCCCAGTAGCTCTCTATATCCTTGAAAATGACAATACCTTTCCTATAAAAATTTTCCTTTTCTTCTCTGTTTAATTCCAAACACTGCTTTTTCAAACTAAATAAATTTCACATCTATGATTTTTAACTAGCATCACACTCTTTGCCTAACATTTTTCATACAACTCCTCATTAAGGAGACATTAATGATTTCAATCAGACCAATTTCACTTCCTTACCCCAAAATTTAATTTCCTATACAGTATTGCTTTCATTTCACCTTTGGAAAAAAATCTTAGTTCACAATTTTTTAAAGACCTCTGTTTTCTATTTAAGAAAATTCATAGCCTGGCTGAATATAAATGAATACAAGTTGTTACAAGTTCTGTTACCACTTTCTAACAGAGGAAAGCTGATAGTACACTTATAAAACCAGTCCCACATTCAAGCAACTGTCCTTTCTTAAAACTCTTTATAAATTACTGAACACCAAAGATGGGTGATAGGAATAAAATATGTTCATAGAACATTACAACAGACAACATTACATGCAATAGGAAAGAAAATCAGTGAGAAAGATTCTTGTTTATTGGGCAAAACTCTGACAAGGGCACCTACTTTCCCTCTTTAATATACACAGGTGATGGTCTCCATACAGCAAATGCTTAAAGCTACTGAATACCTCCTGCATAACAATATACTTACCAGAAGCATTTTGTTTATTCCCAAATCCAGTTTGGTTTTGTTGAGTTTTTCGGGGTGGGGGAGGGGGGCCTATGGGGGTGGGGGATGGGGCCCTGTGGGGGTGGGGGGGTTGTGGTAACTACTTGCATTTGTAATCATAATGAAATTGAAGTGAAAAGTACTACCTTTAAAGAATGAAATGAGGGTGAAAAGCATTATTTTTTTAAAAAACCAAAGCAAATGCTTTTGCAAATACTCGGTGAAGGGGAGCATCTAAATTAATATCGGCCCCAACAACTTTGGCTCAGCTGGTAAAGAATCCGCCTGCAATGCAGGATACCTGGGTTTGATCCCTGGGTTGGGAAGATCCCCTGGAGAAGGGAAAGACTACCCACTTCAGTATTGAGGCCTGGAGAATTCCAAGGGCTGTATAGTCCATAGGATCTCAAAGAGTCGGACAGGACTGAGTGACTTTCACTTTCACTTTCCAACAACATTGGGAAGAGAACTTGAGACCAGAAGTAAAAGAATAATTTTAATCTGCAAAGATTCTAACCTCAGATTACAGAACTTCAAATTCTTGCTTCATTTTTTAAATGAATGATCTATTAGTATGTGGTTAACACAAGAAAAACCACACAGAAAAACCACTCAGAACCCCAATCAGTGGAGATATATATATAGACACTTGTTTTTTTTAAATGATCATTCCTCAGGATATTGGAGAATAGGATATATTTATGTTTTCAGTTAAAATGCCTAAGGTAAATGTATATATCTTAATTATTCCTAACTAATTAACAAACTAGAGCTAAGCCCAGTAATAGGCTCATATCAAACTAAGGGTTTCAGAGAATGGAACAATGATATGCTGGCCACATCACCAACCACCCTCCCCACTGTGGCCAGCCCAGTCTTCTGCCAGCACTCCTCCTGAAGCTCATGTAATGGACCCCACAAATCATCTTCTCAACCTAAACTTAAACTGGACTCTCCAGTTGATTTTCATGCTGGAAATAGCATTTTGGTGTAAAAACCAGTCTCCCATGTAAATCTAAATGTATCAGATCAGATCAGATCAGTCGCTCAGTCGTGTCCGACTCTTTGCGACCCCATGAATCACAGCACGCCAGGCCTCCCTGTCCATCACCAACTCCCAGAGGTCACTCAGACTCACATCCATCGAGTCAGTGATGCCATCCAGCCATCTCATCCTCTGTCATCCCCTTCTCCTCCTGCCCCCAATCCCTCCCAGCATCAGAGTCTTTTCCAATGAGTCAACTCTTCACATGAGGTGGCCAAAATACTGGAGTTTCAGCTTTAGCATCATTCCTTCCAAAGAAATCCCAGGGCTGATCTCCTTCAGAATGGACTGGTTGGATCTCCTTGCAGTCCAAGGGACTCTCAAGAGTCTTCTCCAACACCACAGTTCAAAAGCATCAATTCTTCGGTGCTCAGCCTTCTTCACAGTCCAGCTCTCACATCCATACATACCACAGGAAAGAACATAGCTTTGACTAGATGAACCTTTGTTGGCAAAGTAATGTCTCTGCTTTTGAATATGCTATCTAGGTTGGTCATAACTTTCCTTCCAAGGAGTAAGCGTCTTTTAATTTCATGGCTGCAGTCACCATCTGCAGTGATTTTGGAGCCCAGAAAAAGAAAGTCTGACACTGTTTCCACTGTTTCCCCATCTATTTCCCATGAAGTGATGGGGCCGGATGCCATGATCTTCGTTTTCTGAATGTTGAGCTTTAAGCCAACCTTTTCACTCTCCACTTTCACTTTCATCAAGAGGCTTTTGAGTTCCTCTTCACTTTCTGCCATAAGGGTGGTGTCATCTGCATATCTGAGGTTATTGATATTTCTCCCAGCAATCTTGATTCCAACTTGTGTTTCTTCCAGTCCAGAGTTTCTCATGATGTACTCTGCATATAAGTTAAATAAACAGGGTGACAATATACAGCCTTGACATACGCCTTTTCCTATTTGGAACCAGTCTGTTGTTCCATGTCCAGTTTTAACTGTTGCTTCCTGACCTGCATACAGATTTCTCAAGAGGCAGATCAGGTGGTCTGGTATTCCCATCTCTTTCAGAATTTTCCACAGTTTATTGTGATCTACACAGTCAAAGGCTTTGGCATAGTCAATAAAGCAGAAATAGATGTATCAGATCAGTCGCTCAGTCGTGTCCGACTCTTTGCGACCCCATGAACCGCAGCACGCCAGGCCTCCCTGTCCATCACCAGCTCCCGGAGGTCACCCAGTCTCGCATCCATCGAGTCAGTGATGCCATCCAGCCATCTCATCCTCTGTCGTCCCCTTCTCCTCCTGCCCTCAATCCCTCCCAGCATCAGAGTCTTCTCCAATGAGTCAACTCTTCGCATGAGGTGGCCAAAATACTGGAGTTTCAGCTTTAGCATCATTCCTTCTAAAGAAATTCCAGGATTGATCTCCTTCAGAATGGACTGGTTGGATCTCCTTGCAGTCCAAGGGACTCTCAAGAGTCTTCTCCAACACCACAGTTCAAAAGCATCAATTCTTCGGCGCTCAGCCTTCTTCACAGTCCAGCTCTCACATCCATACATGACCACAGGAAAGACCATAGCCTTGACTAGGCGAACCTTTGTTGGTAAAGTAATGTCTCTGCTTTTGAATATGCTATCTAGGTTGGTCATAACTTTCCTTCCAAGGAGTAAGCGTCTTTTAATTTCATGACTGCAGTCACCATCTGCCTGGCAAGAATTCTAGAGTGGGTTGCCATTTTCTCCTCCAGGGAATCTTCTCCACTCTGGGAGTCAACCTGCATCTCCAGTCTCTCCTGTACATTGGCAGGTGGGTTCTTTACCACCGAGCCACTTGGGAAGCCCAGATTATTACTACAACCACTATAATCACATCCTATGTCAGGCCACCATTTAGCTGGAAGGAACAGACAAGAACATCTATCCACATTTGTTCCCTCCTGGAGAAAGATGGCTAGCGAAAGCATAATTGGGTCCAGAAAAACTCGACACAGATCAACTCGTGTTAAGAGAGAGGAATATTAGCAAGGATATTATAATTAACAAAAAATTCTATCCGGGCCTTTTCTCAGGGTCTCACCCTTTGTGTTCCAGAAACGGAAAAATCTAGTAGCAAGAAATACAGAGAGAGAGCCCTAAGAACAAACACTTGGGAAAAGTCACACTTTCCATCCTCGGGGCTTCTTTCCATTTCTTATCTTGCATCAAGAGACAATTAAGTGGAAAATAAATGAGGCAGAGGGAAAATCTCTATCCATGACCAAGTGTCATTTGGCTGTATGGACTCACTCTTCAAACCGGTATGCTGGTACAGTGGATAAGAACCCGCATGCCAATGCAGAGGACACGGGTGCAATCCCTGGTCCAGGAAGATGCCACATGCCCTGGAGCAATGAAGCCCATGTGCCACAACTACTGAGCCCACGCACTACAACTACTGAAGCCTGCCTGCCTAGAACGTGTGCTCCACAACAAGAGAAGCCACCACTGTAAGAAGTCCATGCACTGCAACAAAAAATAGCCCCACCCTCCGCAACTACAGAAAATCTGCACACAGCAACGAAGACACAGAGCAACCAAATAATAATAATAAATAAATAAACTTTTAAAAAACTGATATGGATACCACTGCCTGCTGCCCTCCAATCATTGTGGCTTAGCTGCTGCTGCTGCTAAGTCACTTCAGTCATGTCCGACTCTGTGCAACCCCAGAGACAGCAGCCCACCAGGCTCCCTCGTCCCTGGGATTCTCCAGGCAAGAACACTGGAGTGGGTTGCCATTTCCTTCTCCAATGCATGAAAGTGAAAAGTGAAAGCGAAGTCACTCAGTCGTGTCCAACTCTTTGTGACGCCATGGACTGCAGCCTACCAGGCTCCTCTGTCCATGGGATTTTCCAGGCAAGAGTACTGGAGTGGGTTGCCATTGTCTTCTCCATTGTGGCTTAGAGCTGGCTGTAAAAAGAAAAGTGCAGGAAGGAAGCCAAGAAGACGACTACCAGAGCAGCCCTGGAGCACATGGAGTGGCAGGTGTATGGCTACAGAAGAGCTGATTTCACTGATTACAACAATAACCCTTTCCACCAACATTCCCTCCAAATCACATCTTTAGGAAAGCAGTTTTTTAAAAAAATAAATAATTTGCCATAATAAATATGAGCCTGTATTTAACCCTGATGAAACCAAACTGCCATAAACCTAACTTATTAACAGCAATAAACTTAAACATAACTTGTACCTAAAGTAAACCAACATCCTCGCATCCCAGGTGGAAGAATAGGCTCTCATCAATTCAGTTGCACCCAGGGATATTAGAAGCACCTGGACTGTTTGTCTGAAACAGCTTCCTAAATTCCCCAGCCAGCTGATTCAGTCTGTGGTGAACTGAAACTGTGAGTCCCTCAGTTGTGTCCAACTCTTTGTGATCCCAAGGACTGTAGCCTGCCAGGTTCATATGTCCATGGAATTTCCCAAGCAGAACACTGGAGTGCGTAGCCATTCCGTTCTCCAAGGGATCTTCCCAAACCAGGGATCAAACCCAGGTCTCCTACACTACAGGCAGATTCCTGACCATCTGAGCCGCCAGGGAAGCAAGAATCTGCCTTGCTAAATAAACTCTCAGAGAACTCTTGAGTATATCCACTATAATTTTACAACCACTGCCTGGAGGACATCCCTGGAATATCAGGCAGTAAATGCAACTCATATTCACTTTGCCCACTTGGAGACACTCAGATGTGCTGGTGTCATTTTCATCAGTGAGCTCTGGCTCCACAAGGCTGGAACCAGGAGTGCAAACTGCTCTGGGTTGGAAATGTCCCACGCTGGCAAGCAGAGAAGGGGAGAGCATCTTTCCCACAGCTTCAGGTGGCTCAATCCTGGCATAAAATCCCAGTTGGCCTGGCTTGGATGATGAAACCACACTGCTGTCTTCCTGTTAGATGGGGAACGATGGGCAGAGACACTGAGTTTGGTTTGTCCTCTCCTGAGTCCACTGCTGGCCAAGATCCCCGTAGCAGGAAAAGGGTGCATGTGCGTGCTAAGTTGCTTCAGTCATGTCCAACTCTTTGAGACCCCATGGGCTGAGCCCACCAGGCTCCTCTGTCTATGGAATTCTCCAGGCAAGAATACTGGACTGGGCTGCCATTTCCCTCCTCCAGGGGATCTTTCTGACCCAGGGATCAAGCCTGTGTCTCTTATGTCTCCTATACTGCCAGGTGGGCACTTTACCACTAGTGCTACCGGGGACACCCAGCAAAAGGGCTCCTGCAAATGTGGTCCCTGGAGAATCACTCCTATTGAGGCAGTTTCCCTCATTTGTGTCTACAGGTTTATATAAAAATAAGGAAAGGAAAAGCAAAGTCAAGTCGCTCAGTTGTGTCCGACTCTTTGCGACCCCATGGACTGTACCCTACCAGGCTCCTCTGTCCATGGGATTTTCCAGGCAATAGTTACTGGAGTGGATTGCCATTATATAAAAATATTAAACTATTATACTTTATAATATGACTCCATTTTAAAATTCTGATATAAATGCAAGTATTCTGGAATATGGGTGTTCCTAAAACAAGCAGTAAAGGGTGCTGGTTCCTATTCCTTAAAGATGGATGTTTGAGTACTTTTAAAAGATGAGAGAGACACTTTTAACTTCTGTTATGAAAAAGTGACTTAAACCAAGCTCTAGCTAACTGGTTGAAGCACATGATGTTCAAGTTAACATTCCAGTTTCCAAGCTGCTTTTATGAGCGGGAAAAAAAGCCTCAGAGGGGGTTTCTACATCAGAGTGGGGGGCAGGAAGACATGCTTTGGTAGGCTGAAAACCCTCTTCATTTTGATAATCAATCTTAACTTACTGACTTGCCCTGTAAATAAATTGCCGGGTTTATCTGATGAGGGATATCTATTTCAAAGCACATGAAAAGATGCTCAACATCACTCATTATCAGAGAAATGCAAATCAAAACTACTATGAGGTACCATCTCACGCCAGTCAGAATGGCTGCGATCCAAAAGTCTACAAGCAATAAATGCTGGAGAGGGTGTGGAGAAAAGGGAACCCTCTTACACTGTTGGTGGGAATGCAAACTAGTACAGCCACTATGGAGAACAGTGTGGAGATTCCTTAAAAAACTGTAAATAGAACTGCCTTATGATCCAGCAATCCCACTGCTGGGCATACACGCTGAGGAAACCAGAATTGAAAGAGACACGTGTACCCCAATGTTCATTGCAGCACTGTTTATAATAGCCAGGACATGGAAGCAACCTAGATGTCCATCAGCAGATGAATGGATAAAGAAAGCTGTGGTACATATACACCATGGAGTATTATTCAGCCATTAAAAAGAATACATTTGAATCAGTTCTAATGAGGTGGATGAAACTGGAGCCTATTATACAGAGTGAAGTAAGCCAGAAAGAAAAACACCAATACAGTATACTAACACATATATATGGAATTTAGAAAGATGATAACAATAACCCTGTATACAAGACAGCAAAAGAGACACTGATGTATAAAACAGTCTTTTGGACTCTGTGGGAGAGGGAGAGGGTGGGATGATTTGGGAGAATGGCATTGAAATATGTATAATATCATATATGAAATGAGTCGCCAGTCCAGGTTCGATGCATGATACTGGATGCTTGGGGCTGGTGCACTGGGACGACCCAGAGGGATGGTATGGGGAGGGAAGAGGGAGGAGGGTTCAGGATGGGGAACACATGTATACCTGTGGCAGATTCATTTTGATATATGGCAAAACCAATACAATATTGTAAAGTTAAATAAAATAAAATTTAGAGTCAAGAAAAAAAAAAAACAAAGTCTCAGTGGGGCAGCACAGGGGCATCGTGACGGGCCCAGCCAAAAGAAACCTTCCCGTTATGGAACCTTCGGCCAAATCACTGCACACCTTTGAAATGAGTCACACTGTGTCCCCCAATTTGAGTGACACCTCCACCTGATTTATGTAGGATAAAGTACTTCGTAGTATCAAATGCTGGATATCTATTATGACCACTGCCTGAATGAGTATAAAATAAATATTTATGGGGCAGTCATTCATGAATGCTTGACACCACTAACTTCCTCAAGAAGTTGTGATGAAGAGAAAAACTGACTTTCTGCCAAATATGAAGGTTTTGTGGCACCAAGGGGACCCATGTGGACTCAGGTGATGGGGTTCTTAACCCTACTCATATACCAAGCTAACCAGTCATTTTGCTTTGGGGAAAGACAAGTAACCTTGTGTGCTTGGGTACATCAGATACAAAATGAGGGAGATGGAGAAGGAAATGGCAACCCCCTCCAATATTCTTGCCTGGAAAATTCCATGAACAGAGGAGCTGGGCAGACTACAGTCCATAGGGCCACAAAGAATCAGACATGACTGAGTGCACACACATACATACATACACACACAAGCAAAGGCAAAAGTACCGTGGACCCAATAAGAGTCATAATGTGACCTGGATTGCCATCATCTTCGCAGAGTAGACTCGGTAGACTGAGCATTCCTAGGATGTGATGAATGTAACCTCCCAGGGCTGTGTCCTATAATTTTTAAACACTGGAAAAGTCCCTGATGCTGAAAAGATTGAGGGCTGAAGGAGAAGAGGGCATCAGAGGATGAGACAGCCAGATGGCATCACTGATGCAATGGACAGGAGATGGTGAGGGACAGAGAGGCCTGGTGTGCTGCAGTCCATGGGGTCACAAAGAGCTGGACACAACAACAACATCCCCAGTCCAGTGTCTGATAGTCAGGACAGGCTCAATCAATGCTTTCTGAATAAAGTGGATAAGCAAATGAAAAGAAAAACAGATGAGGGAGTCAGGATACATTAGGTCTGAGAGCTCACACTCCATGACCCTGTTCTTTTCAAGGAGTCTCAGGTGTTGTTGCTATTTGTACCAACAAAGATAAAGAATATTGTACGATTTAGGTACAAATTCATTACTGCCTGCTTATTCCTGCTGTGGGTTCTGGAATTATAAGCCTGGGAAAGAGCAAAAGAATAGCTGCCGTGCACAAGCTGGGAGGAAAAAAAAAAAAAAGGAGAACATCTGGATACCAAGGCAGCAAACCTTTTCAAATATGCACAACCAGAAGGTATGCAGTCATTAAAAGAACTAAAAAGCCACAACTGCTATTTTGGAAGATGCTCTATATGAAAATTAACAAAAGGGAAAAAGTGATATATTTATACATACTAAGGCAGCACGATTTACATCAACTATACTATCACTTTCTCAACAAATATTTACTGACTACACATTACAAGCCAAGAACTGGGAATAGAGCAGAAAACAAGACAGAAACAGTTTGTTTTCTGGAGCCAGATAAATAGCAAGAGAGCCAGGTTAATGAAAATTAAAGAATTAATTATTACAAAAGCAGCAGCCACTGCACCAGAGAAGAATGTAAAGGGTGTGCCCAGAAAATCTAATAGTGTAAGAAGCTAGGTCTGAGAGCCCTGAAGACTTTCCCCAGGGAATAATAATTTATCTAAGATGTGAGAGATTGTGGAGATATCACATGCTAACAGGAAAGAACATTCCAAACACAAGAGAATAACCTTGGAATCGATCAAGTTTTATGTCTATAGGGCCAAGTTTCAATTCCTATTCTGCCCTCCAGATTTAACCCTACCTATGAAAGCTACTTTATTATTAAAAAAAAAAAAAAAAAGGTCTATAAACGGAGACTGTTTTAGACAATTTAGATGCACTGCTGAACTTAACTAGAAAACAAAGGGATCAGGGAATATGCAGCTACTTTAAATAAACAAAAGTGAGTGAAGTCGCTCAGTCATGTCTGACTCTTTTCGACCCTGCGCACTGTATCGTATCAGGCTTCTCCATCCATGGGATTCTCCAAGCAAGAATACTGGAGTGGGTTACCATTTCCTTCTCCAGGGGATCTTCCTGACCCAGGGATCGAACCCTGGTATCCCGCATTGGAGGCAGACGCTTTAACCTCTGAGCTGTTATACTCGTTGTGACCATGACAGAGCATATATGCAGTCATTAAAATCAAAGGGAAGAATGAAATTGGATCACTTGGAGAGACATGGATAGACGTAGAGACCATCATACAGAATGATGTAAGTCAGAAAGAGAAAAAGAAATAGCAAATATTAACATAAATATGTGAAATCAAGAAAAAATGGTATAAATGATCTTATCTGCAAAGCAGAAATAGAGACACAGATGCAGAGAATAAATGTATGGATACCAAGGGGGAAGCGGGGAGTGGGATGAATTGGGAGACTGGGACTGACATATATATATATATATATATATATATATATATATATATATATATATCTGTATATAAAATAGATAATTAACGAGAACCTATTGTATAGCACAGGAAAGTCTAGTTAATGCACTGTGGTGACTTGAATGGCAAGGAAGTCCAAAAAGAAGAGGATATATGTATATGCATGGCTGATTCATTTTGCTGGACAGCAGAAACTAACACAACATTGTAAAGCAACTATAGTCCAATAAAAATTAATCTTAAAAAAAGGTGGGGGGGAGAATCTTTGGCACACATATTTTCCTTTTGTCCTTTGAAAAATAATCAAAAAACTCAAACTCTTAATTTTGAAGACTATCCCCAAAACAATTAACCTCAAAATAAATTAGTATAATTAAAAGTTTTCTGATTAAGAGAAAACTCCAGTCCCTTCCAGAGACCACCTGGGCAGCCTCAGAACCAGTATTTTTCTATGTCAATGATTCCTGGTTTTAATCATCATCTTTATGAAAAACAAATAATCACTGCATTCCAGTTGACAATCCATGTTCCAAGTTTCCTTTCAAAAAGTTGTCTTTAAAGTTCAAGGCAAACAGAAACCACGATACATGGTTGCTTACAGAACTGACAAAGACTCCTTTACTCCAAAAGACCTGGTTGGCATCAATGATTCAAGCACATTATGAAAATCTCCACACCACTCAAAAAGTTTTCAAGTACAGAACTGAAGTTTACATCCACAAATCTGTTTGATCTCTGCAGTTGCAAAACCATATGGCATACAGAGAAAAACAAATTATCTCTGCTTATGAAATAAGAACCTTCTGTAGGCTTTGGGACAGACCAACAGCTACGATTGTCCTACTTGCTATATATCACTATAATTTAACTCTCTCTGATCCTTTTGAAGAATTGAGAATTTGGATTCTATTTATCTATTGGAGGAGAGGAGTGGTTGATCAGAGGCAAAAAGGAATGTAGATCACCACTGGGAGATGGGGAGAGTATAACAGTAACCTCAGACACAAGAATTTCCATATTTTCTTACTGACTCAATGGACGTGAGTCTCAGTGAACTCCAGGAGTTGGTGATGGACAGGGAGGCCTGGCGTGCTGCGATTCACGGGGTCGCAAAGAGTCGGACACGACTGAGCGACTGATCTGATCTGATCTGATCTGATCTTTGTGCTTTATTTAATCACATTTATTACTGAGGAAATAGACAAAGCCACACATGTCAATATTTACAATGCAGAGCAGAGAGTTGTGCTGGTAAAAAGCCTATGTTATTTACTATGCTCTGTCATTTCCAGAATAAAACCAGTTTCACAATCCATGTAATTCCCCACTCAGCAACGACACAGAAACAACAGCAAAAATACAGCCTGGCAAATGAAATTAAGCAATTTAAAATGTGGTTAAAACTTGCTGTCCCTGATTCCATTCCTGCCACTAGCCTCCCCCTCCACCACTATTATTTACAAAATAAAAGCTTAAAAATAATTTAAACTTCCAAAAGCAAAATACATCTCTTTCTATCTCTAGAGTAGTGAGCAAAGGGATTTAAAATTTGATCTGACACTAACAGGATTTAAGAAACTATCATAAATATAAACAGCCAACCAACTGTTTAGCACCAGCTGACTCTTAGCACCAACAAAGACAATTTCAGAGACAATTTCGTTAAACAGATCCAGAAATGTAATAAAAGAAATTGCAAGTGAAGAGTGACAACAAAAAAGGGCTGAATATTCTTAGAGGTAGCAGGCTCACCTCTCATGGATACACATATGATTTTACATAGAATGTGTATTTAAGGAGAGTATATATAGGGGTATAATTTGCATTTCCTAAGGAAGACACTACTCTTAAGAAGAACAGCCTCGAAGCCCTGTCCCTCTTTGCACTTGCAGGCACTGGCTTTGTGAAAGTGTTTCCCTATGGCTGGATGGCATCACCAACTCGATGGACATGAGTTTGGGTGAACTCCGGGAGTTGGTGATGGACAAGGAGGCCTGGCGTGCTGCAATTCACGGGGTTGCAAAGAGTCAGACACGACTGAGCGACTGAACTGAACTGAACTGAATCGCTTGATGTGATGGAGCAGGTGATGCGGTAGGATCTCCAGGGAAGGCCTGGCTTTGAGTCATAACTATTGAGAGTTGTGGGATCGCAAAAACCCTGGGTCACAGAAGCATTCCTGGCATTTTGTCTTCATTTTACTCATACTGCACCCAATCTAACACCACCTTCCAGCAACACTGCATCCCACCGCCACCAAACCACAGCTGGCTTGAGACACCTGGAGGGATCCAGAGACCTGGGACAGAAGAGCATGACAGCCTATCAGAACTGTCCTGCAGGCTGGGGAACATTCCCAAGAGGCAAACTAGGCAGGATTCAAGGGAGGAACTGTATCTCTTCTGCTATGATCACCTCCAAATTTAAACACCTTTAAATCATACAGATTACACATACAGTCCTGGGAAAATCAGTAACACATCACTGGGTAAAGGCATTAATGGGTTTACCTGGAATTCGATCTGCTTATCTCTGAATATCCTTCAGATCAGATCAGATCAGATCAGATCAGTCGCTCAGTCGTGTCCGACTCTTTGCGACCCCATGAACTGCAGCACGCCAGGCCTCCCTGTCCATCACCAGCTCCCGGAGGTCACCCAGACTCACATCCATCGAGTCAGTGATGCCATCCAGCCATCTCATCCTCTGTCGTCCCCTTCTCCTCCTGCCCTCAATCCCTCCCAGCATCAGAGTCTTCTCCAATGAGTCAACTCTTCGCATGAGGTGGCCAAAATACTGGAGTTTCAGCTTTAGCATCATTCCTTCCAAAGAAATCCCAGGATTGATCTCCTTCAGAATGGACTGGTTGGATCTTCTTGCAGTCCAAGGGACTCTCAAGAGTCTTCTCCAACACCACAGTTCAAAAGCATCAATTCTTCGGCGCTCAGCCTTCTTCACAGTCCAGCTCTCACATCCATACATGACCACAGGAAAGACCATAGCCTTGACTAGGCGAACCTTTGTTGGTAAAGTAATGTCTCTGCTTTTGAATATACTGTCTAGGTTGGTCATAACTTTCCTTCCAAGGAGCAAGCGTCTTTTAATTTCATGGCTGCAGTCACCATCTGCAGTGATTTTGGAGCCCAGAAAAACAAAGTCTGACACTGTTTCCACTGTTTCCCCATCTATTTCCCATGCAGTGATGGGACCAGATGCCATGATCTTCGTTTTCTGAATGTTGAGCTTTAAGCCAACCTTTTCACTCTCCACTTTCACTTTCATCAAGAGGCTTTTTAGCCCCTCTTCACTTTCTGCCATAAGAGTCGTGTCATCTGCATATCTGAGGTTATTGATATTTCTCCCGGCAATCTTGATTCCAACTTGTGTTTCTTCCAGTCCAGCATTTCTCATGATGTACTCTGCATATAAGTTAAATAAACATGGTGACAATATGCAGCCTTGACGTACTCCTTTTCCTATTTGGAACCAGTCTGTTGTTCCATGACCAGTTCTAACTGTTGCTTCCTGACCTGCATACAGATTTCTTAAGAGGCAGATCAGGTGGTCTGGTATTCCCATCTCTTTCAGAATTTTCCATAGTTTATTGTGATCCACACAGTCAAAGGCTTTGGCATAGTCAATAAAGCAGAAATAGATGTTTTTCTGGAACTCTCTTGCTTTTTCCATGATCCAGCGGATGTTGGCAATTTGATCTGTGGTTCCTCTGCCTTTTCTAAAACCAGCTTGAACATCAGGAAGTTCACGGTTCACATATTGCTGAAGCCTGGCTTGGAGAATTTTGAGCATTACTTTACTAGCGTGTGAGATGAGTGCAATTGTTCGGTAGTTTGAGCATTCTTTGGCATTGCCTTTCTTTGGGATTGGGATGAAAACTGACCTTTTCCAATCTTGTGGCCACTGCTATTATATCTACTACTGTGGGCAGGAATCCCTCAGAAGAAATGGAGTGGCCATCATGGTCAACAAAAGAGTCCGAAATGCAGTACTTGGATGCAATCTCAAAAATGACAGAATGATTTCTGTTCTTTTCCAAGGCAAACCATTCAATGTCACAGTAATCCAAATCTATGCCCCAACCAGTAACCCCGAAGAAGCTGAAGTTGCAAGGTTCTATGAAGACCTACAAGACCTTTTAGAACTAACACCCAAAAAAGATGTCCTGAATATCCTTACACTTTTCTAAAAAAAAGATCACTTTCTATACAGAGGTGAACTACAATGGAGAACACCTTTTATTCATTCACTATCTAATCTTGCTGTCCCCAGGCCAGGTCCCTACTGAGGTGGGGCAGCGCATAGTTGAAGACTGCCTTTTCCTTTTCTTTTCTCTTGGTTGACAATTTATTCAGATAAGCTGTTCTAAATACATTTCTGGATTGTTTCAGTGTGGAGGAGAGAAACAGCCCATAAATGTCCACAGGGACATCTAGAATATGCAACATCTCTACCTACTCAAGAATAACCATGGTTTTTCTGCCTTCCCACTGGCCCTTCTAACTCCTCCCACAACCTAAAGCTTCTTGGCTGGATTAGAAAGCTCATTGTTTTGTTCACTTTTCCCTTTAGTGAAGGTCTTGTCTACACCTCTTGGCTACAGACAGAGAGAACAAAGGGTAGTCAGACCTATAGATTTCTGTACTTGACCTTTATGTGGTAAAGATGTTAGTGTCCAAAACTGCAATAAGAAAAAAGGAATGAGTTGCAAGAATGACAAACAGAACCTACAAAAGAAGGAAAAAAAAAAAACAGCCTGAAGTTCTTTGTTACCCAGTTTAGGATATAACAAAAAAAAAAAAAAAAAGGTGACTTCTCAAATAAGTAAAAGAATCCAGTGAGGACAGAAAATTCACTGAACAAGGAAACACCATCTGCATTTTTTTTACAGTTGCATGTTGGTGTTTTCCTGTTTTGATAAATGAGACACTGACTGATATACTTAGCCAAATATTCTGATCTGTCATCATTCTAAATATATGGGCCCATCTTTCAGCAAACAAATTAGCAGGTAATTATCACTGACTGCTCACCCTTCCCTGGAAGCTCTATAAATATAGAGTGATCATGACTGGCAGTGAGTTTAAAACTTAAAATACTACTAACTTCACTGGAGTCACAAAGCAAAATTCCAGAGTATCCATCAAAAGGAGAGTGTTAGGGAAAGTTTTGTGCATTGAAATTCTTCCAGGAGAGGGAAAATAAGGAGACATCTCCTTTATTTAATCATGGAGAAAAGAAGAAAGGGTCTCAGATGATCAATGACTCCAGTATTTTTTTTAAGTGGGTCCAAGTTAGGATGAGCCCCAATTTTGGGAAAACTGCAAACTGAAAGGAAAAACAGCCCACTCCCCCCCACTTCAAACCTCCCTACTAAGAGCAATGTTAGAGCATATAAGCTTCCAAATACAGTAAGAGCTGCAAAGCAAGCCACAGCCTTCAGGACTCAGAAATGACTCATGCCGTCTCCAAGATTCTGATTTAAACAATGACCAACTATTTTCTGAGGGCAAAAGGGGAGTAAAGTTCTTAAATCATTTAATTCTGCCAATTAGTTCCGCAACTATGGCGTTAAAGAACTATGGATATTTATCCACTGGAAGTGGATCAAAAAGTGGACTCTCTTAATGCCTATTAAATAGTGCTGATTTTCAAGCATCACTGACCAAGGTCAAATCTGAACCAATGTGAAAGCCTCCACTTCCCCATCACTAATCCCTTGAGCCATCCATTCTTCCAAAAGGCAAATGTTTTGTAGGAAGGGGAAGAAATACCACACAGTATGTGTAGGCACTTCATATGACTGCTTTCTATACTCAGCTCACATACCTACCATTTATCTAAGGTTAAAGAATGAAAACACCCTGGAAACTTCCAGAAGAGATATCACTACAATATTGACATGAACAGAGAATCAAATAACTAAGTGCTTTATTCCACATAAATTAGGTAAAATCTCAGTGGTATTGACTGACAATGTGTTTTTTTCTGGGTATGTAGCTTTCTTCCATCAATTCGAAAAATAAAAGGACACCCCCTTGACAGTGTGTTTCCAACTGACAAGATTATCTCCTGCAAGTGTTACTGCTGTTGTTCCATCACTAAATCCTGATTCTTTGTGACCCCATGGACTGCAGCATCCCAGGCTTCCCTGTCCCTCACTATCTCCCAGAGTTTTCTCAAATTCATGTCTATTCAGTCGGTGATGCTGTCTAACCATTTCATCCTCTGCTGCCCTCTTATCCTTTGGCCTTCAATCCTTCCCAGCATCAGGGTCTTTTCCAATCAGTCGGCTCTTTGCATCAGGTGCTTTTCACATCAGGAAGTGTGCTGTTGGTCAAACTGCACAATGGTCGAGTTTAGGTTCCGTTGAGTTATCAGCTACAGTTTAAAAAAAAATGGGGCTCAGGAGCTGGGAGAGATGAGTTTAAAACAAAAAGAAAAAAACCACTGTGAGTTGTTAGGCAACTGTGCCCTTGGTGGGGAAGAAGACCTGAGAATTAACTTACCAATTCATAGCCCAAAAGGGAAAGCTTCCAAAGTGCCCTAATTGACTCAAGAACTTAACCGTTCACCCTCTTTATGAAACAACTGCCCTAAAGACCACCCTGCCACCCTCCCAATCTAACACATACTACAATGTAACCTTCAACTTAATGTTATGCTGCTGCTGCTGCTGCTAAGTCTCTTCAGGCATGTCTGACTCTTAGCGACCCCATGGACTGCAGCCTACCAGGCTCCTCTGTCCATTGGATTTGCCAGGAAAGAGTACTGGAATGGGTTGCCATTGCCTTCTCCAATGTTATATTCCTACTGAAACAAAGCTAAGCATAGTCCAGTTTAATTGTTCACTTCTAATCATGTCTACTCACCAATTACGGCACCTTTTCAAGAATACTGAATATATTTGAAGTATATTTAAGCAAGTACATTCCAAGTCCCCCAAGAAAATACGATTGCATGCTACCTCTCCACTCTCCGGGAAGGAAAAGCTGTAGTGCCCAAAGAGCTGGTGTATCTAGTCACTACTGAAACTCCAAACAAAGCAAGGGGCTCCATCAGTCTTGGGCACATTCTAGTCTCTCCTGCATGAAAAGCTTTTTCCCGGTCTCTGCACTTCCCCCTCCAACTCAGGGAGGAGAAAAATCTTTCAAAAAATATGCCTTGGCCTCTGCCCTCCGTGGAGCTAATCACTTTCCCACTGTATTTTTATATGTCTCTTCTATATATCACAACATATCTTCTTTTTATTGTAATTGCCTGAACAGTATATGCTTCTAACCAATTCAAACATTACCTAGACATCTACAGTAAAAACAGGTCCACTCTCTCCTCCCTCCAACCTTTGCTAACCATTTGATATGTATCCTTCCAGGCCAGTGTCTATACTTAAACATGTACCTGTTTGTCAGTTTATATCTGTCACATCTTATAGATTATACACCCAGTAACATCTCCTACTTCCATTCCCCACCCAGAGCTGCCTTCAGGGACAAATAAGATGTTGACTTGGAATCCTGGTTCCAAAACTACTCAACAATTGCAAATTAATGAGAAAAATCAACTAACAGAATCACTAAGCTATGAAAAATTAAATACAGTGACCAGAAATAGCTACCTGAATATACTCTAAAGTATAAGAGGTACATGGGGGTGGAGGTAGAGGTGGGGGAGTAGAAACTGTGACAAATCACATTTTAAAAGTATATGTCACTGAGATATTTATGGGTTAAATGATGAGATGTCTAGGACTGAACTCAAAATAAATTCATTTAGAGAGAGGGAGGAAAAGAGGCTGGGTGATGGTACTGGTAACACAAGACTGTCTGTGAGTTAACGACTGTTGAGATTAAGCAGGCTTCCCAGGTGGCTCAGTGGTAAAGAATCCACTTTCCAATGCAGGAAACACAGGAGACTCAGGTTTGATCTCTGGGCCGGGAAAATCCCCTGGAGAAGGGAATGGCAACCCACTCCAGTATTCTTGCCTGGAAAATCCCATGGACAGAGGAGCCTAGGAGGCTACAGTCTATGGAGTCACAAGAGTCAGACATGACTGAGCAGCACACACATACACATATACACCAGCAGTGAATACTATTTTATACTACTCTCTCTGCTTTTCTGAAAATCTTTAAATTTCCAAAATAAAAACCAAGGGAGTGGGGCATGAAAGTATATATATCAGTTCAGTTCAGTTCAGTTGCCCAGTCGTGTCCGACTCTGCAACCCCATGAACTGCAGCACACCAGGCCTCCCTGTCCATCGACAACTCCCAGAGTTCACTCAGACTCACGTCTATCAAGTCAGTGATGCCATCTAATCATCTCATCCTCTGTCGTCCCCTTCTCCTCTTGCCCCCAATCCCTCCCAGCATCAGAGTCTTTTCCAATGAGTCAACTCTTCGCATGAGGTGGCCAAAGTACTGGAGTTTCAGCTTTAGCATCATTCCTTCCAAAGAAATCCCAGGGCTGATCTCCTTCACAATGGACTGGTTGGATCTCCTTGCAGTCCAAGGGACTCTCAAGAGTCTTTTCCAACACCACAGTTCAAAAGCATCAATTCTTCGGCGCTCAGCCTTCTTCACAGTCCAACTCTCACATCCATACACAACCACAGGAAAAACCATAGCTTTGACTAGACGGACCTTTGTTGGCAAAGTAATACTTTTGAATATGCTATCTAGGTTGGTCATAACTTTCCTTCCAAGGAGTAAGTGTCTTTTAATTTCATGGCTCCAATCACCATCTGCAGTGATTTTGGAGCCCCCAAAATAAAGTCTGACACTGTTTCCCCATCTATTTCCCATGAAGTGATGGGACCAGATGCCATGTACATACAGTCAAATACTAATGACCCCTCAGTGGAGAGATTCAGGATTATTTTATTTTCTTCTGTGAGCTTTTCACGGAGAAGGTAATGGCACCCCACTCCAGTACTCTTGCCTGGAGAATCCCAGGGACAGAGGAGCCTAGTGGGCTGCCGTCTATGGGGTCGCACAGAGTCGGACAACTGAAGCGACTTAGCAACAGCCGCAGCATGAGCTTTTCGACAAAAATATTATCACTTCTGTGTTCAGAAAGTAAATATTTACTGTTAGCTTGGTGATGATTGCTAAAATATTTCTGGTGAAGAATGATGCTCTTATCTAGATGCCTTTAGAAGTCACTGCTGTCACAGTAAACCAGGTTGTAGCAAGATTCAAATTTAAGAGAAATCCATTGTGCCCTGAGGCACACACACCCAGAAATCCACATAAAAAAAGTTTCAAGCAAGGATGTAACAAGTACAGAATGAAAAGAATCTGACAAAAATATCCTAACAGAAAGTAAAACAAATTAATTCCTTTTCCTGAAGGGCAATATCATCTTTTAAGAAGGCTTATTTTTCCCTTTCAGCTAAAGTTGATTGAGCCCTTGCTAGGTACAAATACCCTGACTGTACTTTCACCTAATCCTCATAATAACCCTGAGAGGAAGTTCGAGTATTACGTCCTTTTCAGAAATGAAGAAACTGAGATTCAGAGAGTTTAAACAGAGTGGAGATGGGAGTAGGGATTCCAACCAAGAATGTGATCACATCTTTGTCTTCAGGATGTCTGAGAGAAAAATAGGAAAGTCCCAGGTGGATAGAGAGAAATTAATCTACTTCAAAAAATTCCCAAAGTAAATAACCCAGAACCTGGACCCTGTTAGCATTTACATTCCTTCTGTCCATCCTCAAGACCAAGGGAAGAAAGTGAGTGTAAAAGGAATATATCAAGAAGAATTAAAAGTTTCATAAACTAACTCACAAGCTGATGATTACTACCTATAATAAAACTCCAATAATCTGGTGGCTCATTGGTAAAGAATCTGTCTGCAATGTAGGAGACGCAGGAGATGCAGGTTTGACCCCTGGGTCAGGAAGATCCTCTGGCATAGGAAATGGCACCCCACTCCAGAATTCTTGCCTGGAAAATTCCATGGACAGAGGAGCCTGGCAGGCTGCAGTCCCTGTGTCGCAAAGAGTCAGACACGATTGAGCATGCACACAAACCAGCGCTATGAGAAACTCAGGGATGCCCTCAGTGTTCAGAACTCCCAGTTACAGAGAGAGATTTGCAGTAAAGAGACATTTTCAAATCCCAGCTTTGCAGTTTACAAGCTCTATGACCCTAGGCATGCCATCACTTAGTCACTTCTGCTCTCACTTTTGGTCCCTATTAGTGGTATCAGCAGGACCTATTTATATGGTATTTATATGTAATGGTCAACCAGAGCAGCTAGCATTTGTGGGATGTTTATGTGCCTAGCAGTGTGTTATTCACAACCCCTTCTAAAGAAACCACTGTCATTCCCATTTTACTAAAAGTGAACCTCAGGGAAGCCGGGTAACTTGCTCAAAATGACCGCTAATAAGCAAAAACTGTCTTTTAGACCCCGAAAGTCCCCAGGAGCTGGATATAGCATGCATCAAGACACAGTGATGATCCTTGAAAAATAGGCTCACTCACTCAATGCAAGTCATAAGTCCAACCCGCAGAGCAAGCATCTGTGCTCCCAAATTAACACCCAAACAAAATGGTTACCAAGATACCTTAAGACTTTTCAAAGTTTAAAGATGTTAGGAAGATTATAGAGTAGATTTCCTAAAACCTATTTAAAACTTGGATCTTATGAAAGATACACAAGCTGATGATAACAACCTATAATAAAACTTTAGTAGATTGGTGCCATGGGAAACACCAGTGGCGTCCTTGGTATTCAGAACACCCATTTCAGAAAGAGATTTGGAGTAGGGAGACAATTTCAAATCTCAGCTTTGCAGTTTACAAGCTCCATGACCCTAGGCATGTCATCATTTAGCCACTACCAATCTCACTTTAGGTCCCTATTAGCAGCCATAACAATACCTATTTATATGTAAAGCGCCTAACTCAGGGCTTGGCTCTAAACACTGAGCAGAGGCTCACTAAAGGTTTCATCCCCACATAAAGCACTGTGGCCAATACCAGCCAGCATTCTTCCTCCTCAGTAACCCCAAGGGGAAAATGAACCCTCAGCTCCCCATTTGTGGATCAAAGTAATACCCCCAGCTGGCCCAAACTACCGCCCTTGCCCTCTCATAACACAATAACATCTTTATTGTAAAGATCCTCAAATTGTGGGGATTTAGTTCAGTAACTCTCTTATTTTGCAATACTATAATTTTACTTTATTGGACTTTCAGATGAGCTTTGTTTGGCATTTGATTATTTCAGAGCCAACTTCCCACTTAAAATTCTAGACCTTGGCTTTGATAATAGAATATGAAAAATGCCAGGACATTATATCTGTCCAAGGGACAAAAACTCTGCAAGCAGCCAGAGATTGTTGTATTTGTTTATACAGTGACAACAGTCAGAATTCCAAAGAATCAAGTCATAGAATCTTAATTTTCTTCCTTACTAGCTAATTCTGCCTTATTAGCTTGGTAGTCATAAAAAAGCTACAGAGTACTCACACTCAGAGTATTTTGCTTTTTAAATTTTGTATTTTGTTATCCTAATGCTTAGAGTAAAATTAATAAGGCTAACCACTGCATTTTCAAACAAACATATAAAAAGGATCTCTCCTACATCTATTACTGTTTTAACAATATTTCAAGCTAATTACTTCAAACTACTTTCGTTTAAGATTTTGGGAATGTCTATGACAACAAAACAGATTTAGATATATGCATATTTATGACATGAGGGCAAAAGGAATTCTGAATCTCTTTCTTAGTTTGTTGTTTTTGTCAATGTGATACAGAAATTAAACATTTAAATAAAAATTTAAATCCAAAGGCCTGCTTTAATGAACATCACTTTAAAAAAAATTAAAAGATTAAGTCTCAAATTAGTTGACAATTCTGGGAATTCCTCACAATACAGACTGTTCTCCTTCAAAGAACAACCCCTTCCCCCAAGAAACCTACTGCTCTAAATCCAGACCCAACAAATTCCATACTTTTTAATTCTTTCGACTCTCACTTCCCAGTTAGAAAAGGCAGGGTTAAGGACTAAACAGACTCTGACCTTTAAGTGTAACTTGAAAAAGCCATTGCCTGAAGATGAGTCATACAGAGACTTTGTAAACTAACTACACAATTGCTAGACTGTATTACATACAAAGAAGCTGGGAGGAAAACTACTCACTGAAAATAGAACTACATGCCTTTGTAGTACAGAAACACGCTCAGTCACACAAACAAAACCAGGACCACCACTCATACACACATACACATCACCCCTTAACCAACAAAGATGTATTTTCATACAGTGCCATTTAACTTTGTAAAGCAATGTTTTATTCAAGTCTTATGAACTCAGGTGAGCTTACAACTTCTAGATTTCTCATTCAACTTATTAGCTTCAGAAACAAAGAAAATTTCTGACCTACTTCTTTATTATCTGAAAGAAAATTAAAATAAGAAAACTTCTTCTCGCTCAAAGTGTTTTCTCCATGAATAGATACCATCTCTCTTTTTAAAAAGTATACACTTACATACAAAAAGAAGTACCTCCAGGCTGCTGTCTAAAGAAAGCTTTTGGTTTGTTCTCCTGTTGATCTTTTCATGTTGCCCACAAGTTTGAAAACTAGGTCAGAGTCAAAAAGGATTTTTTAAAAACTACAGAAATATGATACACAGAACACCACTAAAATGGAAACAGCAAAGGGCCTAGAAAAGAAGCTAGAAGAAATTCAAATAACTTTAAATTTTTAAGCTAGATAAAAATACAGTTGCAATAAGCTAAATGCTATCTGAAATATAAACTGTACACTCTGACACAATTTGAGAGGGCTAAACCAAGCAGGTTAGATATATTTCCACCATGTGTCCCCTTGGTAACCTGGAATCAAGTTGCTGTGCTGTGCTTGGTCACTCAGTCGTGTTCGACTCTGTGAGACCCCATAGACTGCAGCCTGCCAGGCTCCTCCATTCATGGGGATTCTCCAGGCAAGAATACAGGAGTGGGTTGCCATGCGCTCCTCCAGAATCAAGTTGCTACATCCAAAGTATTTTTGAAAAATGAGCTAGAGTAACAATAATCATAGTAGTATTTAATGAACTATTCTATGCATGATACCAATCATCTATCTAGTTTAATCCTCCCCAAAACATCGAACTATACATTTTCTCATTTCACAGGAGAGAAAACTAAGATACAGAGGCCAAAGGACAAAATTTTTTGCCTTTTGCTTTTCTATTTTAAACCTCATGCGAAGAGTTGACTCACTGGAGAAGACTCTGATGCTGGGAGGGATTGGGGGCAGGAGGAGAAGGGGACGACAGAGGATGAGATGGCTGGATGGCATCACTGACTCGATGAATGTGAGTCTGAGTGACCTCCGAGAGCTGGTGATGGACAGGGAGGCCTGGCGTGCTGCAGTTCATGGGGTCGCAAAGAGTCAGACACGACTGAGTGACTGATCTGATCTGATCTGATGGGTAGGAAGAACTGGTGACTGGCAATCCCTTTAAAGAATATGGATTCATTTAATGTCAAACTGAAAATCAAAATCACCTGGAGGGTTTGTTAAAACACAGATTTCCATGTGCTGAGTACCACTTCCAGGGTCTAAGATTCAATAGGTTTGAGGTGGAGCCCAAGAATTTGCACTTCTAACAAGTTCCCAGGTGATGCTGCTGCTGGAGATCCCATATAGAGACCCACTGTTTATACTAATCACAGTGAGATACGCTCAATATTTAGAGATGCAATAAGTGAAAGTGAAAGTCGCGTCCGACTCTTTCTGACCTCATAGACTATACAGTCCATGGAATTCTCCAGGCCAGAATACTGGAGTGGGTAGCTTTTCCCTTCTCCAGGGATCGAACGCAGGTCTCCCACATTACAGGCAGATTCTTTACCAGCTGAGTCACAAGGGAAGCCCAAGAATACTGAGTGGGTAGCCTATCCCTTCTCCAGAGGATCTTCCTGACCTAGGAATTGAACCGGGGTCTCCTGTACTGCAGGCACATTCTTTACCAACTGAGCTATCAGGGAAGACCAGAGATGCAATAAAAGAATGATAAATTGGGTATAACTGAACCTAATTCCAGTGTCTGAATTTTCAAATTATTTGATTTATATACATTTTGAAGAACAAGTGTTCTGTGAGAAGTTGCTATAGTATAAAGTATAGTATTTTCAACCAGGATTAATTCTGTAACACGGCCCAATGTCTATTATCTTGACCCATAATAATCCCATGGAAACATAACTCTTTCTTCTTGTCTGTTCCAAAATTACATTCCGCTCCTTATAGTGATTTATCCCCATATTTGATATATCTAATAATCCCAGTTAGAATAACAGTAGGGCAAAAATTTCAATGTACTCTCTCCTCTTTCATATTTTAAAGATCTTGAATGTTCAGACATATGAAAACATCACAAAGTAGGATAGAATACTAACATAAATATTTGGACAACACTGATATATTTATGTAGAATCGAACTCTCAGATTTTCAAATTACAGAATAATCAATTTTGGTCTAGGACTATTACCACTTATCCATAACTTTCCAGAAGTTATGGACATGGAGAAATGATCTCAAGAAAAAAATACATATATACTCAATATCTTAAAGTAACCTATAATGGAAAAGAATCTGAAAAAGTTCATGTTTGTGTGTGCAACTGAATCATTTTGCTGTACACTTGAAACTAACACAACATTGTAAACTAACTACACTTCAATTTCACTCATTGAAATTATCTCTGCAAGACACATAGCCCCAGGTTCAGTGGAGATTTCCATTGGTCCATCTTTGACTTCTGTATCAAGAAGTTAATAACCACTTAGGCAACTACTACACACTTGTTCATTCACATTATTCTAGCCCCTGGATTGCACAACATAGAACAAGAGAAGACCACGCTGCCAGAGCTTCTGCCATACACAACGAGGCAGATCTGAAAGGAAGAGGGAGCGCTATCAGGCAGGGCTGTGCTTCTAAGGCTGAGGTCCTGGTGTTCAGCCCCCAGGTGCAAAGCCAACAGCCAACAGCCACACCCTTTTGCCAGCTTAGGTTATGAGGTCCTGAATGCAGCTGCTGTAATATGGGAGGCTCCTTGCCTGCTCAGCTTTTTTATAACAGCCCAGGTTGCAGTTTCCCTGGCTAACCAGTCTAACAATGTTATTCTGAGAGTCTTTCTTAGAAATTCAACCCAGAGCCTGCTCTTCCAGCTCCTCCAAGATTCAAGAAGGACCTAATATCCTATACTAAATCCCTCCCTGCTGAACCTGGCTGGAGTGTGTGATTTCAACAGGTTTCAACAGGTCAATGCCACTAAACAGAAATGGATTCCTTTCAACTTCTTATCACTTGTGAAAGGAAATGCTCCATAGCAAGGGGAATGAGTAGAATTTAGCACAAGGGAAGAGACAGACAGCACTCTGGAAGATCTGGATTCTACCCCAGACTCTGGCACTGATGTTCACTAAGTAGGAATTTAAGAACTGCTGCTGCTGCTGCTAAGTCGCTTCAGTCGTGTCCGACTCTGTGCGACCCCATAGACGGCAGCCCACCAGGCTCCCCCGTCCTTGGGATTCTCCAGGCAAGAATACTGGAGTGGGTTGCCTTTTCCTTCTCCAGTGCATGAAAGTGAAAAGTGAAAGTGAAGTCGCTCAGTTGTGTGGACTCTTAGCGACCCCATGGACTGCAGCCCATCAGGCTCCTCCGTCCATGGGATTTTCCAGGCAAGAGTACTGGGGTGGGGTGCCATTGCCTTCCCCGTAAGAACTGCTAGATGGATTAAAAATAAATCTAGGCAAATCATGCCTTCCCTCAGTATGTGTTCTGAATATTTATAAGAGCATAATGAAAAAGAGGTGATTGATTAACAATCTGATTCATTATCTGAAAATGGGAAACCTATCAAAGAGAGAATGACAGATAAAGAAAACTATGCTATTCAATACAGCAGCCACCAGCCACACGTGGCCATGGAGCATTAGCAATGTGACTAAGTGCAAATGAGGAACTGCATTTTTTATTTTACTTCTTAATTAATTTAAAATTTTTAAATATAACTGATCAATAACCAGAAAATTTGAAAATATTTGGAACAATTCAAGTATATGAATCTGCTTTTAAAAAAAAAAATTATTTACTTATTTATTTGGCAGTGCTGTGTCTTACTTACAATATAGGGGATCTTTAGTTGTGGAATGTGCGACCTAGTTCCCCAATCAGGAATCAAACCTGAACCCCCTGCACTGGGAGTATGGAATCTTAGCCATTGGACCACCAGGGTAGTACCAAGAATCTACCTTTTCAACTGCATATTTTATGAAATCTAAACACAAGCCAGACTTTGAAGACTCAGTACAAAAAAATGTAAAACACTTTAGTGATTGTTTATATTGATTACATATTGAATGATAACATTTTGGATATATTCAGTTCAGTTTAGTTGCTCAGTCATGTCTGATTCTTTGCAATCCCATGGACTGCAGCACATCAGGCCTCCCTGTCCATCACCAACTCCTGGAGCTTGCTCAAACTCATGTCCATCAAGTTGGTGATGCCATCCAACCATCTCATCCTCTGCTGTCCCCTTCCCCTCCTGCTTTCAGTCTTTCCCAGCATCAGGGTCTTTTCCAGTGAGTCAGTTCTTCACATCAGGTGGCCAAAGTATTGGAGCTCAGCTTCAGCATCAGTTCTTCCAATGAATATTCAAGACTGATTTCCTATAGGATTGACTGGTTGGATCTCCTTGCTGTCCAAGGGACTCTCAAGAGTCTTTTTCAACACCACAGTTCAAAAGCATCAGTTCTTCAGGGCTCAGCTTTCTTTATGGTCCAGCTCTCACATCCATACATGACTATTGAAAAAAACATAGCTTTGACTAGACAGACCTTTGTTGGCAAAGTAATGTCTCTGCTTTTTAATATGCTGTCTAGGTTGGTTACAACTTTCCTTCCAGGAGTAAGCATCTTTTAATTTCATGGCTGCAATCACCATCTGCAGTGATTTTGGAGCCCCCAAAATCAAGTCTGCCACTGTTTCCCCATCTATTTCCCATGAAGTGATGGGACCAGATGTCCTGATCTTAGTCTCCTGAAAGTTGAACTTTAAGCCAACTTTTTCACTCTCCTCTTTCATTTTCATCAAGAGGCTTTTTAGTTCCTCTCCACTTTCTGCCATAAGGGTGGTGCCATCTGCATATCTGAGATTATTAATATTTCTCCTGGTAATCTTGATTCCAGCTTGTGCTTCATCCAGCTTGGCATTTCTCATGATGTACTCTGCATATAAGTTAAATAAACAGGGTGACGATATACACCCTTGACGTACTCCTTTCCTAATTTGGAACCAGTCTGTTGTTCCATGTCCAGTTCTAACTGTTTCTTCTTGACCTGCCTACAGATTTCTCAGGAGGCAGGTCAGGTAGTCTGGTATTCCCATCTCTTTCAGAATTTTCCACAGTTGTTGTGATCCACACAGTCAAAGGCTTTGGCATAGTCAATAAAGCAGAAGTAGATGTTTTTTTCTGGAACTCTCTTGCTTTTTTGATGATCCAACAGATGTTGGCAATTTGATCTCTGGTTCTTAAACAAATTATATTGTTAAAATTAACTTTACTTGCTTCTATTTTTTTTAATATGACGACTAGAAAACTTAAAATTACAACCATGGCTTGCCTTCTATTTCTACTGGACAGTGCTACCTTAAGAGTTGTAAAACATTTAACAGTTTTTGAAAACAGGGTTAAGAATAAGGATAAATCAAATCAACATCACAGAGGAACAAGGGAAACATGCTTTTATAAAGAGCCATGACAAGACTTAAAAAGCATCTCTCCAAAAAAAGAAAATACAGAAAAAAAATTTTTAATAACAAATGAAATTTTTAAAAACTGAAAAACAAAACAGCATCACTCCAAATTAAATATTTAAGTATTCTAGTAATTTACTCACAAGAATTCTGACCTATGCAGTAACATATACAAATCTTTTTAAAAAAAAATTTAGCAGGAAGCTGGTAAGAGCCATTATGGGGGTACACAAAGTCAATATCCCACAAAATAGCAAAGTATGAAAGGTATGAGGAAATGTAGACTTGTGGTTAGAGTGAAAGAGCTCTGTCTTCTAACCCTACCCTTTTTACCTAGGACTAAGTCCAAAATCAGGTTAGGGACACAGAGGGAAGACCAGACAGGACACAGAAATACTGTAAGTGTGAAGCAGGCCTCCTGCCTGTTGACCTATAGCAGTCAGTATGGGACACGTGGGGAGGGAAAAGGATGGGCCGATGGCTTTATTTTCTGCAGGCAAGGAGCAGGTATCGGGTGGATCCACCTTACAAGCAAGCCCCAGATAGCTTTCTCTAAGTACAACTAATTAAATCTCACCAGACGTGTGAGGTAAATAGGGAGCAAAGCAGTCCTCAGTCATACTAATGAGGCCCCAAAAAAGCAAGCCCTTGCTTGTTGTCACCTTAGTGAGACCCAAGTGCTCTGGCGTAGCGACCACAGTCTCACAATAGAAAGAGACTACCCATCTCAGTCATGGACGGGCACACAATGCCACCCACCTCCTTCTTCGCTCTCTTTCTTCCCTGTGAACATTTAGTAAGTCCTTAAAACAAACAGAAAGGTCACATCTCTTCTCTCCATTGATGGAAGTTAACCAAAGTAAATCCATTGCATAACTAGACAGAGACAAGAGTTACATCTAACACCTTGCCTTGAGTAAGATTTATTTTTTTTCATGTTGAACTGGAAAAAAAAAAAAGTTTTATTAAACCAATCTCTTGACAGATACTGTTCCACAGACACACTGGCACTCTTTTCAGTCCTGAATAAAATTCAGATTGGGACCCACCACTGGTAAGCTACAAACTTTCATAAGTTAAGTTCTTAGGCTCTCTTAGGACAGCTTTTTAATCCACTTACTTTCAGCAGTTTTATCCAGAAACTCAGTATATAATAAGTCCGAGAGGAGACCAAGGTTTCAGTCAAATGCAATCATGGATGGAATGACTTAAAATACCTTGTACCAGCTGACCCCCAAATGATGCAGGTTTGAACTGTGTGCCTGCTTTATAACAGATACTTTTTCAATATCACAATCTGTGGTTGGCTGAACCCGATGATGCTGAGGAACCAACTATAAAGTATATGTGGACTGATCCCCACAGTGTTCATGGGTCAATTGTAGTTTTCCATTCAGATAGGCGAGCCTTACCAATGTTTCCCTTTTGCACCCCCTCCCCAAACATGCCCAGGTAGCACCCAGAAATAAAGCAGTCAATGCTCATTTTTATTTAAAATAGCTGCCATATCAGACACAGCATTCTAATCATATTATATCAGAGTGCTGAAAGAGACAGCACCCCTCCCTCTAGTTTGAGGGATTAGACTAGACCTACAACAACTAACAGCAACTCACTCCAGTACTCTTGCCTGGAAAATCCCATGGACAGAGGAGCTGAATAGGTTACAGTCCATGGGGTCGCCAAGAGTCGGACACAACAAGAGTTGACTTCACTTTCACTTTCATAACAACTAACCCCAGGGCCAGCCTGCCTAACCACCCAAAAAGAAAAGCTTCTGTCACCAGACTTTATTTTTAAATATACACTATATTCCAAACAAGCTATGCTACGTAGCATTTGTTTATTCACAGGAGAGGACAGTGCCAAATTTCAATTCAAGATTATCATAGACACACCCAATACTTTTTGGTGCTTTTTAAATTCAAGTTATCAATAGACTCATTTATGACTTAGGGTTGATGGACAAACCTTTCAAGATGATGTTTCATTTCAGAGGATAGTTGAACTCAATCCCTGACTTAAATGTAGTAAACCTCGACAATTCAGACGCTGCTGTTTCTCAAGTTCTTTGATATTAAAGTGAGACGGAGAAGTTAATGTTTACCTTAGCAGTATCAACGTGAAGTGGTAGTGGGGGAGATTTTTAAGCAAAAGAATTACATAAACAAAATTAAAGAGGTGTTAAACAAATTCTTTTCATTCCCTTTAGAAGTTCCATTTACATACACACAGTGTAAACAGCAGCCACAGTAGAGCTTTGATCTGCTAATTACAAAACATTTTTATCGGTTCATCAAATCAGGAGTTCTAAGAGGCCACTTTAATGATTAAAAGAGCAACCTGAAGAAGTCTTCTCTGCTGCTGCTGCTAAGTCGCATCAGTCGTGTCCGACTCTGTGCGACCCCAGAGACGGCAGCCCACCAGGCTCCCCCGTCCCTGGGATTCTCCAGGCAAGAACACTGGAGTGAGTTGCCATTTCCTTCTCCAATGCATGACAGTGAAAAGTGAAAGTGAAGTTGCCCAGTCATGTCCGACTCTTAGTGATCCCATGGACTGCAGCCTACCAGGCTCCTCCGTCCATGGGATTTTCCAGGCAAGAGTACTGGAGTGGGGTGCCACTGCCTTCTCCAAGAAGTCTTCTCTAACTCACACTAAAAATTCTCTTAGAGAAAAAAATTATTTTTCAACAAAAAGAGGCTAAGCAATTCACCTTTAACTCTTGGGGTGGTTGGCTCTATTCTAACAGGCAAGTCTCAAACCAAGGTTCAGGAACAAGGACCACTGATTAAAATGCTCAAGCTCTTAGGGCCCTGGCTAAGAGATACTCAGTCCCTAAAGCTCCTTAACCTGATCTACTACCCACTCAATGACTGGGAAATACTATACAATTTTATCAAGTGCCAGGAAAACATTTCACATCCAATATTTCTTCACAGATCTAAGCCTTCAGTTTGGTAAGAGAAATACTATCACCTTTGGTTCTTTCTATAAATAATAAAAAACAACAGAAACGCATTTGAGAAATGCCAATGAGTTGCTGAAAGACAGTAAATCCCTTCCAGTTGGAAGATACCTCAATTTTTCTCTTTTGTTTTTCTCTTGCTTTTAAAGCAACGGAACAGAGTCTTGTATCTGATACTCAATTGGTGAAAAAAATTTTTTGAATGCTTTTAATTACCTTAATTTCAATCCTCTATAAAATTAATAAACTGTTCATTTTAGAGCAGTTTTAGGTTTATAATTTTAAAATGAGCAGAAAATACAGAGAGTTCCCATATATTCCCTTATTCATCTCACTTCACCCCACTACATTCCTATTTTAAGCATCTTGCACCGGTGTGAGACATTCGTTGCTATGGACTGCACCAAAACTAAAGTTTATCGTTTACATTAGTGGTCACTCTCCATGTGATAATTCAACCAGTTTTGACAAATGCATGATGCTTTCTATCCACCATTACAATATCATACAGAACCATTTACTCTCCTAAAAATTCCCTGTGTTCCACTTATTCATCATCCCCTCCCTTCCCACAGAACCCCTGGCAACCACTGATTTTTTCACTGCCTCCAAAGCTCTGCCTTTTCCAGAAGGTCACAGAGTTGGAAGGAAACAATATGTGAGCTTTTCAGACTGACTTCTTTCACTTAGTAATATGCATTCAAGATTCTTCCATATTTTTTTGTGGCTTGATAGTTCATTTATTACTGAATAACATTTCAACGTATGAATGGACTCTAGTTTGTTTACCCATTCACCTATTGAAGAACATCTTGGCTGCTTCCAATTTGGGGCAATTATGAATAAAGGCTGTTATAAACATCCATATGTAGGTTTTTCTGTGTGGACCTAAGTTTTCAACTCATCTGAGTAAAAACTTAGGAACACAACTGCTGAAGGGTATAGTGTATTAGTGTATTATTAGTCTGCTTGGGCTGCTGTAACAAAATACTATGAACTGGGTGACTTAAACAATGGAGATTCACTTCTCAGTTATGGAGATTAAAATGTCCAATATCAAGGTGCCAGCTCATTAAATTTCTACTGAGAGCTCTCTTTCTGGCTGGCAGATAGTTATTAGATCCTCACGTGACTGAGGTGTGGAACACTGGGGAGGAGAGCTCTAGTCTCTCCTTATAAGGATATTAATACCATCAGATCAGGGTCTCACGCTTACTATCTCATTTAACCTTCAGTTCAGTTCAGTCACTCAGTCATGTCCGACTCTTTGCGACCCAATGAATCACAGCATACCAGGCCTCCCTGTCCATCACCAACTCCCGGAGTTTACTCAAACTCATGTCCATCGAGTCGGTGATGCCATCCATCCATCTCATACTCTGTTGTCCCCTTCTCCTCCTGACCCCAATCCCTCCCAGCATCAGGGTCTTTCCCAATGAGTCAACACTTCACATGAGGTGGCCAAAGTACTGGAGTTTCAGCTTTAGCATCAGTCCTTCCAATGAAGACCCAGGACTGGTATCCTTTAGAATGGACTGGTTGGATCTCCTTGCAGTTCAAGGGACTCTCAAGAGTCTTCTCCAACACCACAGTTCAAAAGCATCAATTCTTCAGCACTCAGCTTTCTTCACAGTCCAACTCTAACATCCATACATGACCACTGGAAAAACCATAGCCTTGACTAGACAGATCTTTGTTGGCAAAGTAATGTCTCTGCTTTTGAATATGCTATCTAGGTTGGCCATAACTTTTCTTTCAAGGATAAGCGTCTTTTAATTTCATGGCTGCAATCACCATCTACATTGATTCTGGAGCCCCCAAAAATAAAGTCTGACACTGTTTCCACTGTTTCCCCATCGATTTCCCATGAAGTGATGGGACCAGATGCCATGAGCTTCTGAATGTTGAGCTTTAAGCCAACTTTTTCACTCTCCTCTTTCACTTTCATCAAGAGGCTTTTTAGTTCCTCTTCACTTTCTGCCATAAGAGTGGTGTCATCGGCATCTGAGGTTACTGATATTTCTCCCGGCAATCTTGACTCCAGCTTGTGCTTCTTCCAGCCCAGAGTTTCTCATGATATACTCTGCATATAAGTTAAATAAGCAGGGTGACAATAGACAGCCTTGACATACTCCTTTTCCTATTTGTAACCAGTCTGTTGTTCCATGTCCAGTTCTAACTGTAGCTTCCTGACCTCCATATAGGTTTCTCAAGAGGCAGGTCAGGTGGTCTGGAATTCCCATCTCTTTCAGAATTTTCCACAGTTTATTGTGATCCACACAGTCAAAGGCTTTGGCATAGTCAATAAAGCAGAAATAGATGTTTTTCTGGAACTCTCTTGCTTAATTTAACCTTACTTACCTCCATAAAGGCTCTATCTCCAAATGCAGTCACATTGAGGTTTTGATATACAAACCTGAAGGGGATTCAAACATTCAGTCCGTAATACATGTTAAGAGTACATTTAGCTTGGTAAGAAATTTCCAAATTGATCTTCAAAGTGTCTGTAACATTTTATACCAGCAATGGATAAGAGTTCCTATTGCTCCACATCCTTGTTAGCATTTGGTGTTGTCAGGGTTTTAGATCTTAGCCATTCTAATAGATGGGAAGTAGTATTTCATGTTGTTTTAATTTGAAATGTTCTAATAACACATGATGTGGAGCCTCATTTCATATGCTTATTTGCCATCTGTATATTTTCTTTGGTGAGGTGTCTGCAACATATTCTATTCACTATTCTAAATGTATGTTTTCTAAAGTATGATCCTACAGGCACCTTAGGGCTTCCCTGGTGGCTCAGCTGGTAAAGAATCTGCCTATAATGTGGGAGACCTGGGTTCGACCACTGGGTTGGGAAGATCCTCTCGAGGAGGGCATGGATATCCACTCCAGTATTCTGGCCTGGACAATTCCAGGGACTATATAGTCCATGGGGTCGCAAAGAGTTGGACACACTGAGCAACTTTGACTTCTAGAGTGGGATCACCTGGGCTGCCTGCGAGAGACGAAAAAGCTTGGGCCCCATCCAACACTAACATAGGGACTCTTCTTGGGTTTCCCTGGTAACTCAGTGGTAAAGAATCCACCTGCCAATGCAGCAGACTTGGGTTCAACCCCTGGGTCAGACAGATCCCCTGGATGAGGAAATGGCAACTTACTTCAGTATTCTTACCTGGTATATCCCATGGACAGAGTAGCCTGGCAGGCTACAGCCCATGGGGTCACAAAAGAGTCGGACACGACTCAGCGACTAAACAAAGATTTTCTTAATACATTCAAGAGAGAAACATTAAAGGGACAGATACACAGTGGGAGACAGGAGAGGACACTTATTAAGAATCACCAATGGGTAGCCTCACTCTTACTGGACTGACTTGTTAGAGACCTGCATCCTTATCTTTTCCTCACTGGAAGCTGACAAATTCTTTCAAAAAGAATAAATATAATATGGATGAGTATTCTGCCATGATCAGGAAGTCAAGGTTACTCAGTGATGAAAAAAGGGGGTCAAAATAGGAATTGAGTTGTTTGACCTCAATCCCCCAGGAAAATCACTGGAAGCAGGGTGAGGGGTGGTGGGGTGAGGTGGGGGGAAACAACTGGTTCTACTCCTTCAAAATAAGCTAAACCAACCTGCCAAGAAAGAGAAGAGGCAGAAGCTGGGCATGCAGCTGGGAAGCTGAGATAAGCAAAATACCATGGAAGCAAATTATTCAAACTATGACAGGTCACAAATCAAACTCATTTTTAAAGCCCCTAATAAGCCTCAAAGAGTTTTGGGTTTTGTTTTGTTTTGTTTTTTACTTCTTTCCTTCCAAGGAAGGAGAGGAAGGAAGGGAGAAAGAGTAGTGAAGCTGTCCTTACTGGTGAGGACAGGAAAAGAAACAGTTGCCCCTTTTCTAAGAAATGGGGGCAGGGAACAGAAAAAGAAAAGCAATAATGTAAGAGAATAAAAACTATTGCTAGCATAATATTCTTTTCTTATCTATATTCTACATACTTTATTTAGATTTTTAAGTTTGAAATGAAACCTCCAATCTGTTTTTAAGCCAAAAGCATGATTCTTTCCTGAGTAGTAAATCTGATTAATTTTCTCCAAACTTTCTAGGTAGTAGCCAGCTGATTCTTCAATAAAATGTCAAGTACAAAATAAAAGCCATATACTTGTGGCAGATCCATCTTGATGTATGGCAAAAGCAATACAATATTGTAAAGTTAAGCAAAATAAAATTTAATTAAAAATAAATAAATAAAAGCCATGATTTTGCAGTTTCCAGTAATAATATACTAATTTCTCTTAAGTATTTTAAACAAAAGTTGACTTATTTATAGTTGAAAATTTACATACTGTCTTTTAATCTCAACAGTAAAAGTTGGTAATTACTGCACATTTGCAATAGATAAGCAACTGGCGAAAAATTATTCCCCAATAGGTTCATATCTACAAAGAAAACTTGTTTAAAAAACCAATAAGATACAAAATAAATTAAAATGATTTTCTTTCATGGCTAAAACACTAAGCTATAATCAACTGTAAATCAGACTATTTACTCTAAACATTCTTTTGGTAATGGCAAATAGTAATAAATTTCTTAACATCACTGATTTATTAGCATTTTACCATTTACAACACATTCTTATGCATAATTTCTTTTTTACTGGATCCCATTATCACTATTCTGAGTGAAGTGGAGATAGCTGGTCTACCTATCCTCATTCTACATAAAAGAAAGCAGTCTCTTGGAGATTAGGGAAGCTTTCTCAGTACATAGCTTTGAGCACACAGTGAAGCCAGAATTCAAACCCAGAACTCCATCTCCAAGACAAAGAAGCCCCCTACTCTTTCCATTTTGCAACACTATGATAATGTTTAAATTATAAGACACAAAGAAAAAGTCCATAATGTAGTTTTAGAGTATATTGGGAAATCTTTTTTTAAAAAGAATTTGAAGATTGTGCTCATAAGCTTTGTATCTCTCAAATTCCTTCTGTAATATTAATAGCACTAATATTTCAGACCATGGTGTTAACCAATGATTTCTAGGCAGCCCTCTATATTGCAAGTTATCTGCCAGCACAAGACATCCTGCAGGTAATGAACAGCCTGTTTGCAGAGTCATCTATGTCAGTTGTTGAAAGCTGGCAAATCTCTGTCTCCCTTTCTTTTCACCAAGCATTCTAACCTAATAAGCCTCCACAGCTGCTACATCCATTTCAATGGGCAACAAAAACTCCCTTCAAACTTGTAAACACCCAAGAAGGCAGGATGGACAAAAATGGCAGTTATGTCCTAGGAATTTCAAATCTCCTTTTACATTAGTGCTAAGTAAGGACAGTCCCTACACTTGTTTGCTATCCCGACACTAAAAAAGAAGAAGAAGAATACAGGAGACATTTAATTACATTAACCATCACCACCCCCACACCCAAAATATATCTATTCTAGTGAAATACAAAATAATATCAACATTTCGAAGACGAGTTTCAAGGGGTTTATAAATCCATATTACTTTCAAATAATGTTGGCACTTTAGTAAATGTAGTGGCACTTTTCAACTTGTTGGACCTCTTTTTCAAATCTGGTGTATTGTTCTTCCTAATTTATTGATTTTTTTTTTTTTCCTAACTTACCAGGGCAGGGCTCTGAAGAAGATGAGTGAAGTGGCTCCCCCTACTCCACAGTGGAGGTGCTCCAATTCAGAATCATCAAGGAGCTTGCTTAAAATGCAGCTCCCCAGACTGCACTGGAAAAGGTTCTAAGTCAAGTCAACATGACCAGGAGAGTGTCCAGGAAGCAACATTTTAAGTTGATTCCAGTGCAGGTGGTGATCTGACAAGTGTGTCCAGCAGATGCTGCCACAAAAGGACTCACCCTGGCCCACAGGACAAACTTATAAACAGACATTTTTAAACAACATGAGAGTACTGAAGGCCATAAAAAGGAAACGGACTCCAGGTGAGGCACCAAGGGCATTCCAAATTAAGGGCGGACAACTTACTTACACAAAGGAATGAAATACTGAAAGGTTTGGGGAACAAAGAATCATCTAAAAATTAACCAACGTCCAAACAGTGGACTCAGCCTCTGAGGAGTATCTTGCCCTGTAAAATTTTTCACAGAAAAAGGTTTTTAAGACATAGGTGTTTAAGCAAGGAAGTGAATGATTGGATGTATATTAAATGTGAAGGACAGTTTCTAAGGAAGATTCAGCTGAGAGCAGGAAAATGACTTCTCCAATGGAACAGAAAGGAAGAGCATTTTTTAAAGAGATACTACAGAAACAGAATAAATGGAAACTGGTGAGCTACCAATCCTATTACCATATTTCTACTCCCAACTGAAACCAATGAAGACCTACTTCAGAGAGAAAACAGGGTGAGTTCACAGATGGACATTTTAGCTATTCCAATCACATATCTCAGTAACGCCAACTGGAAGATGAGAAATTGGATTTTAAAGCTCACAATCCATCTTCACTTTAGCCTTTCGTTATTTCTAACCTGTACTGCCCCTACTGTGCTTTGTAAGTAGCTTTAGATACAAACCAGAATAATTATACATTACATTTTAATACACACATAATTTTTGACAAATTAAATGTAATATATATGCATTAATACACAGCACTCTTTCTAGATCATATGGTATTAGTCTGCACAGGCTGCCATACCAAAATACCACAGACAAGATGACTTAAATAACAGACTTATTCTGCCACATTTCTGAAGGCCAAAAATCCAAGATCAGCGTATCAGCCGCACTGATTTCTCCTTCTCTTTGGCTAGTAGATGGCCATCTTTTCCCTGTGTCTTCACAGGGTCTTTTCTCTTTAGGCCTGTTTCCGAGTCTCCTCTTCTAGAAGGACATGATACTGGATTAGAATCCATCCTAATAACCTCATTTAATCTTAAGTACCTCTCCAAGGGCTCTATCTTCAAGTACCATTATATTCTGAGGTGTAGGGGTTGTACCTTCAACATAAAAATACGGCAGGAGGGAGGACACAATTCAGACAATAACACTATTGCTAGCTATATATATATTTTTTTCATTTAAAATAAATATTACTTCAGAAAGTTTGAAAATTCCCTTAATAAAGCTCATCAGCAAAAGAAAATGAAAGGCAAACAAACAACAACAAGAAAACCAGCATCACACTCAGGACTCTTCAGGCCCCTCTCAGAATCCATGCTCACTTCAGGAAGAGGATTACCGAGAGGTCTGTTCCATCATTCCAAGATCAAGAATCAGCTCTAAAACTATCTTGGGAATTTTAAGTCACTCCCTAAGGGCAACAAAATTTCAGACAAGTTGTTTTCACACCCATCCCTGGTGATAACACTAAAAAAGCAGTGAAAGAGAAGGAAAAAGGAAAAAAAAAAAAGTTTACATAGTTACATTCCAACACTTGCTTCCAAAGCTGTTAAGAGTATGATGGCATTCTTGATATCCATGCCCAGAACTTAATAAGAGCTCACAAAATTTTCCTAAACTGTAGCTAAATCTACAGAAGCACAAATTTCTTCTGAAACTCTTCAGAAGCCATAGCATATTTAAAATTAAGAAACAAGGGCTTCAATACTATAAATTAAAATGACCACAGACTAGAATTAGTTCCCTCCCCCAGACTCACCTTCATCAGATCTCAACATTTAAAAAATACTGGAGAAATTAGAGTACACAGAAAACTTTATATTATCACATATTTCTCTAAGCCATATAGTCAGACAGAAAGCATTTGCCAAGACATAAACTGTTTCAAAAACTATATAGCATGGATAAAAAGGGGAGGGGGGTGACGGAATAAAACCTTATTCTCTTAAACGTAAGTACTACAAAACTAAGAAAATAACCAATATGCAATCCCAGTGAAATAGCTAACCAGGTTCACCACAAAGGATCATCTGCTGCTGCTAAGTCACATCAGTCGTGTCTGACTCTGTGCGACCCCATAGACGGTAGCCCACCAGGCTCCCCCGTCCCTGGGACTCTCCAGGCAAGAACACTGGAGTGGGCCGCCATTTCCTTCTCCAATGCATGAAAGTGAGAAGTGAAAGTGAAGTCGCTCAGTCGTGTCCGACTCTTAGCGACCCCATGGACTGCAGCCCACCAGGCTCCTCCATCCATGGGATTTTCAGGCAAGAGTACTGGATCATCACTAGATGCTAAAACATTACACAAAGACTAATGTGTAATGCAGGCTTCCCTCATAGCTTAGTTGGTAAAGAATCTGCCTGCAATGAAGGAGACTCTGGTTCCATTCCTGGGTTGTGTAATATGACATGTGAAAGATACAAAGTATCATCACATGGCCACTTTGTAATTACAAGAGGAAAAATGTATCTTTTCAGTAGCTTTCACCACTTCCACCAAGTGATAAAGCTCTGTATCACTAATACTGGAATAATCAACACTAAGTGCCTCCTGATGTGAAACACAACAAGAAATACCTATGGAAGTGTCTTGCTAAAAATATTTAACCTAAATGGAATAAAACTTATAGATCTAACTCCAATTCACAAGAAAGAAAAGGGATAGAAAATTCAAGTTAAACGAGTCTATAAAGAAATGATCAAACAAATCCAGACTGTAAGAGGTTATATAACACAACTGGCCTAGCCACCTATAAGACAACAATGTTAAGATCAAAAGTGAGGAGAAGGTGGAGGCAGGGGAAATGTCCTAGATTAAAGGATACCAAAGAGACATGACATCTTAAGGCTAATGTTAAATCTTACATGTGATCAATGGCTTTGTGGTTCACTGGAGAAAATTATTGTTCTTAGGAGATACACTGTTAAGGACTTAGGGTTAAGAGGCCATGATATCTGTAATTTAATTTCAAATGACTGAAAGGTATAAACAAAGAGATAAAGTACAGGAAGCAAAGCATTAATAATTGATGAATGTGGGCATTCCTTGTACTACTTTTCAACATTATTGTAGGTTTCAAATTTTTCAAAATAAAGTTGAGGAGGCTGTAATTTCATGAAAATAAAAAATTAAAGTTGTAGGGACGCTTAAAACTACAGACTTGCATAAAACTTGATGGCACCCTGATTTGGGAAAAGAAAAATTTAGGAGACAACTGGATGTTTAAATAGGCCTGGCATGGTATGGTATTACAAACAAATTGATTATTTATTTCTTGAGTGAGTTACCCAGGATAACATTCTGGGTCTTAGGGGATGTGTGCGCTAAGTATTAAAGGCTCAAGTATGGTGATTGCCAACTCACTTTTAAGTGATACATACACAACCAAATATGGTTACATGTTAATGAATGGTGGCATACGAACATTTGCGCCATTATTCTCTCAACATATGTTTCCTTTTCATCCTCATTAAATGTTAAAAAAGCATATATGACCAAAGCCTTAATATTTCCTTTTACACTTAATGGATAGCTTACTAAATTCTTAGGAGCATACAGGGGGTACTTTTTAATAACACAAAATTCCATTTAAAAAGCAGCATAACTAATACTTTAAAATATTATTTACCAACACTTCAGTTACCTATTATTTTTCAGTTTGGAAGAGACATTGTGAAGATACTCCAAGGTCTTTTAAAAAAATGTAATACATATTGTTTCTGGGTTGGTAAATACATGGAGATTCAGGGAGAGTGATGAGCTTGGAGAGAGCAGGGAAAGAACTCCACGCCTTTCTCCCTTCTCTGTCCTGGGCATCTCCTCCATCTGGCTGTTCCTGACTTGCATCTTTTTATATAAGCTACTAATCCACATGGTAAACCAGACACAGTGACTGACAACCCTGTGAAAACAGCCGATGAAAAGGGGGAAAAAATTACTTAAAAATTGAATTGGCCAAAAGGTTAACTTAGCCAAAAGCTTAGAAAGGACAAAATCCTCATGTGAGAGGAGGCTTCCCCATACCCAGAAGAAGGAAGCACCCTAATCTAGAAAGACAAAGGACAGTGAAGAAGAAATTTGAACAAACAGGCCCTGTTAAATTTCTCCCAGTTTACTACAGATACCCATACGCCCCAACCTATCTTACTTCTTCATGACCACCTACCCTTTATTAAACCTTGCGTAAAAATACACAGCTCTGTTTCTTTGGCTCTTCATTTCCTTATGAAGGCTCCCATGTCACATAAAACTTATTTATATGCTTTCATCCTGTCGAAAAAAGAAAATGTAGTGTATACTTTTAAATAAAAAGTCCCATCAGATCCTTTTCCTCCACTTTTCATTCCCCACAAAAGCACATGGACCGCCTTAATTCCTGTAAAAAGAGTGGATGTTACCATTTCTCTAGTCCTGTTCTGTCCAATATGGCAGCCATTGATTACACACAACTATCAAACATTCAGAATGTGGCTAGTGATTAAGGAACAGAATTTTGCATTTTATTTAATACTAATTAATTTACATTTAAATAGACACACATGTCTAGTGGCTATTGTTTTAGATCGTGCAGCTGTAGCATATGTACAAAAATATAGGCATGAATGGCAATATAATTTACAAGCTTAAATTAAGGACAGGTTTCAGAGGAAAGTATTTTATAAGCTTTTATCACCAGCTAATTCTAAATCAGGAATTGCCTCCTTTGGTCCTTTGGACTTTCGTACAGCACTTATTCTTTACTACAAAAAAATAGATCTTTAATAAAAGTTTGCAGAATGAAACTAATAAAGCTTTAAACCTACCCCAAATCAATAGAATTACCAGAGAAATTACTGCACTCAATCAAATGTATAGGAGTGCCCTGATTTAAGATGTCACAATTGTCAAGACTGATAAAAAAGAACTGATTTATTTGCAGGTTTCATTTAAAATAATAGGCTCCTTTAGCACACTAAAAATATGGTTTCACTTACAAAAAGTTATTTTAAACATACACTGTCAGAAACATCTATCGTATAAGGTAAAATATGCCTGGCCCAGAATAATACAAAACATTGCTGCTACCTAGTACCATATTCTGTCACTTACCTATTATTTGACTTTGATTAAGTTATCTAAATCCTGTGCCTCAGTTTCCCCATCATTAAACCCAGAATTACTATATTTACTTTGTAGAATTATTGTGAGATGTACTGGATAACACATTAAAATCACACAGAAAAGTATCTACACATGGTAACTCTTCAATGAACACTTGTTACCATTTCCTATCAACTAAGAGCTTGAATTTTTGATGAATGGAAACAAAGCAAACATACATACAAAGTAACTTAGAGTAAAATCACCAAAGTAGCCAGATACACACTTTTAATTAGGTCTTGCTCAACCCAGGAAGCAAAGCTCTTTTAATAAACCATACTGGGGCAACCAACACCCCTGAAATGATGACATGTGCCTTATCAAGAGAAAAGACATACCATCAAGGTGTATTTCTCTAATAAGGGCTTCCCTGATAGCCCAGTTGGTAAAGAATCCGCCTGCAACACAGGAGACCCCGGTTCTATTCCTGAGTCAGAAGATCCACTGGAGAAGGGATAGGCTACCCACTTCAGTATTCTTGGGCTTCCCTTGTGGCTCACTGGAAATCCGCTGTAATGCAGGAGACTGGGGTTCGATCTCTGGGTTGGGAAGATCCTCTGGAGAAGGGAAAGGCTACCCACTCCAGTATTCTGGCCTGGAGAATTCCAGGGACTTTATTGGACCTGACTGAGTGACTTTCACTTCAATGTATAACTAAAGATATTGCTTGTGTCAGCATTTTTATTAATGATATAATAGGCTTATTGAGATAGAATTCACACACTATATAGTCACCTTTTTTAAACATGCAAGTCAACGGTTTTAGTATATTCAGATATGTACAACCATCACAATTCTGCAATATCCTCATCATTTCAAAAAAAGATATCCTGTATTCTTCAGCTGTCATCTTCTCTTTCCCCTCAAAGTCCCCAGCCCAAAGCAACCACTAATCTTCTATCTGCCTTTATAGATTTTCTAATTCTAAGCCTTTAATATAAATAGAATTATACAATATGTGGATTCTGACTTTTTTTTTTTCACTCAACACAATGTTCTCAAGGTTTATCCACACTGTGGACTTCCCTAGTGGCTCAGACGATAAAGAATCTGCCTACAACGCAGGAGACCTGGGTTTGATCCCTGGATTGGGATGATCCCCTGGAAGAGGGCATGGCAACCCACTCCAATATTCTTGCCTGGAGAATCCCCATGGACAGAGGAGCCTGGTGGGCTACAGTCCATAGGGTCGCAAAGAGTCAGACACGACTGGGCAACCAAGCACACATACATCCATGTTGTAGTGTGTATCAGTATTTCATTCTTTTATATGGCCAAATAATATTCCATCATTTGAATTTACCACATATTACTTATCCATTCATTATTTCATGGACATGTGGGCTGCTTCCAGCTTTTGGCTACTGTGGGTAATGCCGCTACAAAAACTGACATGCAAGATTTTGTGTGGACATATGCTTTCATTTCTCCTAAGCAGATGCCAAGGGGTAGAACTGTTGGGTTATATAGTAACTCGATGTTTAACTGTCTGAGGAACTTACAGGCTGTTTTCCAAAGCGGGTGCATCATTTCACTTTTCCTGCAGCAGTGAGTGAAGGATTCTGATTTCTCCACATCCTCACCAGTACTTATTACTGATTTTTTTATAATACCCATCCCAGGAGATAGAATATGGTACCTCAATGTGCTTTTGATTTGTATTTCCTTGTTAATTAAAAACATTGAGAATATTTTCACATGCTTATTGGTCATTTGTTCCTCTTCTTTGAAGAAATGTCTATTCAGATTCTTTGCCCATTTTTAATTGGGTTGTCATATTACTGCTGCTAAGTTGCTTCAGTCGTGTCCGACTCTGTGTGACTCCATAGACGGCAGCCCACCAGGCTCCCCCGTCCCTGGGATTCTCCAGGCAAGAACACTGAAGTGGGTTGCCATTTCCTTCTCCAATGCATGAAAGTGAAAAGTGAAAGTGAAGTCGCTCAGTCATGTCTGACTCTTAGCAACCCCATGGACTACAGCCCACCAGGCTCCGCCGTCCATGGGATTTTCCAGGCAAGAGTACTGGAGTGGGGTGCCATTGCCTTCTCCGTCATATTACTGAGCTGGTATATATTCTAAATACAAGCCATTATCATATACATGATTTGAAAATACATTCTCCCATTCCATGGGCAGTCTTTTCATGTTCTTGAAAGTGTCCATTGAAATAGAAAAGCTTTTAATTTTTTTTTTTTTTTACATATAGGCTCTTATTTTACTTTTTATAAAATCCAATTTATCTAGTTTTTCTTTTGTTGCTTATACTTTTGGTATCATATTTAAGAATGCCAAACTCAAGGCTATTCCTTGACAAAGATTAATTCCTATGCGGTCTTCTAAGACTTTTACAGTTATAGCTCACATTTTTGATCCATTTTGAGCTAAGTTTTATGTATACTATAAGGTAAGGATCCAACTTCATTATTTTGTATGTGGATATCCAGTTTGCCCAGCACCATATATCAAAAAGAGTATTCTCTCCCTACTGAATGGTCTTGGCACCCTTGTTAATCTGAGACACACAGGTTTAGTTCTGGACTCTCAATCGATGAACATGGGTTATTTTTCACCTATATATTCTTTAATTTCTTTCAAAAATGTTTTATAGTTTCAAAGCATAAGTTTTATGCTTCTTTTGTTAAATGTATTCTTAAGTATTTTATTCTTTTGATGCTATTATAAACAGAATTGTTTATTTCATTCTTTGAATATTTATAGAGAGTGTATTGAAATACTACTGACTTTTGGATACTGATCTTGAATCCTACAACATGGATTAACTCATTTATCATGGGGGTAGTACTAGTAGTGTTCCAATTCATAGGGTGACCATTAGACTAATTAGGTAATTCTTTCAGGTAACATGCAGTATGTGTTAAATACCAGCTATTACTACTAAAGTACTTTTACATATTGAGTACTTTACAAAAGTATCTTACTATAAAATGTTTATTCAACACTTCCCATGTGCAAAAGTGTGAGTGATAGTGATTAAAGAAAAAGAAAGAAAAAAATCCTATCCTTAATAAACTAGCCAGTCTAAGAGCAGAAATAGATCCTACCTGTCCCTCAAGTGATTTGTATAGATACAATAAAAGTTCAGATAAGCTATCTTTTGCAACAAATTTGCCTTCAAACACTCTTGAAGAGGCTCGGGAAGCTATTACTTTGAACCATGCAAATGAGGTTCAGCTCTCCTTTTCCTTCATGCATACGCACACCTTTTCAATGCCTCTGACCAGACTTCCATACTTCTTGGGAACACAGTATGGTTGCACAGCAATACTCCTACATTGCCCTTGACCAGTATGACAGGAAAGTTAGAGTGTCTTGCAATTAGTATCATTGTACTTTTCATTCTCTGAAATCTATTTCATGCTTTTGAATTTCCAGTAAAAAGAAACAGAAATGGGAGGCAGAGAAGGGGGATTACAACAGGTAAGGATCCACCAGGACTTCAGTCTCTGATCCTACTATCCCACAGAAATTTACTAGTATTTCTTCTCTGAAACAGTTTTATTCCAAATACCCTTTAAGCTGAGACACCTGCTTACTGTTTTAAAGCACCATTTATAAATCAACCAGGCCCCCTTTTATCTCAGCAACATTTTGCTTTACTTCTTTCTAAATAACTTTTAAGTTACAGTTATTTGTTGGAACAAAAACAGCCACAACCTACAAACCAAAATTTGTGCCACAAAGTCCAATCTCAGCCCAGATCTATCTTTGGCTCCACAACAGCTAGAGGTAAAGAATTTCATTGTATTGTTCAAGCTGGATCATAAACTGTCACTGGGGGAAAAAACAATGCAAAACAACATAAAATGCTTTATAAACCAAAAATGGTACAAAAGATGAAAAGAGACTCAGGTTGAAACATGTGTTACATAAATACAAACCACTGTGCTCATCTCCAATCTCAACTTGCCCATTTGTGTGCCCACAAAACTCCATTCTGACATCACCTATAATTCTTAACTTACACTGAAATGTATCACAGGATCTGCTTACAAGTCGACCTACCCTTCTCCCCACAAGTTTCTGAGCTTTTCAAGGGCAGAGAAGTCATATAACTGCATAGAATTTCAGATGTGGCCCAGAAGTAGGATGAGAGCGACATGGGGTATTTCCATCCCACTTTAACCTGACCTATCCCAGAAGTTTTTGAAAATGGATTTATTTTGCTTCTACCCCTCTATGTGATTCAAAGGCTAACAGAAAGCTGACATGAGTCCTCCTTCAAGTGAAGAAGACTACAGCCTCAGCGAGGTACAGCTCAGATCACACTGTCTACTGGTGAAGTGTCACAGCATGTAAAAGAAGTAACACAAAAGTTCTTTAATTACCAGAACTAATTATTAGTAAAATCAATCTATTTAAGTTTTAGCTAACCTACCTGACAGACAGTACACATCTAAAACTTCACCCTGCTTAAGTGTTGAGCCTTGTTAAATGGGAACAAATAAACGTGACATTCTCAGTATTCATCCAGCAAAGCTGGTGGAAAAGCTGACCCATCTGTGCAAATCAGAACATCAGTTTCCTATTTTCTTTTCCAAATTACAGTTACTTTCTTCAAGCACTCTTCTGCTGCTCTAAGCTTCTGATTAGGTGGGGGAAAGGAACAAAAATTAAAGGAAAAAAGCAACATGTTCAGTGATCAAGAGATGCAACAAATTTCCATTTATCCAGAAGACACAAGTCACCAGAATTTTCTTGATTAGTACCATGCAATGATGACTGATATTTACAGATATGTTCCCAAGACTTGAAGTTCCTTTAATGCCTAAATTTCCTTTGAAATTTCTGAGGGAAAATTAAATCACATTCTAAAACATTTTGGTAACAGGATGTTTAGAAAGAGAGGAAGGAAGGAAGCATGAAAGCTACTATGTTTTTCCCCTTCACCCATGATAAGCACCGCCAACCAAGTACTGAGTACTGCACTGAGCCAGATCTATGTCTCAGCATCCTTCTCATCAGACCAACTATGGAATTAGAGTCATGACCTAGAACCACAGAAGAAATAGGGTAGAACAGTGGTGAGCCTGAGATTTGGAGTTTAAATCTTAGTTTGCTGCTGCTGCTGCTGCTAAGTCGCTTCAGTCGTGTCCGACTCTGTGCGACCCCAGAGACGGCAGCCCACCAGGCTCCCCCGTCCCTGGGATTCTCCAAGCAAGAACACTGGAGTGGGTTGCCATTTCCTTCTCCAGTGCATGAAAGTGAAAAGTGAAAGTGAAGTTGCTCAGTTGTGTCTGACTCTTAGCAACCCCATGGACTATAGCCCACCAGACTCCTCCATCCATGGGATTTTCCAGGCAAGAGTGCTGGAGTGGGGTGCCATAGCCTTCTCTGAAGTCTTAGTTTAACACGTCTCAAAAACAGAGTAATCATACAGCCTATATAGAAGGCTGAGTGCTGAAGAATTGATGCTTTTTGAACTGTGGTGCTGGAGAAGACTCTTGAGAGTCCCTTGGACAGCAAAGAGACCAAACCAGTCAATCATAAAGGAAATCAGCCCTGAATATTCATGGGAAGGACTGATGCTGAAGCTGAAGCTCTCTAATTCTTTGGCCAACTCATGTGAAGAGCTGATGGAAAAGACCCTGATGCTGAGAAAGACTGAAATCAGGAGGACAATGGGATGACAGAGGGTGAGATGGTTGGATTGTATCACCGACACGATGGACATGAGTTTGAGCAAACACTGGGAGACAGCGAAGGATGGGGAAGTCTGGAATGCTACAGACCATGGGATCACAAAGAGTTGACCACAACTGAGCGACTTAACAACAACAAATTATTGAAAAAGCCCCAGTTCCGAGAGTGATACATGACAACAGGCAAAAATTGGGACTATTCCCAGCCAACAGGACATAATGTCACACTGTATTCAAGCCATACAGACCTTGGACAGCTTATTAATATTGAGTCTTGGATCTACATCTGTAAAATGTGAATAACAGAATACAGAATTAAAAGTTCAGTAACTATAAATTGCCTTCCTACTCCTGTTCATCTATATAATCCTATATTCTACCATGCTGAGTTCTACCAGTTCTACCAGAGTTTGGAAACTGAAAACATCACACACAAACACCAATCATATGAGAGATACTGGATAATTTTTTAATCCATGTAATTTTTATTAGACTTTTCATTTGCAGGTTTTTTAGCTTAATTCAAATTCTGATATCTCTGATTAGTAGAACTAATCTCTCAAAATTTTGTTTCCACAGCTTTGCTTTTTGTAACTTCATAAAGGCATTCTTTTTTGGGGGCAGGGATAGGCAGGGGGTGGGGCGGATCATGCCTGATGCCAGACTAAGTGCCCTGAGTAGATGAGAATTGCTTCAGTTCCTATTGTTATCTTCAATGTTTGAAGAAGTTCCTGTCACATAGTAGGTAGTCAGAGTTGGCTAAATAAATGATGACTGCTTTAGAAATACAACTCTTCACTAGCCAGCCCTAACCTCATCATACATCCTCAACCCATAAAGGTAATCTGTAACTACCTATGTCCTTATCTTTCCCTACCTGAGTTTTCATATTCCTGAGGAGTACCAGCAACCCAGACTGTTTCTTCTCTATAGAGTGGTTTCACCTACTTCCATAGAGAGAATCCATCTTGAAATCCAATTAAGGTTTTTAGAAAACCTTAATTTTAGAAACCTTTTAGAAAATTCCCATTTTAAATCTTTATTCAGATGCTCCTGATCCTTCACACAGATTACTAAATTGTAACTCTTCATTCAGATAAAAACAAAACTGACTGTCCCAATACCAGATTTATCTCTATGGGTTCTCACACTTTTTCCCTACCCTCCGTGAACTCTCTTTGTTGAGTCAAAACTACAGGGCCTCCCCCCAGAAATTAAGGTACACTTGACAAAGACCATCTTCCTTATTATTGGAGGATCAGGATCTGATGAAAAAAAATAAAAGCAAATTCATACACTCTCAATTTGACAGCTCTAAATGCCTCCGGTGGTAAATTTTTTTTTTTTAATTTAATTTTTTTTTATTTTATATTGGAATATAGCTGATTAACAATGTTGTGTTAATTTCAGATGTACACCAAAGAGATTCAGTTTTATATATACATATACCTTTTCTTTTTCAAGTTCTTTCCCCATTTAGATTATTACAGAATATTGAGCAGAGCTTCCTATGCTATACAGTAGGTCCTTGTTGATTACCTATTTTAAATATAGCAGTATGTATTAAAACAAAGACAAGCCACTAAAATGGTTTTAAATTGTAACAAAGCCCCACGGGTCCCTAAGACATTTCTAGGGTTTCTTTAAAAAGAAAAACTGTAGTCAATCACAGACATGTTTGCTTTTTCTCTGCACAGTTGCCCCCAGACTCAGACTGCTCTCGGGACTGGGGGGTTTCAAGGCAAAACAATGAAGCATTTGACAAGCTCAAAAGGTCTGAATGACGTTCTAGTAAAACAAACTTCACTTTGGGCTGCTCACTGACTTACAGTCACATCATGATACACTGACCACCTTGAGCTTGGAATATACTTGAGGTGAGAGTCCCAGTGTATTCAAAAAGACCTCTATGAGCTGACAGATTAAGAACAGTCATTCAAAAGTTCTCCTGCATGTTTCCTAGAAGCCAGGAAAATTTACCTGGCAAATCCTCACCACTACTACAGTAAACAACCTATGACTGCTTGTTGAAAATATAATTTTTATTTGGAAAGAAAAAATTCACTGTAGCAGCAGCAAATGGCTCTTACCCTGAGCTAAATTAACAACAGTAAAATGAAATATTAAATGTCTGTTAAGAGAGAATGGAAAGCTCTGAGATTTTCACTGTCCCTCCTCCAGAGAGTTTCTTTTGCTCCACAAAAATAATTTTAATCAGATGGGAATGGGGTGAAAAGAAAAAAAAAAAAAAAAAAATGCCAACAGAAAGAAGTATAGTTTCAGTGTGAGTACAATATTAAACGTCCTAAAAGCAGACAGTTCCTCAATAACGTAGCTTCAATAAAAACTTCCTAAACCCTTTCCTTTTTTGTTCCTTTGAGAAAATGGTGAAGCAATTTGCATTTACAGCTTAGTTCCTGTTTCCAAAATACCCCTTTAACTTTTTCTTTTCTCTTTTTATGGCAGGTATAAATAGCACCAAATTGTCAAATCACAGCTATTTTGTGTGCTACCTATACAAATAGGTCTGATTTCTGGCCAGCCATAAAACAATTACTGCCGAATTCCTCTGGCTCTTTGATATCCAGCTTGTCCACCGGGCTTCAAAGCTAGTCTCCAGGACTTTTCTTGGGGCACTGCAGAGAAACAACCTCAACAGAAACACAGAAGATAAAATGTTCCCACTCCTATAAACACACAAAGACATAACTACAGAAGTAAAATAATTCAGCAGCATTGTGGTGTGGTTTCTTCCCCACAAAGGAATGTAAGATGGCCAAGTACTCTGAATTATTTTTCAGCGATGGGAGCCAACTAGACTTTTCCCCTCTCATGCATAGGGGCATATCCCCATTTTCAAGCCACTAAAAATTAAGAATTACTTTGCTTTCAAAGAAATTTTCTGATTCACCAGAATAACATATCCCACGGGAACAGACTGGGCTTGAACGAAAGTTCAGCTTCTTAAGCACATAAATAACTGTATATCACAGTATTTGTGCAATGTTGCAAAATGCATTCAAGCTAGGAGTTCTTTGTATAAGGTTAAAACTGGTCAGAATATCAAGTAGAGGAAATTTATGGGTGATTGTACATTTTGACTATTAGTAGGACTTTATTACCATATGACTTATGAAAAATCACTACTTGTAATTAAATGAGATGGCACATACAAATACCTAATATACACAGCACACACATGTGCTCAGAGTGCCAGTCAGCCTATTTCCTATTAAGCCACAGCAAAATCAATATACATGTCTATTACAAGGAAATAAATGCTAAGTTCCATTAGAGAAACTTTTAATTGGGCATCTTAGAGGAGTGACAAATATGATATAAAATCTCCCACTACCCAGGTTCATAATACATACATACTTATATCTATACCTATATAATATGCACCCAAAAAGACATCACTTTTTTAAAAAATTCTTCCTACCAACAGCAGCATGCCAAATCAGTTTTCCCTTAACCCAATATTTTTGGCAGCTCTATCATATGCCAGTTAGATGGAGAAAGTATTTCACAGATTAAGTAGCTGGCAAATGTGATTCTGAATCAGAAGTATAAACGATAGTATCCTTGTAATATGAAAAGAGATCATTTCAGACACTGCATAAATAGTAAAAACTACCTTCACACCCCAAACCTGCCTCTTATTTCTCTTCTCCACCTGAAAAAAATCAAACACTTTTAAAATATTAATCCAGATTGGATCTCAGCACCCTTCCATGACCTTATCCAGGGAACACTTGTCGATATTTTTCCAAAGACAGAAAGCCATGTTGTTTTTTAAATCTACATAATAAATCAACTCTTAGTAGTACATAGATGAGCCTTCCTCATTATAACTGGAAAACTTACCACTCAAAATTAGAGCCACCTGTTTACAGCTCTGATCTCAAGTACATAGCTTTTATCTCATAGGTCAAATCTGGCACCTAACATTGGTACTAAATTTCCTCATAACAATATGATTATGTAATCTCTCACATTTAATTATATTTTTTCCCTTCTGGATTTTTTTTTTTTTTTAACCTAGGCCAAATGCATTAACATACAACAAAATTCTCAACATGAATGATAAAAATGCATTAAAAGTAACCTTTAATCCATGCTATTAACTGATTTTATTCTATTTTGGCACGTTTGAAGTAACTCATCTAAGGATTAGTTAGGCTTTTCTACACTTCTTTTTTATCAGGTCTCTACCATTCTTGATTTAGTTTTGAGAGAAAAGGGTTTGCAAAAACTATAATAATCTCACAGCTGGAGATGGCTGGAAAGTCCGTTAGTACTCATTGTGCCCTTAATTTGCAGGAAGCCTTTGTGCTCTTCTACTCCTCGTTTTACATGCTGAGCAGTTTTCACTGATAAAGTACTTATAGACCAGTTATTTTAGATTAATGAAAAGCCCAGTAAAATTTTATGTAAAATGGCTGTGAACTTTCTCTTTAAAACATTGAAATGTACCTGCAGTCTTAATTGCAAGAAATTCTTAACCCTGATCACTTGCCTCAATAGTTTTCATGTGAGCAAGCAAGAGTAGTCTTAACATTTTCAAGAAGTATTATTTTTCAAACAGAAGAGAAATCCAAAATTTTAAACTATGAATTCAGATTGAATGGCTCAAGCCTCAGGGCAAACACACTGATTTAATCACAGAGCGGTAGGTTTCCAAATCTTGCCCTCTTTAGCCTGAACAATAAAGTATTTCCCTGCCCTTTAAACCTCTAGCAATAATGCAAACACATTATACAAAAGGAACCGAACATCATTGGGATTTTCAACATTATGACATCAATTTCAAGAGTAGATGGCATTGTTCTAATTTTACACTTATCCAAAATGAGATATTAAAGTCAAGGACTTAGTATTTCCTCTGAATTTCAGGCCCCAAAAAGGATATTTAAATATCCAATTATAATAGATTATAAGTCACACTCAACTTTCACAATTTTTAGAATTCCCTAAAGGTCTTCAGATACAAATGCAAAGTCTAACTTTGAAAGGTAAAAGCTGAAGTTTTTAAATCTGTCTGAATATAAGCAAAAATGTTGAGCTCAGTCATATTCAAGACATGAAACTATTGTAGTAGAGTGCTAAAATTACTCATTTTCTGCTATACTGCCTTCCCATAAATTAGAAGTTCCAATCATAATCATAGAAATTCATATCTAACACAGCAAGTACATCACTCATATTGAATAAAGCAAACCTATCTGCAAAGTAGAAATGATAGTGTCTGAAACTAACAGGGTTAAACAATTTCTTTTGTGAGACCACAGGCAAAATCTACAGCAGCTGTCTAACTTTGCCTTTAACGATCATAGCAAAAGCTCAAGGAAGTGATCCAATACAGCGCTGGTCTTTAGTAACCAGATCGTTTCTATTTCATTTTCAGCCAGGGGACTGGATAATGAAAACAAAATTATTCCTCAGTCAGTAATTTTACTTGACAAGCTAATTTTCACCAACCTTTAACTTTTATTCACATATATAGCCAGAAGACCTGTTTCTTTTTTGTATGTAGACAACCTTAATAACTTTTAAATACTGGCTACACAAGATAAACTTCAGATGACTATCACTTCTTTAAACCCACTTGTAAAAACTACTGGAAAACTTTTTAGCTATTCAAGGACTAGTACTGAGCTAAAAAAGAAAAGGCAAACATTTAGTCATTGCTGTAAGCTGTTGAGCCACAGAGCTTTGAGTCTATCAGTGAAGAAAATTACAGAATTCTTACCATTTTCATATGACCTGAAGAAAGTGTACGCTAATTTTTGTAAAAGAAACAAATTCTTTAAATATTACAATTTTCCACCTAAAACTACTGACATTATTTAAAACAAACAAAAATGCTCTCTCATCAAATATCATCATTCATTTATTTATCAATATATCTGAGATGCCTACTCCTAAATTCTCTACTCAGCCTATGGAAAAATAGGTCAGACTTTGAACTAATCAGGACTTATATTTATTTTAAATAGAAATTCAATATTCTCCATAAATTAATTTTGTGAAGAATGTGAATAAGGAAAACAAAGTAATCAAATCAATAACCCAATAAAGTTATGTTATCACTAATGACAAACTTACACTAGATATTCCAAAGTAATTTTAAACTAAATTATGTAGTAATAGGCATGAGTGCAACATTCTCCATTTCCATATTTACAGAGCATAAGTACATGTATTGTTTTATTCACGTTTAAGTAAAAAGAATTGTTTTCTAAAAAGCAATTTTAATCCAGTATTTAATGTATCATTCCAATCCTGTTTGTTTCTACAAAGGTTTGGCCCAAAGCAATTTTGGTTATAAATTTCAGGGTAGAATACATTTATGCTACTTGCCACAGCTTATATTAATACCTGATATCCTTTCTGATTATAACAGATCCTATCATTTTACACTATCTCCATAAGGAGAAATAAAGCTTCAATTAATAAACATTTTGAAATGACCACTAGGTGTTGGTTTCCTAAAGGAGAAGAATTAAAACAAACAAAAAGACACCTATGAACTAAAATATACACACAAATGAGTATTACTGAATTGACATATATACAAATGTCTTATTTGTTTTAAAAAGTAGAACTCAAACACTGAGTTAATACGTGTCATTTTTAGGGATTTAAGCCATAAATTCTTCCGATAAAATTCAAATAAATTGGTTTGCCAGTAATTAACAATGGGACTTCAATAGTGTAAAACTATCTCCCTATATTCTCTATGGCTTGGGAATTTAACTAGTTATGTTCAATATAATACCTTTAGTGGGTCTTGGAGCCCACTGCCTGTAAAAATCTCCCATGGAGATTCAAGACCACCCATTGAAAATAGTACGACATTATTGCCTCCAGCAAGAAGCGGGTACATAGGACTAGTTATTCAAGTCTTTTAAATACTATTTTATTGAGGGATTGTGGGAGGTGGGGGAGGGGGAGAAGGGGGATTCATGAGTGGATGGGGGAGAAAAACTCAGACACAGAAAAAAACAGCAATTTCTAAAGTAGAGGTTCCTATGGCATCCCCCTTCCTTATCCCACGCCCCTCTTTTTAAACAACTAAGTAAACAAAGTAATAAGTGCTCAATTTCAGAGAATTACATTATACTCCATTTGAACAGGCTACAAAGTACTTTTATTTGAAAAGCAGCTTCTCCTCTTACAAACAGTTTTACTCTGCACCAATTTCAGACAAGAGAAGATGACTACGGAGATGGAGGTGGCATTAGGAAAAATTCACTCAGTGTCTTTCAATGCCTTAAAGAGTTGATCCAATAAAGATCCTTTAGAGGAAACTTAAAGTCTATTTTTTTCCTCCAAGTAAGCAAATCATACAGGAGGGCTTTTCTTTTCTAGGGTACTGCACCCTGTCTCTTTAAATTCCAGGCCTGCCCCATTTCCCACGCATTCAATGAAAGCAACACGTTTGCTGGCCTCCGGCCCACAATGTCAAGTAGTTTTCTTGCTATTGAATTTCAAGATTATTCTTTTGGATCATTTGCCCTTTAGTTTTAAGCACGCCAAAGCAAAAATAATGTCTTTCTACAATAACATAAAGAAAACTCTGAGGTCTTTACAAGTGGAGAACACCTTGTCCTTTAGTCTCCCTTTCACTGCAAAACCTGCTCCCACTCTATATGCTCCAAATAAGAGCCAGTCACACATTTTCTTGGTACACCACAGCTTTGTCTGTCCTATAATAAAATTCTATGAGTATATTTATTTAATTTATGCCAAATTGGGAAGCTCTTCTTACAATCTGCAATATTCAAACCAAGTCTTCGTACTGTTGAAACTTTCAAGTCTTCAGTCCCCTAAGTGTTCTTTTAAAGTTTTCAAAACAGTTTCAAAATAGGCACTTTATTTTCTATATCTGCAATTAAGACATCTACATAAATTAATTTAATTAGAACAATAGGAAGCAAACATGGTATGTTGTAATCAAGGTGCCAAAGAGTGGATTTTCTTCATTCTCATACACACCTCAATCTTGAAGAAAGGAATCCAGGCCACGCTGAATCCCATTTAGGATTCTCTCAAAAAGACCAGAACTAAATTAAAGCTCTGTGAAACATACTGTTATTCCAAATGCTACCCAATAGAACTTAAAGTGGCAATCTTATTCAAGGAGCTAATAAACGCTCAAATCACCAACATCAATTTTTATATTTTACATTCTAAGGTAGAATTAATCTGGCTACCTACTGAATATAATTTATGATTTTTATAAATGCATCTAACACTAAAGGGAAAACAATTTTGTTTTTGACATACAGTTTTACTATGCATTTGAGTATAATATACTTGTAATAGCAATTTTTTAATGTTAAAAAGGCAGAGATGTTTTCCCATTAATCATAATGTGGACTTAATCAGATAAACCAAGACTGCTAAGAGATCTTTTAAGACAACTAAAATCAACTCCCTCATTCTGCAGAAATTCCTTTATTTAGGAATATTCATATCAATCTATCTGCATTATCTATAAAACATGAAATTACATTTTATTTTCTTTTAAATTCTAGTTATTTTTTAAGCCTACATATTGAACAGTATTGAAACACCTTTTAATGCTAAATACTGTTTGTGTTTATGCAATTATGCATCAATTCTCCATCCAAAAAGGACTACTTACTTCCCTGCCCCAAACATTACTTTTGCCTTGGCTTTCGCAATTGTTTTTGTACCTTTTATTTCTCATAATTTAATGTTTAACTTCCAAATTACATACATGCATGCATGCTAAGTTACTTCGTCGTGTCCAACTCTGTGTGACCCTATGAACTGTAGCCTGCCAGGCTCTCTGTCCATGGGATTCTCCAGACATGGATACTAGAGTAGGTTGCCATGCCCTCCTCCGAGGGATTCACAAACAAGAATTTCCAACTACAGATCCCATTTATTCCTAACACACCACCATATATCTAAGCATAATGACAGTTCTTTCATTTGCAGACAATTTTTAAGTCAGATGTAGGCTCTGGAAATTTTTCTACCACTACGCATCAAGATAAACATATTAATCTACAAAGTTATATTTATCAAAATTCTACAGGTTAAAAAATGTCAAACTTCTCAAAACATTCCTAAGTACTCCAAAAGTGTATGTTCTACTGAAATAATAAACACAGTTGTCTTTCTGTTACAAAGAAAAATTTATAAATATATCAAGTACTTATATATCAAGTTAATCTGATTAGTTTTACATCTTAACACAATTAATTGTTAAGAAAGGTAAGAATATGATTTACATGTGTCTCTTTAAAGGTTATAATCAACTTATGAAACATTTATGCATATATTCATAGTAATATTAAAAGAAAACACTCAGAATGACAAGGTGGTTAAATTTCAAATAACAAAATATGAAAATGTTCGTTGGGGAAGACATTTCTGTTAATGCTTTAAGTGAGATTACTTTTTTAAAAAACTAAAATGCTTATTGTAAACATAACCTTATGTACATTTAAGTATCTAGTTTAACTTTCACATAAGTAGTATGTATCATTCAAGAAAGCTTGAAAAATCCAACAACTTTTACTGGTGACAAGAATTTCCTGATATCCCACCTCTCAGAGATAACTTTCATTACCACTGTGTGGAGTATTTTCTTCCCATCTTTTCACTGATGTATTTTTATCTGTCATACAATTCTGCAAATGTGGGTAAAGATGAACAATTCTGGACATTCACCAGAAATTTTTAGTTCATAAAGAAAAATGAACTAAATCATACTAAAATCAATGATCATGATAAATCCAAAAAAAAAGACTCCACAGAAAGATATTAAACCAAGTAGCATTAACTACAAGCTACTGTGTAGCCTTTACAAGTAAGAAAATTCTCATTCATTTGCTACTCTCTTTAAAATATCTGCATTTGTGTATTTTGTATAATTAAATTCTTGGCTCTAGTCAGTCACTCAACAATTCCCATTAAGAAGTTGGAGTGATAACTAGAATTATTTTTCTTTAACCTAAAAGTTATGCAGCATGTTGCAAGTGAAGACTGAAAGGGTACTTGCTTTTCAAGGCAAGTTCAATTAAGCATCAGCATTATTAAACAGAAAGTCATGCAAATATGTTGAGTGATCAAAGATCTGACATACTTTCTTCTAACCTGTTCACCTGATAATGTAAGACCAAGCCCCCACTTATTACTCTATTGATAATAGATAAATAGTTATCTGAAACATGATACTTTCGAAAAGCAAAACAAGTGACAAAATTTCAAGGTCTGGCTTATATTATATGAAAATTTTTTTTTTTTTTTAATTATCAGTCAGCTTTCATGAAAAACCCTAAGGATCTAATGACCTGGTCAAGAGCCATATTAGAGGGAGAAGTTTCAAATAAAGTCTCATGAGTTCCTGAACTGCTCCAACCTACAAGAAGTAGTTGAAAGTAGGTATGAATGGCACCAATAGAGTCAGAAAGTAACTTTTCATAAGCAAAACTTAACCACCTCCTTGGTGAATTATCCACATTATCGTCTACTTCCCTGATATTCAACAAGTCTTTTAGCCATTCCACTGTTCACACAACAGTTAAGTAGTGTAATATTCCAATATACTGAAGTTCATGTCAACATTTGGTCTTTTTTTCTTTTTAGTCATTCTCCAAACTGCTACACTTATAAAAAGTGAGAAATTAAACACATCAACACATGTCTATTGTCTAGCATGATAGCCAATATACACCTGAAATGTAATAAGTGGTCGGTATCTCATCATTATAAAAAAACAAGGTAAATCATTGACACACTCAGAATGTATCCTTTTTTAAAAACCAAGGAAAAATAATATTTTAGAGCTGGAAAAGCCCACAGAGTTTTCCCAGTCCAAACACATCCCTTTTACTTCCCCCCGCCAGAGTCTTTTCTGCTGCATTGCTAAATACTGCTCCTACCAGTTACTGGAATACATCTGACTCCTATTTTTAAGCTAAAAGGCTAGTTCTATTTCACGGATTAAGTAATAAAAAAAAAAAAAAAAAAGATGGACCTGGCCAAGTTGCTCAAATTTGTTTTTAAAAAAGCACTTGAAGTAGGTAAGAAAGAAAAGGAGAAAATTCACTTTTGCCTATAACTACTAAGTGAAAACAATTCTAGAAAATGTGATTCTGGGCCAACACAGTGTTTTTTGCTAAATTCAAGTGGTGGTTCTGTTTACATGAAGTCAGTTATTAGAGGCACAGAGGAAATAAGTTTCAGAAGACTGAGTAATAATTTACCACTTAAGGAGGGGACACTTAATCAGGATTCTAACTCTTTCTGACTTCCGATAACCGCTTTGATATTATACTGTTGCCCGTGTCTAGACAACATTGATTAAAGGTATGAGTACTACCCACAGCGGTAATATTGGTCCCAGTTCCTTGGATGTATAACTCTAAGGCAGCACAAAAGAAACAACAGATACATATACAAGGAGAAATGAGCACTGGACTAGCTGAAACAGGTAATGCACACTTTGTGTTCCCTGTGGTGAAGAAGGTAGCTCCCCACTTCCCTGTACTACTTCTGGGCATAAGTAGGAAAAGTTACAAAATGAGCATCTCTGATTAGACAATCTGGAGCTATATCAACATTTTACATAACTTATCCTACCAAAGGGCTTCCCAGGTGGCTTAGTGGCAAATAATCCGCCTGCCAATGCAGGAGACACAAGAGATACAGTTTCAATCCCTAGGTTGGGAAGCTCCCCTGCAGTAGGAAATGACAACCCACTCCAGTGTTCTTGCCTGGAAAATTCCATAGACAGAGAAGCCTGGCAGGGTACAGTCCACGGGGTCGCGAAAAGTCAGGCACAACCAAGCACCACACACACACATGCTGTTGCTGCTAAGTCACTTCAGTCACATCGGACCCTGTGTGATCCCATAGACGGCAGCCCATCAGGCTCCCCCGTCCCTGGGATTCTCCAGGCAAGAACACTGGAGTGGGTTGCCATTTCCTTCTCCAATGAATGAAAGTGAAAAGTGAAAGTGAAGTCGCTCAGTCGTGTCGGACTCTTAGCGACCTCATGGACTGCAGCCTACCAGGCTCCTCTGCCCATGGGATTTTCCAGGCAAGAGTTCTGGAGTGGGGTGCCATTGCCTCCTCTGACACACACACACATTCCACTACTACTAAGGGCAACCAAATCCCAATGGCCGGAACCTGTTTTTCCATAAAAGTCAGTACAAAACAGCTGCTTATATTATAGGAATAAGGAAAGAACCCAAATGAAGAAAAACATTTCGTAAAATAGAAGAACATTTCTTCAACACAAAGGAAGCTTTCATTGTTCAGCAGCTCATATCAGTGGAGTACTTCGGGTAGAAGGTATGGATGACATGAAGTCTACAATGAACCTTCGTTTGTTTTTTTTTTCCACGGTTGTATGTAAATGAACTTTGTTTTTAAACATTCCAAATGTTATAAATGCTTATCAAAATAAATAGACACATGGAATCATCTGATCTTAATCTTCCCCAATACTACCCTGGGAGGAAGGGAAGAAGACCACAAAACCTATCTGCAAAAATTAAAGGCATCATGCAGATTAAATTTATATCCAGAAACAGTAGAAGAAAGTAAATCTCTCCACTGTCTAGGCCACTATTATTGTATTAATATTTTAGGAAATTGTTCATGTATATTTTATCCTTAAAAATCAATACTTATACATAGCATTTGGCCTAGTATTGATGGGAAAATAACTAACTAATGATTTCTGCTGGAAAGGAACAAAGAAAAACATTCATATTTGGCAAAATTAAATATATTAAAATGTATTTGCTCTGAAAATATCAATCTTCTAACATGGGTCATAACTAATTCAACTGATCATCTTTATAATCACTTATGAACATTATTTCAAATAAATGGACCTCAGAATTAAGCTCAGTATAAGCCATAATTTTCTTTCATAAAAAACGATGCATTGATTTTATCCAAAAAAGGTAACTGTTAACTACTGACATACCAACTAAATCACACCCAGATGCTAGACTCTTTGGGCCTTGATCACTACAAACTTAACACACTTAAGTTAAAAGGATTAGGTTTTATTTCTTAAAACAATGTTCTGTGTCCTTCAAGGAGCTGGAATCTTACCATGGAGGTGGTGGGGGTGGAAAAGATCAGGGAATACCTACCATTCAGAAGCAATTTTTCCTAATGATTTAATTTCAAAGGAAAACCTTAAATTAATCCATAAAATGAATTTGATTTTACCCAAAAGTGGCTATGGAGAACCTCTTCGTTTTAAACAGCATCTACCATGGTTACCACCACTTAATTAAGTCCTAGATCATGTCTACAAAAGCAGTTATAGCTGAACATTTGTCTGCTAATATAAGTGAATAATTACTCAGTGTTTTAAAAGTAAACATTTACCACCATTTATTACGAGTTATCTTTGCACCAGCACACTTGTGACTCATTGTGTCTACATGCAAGATCACTTCACATTTCTAGGCTTCTGATTAAAAGTAAAATGAGAGGGTAAACAAAAATGAAGACTCTCAAGAGCCCTTGCCAACTCTAAAAGACACAAGCACACTGAAGGCAGGGACCTCCTCTTTCTGTTATTTACATCTTCCCCAGTCCTTTCACTGCATCCTGCACATACAAAGCCTGTTGGTTAAGCACATTACCATGCCCACAAATTATATTCTTCCACAAAACCCCAAAACCAGACAGGAAAACAAAATACAACAAATCAATTTGACAAAATTTAAAACTTATGTATGACAAAAAGATACCATACATTAGGCTACCAAGAAACAGAAACAAAAATGGGACAAGATGTTTTCCACACAAATAACAAAGAATTAACATCCCACAGATAAGGCAAATCTTTTTTTTTTTTTTTAAGACAGAGGATAGAAAAAGAAATCAGTATAGGCAATCTCCCTCTGTTTCCAAAAGAGGGAATGTAAATGGTCGGTAAGCATATAGAACATGCTTAACCCCATTAGGAAACAGAGAAATGCAATTGAAAACAAAAAGACACTACTGCAACTAATAACAAAAATGAGAAATTTTAAAATATTCAATGTTGGCAAAGATGTGGAGAAAACAATACCCATTCCCTGACAGAATATAAACTGTCACAACTACTTTGTGGAGCAATCTGACAATGTCTATTGCAAATGGAAACACACACAGCTGGTATCCTAGACCTATATCCAAAATCTTGCTCATCTGCACAAGGTAACAAGTGCAAAGATATTCACTGCCCAGAACAGAAAATGACCCATATATTGCTTAATAGAACAGAAAAGTTAATAGAGAACATAGTCCTAAACAAAATACTAAGCAGAAAAAATTAAAGGGGGTGAATTGGGTCTCTAAAGATAAAATGGGGAAAGGTTCAAGATGTACTGAGGCCAAGAGAGGTGGGGGGAGCAAGACACAAAATGATTTACTCATTGAATTAGTTTTTGCACAGTCTTATGAATATACTAAAAACACTAAATTTTCCATTTTAAAAAGGTGAATTTTATGGTTTATGAATTATATCTCAATTGAAAAAAATGATTCACCCATTATGATACACTTCATGAAGATTTTAAGACACAATATACTATCACCTGCAGCAGTATAAATGTGCAAATGTACATAAATAGATGAGGAAGAGATTGAAGACTTGGAAGAAAAGACTGGGAATCATTTAAAAACTTGAGCCATATCTATAATACTTAATTCCCTCAAATCAAACAAGAAATCAAATAAGAAAAAATGAGCCAAAAAGGACCTACAGAACTCTACTCACTATTATATAAAGACCTAAGTGGGAAAAGAATTCAGTAAAGAAGAGATATACGTATATGTAAAGCTGAATCACTTTTCTATATACCAGAAACTATCACAACATTGTTAATCAACTATACTCTAATATAAAATAAAAAGTTAAAAAAAATATGATAAAATGTAAGTATATGTTCATTCTCAGTAAAGGGATGTGAATGTTTATTATATTATTCTTTCCTTTGTGTTTTCCTATACCTCCCTTTTTTGAGAATACAAAAAGGGCTCAAAACAAGCATTATCACCAACAGCAAATGGTAAATATGTATGTATACACAAAGATATGTGGCATTACTAATCAAATAAATGCAAATAAAAATGAAGTATCAGTTCAAGCAGCAGATTGGCAAAGGTTAAAAAAAAACTTTTAATCCCTAGTACTGGCAGCCATGTGGGGAAATGGGCAGTCTCCCAACTCCTAAGGAAGTATAAACTGGTACAATCTTTTTGAAGGGAAGTTTGGTAATGAATGTCAAAATGTAAAATCTATATACGTAAGGAAATTATTGGAAAAACCATAAAAATGAATGTCAAGGACATTCATCAGAGCATTATTTATAACAAATTAGAAATGAGAACAATATAATTTTCAAATAAATAAATCTATATTTAATGTGATACCATCAAATTCAGCTATAAAATGATATCCCACCACATACCATGAGGGCAGGAATGCTCATCTGTGTTTTATCCCCAACTTCTAGAAATACTCTAGGCACATGATAAGAGCTCAGAAAACCACTTGCTGAACAAATTATAATTTAAAGTTAGTTTTTGTGTGTATACAAATATAAACATAATTATAAAAAGATGCCTACCAAAATATTAATTATGGTTATCTATGAAAGAATTTTCAAGTAACTCCTTTCTTGATATTTCTATGGTTTTATTTTTCTACAGTGAACATATATGTATAAGTTAGAAAATATAATTTTAATTTGTATATATGCATTCTTCATAAAGACTAAACTGCAAAATTGTGCAATGTAATGTCTCACTGTGTAATGTAAAGTATCACAGTTTCTATGATAACAAAAACTTGTCAATTACCTGTAACATCATCTATGGGAAATTATTTACCCAAAAACTCTTTTCAGACAAATCATATTCCCAAAAGTAAATATAGCACTACAAAATAATAAGAACCACAAAATATAAGAGAAAACAAGATTAATGGATTAAAATAGCTGTTATGAGGAAGAGAATGAAGTGAGGAGATTCTGGCCACACACACAAAATGTTTTAAAAGAATATAAATTTGTATCACTGAGACAAGACAATCTCTCCTACATATTAGTAGCTTCATTGAGAAGTGAAAACACAAAAGCGGAGGGGAAAAAAAACTACAGAATTCTGTATTATTTCTATTGAGACAGTGTGAAACATTGTTTTAGAGATCAAAAATATCCTGAAATCTGGCCAATAAAGATTAAAGTCCAGTATGTTCAGTAATATATTGAGTCCTTGCTTAATTACATAACTGCTATAATTGTGTTTAACATTTCCCCCATTCCCAAGTATCTAAACTTTTCTAAGTTCTCTTTTGAAGACTTAAGTCACTAAGAGATTTGAAAAAAAAAGACACCAAAAAAGTTCCACATCTTAGAACTGTAAAAGCTGTGTTAAGTACTGGGTATCATTGTATTAGATGATCAGGAAAAGACCTAAAGGGCTTAGGTTGGTCCATGCAAGACCATTAGAAGGAAACTTCAAAGAGCCAAGAGAAGGAACAAAAAAAAAATCTTTAAAGAAAAATTATAAAATTGACTGATCTCACAGCTCTGTCTACCTCCCAAAGGTACTTCTACAGAGGGTTACCCAAAATAATAGATATAAAAGGCTTCTGCATCGTAAAATGGACAGCAATGTTAACTATAAAATATAGCCAGTAAAACCAAGTTTGGATTTTCCTTTTCAGAAAAATAAAATATGTTAGATAATTGTTACACTGGAATTTAACCATGCAAATACCTTGGAAAATTTACCCTTTCTCTTTGCACTAAATAAGTATTTTTATTAGCAACAATAATAGTGGTTACAAAGAAAATCACCTTCCACATCTTAACAGAGCTGTTTATCTGTGTCAGGTAGTATTGTGATTATTTTATATCAGAGGTTCACCGAGTATAAGTCTGCGGATCCCAGGATGCCCATAACCTTTTCCAGGAACTGGCAAAATTAAAACTATTTTTATAACAACTCTAAGACATCATTTGCCATTTCACCCGTGTTCTCTCATAAGTGTACATCAGAGTCTTCCAACGGTTACATGATGAGTGGTAACACAACAGACCAAACACAGAAGACATAAGCAGATCCGGTTGTCTTCTATCAACCAAAACATTAGAGACTGCATACAAACGCAAATAAAATGACGCTACTCTTCTCACTTTTCTTTTTGTTTTAGAAGATAATTTTTCATTAAAATAGTATCTATACACTCACCTAATGGGCTGATGATTGTTATTCGTAAATTAGCAAGTAATTTGTTTAAACCATTTCTGGTTAATTTCAAATACAGGCAATATTAATACATACAACTTACATAAAAATTCGTAAATCTAATTCCTCCTCACCACTGGTCAACAACACCTACCCAAGAAAATTCAAGAGCACTTTTAGAGAATTACATGGTAATCCATGTCCAAAAGGCAGTAGTATTTACTTTGGTTGTTTTGTCTTAAAAAGTAATGAGTGCTAATTTGAAGGTTTTAAATGTAAAGAATTAACATTTATCTTAAAAAAAAATCAAACACTACCAAAAAAAAAAAACCTCTCATCACCACCAATACCATAGCATCCACTTAAGAAAACTATTAGTAAGAGTTTGATGTTCATTCATCCAGAATTTATTTTATCCACATACGTACATATACTTTTTATCTGTATAAGCACATTTTTTAAGCGGGATTACATTGATTACCTTATTTCACCTAACATCTCTTGAAGATCTTCCTGCATCTACAAATAGATTTACCCTCTTTTTTAAATAGATCACCAAGATCTAACTGTACCCCACTGAGGTCCCTTCTATGGATTGCTTCCAAATGTTTGCTATCCAAATACAGTCCAAAAAAATGCTGTAATTCTGTGGAGTTGTGAAGCCATATCTGTTGGAAAATTCCTAGAAGTAAAATTGCTGGGTCGATGTGCATAAACATTTAAAATCTTAATAGATTTTGCCAAATGTCCTCCAAAATGTCCCGTGCCCAATTTACATTCTTACTAACAGCACAAGATTTCCTCTAGCAATCCAGCTTTTTAAGTGTGCTTTGGTAAATTATACTTTGTGTTGCTTCAAAATGTCAAGCTGTAAAACTGTTCTCACTGGTCATCTTAATTCCATACAGAATTCTACACAAATCTCGTAACACTCACTGACTGTATCAGTATAGTCATCCACCTTTTTTTTTCTTCTATAAACCTTTTAAATATCTCAGGAGACAAAATGCACCAGGTGCACACAATATTTTCAACTAGTAAGCTCTTAAATTTTAGATACCCTGATAAAAAGTTATTCAAACTATTTCGGAAGACTAACACAAATCAGAACTACACAGTAAAACCGGGCTCAAACACTTAAAGGAAAGTTACAAGTACAGATTTACTGCGCTTTATCTGCCCACTCAAAGGACTAAGGCTGCAAATAATAAGCTATCAAATCATACCAGTGGCCAAATTAGCTTACATAAAATAATAAGCAACAGATTTCATATCGTAAATGTCAATGGAACAGATTGCAATAGTAAGATCAGCAGTAATTGAAAAGAAAGTTCACTCAAATTCACATCATACTGAAAATGAAAACATTAATATTTTAAATGAAATGTTTTGAATGTGACTATTCATTTCAGTCATACCAGACTATTATAAATCTGTGCTAGTAATAAATAAGATATAGTCTTTTTTTGCAAGCAGATAGTTTTAAAATGCATTATAGTTTGACATGCCTATTCTGTAATGCCTAATGGATATTCCAGGCTGTGCTATTTCATCAAAATCTCCTTTCTAGGATTTTGTGCTAGTAGTTTTAAATGAAACTGTCTTTAGGAGAGAGTAAAGCCTTATCAATTCAAGTCCAATTAGTTTAGTTTTGAAATGGCATACGTAATTTTCAATGGGCAACAAGTTGAATTTACTTAATTTTTTTCCCCTATATGGTCTCATAATATTACTATAGAATAAAGGAAATCAACATGAAAATCAATTTGCTTTTCCAAACCAAAGATTTATGAAACTAAGAACTCATCCATCTTAATGGCTTGAGCAGTTGATCCTCAGATCTAAGTCCACTTCTGTTTATCAACTACCATACATTTTGGAAGTGACTTAAACTGGTATTATTAGTAGCCATTTACAGTTTACAGCATGCATTTCTTATAACTCAGATTTCTCACAAAGCCATTTGCAGTTTCTTCCATTTTCAATCCCCTTATTTATAGATCTATAATATCAAATATATAACACTTTAAAAGGTACAGAAGCAGACTTAGAAATGCCTGGCATTCTTATTCTGGATTTATTCTTATCATTTCAAAAGACCTCATAAGCCAAAAAATAAGTCCCTAGGATTAAGTGGCATGTTTGGTGTTACTTGAATTTACAACTAACTATTCCCAATGAACAGAGAAACCTTCTCTTGCAATCTGAATCATGTGTAATTACAGTATGACAAGGTCTCTCCTGGGCTATGTAAGCTGGCATTTTTCCCAGGACTTGTCACATCATGGGAAGCACACATACAAATAAAAATCCAAAAATAAACATTTTGAAACAATGGCTTATAGACTATATCAAGAAACTCCACAATTGAGAATAAAAATTGAAGAACCCTACCAACAAGCAGACATCTCTCACTAGAGAGGTCTGAGAAGACCTTGGTGCTATCAAACCACTTACCACACCTAGCAACAAAACTCCCAGGTGTGGGCTGTGCAGGCAGCGCTCTCATGTCCCCTCAGGCTGGACAGAAAATCATTAAGTATGGGAAATAAAAGGAGACATCACCACACACACCCACTGAAGCAGAGGAACAGTGGTGAAATGTGGAGAGGTTGATCACCTCTAATTTCATAATGCCAATTTGTGGATTGTTAAGGAGCCTAAACAAAGTTATCTTAAGAGCTACATCTTCGGCCAACTGGCTTAGTTTTCCTAATACAATAAATATTGCTTTTTTGTTGTTGTTGTTAAGGGTGTTTCACCTGGAAGTGAACAGACAGTCAAGTAGTCCTAACAGTGTGTACGAAGCAAGGATCTTAGAAGGTGGTTTCTTTTGTTTAAACTCCTCTGCTGTGGCTCTATGGACAGATGGAAAACGAAAAACAAGATTCCAAGAAACATCAGACCCAACCTCACAGAGGGACAGAAACTGACAATACTCATCTTCATCACAGTTCAGAGGAAAAATTAAGTATACTATCTCTGGCTATCTTCTGATACAAAGTGCTAACAAAATCTAAATGTTATTTCCAATAGGCCATGCATATCCCTACCCCTCTGTAAGAAGCTGGACTCATTTATTAACCAACCAGCAAAGCCCATCAAACTCAACTGTTGGAGTTTTCAAGAGCAGCTATAAAACAAACCATTATAGGCAAAACATAGAATCCTAAGACCCATTACAGGAGCTCTGGAAACAAAAATAAGCGTCAACACAAACCTCTGCCACCTCTAAGGCACACAACATTTCTCCTTTCTTTATTCAAGCCCTTGAATGTTCAATAATTTCCACCGGAGCTCTAAGCAGAATGGATTTATTATGATGTTAAGCTAAGAAACTGCAGGAGTTCTAGATGCCAATAAAGATTACGGATCAAATGGAAGATAACTGCTAACCATTGTGTCCACTTAGATAAATAAACCTGATCACAAACAAAGCACCTTACTGTATTTGTACTGTTACCTCCACTAATCCAACTAAAACAACAGGACAGTAGCTTTCCAGAGGCTGAAGGAACCAGAAATTGGGATTTCTCAAACCCTCTTTAAATGTCTTGTAAAATAACACTCCGTTCCTCTTTTTTCCAAAACTGTCCTTTATGGAAAATGTTTTGAGATCTCAGAGGCTGAGCAGAATTATGCAAACCAGACACCAAGGCTGCTAAAAACCAAGGTGAGGGAAGAGTGAAGGAGAAGGCAAGACAACGCCATTCCTCTGAAACTTAGCTTCGACCTCTGGCAGGGACCCTCTCCCCTGCAGATCACATCGGGCAAACACTTATGAACGTGGCTCAAAATCGAATGAGCAATCAAGTGCCATCGGGGGGCTAAGGTGCTCCGCTCCCCCCACTCCCAACTGAACATAAAATCCTGACGGTGGGAGGTCGGGGTGGATAACCCACAAAAAAGAAAAGTCTATGACAGCTGGCACCTAACGCCTCACACAAGGAGGAAGGCAGAGAGGATCCTAAAGACAGGCGACTTCTCAAGACGGAACAATAACTACATCCCATGCATCCTCTGCTAACAACACAGGTAAATCTCAATTTCTCCAGGTTTAAAAAAAAATAAAAAAGCGCAAGCTGTTTATTCCTTCCAGCCCCACTCCCCACGCCTCCAAACCCAACACTAATTGCAGTTTCCCCGCAGAACCCGCGGCTAACCCCAGAGGACCGGTGAGAGCTGACTTGGGATGAATAAACACTCGACACCTGACGGTCCTTTCTCTGCGGTGACTTTCAAGGAGCCGAAGTGGCGCGCGCGCGGGCGGGAGCGGGGACCTGGCCAGCGCGGCGCCGCGCACCCCGGTCCCGAGCTACGCCGGCGAGCGCGACGCGGGGGGCGGGGAGAGGGGCAGTGGGACCGCCCGGACCAAGCGATTGTTTCCACCGCCAGCCAAGACATTTTTTATCAAGCTCCTTTTGTATTCGAGCCCTACCTCTTTTTGGCCTAGGAAAGCTTTCGTGCAAGTGGAAGACGACTTTCTCCACAAAGTGCTGTATGTTACTGTGCTCCGGACCGCGCACGAACACCATCCAGTCGTGGGTGAAGCCCTCCACGGTGGGTTTTTCCTCACCTGGGCGCGGTGCCCCAGCTCCAGCTTCACCTGCACGGCACACTGCGGGCAGGGGGAGGAGAGACAACCGTGAACAACAGGAAGGCGACCGTTCGACACTGAACATTGCGCCTGACATTTTTTTTCCTCCTTCTTGAAACGCACATAAAAGGAAACGGCAGTGCCCTCTGCATCCACGTTTCACGCGCGTGGGCGCGCCCACACACCCCAAATGCTGCCTACCCGGCCTGCCGGGCCCCCGGCACCCCCGGGCCCGCATCCATACAGGCCAGGATTGTAACGGAATGTTACCCCGGATTGGGAAGGGGGTCCAGTGGTCGGGGCGGGGGGCGGCGGGGGAGGGTTAAGAGGAGCCAGCACACTCAGCCACTACAAGCACGACAACGAATGCATCGGAAACAAATTAGAGACAATTAGGAGTCGATGCCGGGGCGGTTGCCCGGCGTGGGAGGGGAGGTAGCTGGGACACCCGAAGGGGGTTCTCGCAAGCCCCCACCCCGAAAGTGCTGCGGCGACAGACACACGCCGAGGAAGTCTTTGTGTACGTGTGTGTGTGCGTGCGTGTGGAGCGCTGTGCCAGGCGGAATGGAAACTACAAGCTGCCTCTGCCGATGGGCACAAACTCCCGTGTTCTTACCACGGGTTTGTGCACAACAAAAATGAGACGTCGTCACACACACACGCACACACGCCCGCAGGAAAACACGCCGAGGCGTCCATAACTTAATGCACCCCGCACCCCCATCGAAAAGCCCCACGCGATCGGCGAGACCAGCCTAAGAAAGCCCCCGCAACACACTTCCAAGAGCCAAAGTGGCCCCAAAGTACCTCCCACCGCCCCAAAAAAATGAAATTCAGAAAGGCAGGGCGGCGGGCAGACAGCCGCGGAGCCCCGACTGCGCACAGCCCGGCGCGGGGGCAAAGTTGCGTGCGGCCCCGCGGCTGTCAGCCCGCTCACTCCGGCTCACACTCGCGCGCCGCGGAGAACGCACCATCGTAGCGGCCGGCGAGGCTGCTCGCCGCGTCCCCGGACTGTGCCCGCGGCTCCCGGCGGCGGCGGCGGCTGAAATATGGCTGAGTTATTATTCGCCTCCTTCCACCGTGTGTGTGTGTGTGTGTGTGTGTGTGTGAGTGCGCGCGTGTGAGCGAGAGTGCGCTTCTTGCGATTGCAAAGAGGCGAGGAGGGAGGGAGGCGCGGGGGGTGGAGGGGCGAGTGTGTGTTAGTGTGTGAGTGTGTGTGTGTGCGCGCGCGCCGGGGAGGGGGGGTGAGAGGGAGGAGAACGGAGACTGAGGGAGAGGCAGCAGCTCCCTGCAAGCCGTACCAACCTTTCTCTAATTGGAACCGCTGAGCGCTGGCGCTGTCTGGGCTGCGGTGGCGGCGCAGGGCGAGGGAGGAAAGGCGCGGGGGCGGGGGGGTCTTTTATTATTATTTTTGCAGGTACTTACCGAGCTAGCCATGCCTGGGGGCCCGGAGGTTTGCTGGGGTGTTGTGTGGTACCCCCCTCCCCCGCCCCCCTCAGCTGTAATTCATGAAGAGGCTGCTATGAATGAGAGCGCGCCCAGGAGCGGAGGGTAGATGGCGGACATTCTCTGCCTTTTTCCCCCCGCGATCGCTTGCTCGCTCGCTCGCTCGCTTATTAAACTCAGCCCCAAAAGCAAAAGCAGCAGCAGCAGCAGCAGCTCCAGGGCCAGAGGATGAGATTCCGGAGCATGCGCCGTGGCGCCTGACACCGGGGCTCCGAGCCTCACGGGGCGGAGGGAGGGCGCGCGGGCGGGGCGGAGCGCGCGGGGAGGCCGAGCGAGCGAGCCAGGGGGAGCTCGAAAGAGCCAATCACCGGCCACCTCCCGAAACCCGGGCTGCCAGCACCGCCACACTGGAACGCCTCGCTTAAAGTAACAGGTTCCTGCTGGGGGGTGGGGAGGGGGGCGGGGAGGGGGCGCTGGAGTGGGGAGAGGGGCCAGCTGGGGAGCCATCCCAGTCTCTGTGTAAACTGCTCTCTCCCTACAATAAAAAACGGATTAAAACTGCTGGAATGTAGCCACTGCTTAGAGCCCCCAGCCGCCGGAGAAAGGGTGTTAAATTAAGTCTTTGGCGTTAGTTAGCACGCTCCGGGAAGGGAGGGAGTTTCTTTTACTTTCCACCACGTCTGTTTTACGGTTTTGTGCTGAAAAGGCAAGAACTCACACCCAAACAAACTTATTTAAAGACAGAGCGAGAGAAATGCCACCCTTTCAAACAGCATCTAAAAGCAATCGCTCAGTTTTATAACCGGCAATGATTCCCTGGCCCCCTTTCCCATCCTCTCACCCCGCCCTTCTGCTACCGCTACCGAAAATTTTAAAATGAAATGAACAAGACCAAGAAATAAGAAGGCTATTTCCTTCCCAGGGAACGCCTCCCGCGTTGGTAATCCACAAGTGGGAGGCACCACAAAGCGGTGCCCAGGTGAATCGCGAGATACCTGGGAGTGAGTGCTGAGTGCAGACCTTCCGGGACCAGGCTGAGAGTTGTATTTGGGGGGAGGGTCGCACTCCTGACAGCCTGCTGGGTTGCATCAGAACGTGAAAAATTGTCCTCTAAGGACGCGGGGGGCAACTGGGAGTCTTAAAATAGCAGATAAAGTTAATACTGACTGTAATGTGCATAAATTGGATTATAATCTTTAGGCGTATTGGTGACAGCCAACGTAATCCATCTCTGGGTATTAATCCTGTTAGGCTCCCGGGTGATAACCAGTCGCAGGAGTGTTCCCAGAGTCGCGCTTCTACAAAGGTTTCCACTCGGATTTTACTTGGTCTCGGTGGCCGAGGTAGAACAGCGCAGACACGCGTGGGGCGGGGTAGGAGGACTGACTAGCTTCCTTTAGCAACACAGACAACCTTTACAAAGGAAACGGATAAGATCTAGACGATTGATTTGAAAGTGAAAGATGGGTGTAACTTCGGTTCGTTATAGAAGGATCCTTGCATCTTCCTAACCCTCATTCCTTTTTTTGCTCCCTTTATCTTCTTTCTTTTCTCCCCTTTTTCCTGCCTCCCAACTTCTTTATGAATCTTTCCCCTGGTTTCATTCTCTTCTCCCTGTCTTCCCTCTTTACTTGCCTCTCTTTTATGTTTTTGGCTCAACTATATTGCTTTCTTCTTTTCATTTTTTTCTTTCTTAAAACCACGAAAGCAAGTTGTCTGGGCCCTTGGATTAAAGAGAGAGATATAGGGAAAAGGAGTTAGCTGGGACATCGAGGATCCTCGATGTTAATTTGTCAGTCCTTCCAGCTGCTCACATGAAGATAACCAGAATTAGATCAGACCCCTTCGGGCCAATTTTAATTTCCACTGCAAGCCTCCAACTTGAGTGGCTTGAACCCCTAAAACTAATACTCTGCTCTCTCCCACTTACAACCAAGAAAGCTTTTACCCGTGGATCCCAATTCCTCCCACCCTTTTGCTGGACCTAGTAAAATAATGGAGAAAATGGTTGCGGATAGAAACATTTTAGTCCAAGTCCAAGAATTTAGATTCTCAACTGACCCACATGTACACTGATGCATGTCATCTTGCAGGCATATGTGTGGTTGTGTCTGTTTTTGTATATAAGAACTAAGTTGACATGCACCCAAACAGTGTGTTGGGATCTAAGTGAAGGATGGACCTACTTGGTATGCATTATTAAATTGTTAAATAAAATAATCAAATTGGAAAGAAGTCCTTTGGAATAATAAGATAGAAAACTAATGGCTATTTGGATGTGCCATTAATAAAGCCGTTTCCTATAAAGCACAACCATTAGGCAGCGAGTCTAGCTTAGCACACGGGTGAAAAATAATAATCCATTCTTCGCTTGAGCTGACTTTGGCGTTTGGCTAACTTCTTCCAAAGCCATCAGGGCTGTCTTGGGATTCTCTCTATGATTCATACTGCGCTGAGGGACTGATGTCTCCTTTCTGAATTACGTGCTCGCAGAATTCAGATTTATTCCAGGAGTCATCTAAGCCATAGAGTCAGAGAGGATCTTTTACCATTATTTCTCTTTTCTCAAAGAATACTTTAAAAACCTTAAGGGTAATTCTTTCTCCGGACCCTGGAAATATAGATTCCGTCAGTAGATGGCGCACGGAGCCCTTCCACGGACGTCCTTATGTGACCTCTTGGCAACAAAAACAACAAAAAACTCAGGATGGGGGAAGAGAAAGAAAAGAAAATACAGCCCTGAATACTCCAGCTTCTACTTTTGAGCAAAGGAATTTATACCAGTCTTTCAATTTATGCCAATGTATTACTTATAGCCTATTCTAGAAACTGTCTATTAATTAAAAGGATTCAGAACAGAATTAACAACAGGTTAATTTTCTATTCAGCATATCTGAAGCTCTTTGCGCTTCAGGTGAGGTACAAATGTGAAACAACCCTTTGGGTACTTGACAGTGTAATTATAGAAAGTATTTTGCAAATAAGTTTTTCAACCAATTTTTTCAGTTCTAAATACCACCCCCCTCTCCCAAATTAAACGGAAGTGATGAGGGATAAAACCATTTGTTTATCCAAAGAAACAATTATCTTACCAAAATTCATACTGCAGTGCTTGGCAGAGTGTGAACCACCATAGAGTTAGTTTTTGAGGAGCAGAAAAGAAAAGCAATTGACATCATCATATCAAATAAAATACTTGATGGAGAATAAAAGAGGAATATGTCCCAGATGGATCTTCACTACTGGATCACTGCTACCACCATGGCTACTGCCCTGCATCATCTTCTGGTTCCAGTCCTTTTATTTGCAATTGATTTGTTTCGTTTAGAAGCTGAGGCCAGTTTGGATGTTCTAGCACCACATAACTTCTTTAAAGAGTAATTAGGGTGTTGCTTTTTAATACAATTTTACTTAATTGTGAAAGATTATTGATGTATAAACTCCAATAATTAGATCAATTAAAATTAACCCTTGCTCATTCTTTGCTGTCTGGATTTTGGGGGGAAAGGAAGAATAATGCATGGGGAAAAAATAGATGATGAGATACACATGACCAAACATCTTGCAAATATTAGATTCAGAATAATTAGGGATTTTTTTTTCCATAATAGTGCACTTTTTCTATATACTTCACCCGTATGTTCATTCACCAAAATGATATTTCTCCCATTCCATGTGCCAGGCACAGAGCTAGGCTCTAAGAATATAAGAATAACAGGGTTCCCGCTCTCTCAGAGTCTATGACCCAAGGGAGATACTTTATCAAAAGCTTATCTCTGTTTTAAATTGTATAATGCCTAAATTTGGGATAGAGACATGTGTCACACATAAGCAAGCAGCATGCAAATGTGACTCAAACATGCCAAGGAAAGGAAAAAGAGTGAAACAAGATTAGAATCCCAGGAGCATTGTCCTTATTCCTCCTTTCAATAAGGTAGAAGGCAAATAGCATCTTTTTTGCAACAGCAGCCAAGTTAATTTCTTTTTCTTTGATCTGAAGTGTTTTCTATGTTCACCTTATTGCAGTGCTTTTAAGGAAAAAAAAAAAACTCATAGTCAAAGAAAGTTTACAAAGCCTTTCAAGATCATGAGCATATTTTCTCATTTAAAACAATCTCCATTTTTTATGGAAATTTTTAGTCAAATGTTATTTTTTAACATTACATTTAATTCACAGTTCTAGAATAGTGTATTGGGAACTCCTGAATAGTACAAATCATTACCACTTTGAAAAAACAATTGCTTTGATACCCACTTAAGCACCTAGTCCAGAGATAAGAAACACACAAAGCCATTTTAACCACCAGAGCCTCTTCATGTGTAAATTATTCCCTGAGAGTAATTTAAGCAATGTACTTATACATTCAGAATACAAGAGTGCCTCTGCAATAATAAGTTATTAATTTAGTGGGCTGTGTCCCTAATTTAATAAATAGCACCTCAAGGCCTGAAAATTAATCAAAGATGTTATGTAAGACCTACAAATGAAACAAGATAAATATTGGAGGGCAGTTGATATAGTGTGATTGAAAATGTCTTCCTAATATATACAAGGATCCCAGTAGAATATTTATAGGTAAAATACATGTTAAGTTGAATCTGCTTGCTATAAAACAAGCTATCTAAAAATTAGACCATTTTGCTAGAGCAAAATGTGTCTCTGGCATCTTTTCAAAGGCCACTGCACAGTTTCCTATCTTTCTTTAAAGAATGATTTAACCTCCTTGATTTTCAGTGCAAATTCTGTTTTTATATATGATTTCATCTCTCCCATTCATATATTACAATAGAAATGGAGTTGTTAAAGCAACCTAAAATCATAAACTGCATTTGGTCTTATTTGATAAAATGGAAAAATATTGGGCCTATGAACTAATGTCAACAGGTAAAACTTCAATCAAAAGTGCAAAAGAAATTTAGGAAGAAGAAATTACTCCCTTCCCTGTTTTAAATGACTTGAGAGTGGTCTGAAAATAATACTAAGCCTCTGAGAAGTGAGTGATTTACTACTTTCTGGTAGGATCAAGTATCCTGGTTGAGTTAAACTATTTACAGTGAGCTCTGAATAATCCATGAGCATATTATCCACTTTGTAGATAATCTATAGTGACACAATTTATATGTGTGGGGTTTTTGTTAATGTAAATTTATGTTAGAGTCAGATTTTTTTTTAATTGTACAAAATGTGCAAGACTGCCTCTATTTGTCAGTTTCCATTCATAGTTTCTCGTAGAGAAGTCCATATTTCCTATCTTAAGCGCTTTGTCCAAAGTCCAAAGACCTCTTTTGGACCCCACTTTCTAATTTTTATAAGCAATTTGTTATCCCAGAGATAGACTTATTTGGCAAAATAAGTCTATTTTATTTTATTCCTTATTGTTCTAGGAAGCAACAGAAACCGATAGCAAAGAAAGACTACTCATTTACCAGTGTGATGAATCAAAAGAACTCCTAGGGACTATTATTATTTATACAGTTCTAGTATGGAAAATCCCGTGGACGGAGGAGCCTGGTGGGCTCTAGTCCGTGGACGGAGGAGCCTGGTGGGCTCCAGTCCATGGGGTTGCTAAGAGTCGGACATGACTGAGCGACTTCACTTTCACTTTTCACTTTTATGCATTGGAGAAGGAAATGGCAACCCACTCCAGTGTTCTTGCCTGGAGAATCCCAGGGACGGAGCCTAGTGGGCTGCCGTCTGTGGGATCGCACAGAGTCGGACACTACTGAAGCGACTTAGCAGCAGCAGCAGTATGTATTCTATCCACTCCAATGTTCTTGCCTGGAGAATCCCAGGGATGGGGGAGCCTGGTGAGCTGCTCTCTGTGGGGTTGAATAGAGTTGGACACGACTGAAGTGACTTAGCAGCAGCAGCAGCAGTATGTATTCTCGGAGAAGGCAATGGCACCCCACTCCAATACTCTTGCCTGGAAAATCCATGGACAGAGGAGCCTGGTGGGCTGCGTCCTGGGGTCACTTCCACTTTTCACTTTCTGCTTGGGGGATGGCCCCGCCCTGTTCTTACCTGGAGAATCCCAGGGACGGGGGAGCCTGATGGGCTGCTGTCTATGGGGTCGCACAAGGACACGACTGAAGTGACTTAGCAGCAGCAGCAGCAGCATGTATTCTTCATGAAATCAAATAAGGGAAAGATAGGGAAGGATGATCTTTTTTAAAAAATAAAATTTTATTTATTTACAATATTGGTTTCAGGTGTACAACATAGTGTTCAATGTTTTTGTAGGTTAAACTGCATTTAAAGTTATTATAAAATTATAAAATATTATTTATAATTTAATTTATTATATTTAATTATTATTAAATATAATATTATTATAAAATATTAGCTATATTTTCTATACTATGCAATATATTCTTGTATCTTATTTATTTTACATATAGTAGTCTGTGCTCTTTAATCTCCTACCATATATTGCCCTTCCCCATTCCTCTCCTTACTGGTAACCACTAGTTACCATATTTTTTATATGTGAGTCTGCTTTCGTTATATTCATTCATTCTATTCTTTTGATTCCACATGTAAGTGATAACATACAATATTTGTCTTTCTCTGGGAAGGACTATCTTCTGAACTGTAGTGGTAGCAATGTGGTGGAAATTTCAAGTTTCAGCAAGGAGATAAAAGTCACTGATGAATAAAAAAGGACTTCACTTATTTCTATACAATTATACCCTTAATATATATTATTTCAATCTTTTGGCTTCTGCTTCATCACTTTGACATTTTGGTTTTATTATTAATTCAATGCATTCAATTAACTTTTATTGGCTGTCCATTGAAGGTCAGCCACTGTTCTTGGTCCTTTGAAAAATCAGGCTACAAGTATAGGATACCTTTAATACCATCATTTATTTTAAGTCATTTCATAATTGTTGCCTTAGAGTTGATAAGTTGTTACAAATACTAAAATATGTTATTAAGCACTTAACAATGTTGCTACTGCTGCTGCTAAGTCACTTCAGTCGTGTCCAACTCTGTGTGACCCCATGGACTGCAGCCCACCAGGCTCCCCCCGCCCATGGGATTCTCCAGGCAAGAGCACTGGAGTAAATCTTTGTTATTCACTTATATCTATAAGAAAGAAAGGTTTAGCCATGACATTGGCAATAATCCTTACAAAGGTAAAGTAAGAAAGAAAACATGGTTGAAATTATTTACTAAGGTCACAAACAGGTACTGAGTGTACTTCCAAATCAAAATTTCATTTTTAAGCCTACAGTTGGTCCATTTGGGACAATCTGAGTCTCAAAAAGAATCTATAAGTCAATACCTTGAGCAAACAGATAAAAAGAAAAATGTCTCCTCATAGAAAAATACTAGCTAATTAATGTATGTAAAAGGAATGATAGACTTTGAAAGATCATTATTTTGCAGCAACCAATGCAATAATAGATTTAGCCAAAACTCATTTCAATATATGTTGAAAATAAAGAGTGAAAGATTTTTGGAGAACATATTATTCACAATGATATCATGCTTCATTGCATCATTCCACAGATTGCATATTAATTACAAAAGAAGAAAAGAGTCTTCATCTTTACAATGGAGAAATCTGGTGGAGATCACTTAACCAAGTGACCATAACCAATTAAGATGATCTGACATATCCCTCTTGATATAATTAATAAGAAGCATACAGCATCACCTATGTCATATTCCTGTCAAAAATGTTTGCATCTGTGAGGAAGAAATCAGACAAATCCAGGTCATGTGGGATATTTTACAAGATAACTGGCCTGGAGTCTTCAGAAATCAATATCAATTTCCTCCTTAAAAAGTGAGGAAATGTTTCAGACTAAAGGCAATGAAAGAAACATGACAACTAAACACAGTACCTGATAGTTAACTAGATTCTAGATCCAAAAGCAAACATATAAACAAAAAAATAGTCTAAGGAAATTCCTGAAACAACTGGAGAAATTTGAATATGTACACTATATATATATGGTAGCAGGGCCTCCCTGTTAGCTCAGATGGTAAAGAATCTGCCTACAATGCAGAATACCTGGGTTCAATCCCTAGGTTGGGAAGATCCCATGGGGAGGAGAATGGCAACCCACTCCAGTACTGTTACCTGGAGAATCCCCATGGACAGAGGAGCCTGGCAGGCTACAGTCCATGAGGTTGCAAAGAGTTGGACGCGACTGAACTACTAACACACACACACACACACACACACACACACACACATACATATGGTATCAAGGTTAAATTAAGTGGATGTGCTAATGACTTTGTGGTTATACAGAAGACTCTCCTAGTTCTTGGGACCTACATGCTATGTTTAGGAAAGTATTCTGATGTCTAATTTATAACTTAATCTCAAGTAGATTAATGAAAATAATAAATAAATCCATTGTTATATACAATTATATGTTGAGAGCAAGACAGAATACAAATGAATTGTAGTGATCATTGCACTACATTTTCTGTAGCTTTTTTTTTTCTTAAAGTATAAGTTGGAATCAAGATTGCTGGGAGAAATATCAATAACCTCAGATATGCAGATGATACCACCCTTATGGCAGAAAGTGAAGAGGGGCTAAAAAGCCTCTTGATGAGAGTGAAAGTGGAGAGTGAAAAGGTTGGCTTAAAGCTCAACATTCAGAAAACGAAGATCATGGCATCTGGTCCCATCACTACATGGGAAATAGATGGAGAAACAGTGGAAACAGTGTCAGAATTTATTTTTCTGGGCTCCAAAATCACTGCAGATGGTGACTGCAGCCATGAAATTAAAAGACGCTTACTCCTTGGAAGGAAAGTTATGACCAACCTAGACAGCATATTCAAAAGCAGAGACATCACTTTGCCAACAAAGGTTCGCCTAGTCAAGGCTATGGTCTTTCCTGTGGTCATGTATGGATGTGAGAGCTGGACTGTGAAGAAGGCTGAGCACCAAAGAATTGATGCTTTTGAACTGTGGTGTTGGAGAAGACTCTTGAGAGTCCCTTGGACTGCGAGGAGATCCAACCAGTCCATTGTGAAGGAGATCAGCCCTGGGATTTCTTTGGAAGGAATGATGCTAAAGCTGAAACTCCAGTATTTTGGCCACCTCATGCGAAGAGTTGACTCATTGGAGAAGACTCTGATGCTGGGAGGGATTGAGGGCAGGAGGAGAAGGGGACGACAGAGGATGAGATGGCTGGATGGCATCACTGACTCGATGGATGCGAGTCTGAGTGACCTCTGGGAGCTGGTGATGGACAGGGAGGCCTGGCGTGTTGCAGTTCATGGGGTCGCAAAGAGTTAGACACGACTGAGCAACTGATCATCATCATCATCATCATAAGTTTTAGGGGAAAAATGATCCTCAAGATTCAAAACTAATTTCTGCATTCACAGTTCAGTATAAGGGTTTTCAATAGCATGTCTTTTTGTTTCCTAAAAAAAAAAAAATTAACAAGAACAAAAGAAGGGAAAATAGAGAGAAAATATTGTAATCAAAAGGATTTTGTTTGAAAGGAAAGATAGAAGATCAGATTTGGTGGGGGCGGGCACTCGATCCTTTATAATCTTTCTTTTGTGCTCACCACCAAATTTGTTTTTGAATTATAAAAATGTGATGGCTTTTGGTTGACTAACATGTTTAAGGTAAGCATCTTTGGTGATCTTCGCTTTTCTCCAGTAATGAAGGGTTCCGAAAGGGAGCAAGATGCAGGACATGAGTCTGGCATGCCCTGCTGAATTAGTGGCAATATTTTCATGTGAAGTTTGTTTCAAAAGTAGATGCTGTATGTGAAAGGTTTCCTTCATGAGATTACAGCAATTTAAAGGTCATTCAGTTCTACAAATCGCTTAATTGTGCACCATTAAGCATTTCTCTAAAAGAAGTGTGTGTGTGTTTAATAGCACTCAAGGACTGCCAATATCAGCATTGTCTAACTTAGATTTTTTTTTTTTCCATGGCTTTTATCACTGACCCGGTGTATAATGCCCTGACTTTCCTTTTTTATTGCTCAAGGGCAGCTGGGTGAGTAGCCTTGGCTCATTTAGAAACCATCTAATACTTTTGTTCTCTGTTAATATTTTCTTTAAAGGTCACCTACCTCAGACACCTGTCAGGTTTGCACTTCTCAGAATCAGGAATAGGACCTTCTCTTGATCCATTACAGGCTATGCAGTGTCTAAAGACTGGACAGCAGTTTTGAACAAATAACAGATTAATAAATTACTCTTCAGGCTCTCATTCTTAGGGCCAGGATCCTAGTGAGGATTTTTTGTTGTCATTGTTAACCATGTACCAGAGAGAGGAATGGGTAAGAGTAGACAAAAGAGAAGCAAGGTAGAGACCTCTGTGTTTCCGTTCCAAACTTCAGAGAGAGTAGAGTACACAAAGGCACTACTCTTTCCTCAAAATGTGACAGGAGCAAAGAAGGTCATCAAGAGAAACAAGTGGAGACAAAAAAATCAAACTGCAAATAAAAGACACATAAACAAGATAAATCCAAATCACTTTAAGGGGAAAAAAAAAACCAAGCTAAACCACAAAACAAAATGTATGGGTATTATAAGTAAGATAAATTTACTGTAAAAAAATTTCTTTACTCTGAGGGTAAAGATTTTAGAGATGGATTTTGATTTTGATTTGGTAACCCCAATGTAGTAGCTATGACTGCATATTATATATATATATTATATATATATATATTATATATATATTATATATATATAATACATATATATATCCATACAATTTCTCAATTAATTAGTTGTTATACTTTGGTTCTTACCCAAACTGTGGTTTCTCTGTAGACAAAAGGCACCAGATCGTTCTTCAGAGATATTATACCTCTTAACTTTTCCTTCAGGTAAGACTTTTGATTCTGTTATACAAACACATACAGCTGTGTACTGATCCTGCCATACCCCGGACATTTTGATTAAAGATCAACACATTGGCCTACAAGTCAAAAACTTCCATACAGCTTGAAGGCTGAGATCATTTGCATTTAGCAGGTAAATGATGTAAAGTTTCCAGGCCACAGTACAAAACATCTCAAATCGCTTTGTTTTCCTTGACTTACCAACTTGGTACAAATGTTTTCACTGTCAGACACCCAAGGTTTTGATTTTTGTTGTTTTATCTTGGGAAGAAATTATGACTCCTCTAATCCTTATTAGAAGTGTGTGATGTGGGCTAGGTATCTTCAGTCATGCCAATTCTTTGCCATCCTATGGACTGTGTAGCGTGCCAGGCTCCTCTGTCCATGGAATTCTCCAGGCAAGAATACTGGAGTGGGTTGCCATGCCTCCTCCAGGGGATCTTCCCAACCCAAGGATGGAACACATGGCTCTTAATGTCTTCTGCATTGGCAGGGGGGTTCTTTACCACTAGCGCCACCTGGGAAGCCCCCTATTAAAAGTGACAGTTACCATGTAAGTGGATGACATTGCTTCTGCTCCTAGATCCACCAATCTATAAAACTGTTGATGGGCTCCATTAGAAAAATGTTTCCCTAAAGCTTCTTTTAAACAGATATTTATTGTATATGTCTTATATGCAAAGATTTCTCTGGTGGCTCAGACAGCAAAGAACCTGCCTGCAATTCGGGAAGCCTGGGTTCAGTCCCTGGATGGAGAAGATTCCCCTGGAGAAGGCAAGGACTACCCACTCCAGTATTCCTGCCTGGAGAATTTCATGGGCAGAGGAGCCTGGCGAGCTATAGTCCATGAGGTAGCAAAGAGTCAGATACAATTGAGCGACTTACACCTTTACTTTCCCTATTATACACAAAGCACGCGCAGAATTAAGCTTTGCCGTTTTAGAATTGAATTCAATCGGAAAGGGCTTCCCTGGTCATCCAGTGGTTAAAAATACACCTGGCTATACAGGGACACATGTTTAATCCCTGGTCCCAGAAGATCCCACTGCCCCAGGGAACTAAATCTGAGTACCACAGCTACGGAAGGCCAACTGCTCTAGAATCCATGCTCTGCACCAAGAGAAGCCGCAGTAGTGAGAAGCCCGCACACTGCAACTGGAGAAAGCCCATGCAGCAACAAAGACCCCGTGTAACCAAAAACAAACAAATAAATAATTTTAAAACAGAATTTAATCAGGAAGGCAATTTAGTGGAGTATTGTTGGTTAAAGGAGAGAGAGAGGAGAAAAAAAGAGAAGGTACAGGAAAGAAATACTTGGAAACAAGGAAATAAATAAGAAAATCTGCTAAAAGGCAGTGTTGAAAAATTTACAAGTATTTAATTTTTTAATTCCTCAAGATGATATATTTCCTGGACTAAATCAACTTGTTAAAAAAATAGAAACAGTATGAATACATACCATGGGCACAATTAGAATTTGAAAAAACTTGGGCATGGAGAGGCAAGTCTTCTCCAGAATCCTTATACAGGATTCTGTCCTTATGAACAAATACCATCAAGGCTGAGGTGCATCAAACTTCATTTTTACTACTAGGATAAATTAAAACCGTCTTGGTCCTGGTTTTATTATAGCAGCAGTTTTTAACTGCACTCTTTTCCCTGCTATTCTAGTTTTTGATAAAATTGGTCATATTCAAAAGCTACTTAGTGTTTCATGGGTTGACACCTTGAAAAAGCAGGTCTGAAGGTAACTGCAAAGGCTTCGTTATTTCATTTTACATGTTTGGAGTCAAGACTTCATTGAACTCATGTAAATATACATGGAAAATTCTATAAAGCAGAATTAAATAAATCTTAGCAGATTTTTTTTTTCTTTTAAAAGTATTGACCTAAATGTTAGTTGGCTAAAGTGCTCCCTAATGTCAAAGATATAGTGGTTTAATTCTTGGGTATAAGCAAGCCCACTTGGCAAAACTGGGGGCATAAGTAATTCTGAGCCAAGTACAGATCCATTGATCATCCTTTGGATCATTGAAAAAGCAAAAGAGTTCCAGAAAAACATCTACTTCTGCTTTATTGACTACACCAAACCCTTTAACTATGTGGATCACAACAAACTGTGGAACGTTCTTCAAGAGATGGGAATACCAGACCACCTGACCTGCCTCCTGAGAAATTTGTATGCAAGTTGAGAAGCAATAGTTAGAACTGGACATGGAACAACAGACTGGTTTCAAATAGGAAAAGGAGTTACATTAAGGCTGTATATTGTCACTCTGCTTATTTAACTTACATGCAGAGTACATCATGAGAAACACTGGACTAGATGAAGCACAAGCTGGAATCAAGATTGCCAGGAGAAATATAAATAACCTCAGATATGCAGATGACACCACCCTTATGGCAGAAAATTAAGAACTAAAGAGCCTCGATGAAAGTGAAAGAGGAGAGTGAAAAAGTTGGCTTAAAACTCAACATTCAGAAAACTAAGATCATGGCATCCAGCCCCATCACTTCATGGCAAATAGATAGGGATACAATGGAAACAGACAGATTTTATTTCAAGGGGCTCCAAAATCACTGCAGATGGTGACTGCAGCCATGAAATTAAAAGACTTTTACTCCTTGGAAGAAAAGCTTTGAGAAACCTAGACAGCATATCAAAAAGCAGAGACATTACTTTGCCAACAAAGTTCTGTATAGTCAAAGCTAGGGTTTTTCCAGTAGTCATATATGGGTGTGAGAGTTGGACTATAAAGAAAGCTGAGTGCCAAAGAATTGATGCTTTTGAACTGTGGTGTTGGAGAAGACTCTTGAGAGTCCCTTGGACTGCAAGGAGATCCAACCAGTCCATCCTAAAGGAAATCAATCCTGAATATTCATTGGAGAGACTGATACTGAAGCTGAAACTCCAACACTTTGGCCACCTGATGCAAAGAACTGACTCATTGGAAAAGACCTTGATGGTGGGAAAGATTGAAGGCCAGAGGAGAAGGGAATGATAGAGGATGAGATGGTTGGATGGCATCACGGACTCAATGGACATGAGTTTGAGTAAACTCCAAGAGTTGGTGATGGACAGGGAGGCCCGGCATGCTGCAGTCCATGGGGTTGCAAAGAGTCGGACATGACTGAGTGACTAAACCGAACTGAACATTTCTCAAAAAGGAAGTTCTTTGGCATCAAGATCAGATCAGTCACTCAGTCGTGTCCGACTCCTTGCGACCCCATGAACTGCAGCACGCCAGGCCTCCCTATCCATCACCAGCTCTCGGAGGTCCTCCAATTGGCAGACTTTCCAAAAATAACAAACTTGAAACATCTTATTCTATTGTAGTAATAGAAAAAAATTTCAGAATAACTTTTGATTACTAATAGTATTAAATTCATTTAAACTAGAAATAAAGATGGCTCCTAGATAATTGTTAAACCAAGGGGAAAGCAGTATTTTTTTTAAAACCCCCAAATCAATTTTCATGTTGAGTTTTTTTTTTTCTTTCAGTGAACACACAGTTTTCTAAGTATTCATTCTGTGAAACAATCACAGTAAAACTAAAATAAAAATTAGATCTTGTTTGAATCATGATAATTATCATCTACTAGTCACTTAAAATCCATTTTTCAGGAAAGAATATATTTTCTCAAAAAATAAAATTGTGATTGGGGAATTATATCAGAAGTGGAGAGGGGAAAAACAATTAGTAATTGGAAATTTTTACATAAAATTTTAATCCCCTGCTTCTCCTGGGGAAAAAAAGTCAGAAGATCTGGTCACCCAAGGCTCACTTATTTAAATGGGAACTCAGTTGACATTGAATGTAGGCTGCCACATTAGACTAGGTTGTCCTCCTCTGTTACCTAGAGTACTGCTTTCTGCATTTCACTCATTTATTTAACTGGCCTACTTCTTCAGACCTTTCCTGTGTCAGTGAAGATAATCTTATCCCTAGCATCCCACTATTGATTTAGAATAGATGTGTTTAATCTATGGTGGGTAAGCTATGTCCAGCAGGACCAATCAGGCTTCAAGCCTTTTAAGCCTAAAAAATTATATTTTTAAATCGTCAAACAGAAGTGTTAAAGAATATTTCATAACATGTGAAAACTGAGATTCAAATCTCAGTGTCCATAAGTAAAGTCTTATTTGAAACACGCGGAAGCTTTTCGTATGTTTTATCTATGTCTGCTTTTGTGCTACAGGGCAGAATGGAGTGGTTGTGACAGTGACTACATGGATCACAAAGCCTTGAATCGTTTCTGTCTGGCCCTTTACCAAAATAGTTTTCTGACCCCTGTCTGAAACTATACTATCCAGTAAAAATGAGATGTGGGCCTCATATGTAATTTTGAATGCTCTGCTGTTGTGCTAAGCCGCTTCAGTTATGTCCGACTCTTTGAGACCTCCGATGGTGGTGGCTAAACTGATGGGTGGGGTCTGCCAATCCTGGGGTCTTCATTTCTGGTGTTCACAGCTCCTGGCCCATGCTGTCTTTCCCTCCCTCTGTCAGCTGCAGTGCTGGCTCTCCCTCTGTGCTTACCCTACCCCTTGGATATCCTTTCTCCTGTGGTAATAGACTTGAACAATTCTAATACAATACAGTAATTATTATAATGGAGCTTTGCTCAAAATAGCAAGAGAGTGAAAGGAAAGAGGGTCAGGGGTTTGGAGGAGGTTCTTCACAATCAGTGGTCCTTCTTATTCACATTACATAGCACCATTTTATCATTCAACGTTATTAAGAAAATGTTTTTGAGAATGAATTGTTGTATGTGAAAATCAGACCATAAAAACTTGATTAGTCAGAATGTTTCTATGTGTGTATGTAAATACATAGAGAAATAAGAAACTCACTGTTGTGAGTCTCCAAAATAAGGGCAGAAAATACAGTCCATGGGTGAACACTGAGCTTTTGCCCAGAGGAAAACTATGTCTTTCTTAATGTTTTAATGTAAAAAATACTTACATATGCCTAAACCTCTTATAAGCACTTTACAAATGTTGGCTTTTTGACCTAATACTTCCATAATGCTAGGATATTATTAGTACCCCCATTCTAGGTCTGAGCAATCTGAGGTCCTAAGAGGTTAAATACTTTGTTCACACAGCTAGTTGTGACCCACTAGGGTGATCACTGTCTGGTTTGCCCAGAATGTCCATTGACAAGGCTGCATCCTCATGAAACTCTTTGATCCTGGGAAAACCAGGATAAATGGTCACTCTAAAATTCAAACTTTGGCAATGTGACTCCAGACTCCATGCTACTAATGTGCTGTGTCCCTCATGCAGTGATAACCCTAATAAATGTGGAAACACCATGCATAGAAATGGGCCAAACAAAAGCAGACCTGAAATCTTGGCTGTTACATGATGGATCTACTGGAAAAATTCATCTTCAGCTCACCTAATCTCCCAATAAACACTCCAGAATGTGCTGAAGTTAATTTGCATCAGTTGCTTGCAGCTGGAGAGCAGACCTGACCATTGCAGCGTGCTTGTGTGCGTGTTCAGTTGCCCAGTCATGTCTGACTCTCTAAGACCCCATGGACTGCAGCCTGCCAGGCTCCTCTGTTCATGGAATCCTCCAGGCAAGAATACTGGACTGGGTTGCCATTCCCTCCTCCATGGGATCTTCCCCGACCCAGGGACTGAACCTGCATCTCCTGCATTGGCGGTGGCATTCTTTGCCACTGCACCGCCTGGGAAGCTCAGCTGAAGGGTGAGAGTTTTCCCCATGGACTGGCAGGTTGCGGGGGTGTGGGGGAGGGGTAAGGGAGGGGAGGTGCAGGGAATTGAAGGAAACACTGAACAGATATTCTTCCCTCAGCCTGGAGAGACACTAGGCAGCGGTGGAGTGAAGAGACGCAGACAGGAGAGAGCATGGTGTTCTCAGCAGCCAGAGGGAAGAACAGCAGTGGGAGGTGAGGAGCCTGCTCCTGAAGAGCCTTGTGTGTTGTGCTAAGAAATTTAAATTTTTCTGTGCTGGTAGGATGCCGCTGAAATGATCTGAGCAGAGGACTAATATGATTAGATTTGCATGTTAAAAAGATTGCAGTAGGAGAATGTTTGTCAAACAGTGTCCTAAGAAATGTGCCATGCAAAAACACAGTTAATGATAACCTAGTTATTAAGTGGACCAGAAAAAATTCAAAAATAACTTTGACAATCTTCTGGAAAGGGAATATTAAAATGATAAAAAGATTTAAACATATCAAAGAAAATAAGCCAGAAAATATTTTAAGCCAGTTGAACTAACAGTGTATTTAAGGATGAAGAAGGGAAAGTTTATTAAAGGAACAAGTTCTTGACTTCAATACTGACTGAGGAAGGGTTAGGGAGGTTGCAGTTTCTAACCCATCCCCAGCAGTACCAAATACTGGTCAATGGTTGGGTATTCTAAATCAACTGGAAAAAACATAAACAAAAATCATGGTGACTGACTAGAAGTTCTTATCACCTCCCTGAAGCATGCAAATACTTCTTTCACATGCACAGATTTCTAATTGAGAAGGTAACATTTTGCTTTGTGATCTATTTTAAAAGTTGGAAGGAGAAAATTTGTTTTAATCCTTAGCATATATGTTTATTTCAGTTTTTGTAAGTTATTAACTTTTAAAATGTGAAACATTTTATACTTTCCTAATGTTTGCATCACACTTTATTTTCTAAAGCAGGTAATCTCTCTATATTTTTATTTGGTTTAACACTTATTCATTAACAAATATTTCCTGAATACATTTTTCCCCCTTGGGCCACAAAGAACCAATAATTGGCAAGATAGACAAACCTGGCTATTCTCTCATGGAGAATATAGGCTAGTGGCAAAAAAAAAAAAAACCAACTATAATGTGATGTGTAAAGAACATGATAGAAACTCACTTTTCTTACCCAGTATCTATTTAACACATGTTTCCTGTTAAGAGAACCCCAGTTTGGTTGGGTTGTAACAGATTGTATTTTCCCCAAATGGCCACACCAATATTTTGATCCTACATTCTCTTCCAGAACCTGCCACCCCTACATTTAGAGGTGAAATCTATTTCCCCTCCCGTTTAACCTGGGCAGTCTTTTGCATTTGCCACAATGAATAGAGTATAGCACAGGTGACGCTGTGTGACTTCCAAGCCTAGGTCATAAAAGGCAATATGGTTTCCATCTCAGTCTCTCTTGGGACCCTTACCCTTGGGGCTTAGCCATTATGCTGTGGGAAGCCAAGCACCCACATGAAAAGGTCATGTGTAGGTATGCTAACCACAGTTCCAACTGTGTGAGTCTGCTTGGCCGGAAGCCAGCAACAACTGCTGTAAGTGTTGATGCCAAGTAGAAGAGAGATGGGACATTTCTGTTGAGTTTTGCTCATATGGCATATTTGTGAGAAAAGCATGTGTTTTCTTTTTGAGCCAGTAAGTTTTGAGTTGGTTTGTTGTGCAAGACCCCCAGAACACCAACTTTTAAAACTACATTTCCCAGCCTTCCTTGCAGATTAGAGTGCCCATGTGACATGATTCTGACTAATGAGGTGTAAGTAGTCTGGGAAAGATGCAACCAATTCAGGACTTCAGAACCTGGATCCTTTGTTCTTTCTTCTACCTACAACTCAGAGTGAACTCCTGCAACCATTTTATAAGAATGAGAATGAAGACCACATCCTAAGGATTCCAGAACAGAAACATAGAAAAGGTGCTTAACATCCTTAGTCTTCAGAACAATGCAAATTAAAAGTGCGATGAGATACCATTTCATACTTCTAAAGTAGCAAATGTTAAAAAGAACAACAACATCAGATTTTGGTGTGGAGGTGGAGTAGCTAGAACTTGAATACATTTCTAGTTAGAGTGTAAAATGGTACCAACACTTTGGAAAACTGTTTAACAATTTCCAACAAAGATAAAAATATACCTCTTCTATGATCCAGTGGAGAGTGAAAAAGTTGGCTTAAAGCTCAACATTCAGAAAACGAAGATCATGGCATCCGGTCCCATCACTTAATGGGAAATAGATGGGGAAACAGTGGAAACAGTGTCAGAATTTATTTTTCTGGGCTCCAAAATCACTACAAATGGTGACTGCAGCCATGAAATTAAAAGATGCTTACTCCTTGGAAGGAAAGTTATGACCAACCTAGATAGCGTATTCAAATGCAAAGACATTACTTTGCCAACAAAGGTTCGTCTAGTCAAGGCTATGGTTTTTCCTGTGGTCATGTATGGATGTGAGAGCTGGACTGTGAAGAAGGCTGAGCGCCAAAGAATTGATGCTTTTGAAGTGTGGTGTTGAAGAAGACTCTTGAGAGTCCCTTGGACTGCAAGGAGATCCAACCAGTCCATTCTGAAGGAGATCAGCCTTGGGATTTCTTTGGAAGGAATGATGCTAAAGCTGAAACTCCAGTACTTTGGCCACCTCATGTGAAGAGTTGACTCATTGGAAAAGACTCTGATGCTGGGAGGGATTGGGGGCAAGAGGAGAAGGGGACGACAGAGAGATGGCTGGATGGCATCACTGACTCCATGGACGTGAGTCTCAGTGAACTCTGGGAGTTGGTGATGGACAGGGAGGCCTGGCGTGCTGCGATTCATGGGGTCGCAAAGAATCGGACACGACTGAGCGACTGATCTAATCTGATCTGATGATCCAGCTATACAACTTCTAGGTTTTCAATTACATTTGAAACATATATTTACAAAAAGACTTATCAGGGAATGTTTATAATGGTTCTATAACTCAAACAACAAGAGAGTTGATTAAAAATGGATAAACAAGTTGTATATACACTATATTGGAAAACTGGCAAGAAAACCAGATAAACTACTCATATATGCAGCAACAGAGAAGGCAATGGCACCCTACTCCAGTACTCTTGCCTGGAAAATCCCGCGGACGGAGGAGCCTGGTAGGCTGCAATCCATGGGGTCGCTAAGAGTCGGACACGACTGAGCGACTTCACTTTCTCTTTTCGCTTTCATGCATTGGAGAAGGCAGTGGCAACCTACTCCAGTGTTCTTGCCGGGAGAATCCCAGGGACGGGGAGCCTGGTGGGCTGCCATCTATGGGGTCACACAGAGTTGGACACGACTAAAGTGACTTAGCATAGCATAGCATAGCATATGCAGCAACATGGATGAATCTCAAAAACATAGTTTGAGCAGAAGTAGCCAAACGTTTAAGAGTGTGTACTACATGATTCTATTTCTTTGACATTCAAGAACCTGTGAAACTAATGGATTGTGACAGAAATCAGAACAGCAATTGCCTCATGGAGGGATTGATTAAAAAGTCACAAAAGAACTATCTGGAATAATGGAAAAATTCTACATCAAAATTGAGATGTTAGTTCCCCAGGTATACACAATTGTCAAAACTCATAAACTGTATACTGCTCTAAGATGTATGCACTTGGCTATATGTAATTTATTTTAAAATTAGATAACTAAAAATAAATATGAACTTACTTTTCAGTTGGTTATTTAATCCTGAGACGCAGTCAAGGAAATAGGGCTTAATATTACTGATTTGCTGTGATAGCTAACTTACAGTAGAAATATTTAATGTTAGGAATGAAAATATTTTTGTGACCAGGTCTTGCTGACCAGTAAAATATTATCTCTAATTCACTTACCCAAAACAGTATATTCCAAATCAAATCATGTTCAGCATGAATTTTCTTTCTCCCTTTTCCCAAGCTAAGATAATCATAACAAAACTATTTAAGCAAAGCCTCATACCAGCAACTATCAATAACAGGGCTTCTTGACAAAAAGGGATGTCTAAACTTGCATCTGAAACACAGCAGGATTAGCCAGGAGAAAAGAGAGAAGGGAGAATAGGGGCGAAGTGAAGTCCCAGAGGCAAAGAAAAAAAAAAAAAAATATATATATATATATATATATATATATATATAGAGAGAGAGAGAGAGAGAGAGAGAGAGAGAAGAAAAAGACAGACAAAAAGAGAAAAAAAAATGAAAGATGATCAGTGAGTTTATTGCAATACACTCAATCACTGAAAAGGCTAGTACAATTACCTAACTAAAAGAAATAATGTTTGACAGGGAAAGGTCACAGAGAACTTTGAAGGGCATCTTGATCTGGATGGTGGGTGTGTGCATATGTAAAATTCATTAAGGTTTACATGTATATTAATATGCTTTACATATGTCACTACATCTATGTTATACCTCAGTTTAAAAGAGAGGAAAAAAAAAGAAACAAAAGATATGAGATAGAGGTAGAGACAGAGGGACTGAGCTTTAGATACAGAGTTAAGAGGTATGGATAAAGTGGCTTGAATGAAAATATATTTAGGTGGTAAATTTGAGTATACCTGATGACTGGGTGAGTTAGACCAAGAATATAAGTAAGAGGTACCCTCTTTTCTGACTTGGGCAGCTGGTTGGATGATGGCGAAGATGACTGAGATAGCAAAGACAAGGATTTGGGTAAAATGACAAAGTCGATTTTGAACATGATAGAGCTCTGGCTAACTTCTAAATTGAAGAAAACTATTTTCCTGTGACTGGTAACACAGCTGCTCAGTTGAATTTTTGTTGAATAAATAATGCTCAGTAAATGGTTGAATAAATAGTTCTGAATTTCAGAAGAGAAATCTAGGCTAAAGAAATATATTTAGTAAACATGAGTGTATATAGAAAGGGTTTGCTGCTGCTGCTAAGTCGCTTCAGTCGTGTCCAACTCTGTGCGACCCCATAGAAGGCAGCCCACCAGGCTCCCCCATCCCTGGGATTCTCCAGGCAAGAACACTGAAGTGGGTTGCCATGTCCTTCTCCAATGCATGAAAGTGAAAAGTGAAAGTGAAGTCGCTCAGTCGTGTCCAACACTTTGTGACCCCATGGACTGTAGCCTACCAGGCTCTCTGTCCATGGGATTTTCCAGGCAAGAGTACTGGAGTGGGGTGCCATTTTAGAGAGTGCTATTTTTCTATAAGACAGAAGTTTAGCTAGGTACCAGGCTCCTCAATAGAGATTTATATTTCCCAGCCTCCTATTGTAGCTAATTGTGGCCACATGCCTGGGTTCTGACCTGTGGGATTTAGCAGAAACAGTGTTCACAATTTGTAGGTCATAGCCTTTATAGGAAAGAAGCATAGTTCCCATCTTCTGTGGACTTGAATACAGATATGGTAATGAAGTAACTTCGGCCCTATGAATGAAGGCTGTACCAAACAGATGTAACTTAAACGGATCATGAGTTCTCTAAATCACTGGGCTACCCTATTATTCATGGACCATATACATAAACTATTACATGAGAATTATCTGTTTAAGTATTTTTTTATCTTTTGTTACAGCATTCTATTCTCTATTTGAACTAATCCATCTGTTACTTAAAGTCAGGGGAGAAGGTGAAAAATGAGAAGTATCAGGATTGTATGGAATTGTAAAGGCTGAGGAAAAAGACAAGAAAGGAATGGTCCACTGTGTCAAAAATTTTGATCCATCAAGAAAGGAAAAGATTCAAGAGCATCCCCTTGGGATGTTGAATTTCACTGTTTTATTCACTGATATGAAATCACACTCAGCACCACATGAACTAATTTTATCTCATTAATTATGACTAAGTACAGTCAATGTCTGGAGAAGGCAATGGCACCCCACTCCAGTACTCTTGCCTGGAAAATTCCACGGATGGAGGAGCCTGGTAGGCTGCAGTCCATGGGGTCGCTAAGAGTCGAACATGACTGAGCGACTTCACTTTCTCTTTTCACTTTCATGCATTGGAGAAGGAAATGGCAACCCACTCCAGTGTTCTTGCCTGGAGAATCCCAGGGACGGGGGAGCCTGGTGGGCTGCCATCTCTGGGGTCACACAGAGTCGGACACGACTGAAGTGACTTAGCATAGCATAGCATAGCACAGTCAATGTCACCCACTCCAGTGTTCTTGCCTGGAGAATCCCAGGGACAGGGGAGCCTGGTGGGCTGCTGTCTCTGGGGTCGCACAGGAGTCGGACACGACTGAAGCGACTTAGCAGCAGCAGCAGCAACAGTCAATGTCTTCTCATTTTTGTTTCTCTTTTACTTGGTCTAGTAAACACTGCTTTGTCTTTGTTAAAAATCTCACCAATTATTCTTATCCATGAAGGATTTTAGAAATCTAATATTGTGTTTAGGTAGACACCGTGGAAGGTAAGGGTATTGGATCCATTTTGATTCCAAATTAATTAAGCGTGGACTTGAACCAACTAGCATGACTCCAAGCGATTAGTTGTTGTTTTGTTCAGTCACTAAGTTGTGTGTCTGACAAGTCGCTTCAGTCGTGTCCAACTCTGTGCCACCCCATGGACTGTAGCCCACCAGGCTCCTCTGTCCATGGCATTCTCCAGGCAAGAAGACTGGAGAGGGTTGCCATGCCCTCCTCCAGGGGATCTTTCTGACTCAGGGATCAAACCTGTGTCTCATACAGCTCCTGCATTGCAGGTGGATTCTTTATGCTGAGCCACTGGGGAAGCCCCCACTAAGTTGTGTACCTCTTAACAAAAATTATATGGTATATTAATCTAGCAGAAAGAAATGATAGGCATTTCAGGCCAGAGTGGCTGTTAGTTAATAGTCTTCTTGTGCAAGGGACAGGGAACTGAGGAAAGTGAGGGAAGGACTCATTGCAAGAGTCCCAAGGAACCCGGGCTATTCTAGCAAACTCCAGAACTAGACCCAGGGACTTAATGCTATCCCCACTTCCTCCGTGACCTTTTCCTCTGCTTGTCAGTGTTACATTTTCACACATATTTATGCTTTGAGGGCAAGAGCTACAATTTGTGCTTTTAATAATTACACTAGTTTAGGTTCCTAGAAAGAAAATTTGGGAAAAGGACCATGGACCCTTTACAAAATTATTGATATGTTACCAATTATTTTCCTCCAAAAATACCTTATAATCAACTTAGGCTCTCAATAAAAGGGTATGACTATGCTTATTTTTGAAACAACCTCATCAGCCATAACTTTTATAAATTTTACAGTTTTTGTTTTTCAATAAAATAAAATTATAGGTCACTGATATTTTACTTTGTAACTTCCAACAGTGAAGCATTTCACGTATAAACTGGTCATTTACGTTGCTGTGTCTGAGATTTGTCTACACATTTGTTGTTGTACCTTTTTCCATTGAAGTTTCAATGTTTTCCTGATTTAAACTGCTAATCATGTTTTGTCAGATATTTTACTTTGTAATTTACTTCTCAGTTTTTGATGGTTTCTTTTAAATTTTTCACATAGTCAAACCTTTGTTTTAGATTCCTTGGTGATTTAGCCCATTGATTTTATGCTTAGACAATTCCTTGTCCAGCTCAAGGACAAGGAAATATTTTAAATAGTTCCCTAAACATTCTTTTAGCTTTCAAACCAGACTTCGGCACACATGGATTCTATTTCAGGTACATGTTTTAATATTTCTCTATTTGTTTACTTTATATTTAACACTTTTATGTTTAACATCTGGAATTTATTTTATTTTGTAAACTGACAATTTAACTTCCATAGCTAGCTAATTTATAGAATATTTCTCTTTTGCCAATTATAAAGTGATAACTTTATTATTTACATCATTTTTATAAGTAATAGTATTTATTGACGGCTATTTAGTCTGTTCAAAAAATATGGATCATAGAAAAAAACAAAGAGTTCCAGAAAAATTATTGACTTCTGCTTTATTGACTATGCCAAAGCCTTTAACTGTGTGATTCATGGCAAACTGTGGAAAATTATTCAAAAGATAGGAATACCAGACCATCTGACCTGCTTCCTGAGAAATCTGTATGCAGGTCAGGAAGCAATAGTTAGAACTGGACATTGAACAACAGACTGGTTTCAAATCAGGAAAGGAGTACATCAAGGCTATATATTGTCACCCTGCTTATCTAAATTATGCAAAGTACATCATGTCAAATGCCAAGCTGGATGAAGCACAAGCTGGAATCAAGATTTCAGGGAGAACTATCAATAACCTCAGATATGCAGATGACACCACCCTTATGGCAGAAAGTGAAGAAGAACTAAAGGACCTCCTGATGAAAGGAAAAGAGGAGAGTGAAAAAGTTGGCTTAAAACTCAACATTCAGAAAACTAAGATCATGGCATCTGGCCCCATGGCAAATAGATGGGGAAATAATGGAAACAGTGACATACTACATTCAGATCAGATCAGTCGCTCAGTCGTGTCCGACTCTTTGCGACCCCATGAACTGCAGCACGCCAGGCCTCCCTATCCATCACCAGCTCTCGGAGGTCACCCAGACTCACATTCATCGAGTCAGTGATGCCATCCAGCCATCTCATCCTCTGTCGTCCCCTTCTCCTCCTGCCCTCAATCCCTCCCAGCATCAGAGTCTTCTCCAATGAGTCAACTCTTCGCATGAGGTGGCCAAAATACTGGAGTTTCAGCTTGAGCATCATTCCTTCCAAAGAAATCCCAGGGCTGATCTCCTTAAGAATGGACCGGTTGGATCTCCTTGCAGTCCAAGGGACTCTCAAGAGTCTTCTCCAACACCACAGTTCAAAAGCATCAATTCTTCGACGCTCAGCCTTCTTCACAGTCCAGCTCTCACATCCATACATGACCACAGGAAAGACCATAGCCTTGACTAGGCAAACCTTTGTTGGCAAAGTGATGTCTCTGCTTTTGAATATGCTATCTAGGTTGGTCATAACTTTCCTTCCAAGGAGTAAGCATCTTTTAATGTGCTTCATGCGTCTTCATGGCTGCAGTCACCATCTGCAGTGATTTTGGAGCCCAGAAAAAGAAAGTCTGACACTGTTTCCACTGTTTCTCCATCTATTTCCCATATAGTGATGGGACCAGATGCCATGATCTTCGTTTTCTGAATGTTGAGCTTTAAGCCAACCTTTTCACTCTCCACTTTCACTTTCATCAAGAGGCTTTTTAGTTCCTCTTCACTTTCTGCCATAAGGGTGGTATCATCTGCATATCTGAGGTTATTGATATTTCTCCCAGCAATCTTGATTCCAGCTTGTGTTTCTTCCAGTCCAGCATTTCTCATGATGTACTCTGCATATAAGTTAAATAAACATGGTGACAATATACAGCCTTGACATACTCCTTTTCCTATTTGGAACCAGTCTGTTGTTCCATGACCAGTTCTAACTGTTGCTTCCTGACCTGCATACAGATTTCTCAAGAGGCAGATCAGGTGGTCTGGTATTCCCATCTCTTTCAGAATTTTCCACAGTTTATTGTGATCTACACAGTCAAAGGCTTTGGCATAGTCAATAAAGCAGAAATAGATGTTTTTCTGGAACTCTCTTGTTTTTTCCATGATCCAGTGGATGTTGGCAATTTGATCTCTGGTTCCTCTGCCTTTTCTAAAACCAGCTTGAACATCAGGAAATTCACGGTTCACATATTGCTGAAGCCTGGCTTGGAGAATTTTGAGCATTACTTTACTAGTGCGTGCTGCTGCTACTGTTCAGGTATGACCTAAATCAAATTCCTTACGATTATACGGTGGAAGTGAGAAATAGATTTAAAGGACTGGATCTGATAGACAAAGTGCCTGATGATCTATGGACCAAGGTTTGTGACCTTGTACAGGAGGCAGGGATCAAGACTATCCGCAGTAAAAAAAAATGCAAAAAAGCAAAATGGCTGTCTGAGGAGGCCTTACAAATCGCTGTGAAAAGAAGAGACGCCAAAAGCAAAGGAGAAAAGGAAAGATATACCCATTTGAATGCAGAGTTCCAAAGAATAGCAAAGAGCGATAAGAAAACCTTCTTCAGTGACCAGTGCAAAGAGATAAGAGGAAAACAATAGAATGGGAAGGACTAGAGATCTCTTCAAGAAAATGAGAGATACCAAGGGAACATTTCATGCAAAGATGGGCTCAATAAAGGACAGAAATGGTATGGACCTAACAGAAGCAGAAGATATTAAGAAGAGGTGGCAAGAATACACAGAAGAACTGTACAAAAAAGATCTTCATGACCCGGATAATCAAAATGGTGTGATCACTCACCTAGAGCCGGACATCCTAGAATGTGAAGTCAAGTGGGCCTTAGGAAGCATGACTACAAACAAAGCTAGTGGAGGTGATGGCATTCCAGTTGAGCTATTTCAAACCCTAAAAGATGATGCTGTGTAAGTGCTGCACTCAGTATGCCAGAAAATTTGGAAAACTCAGCAGTGGCCACAGGACTGGAAAAGGTCAGTTTTCATTCCAATCCCAAAGAAAGGCAATGCCAAAGAATGCTCAAACTACCGCACAATTGCACTCATCTCACACTTTCATGCATTGGAGAAGGAAATGGCAACCCACTCCAGTGTTCTTACCTGGAGAATCCCAGGGATGGGGGAGCCTAGTGGGCTGCCGTCCCTGGGATCTCACAGAGTCAGACATGACTGAAGTGACTTAGCAGCAGCAGCAGCAGCACGCCCTAGTAAAGTAATGCTCAAAATTCTCCAAGCCAGGCTTCAACAACACATGAACCGTGAACTTTCGGATGTTCAAGCTGGTTTTTGAAAAGGCAGAGGAACCAGAGATCCAATTGCCAACATCTGCTGGATCATCAAAAAAGCAAGAGAGTTCCAGAAAAACATCTACTTCTACTTTATTGACTATGCCAAAGACTTTTGACTGTGTAGATCACAACAAACTGTGGGAAATTCTGAAAGAGTTGGGAATACCAGACCATCTGACCTGCCTCCTCAGAAATCTGTATGCAGGTCAGGAAGCAACAGAACCAGACATGGAACAACAGACTGGTTGCAAATAGGAAAAGGAGTAAGTCAAGGCAATATATTGTCACCCTGCTTATTTAACTTATATGCAGAGTACATCATGAGAAATGCTGGGCTGGAAGAAGCACAATCTGGAATCAAGATTGCCAGGAGAAGTCTTAATAACCTCAGATATGCAGATGACACCACCCTTATGACAGAAATCGAAGAAAAACTAAAGAGCCTCTTGATGAAAGTGAAAGAGAGGGTGAAAAAGTTGGCTTAAAGCTCAACATTCAGAAAACGAAGATCATGGCATCCAGCCCCATCACTTCATGGTATATAGATGGGGTACAGTTGAAATAGTGGCAGACTTGATTGCAGCCATGAAATTAAAAGATGCTTACTCCTAGAAGGAAAGTTGGAACCAACCTAGACAGCATATTAAAAAGCAGAGACATTACTTTGTCAACAAAGGTCTGTCTAGTCAAGGCTATGATTTTCCCAGTAGTCATGTACAGATGTGAGAGCTGGACTGTAAAGAAAGCTGAGCACCAAAGAATTGATGCTTTTGAACTGTAGTGTTGGTGAGGACTCTTGAGAGTCCCTTGGACTGCAAAGAGATCCAACCAGTCCATCCTAAAGATGATCCGTCCTGAGTGTTCATTGGAAGGACTGTTGTTGAAGCTGAAACTCCAATACTTTGGCCACTTGATGCAAAGAGCTGACTCATTGGAAAAGACCCTGATGCTGAGAAAGACTGAAGGCAGGAGAAGGGAAAGACAGAGGATGAGATGCTGGGATGGTATCAACGACTTAATGGACATGAATTTGTGATGTCCACTCCTGTTTGTGATGTAAACTTCAGGAGTTGGTGATGGACAGGGAGGCCTGGTATGCTGCAGTCTATGGGGTCGCAAAGAGTTGGACATGACTGAGCGGCTGAACTGAAATGAACTGATGCTGAAGCTGAAACTCCATTACTTTGGCCTCCTGATTTGAAGAACTGACTCATTTGAAAAGACCCTGACACTGGGAAAGACTGAAGGCAGGAGGAGAAGGGGATGACAGAGGATGAGATGGTTGGATGGCATCACCAACTGAATGGACATGAGTTTGTGCAAGCCTTGGGAGTTGGTGATAGATAGGGAAGCCTGCTGTGCTGCAGTCCATGGGGCTGCAAAGTCGGCACGAATGACCGATTGAACTGGACTGATTTCTTCTGTTCAAAAAATATGCTTATAGACATTTATGCTAGTAGTACACTGTTTTATGTACTGTTTTGGCGTTGTTTGATTTTACTTTTTGAGGGGTTTTTGACTGTGCCATGTGGCATGTGGAACTTAGTTCCCCAACCAGGGATCAAACCCATGCCCCCCTGCAATGGAGGCACAGAGTCTTAACCACTGAATTGCCAGAGAAGTCCCTAAGTACTGTTTTAATACATTTTAATATATCATGGGGAAAGTCCTTGTAATAAGCCTTTTTTTTTTTAGTTACAAGTAACAAAAATTCATTAAAGTTGCTTTAAGGAAGAGATAGAATATCTACAAACCAATCTACTGTGCCCACAGAGAAAGATGACTTTGAACAGGAGAGACAATTACAGAGGCATCCCTATTGAATTCTTTAAATCATGTAGGGCACCCAGTAGGTGTTCATTGTTTGCTTCATCAGTTGTCTTTTTTCAAAATTTCTTGGCTCATCTCTATTTTTTCTAGCTAATCACCTTTAAAATCACCATTTCAAGCTCCAAAAGATATCCTATTTGGATTTTGATTAGAGTTACATTAAACCTATAAATTAATTTGAGAAGAACTGACACCTTTATAATAGTCTTTGTTACCCAGGAACATGGTAGGACTTTCCATTTATTCAAGTCTTCTTTTATGTTCTTCAGTAAAATTTTGTAGTTTTATTTATATCGTTCCTGTCCATTTCTTATTATGGTTTTTCTGAGCTGTTTTATATCATTCATTTTTAAACCAATTACAATCTGACTTCTACCTATTAATCTTAATTCTTTTGTTACTAAAAAAAAACAGAAGGAAGCACCTGAAATTACTGGAAGGACATTGAGGAAGCTCATAGAATTATGAGAATTAAGTTTCACGAGAAGGAGCCAGGACTGGCATCAGGGATGACTGGATCCATTGAATGAAACACAGATGAGTCTTTCAATCTTTCATGTTGCCCATCTCTCATCTCTACATATCTCTGTATTTTTACTTCATTCTAATATTTTTATTATCTAGGAGAAAAAAGAGTGCCTTCCTCACTGGTACCAGATAGTAAAGTCTAAAGTGTTAGTGGCATAGTCATTTCCAACTCTTTGTGACCCCATGGATGAAAGGAGCCCACCAAGGCTCCTCTGTCCCTGGAATTCTCCAGGCAAGAATGCTAGAGTGGGTTGCCAATCCCTTCTCCAGGGGATTTTCCTGACCCAGGCATGGAACCCAGGTCTCCTGCAATGCCAGCAGATTCAGTGCCAGATAGTGAGACCCCAGGCAAAGGTTCAGATTGGCCCAGTAGGTCATATGTTTACTATTGAACTTGTGATGAGCTACTGTGATGGGCAAAGTCCAAGTCATGTGCCTGTCCCTGGGTATAGGGAAGCAGATTTGTGGCCAGATGAAGGGGGGAATATCCTACTTGGCACATAATAGACCCTACATCCAATGACATTGTTCTGGTCAAATCTTTACTCTCCTCTCTGGAGATTTTGATGTTAGCAATCTCTTGAGATTCTTGCCTCCCTGTATTTCAAGAGCACATTTTTCTTTTTCTTTCTTTTTATTTTCTCTCTCTCTCTTTTTCTTTTGCCATACCAAGCAGCATGTGGAATCTCAGTTCCCCAACCAGAGATTGAACCCACACCCCCTACATCAGAAGCGCAGGGTCTTAACCACTGGAATGCCAGGGAAGTCCCAAGGACATGTTTTTCTTATGGTTTTCTTTTCACTCTTGCTATTCCTTTTCATTTTCTGTTTTAGACATTTCTTCTTCCAACTACCCTTCTAACTGATTTTATCTGGATACTCATCCTTGGTTTATTTATATTCTCTTACTAGAGCACATGTTTCTGGATTATCTCATCTAATCCTGTTTTTGATTATCACATCAGATCAGATCAGTTGCTCAGTTGTGTCCAACTCTTTGCGACCCCATGAACCGCAGCATGCCAGGCCTCCCTGTCCATCACCAGCTCCCGGAGGTCACTCAGACTCGCATCCATCGAGTCAGTGATGCCATCCAGCCATCTCATCCTCTGTCGTCCCCTGCTCCTCCTGCCCTCAATCCCTCCCAGCATCAGAGTCTTCTCCAATGAGTCAACTCTTCGCATGAGGTGGCCAAAATACTGGAGTTTCAGCTTTAGCATCATTCCTTCTAAAGAAATTCCGGGATTGATCTCCTTCAGAATGGACTGGTTGGATCTCCTTGCAGTCCAAGGGACTCTCAAGAGTCTTCTCCAACACCACAGTTCAAAAGCATCAATCCTTCGGTGCTCAGCCTTCTTCACAGTCCAGCTCTCACATCCATACATGACCACAGGAAAGACCATAGCCTTGACTAGGCGAACCTTTGTTGGTAAAGTAATGTCTCTGCTTTTGAATATGCTATCTAGGTTGGTCATAACTTTCCTTCCAAGGAGTAAGCGTCTTTTAATTATCACATGATCCCAGTCACTGAGCCGCCGCCGAGGACTCAGCAGCCTCCCCCTTGAGCCCCCTCGCTTCCCGAGGCTCCGTCACCCGTGCCCGCCTTCTCCCGTCGCCGCCTTCCACAGGCCGTTTCCACCGAGGAAAAGGAATCGTATCGTATGTCCGCTATCCAGAACCTCCACTCTTTCGACCCCTTTGCTGATGCAAGTAAGGGTGATGATCTGCTTCCTGCTGGCACTGAGGATTATATCCATATAAGAATTCAACAGAGAAACGGCAGGAAGACCCTTACTACTGTCCAAGGGATCGCTGATGATTACAATAAAAAGAAACTAGTGAAGGCGTTTAAGAAGAAATTTGCCTGCAATGGTACTGTAATTGAGCATCCAGAATATGGAGAAGTAATTCAGCTACAGGGTGACCAGCGCAAGAACATATGCCAGTTCCTGGTAGAGATTGGACTGGCTAAGGACGACCAGCTGAAGGTTCATGGGTTTTAAGTGCTTTTGGCTCACTGAAGCTTAAGTGAGGATTTCCTTGCAATGAGTAGAATTTCCCTTCTGTCCCTTGTCACAAGTTTAAAAACCTCACAGCTTGTATAATGTAACCATTTGGGGTCTGCTTTTAACTTGGACTAGTGTAACTCCTTCATGCAATAAACTGAAAAGAGCTAAAAAAAAATAATAATAATTATCACATGATGATTCCCAAATCCATTCCTCCAGGCCAGATCTCATTTTACATTTCCAGACTCAGCTGCAGAGATAAGGAACTCAATGCTGTAACTCTAAGGAAGAATGGTAGATTAAACTGTTGGCTGCAGGACACTGTGAACAAGAAGTGTGAATACTCTAGAAAATATAACTGTCCCATGAGAGTTTATTCCATTCTTGACCTATTTATTGTGTTTCCAAAGTAAAACATTTTCCTGCTATTTATACTTCACCTATAAGAATAAAATGGAGGCCAGAACATGGCATAATAATTAGAAAAGTGCTAGAATCAAAATCTGTAGACTTGTGTTCTGAAATATTTTAGTCTTGAATCTTTGTGCCAATAGTTTTTAATACTTTTAGTAATTGTTGAAATAGGGAAATAAACAGAAAGCAAAGTACTAAACTAAATCACTCAGATTCTCCACTTTTTTCCCCCAAAGAATGTGAAAGCGGCAACCACGGATTCCAGATTCCTCAAACTGTCCCAATCCTTACCTGTGGCAGATATAATCAGCGCCCACTGCTTGATGCACAATCTTCCAACCTTCCTCCTGTATTTATCCCCAAGTGTATATGCACTTTTAAATGCCCAGTGAAACATTGCTACCACTGTCTAGACTCTCTAAAGTACCTGGCCTGTGTGGTTTGAGATACTGAGTGATCTTTGGTGCCTGTCAATCTTTTTCTAACATCAAATATTTTTCCTTCCAAAATTGTAGTAGTTCATCAATGTCCTGGCAAAGTATTCCATAAACTACTACAGAAGCTCTCCCTTTATTTAAATTATCCAAGTAAATACCCAAAATGTGCCCCCTGGGAAAAGACAACATGGCAGTTCCATGCAGGTTTCAACTATACATCTACCATTTGGTGACAGTTCAACTGTGGCCAAATAGTTGGATGTTTTATGTTGTAGCTTGGGTAGTCAAAATAATCAAAAGAAAAACAGTGTTTACCCTGCTATTCTCAGGATCCACTGGTTCACTGCAGATCTTCCTGGATTTACATGGGGCTCCCTCCCTGACACACCCATCCCAAGTTGAAAATGTCTTAACACACCTTACTTACCTACCGAGTCCAGCCCATCTTTGTTACCGACCAGGCTTCTTGGCCTCCTTAATCAATATAAATTGATCAGAGGCTGGAGGAGTAATTCAGGCAAGGCTTTGCTGAGGCCCCTGCCGCAGCAGGAGGGGAGCAAGAACAAACAACAGGTTCCCTTGCTTGCTTGCTCCCTGAGAGGGGAGCAAGCTGCTCTCTAATATGGGGTGATGGGAGTGGGGTGTCCAGGGGTTGGGCCAGTAATGATTACATTATATAGTCGTTACATTTAAATAAGTAATGACTACATTACTTATTTAAATTTAAGTATTAGTCTCTTAGTCCTGTCCAACTCTTCGCAATCCCATGGACTCTAGCCCTCCAGGCTCCTCTGTTCATGCAATTCTCCAGGCAAGAATACTAGAGTCGGTTGCCTTTCCCTTCTCCAGGGGATCTTCCTGACCCAGGGGGATCTTCCTGAACCTGATCTCTGGCATTTCAAGCAGGTCCACTACTGTCTGAGCCACCAGGGAAACCCTTACACCATGGGCAATCAGAGTACATCAGGTTTTTAAAATTATGGAAGTGTTCCAGTTATCTATGGCTACATAACATACCACTCCAAAATTTAGTGGTTTAAAATAATGACTGTTTATTACATTCTGTGGGTTTGCTAGTGGATTTTTGTTTTCTAGTTATGACTGGGCTCACCCATGCAGCAGCATTTTGAGAATCAGCAGGGAGCTCGGCGCACCTGGGAAAGCTGAGATGACGGGACCTCTCCTTCTGTGGGATTCCCAGATGGTTCAGTGGTAAAGAATACGTCTGCCAGTGCAGGAGACGAAAGAAACATGGTTCAATCTCTGAATCGGGAATGTTCCCTGGAGGAGGGTATGTCCACCCACTGCAGTATTTTTGCCTGGAAAATTCTGTGCACAGAAGAGTCTAGTGGGCTACAGTCTTGGGGCACAAAGACTCAGACATGACTGAGTGCATGCGTGCGCACACACACACACATACTTTCTATGATGTCTTTGCTCCCTAAGAAGACTCACCAAGTTTCCTCACATGCTAGAGGCAGTATTCCAAGAGGCAAGCCCTGGTGTGAAGAAGTTAACAAAACTGTGTCTCAAAATCAACTCCAAATCAGCCACCTAACCAAATTCATGGATACCAGAAGGCAGATTCAGTGGGGCCATTAGTGTAACACTCTGCCAGGGGAATATATTTAATAATCTGTATGAAATTAGTAACTTCATAGGAAAATATAATTTACTAAATCTAAGCCTAGAAAAGATTTTTAAAATCTATGCAAATTACCATGAATAGAAAAAATACTTGCAAAAATTATCAACTGTTCCCAGCCCCTTGCAAATAACAAGGCTGAGATGTTTTCATGAAGGAATTCTGCCAAATTCTTGAAGAAAAAACATCTCTATTGTTATACAAAACATTGTAGAACATAGGAAACAAATCTCACAAATTTTTTTTAAGAGAGGATTATATCAATACCATAAGAAGACAAGGATAGAAAAAATGACACATCACTTTGCCAACAAAGGTTCGCCTAGTCAAGGCTATGGTTTTTCCTGTGGTCATGTATAGATGTGAGAGCTGGACTATGAAGAAGGCTGAGCGCTGAAGAATTGATGCTTTTGAAGTGTGGTGTTGGAGAAGACTCTTGAGAGTCCCTTGGACTGCAAGGAGATCCAACCGGTCCATTCTGAAGGAGATCAGCCCTGGGATTTCTTTGGAAGGAATGATGCTAAAGCTGAAACTCCAGTATTTTGGCCACCTCATGAGAAGAGTTGACTCATTGGAGAAGACTCTGATGCTGGGAGGGATTGGGGGCAGGAGGAGAAGGGGACGACAGAGGATGAGATGGCTGGATGGCATCACTGACTCAATGGATGAGTCTGGGTGACCTCCGGGAGTTGGTGATGGACAGGGAGGCCTGGCGTGCTGCGGTTCATGGGGTCGCAGAGAGTCGGACATGACTGAGCGACTGATCTGATCTGATATTTAATCTCTCACTCTCTCTCTCTCTATGTGTATATATATATATAAAACCCTAGAAACTCATTAGAATACTACATTATTATGAAGAGTTAATTCCAATAATGCAAGATGTTCAATATTGGAAAATTGTTAATATATTGATTATATTAATAGATCAAAACATAAAAATCATAGCATCCCCATACAGTGGTATTTTATAAAGTGTAACATAAATACTTGTTTAAAAAAAAAACTCTCATTAAGATAGTAATGGATGGATAATTCCTTAACTTAATGAAATGTACCTATTTAATCCCCAAACCTGGAATCATATTAATGGGAAACAGCTGAAGACATCCCATTAAAATCAGGAGGGCTAGATGAGAATATGTACTGTAACTGCTATTCAACATTCCAGTAGATGGAAGCCATCACAGCTAGAAAGGTGACAGAATTGAGAAATATAAAAAATGGAAAGGGAGGAGGAAAATTATAATTATTCCTCAGTGTTGCTGTTGCATTCTTAAATCCTCGAGGCATTTGAAAAGCTACTATAGATGATAAGACACTTTACTAAGCTGGCTGAGTACGAAATTAGGATTCTGAAATGAACAGCAAGTTTATTTACATATATCAACTAGCTACTTAAAAGATATACTAGACAAAAAGAGCTTATATTAAAAAACAACAAAAAAGAGAAACATTTTGAAAATAACAAGAAATGTGCAAAATCTATTTGAAAAAAAAAAAAAAAAAACAAACGTTTAAACTGCAGCTGAAGCCCCCTCAAAACCCTGGACAGATGCAGAGACATACCATGTTCTTGAATAGGTTGACTCAGAATCTAGCAGAGATCAGTTCAGTAAAAATACAAAGAGGACTTTATCTTAGCTAATCTGATTCTAAAATTTATTGTTAAAAGAAACAAGAAACAGTATCTAAGAAAATGTAGGAAAAGTGTAGAATGTGGAATCAGTTCAGTTTAGTCGCTCAGTCATGTCCAACTCTTTGCGACCCCATAAACCGCAGGATGCCAGGCCTCCCTGTCCATCACCAACTCCCTGAGTTTACCCAAACTCATGTCCCTTGAGTCGGCGATGCCATCCAACCATCTCATCTTCTGTCGTCCCCTTCTCCTCCTGCCCTCAATCTTTCCCAGCATCAGGGTCTTTTCAAATGAGTCAGCTCTCCACATCAGGTGGCCAAAGTATTGGAGTTTCAGCTTCATCATCAGCCCTTGAATGTGGGATAGTCTCATCCTTTTATATATTGAAAAGAATCAATGGATCAAATGAGAACATTCAGAAATAGAATTTAGTAATTATAAAAGCAGCATTTCTAATCAATGGGAAAGATGATTTATGTTTAGCCTACTGATAGACAGGGCTTCCCTGGTGGCTCAGACGATAAAGCGTCTGCCTACAATGCGGGAGACCTGAGTTTGATCCCTGGGTCGGGAAGATCCCCTGGAGAAGGAAATGGTATTCTTCCAGTATTCTTGCCTGGAAAATCCCATGGGCAGAGGAGATTGGTTGGCTACTGTCCATGGGGTTGCAAAGAGTCAGACACGACTGAGCGACTTCACTATCACTATTCACTATCTACTGATAGACATCTAGAAAAAATAAGGAAAAATAAATTTGGATCTGTACCTCATAATTTTGTTTTTTTAAAACAAATCCCAGTTGGGTCAAATATTTACATGTAAAAAATGAAACTGCAAGGGAACTAGAAGAAATCATTGAAAATTCCCTTTTTAAAAAAATACGTGGGTGGGAAAGTAATTTCTACATATGTCACAACACTCAGAAGCCATAAAAGATAAGATTAATAAATAACCACATAAAAATAAAAATAAGATTTTGTAAGAGAATAAACAAAAAAGTCAAAAGACAAATGACAAACTGGAAAAAGTATTTGCTACTTATACCACCAGCAGGTGTAAAGTTTTCTAATATAAAGAGAGCTTTTATAAATCAATAAAAAGACCAATAGACTCTTCCTATAAAAGAAAATGCAAATGACCCATAAACATAAAAAGATGCTTAATCTTGCTTACAGAAACAGAAATACAAATTAAAACAAACTGGGATGTTACTTTTAAATTATCATATTAGCAAAGATCTAAAGGTTAGACTGGATTTTTTGCTCTCGTACATCATTGGTTGAATATAAATTGAATGTAAATCAGGCACTGTCTCACAGAATTAACAATCAAACCCAACAGGTCTTCTTCTGGAATTTATCTCAGACTTTCTTCACTCATGTATGTAACAATGTATGGAATAGATTACTCATTACAGCATTATTTGTAATGCCCAAAGAGTTCTTCAGGAGAGGGTTACATGAGGATGCATCCCTATATTGGAATATAGCAGGGTTACATGATGATACATCCCTATGAAGACACCCTCTATGTGATATGAATGAGCTCCACTGTCTAATATTGTTCAGAAAAAGCAAGCTATAGTGTGTATAGTATGCTCTCTTATGTGTAAAAATGAGGAAAAATTAAGTGTAAATTAGCTTTGCATGTATGATTTATCTCCAGAAAGATACTAAAAAACTTTTGTATAATATGCCTCTAAAAAAGAAAGCATATAGCTGGAGTCTAGAGGTAGAGAAGCATGGGAATCGAGTCACATTGGAGGGGGTGTTCCATGAAGGTCTCCTTCTGGGTCTGCAGTCCCTGGCATTCATCCCTGGAGCAAGTGCCATCTGACTGCCTCCTCAGGGAGGGGAACAGGGCTTTGGACAGCATCACATGGAGAGGAGGAAGTCATCACTCAATGACACTGTCTGTGAGATTAGGGAAGGGAAGAGATACCTCACAAGATGACTGTGATCATCCCTGATGTATTTAAAGTTAGAAAAATAAATTCTCTTGTACTGGAGAAATGGACTTCTCTCGAATGGACAAAGCAAAACCCAGTTTCTGCCAGGAGGCAAGGTCTGTGGGGACCAGGTCCACTTAGGGTTTCACCCTCACCCTGCCTGGAGTGCTGAGAGGGGCAGTCCTTTACTTTCCCTGTGCTGAATGTCTTCTCTTTTCCCAGGTCCTGGGCAAGAGTTTATATTTTGTGACTGCTTCTTTTGTCTATCGGCTCACTGAAAGTGCAAGTGAAGTCGCTCAGTTGTGCCCGACTTTGTGACCCCATGGACAGTGGCCTGCACCAAGCTCCTCCGTCCCTGGGATTTTCCAGACAAGAACACTGGAGTGGGTTGCCATTCTGTCGTTACACTAGGACATGTAATGAAATTCCATCAGATCAACACAATAATGTAATAAATCACTTGCTAATATATGGATTTGGGAATGTCAGAAAATTCTCAGCATAAGGTCTGAAGGAGAAAGTTTACCAGGCACAAGGGTGGGAGTAGTGGCAGTCTAGTCAAAAGGAGTAGGTGACACAGAAGAACCAGACAAATGGGGTGTTTGGGGAAACTGTGTCCAATCTGGAATTCCTGGACTATAAAGTGGCAGAGAAATAGCAAGGGATGAAATTAGAAAGTTGAAAGGGCCAGATTATAAGTGTATTTACATGCTATAATGACTAACTCCACCCTTAACTGTATGTGATTTTTATGGGGGCTAAATTTTGTCCCTCAAAATTAATGTTGTAGGTCTTACCCCCAGTATTTCAGAGTGTGACTGTATTGAAGTTAGGGCCTTTAAAGAGGTGATTAATTTATAGAAAGGAAATTTAGACACACCCACAAAAGGACATCAGGGATGGGCATGCATAGGGAAAAGATCATGCTCAAATTAAGAGAGAGGCCTCAGGAGAAATCAGACCTGACAGCACCTTGATCCTAGACCTCTAGCCTTGAGAACTGTGAGAAAATGAATCTCTATTGTTTAAGCCAGTGGTCCCCAACATTTTTGGCACGAAGGAAATGACTATGCAGGAGACATAAGAGATGCTGGTTTAATCCCTGGATTGGGAACATCCCCTAGAGGAAGGATGGCAACCCACTCTAGTATTCTTATCTGGAGAATCCCATGGGCAGAGGATCCTAGGGGGCTAGAGTCCATAGGGTCTCAAGGAATCAGACATAACTGAAGATACTTAGCACGAATGCACATGTGCATGGCCATAGAAATATCTTATTTATTAAAGGAGCCTATGGGTAATATATTTCAATTAGAGCTAGTTCTCTTTCAAGACTCACAAGATTAGGCCTCAATTAATAAAAATAGCTATTCTTTTTGAGCCCATGTTTTTATTAAGCATGTGAGTGTTTCAAAGATGAGTAAGACTTCCTCTGTCTTTCTGAAGAGTTCATAATACATTCAGGAATCATAAAAGCAATAAGCAAGCAGTAAGAGACAAATCCCATAAAGATGAGATCATCTCAACTTCAAACTCTAGCTGCTGCTACTGCTAAGTCGCTTCAGTTATGTCTGACTCTGTGTGACCCCAGAGACGGCAGCCCACCAGGCTCTGCCGTCCCTGGGATTCTCCAGGCAAGAACACTGGAGTGGGTTGCCATTTCCTTCTCCAATGCAGGAAAGTGAAAAGTGAAAGTGAAGTCACTCAGTCGTGTGTGACTCCTAGCGACCCCATGGACTGCAGCCCACCAGGCTCCTCTGTCCATGGGATTTTCCAGGCAAGAGTACTGGAGTGGGGTGCCATTGCCTTCTCCAACTCTAGGGTAACACCTTAATTCTGGTGATAGGTTCAAGAGAACATACTTATGCCAAAGCTTATTAAATTGTACACTTTAAATATACAGTTTGTTGTATGTCAAAGCTACCTCCATAAAGCTACTGTTAACAATAAAAATGTAAGAAGATTTTATACAATATTATGCATAATAAAAACTACAGTTTTTAAAGCAGAGAAATTATAAAATTGACATTCTGTGTTATAAATAAACTGGTGACAATGTTAGTTGACTGAATTAGAAAAGGAAAGTCATAAGCCCCAAAAGTACCTCAGGATAAGGTGTTCTGCTAGATTTGTTAAGTATTTTGATAGTTAAAGGTCTTATAGACCTAGTGTTACTGGCTTAGAGACTGTTAAATAAAAAAGAAAAACTATGCTTAAAGTTTTATTAAGACTAAGAATGATTCCCAAGAGGTCCAAGAGCCTGGGATAATTACATAGTTCTCCTAGTCAAATTTTTTTTTTTTTTTTTAGTTTGCAAATTTGATTTTTCTTTCTTTTTTTTTTTTTTAAAGATTTCTTTTTTGATGTGGACCATTTTTAAAGTCTTTATTGAATCTGTTATAGTATTGCTTCTGCTTTATGTTTTAGTTTTTCGGCCACAAGGCATGTGGGATCTTGGCTCCCCATCCAGGGATCAAACCTACCCTCCCTGCACTGGAAAGCAAAGTCTTAACTGTTGGATCGCCAGGGAAGTCCCTCTTTTTTTTTTTAAAAAAACTTTCTTCTTTGGCAGCACCTCAGGGCATGTGGTGGAGAAGGCAATGGCACCCCACTCCAGTACTCTTGCCTGGAAAATCCATGGATGGAGGAGCCTGGTGGGTTGCCGTCTATGGGGTTGCACAGAGTCGGACACGACTGAAGCGACTTAGCAGCAGCAGCAGCAGCAGCAGGACATGTGGAACTTTGCCAACCAGAGATCAAACCTGTGTCACCTGCAATAGAAGTACAGCATCTCAACCACTGGACCACCAGAGAAGACCACTTCCTAATCTTACAAAAGAGAATGATCATGATAATAGAGTATGATAGTGAAAAATTAAAACACCTCCTAACTTACATTTTTATATGGGAGGTTATGATTAATATTGGATTGATTTACATTGGCTCCAGTCAATAAAGCCCAATTCTGTATCTTTTTCAATATAGAATCAACTCTAAGTCATCTCTTTATCTAACTAGAGAATTATGAATAGTGGTACAGTACAGTCACTTCCTTCTATATGTGATCTGCATTATGTCATGAGCAGATTAAGTGTGTTTATGCTTATGCTATGTTCATACATTTAATCGACTCCATAAATATGAAGGCAAAAGGAAGAAATGAGCGACTATGTTGGCAAAAAGCATGAAAACACAAATCAAAGTAGGAGAAAAGAATACAAAGTTGTTCTTGAAGGAAAAGAATTTCGTTCTTTATTTTCTTTTCCTATGTTTTAAGCTCTCATTATCTAGAATATAATGAAATATATTGTTTCAAAATGGAATATATTTCCCAATAAGATGAAAAATTTCACCCAAATCTCACATGGATCATAAAGGATCTCCCTGTATTCAGTTCAGTTCAGCTCAGTCGCTCAGTCGTGTCCAACTCTTTGTGACCCATGGACTGTAGCATGCCAGGCCTCCCTGTCCATCACCAACTCCCAGAGTTCACTCAGACTCATGTCTATTGAGTCGGTGATGCCATCCAACCATCTCTAAAGTTTCTCATATTACATGATTTCTCAATCATGTTATTTGAATTATAAAGTTATATTTTTGAAGATCCATTGGCTTGAAGCGACCTCAGTAAATGAGTTTTGGATGTTTAAGTAATGAAATAAAATTAAAAAGAAAAAAGTAGAGCAGGCCTTCCCTGGTGACTCAGTGGTAAAGAATCCTCCTGCTAATGCAGGAGACACTGGTTCGTTGGATCCCTAATGGGGGAAGTTCTTATGTGCCATGGAGCAACTGAGTCGGTATACCACAACTACTGAACCTTTACTTTAGAAGGAGCTGCAACAACTAAGCCCACCTATGGTAACTGCTGCTGCTGCTGCTAAGTCGCTTTAATCGTGTCCAACCCTGTGTGACCCCACAGATGGCAGCCCACCAGGCTCCCCCATCCCTGGGATTCTCCGGGCAAGAACACTGGAGTGGGTTGCCATTTCCTTCTCCAATGCATGAAAGTGAAAAGTGAAAGTAAAGTCGCTCAGTCGTGTCCGACCCTCAGCGACCCCATGGACTGCAGCCTACCAGGCTCCTCCATCCATGGGACTTTCCAGGCAAGAGTGCTGGAGTGGGGTGCCATTGCCTTCTCCGCCTATGGTAACTACTGAAGCCCAAATGCTCTAGAGCCCATGCTCCAGAACAAGAGAAGTCACCACAATGAGAAACCCTTGCATAGCAACTAGAGAGTAGCCCCACGCTTGCCAAAACTAGAGAAAAGCCTCTCAGCAACGAAGAAGATAAATAAATAAATATATATGTGTGTGTATATATATACTTTAATTATATATATAAAAATAAAAATATATTTTAAAATTTTATATATAATAATATTTATATTTATATATTTAAATATACTTTTTTAAGAAAATAAGAAATAAGGTAAACATCCTGGTGAGGGAAAAAAAAAAATAAAAATAAAGTAAACACAATGACAGTTTCACTCTAAAACATAAATTAAAACTAGTATATACTCAAATTGATCTACATAAAAAAGATGGAGAGAGAGAGGTTGCAGAGGGAGACATATATAATATAAGAGAGATAAAGCTTCTCAAGAAACAAGATATTAAAACTTTTTAAAAAATAAAATACTAAAACCCACTAAAAATAGAAGGTGAATATTAGAGAAAAAAAAAAAAAAAAAACCTAATTGCTAGAGGGCACTATTGAGTCAGGGAGGGAGACAAGACTTTTGATATTTACTTGTAAATAAACATAAGTATAAAAAAAACTCAATTCAACTAACAGAACAAGCTCACATAAATTCAAATCTTAGTCCAACAAAGGCAAGTCTCTCGAAACTATATGCTGTGGTGGCGTGCCTCAGGTCTTTCCTCTCTCTGCCTGCTCCTCTCGCTCCCACAGAGACTGACACATTTCTTGGGGCGTGGGCGTCACTCAGTCATTCCCACTCTAACCCTTCGTCCCACCCAGGCAAGAATGGAGGTGAGTCTCCTCCTCTGGGGTCTTCCCCACAGGGATCGTCTGCGTCTCCTGCTCACGGGGCCCAGTGTTGCATGTGTTGATTTACTTGTCTCTTTTTGGTCTCACTATTTTTCTTTTTTGGGACTGATGGGTTTAGGCTCACATCGCGTGAAGATCTCCTACTTTTTCTTTGTCCTGACATCGTGAATGCATATTGTTTTGTCTCATTTCATCTTATTTTTTTCTTTACCACTCAATTTCTGTGTCATCTTACGGTTCATTCTCGGGCTCTACTCTGGAAAGTAGATTCAGTGAGGCGGCTTTATATGGGAAATTCATGTTATCTTCTTACTTTCTTCATCTTGCTCTCTCTGTTCTTTTTTTTATTGTTTGGGTGCGGAACATCCTGAGGAGACAAAGAATCGCCAAGGAAACCACTATAGATTCAATTATGTTTTGGGCTTACTGTGCTGAGATCTGTACTGGTCACTCTTTGATAGGGAAGCTTCAGGGTTGGGCTAGGCAAAATGTGTGGACTTGGATTTACAAAGAATAAGAATCGACCCCTTTCAAAACAAAATCAAAAATCAAACCAAAATAAAACCAGACTATTCATTTTCCTATAGAGGGGGTTCTTTCTCCATTGTATTTACAAAGATCATTCTGATATCATATAGATAACAGCAATGGAGCCAAATCATTTGTTATTTTTTTCAGTTGTTTATAAATGCCACTAGAAAAAGTTTAACTGCATTTAGACTGGGAAGAAGGCATGCATTTTTTCACCTGTTACTCTTCCCTGGAAAGCTAAGTATTTCTAATAACTTCTTAGTGAAATGTGATTTAATTGCATAGTTTCCTGTATATAAATGCATTTTCTTGTTTAATATAATAGTGAAGAAATCCATTTTTATTTGCATCTCTTTTTAGTATTTTTAGAATGAGGTATTAAATTGTAATAGCAAAGTTCTCTTTGTTTTCCTTTCTTTGAGAGCTCATTACTGAATACTTATTTCATCACAAAGGGGAAAAATGACCCAAGAATTATCTGATTTTTAATGACTTCATTTTGACAACTAGATACAAAAAGAGAAGCAAGTTGAAGGACATCCTATTAACCTATTCAGATGGAAATGTAAATCAAGAGGAAACATTCTATAAATGTGTATTGATATGAGCAAAGTTACATTATCTTCCAGTGTTATTATGCTGTATAAGAAAATACTCCCAGTGATAAGAAGCAATTACGAACAGCTAACTATTGTTCTCATATTTTTATTTTTTATGTTCTGATATAGAGCAATATCTATATTAAATATATATATTGGGGGGAGGAAAAAAGAGAGAAATCAGTATTACATTCTGGGCTATAAAGGTCGTAAAAATCTTCACTGGTGTGGATGCAGGGCATGATGGTCACTGAATAGATCCATTAGTCATAATTGTAGCTGTCAGGAGCTAGTTAAATGACTGTCTCTGAGGAGGTCACCTTCCACGTATGAGTCGCCCTATACCAAGTGTTAGCCTTGTCAGGAGGTTGAATTCTGACGCATCTGGACAAACCTTAAAAACCTTTTCTTTTTTCAACTTAATAGAAATGAAGTAGCAAAGCTCAAAAGTAATTTAGTGTTTCTGGACTGAACTAACACACATAGCATACATAGTGGTAATAACACTAGAAAAGCTTTATTATTATCTGTCTGTCTGTCCTGTTACCAACGTGTGTTGGGCAGTTTATCTTTTCAGAGCCACTCAGCTGGCCTGACCTCTGAGGTCTTCATTGAAAGAAATTCTGTGGCCTCTGACTTCCATTTGGATTCAGCCCATGGCAAGTCCTAGTGGGACTGGAGGAAGGAAGAAAGACTTTTCATTTCCCTGCTCTTGGATATTTTGTTCCTTGGTGTTTTCTTCTTGGGCCATGTGCTCCCCCAAGGACCACTACAGGGACAGATGAGGGTGAGGCAAGTGAGATCTTGGGTATGAAATTCAAGGGGACACTCGGTCTTAGGGTTATGCAAGGGTGGGGCTGGCACCAGAAAGTAAAGTGTTAGTCGCTCAACCATGTCTAACTCTTTGCCACATTATGGACTGTAGCTCCTTTGTCCATGGGATTCAAATTTGGTGACTTTTTTTATCTTTTCTTTTATTGAGGGGATTCTTCTCCTTATAATCAAAGCAGCACAGACCAAAATAGTGAGGGAACAGAAGCCTGAGAAGTAGCTGGAGAATACCTGGTTGTTCTAAATGAAATCTGGATTCTAGGACCCAGAAGCATTACATTCTGGGCAGGACAGGCTACATAACTTGCAACAGCTAATGAAAGAAAGGGAAAAAAAATGTAGGGCCTTCGTTGAAAAGTTATCCATAACTTCTAGAAAGCAATAGCAGAACACTAAACCAATACCTGAGGACTTTCTGAGTGTGAGCCCTGTGTGATTACATAGGTCACACACCCAGGAAGTCAGCTCTTCTGGGATATTTGCAAATGAAATGGTTGATCTTTGAAGAATTGTGTAGAATTGGAGAAGCATGAAAAAAATTAAACTATATAATTAAAAATCTTGAAAGACCTGTGACAATAGCATGAGTTTCTTATGCATCTTTTTGGTACAGGGTATTTATCAAACACAAAGTGAGAACTAATATTCACTGAGATCTTATTATGATCTCAAGGCCTGCTACATGGTATGTACTCATACTCATTGAAGGAATGGATGAATGAGAGAAATTCAGAAACTGGGTAAGGGTTTTATATAAACGAGCTCATTTAATACTTAAGCAACCTCAGGAGGTAAATATTAGTATTATCCCCATTTTATAGATAAGGAAAATGATGCTTGAAGAGTTAAAAGTAATTTGCCCAAGGTCACCAGTTGGTTAACCTCTGGGATTGGCACCCAATTCCTCTGATTCCAAAATTTAAACACTTAACCATTCTGCCTGTCCTAAGCCCTTTGAATGATCGCTTGGTTTTTAAGTTCCTTTTGGTATTATCTTTTGGCATTGACTGGGTTATATCTCTTAACAGTTAATGAACTTGACACCAGAGAAATAAAATAATTACTAAAAACTTTAGAAATTCCAACTAGTAAATACTAACTGTACAAGAGACTCCGATCATGTATAGGAGTGCTCTCCTTAGACATATATGTTCTCAGACATTTTTAAATTACCTTCCTGAATTTATTTCTCACTTCCACTGTATAATCATAAGGGATTTGATTTAGGTCATACCTGAATGGTCTAGTGGTTTTCCCTATTTTCTTCAATTTCATTCTGAATTTGGCAATAAGGAGTTCATGGTCTGAGCCACAGTCAGCTCCTGGTCTTGTTTTTGCTGATTGTATAGAGTTTCTCCATCTTTGGCTGCAAAGAATATAATCAATCTGATTTCGGTGTTGACCATCTGGTGATGTCCATGTATAGAGTCTTCTCATGTGTTGTTGGAAGAGGGTATTTGCTATGACCAGTGCATTTTCTTGGCAATACAGTGGAAGTGAGAAATAAATTTAAGGGCCTAGATCTGATAGATAGAGTGCCTGATGAACTATGGAATGAGGTTCGTGACATTGTACAAGAGACAGGGATCAAGACCATCCCCATGGAAAAGAAATGCAAAAAAGCAAAATGGCTGTCTGGGGAGGCCTTACAAATAGCTGTGAAAAGAAGAGAAGCGAAAAGCAAAGGAGAAAAGGAAAGATAAACATCTGAATGCAGAGTTCCAAAGAATAGCAAGAAGAGATAAGAAAGCCTTCTTCAGCGATCAATGCAAAGAAATAGAGGAAAACAACAGAATGGGAAAGACTAAGGATCTCTTCAAGAACATTAGATACCAAGGGAACATTTCATGCAAAGATGGGCTCGATAAAGGACAGAAATGGTATGCACCTAACAGAAGCAGAAGATATTAAGAAGAGGTGGCAAGAATACACAGAAGAACTGTACAAAAAAGAGCTTCACGACCCAGATAATCATGATGGTGTGATCACTGACCTAGAGTCAGACATCCTGGAATGTGAAGTCAAGTGGGCCTTAGAAAGCATCACTACGACCAAAGCTAGTGGAGGTGATGGAATTCCAATGGAGCTATTCCAAATCCTGAAAGATGATGCTGTGAAAGTGCTGCACTCAATATGCCAGCAAATTTGGAAAACTCAGCAGTGGCCACAAGATTGGAAAAGGTCAGTTTTCATTCCAATCCCAAAGAAAGGCAATGCCAAAGAATGCTCAAACTACCCCACAATTGCACTCATCTCACATGTGAGTAAAGTAATGCTCAAAATTCTCCAAGCCAGGCTTCAGCAATATGTGAACCGTTAACTTCCTGATGTTCAAGCTGGTTTTAGAAAAGGCAGAGGAACCAGAAATCAAATTGCCAACATCCGCTGGATCATCGAAAAAGCAAGAGAGTTCCAGAAAAACATCTATTTCTGCTTTATTGACTATGCTAAAGCCTTTGACTGTGTGGATCACAATCAACTGTGGAAAATTCTGAAAGAGATGGGAATACCAGACCACCTGATCTGCCTCTTGAGAAATCTGTATGCAGGTCAGGAAGCAACAGTTAGAACTGGTCATGGAACAACAGACTAGTTCCAAATAGGACAAGGAGTACGTCAAGGCTGTATATTGTCACCATGTTTATTTAACTTATATGCAGAGTACATCATGAGAAATGCTGGACTGGAAGAAACACAAGTTGGAATCAAGATTGCTGGGAGAAATATCAATAACCTCAGATATGCAGATGACACCACCCTTATGGCAGAAAGTGAAGAGGAACTCAAAAGCCTCTTGATGAAAGTGAAAGTGGAGAGTGAAAAGGTTGGCTTAAAGCTCAACATTCAGAAAATGAAGATCATGACATCTGGTCCCATCACTACGTGGGAAATAGATGGAGAAACAGTGGAAACAGTGTCAGACTTTATTTTTCTGGGCTCCAAAATCACTGCAGATGGTGACTGCAGCCATGAAATTAAAAGACGCTTACTCCTTGGAAGGAAAGTTATGACCAACCTAGATAGCATATTCCGGGGAAGGCAATGGCACCCCACCCCAGTACTTTTGCCTGGAAAATCCCATGGATGGAGGAGCCTGGTAGGCTCCAGTCCATGGGGTCGCTAAGAGTCGGACACGACTGAGCGACTTCACTTTCACTTTTCACTTTCATGCATTGGAGAAGGAAATGGCAACCCACTCCAGTGTTCTTGCCTGGAGAATCCCAGGGGCAGGGGAGCCTGGTGAGCTTCTGTCTATGGGGTCGCTCAGAGTCGGACACGACTGAAGCGACTTAGCAGCAGCAGCAGCAGATAGCATATTCAAAAACAGAGACATTACTTTGCCAACAAAGGTTCGCCTAGTCAAGGCTATTGTCGTTCCTGTGGTCATGTATGGATGTGAGAGCTGGACTGTGAAGAAGGCTGAGCACCGAAGAATTGATGCTTTTGAACTGTGGTGTTGGAGAAGACTCTTGAGAGTCCCTTGGACTGCAAGGAGATCCAACCAGTCCATTCTGAAGGAGATTAGCCCTGGGATTTCTTTGGAAGGAATGATGCTAAAGCTGAAACTCCAGTATTTTGGCCACCTCATGAGAAGAGTTGACTCATTGGAGAAGACTCTGATGCTGGGAGGGATTGGGGGCAGGAGGAGAAGGGGACGACAGAGGATGAGATGGCTGGATGGCATCACTGACTCGATGGATGTGAGCCTGAGTGACCTCCAGGAGTTGGTGATGGACAGGGAGGCCTGGCGTGCTGCAGTTCATGGGGTCGCAAAGAGTTGAACACGACTGAGCGACTGCTCTGATCTGATATGATCTGATCTTCTGTCATAAGACAATGAAATCACTATATCATGGATATAATATATGTTGTATTGTATCATGGATACCTACAATCTTACAAATGTATCATGCTAATTAGAACTCAATAGTAATCAAGAAATATTCATGTGAATAAAATTACATAGATACAGAAAAGCTACACATCTGCACTCTTAGTGACAAATTTCAAGGAGTAAAAGCCTTAAAGAAGAAAAAGTCCTAAAGAATGGAATGTATATGTTGATATTGGTGAAAGCAAATCTACACTTTTTTTGTATGCAAGACCTTCTTATCTAGTACCAGTGTTGTGAAATCCACAGGCTATAGGACGGTCTCCAAACCTGGATGCAGCCTGGGACATCTTTTCTCCTAGGTGGACGCAACTTTTTCTGAGCACCTCAGTGTGCACAGAGGACAGCGAGCCTCTGAGCTTCAGTGTATGGCGACTGGCTCACCAGCCATTGGCCATTCTTGCCTAGGAGGCACCATTTTCTCACAAAAGCAGATCAGTGCATTAGCAGGTAATAAAAATTAAAAATAGGAGAGATTAAAAGAAAAAAAAGCAGAGAAAAGAGAGAAAATGTGGTATCAAACAGATGCTGGAGAGAACAGCTGTGTTTCCTACAAGGATAAAAAGAGGCAAAGAACTGCTTGTATTGCTCCCCAATATAGTAACTCTTCAAGGTGTGATGGGCCTCAATTGTCATCCCTTCCCCCAAAACTGATTCCACATAACAGGCATCTGAATCATAGTGGTGACTACGAGTCCAACACCCAGCTTATACGGGTTCCGGTGCACACAACTCTTCCTAACTACATGTTCACTGCAGTTACTTTCATTGTTTGAAATGAAAAATAGAGTATTTACACTGAAGAAATCAACAAGCATTAGATTTTTTTTTCCCCTTTCAGTTATAGTCTGTTTGGGCTGTTACAACAAGATATCCCAGACTCAGATCAGATCAGTCGCTCAGTCGTGTCCAACTCTTTGCGACCCCATAACCATCACCAACTCCCGGAGGTCACTGAGACTCACATCCATCGAGTCAGTGATGCCATCCAGCCATCTCATCCTCTGTCGTCCCCTTCTCCTCCTGCCCCCAATCCCTCCTAACATCAGAGTCTTTTCCAATGAGTCAACTCTTCGCATGAGGTGGCCAAAATACTGGAGTTTCAGCTTTAGCATCATTCCTTCCAAAGAAATCCCAGGGCTGATCTCCTTAAGAATGGACCGGTTGGATCTCCTTGCAGTCCAAGGGACTCTCAAGAGTCTTCTCCAACACCACAGTTCAAAAGCATCAATTCTTCGGTGCTCAGCCTTCTTCACAGTCCAACTCTCACATCCATACATGACCACAGGGAAAACCATAGCCTTGACTAGATGGACCTTTGTTGGCAAACTAATGTCTCTGCTTTCGAATATGCTATCTAGGTTGATCATAACTTTCCTTCCAAGGAGTAAGCGTCTTTTAATTTCATGGCTGCAGTCACCATCCGCAGTGATTTTGGAGCCCAGAAAAATAAAGTCTGACACTGTTTCCACTGTTTTCCCATCTATTTCCCATGAAGTGATGGGACCAGATGCCATGATCTTTGTTTTCTCAATGTTGAGCTTTAAGCCAACTTTTTCACTCTCCACTTTCACTTTCATCAAGAGGCTTTTTAGTTCCTCTTCACTTTCTGCCATAAGGGTGGTATCATCTGCATATCTGAGGTGATTGATAATTCTCCCGGCAATCTTGATTCCAGCTTGTGTTTCTTCCAGTCCAGCATTTCTCATGGTGTACTCTGCATATAAGTTAAATAAACAGGGTGACAATATACAGCCTTGACATACGCCTTTTCCTATTTGGAACCAGTCTGTTGTTCCATGTCCAGTTCTAACTGTTGCTTCCTGACCTGCATACAAATTTCTCAAAAGGCAGATCAGGTGGTCTGGTATTCCCAGACTAAGTGACTTTTATTTATTTTTTATTAATTTTTATTGGAGCATAGTTCCTTTACAATGTTGTGTTAGTTTCTGCTGTGCCACAAAGTTAATCAGCTCTGTGTTGACATATATCCCCCCTGTTTTGGATTTCCTTCCCACTTAGTTCACCACAGAGCAGTGAATAGAGGTCCTTGTGCTATACAGTAGGTTCTCATCAGTTACCCATCTTACCCATAATATCAACAATGTATATATGTCAGTCCAAATCTCCCGCAAGTTAAATAACAGAAATTTAATTTTTCACAGTTCTGGAAGCTGAAATGCAAGAGATCAGCCTCATTAGGAGAGGGTAAGGCCATTTCCAGGCTTCAGACTTATCTTCTTATCCTCACGTGGCCCAAGGAGGCTAGGGAGTTCTCTGGAGTTAAATAAGCACTTAGGTGAGGAGTCCTGTCAGAATCCGGGGTGGGGTGGGTTGGGATGGGAACGACCATAGCTAAAAAGCAGAAGCAGAAACAATTGCTACTTTTGCATGCATTCTCCACAAAAATCAATTCAAAAGCCAGGAACGAAGGCAAATGACTTCTTCCTTATCATGCCCTCTTTTTCTGGTTAAAGACAATCCTCTAGAAATCTTATAGTTCTGTATGTCTCATAGGATAGAACTGAATCACATGATCACACCTTGCTATAATGAAGTCTGGACAAGTTTCTGGCAAAGGGGAACACAATAGCCATAATGGGCTTGGGATATGCTAAGTATCAACATACAATGTGGGGGTCAAATCTAGACCATCACCTGTTTCTGTAGAGCCTGCAAGCTAAGGATAATTTTTACATTAAAAAATACTAGTACAGATCCATCATGTCAAAGTAAGAAAAGTAAGAGACTTACCTGGTGGTCTAATGGTTAAGAACCTTCCTTCCAAAGCAGGGGACACAGGTTTGATCCCTAGTCAGGGAACTAAGATCCCTGACATACTTTGGGACATCTAAGCCTATGCTCTGCAACAAGAGAAGCCCCTACATAGCAACAAAGACACAGCAAAGCCAAAATAAAGGGGAGAAAAGCTACCCCCACCCAAGAGGTATCCATTTGTGTGTATGTGTATGTTAGTTGCTCAGTTGCGTCCAACTCTTTGGAACCCCATGGACTGTAGCCCGCCAGGCTCCTCTGTCCATAAATTCTCCAAGCAAGAATACCAGAGTGGGTTGCCATCCCCTTCTGCAGGGAATCTTTCCAACCCAGGGACTGAAGCCAGGTCTCCTGCATTGCAGGCAGATTCTTGACCACTGAGCCCCCAGAGAAGCCCCAGGTACCAGTTTAATAAAAGGCTAAAAGAGAGGGTATGATTCAATCATACTCCATTTCACCTGAAGATAAATATAAAATAATGTACTTCTCTTTAATGAATTCTCCTTCCAACTTAAAAAAAAATTAAGAAAATTAAGCTTTCTGTGTCATGCTTTTTTCCCCCAACTTTATTGATTGACATATATGATTGATATATAACACTGTGTAAGTTTAAGGTTTGCAATGCATTTATGTGATACATTTATATATTATAAAATGATTATACCAGAGATAGCTAATATCTGTCACATTAAATATTAATAATTACTATTTCTTATCTTTTTGGTGAGACTATTTAAGATTTACTCTCTTGGCAACTTTTAGTTATATAATATTATTAGCCAGAATAACCATCTTGTATATTAGTTTCCTAGAACCAATTCATTTTATAACTGGAAATTTGTACCCTCTAATCAGTACCTCCCATTCCTTCCTCCTCCCCCAACCCAGTTCCCAGTAACCATCTAAATTGGTGGTTACTTTCTATTTAGAGCCCACACATAAGTGAGATCATACAGTATTTGTCTTTCTCTGTCTGATTTCTTTCACTTAGCATAATTCCCTCAAAATTCATGCATGTTCTCAGGATTTCCTTCTTTCTCATGGTTAAATAAAATTCCATTGTGTTTACACATACCACAACTTATTTATCCATTCATCCTTGACAAAAACTTAGATTATTTCTGTATCTTGGCTATTGAAAATAGTGTTGCAATGAACTTGGGAATGCAGGTATCTCTTCAAGACTCTGTTTTCAATTTCTGTGTATACATACCCAGAAGTAGGATTGCTGGATCATACAGTGGCTCTATTTTTAATTTTTTGAGCATTATCCATTCTATTTTCCATAGTGGCTGTACCATTTGCATTCCTAGCAACAGTTGCCCAAGTGTTCTCCTTTTCTCCACACCCTCACTAATACTTATTACTTGTCTTCTTGATAATAGCCATTTGTTTTGCTATTGAGTTATGTGAGTTCTTTACATAATTTGAATCTTAACCCCTTATCAGATTTTCAAACGTATTTTCCCATTTCATATGTTGCCTTTTCATTTTGTTGAGTGTTTATTCTGCTCTGCAGAAGATTTTCAGTTTGATGTAATCCTACTTGTTAATTTTGGCTTTTGTTGCTGTGTTTCTGGTATCATATCTAAAAAATCATTGCCAAGACCAATGTTGAGTAGATTTTCTTGTATGGTTTCTTCTTGAAGTTTTACAATTTCATTTCTTATCTTTAAGTTTTTAATCCATTTTGAGTAAATTCTTTTAGGTGATATAAGATAGGGGTCCAATTTTATTCTTATGCATCTAGTTATCCAGTTTCCCTAGCATTATTTATTGAAGCTTGATGAAAGTGAAAGACGAGAGTGAAAAAGTTGGCTTAAAGCTCAACATTCAGAAAACTAAGATCATAGCATCTGGCCCCATCACTTCATGGCAAACAGATGGGGAAACAGTGGCAGACTTTATTTTGGGGGCTCCAAAATCATTGCAGATGGTGACTGCAGCCATGAAATTAAAAGACTCCTTGTAAGGAAAGTTATGACCAACATAGACAGGATATTAAAAAGCAGAGACGTTACTTTGCCAACAAAGGGTCCATCTAGTCAAGGCTATGGTTTTTCCAGTAGTCATGTATGGATGTAAGAGTTGGACTATAAAGAAAGCTGAATGCTGAAGAATTGAAAACTCTTGAGAGTCCCTTGGACTGCAAGGAGATCCAATCACTCCATCCTAAAGGTGATCAGTCCTGAATATTCATTGGAAGGATGAATATTCATTGGAAGGATGCTGAAGCTGAAACTCCAATACTTTGGCCACATGATGGGAAGAGCTGATTCACTGGAAAAGACCCTGATGCTGGGAAAGATTGAAGGTGGGAGAAGAAGGGGACAACAGAGGATGAGATGGTTGGATGGCATCACCAACTCAATAGACATGAGTCTGAGTAAACTCTGGGAGTTGGTGATGGACAGGGAGGCCTGGCATGCTATCATGGATCACAAAGCGTTGGACACGACTGAGCAACTGAACTGAACTGAACTGAGTTATTGAAGAAATATCCTTTCCCCACTAAATTTTCTTGGTTCCCTTGTCAGATATTAGTTGACTATATATTCAAATGTTTATGCCTGGGCACTTCATTCTGTTGCATTGGTCTATGTGTCCATTTTTTCCCCCAGTATGTTTCTCTTTTGATTACTGTAGCTTTGCCAAACAGTTTGACATCAGAAACTGATGTCTCCAGCTTTGTTCTCTTTTCTCAGGATTGCTTTGGATATATGGGATCTTTGGTGGTTCCATACAAATAGTAAAATTTTTTTCTACTTCCTTGAAAAAGGCAATTGAAATTTTGATAGGGATTTCATTGAATAAAATGGCTTTGAGTAGTATGGACATTTCAACAATATTAATTCTTCTGATCCATGAGTATGGAATATCTTTCCATTTGTTTGGGTCTTTTTCAAATTCTTTCATCAGAGTCTTATAGTTTTCAGTACAGATCTTTCACTTTTTTGGTTAAATTTATTCCTAAATACTTTATTATTTTTGATGTTATTGTGAATGGGATTGTTTTCTTTGTTTCTCTTTTGACTGTTGTTTTTAGTGTACAGAAGCACAGCTGATTCTGTATATTGATTTTGTATTGTGCAATTTTACTGAGTTCATTGATTAGTTCTAACTATTTTTTTTGGTGGAGTCATTAGGATTTTCTACATATCATATTATTTGAAAAAAAACCCCCAGAATTTTGCATCTTCCTTTTTGAGTTGGATGCCTTTTATTTCCTTTAATTGCCTGATTGCTCTGGCTAGGACTTCCAGTACGATGCTGAATACAAGTGAGAATGAGTATCCCTGACTTAGTCCTGATTATAGAGGGAAAGCTTTTAATGTTTTGTCATAATGTTATCTGTGGGTTTGCCGTGTGCTGTGCTCTGTTCAGTCCCTCAGTTGTGTCTGGCTCTTTGTGGCCCCAGAGACTGTAGTCCACCAGATTCCTCTGTTCACGATGTCGAGGTTTGTTTCTTGCATACTTCTTGATTTGCTGAGCATTTAAAATTTTTTTTTAATTTTTAGTTGAGGGATAACTGCTTTACAATATTGTGTTGGTTTCTGCCATACATCAACATGAAGCAGCCCCAGGTGTGCATATGTCCCCTCCCTCTTGAACCTCCCTCCCACCTCCCTCCCATCCCACCTTTCTAGGTTGTTCTAGTGTTGAGCATTTATTATCATGAGACTTTGTTGTATTTTGTCACTTTTTTTCCCTACATCTATTGGGCTGATCATATGATTTTTATCTTCTTTCTATTAATGTGGTATTTCACATTTATTGATTTGTATAAGTTGAACTATTCTTACATCTCAAGGATAAATCCTGAGAGATTGTGGTATAAAATCTTTTTATGTGGTTTGCTAATATTTTGTTGAGAATTTTTACATCTATATTCATTAAGGATATTGGTCTGTAGTTTTCTGGTATTAATAGTATTCTTATCTGGTTTTGCTATCAGGATAATACTGGACTCATAAAGTGTGCTTATTAGTGTTCCTTCCTTTTTAATTTTTTGGAAGAGTTTGAGAAAATTGGCATTAATTTTTCTTTAAATGTTTGGGAGAATTTACTAGTAAAGTCATCTGGTCCCAGGCTTTTTTTGTTGGGAGGTTTTTGATTACTGATTCAGTCTCTTTACTCTCTGGTCTATTCAGATTATCTTCCTGATTCAGCAGATAGTGGGTTTCTTTCTAGGGTTTTTTCTATTTCTTATCCAATTTGTTGGTGCATAATTGTTCATAGCAGTCTCTTATGATCTTTGTATTTCTGTGGTATCAGTTACAGTGTCTCTCCTTTGGGTTCTTGTTTTATTTATTTAACTCTTTTCTTAATTTTTCTTGTCTAGCTAAAGATTTTTCAACTTTGTTTATCTTAAAATTTTTTTTTTAACTTTTTATACTATTTTTTCTGGTCTCTACTTCACTTTTTTCTTCTGCTAAAGTTTAGTTTGTTCTTCTTTTTCTAGTTTATTGCCACAAACATCCCTCTTAGAAATGCTTTTGCTCCATCCCATTAGTTTTAATGTATTATTTCTGCCCGCTAGGGCAGGCAGTGATTGTGTTCAGAGTCAGTGCTGACTACAGAGGGCCAGCTGTAGGCATCTACGTAGTGGCAAGTGTCAGTTGCAGGTAAAAATGTAGTGATGGGGGTCAGGGCAGTCAGCAAGGGCTGGGGTCAATTACAGACTCATTGGCAGCTCTGGGGCCCTGGCTGTTGTTGTGTACTACCATGGCTGCTGGGTCTTCCATGGGTGCATGGCAGTGAAGGACAGTCAAAGTGGCTGAGCCAGGGGCATGCAGATGCCTAGCTGGAGGGGCTTAGCTGCAGGTGAGAGCAATGGTACAGGCCAATAACAGAAGACAAGGCCCAGTCTGGTCCCAAAAGCAGCTGCATGGGCCCTGATCATTGGTGCGCTCTTCTGTGGCTGTACTCCTCCTGGGCGTACATCCTACAGAGGAGTCCAGTGACAGGCATCAGGCCAACGGCGTACAAGTGCACACTTGGAAGGGCTAACCCTGAGTGTATGTATAGTAGTGATGGTTTAGTGGACTAAGTGGTTAAATGGACTGAATTGTGTCTGATTGTTGTGACTCCATGGACTGTAGCCCACCAGGCTCCTCTGTCCATGGGATTTCCTAGGCAAGAATACTGGAGTGGGTTGCCATTTCCTGCTCCAGGGGCTCTTCCTTCTAGGAATTGAACCCAGGTCTCCTGCATTGAAGGCAGTTTCTTTACCAACTGAGCCACCAGAGAAACATAGTGTATGTATAGTGATGAGGTTCAACTCAAGGGTCTAGGCTGGTGTGTTGCATTTGCACAGCTGCAAAGGCCTGGGATGGTTGCTAGTGAAACCCCCCGGCTCTGTTAGGGTCAAGGGTGGGAGAGGGAGCAGGGAGGGACTCAGATGGCTGGTGTCAGTCAGTGAACACGAGTATCTGTGAAGTGAAAGCTGATGACATCTTTAGGGCTCCTTAGTGACTATTTGGGCCATTAGTTCCTTCAGTGGCAAAGTCCAAAGTTGGTCACTTGGAACTGTAATTGTTCTAGGTGCCTGGCTGCTACTGGGAGCCCTTGCTTCTCTTCCTTGTTTCTAGCTATCTCTATATGTCTCATCTTTTCAGATCTGAGTTGGGTAAGTCAGAAGTGGGTTTGTGCAATGTCTCAAAAGGCTGGCGGAGCTAGTTACTCACCTTACTCTTCCTTTCCTGGGAAGGAAATTCTTTCTAGTTGGGAAGGTTCCTCTTGGCACTGAGCCATGCTGGCTTAGGGGTTGGGATAACCACGTAGAGTTAAGCTCTCCTTCCTCTTTTCCTGTAGCTGTTCTCAGGTTTTTGCTCCACTGCATTATTGAAGTTTGTCTTTTTTTTTTGGCTGTACTGTGCAGCTTGTGGGATCTTAGTTTCCCCTCCAGGATTTAAACCTGGGCCCACAGTAGTGAAAGCATAGAGTCCTAATCACTGGTGCAGGCAGGTGTGTTAAGTCACTTCAGTCGTGTCCGGCTCTTTGCAACCCCACGGACTGTAGCCCGCCAGGCTTTGCCGTCCATGGGATTCTCCAGGCAAGAATTCTGCTGTGGATCGCATGCCCTCCTCCAAGGGATCTTCCTGACCCAGAGATGGAACCCGTGTCTCCTGCGGATCCTACATTGCAGGCAGATTCTTCACTGCTGAGCCACTGGGGAAGTCTGCTAATCACTGGACCACCAGGGATTCCCTGTTGCTGCAGTTTCTTAAGCGGACCCCAGAGCGCTCCCAGAGCTGCCTTTCCTGGGATAGCTGTCTAACTGTTAAGGCTGAGGTCTCCTAATGCACCATTTTGGCGACATTACTCACCTTTTATGTCATACTTTTAAAGGCACAATAGATATGAATTGTTTTACTTTCAAAACAAATGACAAAGTACGTGTTTATTGTGCAGTGACATTATACCTGCGTGAAAATATTACAATATATATTGACATTCCCAGATTCATCACAACAGTCCCAACTCACGAGAAAACAGTGATCAGAAAAATACAAAAATTTGGAACGCAACATCTCATCACAGCAAGATTTTTTCACAAAAATAAAAATGAAAAAGTTTCAATGGAAGCACATTTTTGAGTGGCTCATTTTGTTAGCTGAGCCAGGAAAGCTGTTTACTGATAGTGAGTTAATTAAGTCATGTTTAATGGCAGCAGCTAAAGAAATATTTCTGGAGAAAATAAACTTAAGACCAGGAGCTTTTCATTGAGAACAGTTACTTGAAGAGTTGAGGACACTGGGGAGCAGCATCAATGGTTAATTAAAAATCAAAGTCAATGATCTCCACAGGTTTTCCTCAGCTCTTGATGAGCTGACAGATTTTACTAATACTGTTCAATATATTGTTTATTCAAGAAGTCAATGCTGAGTTTGAAGCAACTGAAGAAACAGCCTCTATAAATTGTCTGCATTGGAACAACTAAAGATGAGAATATTTTCAAAGAAATTGAGAAAACTTTAACTCAGTACAACCTGAAGTGGAATCTGCTGAGATAAGTTCCAGCTGATGGTGATAAAAATATGTGTGGAGAAGACTTATTTGAACAAATTTATAAAGCTTGTAGTTAATCACTATATTATTCATCCATAGGTCATTGGCACAAAGTTTTTCAATTTCTTGTGCTTTTGAACCAGTAGCCTCCATGTTAAACTTCATTTACTCTGGTGGATTTAACAACTATCAGTTCTGTGGACTTTTGTCAAAAATAGAGACTGAATATTTTGGCCTTGCTCTACCACACAGCAGTCAATGGCTTAGCCATAGTTTAATTTTATTGCAATTTCGGAGCTCAGGCCTGAGACTGAATTTTTTTGAAATGAGAACTTCCCTCAATCAGTTTTATTGAACACTGGTTTGCGGCAGACTTGGTCATATTTCTCAATATAAAATTACAAAGTAAACAGTGCTTATATGTAAATGTAACGCTGTGAGAAAGTCATTTTAAGAACAACTGATGTTCTTTGAATCACAAGTAATGTCAAGCTGTTTGATACACTTCCTGTGCTGTCAAAGTTTTAAAAAGAAGCAAGATCTTCATTCCCACAAAAATTTGCAGGAGATATATTTTCTAAGCTCAAACTACAGTTCCAACAGCATTTTTGAATCTCAATGCATGTGGAAAGGAAATTTCCATATTTCAAAATCCATTTAACTTTCCAATTGAATATCTTCCACCTAACCTTTAATTGGAAGTGATTAATCTGCAATATCATGGCATGGCAATTGGCAAATATCAAGAGAAGAATCTAATAGAATTCTATAAATTACTTCCAAGTGATAAATATGCTCAATTAAAATTATATGCTCATAGGCTGATATCAGTATTTTGCCATATTGATCTGTGTAAAGGATACTTTCAAAGATGAAATGGATAAAATCTCATTATAGATCAACATTAACAGATGAATATTTGGAATTGACTTTGATTAATAGGGAATACTAACTTTGAATTCCTATTAAATGAACTATTATCTTCTAACAAAGAATTCCATTCTTCTGATTAGTAGACCTGAATTATAAATGATTGTTATTGCACTTTGAATTTCATCAATAAAAATTTTATGGAAATTTGCCTTTTCTTTCTCTCTTTTTAGTTAACCTTTTCTATAATGTACTCAATTTTTCCTTGGTTCACAAACCTAGAATATTTACTTTCACAAACCTATAATATTACATTATAGAAAAAATTTGTTGATCTCTGGCTTTGAAGGAAATGGCAACCCACTCCAGTATTCTTGCCTGGAAAAATCCCATGGACAGAGCAGCCTGGAGGGCTACAGTCAATGGGGTTGCAAAAGAGTTGGACACAACTGAGAGACTAACATTGGTTTTGATCAATCCTGTTCTATCCCCTTTTTAAAAAAAAAACTATCTATTTATTTATTTTTGGCTGCGCTGGGTCTTTGTTGCTGTGAGGGCTTTTCTCTGGTTGCAGTGAGCGAGGACTACTCTAGTGCTGCACGGGCTTATCATTGTGGTAGCTTCTTTTGCTGTGGAGCAAGGATTCTAGGGTGCTTGGGCTTCAGTAGTTGCAGCCCCCAGGGCTCCAGCGCACAAGCTCAATAGTTGTGGCACACAGGCTTAGTTGCTCTGAGGCTTGTGGGATCCTCCTGGTTCAGGGATCGAACCTGTGTCTTCTTCATCCGCAGGCGGATTCTTAATCACAGAGCCATTAGAGAAGCTCTGGTATTGCTTTAACATGGGAATTCCATCAAAACAATGTATCTGTATATTATTAGTAGCAAGGATCTGATGGTGTTACACAAATAAGAAAAGAGATTGGTTACAGTTAATACAGATACATGGCCACCTCATCCCTATTGCTCCAGCTGACATTGAGCAAGCCACCAGACATGTGAATGGGGCTATTCTAGACCAGCCAAGCTTTCAGTTGACTTGAAGTGACTGCAGATATGTAAGCAGACTCAGGGGGAACCAGCAAGAGCCAGCCTGTATCAGACGAATTGTCTAGGTAACTCGAAAATGAATATGTGTTTCTGGGTGTGTGTGTGTGTGTGTGTTTTGTAGACAGTCTTTTTGTCAGCACCATTTGCTTGTGCTCATTTATTGTACCCCCTTTTTAAAGGCCTACTTCTTTTTCTTTGTTAAAAACAAAAAATTCCCAGCACCTTACTGTGACAAAATGCTCCAGGATTAAGTTATGCAATTGCTTTGCAAAATAGTAATACATCTACCTTTCAGCAGCCTTATGCAAACTGCTGTTTGATATTACCTACTCAGATTTAACAATTCTGTGCAGCATAACAGCCCTTTAGGTGACTTCCTGGGAGGGCCTAGAAAGGGCCTATTTTTTCAGTGTTGAGGTATAGCAGATCTTATATTCTTGGTCACCAAATCCTGGAGTACATCCCTGGGGTTTGAGCTTGCAGATCACCATGGTTGTGCCTGTTTCGGATATGGCATACTCTTTGTAGGTGACTTTAGAATGACTGATCGCCCTACTGGTCTCCCCTTGGAAGGGGCTAGAGATGGGCTTAAAGCCCCCAGTACTAGACCAGGCACTGAATGGCCAGCTTCCTGACCATGGTTGTTGTACAACAGCTTTCCATGGTGCTTGGCCTCCTCCTTGGGCCTTTCCCACTCTTTCCATGACTAGACATGACTGCTTTTGCAATCTAAACACTCCTGATTTCAAGCTGCTGAGTTCTAACATAGTTTGCTAACACAGCAAATGCTAAGTGTTGTAGGTGATCAAATAGGAAAAAGAGTACGTCAAGGCTGTATATGGTCACCCTGCTTATTTAACTTATATACAGAGTACATCATGAGAAACGCTGGGCTGGAAGAAGCACAAGCTGGAATCAAGATTGCCGGGAGAAATATCAATAACCTCAGATATGCAGATGATACCACCCTTATCGCAGAAAGTGAAGAACTAAAGAGCCTCTTGATGAAAGTGAAAGTGGAGAGTGAAAAAGTTGGCTTCAAGCTCAACATTCAGAAAACTAAGATCATGGCATCTGGTCCCATCACTTCATGGCAAATAGCTGGGGAAACAGTGGAAACAGTGTCAGACTTTATTTTTCTGGGCTCCAAAATCACTGCAGTGGTGATTGCAGCCATGAAATTAAGAGATAATTGCTCCTTGGAAGGAAAGTTATGACCAACCTAGACAGCATATTGAAAAGCAGAGACATTACTTTGTCAATAAAGTTTCGTCTAAGCAAGGCTATGGTTTTTCCAGTGGTCATGTATGGATTTGAGAGTTGGGCTATAAAGAAAGCTGAGCACTGTTGGAGAAGACTCTTGAGAGTCACTTGGACTGCAAGGAGATCCAACCAGTCCATCCTAAAGGAAATCAGTCCTGAATATTCATTGGAAGGACTGATGCTGAAGCTGAAACTCCAATACTTTGGCCACCTGATGTGAAGAGCTGACTCATTTGAAAAGACCTTGATGCTGGGAGAGATTGAGGGCAGGAGGAGAAGGGGATGACAGAGGATGAGATGGTTGGATGGCATCACCAACTCAATGGACATGGGTTTGGGTGGACTCTGGGAGTTGGTTATGGACAGGGAGGCCTGGCGTACTACAGTTCATGGGGTTGCAGAGTCGGACACGACTGAGCGACTGTACTGAACTGAACTGTAGGTGATCAAGGTAAATGTGCAAGATATCTTCTTCTTGTTTTGCATGCAGCATGTGGGATCTTAGTTCCCTGACCAGGGATTGACCCCTTGCCCCCTGCAGAGGAAGCATGGATCACCAGGGAAGTCCTGAGATACCTTCTTTTTGCCCCTTTCCTGTACCACAGGAGATGGTCTCATATGAACTGCAACATTGGCTTCCCTGGCTTCAGAGAACAGAAAGAGGGGAATGATGGCAGTCAAGGTGATAACTCCTGAGCCCTCTCCCTGTCAGGTCACTGGACTGGCTGTGTTCCACGATCGAAGGTCCCAGCTCCTGTCAGGTAGTCTGCTATGTACACATCCTTCTCCATGTTTCGTAACTACTCCTTCTTCTTGCCCTAATTTGGGCTCAGAGGTGATTTTGGGGGACTGAATGTTCCTGAGACTTCCTTGTGATCTCTTTATTGCATGCCCACACCTCTGTTCATGGCCTCTTTATTAACTGCTACTCCATTTTCCTAATTTGATTGTGCCATCTGTTTCCTGCTGAGACCTTGACTAAGAGAGTAGTCCTTATCCAAAAGGTAACTAACCTCTCAGCAAAGGCTTGAATGATTCACTGGAATGAGTCATGAAAATATGAGAGGGTACATGCCAAGATCCTGTAGCAGCAAGGGGGCAGGGTGACTGGAGTGGAGTGGGTTGGGGTGAGTGTAGAAGGCAAAGAGTAACAGGGTGTGTGTGTGTGTGTGTGTGTGTGTGTGTGTGTGTGTGTGTGTGTGTGTGTGTGTGTGTTGGGGGTGGAGATGCATCATTCAGGGAGGCAAACCATGTATATAGTTCATTGACCTTTGTGGGACTTTGGCTTCTACTTTAAAAGAAACGGGGAACCACTGAAGCCATCTACTCACATCTAATTAAATCTAATAAGACCACTTTCTGTTATGTGTCAACAGTGGAGCCCTGTGACTCAGTTCTGAATTTCTCCTCCCATTTCCCTGCCTGCTGATGAATGCGTGGGTGTGTTGCACTAGCCCAGCATGCTTGGGCCTGAGTTCAAGGCTATGTGCCTCTCCTGATGCTGTGGGGGACATGACCTTCTCTTACAGTACAAGATTCAGACTACAGTGTCTTTTTTTGTTAGCATATTCTTTTCAGTTCAGTTAATGATTTGGGAGTGAACAGATTTTTCTTACTCTCTTTCTTTTTTTGTCGTTGCTAAAGTCAATAGGCCCTTCTACACTGACTTCAAAAAGGGTACTTATCTAAAGGGTCTGGTACAAAAGAGAACTAACTGCTTAACTATCAGCACTCCAGGGGTCATAATACAAGGAGTTTAACAGAGAAACGCTGTCTGCTTGCTTACTTCTGCAAGATGGTGGTTTGTCTTGAATATTTAAAAAGCAGAGAGTTCATTTGTATATATAATCTAAGCCTATCCAGAAAATAATATACAGATTTGAAGTCTGTTTTAATCCTTCAATTGAAATTTCCATCTGTGCTGCAGAGGTCTAGATCGTCCTCTGCAGGTTACATGAACGAAGTTGATTCTCTTCCCATGGTTCTCGAAGGGGTCCACTCTCCCGCTGTTGATTCTCAAAAATTCTCCCCAGGCTGACTCTTAGGGGATATAGACTCCAGACATGTGTGTTCCCTCTCAGTCAAGCTGATCTTTCCTAGGTCTTACCCCAATCAAAATGTCACTTCATAGAGTAGCTGTATTCCCTTAGGCCCCATTCTTTGCTTTCAGCTCAGAAGGAAACCAAGATAATCTGATTAATTAAGCAGACTGAAGACTGCTCTTCCTGGCTAACAACCAGCTGGCCTATCAGAATCAGTTCTAATCTTTGTAGTCTAACCTTGACCTTAATTTCTTCTTAAATTTGTTATTGACATGACTCTTTTTAAACATTTCTAACCCTGCTCATGAAATGGGCTATTCCAGTGGGTATGCAGTAGAAAGAGAACTGCATTTTGTCCCTTTGCAATCTTATTCAATTTTCCTTACCATCAGCTGATAGTCAAACTAAATCAGTAAAACATCAAAAAATTTTGAGAATCAAGACAGGACTTCAAGGTTGTTAAAGTAAACAAAATTCCCAACAACTTAACCTACTAATTATTATGAGAGAACATTTTTACGAGAAAAAAAATCAAAACACAATCTCAAAAAGAACAGTCCTTTACACTGAATAAATTTATTTTTATGAAAACTTGATACACTGTCATTTATTTACTTATTCTTCATTTCCACACTTGTCAGTGAAAACTTGTCATAGACAGGCAACTTCTAACATCCTTTCTGGTTCTAAAAGTCTACACCTCTCATCTTGTCCAAATGAATCTCCAGGATGAGCTGGCACCTTGTGTCTCTGGACTGTGTATTTCATCTTGGTATCTCTCATGTCTAGCACAGTGCCAGGTATAGCAATAAATTAAATAAATTAAAAGACAGAACAATCCTTGCTGAACTACAGTCATGTATGGAAGGAGTCAAACCCAGAGGCAGGGTGAGTATATCCCAGAAGAGAGTGAGCCCTCGGGCTTCCAGCCTAGCTCAAGATCTGTCACAAGAATTGTCAAGTCAGTTCTGGGTTCTTGGTTTAACAGCCAAAGTCTTTCAGTCCTGCCCAGAATCCAGGGGAAGTGTTAAAAGTGAAAAATCACAGACTCATTACCATTCTTCAAATGGGCATTTCCTCCCACACACCTAAAGCAAGTCTTTATGTAACAGAGGTAGTATATTTACTTATTGAGAGCCAGAGTACCTGGATTCAAGTTTTGCCTCTTGATTAAGATGTTTACTCCTTGTGCCTAAGTTTCCTTATTTATAAAATGTGGGTCATAACAGTACCTGCTTCATACAGTTGGATTAAATGAGTTGATATACATTTAAAGGTGCTGTTTACATAATTAAATGTTCAACTGTAATATTGACTACTGTATCTCAAGAATTAAGGGAATAGAGGAAGACTTTTTAAAAAGAATTAAACTAGTCCTAAAAGAAGAGCTATTGTATTGCTATTTGGAGTTATTAAGATTGAAGGGGAATATCATTAAAGTCTATAAAATAAAAAAAGCAATTATAAACCTTATAATGCTCCTTTCTCTCAAAGGGTTACATACAGAGATTGAATATATAAGTAGTTTCAAAATTAATTTAGATACATTCTTACAGAATGAATGCATAATAGATTAGTGAGAGAATAGAAGAGGGTTGGTGGTATATAATTACTTTTCTGAAGTGGAGTAGAGGATACCAAATCCTTCTTATAAATGAGTAGAGCTTCTTGTCAGCACATTACAAAAACTTTGGAAACTTAGAAGAATACCAATGCCAAGGCTCCTCAGCAGAGTTATTAAAGCAGACTTTCTAGAAAAGGGGCCCAGGCACTGGTATTTAAAAATACAGGCTCTCCAAATTCTTGTAAAGGTGAGCCAGGATTTAGAAACTGTTGGATAAGGCAGGTTCTGTAGAACCTGTTAACGTGTCTTAACTATTTTATCTTGTATATAATTCCCACTTTTGTCACCCACAAGCAGAATTCCATTTTGTCTTAACCTTTTCATTTTTTCCTGCTCCTTTAGTTTCTGTTTCATTGTGCCAGGCGCCTTACAGTCTTCTTATGAAAATGCGTGTTCATGCACGGGTGGACAGTCAGTAGGTATTAGGCAAAAATAAAAACAATAAAAGTAACAATTACTGGTGCCAGTTGTCGCTAGATTAAATCAACAGGATGACGTGTAGGACTACTCAACAGGTGGATATATCAGACTAGCACCAAGAAGCTCAATGTTCTGTGTTGGCCAAGTGAAGTAAAGATAACCAAGCAGCGACTACGCACTCCAGCGAAACGCACTCCAGAAACGAAACCGCAAGTCTGCTGTCTGCATTAAAATTTTTGAATCCTATAATTACCAGTACTGTTTTTTTTTCCCCCGGGAAACAAAATCTCCCAATCAACACCAAGAAGGTGTTTATACCTTCTTGCAGGTATAAAATTTTGCACCTCCAAAAGCTGCATAGGGGCATGCTGCCAGTAGGACCATCCGGACATGCTGCAGTGGTATCTCCAGGCGGGTTCCTTTAATCCGCCTCTCCTTAGGCTAACTCCCCACTGCGGCGCAGTCCCACAGCCAGCCCTCGCGCGCACCACCCTTCCAGCTCAGGGACTGCTGCTGAGCGCTTGACCGCCCACGCCGCCTTCCAGCCGCAGTGCGCGGCCTTGGCTTTGAACGCGCGTGCGCTTAAGCAGGGGCGGGCGGGTCGAAGTTGGACGAGGCGGGGCAAGCCCTTGAAGTCTGCACGCCATTGGCTGTCTCCCCATAGTCACCGCCCCCAGGCGTTCGAGACGGCGGGGCGGGCCACGTCAGGCAGCCGGCGTGGGGCTGAGCTTGTGGCAGACGCGAGGTAAGCTTTGCGGGTGTTAGGCGGCGGGCTGCGGGCCTCTGCCTCCTGCACAGAGGTCGCCCGATGGCACTCGCCTATGGCCTGACTCAGCTTGCTGGGAGGGAGGCTGAGGCCCGGTGGGCCTGGAGCTTTAATGGGAGATGGGGTAATAGAGCATGTGGTGGCAGGGCCGCGTCGTGGTTTGGGCGGCCGGGAAGGGGACAGGTCTTGTTGATTGCCCTCGTTCTGTCCTGCTGGGGTTCTGAATTCCCGAAGGAGTAGGCCTTCGGCGTTAGAGAGCTCCCCGATGCCTGGGTGGGGCCGGCTCTGGTTGACTGCGGTGGGGCTCAGCGGGATCTTGATTCGGAAACAGGTCGGCGAGGTCCTTGCATACCTTCCTGCAGCAGGTTACAGTCATCCCACTTTTCCCTAGTCTGAAGGCAGCACAGGGGACTCTAGCCCTCCCCTCCTTGTCCTGGAGTGACTGTCTCCTCCTAATTCCCGGTGACTCACTCAGATCTGTCTACTTTAATGCAAGGGCTTGTGGGTGAGCAGGGCCTGTTTTCAGGTCTCCTGGCTCTGTCCTCACTTGCAGGAATTACTTGAAGAAGTAGTATGTTTCTGTTATCTCTGTATATATATCACATACACATATGAACGTATGTTTCGAAATGTCAGCAACAGCTATGCAGAGATTTACGGAGACTTGCCCGTTGTGTTGCCCCTTACTCTCTATCAGTTTTAGTTTCAGCATGATATCCTTAATTTAGTTTCTGAATTTGGAGCTTCTGAAATCAATGAAGTCATGCTATCAGGTATCATTGCAATCAGTCATTCATCTGTTCAGCCCTTTTTCAGTGAGTTCCTTCCCTGTCTTTTTCTTCCAGTTTATCAGCCAGTTTTATTGTCTAGATTTGATGATTCAATTTCAGGTTCTAGATTTAGGCACAGAAGCTTATGATCCTGTATCATAAGCTATATAGCTCTTCTGGGACCTCATTCAGTTTTCCTTACTTTTACCTTCTGTAAGCCTCAGACCATTATAGCTCTGAGGCATAGTCCTGTTAAGTATCACTAAAGACCTAGGTCTCAGGCACCTATCTGTAAAGTGAGGGGATGGGGTTAGAAATATTTAGTAATATTGAGATATTCAAGGACAGGGTGGGCAGATTGCACGTTTACTGAACTGTGTTAATATTTGAGAAGTGACCATTTACAAAACCCTGGATATATTTTAAGATTTGTTTTATTCTTCCTGAATCTGTCCACATTGACTTTTTTGACCAGCAACCAAGTGCATGTTTACAATTTTGATTCACATATAATTCCCGCACTCAGAGCACCATGACTCATCTAAATTTTGAAATGTAATAATCAGGAGATTTTAAATGTTACATTTAAAGGTATGATATAAAAACATTGGATAAGAATGCAATTTTCAAAGCATTTTTACTTGCTTTAGTAGGTTAGTGGTAACTAAAACTGCCTTGGTTATTTGCTTACTTGGTTAATATTTGGTAGTTGTCATCACCTGGTTAATGTCTTTCAATATCCTGTCTATGTTAACATTTATTTTATCAACCTAAAATTTACTGAATTTTAATTGATTGCTGCTTTACAGTTGAGAATTAATAACCAAAAGGTAAGCACATCATCAGTTTGCGAGTAAAGATGCTCATAGGTGTAACAATAGTTTTTCTTTTGTTGATTTATTGATGGTACTTATTAAGTAATCCATTTGGTCTTCTTGCAGGTATAAAATTTCTAAAATAGTTCTTTTGAGACATAATATTCATAGCCTTGGAGAAGGGCATGGCAACCCACTCCAGTGTTCTTGCTTGGAGAATCCCATGGACAGATGAGGCTGCCAGGCTATGGTCCATAGTGTCGCAAAGAGTTGGACATGGACCAAAGTGACTTAACACACACATTCATAGCCTTGTGATACTTTTTGACTGTTATTCACAAACGATTACATGACTTAAATTAAACCCCTATATCACTACTAGGGGTTGGGAAAATTTAAGAAAACAGAACTTTAAAAAATTTTTCTAGTTCTAGAAATGGAGCAGATCAAGATGGGAAGACTGGGGAGAAATGCAGGAGCTAAGGAAAAAAATCCAAGTGGAGCCTTCTGGCTTAAAATTTGGGGAGACTCAGGGATTCAGATTATATATTAAAATATCTGTGTGAAGGGAAAAAAATTAAAATTTGAGGAGAAAAACAGTGAAAAATGAAATTATATTTGGAAGAAATGTAAGGAAATAGTAGTGTCAGGATTATTTTTGGGTCTGTAGCAAAACCTGGTCATAATATTTCTTGGTTTATAATAATGAGTTCAGTTATCTCAAAAAAGAAACCTAAGGTGATAATTTAAACTTTGATCAAGTTGGAAATAGATATTTCTTTAGGAAATGTGAAATCTGTAAGTATTATATTTCTTAAAAATCTAAAGATGAGTAATATAATAAAATATGGTATAGTTTTATAAGTATAATATAAATCTTTGATTCACAATTAGTGATAAATCGGATGGAAGTTGTGTGTACTGTTTCCACAAGATAGGATACAAATTTGCTAAGCTAATATAACAAGGGATACTTGTCAATTTTCTCCCATTTCAATTATTTGAAACAGAGTTTTCAAGCAATGCAGAAGACCTCATCCACTTTTCAAACAATAGATTGAATGTTGTTTTTATAAGTTGGGTCTGCCAAGTACTTCTGGCCTCATAATGTTTTTAACCTATTCTAAGCTACATTGGAAGTAATAATACTGCATTTAGGATTTAAAATTTTTGTTAATTTATATTGGATTCCATTCAGTTAGCCTGAGTTACTTTAGTTTTATATATTTTGAAAATATTTCAAAAGCTGTGACATTAAATACTGTAAAATTTTCCATTGTTCATGAAGGGAAAATATTTCTTCAGACCCAAGGAAGCTGAGAATTCAAATTGCATAGATAGTTTGTTATTATTTATTTTTAAATCCATAATTTCACTTACTGTGAACCAGTGTTTCATTCAGCCTTCTAAACTGAAGAATTCAGTTCTCTCCAGTGTATTAGAGTATATCCTCTAATCTTTTGGGTCAGATGAGTAACTGCTAATTTGGCTGGTAAGTGTGTTCAACAAATGTTGTAATTATGAATGTTGAACTATAGTTCTGTCATAAGGTTTTCTGGTTCGTTGGATCCATGGATGCAGAACTGTAGCTAGGGAGGGCCCACTGTAGAGTCATGTGTGAGTTTTTCACTGCAGGGAGGGTCAGCACCCCTAACCCCCAGGTTGTTCAAGAGTCAGCTGCACTTTTCATCACATGTGACAACTCTCATTTTATTGGAATGCCTGGAAGGTTATGTTGAGCATTTTTAGGTTGATTCTAGTCTGGGAGGTATGAAAAATGCCTTGATACTAATGACAGTTGCCATGGGTGTGAGAGGTAGGCGTACCTGCATTTACCTCTGATTTCCCTCCAGTTATTTTGGGATTGAGAGTCTTGGGGAATAAGGTTGTATTTCTAAGGAGAACCCTGCACCCCTGCATGAAGATTCCTTTCACCTACTCCAAGATTTGGTTCCAGCATCTCTCTCCTGCAAGATCACATTTTCCCTCATTACTGGATTGTTCCCTTCAGTATCTAAATATGCTGGTCCTTCTACTCTTTCTTGACCCCACTTCCTCCTTATGCCACCACACTATTTTCCTTTATGGCAAGACTTACACTCATGTGTCCAATTACTTCCCCCCCACTCTTTATTAAACTCACTTTCATCAGACTTTCTCCCTCAGTTCAGTTCAGTTCAGTCACTCAGTCGTGTCCAACTCTTTGTGACCCCATGGACTGCAGCACTAAGTCCAAAGGTCTGTTTTTAACTCACATCTTTTACATGACTGATCGTCATTTTGCCCCCAACTTTATTGACATATGATTGACACATAACATTGTGTGAGTTTAAGGTACAGCAGGTTGATTTGATACATTTAGAAACTGTAAAATGATTGGCACCATAGCTTGAGCCACCCGCTGTATCCTGTCACATAGTTACCGTTTCCTGTCACGTAGTTCTATAGTTGATCACTTTCTGCTTCTTGAAACATTCTCTTCCTTTATTATCAAAGATGCTACAATTCCTGGTTTTCCTCCTGCCCCTCTGCGCCTTTTCAACTCCTTTATTGGTCCTTTCTTATTGCCCTCACCTCTCAAATAGGAGAGCTCCTCGGCTCAGTCCTCACAGTCCTTTAATCATATTATTATCTTTCTTTTTTTCATTTTTTTTTCTTTTGAAAAATATGCCTTGCCCCCCATTCAGTCTTTACGTACTAATAATACCCTTTTAGGCTTCTCCCCATGGCCTAGCGGTAAAGAATCCACCTGCAATGCGGGAGATGCTGAAGACTCAGGTTTGATCCCTGGGTCGGGAAGATCCCCTGGAGGAGGGCATGGTAACCCATTCCAGTATTCTTGCCTGGAGAATCCTATGGACAGAGGCTCTGGTGGGCTATAGTTCATAGGGTCAGACATGACTGATGTGACTGAGCATGCATGCTCACATGCAATACCCTATTAACTCCCAATTTATATAGATATATGTATATGTGTGTGTATGTGTATACACACACACACACATATACATATATATATATATATATAGCCTGGACCTATTAATCTTTTTAAATGATTTACATAGATGGGATTTTACAAATTGACACTATGTTTTTAAAATTTTATTTTTGACTGTCCTGGGCCTTGTGTGCAGGCTTTCTCTAGTTGCGGCGAGTAGGGGCTACTCTATAATTGCAGTGTGCAGGCTTTTCATTGCAGTGGCTTCTCATGTTGTGGAGCACAGGCTCTAGGCATATGGGCTTCAGTAGTTGTGGTTCTCCGGAGAAGGCAATGGCACTCCACTCCAGTACTCTTGCCCGGAAAATCCCATGGATGGAGGAGCCTGGAAGGCTGCAGTCCATGAGGTCGCTGATGGTTGGACACGACTGAGTGACTTCACTTTCACGCATTGGAGAAGGAAATGGCAACCCACTCCAGTGTTCTTGCCTGGAGAATCCCAGGGATGGAGGACCGTGGTGGGCTGCCATCTATGGGGTCGCACAGAGTTGGACACGACTGAAGTGACTTAGCAGTAGCAGCAGCAATTGTGGTTCTCAGGCTTAATTGCTACACAGTATGTGGAATCTTCCCAAACCAGGGATCAAACCTGTGTCTCCTACATTGGCAGGTGGATTTTTAACCACTAGACCGCTGGGAAGTCCTGTACACCTCTTCTTTTGAACTCTAGACTCCGTGTATCTAGGTGCCTACTTAGCATTTCTACTTGGATGACTAGAAATCTCAAATACAGCTCCTGATTTTCTTCCTACATCTACATCACTTGTGGTCTTCCTTATCTCAGATCATGGAAATTTTATCTTTTCCATTACCGGGGGCAGAAACTTGGGTGTCAGCCCTGATTCTTTTCTTTTTCTCACAATCCATTTGTAAACTACTAGGAAAGCCTATTGTCTATCCCTTCAAAATATGGCTAGAATCTGAGGACTTTTCACCATCCACTGCTCCCACCCTAGTCTAAGCCTCCACTGTGTATGTTCTTGATGTTGTGATAGTCTCTGTATCAGTTATTTATTACCACTCACTTGGAATTTGGTGGCTTAAAGCAACAGTCTTTTATTAGTTTATGATTCTGGGGTTGGCAATTTGAATTAGGCTTTGGGCGGCTAGGTGTCGGGGAAGCTCTCTTTGCTGGTGGGTTCTCTCAAGTAGCAAATGGCAACTGTAGGTTTGGAGGCATCAGCTGGATGACTTATCTCTGCTACATCTGGTCCAGTAACCTGTCCTATGCTTGGTCTAATAGAGCCAAGAGAGCAAGAGGAAGCTGCATGGCATTCTGAGAGGGAGATTAAGAATTCCCACTTTACTTCTCCCACTGTTGCTCAAAGTAGTCACAAAGACAGCCCAAAGCCAAGGGGATGGAGAAGTAGCCTCCTTATGAGAGGAGCAGCAAAGTCACTTTGTAAAGAAATGTGCAGACCAAATTGGGAAGAATTTGGGGCCATTTTTTTGCGATCTACCATAGCTTTCTAAGGGCTTCCCCAGTGGCTCAGTGGTCAAGAATCTACTGGCAGTGTAGGAGACACAGGAGACGTGGGTTTGATACCTGTGTCAGGAAGATTCCCTGGAGGAGAGCATGGCAAGCCACTCCAGTATTCTTGCCTGGAGAATCCCATGGACAGAGAAGCCTGGCAGACTACAGTCCACGGGGTCATAAAGTTGGATTACCAACTTTGTCCACTTCAGTTGGACATGATTGAAGTGACAGCATGATAGTCTTCTCACTGGTCTGTTTTCCCTTGATCTCCTACCATATTGTCAGCAACAACAGTGACAGTGGTGCTTTCACAAGTCAACTGAATATTGACAAAGTGACTTCATATCTTTAAAGGTTTTATTTTTTTTAAATAAATAAATACCTTGGAATTTTCTTCACATTTCTGTTTACAGTATCACTTCGCAACCAGTTGACCTCTTTCTCCCTCCCTGAATCCTAAATTTGCTCCTGTTCACAGTGCCTGTGGAATGTATTGAGCATTTAACCGAAAGCTTGGAAGGAGATATGAAATGGAATGGACAATGAAGGCTGGGGGAACAGGACAGTAAGGATTGTCTACCCACCCACCTACGAATTTACCTGTTTCCCCTCCTTCCTTTCTATCTCTCTCTTTTCAGTTTATGAGATTTTAAGCTGTGTAGAATAGTTAGGGTTTAACAGGCCACTGAGTCCTTATGGAGCTTGGAAAATGGGGCAAGTGCTGACAGCAGCATTGGAATTGGGTATGAATCAAATGCAAATCCAGTCTAGAGCTGTGCTGTGTGCTTAGTCGCTCAATCGTGTCCAACTCTTTGTGACCCTACGGACTGTAGCCTGCCAGGCTCCTCTGTCCATGGGGATTCTCCAGGCAAGAACACTGAAGTGGGTTGCCATCCCCTTCTCCAGGGGATCCTCCCAGCCCAGGGATCCAACCCAGGTCTCCTGCATTGCAGGTGGATTCTTTACCTTCTGAGCCACCAGGGAAGCTAGAACTAAGCATACAAAATTTAACATTAATTGTGGTATAGTGAAGATTGGCTTCAAATAAAGTTGAGAAAAAGATGAAGCTTGTACTCTCTTCACTCTGTACCCTTTTGTCTTGTAGCCTCTCCTTCCAGAGATTTGTTGTTCAGTTGCTAAGTCGTGTCCACCTCTTTGCGACCCCATGGACTGCAGCACATCAGTGCTGTCCCCATTCATCACCAACTCCCAGAGTTTGCTCAGACTCATGTCCATCAAATCAATAATGCCATCACACCATCTCCTTCTCTGTTGCCACCTTCTCTCTTTTGCACCCTATGGATTGAAAATACTTGTGCATTGTTGTCCTGTTTCCAAAACAAATGAATGGAATGTCCCAGGCAGTCCAACGGTTGGGGCTCCATGCCTGCAGTGCAGGGGGCATGGATTTGATCCCAGGTAGGGGAACTAGATCTCACATGCCGTGTGGCCAAAAACAAATGACTCTTCCAGTCTTCGGCATCTCACTGTGTGACTGCGTCTCTCTTCCACTTGTCAGAACCAGAAACCTTGGAGTCATCCTTCACTGTTCTTACATTTCACATCCAATCCCTTAGCAAATTCTGTCAAAATAAGTGTGAAGTCTGACCTCTTCTTACCATCTCCACTGCCCTTCTCTTTGTCCATGGCAATATGGTTTCTTTCCTGGATTATTGCCATAACCTCCTAACTGGTCTCCCTTTTTTTTTTCAATCCTTGCCCACTTATGGTCTGTTCTCTAGAGGAGTTAGATGACCTTTTAAAGGTGACAGTCAAGTGTGCCATCTCCCTGCCCCACAGCCTCTAGGGCTATCTATCCCACCCAGAAACATCCAGAGCCCACAGTATCTGTAGGGGCTTCTGTCATCTGCCTCCCGCTCCTCTCTGTCATTTCTCACTTCCCAGCTTGCACATTTCTGCGTCCACCATACTGGTGTCCTTGGTCTTCCTTGAATTTGCCACATATGCTTCTATCTCAGGGTTGTTGCCCTTAGCATTCCTTCTGTCTGGAATGCTCATTGTTTCCTCTAGGTCTTTTTCCAAATGTCACTGTGTCAGAAAGACATTTCTTAATTCTTTGGCAGATGCCAAAACATGTAAAGACCTCCTGAAAATATATCTATTGATGACAACAATTTTTTTAGGTATTATATGCTATCTGCATTTTGGGAAAATTAAAGGAAAAATCAAACTCTTTGTACTGTAATTTAAGAAATTAAAAATAGCTGTACTTTATAAAGTTTCAGTTATGCTAGATAAATAAGTTTTAAAGATTTGCCGTACAGCCTGATGCCAGTTGTTAAAGTACAACATTGTGTACACCAAAAAATGAAAAAAAAAAAAAAAGGACACAAGGGAACTTTGGAAGGTGTTGCATGTGTCTGTTACATTGATTGTGGTAATGCATCACGGGTGTTTGCACATGTCCAGAGTCATCAAATTGTACACATTAAATATGTGATTTCTTTGTATATCCATTATACTTCAGTAAATCTATTAAAAAAAATACCTCTGTCAACAGAGGCCGACATCCTTGATTAAAATGAGGTTGGAGGAAGTTGAACATGCTGGAAGAACACTTAATTTTTTTCAGGGCCCAGATGGATTAATCTCCTGGCAAACGATTTAGAATCAAAGGTAATTCTGTTAGCTTAGTTGTTTGGAACACTGCAGGACCATTATAGCATCTAATAACTCCAAGGTGTGACTTTCTCATTAAATAGCTCTTAATAAGTGGTGTAATTGGATCAAGTGAGGCTTTTTATCTTGCTGTGTGCTGTGGTGAAACTGCCTCTTTAGACAGTGATAAAAGACCATGGTTCCAAGTGAATAAGCAAGATTACTACTTTTTTTAAATTGAGACCAAAAAAATTGATTTTTTATTTGAAGAGAAGTGATAATTTTTATTTACTGTACAAAAGTAATGTATGCCCATTGTAGGAGGGGAAAGTTAAATGTAGCAAATATCAGGAGAAGAGGAATAGTATGAAATCAGGCATTAACTTGTTAACTAGAAATGAACTTAACATTTTTGCATATTCACTTTTTCCCCTTAGTCTTGTCTTTATATCTGTAGTTTAAATTTGATTGTGTTCATAATTGTGTATAAAAATTTCTCTCAGTATTTTTGCTCTGCCATAAGCATATCTATATATTGTTAAAACTGTAACTGTTTCACATTACTAATCAATACTTTATCTACGTATTCCTTAGCTTACCTTTTAGAGAAATCAATGAATGACTGCACAAAAGATGCTGGCTTTACAATGGGAATTTGCTGTATGTCTCAGGAAACTCAAATAGGGGCTCTGTATCAACATAGAGGGGTGGGCTGGGGAGGGAAATGGGAGGGAAGTTCAAAAGGGAGTGGACATATGTATACCTATGGCTGATTCATGTTGAGGTTTGATGGAAAACAACAAAATTCTGTAAAGCAATTATCCTTCAATTAAAAAATAAAAAGATGCCAATTTAAAGCCTTTTATAGTTTTATACTTTTGAATTGGGAGGTGGCTAGAATTTGAAGCTCATGTGCCACACTTTGGGATATTGCCAAGAAGTGCCAAACGCTAAGGCCAAATGCTCAGTGAGTACCCTGATAGCCCAGTTTCATAGACTGGGTTTAGTTGTTGACCTGCCCCAGACTTTCAGCTTTACTGTGTTAAGTTCCTTATGGAATTGAGAATAGTGGGCTGGGGAGTGGGGGGAGGTTTGTGGTCCTGGGAACCATGCTGATCCTCCCTTACTACTGTGGCTTTGCTCCCCAGCTGATCTGGCCTTTGAGGACCCATGGATATTGGTTTGGAGGTAAGACAGGTTGGGAGCACTTTCATAAATAGGGTTTGCATTTGGACTGAGAGGCAGAAGTAGATTTTGAAGTTGAAATGAAGCTCTGAGCGTTGGCTTTATTGTGAGTTGCCAATTCACTGTTGTTTTTCTAGTCAGTTACTTCCAACACAGCATTGAGAAGTTCCATTGAACCCTGTACATGTGAAAATTGTATGTATTGGTTTTAAAATTTGTGAAGTTAAAAAATTACTCTCATGAGGAGCTAATGTTCCTTCTGTTCCCCCCTCCTCCACCTCCTCTTCATCCTTCTTCTTTCTTTCCATAAAGTTCTTGACTTTATCTGAAAGACATTCTACACACTATACTGTGCCAACTGGATATTAGTATTACTTTGCTGAATCCTCTTCTGATTCTTGAATATACTGCTTGATGTCTCTTACTAATGTGAAAGGATTTACTAATGATCATCTGCCCAGGATGCTTGTGAAGGTTAACTAATATCAGATTATTAAGAACCTCACAAGTAAAACAGCTATGAATACTGCTAGCTGTGTAATGGGAAATTGGTAAATGTTACTTCATTGGGTAATTATGTGTTTAAAATGCCTTTTACCCCAGTGGGAAATACACAGAGGTGATACCATGGGCTTTTAAAGGGTTCTAATACATAGAAGATTAAGAATATAGCTATGATAAATAATAGCTGTCAGCTGAAGCATTCATGTAAAACTTATGATGTATTCAAGTAACAAAGACCCATTTCCCATCACTATCAGATTTAGCTGGAAAAAGTAAAGAACCAGTCTTATGTTGACATGTGTTCTTTGACCTTTTATTTGATTTTTGTAAAAAAAAAATGTACTAACATAAATAACAGCATGATAAAGTCTCACTAATTTGGATTCTGCTGATTTGGGATTTGAGCTTGGCTGAAGTTCATCTTTATCCTATCTATATAAAAAGTTATTTGCTCAGCTTTTAAAAAAGCTTGTAAAAAGGAGTCCATCTTAAAAAGAACTACTTATTTTCAAACCCTAAATGTGTTGATAACTGGATCTGGTTACTGTATTAATTTGAAAATAAAGTTGTTTACAGTTTTTCTTTTTACTTTTTAGTTTAGTTCAGTGCAGTCACTCAGTCGTGTCTGACTCTTTGCAACCTCATGGACGGCAGCACGTGAGGCTTCCTTCTTTTAAATTTAGTCTGTTTCATGAATCTTCATGGGTGAGAAAGATGTGGATATAGATTCTTCTCTGTTTCTCACTGTTTTGGAAATTTGATCTGAAAACAAAATAAACAGTAGAATTCTGATTTTAACATATTTTTGAGTCTATTGTGTGTTAGGTGCTATACTAAAAACAATAACTCAAAAACATTTATTAACTGCTTAGTACCTGCCAGACTTGGCAGGCAGTGATCAGGGCTCAGCTGTTTCTCCCAAGAAACTTAGAAGTGCAGGAGAAGAATGCAGCAGGCTTGGTCAGTGAGGAGTCCTTCCTGCTTGAGATTCTTCTTCGCTCGTGTCTGAGCAGGTGCCGCTGCTACACAGATGGAGCTAGCCCCTTCAGAACTAGACGATATCTACATCCATAGCCCTCAGAGCGGAAAGGGTCATGAGAAACAGGCCTAGCTCTAGCATGGCCTCTGTGTACCATATCATTGTGTTCTTGCATCAAGTGCACTGCTAGTTAGAGGTCAAGCTCTGTTTTCTGAGGCAGCTGCAGGAACTGAGAACATATCAGTGCCTTCCTCTTGATCTTCCTGGTTCTGAACACTACTTCCAGAACATTCCACTGTTATTTCAAGCTCCTGTCCGTTTTTACACGTGACCACATCCACCTGGAAATTGCCCTGCTTTGTTGAGCTGTGTCTTGAACTGTCACCTGGTAGAGCTGCCTGCCAGACAAGCATTCATTTGCAGCAGTGTAGCCATCTGTGTTTGGGTGGTAATGTTTGAGTAACCATTTGGGCAAATAATTGCTTTCATCTATTGCAGTGAGTATTTACTGTTTAAAAAGATGGAAAATGTAAATGTGAAAGTGTTGCTATCAATGACAAGAAGGCTAGACTTACTAAAGATTGATACCAGTTGCCATGACCAAAGCGGCAATCTTTAGCTTTTGATAGATGCTCATTGAACTTGGAATGAATGGTCAATGATAAAATACAAGTATAAAATCTCAGAACATATACAAATGTGGTAGATAGATGTGTTGCTGGTAATTGTGCCACAGGATAAAGGTTAAGTTTAGATTGATAATTTTTGTGTTTTGTGCATGGTGTGGAGCACCCCTTTCATATGTAACTTTCATGCATCAGACTTTATATGTTTTTAGGGTTGCAGTATACACTAAGATACAGAGCTATTTGTGGATGCTGATGAGCTGCTTTGGGAACCTGATCTAACACTCTGTCCAAACCTAGGTTGTTCTTTTTTAAGATTTGCTTGATTCCTTGGGATGCAGCAAGATATAATAGAAAAAAAAGAAAAAAAGAAACAAGGTATTGGATTTAGACTAAGATTCATAATAGTTAACATTTAGAAAGTGTTGGTTATGTGCCTGGTTCTGAATGAATTGCTTTAATGGATTATTTTAACTTTTTAAAAACTCTGTGTCAACTCTACTTTATAGAGGAGTGGTTAAGAATGTAAACTTTGCCTCAGATTCATAGGCTGCACAGTTCATATCCATGCTCTGCTTCTTACTTAATTAGGCAATTAATTTTGACCTCTCTTTGCCTCACATGGTTTTTCATATGAAAATGAGGATAATAATAGTAGTCATGTTATGGAGTTGTTTTGAATATTGGGTGAGAGAACACACGTAAAGAGCTTCAACTGTGTCTGCCTGGCACGTGGTAAAATTCTCAATAAATCCTGGCTATTAATATCACTGTATAACCTCAGGCAAGTTACTTCCTCTCTGAGCTCTTATTTTCTCATACAGGAAATGGAGTTAATAATACCTAACTCAGAGTGGTTGTGACGATCCAATGGAATTAGTTACTTAAAGTGTTTGGTGGATGCGTAGCACATATGAGCTGTTTCATCCAACATGGTGTTCCAAAGCCTGTGTTGTGCTTTGTGTTTGTTCAGTGGATCTGTATTGAGCAGATAACTTGTTATATGCTGGGGTATGGTGGTCAAAAAGAGACCAGGTCCCTGCCCTCAAGAGTTTGCATTTTACTGGGGGATGGGGGAGGGAAGAGTTTGCATTTTACTGGTGGGGGAGGGGAAGAGAGAGAGTCAGCAGAAATAAGTATATGATGATCCTTTGAGATTGTGATCAAAGCAACGAAGGATTTGGTAGTGGGTCTCTGGGGGTAGGGAGTAGGGAACCACTTGGGGCTGGGTGGGTCATGGAGTCTCAAGAGAAGATGTGAAAGGTGAGACGAGTCAGCTGTTTGAACAGTAAGGGCATGAATACTTGATGAGGGACCTAAGGGCTCTAGACCTGCACGTAGAAATAACTTAGGAGGTCCACAGAGCAAACTGAAGGTTATTGTGGCTGAAGCCCCTTGATTGAGGGAAAGTTGTGAGACCAGATCATGTAGGACCTTTTGGCCATGGTTTGGAGTTTGAATTTTATTACAAAGTGCAGTGGGAAGCTGTTGAAAGGCTTTCAGCCGGTGAGTTACAAGTCAACTATATTTTGAATGGAATCTCATGCATTTCCTAACCTGGGGGCTGGTGTGTTATTTCTCTAGCTTTTGACTTATATATAAGATCCCACCCTAGTCTTTGATTAGAGGTGCCTAACTTATCACTGCAAATGGTGACTGCAGCCATGAAATTAAAAGACGCTTACTCCTTGGAAGGAAAGTTATGACCAACCTAGATAGCATATTGAAAAGCAGAGACATTACTTTGCCAACAAAGGTCCATCTAGTCAAGGCTATGGTTTTTCCTGTGGTCATGTATGGATGCGAGAGTCGGACTCTGAAGAAAGCTGAGCGCCGAAGAATTGATGCTTATGAACTGTGGTATTGGAGAAGACTCTTGAGAGTCCCTTGGACTGCAAGGAGATCCAACCAGTCCATTCTGAAGGAGATCAGCCCTGGGATTCCTTTGGAAGGAATGATGCTAAAGCTGAAACTCCAGTATTTTGGCCACCTCATGCGAAGAGTTGACTCATTGGAAAAGACTCTGATGCTGGGAGGGATTGGGGGCAGGAGGAGAAGGGGACGACAGAGGATGAGATGGCTGGATGGCATCACTGACTCGATGGACATGAGTCTGAGTGACCTCCAGGAGTTGGTGATGGACAGGGAGGCCTGGCGTGCTGCGATTCATGGGGTCACGAGGAGTCAGACACGGCTGAGTGACTGAACTGAACTGATTTTCTTCTCCTAAACTTAAATTCTTCTTCATCCTTTACCTCCCTTGACTGTCCCACATTGTATCAAGGGAGGGAGGAAACACATTTTTAGAATACATACCTACTGTTGTCAACAGCCTCTTGGCTTTCAGACTCACTTCTTATTATTCTTTGTATCATCTTGTGAGGCAGGTGTCCTCAGATTTACTCAATGAGGAAGCAGGCTCCAGGTAATAAGTGGTTAACCTAATTTTTTTAAAACCTAGTGGTGGAGTTAGGTTTTGCATCCAGTCTGTTTTTCCTGCTTCCCAACTCCTAACTCCGTGCATTTTTCTCTCTGTGTCATGTTACTCTTCATGGAGACAGAGGCATGTAAGACTAAGTATAGTCAAACTGAAGATGTTTTCTCATCTTCATTATGGATCGTCTTAGGGTTTGCAAAAGAATATATGACACTGCTTCACAGTGCCCCCTTCATCTTATTCACTGGAAATTTTCAAAGTGGTTCTTCTAACAGTGTGGTGATGATGTTTTTGTGATTGTGTCTGTTCAGGTCTGGAATATAGAGGTGTTCTCCAGCTTGGGCTACATTGAGCTAGTTAACAGCAGGGAGATTTACTATCTTCCTGTAAAACTCCTCGGCTCATTTGATCTTCAACTTTCTTCAGTACTAAGAGTGCAAGTTAAAATAACTCTGTTCCATTTTACATGAATTTGATAATTTGCTTCTCATGAAAAATAAATGAGTTTGGCCAGTTTGCAGTAATCAGGAAAAATGTTTCCATTTAACTCGTCATCAGTCTACATAATTCTTTTCTAGAGTGAGAGTTCTTATTTTGGTATAAAATTTCCCAGGAGTCTAAAATAGGAAGATAATAATGGTTGTATTTTTCTTTGAAGATGAAGGAAGATTTTTAAATGGTCTAAAGTTAATTGAATCTAGTTAAATTATATTGACCCCTTTTCAACATTACTCTTTCCATAGGACATTGGTAAATGGCTAACAAAGTAATCTTTTATCATGTCTAAAAGTTTCCTAATTTAGTACTGTTCATTTAATGACATCTGTTAATGATAGATTTCTACGCTTGTAATAATGTAGGTTTTAGAAAGTCACATCCTCTTTCTAAAGAATGCATAAGTATTTGAATAAAAGTTTTCATAATTTTTGAACTTTATTCAAATTACAAAAGACATATTCTTGTGCAAAAATTAGAAAATAGGAATAAGCAAAATTAAAAAGCACTGTAATTTATATTTTCTAAGTTTTTCTATGTACATACGTAACCAGGTTACCTGGATTTGAATTTCAGCTTATTGTATGACCCTGGGAAAGTTATCTGTCTTCTGTGCTTCAGTTTCTTCCTCTGTACAATGAGTGCCTATTTCATAGGGTTATTTTGAGGATTAAATGAGGTAATAAATGTGAAGTGCTGAGAATATTGCCTGGTCCCTAGTGAGAGCCACACACATGGTTTTTTTTTTTTAAAAAGCTTATTCAGAAAATTCCAAACATATATAAACATAGAATAGTATTATGAATTCTCATGTACCCATTTAGTATCAGCATTTAGGTATTCTTGTTTTACTTATCGGAGAAGGCAATGTTTTACTTATGACTTCCTCCTTTTTTTTTCCCTGGAGGGACATTTATGTACTTCAGTTTGTGCCAAATTAATATTTGCTAAGAAGTAAATTATTTTAGAAGACCAGTGTGCAAAATTTGAGTAGTTTTATTAGAGGAAGAATACAAATCAAGAATGTACAAATACATTCTTTGGTGTTTGATTAAATTTTAGTTAACTGGTATTTGAAGTAATGTGATGAATTTGGAGATTTTACCTATGAAGATTAGACATTTATTGGTCAGTAAGGTCTCCAGTACTCTTGCCTGGAAAATCCCATGGGTAGAGGAGCCTGGTAGGCTGCAGACCACGGGGTTGCGAAGAGTTGGACATGACTGAGCGACTTCACTTTCACTTTTCACTTTCATGCATTGGAGAAGGAAATGGCAACCCACTCCAGTGTTCCTGCCTGGAGAATCCCAGGGATGGGGGAGCCTGGTGGGCTGCCGTCTATGGGGTCACACAGAATCGGACACGACTGAAGTGACTTAGCAGCAGTAGCAGTAGCAAGGTCTTTAAAATGGGCATCAATTTTATAATAAATATACAGTAAAGGTTATTTTGTATCAATATAAAATATTTATTTAAAAACATAGTGAACAATCTGAGTAATTATTGTTTTGATGAAACAAAATTATTTTAAAATTGTAATTTTAGAGAAAATAATCATCGTAAAGGATGTAATTTGAAGACTTTGAAGACTTAGATTGGATACTGTAAAAAATTCTAGATTTAAATCAGTCTTTTAATTTTAAAAATTATTAATACTGTTTTTTAATTTATGTTTCATTATGTATTTCTCATATATATGCACATAAAAGACACTTTAGAAAAAATAATCCAAGAATAATTGAAGAAAATGTAACAAATCAGACATTATTCAAGTCGGTGGTTTTGTTTCCTACTTTCATGCTTGGTTCTCCTGGACAGTAATCAGTTCTAACTTGGAATTTCCTGCCTTTGATCTTATTTTAGAATCATTTCAAAATCTATGAGTAAGTAACATGTGATGGGACTGAGAAGAAACTAAATTGTAAAGGCAGGAATCTGATTGCAATTTGATGTATTTTAGTAAATTGCAGCTGGTGAGATCATCAGAACCCATAGCTACCTTAACTTTGCTCAGCACTTGAATTACAGATCTTAAAATTCCTGGGAATGGACGCAAGAATGTAGAGTGTGCTGGCTGTGCCTCATGTTACCGCTGGTCCAGGGAAACACTGGGTTGGAAGTCACGAAACCTTTCTTCTTACATGAACTGCTAGGATGAGTACCTTTTTATTGAGTTGCTCAATCATTGTTTCTCTAGTGACAGAAAGCAGATGCTCCCAGGTCCACTATACTACGGGTCCCCAACCCCTGGGCCGCGGGCCAGTACCAGTCCATGGCCTGTTAGGAACTGGGCCATACAGCAGGAGTTGAGTTCTGTAGATTAAAGTGTGAAAGGAAGAAGCTAAGTAAATGGATAACTAATAATTGAAATAGCTTGATAAAGGAAAAAAGGCCTAGATTTTGTATCTCTGAAATAGAATCCCATTAATGTGAATGCAGTTTGCTTTCTCTCAATCTGATGATGACTTTGTTTCTATAGACCAGTTTCCAGAAGGTAGTGTCTGTAGCCCTGACTACCACCTATGTTGCTACTCTGAATCTTTCCTATATAGAAATTTGACAGTCAAGAGAGTTCAAAGTCATGGACTTCCCTGGTGATTCAGTGATTAAGACTCCTTGCTTCTCCTGCAGGGGACATGTGTTCCACCGCTGGTTAGGAAACTAAGATCCCACATGCAGCATGGCATGGCCAAAAAAAGAAAAAAACAGTTCAAAATCAAGTCTTTGTGACCATTGAATAGTGCCCCCTGCAAAGTACCTTGCAGTCCTTCTGCTGGGCTCCCATAGCTATTGTGAAAATAAATACAGTTGACCCGTGAACAACATGGGTCCACTTGTAAACAGATTTTTTTCTGTAAATGCGTTACTGCAGTACTACATGATCCAAGGTAGGCTGAAATGGTGGATGAGGAACCACTGCTTTGAAGGACAGATTATAATGTTGTATAGATTTTCAGTTGTGCAGGGGTTGGCATCCCTAACCCCTGCATTGTTCAAGGATCAACTATAGATACATTTTTCTCATGTTTTTCAGATTGTACCTTTTATTTGAAGTTTGACACTAAATACTTTTGTGCGGTGTATGGTTTTGTGTTTTGTATGCTAGAGGAAGTATTGAGAAAGTTGAAAAACTAAGGTGTTTTATCTATCTGCTGCTTCATTATTACTGCTAGAGTGCAACTGATTTATTGTTTTGAAAGTGTTCTTACATGGCCAAAATACTCTGGCAGATAACTAATAATTGGTTAAGTCAAACAAATGCTTTGATTCACCTGGAACTTAAAGCCCTCATTAAAAATTCTCTTTCTGGTTTAGATTCAGGCAGACAAAAAAGAGCACAATGACAGGTTGGAGAGAAATCTTTTCAAATCAAACGTTCTTTTTTGTCACACATGGTTTATGGAGCAAAATGTGTCTAGTTCCCTCTGAGTAAAGAATGTCATGGTAAGAAGTAATATATAATTGTTTGCTTTAATGTATAAAATGCCCAAGGGACATTGAGATTAAAAATAAAGTAGGACACAGGCTACACTGCCAATGCTAAGCAAACATTTGTACTCTTTCTTGAAATTCCCTGAGAGAATATGATGTTTTGATACCTTGAAAGGCCAAGTGGTTGTGATTAACCTTGAAATAAAAATCTCTAGCAGATGAAAGACACTTGCAATTTGTAGCCCAAGGATAGCAAATCAAGGATGGTATCAAATCTATATTGCAGCCTGGGTAGTGGCTTTGAAACTGCCTTCTGGCCGTTTGTTAGGAAAGATAAAGTTACTGTAGATTTAAAAAACTTACTTGTTCTCTAAACCATTGCACCAAAAATTAGGACTGTCTTTTGTAAGCTTAGGTATTTGTCATCGATACTTAAACAATTTTGATAAAAGCAGTACTCTTTTTACTCCATTGGCCTACCTCCTCCTGGAGACAAAAATCCTCTTTCTGGATGGTTCAGCTTCTTCATTGCCATGATGTTATTAGCCTGACCAGCTGTTGGTCTGGTCCCTAGAGCATCTTGGAATTCTGTCATTCAGGTCTGGATCAGAGAGTATAATCCCACATCTCCTTTAGTTTCGCTCTGTCACTCTTGACATTTGGGTAAGTATATTCTGTGATAAACTAATAAACTCTGCTTCGCTCAGTATTCTAGACTTGGCTTTCTTGAGTTAGATTAGATCATCAGAAAGCTCTGTTGAGCTTTGACTCCATTAGCTGAGGGTTTGTTTTTTTTTTTTTTCTTCCTGAGTTACATATTCTGATACAACCTTGACTTTTGTTTTTTGTTTAAAAAAGAGGTAACAAAATTCTGTTTTGCTTATGTTATTGAGATTATTGTTTATTATATTACCCTGTATCCCATGGTGGTGGTGGTGGTGGTGGTGGTGGTGGTTTAGTCGCGAAGTCGTGTCCGAATATTGTGACCCCATGGACTGCCACCTGCCAGGCTCCTCTGTCCATGGGATTCTCTGGACAAGAATACTGGAATGGATTGCCATTTCCTTCTCCAGGGGATCTTCTTGACCCAGGGATTGAACCTGGGTCTCCTGCATTGCAGGCAGATTCTTTACCAACTGAGCTACGAGGAAAGCCCTAATAGAAAGCCTAACGTGAGAAATTTCCTTCAGGGTTTAGGGGCATGAAAATTGTTTTCTATGATAGAACTTTTCCATTTTTAGATAATAAGACATGTTCAATTTATCTTATTTATGTATTATCTGTGCTTGAATGCACAGGGGCAAATTTGAATGTCAGTTTAGCAATTTTTATCAATAAATTTTACAAATTAAATAGTATGTAAATCAGAAGTCAGTAACTACAGCCCACCTGCCTCCTGTTTTTGTAAATAAAGTTTTATTGGAACACAACCCTGGTAATTTGTTTATGTATTGTCTGTAGCTGCTTTTCCTGCTATAGTAGCAAATCTGAGTAGTTGCTATTTGCCTTTACAGAAAAATATTAACAATCCTAATGTAATTAATCACATGGTAGTATGGGTCAGGCTAAATGCAGTAGCACTGAAGAAATATAAAGTAAGGTGAATGCTCTTAAGATGTGACTCCTTGAGAAAGGTTAAACAGAGAAGATGCGGTATAAAAGGAATTTCACCTATAATTGTAGGAACATATCAGTTGAGTTCAGTTCAGTTGCTCAGTTGTGTCTGATCTTTGTGACCCAGTTGACTGCAGCACGCCAGGCCTCCCTGTCCATCATCAACTCCTGGAGTTTACTCAAACTCATGTCCATTGAGTCGGTGATGCCATCCAACCATCTCATCCTCTGTCATCCCCTTCTCCTCCTGCCCCCAATCCCTCCCAGCGTCAGTCTTTTCCAGTGAGTCAACTCCTCTCATGAGGTGGCCAAAGTATTGGAATTTCAGCTTTAGCATCATTCCTTCCAAAGAACACCCAGGACTGATCTTTAGAATGGACTGGTTGGATCTCCTTGCTGTCCAAGGGACTCTCAAGAGTTTTCTCCAACACCACAGTTCAAAAGGATCAATTCTTTGGCACTCAGCTTTCTTCACAATCCAACTTTCACATCCATACATGACCACTGGAAAAACCATAGCCTTGACTAGGCAAACCTTTGTTGGCAAAGTAATGTCTCTGCTTTTGAATATGCTATCTAGGTTGGTCATAACTTTCCTTCCAAGGAGTAAGCGTCTTTTAATTTCATGGCTGCAGTCACCATCTGCAGTGATTTTGGAGCCCAGAAAAATAAAGTCTGACACTGTTTCCACTGTTTCCCCAGCTATTTCCCATGAAATGATGGGACAGGATGCCATGATCTTCGTTTTCTGAATGTTGAGCTTGAAGCCAACTTTTTCACTCTCCCCTTTCACTTTCATCAAGAGGCTCTTTAGTTTTTCTTCACTTTCTACCATAAGGGTGGTGTCATGTGCATATCTGAGGTTACTGATATTTCTCCCGGCAATCTTGATTGCAGCTGTGCTTCTTCCACCCCAGTGTTTCTTATGATATACTCTGCATATAATTTAAATAAGCAGGGTGACAATATACAGCCTTGACGTACTCCTTTTCCTATTTGGAACCAGTCTTTTGTTCCATGTTCAGTTCTAACTGTTGCTTCCTGACCTGCATATAGGTTTCTCAAGAGGCAGGCAGCTTAAAATTAGACAACTTCCCTCGTAACTCAGTCGGTAAAGAATCTGCCTGCAATGCAGGAGACCTGAGTTCAATTCCTGGGTCAGGAAGATCCTTTGGAGAAGGAAATGGCAACTCACTCCAGTATTCTCCCCTGGAGAATCCCATGGACAAAGGAGCCTGGCAGGGCTCCTGTCCATGGGCTCACAAGAGTCAGACATGACTTAGTGACTAAACCACCAGAATTAGACAACAGTGAAAATGAAGTTGAATGTGTGAGATTGTTGTTGGAGACAACTTAAAAGCTGGAAATAAGTATTTGTTTTTAATCTGCCAGGCTATTAAAAACCTGCTATGTATTCTTTACAGGGAATTGATAGGATGGAAACAGCATTTTAGGACAGTTAGTCTGACAGCAGTGTATGGGGTAGAGAACCCCAAGTTTAACCAGTTACTGAAGGAAGTCTCACGTGAGCATTGACGATGATGAGTAGGGAAATGGAGGCAAAAACTCTAGGATGCTGGAAGGAACGAAGCTGACTTTGTGACTGACTGGACTTTGAGAATGTTGGTGAAGAAAATTGTGAGAGGAGAACTGGGAAAAGATGCACTGAAATGGGAACAATTTTTATGAGAAAATATGTGTTTTGTTTTTAACAACTCCAGTCTGGTGCTTTAGAGCCTCGTGAGAGAGGGTAGGGAAGTGTTTGGAGATAGGGACTAGATGAAGACTCTGGGAGAGTTTTTGTGAAAGAACAAGAGAAGAGGCTTGGGAGCACCTTCAGGAAGGAAGATGGCGCACGAGAAGCAGAGTGGAGAGACCAATAGGAGGAACCAGTCGAGCATTGTTTACCAAGGTGTATCCCAAGGAAGGTTGTTTGTATAGACTGTTAACAGCTAGTTTCAGAAAAAAGGGGGCCATGAAAGTTTATCAAATTTCTTGCCTTAGAACCTCTCAGATTCTTCAGTAGTACACACCATTATTTGTATCACCAACTAATATCTGTCTCTTCAATTATAGATTCATGTATCCAACTTTCTCCTTGACGTCTCCGCTTGGATATCCATTAGGCATCTCAAACTTACTTGTGCAAAAGAACTCATATCCCTATCTCAGTTGATGGCAATTCTGTTTTTTCCTTTTATTAAAAAATGCCATGGTAATTAATATATTCATGGTTTTGTTTCATGTGTAAAATGCCCAAAGGGATTGAAATTAAGAATGAAGCTGCTCAGATCAGAAACACTGGCGTCATCGTTGACCCTCTCCTTCTCCTATTCTCTCCTCCAGTCCGTTAGTAACTACATTGACTCTACCTTTGAAGATACCCAGAGTCTGACCACATCTCACCTCAAGTGATTCTATTAAAATCTTACCATTTTTTTTTTCCCCTGTAGTGGTTAACCATTTCACTCTGTATAAATACATCAGTCCTTCCAGTGGCCTACAAGGCCCTCTATGGTCTAGCTTCTCAGTGGCTCTCATTTGCCATTTCCTTCCTTCTTTGCTCTGTTCCTAACTCATCCTTTTGTTCTTTCTGGGGTATATCTTAAGCAGATCATTAGTTTAGAGCTTTTGAATTCACTGTTTTCTGTGCCTGTGATACTGTTTCCCTAGATTATCTGTGTGGCTAACTCCCAACCCTCTAAGGTGACCACCATATTTAAATAGAAAGTGTATCCATCCCCCATTTCTCATCTCCTCCCCTTTGTTCTATTCATTTTACTTAAAATTTTTTTCTTCTTGTTTTATTGAGCTACAGCTGACGTTTAGCACTTTAATGCATAATGATTTGACATATACATTATCAAATGATTACCACAATAAGTTTAGTGAACATCCACTATTTCATACTGATACAAAATGAAAGAAGTAGAAACGAAATATTTTTTCCTTTTGATGAGAACTCTTAAGATTTACGTCCTTACCAACTTTTCTATGTAACATTCAGCACTGTGTTGTACATTACATCCCTGGTACCTATTTATCTTATAACTAGAAGTTTGTATGTTTTGACTACCTTCATTCACTTCTCCCTCCCCCTCTCTCCTGTCTCTGGTTCCAGCTGCAAAATAAACCAGTCACAGGTATGAATTGTATAGTGTGGGGAATATGTCAATAATTATGTAATAACTTTGTGTTAGTGATGATAAATAGACTTACCATAGCGATCATTTTGAAACGCTTAGAAATATCAAATCATTATGTGTGTAACAGGAACTAACATAGTCTTGTAGGTCAGTTGTACTTCAAAAACAAACTCGTAGAAAAAGAGATCAGATTTATTTTTTTCAGGGCTTCCCTGGTGGCTCAGAGGTTAAGGCGTCTGCCTGCAAGGTTCAATCCCTGGGTCGGGAAGATCCCCTGGAGAAGGAAATGGCAACCCACTTCAGTATTCTTGCCTGGAGAATCCCATGGACGGAGGAGCCTGGTAGGTTACAGTACATGGGGTCACAAAGAGTCAGACACAACTGAGAGACTTCACTTTCACTTATTTTTTTCCATTGTATCACTTTCTGACATATTTCATGTTTTATTTGGCTTTTTATTTACTTTTGAATTTTCAAAATGGCAATATATGTCCCTGCTGCTACTGCTGCTGCTAAGTCACTTCAGTCGTGTCTGACTCTGTGTGACCCCATAGACGGCAGCCACCAGGCTCCCCCGTCCCTGGGATTCTCCAGGCAAGAACACTGGAGTGGGTTGCCATTTCCTTCTCCAATGCAGGAAAGTGAAAAGTGAAAATGAAGTCATGAAAGTGAAGTCACTTAGTCGTGTCCGACTCTCAGTGACCCCATGGACTGCAGCCTTCCAGGCTCCTCCATTCATGGGATTTTCCAGGCAAATTCTTTTTTCCTCTCGAAGAGGCCTCTGTCTTGGCTTTCCCTAAGACACACTTTGGGAAATTCTGTTATGATGTCTTATGGAACAACAGAGAAGAACATTTCAAGAAAGATGAGATTAATACAACTGGGAAGTTGAATTTTTGACCTGCTTAAAAGCTAATTAGTGGATTAGATAAGGGACATGGTTTGCAGTTAGCATATGTTGTTTCAGTGCTGTGATATGGCCAATTCAAGGGAGTTAAGTTGGACCCATATGTTGAGGAAGAAAGGTAGCATAAATTATCCAGGGAGTTTGGGTTTAGAAGAAAAGGAAGACAGTAGTGAGAAAAAGCTGCAAGTTCAACCCAAAATGCCTTTATTTTTAAGATCAGGAGAGCATGGTTTTGTTGCCTGTTATTTTTATAAGGTAACTTAGAGTACAGTACTAATGTAAAAATTTTTTTGAAGTTATACTGTAATAAATAGGTATAGTATCCTGCTTTTTACAGTGGGTTGTAATTCAGGGGGTTCAGTGCTGTGTGGTAACTGGATCAAGTGGGATCCTTGGGAAACCCCCTTACAAGTTCTGTGCCTCCACTTTACTACTCTGTCCTCCTCTATGATTTTGTTATGATTGTTGTACTTGAGAACCCAATAGGCATGAGAGGCATGATGTAAATATTAGAAGTTGATGCCGATTGCTTGCTGTTCCTCTTTTAGAAGACAAAGGATCTATTTGGATGTGTGAATTTCTAGGTCATTTCTATACTTCCTGAAAAAAACTTACCAGTGCTTCACACTTGTCACAAACGGGTGGATTCATGCTTCAGTGGAAGCTTGTACCAAAGTGAGGCACAGCTTAAACAATTTTGTGAAAGTTTGGTTCTTTGTTCCTCAGAAGTTTTGATCCACAGAAAGATGAATTTCTATTTCAGATATGTGGTTGGACTTTTAAAATTCTGCTATTTAGACATGAACTTTTGGATTTTTGTCTGTTTGTTTCTGTGGAGTGAATTCATCTGTTTTGGGATTTGCTCTCATGGGCAAACTAAGAACGGTTGGGCATTTTTAGTTTACTGTGCCATCAGCATGGCATTGGAGGGCTGAAGTGCTTAACAGTGAAGGGTGTGCCAAGGGGATTGTTCTCCAGGGCTCTGTGCTTTATTGCCATTGTTGTCTTTGTCCAGAATTACTTTCATGTTATTTGACAAATAGTTATTTGAACTTCTTTTCCAGAGTAACAAATATTCATGTGTTTTGGTTACAGAATCTGCTTATATGTAAGAGAAGTAAAAATGTCGGATGACATAAGGAAAAGGTTTGAATTTCCAAATTCTCTTATCCAGTCACAGGTAATTTTATTTATTTGTTCATTATCTATTTATGCTTCATGGTAACAAATGAACATTTTTTGTGGATTGTTAATTGAAATTTATATTTTTAGCATTAAATATTTTTATTCATCTATGTACAGGAGTATATATTAATAACTAACTTTTATATCAGTTAATTGAAAATTTATATTGGACATAGGAAAGTAAATAGTGAAACTGACCAATCTGTGCTTTTATTTATGTCGTACTTTTCTTCTTAGAGATAAAAAACTTTGATTAACCTCTGAATATATATGTTTTGGTCTGTAGTTAATTATTGGGAACAGAAGTAAATGGTTATACATCTACAGAATGTCAGAGATTCCTATTTAAAAAGTATATTCTACTCTTAGTACAACTATTAAGAATAATAGATTTTTATAATAATGATATTAAATCAGTAAAATATCCTGGATTGAAAAATTAGATCTATATGCTAACTCAGGTAGAAGATTGTGATAATTAGTTTTAGAAGAGCTTTTTGGTTATTATGGGTAAAACAGAACTGGTTTTCTGGTTAACTTTCAGCTAACTAGAAGCATTTTGGTTAATCAAGGTACATAATAGCTACTGTCTTTTCTCATGAGAGTAAAGCAAAGGGACCAGCAGAAGCCTGCCTGAAGACTTACCAGCCTGCAGCGTCTTGGATACTCTCAGCAGTTACCTTCGGCGATGCCTGCTGTGGGAATTAACTTAGCTGGGTAGTGGGGAACCCTTCCATGAGGAGTAGAACACTCCTTATGCAAGATTCCCTTCTACCTGACTGGGTTGGAGTCATATCCTGTGCAACACAGGTGCTAACCATGAAGAAGAAGATGAAGGCTTGGAGGACGCTGTCCACAGTTTCTATTTTTCTGTGCGTGGAGTCCCATCATTAGCATAGATCAATCAAGAAATGCCTCTATGTGTTGCTGTTAAATTAAGAGAAAAGTGTATATGTATTGTTTAGTGTGCAGTATCCATTTAAGCTACTCTTTGTTATGGAAAACTTATGTAGCAGCATAGGCTGATTTATACTTGGATTTTGTATTTGAAAATCAATTTAGGCTATACTCTCTCATTTGTTAGAGGGATAAATTGGAAAGTAAATTAGAGAAATTGAATTTGGTGGGCAGTGGGTGATATTTATCATTAAGCTTATTTTCTGTTAGTCCTTTTTCTAAACATGAATGGTAGCTTTTTTGTGTGTTTCATATTGGTTTTATTAGATTCTTGCAATTGTTCCCTGTCCTCTATGAATACTTCTTATTGTTCTTTTGTAACCACTGCTCAGTGTTAGCACCATATTTCATTGATTCACACATTTTTTTTTCATATTTTAACATCTGCATTTAGTAATTGATGGCAGCAGTCATTATACAGTTGATATTGCCTGTACATTTATGCATTTGGCCATGATTTTCTAAGAGTCTGAAAGAGCTCTTTCATTAATGTAAAATAAAAAAATTATAAGAAGTGTTGTATAACATTAATCGGCAGCCTTTTTTTTTCTCTTAGCGGTTCATAAAATAATGGTGCATCTTGCATTTGATGGCCATTTACATTCAATGAAATATGGTTATTTTGTAAACAGGAAATGAAGCTGTTCACTGGTCCTCAATTTTTGTTACTATCTCTTTAACAAGGAGGTAAGAGTTTGTTGATCTAAACTTAAATTTCATGTAAATGAGTGACTTGTAAAGACCATTGATCATTGAGGTCTGAATTCAATTCTAGTGTGTGAAATGCAAAAAGAAATGAAGGAGCAGGTGGTGTGTTTTGTTTGAGCTTTTCTGGAGACATTGCAAGGCTGATGGGTGTTTATACATCCATATCAGACATTGGTCACATGGGCAGACTGAATAGATCTTGCCATAGCAAAATTTTTCCCAACCCATGCCTAGAATGGCTGTCGTTGCTAGTCTGTGGTTCTACGACAGCAATGCTGGGTGATGCTGAAGATCTAGGAGAATGGAGTTGAGATGATAGGAAGTAACAACATTTATGTATTTATGGAATCAATCAGCACTCCTATGACAATCTTAGTTTTAACTCTGGGTTTTTTGACCAAAGATGATATGGAAAATTTTTAGAGATTTATGAGACTGAAAGCTTATTAAGGAGCTGAAACCTATGCGAGACCAACAGGCATATTACATCCTAGATCCTAGAGAAGAGAGAATGTTTGAGGTCGGGGGAGGACCTGTTGGTTCAAATCTGTGTGGGCCATAGTCATGAAGATAGTGATGAGTTTTCTCTATCTTCATTAAGGGCATGATGAAGCATGATGTGTTTCATTTAGTTGCAAAGATGATTTTAAAAGCTGTGGAGTTTCTCATTTGTCTCATGGTTTAATGGATTAAGCAATCTCAAATTATCTTATAATACTGAGTGACAACAATTTAAACAGAAAATCCAGCAATTTTCTCAACATCTGTGAACTGTAGTTTGCTTACCGGGGTAAAATGTAGGATAAAAATGCTTACCTTGAGGGTTGTTGTGATGATGAGAGATTCCATTTGTGGAGTGCCAAATACAGTGCCTTCTTCAGAGCACACACCCTCTGGCTGGGAGTGTTATTACTGATTGACTGGTATATTCACTAGTACTGCTGTTAGTTAACCTTCAGATTCACTATTGAGAGAGAACTTCTGAGGGAATGTATTCATTAATCTTGTTTGTTTTAGGCTGTGGGTCATCTTATTGCTGCAGTTCTAAAGGAAAACAGCTTTTCAGAAAAGATCCACCAGTGCACAAACCAGGTCTGTCTTTAATTTTGTGCTTAGTTCTATTCAGATATCGTGGGTAACTGGACCACCTTTGGGCTTCTTCTGTTTTCCTCACAGTTCAGGTCACTCTAGAAATGATTTTATCTATTTTTGTTTCTTTGTTTGCCATGTTTTTCTTTTAAACTTTAAAAAGTGTTACAACAGACTCCAGGAACTATACAGGGAAGGGGTGAAAGGGAGTATTCTTATGACTATTAATGAAAAAGAACATGGGTGGAATGAGCGTAGACAGCCTTTAGAAGGAGGCCGATAGAGTTACTGCTGAGGGAGTCTGTTTAACGGACAAAGTGAATACAATGGCTCTGTTGGGGTGTAGATTTCTCAGGCTTTAGGTAGCCCCACACACGAGTTCTAAGTTAGAAAGGTCATGCTTTGACAGGTAGAACTGGAGGAAACAATTCCGTATCATTCACAGGGTTGGTGAATGCCAATGCTGACATATTTACTGACCTATTTACCACTTGGGTTTTGGTTGACCAGTGCTACGTAGCTTGATATGCCGATTGGAAACTCTGCTGAAGTTGGGCCTCTAAAGTAAACTCTATGGAGAATATAGGTGATGGAAATACGATTTTTTTTCATAACAAATAAATTGATTTCCTTTCTCTCATATTCCTTTATATTAGCTTCTCCAAGTTACATTTCTTTATTGCTTCTGGTGACACATTGAAGTCAATGTAGAGGCATTCTTCACTAATTGGCATTTACCTGGTGTTTGTATGTAATCATATAAATTAGGTTTTCTGAGAACTCTGATCTTAATCCTGCCTATAATCACATTATGTACTCTGAGACGATCTAGTGGTTTTACTTAAACTGCCAGAATTTATTGAATGTCAAATCCCTGTAACTAAATGTTTCCTCTTGTGCTAATAAATGAGTGCTTCCATGAAGGTGCAATGTTACCTGAGGCAACAGTTTTTTATTCATTTATTTTGTTATTATGGCTTAGGAGTGGAGTGATGACATTTAGAACCCTTTGGTATGGTCCACACAGGTGAATAAAATTTCCTTTGGAATAAAAGAAATGGAATATAAATATTTCTTCCCTTCAGTGACTGTTAACTATCTTGTTCTATACAGTTAGTTGGTGGGATCCTATGATTGAAAAGGCTCTCAGAGTCAGCTACCATGAGAAAATGGGCACAATTTATGTTGATTTTCATTAGTTTAGTGATTCCATGGGAGCTGGGGATTGTAATTTTTTTCTCTCTCTAGATTTTATGTTTCCCTAGTAAATTATGTCAGAAGAAAGGAAAAATAGCTTCATTTTGTTCTTTAAAAAAAAAAAAAAGCAAAAATAAATAACCCAAACCCCATGTAGAATCTAAATGGACTTAGCCCAGAATACATTCAAATGTAGGTTCATCATTAGTAGTGAACATTTTTTTTTTTTTTTGAGGAGCATCATAAGTTCCTGAGCAAGTTATGAGAGCTAGAACCTCTGCTTTAGTAGGAATTTTCAAAATGAAGAGCTGTTTACTTTTGTGTCTTTCTGATGCTTTCCTATCAAAGATGACAGGTTCACAGTGTGAAGGGAGAAGTTAAACTCTCTTCCTTGGGTGAAAAAGTTTTTCTAGGCATTTTTTGGTAGTCCTGGAACCAGCAGCTTGCTTGTAGTCTGAGCTGCTTCTGTCTCCTTCCTCTGGGTCCACATTCAGCTTCAATCACTTGGAGCAGGGGCACCATCAGGGACAGTGGGGTGGCATCAATCAGGTGCGCTTTCCTCCATGTTTGACCAGTTGACAGTTTAAATAGAGGTTGGTGGGAGGAGAGCAGGAACATTTTCTGAAAATGTTCAGGGCTTGAAGCATAGGTATGATTTGAAGTCCAGCTTAGACTAACTGATACGCTGGTATGGTTGGTGTCTGGTTAAATGGCTTGGTTAGAACACAGTGCTAGAACCAAACTGTAGTTTTGATCTCCTAGTAGCTGCATTGCTTAGACTCAGATAGAACCTCTTCAGCCAGCCTCAGTTTGCTGCAAAGACACCAGAGGAGAGACAGTTACTATATCAGAATACATCCACTGCCTGTCTTGGAAACCAGCTTCAGTGTATCCTACACATGGTATGACACAGCATCATTTTTGTAGAGGAAAGCCAGCCTGCGGTGAACGAATTACACTTTGATGAACTGCTGGGGCTGTGTATGCATTTGCTAGTCATCAGATGTGTGTTTTAATCGCTGGTTTGATTTCAGACTCCTGCCTTGAACTTGCTGTGGGAGAAGTGTTGCAGCGATAATGTCGTAGTTCGAACAGCTTGCTGCGAGGGTCTGGTGGCCCTTGTCGCTCAGGATCACGCGGAGTTCAGCTATGTTCTCAATGGGATTCTCAACCTGATTCCATCAACCAGGTGCTCCTTTCCTTCATATCTGATCAGTTAACAGTTTAAATTTTTAGACAAAAATTCTCTGATTTGTCATTAAGGGTCACCGTTTATCCTACTTACTAGTTATTCTGTCCCTAAAAATGTCATACAATTGATATTTCATATGTGGTGAAAACATGCTAAATTAAGCTCTGAAAATTTGGGCATTTGTGGTCATTTTGCTGTACTTAAGTTTGGGGACTCGGCTTGAAAGTGTTATTGCTCTTTTTAGTGAATAGCTAAGTTTATAACTCACAGTTTGCAGTGTAATTTCCTGACTTATTTTAAGAAAGGAGGTTGCCCATAAGCAATACTCATTCCACAATGGTAAAGTTGATACCCTATTGGCCTTGGTCAGCCTTTAACATCAGTGCATGCGTTAGAAAATAATGGCATCGATTTCTTTAAAAGCATTTTGTGATTTAGACATACCTTCCCCTGATTATTTGAAGTAAATGATGTTTAGTTTTTTGAATTTGTTTGGTTTGACCATATTTATTCCATTCAGTGCTGCTGCTGTTTAGTTGCTGTTGTGTCCAACTCTTTGCAACTCCCTGGTGGACTGGGGGTTCCTCTTCTCTGGGATTTCCCAGGCAAGAATACTGGGGTGGGTTACCATTCCCTTCTCCAGGGGTTCTTCCTGACCTAGGGATTGAACCTGTGTCTCTGGCTTGGCAGGGAGATTCTTTGCTGATTCAGCCACCAAGGAAACCCAGAACTGAATACTTAATCTTTTTTTCTGCCTTTGGTAGAGATGGAATATAGCTGTCACCATCAATCTTTGGTTAGTGCCTTCCTGGACTTGAGGTCTATTGAATTAAATAACCTCTGGCCTTTTTTAATATGTATTTTATTTTTTTAAATTAGAGGATAATTACTTTACAATATTGTGATGGTTTTTACCATACATCGACATAAATCAACATTAGGTATACAAATGTCCCCTCTCTCTTGAACCCCCTTCCACCCCTCCCCATCCCACCCCTCTAGATTATCACAGAGCACTGGGTTTGGGTTCCCTGTATCATACAGCAAATTCCCACTGGGTGTCTATTTTACATATGATGATGTATAGGTTTCAATGCTATTCACTCATATAATCCAACCCTCTCCTTTCCCCTCTGTGTCCAAAATTTCTGTGTCTCCTTTGCTGCCCTGCAAGTAGGATTGTCAGTACTGTTTTTCTAAATTCCACATATATGTGTTGATGTACGACATTTATCTTTCTCTTTCTGACTTACTTCACTCTGTGTAATAGGCTCTAGGTTCATCCGCCTCATTAACTGACTCAAATGTGTTCCTTTATATAGCTGACTAATATTCCATTGTGTATATGTACCGTAACTTTCTTATCCATTCATCTGTTGATGGACATCTAGATTGCTTCCATGTCATAGCTATTGTAAATAGTGCTGCAGTGAACATTGGGGTACATATCTTTTTCAGTTCTGGTCTCCTCAGGGTATATGCCCAGTAGTGGGATTGCTGGGTTGTATGCTAGCTTTATTTGGAGTTTATAAAGGAATCTCCATACTGTTCTTCATAGTGGCTGTAGCAATTTGCATTCCCACCAACAATGCAAGAGGGTTCTCTTTTTTCCACACCCCCTCTAGCATTTATGATTTGTAGACTTTTTGATAATGACCATTCTGACTGGTACTGGTGTGAGATGATACCTCATTATAGTTTTTGTTTGCATTTCTCTAATAATGAGTGCATACCTTCCCAGGTGGCACTAGTGGTAAAGAACCTGCCTGAAAATGCAGGAGACAAAGAGATGTGGGTTTGATCCCTGGGTCAGGAAGATCCCCTGGAATAGGAACTGGAAACCCACTCTAGTATTCCTGCCTGGAAAATTCCATGGACAGAAGAGCCTGGTGGGTTGCAGTTCATGGGGTCTCAAAGAGTCAGACACAGCTGAGCAAGTGAGCAGACAAATAATGAGCAGTGTTGAACATCTTTTCATGTGTTTAAGAGCCATCAACCTCTGGCCTTTTAACCCTTCTTCACAAATCTTGTTTTGTTCCCTTAGATCATCTTTTTAGAACTTTTTGGAACCTTGATTTTTCTGTATAGTCTGCATATAGTCTTTTTAGTCTACATTTATAAGGCCAAGCCCTTTAGTGTGGTATACATGCCCTTCCCAGACTAGTTTCCACTTTCTGTTCAGCCTGCGTTTTATGCCATGAACACTCCTGTTAGCCATACCCAGCTGATGCCTGTTCTGACACCTGTGCACACTGCATTTCTGCATGTAATGTTCCTTCCCCTTCTTTTCCTGAAATCTCTTCTTCATATTTCAAAGCTCAGCTCAGATGTCAGCTCTTCTACCTAGATACTTCCCCGCTCTCAGCTGGGCTACTTGCTCTTTCACAATATGTTTATATTTTTAAACTGTATTTTTGTCTCTAGCACACTCTTTGACAGTTAGTAGATAACCAGATCATTCTGAATAAAGATTTGATCAAATTGATGCAAAATTTAAATTGGTTAGTTTCAGAATTACTCTGTCTATATCTCCTGTGGCTACCAATTTAGACAATGTGAATACTCTAAGAAACTTAAAAAAAAATTTTTTTCAGGATCCTTCAATTGTTAAAGTTCCTATATTTGTGTACAGTAAAATTCAAAGCTTTCTTCTATATCTTGGCCATATTTCCAAAGACTCTTGAAAACTAATGGTAACCTTATGTTTAAAATTACTCACTGAAGCACTGTCTGTGATTGAAAATAATAGGAAACTGTAAATTATGGCATATTGATACAGTGGAATATTATACAGCTGGAAAAATAAGGAATGATGGCCAAGATATTTTTTTTTCACTAAAAAATGAAAAATAAAGAATACTATGTCTAGTAGGCTACTTTTTTATTTTTTAAAGAAAACACATGTACCTATAAATTTTCAGTGACATGTGCATACAACACCTTTAAAAGGATAAATGAGACCTGGTAAGACTTTTACCTCTGAGGAGAAAAACTGAGATACAGAGGAAAGACAGAATATTTGCCTCATATGTCCTTTTGAATTTTTAACTCTGTGAGTGAATCTGCTCAGTTGTGTCCAACTCTTTGCAACCCCATGGATTGTAGCCTGCCAGGCTCCTCTGTCCATGGGATTTTCCAGGCAAGAGTACTGGAGTGGGTTGCCATTGCCTTCTCCAGGGAATCTTCCCGACCCAGGGATTGAACCTGGGTCTCCTGCCTTGCGCAGATGCTTTAACCTCTGAGCCACCAGGGAAGCCTATTTAACTATGTGAACATGTTGCTAATTCAAAAGTATATTTTTTAATTAAAAAATCTAATATTACTGACAAATTTTAATATATACAGATGGCATGCTGATCCACTATCAGCAAAACTTCTGCTTTCCAGTTTATAACAGTGATGATGGACTTTGATGTGCAAAGGATGGCTCATGCCATTTTCTAATGAGACACTAGAAACATCTTATGATTTTCTAATAAGACATTCTTGAATTAAAGGTGTAATCTAACTTGCTCTAATTATCTCTTAGAGACGTTCCCCTGGCCCCTTTAAGATGCTGATAGTCTTACTTTTGGATATAAACAATACAACTACGCAGTGCAAAGAGGTTCTAATGTTGTGAATTTAGGGTGAAAGTTATTTAGGGAGGAACTAATACTACTACCCACATTTGAAAAAATGACTGAGGCAAAATCTCGGTGGCTTAAGGACAACCAATAAATTACATAAAGAGAGACACATTAAAACTTAACCTTTTAAAAGCCCCCTCAAAACTGATATTTTTATGGTTATACAATAGGATCCTTCTAAAAAATATTTAGATATGAGAGTTGGACTATAAAGAAGGATACGTGCCAAAGAATTGTTGCTTTTGAACTGTGGTGCTGGAGAAGACTCTTGAGAGTCCTTCAACAGCAAGGAGATCAAACCATTCGATCCTAAAGGAAATCAACCCTGAATATTCATTGGAAGGACTGATGCTGAAGCTTTGATGCTCCAATCCTTTGGCTACGTGATGTGAACAGCTGACTCATTGGAAAAGACTCTGATGCTGGGAAAGATTGAGGGCAAGAGGAAAGGGGATGACAGAGGACTAGATGGTTGGATGGCATCACCAGCTCAATGAACATGAGTTGAGCAAGCTCCAGGAGATGGTGAAGGACAGGCAAGCCTGGCGTGCTGCAGTCCAGGGGGTTCCCAATGAGTCAGACATGACTGAGCAACTGAACGACAACAGAAAAAAGCATTTGTTCAAGTGTGCACGCATGTGTGCATGTGCATGTGGGCATGCACACAAAGAAAAAGACAGAAGATAAGTTTTTAGCTGTTTAAAAAAATTTTTTTTTAAGTTTCTTAGAGTATTTATGTTCTCTACATTGGTAGCCACAGGAGATGTAGACCGAATAGATTCTGAAGCTGACCAATTTAACTTTTGCATCAATTTGATCATGAAATGTGTTCTAAAACTGCTGAGTTTTCTTTATTCTTGCCAGTAGACATAATGATTATTTGTGAAGAATTTTCTTTCTTTGTTTTATTTCAAGTAGCACAGCTTTGTGGTTTGCAGTGATTACAAAGACTATACTCTGCATTGTTTACAGCTTAAAAAAACAAAATGAGAATTAAATTTAAGAAATTAGGTTAAATTTAATTACAAACAAGGAACCCACACAGCCTGCTCTTCCAAATGCTCCTCAGGGAATCTTCTGAGACAGAACACTGTTTTTCTCTTTGGGATCTAAAAGCAGAAATGCCTTTGTCATTTCCCTGTGGTCCTTGGCTGAGACATTTTGGATCTTCGGTTTCCAGTGTTTAAATTTCTGCTTGTCTCTGGCTTTCTCTTTTTGAAATCGAGATTTATTGCAACGTAGAGGTATCTTGGGCACAGAACCACACAAAGATTGCTCAGCTTTGATGTAGAAGAATGAGTGTAAAACTGTTATTTTTTTCATTTTGTCTGCCTAGCATTCTTCAGAGAGAAAGAGAGAGAGAAGGGGAGAGAGAGAGAAGAAGGGAGGGCAGTGGGCAGGGGGAGAGAGAGACAGAGGGAGGGAAGGAAGGAGGGAGAAGCAGCATCCTTCTATGGAATAGACATTTAGACAATGTAGCTTTTGGAGCTTTCTCAGCATTAAATGTTGAGAGCTGTAAGGGAAGTTGGAGGGACAAGTCAGTGTGGTTCTTCTTCTCTCTTTTAACCTACTGCTTGACTCTTTTTTTCTTTTTTGTCCATGGAATTCTCCAGGCTAGAGTACTGGAGTGGGTAGCCATTCCCTTCTCCAAGGGATCTTCCTGACCCAGGGATCCGACCTGGGTCTCACGCATTGTGGGCAGATTCTTTGCCATCTGAGCCACCAGGGAAGCCCCTTTGCAGGTCTAGTCTGTAAAATTCCCCTGCAACATGTATGAAAAGCTTTCCCTTCTTCTACCCCTCTCCGCCCCTACCCCCTCCCCCTCCAGATCCAACCCACAATTTGAGAAGCATTGGTCTGGAGCCTGCTACATTGTATAGTCTAACTTTGAAAAGAGACTTGACATTTGTAAAGCTCTGGTTGTCTAAAATTCAGGGAGTGGCTGGGAAAGTGTCTGGCTCTGTTTGAGAGACTGTTCCCTTCAAAGGAATAGTCTGATGTCCAAGAGCACTCTGGGGTTCAAAGCGGAGGCAACATGAAACAATTGTAAACTAGTTTTTATAGCTTCTGTAAACAAAGAAATGGACATAAGAGGTTTAAAATGTTCTTTTAATCAGAAAGGAAATTGAAAAAAAATTATTTCCTAGGGAGGGTGAAGGAAAGAAGGGGACTACAAAGGAAGCACAGTAAGGAAATTATTATCAGCAGTTCAATGTGAATTTTGAAATTAGATAAAATAAAAAGTGAATGATGTGTGGTAGCATGTACTTTTCTTGTCCTTTAAGGAGCTGCTTGTTTTAAGTTTAGGTTGTTTTTGGTTTTGTTAGTTTTTGTTTTTACATTGAGTTCATCCTAATATAAAGATTCCCATAAGCAAGGAGTTTCCCTGTTTTTCTTTCCTTAGATCGCTTAACTGTGCTAACTTCTAGAAAGCTTCATGCAGCCATTGTTACAGTTGCTTAGTAACAGGATTGTGAATAAAAATCATACTCTCCTATGGAACCAGGTATTTAGTTTTTGATATTGAGATGTCATGACAGCCTGTAATTTCAGTTCAACTGCTTCCCCGACCCCCCCCCCCCACCCCTTCTTTCAAAAAATATGTTTGGTAGGATGTTAATGCTCTAGATAAACTAGCACTTGATTTGTGTTCTCTTTTGTGCATTCAAACAGGAGAGGAACCTGTAATTTATGTATTTTGGGGAAAAATAAAGTGCATTAAGGTGTGAGAGATGAAAGTATTTTCTGAGACTCCTTAAAGCTACTTTTTAGTTAATCTCAAATGAGATGTTTAAAATGCCCCTAGTGGGTCCTGGCTAAAGCTGCTGGATCCAGTGAGTCTTGGATCATGGACTGATGAAGGTCTAGTTTGATTAAAAATGATTTTGAGAACTAATTGGAGTTAAGACTTAGGACAATTTAATAAGAAAATTCTTGTCTCTCAGGGTCTTCTTTGTTGATGACCCTGTTCCTTGGGAAACTTAATTGCTTTGTTATCATGTAAGAAATGGTTCAATCCCTGGGTGGAGAAGACTCCCTGGAGGAGGAAATGGCAACCTACCCCAGTATACATGCCTGGGAAATCCCATGGACAGAGGAGCCTGGCCGGCTACACTCCTTGGGGTCATAAAAGAGCTGGACACGACTGAGTGTCTGAGTACTCATCAGAACTCAGGAAATGGTTAGCAATCAAGGAGACTACTGCATTCATACCTTGTATTATAGAAACTTTTCTATATTATTTGGCTTTATTTTATTTGGCAGGAGAAGAACTAAAGAAGGATGCTTTTTTGAGGTTTCCCCAAGATTTGAGGAAGACAGTAGTGGTTAGCATGCTTATTTGCAGCCAGGGAGTCAGAGAATTTTTTATGACTTTGATATGGTTTCAGGGTTTATATCTACGTTGGTGTCATTGCTCATTTAATTTTAACTCTTATCTGACAATGACATAATTCCTGGTTCAGGGCTACTTCCTCATCTTGTCTTTCAAGTATTCTTAAAGTCTTTTAACTTGTTTTCAGATGCTCCCCTTGCCTTTTTCAAATCCTTTTTTTTCCTCTAAACTTATAGAATCTCTTTCAACTTGAAGCTCATAATCAGAAAAGTAACTCCAGCCACTTTCCTCATCTAGGACATTCTGCCCTATTTCTTGTTAAGTTAGCTGACCTGGTTAAAGGCTTTGTTTGTCAAAAAATCTTCCATTATAAGAGTCACGTGTTTATGCGAAGATGTTTTTAGGTGACACTTCTTTTATAATGGAAAATGTTTCAGAAGAAATCAGGCTGTTTTCTGGTACTTAGAAGATAAATAAATATGCAGAACTTTCCGAAGCAATATTTCAGTAACATTATATTACTTAAAACTTTTTTGAAAGAAATAGCATTTTTTGTTATTTATTCAACCTTGGGTTTCCCAGAACTTTTTAAAATTTCTTACCTCTCTTCCTGGCTTTTTTTTTCTCATATAATTTTATAACAAATATAGGAAATGACTTGATCATTAATCTAATGTTTAACACTTATTTGCCAGGACATACTGTACTTAAGGCTGACCACTTACCCTTTTGAGTTAAAAAGAGACTTGTCTACATTTGTACCATTTGCTCCCATGATACCCAGGGATGCTCTCTTTTGGAATGTTTGTATAATTCTCTTCAACACAAACTTTTGTTATTCTCATCCCTGGTCAAAAAATTAGTATGGGTACTTTCTTGCACCTTATATTTTGAATATTTTGAAAATAAAGAACCAAGCATTAATTGTAGTCTTTTCAAAAGGAGAGCGAGCATATGGTATTTATGTATGCTTACATACATAAGTACAGTGTTTAATGCTGTAATCAAGTAAACCCCAGACAAAGGAAACCTGAGACATGGTATTCATATACACAATAGTAATTATGCTATATTTACCTAGGGAAGAACAATTTTTATGGGTAGTTTTGATTAGTATAGTCTGTGCAGCTTGACCAAAATTTTTTTTTCTTTTTTTTTTCTGGAATATTCAACATTATTATTGACCTACACTCCCTTTTATGATGAGATCTGGGTTTAGCTCTTATGCCAGTGAAAATTGAGCTTCCTTTTTAAAAAAATAAAAAAAAATACAGTTATTTATGTTAGTTTCATCTATATAGCAAAATGATTCAGTTATATATGTATTTTTTTTCTTTATTACAAGATATTGACTATGCTTCCCTGTGCTATACAGTAGGTCCTTATGGGTCTTATAAATAGTATTTTATAAATAGTAGTATGCCTATGTTAATCCCAAACTCCTCATTTATCCCTACTGCCCCTTTGGTAACCATAAGTTTGTTTTCTATGTCTGTGAGTCTGTTTCTGTTTTGTAAAGAAATTCATTTGTATAATTTTTTTTTTTTAGATTGCACATATAAGCAATATCATATATTTGTCTTTGTCTGGTTCACTTCACTTTGTTTGATAATCTGTAGGCCTATCATCTTGTAGCAGGTGGCATTATTTCATTCTTTTTAATGGTTGAATAATATTCCATTTATATATATGGATGACATCTTCGTTATCCATTCATCTGTTCAATGATACTTAGGTTGCTTCCATGTCTTAGCTATTGTAAATAGTGCTGCTGTGAACATTGGGGTGCATGTATCTTTTCAAATTATGTTTTTTTTCCTAGATAAATGCCCAGGAGTGATTGTTGGATCATGCTGCTGCTACTGCTAAGTCGCTTCAGTCGTGTCCGACTCTGTGCGACCCCATAGACGGCAGCCCACCAGGCTCCCCTATCCCTGGGATTCTCCAGGCAAGAACACTGGAGTGGGTTGCCATTTCCTTCTCCAATGCATAAAAGTGAAAAGTGAAAGTGAAGTCGCTCAGTCGTGTCAGACTCTTAGCGACCCCATGGACTGCGGCCCACCAGGGTCCTCCGTCCAGATCATATGGTAGCTCTATTTTTAGTTTCTTAAGGAACCTCCATACTCTTCTCCATAGTGGTTGTAGCAATTTACATTCCTACCAACAAGGGTTCTTTTTTCAAACTGAGCTTCCTTTTTGCATTGTTTCTTGTCACTGTGCTTATAGCTCAAGCCTGAAGTTTCCTTTGCTCCCTCTGAGAGAGTTCATGGGGTTTACCTGGTAGCTTAGCTGGTAAAGAGCCTGCCTGTAATGCAGGAAACCCTGGTTCAATTCCTGGGTTGGGAAGATCCCCTGGAGAAGGGATAGGCTACCCACTATAGTATTCTTGGGGTTCCCTGGTGGCTCAGATGGTAAAGAATCTGCCTGCTATGTGGGAGACCTGAGTTCCATCCCAGGTTGGGAAGACCCCCTGGAGGAGGGCCTGGCCACCCACTCCAGTATTCTTGCCTGGAGAATCCCCATGGATGGAGAAGCCTGGTGGACCTGCAGTCCCTGGGGTCGCAAAGAATTGGACATGACTGAGCAACTAAGCACAGCAAAGCACAGAGGGTTCATGAGTCATTTCAACTTGTTTTGGTAGCTACCCAAGGAGGGACTTGTTCCAGTCGATCTTTACTAAAGGGCTTTTGGCAACAGGTTCTTGAGTGTGACAGGACTCTGTGGGCTACAAGTTACAGAAACTCGCTTGTAATCCTTCAAGCATAAAAAGGATGATTTTATCTTCCTAAAGGGGTGTCCCATGGGACTTAAGAGGAATGTACCTGGGCTTCAGATGCAAATTAGAGACACAGGTTATGTATTTTTTCTCTCTTGCTGCAGACGGATTTCTCTGCTCCCTAGTAACAGGGCACCACCTGCCTCCTGGGCTGACGTATCTTATCCGTAAGAGATAGCCAGACTGAGGTTGGAATTTCTTGACCACAGTTAACAGGTTTCCCAGGACCAGCATGTTTGAGATGTTTGCTCCTCGACCAGTCAGTTCTGCCAACGGCTGTGTATTATTAGTTCTCTAGGAGTGCTGTAACAAATGACTACAAACTTAAAGCAACAGAAACTTACTATTCCACAATTCTGAAGGCCAAAAACCCAAAACCAAGGTGTCATCAGGATTGGTTCCTTCTGGAGGCTGGGTGGCTCTGTTCCATGCCTCTTTCATGGCTTCTGGTGGCTGCTGGCAACCCTTGACATTCTTAGACTTGTGGTTGTGCTTCTGACTTTTCATGACCTTCTTCTCTCTGTGCTTCTGTGTTTCAAATCTCTCTTTCCTGTCTCTGGTAAGAACACCAGTCATTGGACTGAAGGCCTACCCAGGATGATTGCATCTCAAGATCCTTAGTTACATCTGCAAAGACCTTATTTCCAAGTAAACTTGGAACATGCACAGGAACCGAGATTAGGACTTAGATGTACGTTTGCTTGCGTGCTAAGTCCCTTGAGTCGTGTCTGACTCTTTGTGACTTATGGACTATAGCCCACCAGGATCCTCTGTCCATGGGATTCTCCAGGCGAGAATACTAGAGTGGGTTGCCATTCCCTTCTTCAGGAGATCCTCCCCAACCCAGGAATCTGATCCTGCATCTTTTATGTCTCCGGCATTGGCAGTTCTTTACCACTAGCATCACCTGGGAAGATGATAATTTACCCTTTACTGGCTGTGTCTTTATTCTGTGACTATTTGTATGCTAGGATCCCTTCTGTAGTAACCCTATGACGGGAGAAGGAGTGGTAATTTTCAAAACAGAGAGGAGACTGGGACACTATTACTGAAGATTGAATTTAGGGGAAAGCCATAACTTTGAAAATAGGTATCTGTCAGCTTCTTAGCTCTAGCTTTGAAACATTGTATTTAAGCATAGGTAATGATATTGGATCTGTGTTGCTCTGACTGGAATAGAGGGAGTAGCAATTGAGTGGATGGAGAGCAATTGTCAAAGATAACATAATTGTTTTGTTGTGATGGCAAGATGACACCATGTTTTCCATCATCTTCATCATTATAACCATCCTCTGGAATATTGTTTTGAAAGCATGTGTTATCTCTCCAAACAGAGTAATATAGAAATAGCCATTGACTTGGTTGCCAAGGGAAGGAAGCTAAAGGAAGGAATCTAGCTTGGAGCGTGCCACACACACACACACACACACACAAACAAGAAAACTTTAGAAAAAATAGGTGTTACAAAGAGGAACTCTTTGATTTTAAAAGCTTTCTATAGAAAATTTCATATATATGGAATTTAGAAAGATGGTAACAATAACCCTGTTTACGAGACAGCAAAAGAGACACTGATGTATAGAACAGTCTTTTGGACTCTGGGAGAGGGAGAGGGTGGGATGATATGGGACAATAGCATTGAAATATGTATAATATCATATTTGAAAAGAGTTGCCAGTCCAGGTACGATGCCTGGTAACGGATGCCTGGGGCTAGTGCACTGGGACGACCCATAGGGATGGTATGGGGAGGGAGGAGGGTTCAGGATGGGGAACACATATATACTTGTGGAGTATTCATTTTGGTGTATAGCAAAAGCAATACGATATTGTAAAGTTAAGCAAAATAAAATTTAAAAATAAAAAAAAAAGAAAATTTCAAAAATAAGTAGAATAGTATTATGAACCCTCATATTCCTATTACTCAGCCTAACAACTTTTTGCTCAAGGCCAGTCCTGCTCCTCCATAATTCCCTCCTGCCATATTCTTTTGTAGCAAATCCCAGATATTATGTAATTTCTTCTGTAAATATTAAGTGTATATGTTTTTAAAAATAAGAACATTAGTAATATTATGCCTGAATATGTGTGTGTGTGTGTGTGAGATTTTTAAATATCTAGCTAGTATTCAGTTTTCTAATTGCCTCATAATTTTTTAAAAACAATTTGTTGGAATAACCATCCAAATAAGAGTTAGTTGTTATGTCTTTAATATTTCTCTTAACCTATAGGCTCTCTGTTTCGCATTTCTCCATCTTTCTCTGTCTCTTTCTTACATTTATTGAAAAAACTTTGTCATTTGCAGTGATTCCCACGGTGTGAATTTTGCTGACTGCTTCTGCATGGTGTACTTTAATTTATTTCTTTGTATTTCCTGTAAATTAAAAGTGTGCTCTAGAAATTTGATGAGATTTAAGTTCAATTTTTGTTATTGTTGAGGGGAAGTGTCAGAGGAGGGAAGACTTCTGCATAGATGGTGATCTGTTCTTCCATCCAAAGGGACATAACAGCCCATTGTTTTCTCTTTTGGTGATGTTAGCTGTCCTTGCTTAATGGCTAGATTGATTAATTCATTAGGAGTTTCAAAATAGTTTCTAATTATTATTATTATTTTTTGCTTATTATTTGAAAGATTGCTATAAAGAGAACTTTCCCCATATCTACTATCTGGTTACCCAGTAGTACAGTTTGTATAGGAAAGGTAAGATATCTACCTGATTTTTTCTTTTTATTAGCTAAACTTCAGAATATCAGTTTTTAAAAACATCCATCAGTGTTGAACGATTAGATTTTATTTTATAAAAATTACAGTGAGCTCATGGATTTAAACATAATTGATGTATTTCCATCCTCTGTCCCTTTTAAAAAATTATATTTTGAGCCTTTATTATCTTTTCATTATTTTGAGTTTATTTTAGACCCACTCTTTTAGAAGCAGCTTGAGAGAGAGACAAGGTAAAGGGAGAGGGAGGAAGAAATTTTATTAGTTTCGAAAGTCCTATTGCTACTGAATGATTTTCATATATAACAAACAAATGAATTAAGAGGGAAGGGGGTGAAAAAAATGGCATCCTCCAAAGACCCCTTTCATCTGCTCTGATCTTAAGTCACAGGAACCATCTAATACTCGTAAGATTCTCTTAGGTGTTAATTTATAGTGGGGTGAACTTGTCTGCATGGTGGGCAGTCTTCAACATAGTAGTTAAATCTCTGTTGACTGTGCTGAATATTTCTTGTACTTTACTTATTCTGTCAGGAGTCTTTAGTTGGTTTTAATGTTATAACTATGTGGCTTAAGATGTATTTTAAAACAACAAACAAAGAACTCCCAACAAAAAACTCCTGCCTCCCTTCCCCAAGGGTTACTTCATTGCTTGATAATGTAAAGGATATTATATTAATTTTATCTTCCCAGTATTTATGATTCCCTCATTTGCTAACTGTACAATCCCAGAAAGGACTATAACCATAGCTAGTAATATCATTCATATTAGTCTATTTAGTAATACACTAAGAACTTTGGGCTCTGTTCAGGAGACGCGGGTTTGATCCCTGGATTGGGAAAGATCCCCTGGAGAAGGAAATGGTAACACCCTCCAATATTCTTGCCTGGGAGATCCCATGGACAGGGGAGCCTGATGGGCTACAGTCCACGGGGTCGCAAAGAGTCGGACATGGCTGAGCGACTGAGCATGCACACAAATAAGGAACTTTATAATTATATAGATATAAGATACTGTAATTTCAGTGTGCATATGTAAGATCACGTAATTATAGAACTAGAAATTACCTTCAGAGGTCACTTCTGAGTCCAAGTAAGACAATACCTTAGCTGTCTTCCATCCATCCACCTATTCATGTACTAATTAAACACTTATTGAATATCTCTTGTATGCCTGTACTAGGTGCTGTGAGATCACGGTGAGGAAAGCAGATGTAGTCATTACACTCATGATGTTTTTCATTTAGAGAGAGATGCCACAATCACATAGTTGTACAATTATATCTTCAATTGCGTTCAGACAGAGTACCCTGTGCTGGCTGTTCCTTTAACGTGAGAGTTCGACCTTGTCATGGAGGTCAAGGAAGGCTTCCCTGATGAAGTGACTCAACATGAGACTGAAGCATGAATAAAATTTATCTCGAGAAATAGAAGAGGATAGACTTTTCCAGTTATAAAAAGTAGCATGTGGCAGGTCCCTGTGGTGGAAGGGAGATGACTTCTTAGGAAGGCCTGAAAAATGCCAATAGTATGCAGAGAGTGATTTGAGATGAAGCTGGGGATAAGGGTAGGAGTCAGACAATGCAGGCCATGATGGCTACTCTAGAGGATTTGAGTCTTTATCCTGAGTGCAGAGGGAGTCTGTTGAAGTGTTTATACCTGCTGAGTATCAGTGATTACAAAAAGACCATTCTGGCTGCAGTGTGAACGTAACATCGAAAGTGCTGGCTTCTGGCTAGGCAGTTAGAGTGGTATAGGGAGCTGGGTTTAGGTGGCTTTTACTACAGTTCAGGTGAGGGGTGATGGTTGCTGCCTGGAGTTGAAGGGAAATAGATGGATTTGTGAGATATTTAGGGGATGAAGCATTTGAGGTGGATTGAACATAAGAACGACTGAAGGAAATATATCAGTGATTCCTTGATTTCTGGCTTCCCTGACAGGTAGATAGGAAACATTAGAAGACCACGTGTATGAGAAGAGCATGAATCTGGTTTTGGACATGTTGGATTTAAGGCACAATGTAGACACCAAAGTGGGAATATCTAGTAGGCAGTTGGATAAACCCTTTTATAGTAGTGACATCCCCTGAACACATTGTACTATGAACAGGTTAGTTGTTATATCTAATCAGATCTCTTCTGCATTGATTAAAGTCTTCTCTTATATTTTTAAAATAACTTTCTGTGTATCTCATACACAGCCAGCCGGCTTATCTCAGGGTTAACTTCAGATCCTGATACTGTTCTCAGAGGTCTGTTCCTCAAACTAGCATGTTTTTAACATGTAGGTGCTAAACTATGACTGAAGGCAGGTTCTCAATAAATGATACTGAGCTATTTCATTGTTTATTTAAATTTCTGCTCATACTGTCTGTCTAGGAGATAAGGTTTAATCTTCTATTTGTGTTCAATGAGTCCCACCTCACCTTGAGATTATAAATTTCACCCCCGCTTTTTTCACTATTTAGGAAAATAGAAGTAACACATACTTTTTTGAAAACTCAAGCAATGGCACTTGCAAGTAGTGAAAGTAGTAAGTGGTAAAATTTTTCCTTTTTATCATTTTCTCTCTTTTCTTCTTTTTAAAAATTCACTTTCTTGTTGGGCCCTGGTAGAACTAGGAAGTGACAGTACTAGAAAGGCTTAGGGCGTGTAGGGTGGCTCAGAGGTTCCTCCAAATATTGATCTTTGTTTCCTCTAGAATACAGGGAAAGTTGTTGTTCAGTCGCTCAGTCATATCCAACTCTTTGCAACCCCATGGACTGCATATCCCAGGCTTCCCTGTCCTTCACCATCTCCTGGAACTTGCCCAAACTCATGTCCATTGAGTTGGCAATGCCATTCAGCAGTCTTGGGAAAGTTAGGGTGATCTGAAATCAGATCCAGGCACACAGGATCAGGGACCAGCTAATTCCAGTGAAACTGGAGCCCCATTTCTAGATCTACAAAAAAAGCCCATACTTTACATTTAGCCTCATACAGTTCAAGTATTTTCAAATTGGATATTCTATTCATATGTATAGTGTTCTAACACTTGTTTTTTTCCACTTAAAATATGTTGGAACGTCTTTTCATAGATCTGTTTGCATCTTTATTAATAGCTGCAAACTAGTTTATATGATTATATCATATCTTATGATATGATTTTTTGTATGATTATATCTTATTTAAAATATTTCTCCTTTGTCAAATGTAGTTTTCTTCTTCCATTTCTTTAAGATAACAAATGGATCTTTTTTTGGGTATATTGGAGAAGGCAATGGCACCCCACTCCAGGACTCTTGCCTGGAAAATCCCATGGATGGAGGAGCCTAGTAGGCTGAAGTCCATGGGGTCGCTAAGAGTTGGACACGACTGAGCGACTTCACTTTCACTTTCATGCATTGGAGAAGGAAATGGCAACCCACTCCAGTGTTCTTGCCTGGAAAATCCCAGGGACAGGGGAGCCTGGTGGGCTGCCGTCTATGGGGTCGCACAGAGTTGGACACGACTGAAGTGACTTAGCAGTAGCAGCAGCAAGGGTATTTCTATATGATAGGTCATTTTTTGGGGGGTGTGCCTCAAGGCATTTGGAAATTTTAGTTCCCTGACCTGGGATCAAACCCAGGGTCCCTGGCAGTAAGAGTGTGAAGTCTTAACTACTGGATCACCAGGGAATTCCCATGTTAGGTTTTTAGGAATGCAATTTATGGGGAAAAGACTGCATTTAAACTTTTTTATGGATACTGCCAAATTACCCTTCATAAAGTCTGAACAAATGTATGTTCAACCTGAAAATACTTATTCCCCACTCACTCATCCACACTGGATGTTATGAATCTTACTCTTCTGTGATCTGCTTATCTATATTCTCTGCTCACTTTTGTTGTTATATGATTTGCTTTATTTTGTTGCTTATTTTTGTTTTGTGGATATTTGTCATATATGTAATATTTCAGTTTATCTCTCATGTTAATTTTATGTTTTCTTCCCCCCAAAACCCTTGCCCACTAACTTTGCTAAAGTGATCTGGAATTTTTATGACAGGTCATCTTCCTTTTTTGTCTTTTTTACAGTCTTCCCTCCAAAACCTCCCTTAACAGTCGCTTTAATCTTTATAGTGATATTTGAAAAATGTTAAAGACTGGATTGTAAATTCTTATGGTATTCATTCTGACCAAAATTTTTTTTTCTCCACACTGAGTGGCTTGTGGCATCTTATTTTCCTAACCAGGGATTGAACCCTCAGTGAAAGCACTGCATCCTACCCATTAGACCACCAAGGAATTCCTTGGTGACCAAAGTTCTTTGTATCTTGTGTCTTTCTATCTATTCAGTTCTTTCTTATACTTTATCTTAAAAAAAAGTTTTCTTGGTATAATTCATTTATTAAAATCATTTTTATATAGTGTACAATTCAATGGGTTTTGGTATATTTACAATATTGTATAATCATTATACATTGTCTTTTAACTGGAGAGCCTCTTTAAGAAAAACTTTCAGAGAATTATGTCTGAAAATTATTTCTTTTGTCTTCATATATTACACTTCGTCATTCTGGGAGGGTTAGATTTATTAAGTTACATAACCTTTCCCTCATAATTCCATGTGCATTGCTTCATTTAGCATTGCAGATGAGAAATCTTATGCCACATTAGATACGATGTCAGTCTAATAGTCTTTATTTTACAGATTTTATTTTATAACAAAGTTCATAGGATTTTTTTTCTCATCTTTGGATTTGGGAAATGTTAGCAATTAATTTTTTCAAGACTCTTGCCTAGCACTTGGTAGCCCTTGCAATTTGAAGACTTTGAAATTTTCTTCTCTCCTTTCTTTGATTTTAGCTTCTCTAATGTTTTTTCTTTTATTATTTTGATTTTTAGCACTATTCAAATTGTTGTAACCTCTTTCTGCAGTCATATAGAATTCAGTTATAGATTTTTAATTTATTGACTATGCCAAAACCTTTGAATGTGTGGATCACAATAAACTGTGGAAAATTCTGAAAGAGATGGAAATACCAGACCACCTGACCTGCCTCTTGAGAAACCTATATGCAGATCAGGAAGCAACAGTTCAAACTGGACATGGAACAACAGACTGGTTCCAAATAGGAAAAGGAGTCTGTCAAGGCTGTATATTGTCGCCCTGCTTATTTAACTTCTATGCAGAGTACATCATGAGAAATGCTGGACTGGAAGAAGCATAAGGTGGAATCAAGATTGCTGGGAGAAATATCAATAACCTCAGATATGCAGATGATACCACCCTTATGGCAGAAAGTGAAGAAGAACTAAACAGCCTCTTGATGAAAGTGAAAGAGGAGAGTGAAAAATTTGGCTTAAAACGCAACATTCAGAAAACTAAGATCATGGCATCCTGTCCCATCACTTCATTGGAAATAGATGGGGAAACAGTGGAAACAGTGGCTGACTTTATTTTGGGGGGCCCCAAAATCACTGCAGATAGTGATTGCAGCCATGAAGTTAAAAGACGCTTACTCCTTGGAAAGAAAGTTATGACCAACCAGACAGCATATTCAGAGAAGGCGATGGCACCTCACTCTAGTACTTTTGCCTGGAAAATCCCATGGACAGAGGAGCCTGGTAGGCTGCAGTTCATGGGGTCGCTGGAGTCAGACATGACTGAGCGACTTCACTTTCACTTTTCACTTTCATGCATTGGGGAAGGAAATGGCAACCCACTCCAGTGTTCTTGCCTGAAGAATCCCAGGGACAGGAAGCCTGGTTGGCTGCTGTCTATGGGATCGCACAGAGTCGGACACGACTGAAGTGACGCAGCAGACAGCATATTAAAAAACAGAGACATTACTTTGCCAGCAAAGGTCCATCTAGTCAAGGCTGTGGTTTTTCCAGTAGTCATGTATGAATGTGAGAGTTGGACTATAAAGAAAGCCGAGCACCGAAGAATTGATGCTTTTGAACTGTGGTGTTGGAGAAGACTCTGGAGAGTCCTTTGGACTGCATGGAGATCCAACCAGTCCGTCCTAAAGGAAATCAGTCCTGAATGTTCATTGGAAAGATTGATGTTGAAGCTGAAACTCCAGTGCTTTGGCCACCTAATGCGAAGAGCTGACTCATTTGAAAAAACCCTGATGCTGGGAAAGACTGAGGGCAGGAGGAAAAGGGGACGACTGAGGATGAGATGGTTGGATGGTGTTGAAACCAACTCGACAAGCAGGGTTTCCGAAAGCGTGATACAGCGAGAGAATGAGAAACGAGACACAAGAATTCAGAGAAAAACGAGGATCAGGGGACCAACACTGCTCCAAGGTGAAGGTGCCGAAACTGAATCCAAGCCAGCTTTATTATACTTTCATCCGTGAAGGAAAGAATATGCAGGGAATTAAACTATAACTCATGTGGCCTTCAGGGCCAAAGAACAAAATGATCATTAACCATTGAGTAATTAGGAAACAGTAATCAATAACAAATCAGTAACTATGACTAATATTCTTATCTATAGATTTTCCACCAGATACATAAAACATGTGACTCTGAGATGCCCGTTGAGAAACAGTCTGGGGTCGGTTTTCTGACCCCAGGATCATATCTTGTTTTCAAGATTATGAACTAACTGTTCCCTCTGGACTTGTTCCAAGAGTCTCATGCCTTATAGCATCCAGTTTATCAATAATTATAAATTTCTTTTGTGGCCCTTTCTGGGGCCTGCTTTTCTTTTATTCTTCCTGTCTCCTACAGGATGGCATCACCGACTCAATGGACATGAGTTTGGGTGAACTCCAGGAGTTGGTGATGGACAGGAAGGCCTGGTATGCTGTGGTTCATGTGGTCACAAAGAGTCAGACACAACTGAGCGACTGAACTGAACTGAATTTTGTAACAACAAATCTCAGATGCAAAGTAACAATGGCTCAAAAACAAGTAAAAGAGGTTTTTGTGAAGAAAGATGGAAAATGCTAGGATTTAGGCATTTATGACTTAACTGTAGTTCGTTTTAGGAATGTTCTAGGTTTTTGCATTCATGAACTCTAACACTTTTGTTTGCATAACCTTACAAAGGGAGAAACATTGCAATCTTAATGGTATAAATATTAGATTATTAATTCATCGAAAAAAAACCACTTTACTGACATACATTAATTTATTCTTTTTTTTATTAAATTTTATTTTGCTTAACTTTACAATATTGTATTGCTTTTGCCATACATGAAAATAAATCCGCCACAAGTATATATGTGTTCCCCATCCTGAACCCTCCTCCCTCCTCCCTCCCCATACCATCCCTATGGGTCGTCCCAGTGCACCAGCCCCAGGCATCCGTTATCAGGCATCGTACCTGGACTGGCGTCTCGTTTCAGATATGATATTATACATATTTCAATGCTATTCTCCCAAATCATCCCACCCTCTCCCGTTCCCAGAGTCCAAAAGACTGTTCTGTACATCAGTGTCTCTTTTGCTGTCTCGTAAACCGGGTTGTTGTTACCATCTTTCTAAATTCCATATATATGCGTTAGTATACTGTATTTGTGTTTTTCTTTCTGGCTTACTTCACTCTGTTTAATAGGCTCCCAGTTCCATCCACCTCATTAGAACTGATTCAAATGTGTTCTTTTTAATGGCTGAGTAATACTCCATTGTGTATATGTACCACAGCTTTCTTATCCATTCATCTGTGGATGGACATCTAGGTCACTTCCAAGTCCTGGCTATTGTAAACAGTGCTGCTATGAACATTGGGGTACACATGTCTCTTTCAATTCTGGTTTTCTCAGTGTGTATGCCCAGCAGTGGGATTGCTGGATCAATTTATTCTTTAAAACAACACAAGATTGAGTTTATTATCATGATTCTAAGTTGCTCAGATGAGGATGTTGGCCTTAAGTGACTTGCTCATAGGTATTAAGTGACTTGCCCAACATTTCCCAGTAAATTAGAATTAAAGCAGGGACTTAAATGAAAATCCGAAACCATCCATCCCTCTCAGCCCACTTGAAATATTTAAAAATTTAAGAAATTATTCAATTGAATTTAAGGCAACTATGTTACTACTTGAATGGATCTACCCATGATTTATTGATGCCATCATCTTTCAATATTCATGATCTATTCATGTTACACTCTTGCTTAAAATATAGTACAGACTCAGTTATCCACACAGTAAAATCTCAGCCCACAAATAAAAGCAAGGTATAACATAAAGATTTAAAAAAGCTGAAAATTTACAGGCTACAGTGGTTCTTGGAAATGCCTTGAATTAAATGTACATAGGATATGTGTGCTTTCTGTGTGATTGTACTGCTTTCACAAAGAAGTAAGTGACCCCAGTTGGTTAAAAATCGTGTCTGTTATCTATCTTCTCTTAAACTATTCATATGACAAATAAATCATTAGATAAAGAAAACCAATTTAGTTTTACATACAAAAAGGGATTATTTAATGAATTCATATTTCATGGAAGAAATTCAGCCAGAAATTCAATCAGTACTGATCATTTAATATGAGTACCCTTTAAACTCATCATTAGGCCCAGGAAGTGGTCTTATGAGGTTACTAGGTGAGGTCTAGACTTTTTCCATCTCCATTTCATCCATATATAAATGGGGTTATTTTTAGCTGAAATCAGCTTTAAAGCTGATCATCAGTTGCATAAACATTGAAGATGAGAAGACAAGGAAACTTCTGAACACATAGTGCTGCTCTCACGAAGCCAAAAAACCACAGTGGACCTCTGGTGATAGGTCTCGGTCAGACAGAGGGATCTGGAACTGCTCACTGACTCAGAGATGATTAGAATTTGTCTGCTAAACATAGGTATAGACCAGAGTTTTCATAGTCTTGTCGAAAATCTAGGCACTGGCTTAGGTCAGAGTTGTAGGGTTTTTGAAAGACTAACTTTCAAAAAGCAAGATTGTAGCACTGAGGCCTGATGAGTTAGCTTTAGCCAATTTGCATATTTGGAGGAATTGAATCCCCCTGAAGCTCCAAAGAGCTTCACACCCTGGGTGTGAAGGTGTCAGACCTTCACACACAGAATATGTCCTTGATAAACCAGTGATAGAGTCAGTTGTGATCTCCATGCTGAAGGATCTCTAGATCTTGGTGAAGGAAAGTAAGCAGAGTTGTGAAGAGCTGGAGCATAGACTGGAAAATACCATTTCTTAAAGTCCAGGGTCCTTAGCTGCAGGATGGGTCTCATTCTGTAAAAGTAAATGGTGTGAGGAATTGTAAAGAAGGAATTTATTCTGTATGTTTGGATGTTAAGATATCTTCTTCCTAAGCTTTAGAGTAAGAGGACTCTAGAAACTCAAGAGTGTCAACAGAGAAGGCTCCTGGAAGAATCTGAGCACTCATGAGAAGAACCTTAAGACGGAACCCCTGTTCCCAAGGGGGTGCCATGCTATCAGACCTTTCTAAGATAACTGTACTTCCCACTAGTTCTTTAAAAATTTACTTTTTAATTTTCACTGAGTCACAGTGGGATTAACTGGCCATATTTTTAGTGAAAGCAAAGTGGAATTGATGCAACACCAATATAGGGTATGTGAGAAAAGCTGAACCTCAGTTTGACATACAGCAAAGAACACACAGGAGAGAGAATCTTAGGGCACAAGCTTATGCAGTGCTGAGAACTCTCTCCTCACCAGAGGATCCACATAGGAGAGAAACCATGTTTGTGTGCTGCCTGTCACAAAACACTCATTCATGAATGTACGCTGCATGGTCATAAGAGGAGCCACGTGGAAAAGAAAACGTACTGTTGTGTAGATTGTGGGAAATGCTTCAACTGTAAGAAAAACCTCACTGCTCACCAAAGAATCTACTCAGGAAACAAACCATGAGTGTCTTTAGCAGTACTGTGAAATAGAAATATATTCTGAGCCACAAGTGTGAACCACATATATAATTCAAAATTTTCTAGTAGCCACATTAAAAAGTAAAAAGAAACCAGTGATATTAACTTTAATAATCTATTTTGTGTAACTTCATATATCAAAAATATGTATGTAATCAGGATGTAATCAATATAAAAAACTACATATGATATTTTACAGTATTTGTGTGTTTTCTTTTTTTTTTTAAAGTATATTTTATCCCTCTTGTTTATTTATTTTTATCTTTGCTGGGTCTTCTTTGATGTGTGAGCTTTCTCTAGTTGCCACGAGGGAGGGCTACTTTTCTTGCTGGGCTTGGTCTTCCCACTGCACTGGCTTCTCTTATTGTGGCTCCCGGGCTTAGTTGCTCTGTGGCGTATGGGATCTTCCTGGACCAGGGCTCAAACTCATGACTCCCATGTTGGCAAGAGGTTTTTAACCACTGGATCACCAGGCCAGTCCCTAAGTCTTTAGAATACAGCATGTATTTTACACTACAGCACATCCCAGTGCGGATTAGCCATGTTACAAATGCTCAGTAGCCATGTGTGTCCACTGGCTGCTGTATTGGACAGCATGGCCAAACCATTTACCAGTTGTAAAACTTTAAATGCCATAAAAGAGTACACTAAATAACATCTTTGGCCCTAAATGACTTTTATTAAGTCCAGGTCTTGTCCTAGCCCTACAGTAAAGTTAACAGTGATTTCTAGATAGTAATGACATAATACATGTTAAGCACTGAAGAGATTACTTAGCTTACAATAGATGCTCCATAATTATTAACAGTTATGATTTTTAAAATATTTTTTTTTCATTTAGCAAATAATCTGTATTTCTAAGATTTCTTTCTTATTCCCAGGGAGAATTTTATTTAAAGAGATCAGGGTAATTTGTGACAACGTGGATGAACCTGGAGGGCATTGTGCTAAGTAAAATAACCCAGACAGAGGAAGATAAATACCATATGGTAGCACTTATATGTGGAATCTAAAAAAATAAATTGAACAGATAGAAGCAGAGAGTAGAATGGTGGTTGCTAGGGGTGGGTAGGAGAAATGGGGAGATGCTGGTCAAAAGATATAAGTTTCCAGTTGTGATTAAGTTCTGAGGATCTAATGTACAGCATAGTAACTAGTCAACAATGTTGTATTGTGTACTTGAAATTTGCTAAGAGTATTTAGCATTTTATCCAAAAAAATAAAAACTAAAAAGTAACTATGTGAGGTGACATATGTGTTAATTAACTTGATTATGGCAACCATTTAAAAATGCACATGTAAATCATTTTGTATACATTATATTACAGTTGTTTTTGTTTTACCTCATGAAAGCTGAAATAAAATCCTATTTAATAGTTAGAAAACATTAGTAACAGGAAAAAAATTTAAAAAGCAGGCCATTTTTTCTGATTTATTATCTTGCTGCTTCTTACAGAGAATAAGGAGAAAACTTAAATTTCTCTTCCCTGCTCCCATTAGCTTTGTTTTAATGGGGGTTATTTGCTCTGATTGGTCCCCTGGCCCACTTTTTTTTTTTAGTGGCCATTCCATTTCATCTGTCTCGTTATTTTTCATGGTCTGCTAATATTTATAAATGAAGGACTTGATTATTCATTGTGGGTAATTGATGTGGTCACTGCCTGCAATTATGTGGGCTAATGTTTACTTTGCCCTGATTGATTTCCCCCCAAGTATATGTAGTGAGGTGATAGATAGGTTGGTAGTTTGATTCTTTGGCTTCACTTCTCTTTTCATTGTGTTGAATGGGAGCTTGTAGGCCTCTTGGCTATGCTATGGAATAAACTAGGTGTATGTGGATGGCTACTGTTCAGTGTGGGTGGCAAGTATTCAACTATTCAAAAGTGATAGGATTAAGTACCTGAGTAGACTGTTCACTTTATAACATTTGACATGCTATTATATTTCTTTACAGAAATACACATGGCTTGATAAAAGCCATTATGAAACTATTACAAATGCAAGCTGTTAAGGAAGGACACAGTGGGGAGAAGAATATTCAGGATATATATAATATTAGGTAAGCCTTTTCTCCTTTCTATTGAAACTTTTGTTTTTAGCGAATTGTTAAATAAGTTATGAATTAAGACATGCTAATTCATTAAGAATTACTTATATAAGTTCACATAGACTGTGAGTCTTAACCTCTCAGGAAGTTAGTATTTCCAGCAGTTAGGATTGAGATGGTATTGACTGCCGTATGCTGAGTATCATCACTGTGGCTTTCAGCTTGCGTCCTTGGAATTGGAGTCTTTTGTCCAAAGTTCAAGTCATTCATTTTGATCTGGGATATAGAATCATTTTCCCAATACTGTGAAAACTGAAGAGTTCATTGAACAAATGTATTAAAAGCAGGAAGGTAAACTTCCTCACTATAGAAAGTAATAGGACTAGCCAAGGGTTATTAACCCAAGGCAGGGTCAGTAATTAATAGCATTGATTTGCCTTTTTGTTGTTGTTATCTATATAGGGCTTCTCTGGTGGCTCAGAGGGTAAAGAATCTACATGCAATGCAGGAGACCATAGAATGTAACATGGTATATATATATATAGCAATAGCTCCAGTGAAATGCATTGAATTTTATGGGAGAGTTTGGTCAAGGGAAGGCATACTTACTTGTGAAGGTGACCTTAACCATTGCCTTGAAGGTCCTAGAAAACCCAGAAGATGTCCCATAATCGGTGTATATTGTCCTAGAAAATCTGTTCAGTGATGCATCTAGAGTATACCTTTTATAAAGAATGAACGTATGGCACCCTAAACAAGGGCTCTGGTTCTGGGGGAAAATGACTTACATAGGCTGTGGTGATCCAATAGGGAAAGTAGACCATACTTGGAAATTGTCATTGGCTTGAGCATATAAATCCTGCAGTTTCAAGCATTTGACACCACTGCTATCAGAAGCCGTGAGTGCCTCTCCTAATATATAGTGCCTGTTACTTACATACATGTATAGTACTTTCCTTTTGATAATAAATAAAGTGTCTCATATATTACAGTGATCTTTCCTGTTAGTTTAGTGCTACTTACCATCTCCTTTATTTTTATGAGCATATTACTGAGTTTCTTAAGTCGCTTTTTAAAAACAAGGTCAGTTTTGCATTTTATATACTTTTTGTTAACATTTGTTTTTTAAATTATTTGTTTGTCTGCTGCTGCTACTGCTGCTAAGTCGCTTCAGTCATGTCTGACTCTGTGCAACCCCATAGACAGCAGCCCACTAGGCTCCTTTGTCCCTGGGATCTTCCAGGCAAGAACACTGGAGTGGGTTGCCATTTCCTTCTCCAATGCATGAAAGTGAAAAGTGAACGTGAAGTCGCTCAGTCGTGTCCGACTCTTAGTGACCCCATGGACTGCAGCCTATCAGGCTCCTCTGTCCATGGGATTTTCCAGGCAAGAGTACTGGAGTGGGGTGCCATTGCCTTTTCCACTGGATCTTAATTGTGGAACGTGGGATCTTCCTTGCATCATGCGGGATACTTTACTGTGTTGCTTGGACTCTGTATTTGTGGCACTGGGGCTCCGTAGTTGCGTCACTGGATTCTCTAGATGTGGTGTGGGCTTAGTTACCCCGCAGCATGTGGAATCTTGATTCCTCAGTGAGGGATTGAACCCATGTTCCCTGCATTGCAGTGCAGACTCTTAACTACTGAACCACCAGGGAAGTCCCCTTAACATGTTTTTTGAATGTTTTCAAAAATACAGAACAGTTGGAAGAATGTAATACAATGAATTAGTTAATTCATTGTTAACTTAGTAGTTAGCTCATTAATTTTAAGTTGAGGAAGCAAAAGAAAAATTATTTATTTGAAAATACTCTGGAAACTGGGTGTGAAGGGTAAACTTTTCCAAATTGATAAATATGCTTTTCTTTTAAAAATATACATTACTTTAACCAGGATTGAACCTAAGGAGTAAACGAGCAGGACTTAATGTTTCTAGATGGGTCATACAAGCATTTGTGTTCACACTCATGGGGCAGAGTTCCAGGATAGGAAATAATTCCACTTCATTGTTATTCAGGAGGAGTTATTTACTTATTTTAAAATAGGAAAGCTACTGGAGTTTTAAAATTTTTATTGAACAGTTTTATTGAAATATAATTCACATACTGTACTGTACAACTGTTTAAAGTATACAATTCAATGATTTTTAGTATATTCATGCAGTCATACAATCATTGCCATAATCAATTTTAGGACATTTTCATCATTTCCTCAAATTCCTCACCCGTTAACCATAGCTCTATCAACCTAGAGCTACCCAATTAAGTATTTTTAATTTCATTGGTTCTCAACACTGGCTATTCATGAGAACCACCTTTTGCTGTTGTTGTGCAGTCACTAAGTCTGGGTCCTGCTGCTGCTAAGTTGCTTCAGTCGTGTCCGACTCTGTGCGACCCCATAGACGGAAGCCCACCAGGCTCCCCTGTCCCTGGGATTCTCCAGGCAAGAACACTGGAGTGGGTTGCCATTGCCTTCTCCAATGCATGAAAGTGAAAAGTGAAAGTGAAGTCGCTCAGTCGTGGAAGGCAATGGCACCCCACCCCAGTACTTTGGCCTGGAGAATCCCATGGACTGAGGAGCCTGGTAGGCTCCAGTCCACGGGGTCGCTAGGAGTCGGACACGACTAAGTCTGGGTAGGTATGCCTAAAAACAGATGAACATAGGAACAATGAAATACCCTAGACCAACTGAATCAGATTCAGAAAACTCCCAGGTGATTCTGATCAACAGTGAGCACAAGATGGTGTGTTGGCAGCTCTCTGCCATGCATTTTCATCACCTGAGACCTTGTTGAATGGCAGATTCTCTTTCCTTAGACCTAACATGGGCTCAGTATTCTGGTCTAACAAGCTCCCAGGTGGTGCTGATACTGCTGTTTCCCTACCATACTTGAAGTAGCAGAGCTTTGAGCAGCATTAGCAGTTCCTGGGAGCTTGTTGGGAATGTGGAATCTCAGACTCTGTCTCAGACTACCTGAATCAGAGCTTGCATTCTGGTGAGATTTTCCAGGTGGATCATAGCCATCTTAGTTTTTTTGATGATGATTTAAGGACATTTTTAGTCACGCAGAATAATTAGATTTTCACACTGATTGTGCTCCCTGTGAGTGAGTGCTAACATTTGTTACCTGTAATGTTTCACCTGCTTTCTATTTATAGTTTATTTTCTCCAATAGTTGGCTCTTTTAGCCGTAGGCTTGTTCTTAGAAGACAGTAGATGCAAGGTGTGGATCGGGAGCCTCGTTTGAAGAACTGAAATCATACTGGATATATAAGGATTGTGTGTAAAGTGGTGGCACATTAAGAGGTCCAGAATCAATCACTTGAGTTGGCATAATCCAGTAATGTTTATGGAGGGCCCTCATGTGAATGGCTGTTTGGCACTATAAATCAGTAGAGTGTAATTGAGTGTGTAAGAGCCTGAGGTTCCTCCACGGGGGACTGTGGATGGCAGAAACACAGGAGAGGTGAGCCTGAAGAGCAGATTTCCCTCAGGAGAGCTATGATTACCTGAGTCAATCATAAAATTGTCATGCTGTTTTAGAATCTTGTATGCCACGTGTGGGTGAGCAATATCGTCCAGCCTTGGAGAGGAAACTGATGAGCTGTGTGTGAAAACATAAAAAGGATATGAGGAGCTTACAACTCCACTGAAAGACTTTCCTTGGTTATGTTGTAGGGTTGATCTAAAATGGAAGTAGTATGGTAAGTAATTGTAAGCTTTCTAGGCATGAAACTCAACTATAATTTTATGGTATTAAAGACTCTGCTAGTATACTGTTGGATTTTCTTTTTGTCCTAATAGCTGATTAACTTGCAGTATAGTAAAACAGAATATTGGTCATCTTATTTTTTATTAAAGCTTAAAAAATTGAGCAAATATTAGTCTGTATTACTGTTTCATGTGTACAACCTTATATTTTGACCTCCATATACGCTACAGCATGCTTACCACCAAATGTTTAGTTTCCATCTGTAACCATAAAGTTGACCTTATTTACCCATTTTTCCTTCCCCCTACTCCTCTTCCCCTCTGGTAATCACTTAATCTGTTCTCTCTATGTGTTTATTTTTGCTTGGTTTGTTTGTTTATTTTTAATATTCCAAATGTGAGTGAAATCACGTGGTATTTGTCTTTCTCTGTCGGACTTATTTCACTTAGCATATTACCCTCAGTGTCCATCCACGTGTTGTAAATGGCAGGATTTTATCTTTTTTATGGCTCAGTAGTATTCCATTGTGCATATATACCACATCTTCTTTGTCCATACATCCATCAATGACACTTAGGGTGTTTCTATATCTTGGATATTGTAAATAATGCTGCAATAAACATTTGGGTGTAGAAGTAATGAAACACAAACCTTCGGGTGTTTGGTATTTCTCCTGGGCCAGTTCAGTTCAGTAACTCAGTCATGTCCAGCTCTTTGCGACCCCATGAACTGCAGCACTTCAGGCTTCCCTGTCTTCTCCAACATCACAGTTCAAAAGCATCAATTCTTCAGTGCTCAGCTTTCTTTATAGTCCAACTGTCACATCCATACATGACTACTGAAAAAACCATCCATACATGACTACTGGAAAAATCATAGCTTTGTTGGCAATGTCTCTGCTTTTTAATATGCTGTCTAGGTTTGTCATAGCTTTTCTTCCAAGGAGTAAGCATCTTTTAATTTCATGGCTGAAGTGATTTTCAGTTCAGTTCAGTTCAGTTGCTAAGTCGTGTCCAACTCTTTGCAACCCCATGAATTGCAGCATGCCAGGCCTCCTTGTCCATCACCAACTCCCGGAGTTTACCCAAACTCATGTCCATCGAGTCAGTAATGCCATCCAGCCATCTCATCCTCTGTCGTCCCCTTCTCCTCCTGTCCCCAATCCCTCCCAGCATCAGGGTCTTTTCCAATGAGTCAACTCTTTGCATGAGGTGGCCAAAGTATTGGAGTTTCAGCTTCAGCATCAGTCCTTCCTATGAACACCCAGGACTGATCTCTTTTAGAATGGACTGGTTGGATCTCCTTGCAGTCCAAGGGACTCTCAAGAGTCTTCTCCAACACCACAGTTCAAAAGCATCAATTCTTAGGCACTCAACTTCCTTCACAGTCCAACTCTCACATCCATACATGACCAATGGAAAAACCATAGCCTGATTTTCAGATCAGATCAGATCAGATCAGTCGCTCAGTTGTGTCCGACTCTTTGCGACCCCATGAATTGAAGCACACCCGGCCTCCCTGTCCATCACCAACTCCCGGAGTTCACTGAGACTCACATCCATTGAGTCAGTGATGCCATCCAGCCATCTCATCCTCTGTCGTCCCCTTCTCCTCTTGCCCCCAATCCCTCCCAGCATCAGAGTCTTCAGTGAGTCAACTCTTCACATGAGGTGGCCAAAGTACTGGAGTTTCAGCTTTAGCATCATTTCTTCCAAAGAAATCCCAGGGCTGATCTCCTTTAGAATGGACTGGTTGGATCTCCTTGCAGTCCAAGGGACTCTCAAGAGTCTTCTCCAACACCACAGTTCAAAAGCATCAATTCTTCGGCGCTCAGCCTTTTTCACAGACCAGCTCTCACATCCATACATGACCACAGGAAAGACCATAGCCTTGACTAGATGAACCTTTGTTGGCAAAGTAATGTCTCTGCTTTTGAATATGTGATCTAGGTTGGTCATAACTTTTCTTCCAAGGAGTAAGCGTCTTTTAATTTCATGGCTGCAGTCACCATCTGCAGTGATTTTGGAGCCCAGAAAAATAAAGTCTGACACTGTTTCCACTGTTTCCCCATCTATTTCCCATGAAGTGATGGGACCAGTTGCCATGATCTTCGTTTTCTGAATGTTGAGCTTTAAGCTTGTGATACACACAGTCAAAAGCTTTAGCGTAGTCAGTGAAGCAGCAGTAGATATTTTTCTGAAACTCTCTTGCTTTTTCTATGATTCAACAGATGTTGTCAATTTGGTCTCTGGTTCCTCTGCCTTTTCTATATCCAGCTTGAACATCTGGAAGTTCTCAGTTCATGTACTGTTGAAACCTCACTTGGAGACTTTTGAGCATTACCTTGGTAGCATGTGAGATGAGCGCAATTGTACAGTAGTTTGAACATTCTTTGACAGTGCCTTTGGGATTGGAATGAAAATTGACCTTTTCCAGTCCTGTGGCCACTGCTGAGTTTTCCAAATTAGCTGGCATATTAAGTGTAGCACTTTCACAGCATCATCTTTTAGGATTTGAAATAGCGCAGCTGGAATTCCTCACCTCCATAAGCTTTTTTTGTAGTGGTGCTTCCTAAGGCCCACTTGACTTCACATTTCAGAATATCTGGCTCTAGGTGAATGATCACACCATTATGGTTATCTGCATCATTAAGATCTTTTTTGTATAGTTCTGTGTGTATTCTTGCCCCCTCTTCTTAATATCTTCTGCTTCTGTTAGGGCCATACCATTTCTGTCCTTTATTGAGCCCATCTTTGCATGAAATATTCCCTTGGTATCTCTAATTTTCTTGAGGAGATCTCTAGTCTTTCCTAGTCTATTGTTTTCCTCTATTTCTTTGCATTGATCACTGAGGAAGGCTTTCTTATCTCTCCTTGCTATTCTTTGGAACTCTGCATTCAGATGGGTCTATCTTTCCTTTTCTCCTATGCCTTTTGCTTCTCTTCTTTTCTCAGCTATTTGTAAGGCCTCCTCAGACAACCATTTTGCCTTTTTGCATTTCTTTTACTTGGGGTTGGTTTTGATCACCACCTCCTGTACTATGTAACAAACCTCCATCTGTAGTTCTTCAGGCACTCTATCAGCTCTAATCCCTTGAATCCTCAGCACCATTCTACAAACCAGTGATGGTTTTCAGTGTTTTAGTGTGGAAGGAGTTCAGCATTTTCATGTATATGTCTGGAGCATACACTTTAAGAAGAAATTTGGGTACACAGATGATCTATTTACCCACCATGCTTTGAGATACATCAGATTAGAGTGTGTATAGCCAGTAAAGTTCATTTTGCTTAACTGAACCCTTCTATAGTCTTGTGACTTAAACAAGATTAAAGGATGATATTTAAATGGAGTTTCAATTCCCAGGGCCTTTTAGAATTGGGATAAATTAGAAGAGCAATAGAGCACAATTGGCTACTGTGATTAAACAAAGAGAATATGCAAGTTTTACTCTAGGCACAGGAGTCTCAATTCTGGTTGCACTGTTAGATTTCTCTGAGGAACTTTTAACTGTAGTGCCTGGGCTCTCCCGAGAATGAGTAGGGGTCAGCCTCAAGCACTGGTAATTTTCAAAGCTTCCTGGATTGTTACTAGTGTGGTAGTTGAATTGAGAACTGCTGGCCAGTTGTTGCAGTGAGGCATAGGGCTTTGTTGTCGCCAGACCTTCAGATCCTTCAATATTAATAACATTTTATATGAAATATTCTGACTAATAAATGTTGGAAAACAATTCTAATTTTTTAAAATAGAGTCGGCAGACCAAACACATCTGCTCACAAGATGCAATCCAAGGGCAACCGTTTGTGACCTCTGATTTAGACATTTAACTGTTTTCAAAAACTTTAACCTTCCCCCCTCCTTTTTTTAATCTGTCAACAATTTTTAGTTTAATCACTTAAAAAAAAAACATGAAAGATGACCACTAAGATATCCTCTATTTCAGGCTTATTTTTCCCCCCTCCCATTTTTTTGTTTGGTCTAAATTTTCTTCTTGTTAACTTGAACTCCACTTTGTTATAAACACTTATTTTTAAGTTATTTCACTCCAGTACTCTTGCCTGGAAAATCCCATGGACGGAGGAGCCTGGTAGGCTGCAGTCTATGGAGTTGCTAAGAGTCAGGCACGAATGAGCAACTTCACTTTCACTTTTCACTTTCATGCATTGGAGAAGGAAATGGCAACCCACTCTAGTGTTCTTGCCTGGAGAATCCCAGGGACAGAGGAGCCTAGTGGGCTGCTGTCTATGGGGTCGCACAGAGTCGGACCCGACTGAAGCGACTTAGCAGCAGCAGCAGTGCTCTATACCATTGACCATATAGGAAGTGCAGCAGAGAACCAGCGTTTGCCTGATATTTTGATTATAAGAAAGAATGGCTAAATTTTGTTGTTGTTATTGTTTAGTCACTAAGTTACGTCTGATTCTTTTGCGAATCCATGGACTGTAGCTCACCAGGCTCCTCTGTCCACAAGATTGCCTAGGCGAGAACAGTGGAGTGGGTTGCAATTTCCTCCTCCAGGGGATCCTTCCCACCCAGGGATTGAACCTGTGCATTGGCAGGTGAGTTTTTACCACTGAGCCACCAAGGAAGCCCAAACTAAAATTTTAAGATTCATTAATTATGAGAGGCTCATTTTTCTTTGTAATATGCCATTTTTTTCTCTTAAAATTTTATCATGTACTCTTGCTTTTAATTTTTCCTCTGTGTATTCATATTATGGCAGTCTTTTTAAGATCTCTCTTCCCTCAGCTGAAGTGAGGAAATAGCTGTGAATTCATGAGCGGTAACTGCTTGTTCCAGAATTTGTGCGTTACTCTGATGTGCCAGACAGTGGCTGACATGCACAAATATCACATGTTAGAATCTTGTTTATGGAAAGAGTTGGTCTGATCAACATCAAGCTGTACTTTCTGAAATAAGGGAATATTAAATGTTTTGGGTAGATGGTATGCTCTGACATGGGTTATTAGGCCAATAGTAATGGATGATTATACTCTGAGTAGATGAAAGTTATTTACTCTCTCAGTACTTGCATATCTGTTTGTGTAGTGTTATGAGTTTATTTAGATGTAGAGTTAATTTTGAGATGTGTGTCCTGAAGTTTGAAGTACCTTATGGTTCATACCTTTTTTCCCCCTGAAAAGTGAAAGTCACTTCTTAGCATTAAACTCTTTTTGTATTGTCTCTTCTCTCCATTTTGGTGGGTGAAATGGAATTGGCTGTGCGAAGAATGCAGAGCATCTCAGATCTAGGGAAAAGCATGTGCTTAGCTGCTGCTTTGGGAGGGCCTGGTGCCCTAGAGGAACTAACATGAGGCAGGGTGCCTGGAGCTTAGTGTTTAAGGGAGGAAGAGGCCGAGACAGAGGCTCAAGAGAGTTAGACATGGCCTAGAAGATGCAAGCCGTGGTAGAGACTTTGGGTTTTCTTTAAAGAGTAATAGGAAGTCATTGAAGGTTTTATTTTTTAAACTTATTTTGAAAGAATTTTGAAGTTCCAGAAAAGGTACAAGAATAGTACAGAAAATTTCCATCTGGCATTTATCCCAATTCACTGATTTTCCACATTCTCATTATCCTTCTTTCTATAGAATTAAAGACTATTGGAGAGTAGATTGTACATATTCAGTAGGGTATGTTTTCTAGGAACGAGGATATTCTCTAAATAACCAGAGTACAGTTATCAAATCAAGAAAATATGATGTTCATTTAACACTTTTACCTATAATCCATATCCTAGTTTTGCCATTTGGCTTAATAACGTCCTTTCATACCTCTTTCCTTTTTATTTTTAGCGTACGGACTCCAGTTTAGGATCATATGTTGCCTTTACCTGTCATATGTTTTTAGTCTTTTAAAACTTGAAATTATCTCATCCTTTATCTTTTATGACATTGACATTTCCAAATACTGTGAAAGTTTGCTGTGCCTTTCTCAGGACATCTCGTCGGGAGACTCTGATGTCCATCTTGCCTTTCATTGGTGATTTTAATTTTCATTACCCTATCAAGGTAATATCTGGTTTCTCTACTGTGTAGTTATCATCTTCGTCTTGTAACTAATAAGCAGTCTGTGGAGAAGATGCTATGAGATCATGAATATATCGTGTTCCTCATTAAACTCACAGCTCCCCCCTCCCTATTAATTTTCACTGAGATAATTTCAAAATGGTAATTTCCCAACTCTACCACTCCTTTCAGATTTACTAATGGCAGTGGAGATACAGATAAGCTTTAGATGTGGACATCTATATGACTTGATTCTTACTGTCAAACCACATGTTTTGCTTCTGTTTTCATTTCTTCTTTTCCCTCATCTTTCCCACCCAGGGGAGTCTTTGTTCACAGTTCATGGTTCCAGTCACCTGGGGTTTACACTTGGTGTTTAAAAATCAGACCTAAAGAATAATTTGTACATATACTATCTTCCAGTTAGCAGTTGCCACCAGGAAATATTTTATAAGTTCTGCTAAGTGCACATGCTTAATTTAAAAATTGGTATGGTAATTTGGTGGTAAGTGTCTTTAAGAGCACAAGATATTTTGATTTTTGCCTTATTAGCCTATTTATCTTATCTTTAGTTTCTTTTCTTTCCCAATCAAGGATGTACTTTAATAATAGATGTTTTGAACCCTGTGTGTCTGTGTTTCCCCTAGCCACCAACTAGTACCTAAAATAGTTCTAGCCTTCTGACATTGGCAGACATCTTTGTGTTAAAACCCTGCCTCTCAAAATAGGAGTCGTGGGAAAGGTTCACTATGAGGGCAGAACCATTGTAATATGAAATCTCTTTTCAAAGAAATCTTATCTTCTCCCTATCTGCCTTATAGACCCAAAGAAAAAAGGAAATTAATAAAAAATGTCAAAATTAAATTTTTTTTTGTTCCAAGTCTTCTTTTTCTGCCGTGGATGAAATGCATTTGTCTTAAGACTCTATAGGATAGATAAAGATTCACTATTATCATTTAATTTTTCTTTTTTTATAGTAATATTTATTGTGGAATCAATTTTTATTCATTTTTATCTTAAAATCTGCAGAGCTTTTTTTTTTTTTCTCTTTTTTTAACCCTACTTTGGCTTCTAACCAACATTTTCAAATCAAAATTCAGAGCAGGTAGAGAAATGCTTTTAAAATGCATATTTGATGTAGTAAGTGCTATACTATGCTTCTGAAAGCGCCAGGGTCACAGCTGTATAAATGAAAATGCATGGTGACTGCAGGCATTGTTTCCTCACACAGAAACGGCAATCCGTGTCTATCGCTGAATTTATGATATAAATCAAATCATAGCTTTCCTACATTTAGAGATGTAGCAGAAAGGTTGAGGTGACCTAAAGGTTACAAATAACTTTTGCTTTTTGATTTGCCTACCACAAGACTATTTTTTTTTAACTCCTTCTTTTCTATTAAGATTGATGCATTTATACTTGGAAAGGTGAATCTAGTTACATACCTTATTTTATGGTTGTCTCTGTGCTAGTCTAGTAGAACCACGGATTTTTCATTTATTCCTTCCCGCACTCCAGTCTGTTAAGATGCATGCACTGCTCTGTGCTGTTGACAATGTTATTAAAGGGTAGGGAGCCCTGAAGTGTTAGGTAGGAACTCTGCCTGCTTCTTCTGTGCTTTTTTTTCTCTCTGAATGTTATTAACTTTGAAACAGTGTACTTAGAGGGGTTGTGATGTTGGTTTTTCATGATCCATTCAGAGAGTTTAAAAAGGTGCTTTGGGAAAAGTGTGTGTTTGTTACATTTATTTAAAATGTGCATTAGGCACTGAAAGGGAAGCATAAGAGTAAGAAGATAGAGACCCAGCTTTCAAGCTGCTTATGCTCTAGGTTAAGAATCAAATTTATCTGCATGATAATCATAATAGAACCACATTTACAAAGTATTCTTTGTGTTAGGTACTGTGTTGAATGCTTTACTTAAAATGGCAGTTAAAACATTTACGAATTATGAAATGGGCAAGTGCCAAAGAACATACAACAAATTGGCTCATCTGTGGCAGGAAAACAACAGAAATATTAAAAATCACAGAGTGAAGGAGAAATTAGAGGCACCAGAGGCCAATGAAGGGTCCTGTTGCCTGTTTTGTATTGACTTCAATCTTTACAAACAATGTTATTCTATTTTAAGAAGAAAGCAGAGCCTATTGGATGTATGTCTTAAAAGTTAGGAAATCCTGATTTGAAATTTTCTGTGGGCTTATTCTGGATACGGTACTTCATTTCTCTCTGAAATGAAAAATATAGGGTGATTTATTTATTTGAGATAAAAATAGGAGACCACTGTTTTGAGGCCTTAGGTTTTATTAGATGTTGACCTTAGAGCTGTTTAAACTTGGCATAGAATTATTAACAGTTGAGAACCATCTTTATTGCTTTTTGCCTTTACAGGCTTTGGTTCCACCTCTGATCTTGAGCAGTTCAAAGGTTAGAGCTTTAATGGGTGACTTGGGTTATAGAACTTTAGCCCTGGAAGGTACTTAGTCTGGTTTCCTCATTTTACAGCTGAAGAAACTCTTGCCCAAGCAAGAGAGGTTAATTCTCTTGCTTGAGATCACACAGTGTGTTGCAGAGACAGAAGGTGAATTTGGAATGCTTGATTCTCTCCTTTAATTCAGTGTGTTCCCTCCACTATTTCACATCACTTCTCCATTTCTAGTTTTGTTTCTGAGATGTGGATGTGGCAGCATAACAGTAAATGATTCAGATGATGCTATGTAGGCACTGCTTATGTAAATAATGACTTCAGTGCCCCACATTTGTGTTTGCTTTTCAAGTTGTATAGAGCTTATTGTCTGCCAGTGTTAGCTTTACAAGTGATCAGGTTGATTGTATGTTCAACCTATCTATCATTTTGAATAAAGTGTTGTAGTCAACTTACTCTTTATGACTTGACTACTAGTTTGGGGGATAATTGACACTTTAAGGCATAACCCAGGTTTTGTTTTGATGTTCTTTTGTATCATATTTTTTTATTCCTCAACAGTGCTTCTAATGACAAGTAAAGTTTGAATTGTAGATTTACCTTGACCTTTCTCAGAGGTACTTGGAAGAAATGGAACGGCTAATAAGCAGTGAGAAGAAAGGAAAGAAAAATCTTGAATAATCTATAAATTTAAGAATCAATCCTTGACTATATGAAGAGTGAACTATACTTAGCCTTAGGACATTTTAAATATGCTAATTATAGTATTTTAAATAGGAAATTGACACTATTTTCTATCATACCCAGATCAGCATGCATAATATTTAATACTGTTTGTTTATTTTGGAACATGCTTCTGTTTTTTGCAAGGAATAATTGTACATTTGCTTTCCATTTTAAGTCTTTTATTTTCTACTGTACCATTACCTTTGTGTACCTAATGTTTTTATTGGATGACTATATTTCCATGCTGCTAAGTTGCTTCAGTTGTGTCCAACTCTGTGCGACCGTATAGACGGCAGCCCTCCAGGCTCCGCCGTCCCTGGGATTCTCTAGGCAAGAACACTGGAGTGGGTTGCCGTTTCCTCCTCCAATGCAAGAAAGTGAAAAGTGAAAGTGAAGTTGCTCAGTCGTGTCCGACTCTTAAGTGACCCCATGGACTGCAGCCCACCAGGCTCCTCCATCCATGGGATTTTCCAAGCAAGAGTACTGGAGTGGGGTGCCATTACCTTCTCCACAAGTTTTCCATAAGAAGCTTCAAATTTTGGACATGATGATTGCTTTTGGCTCAGTAAAGAAGGATAATGGTGGAATCATTGTCTTTTTGAATAGCTCAGGGCTAGTACCATGTTTGAGTTAGTTTTGTACTCTGCACAGTGCTTGCCATTTTATCTAGTTCAGTGGTTCTTAACCAGGGGCAATTGTGGAGCCAGGGGACATTTGGTAATGTCTAGAGACATTTTTGATTGTCATATAACTAGACTGAATGCTATTAGCATCTAGTGGGTAGAGGCCAGGAATGCTGCTGAATATCCCATGGTATATTGAGCAACCCCTATGCCAAAGAATTATCTAACTCCAAATGTTAGTAGAGCCAGACTGAGGAAACTTTATATATGGCAACTGCACAATAAAGTAGATTGAATTAAAAACTATGTCCATTCTATAAACCATAAAACTTTATATATTATTTTATAGGTGCATTCACATGTCATTGTAGTGATTCACAAGGGAAAACTTAGCTCTTTTCTTCATTATATTAAATGTGTTAAAGCAAAATTTTGGCAATTATAATTGATTTGAGCTTAGTTGTACCAAGTTGAAATAGTATAATGGTAATCAATGTTAATCAGCAGCAGTATTCAGAGTTCTTAATTTGGACTTCCTTTCTCTGTCAAGGTTTTTAATTTCTTGGAATCAATATTGTATATTATTCCTACAAATTTTCACTTGGATCTGACATAATTAATTCTCTGGAAAAATTAATTTTTCAGATGTCTAAGTCAGTAATTCAGCTTCCATGGTGGCTCAGTGGTACAGAATCCGTCTGCCAATGCAAGAGACAAAGGGTTTGATCCCTGTACCGGGAGGATCCCCTGGAGGAGGAAATGGCAACTCACTCCAGTATTCTTGCCTGGGAAATCTCATGGACCAAGGAGCCTGGCAAACTACAGTCCATGGGGTTGCAAAAGAGTTAGACACAACTTAGTGACTAAACAGTAATTAATTTGGATAATCCCTATTCTATATTCTACATAATTTCATGTTTAGAGTTTAAGTCTGAGATATTGAATAGAATTTGCTGAACCCAAAAGCTAGCAGAATGAGCCTCCAATAAAGTTAGTCATACAACAAAGTTACAGTGGGTCCCACAATTCCAGTAAAGTAGAAGCTATTAATAAAGTATGATAGAGTTGTTTGCTAATATATGCATCATTTCTAATCTAATTTAAATTATTATCTTTTACTTCTGTTGATATGATTTAATTTGGACAAAACTGTTTTTAAAATAAGATACATTCCTTATAGTTTTTAAAAAAGAGATTAAAAAAATTTTTAGAAGCCTTTTTATTTTTTGGGGTATAGTCAGTTAACAAAGTTGTAATAATTTCAGGTGAACATCAAAAGGACTCAGCCATACCTATGTATCCATTTTACCCCTAACTCCCCTCCCATCCAGGTTGCCACATAACACTGAACAGGGTTCCATGTCCTGTACCCACATACTAGTTATCCATTTTAAATGCAGGAGTGTGTACATGTCCATCCCAAACTCCCTGACTATCCCTTCCCCACTTCCTTCCACCCAGCAGCTGTAAGTTTTTGTCTAAGTCTGTGAGTCTCTGTAAAGGAGGTAGATTCTTAACCGCTTTTTGGAGGAGGAAACGTGAGAAGTGGGAAGAGGTAGGAGGTGACATAGGGAAGAGTATTGAAAAGCATTTAAGTGTTTTATGATCACACAGAAACCACGTAGTATCTTCTTGGATTTTCTTCTTAAATAGTCATAAATGCCACCATTAGCTGGAGGACTAGTGGGTGGTCATATCTGATGCTCCTCATTTCAGTATGGTGCTTGTCAGAAGGAAAACCCATAGCTAAAATTAATTACAGTTGCTCTTCTTTCCTTTTCATTCATGTTTGCTTGAACATGACCTACTGAATTTGTAATCTAACAAGTTCAGATGATGTGACATACCTGAGAGTATTTTAGGATTTGTAGCATTTATTTTCTTAATATCTGTAACAACTAGGGTAGAAGCAGATTCTAGATAGGATTAACTGCCAAGGAGTTTGGAGTTTGGAAATGTGATTTTGATAGGATTTTTAAGTTTTGGCATAAAGAGTTGCTTGGAGCAGTCCTTTAGCAATGGCAGTAATCTGATCACTCAGAAATAGCCTGTGCTTTAACAAAGAGGAGCTTGCCAGCATTTGAAGTTAGTGGCTGATAGATTAGTTGAGGTTGAGGAGAGAATAGAGAGATGGTGTTATAATACCCAGAAACTGTGTAGTAGTGTCAGAGAGGTGTTTAACATGAGTGTTTCAGTGTGACATATCTGCCATAATTTTCTGTTTAAGAGAGAGAGAGAGAGAGAAAAAAAAAAATCAGAAAACTTCCCAACTACAAACCTCCCTCTTATGTGGTTTTTAACTTGTACCAATTTTCAACTCTGGCAACAAATCAGAATTGCTAGAAGAATTTTTTAAAATTACTAATGCATGGGCTCCACTCCTAGCAACCCCAGTATAATTGAAGCCTGGGCACTCATATTTTAAAAAGAGCTCCACAGATGAATCTAGCTCACAACCGGGCTGAGTAGCACTGCTTTATAGCGGTGCATCAGAATTGTCTGGAGAGCTATTTATTAGGTCTGGCTGAGGCCTGAGAATTTATTTTCATTTCTAACAAGTTCCCAGGTGATGCTGATGTTGCTGGGAAGGTGATCACGTTTGAGAACCACCAAGAAGGCAGTTTTAAAAAATCATTTGAGTGTGACTGATGGTCTGATCTTTTTCTTTCTTTTTTTTTTTTTTAAACATTGCTAGTGCTGTATTATTGAATTAAAATTATGTATATAATTCTTTTTATGTAAAAAAGATAGATACATCTATATGGTGTGAATTTTTTTCAAATAGCATTTTAAATTTTTTTAAAAATTTGAGAAAATAGACACATGTATATATATATATATATATATATATATATATACACATAACTGAATCATTTTCTGTATACCTGAAACTACCAAAATATTCTTAATAAACTATTCTGCAATGTAAGATAAAAAGTTAAAAACAATAAAAAAAAAGAATGAAATAATACCATTTGCAGCAACACTGATCAACCTAGAGATTATTATATAAATGAAGTCAGAAAGACAAATATTATATGATATCACTTATATGTGAAATCTAAAAAATAGTACAAATGAACTTATTTTCAAAACAAAAATATTCTTACAGACATAGAAAACAAACTATGGTTGACAAACAGGGAAGGATAAGGGAGGGATAAATTGGGAGTATGGGATTTATAGATGCATATTACTATATATAAAATAGATAATAGGATTTACTGAATAGCACGGGGAACTATGTTCAATATCTTATAATAACCTATAGTGGAAAGAATAAAAAAAGAATTTGTATATATGTATCTAGGTATAACTGAATCATTTTTTGCATACCTGAAACTAACACAATATTGTAAATCAGCTATACTTCATTAAAAAAATAAGTAGCATTTTTAATTGGAGAAGGCAATGGCATGAACGGAGGAACCTGGTAGGCTGCAGTCCATGGGGTCGCAAAGAGTTGGACACGACTGAGCGGCTTCACTTTCACTTTTCACTTTCATGCATTGGAGAAGGAAATGGCAACCCACTCCAGTGTTCTTGCCTGAAGAATCCCAGGGATGGGGGAGCCTGATGGGCTGCTGTCTATGGGGTCGCACAGAGTTGGACACGACTGAAGCAACTTAGCAGCAGCAGCAGCATTTTTAATTAAAAATTTTTTTCTTGGAGGAAAAAGCCACATCACTAATAACTGAAAATTCTTTGTGTAGTACTTCATAGTTTAAAGAGCTAGTGAATTTACAATTTCCCATAGACTTTTTTGTACTACTTTAGAATAATTTGTTTGTCTTTTTTCCTTTTCTTTTTTTAACCCCATTATTTGAGAATCCTTCACATTTCAGATCTTTTATATAGTCTTTTTGGTATCTTTATTGAAGGAGCCCAGATAATAAGATTTGTCCTTGTTGAACAGAAATTTTCAGAATTTATAATTTGCAGAGCTTGTTATTTGAGATGGGAGAAATATTTTCTTTGTCCTTACCTAAAGTATATTGGGGGAACGCAGAGCTATTTATTGAGAAGAATGGGGGTAAATGGGAACAGAGACAGAGCTGTTGTTTAATTGCTTATTTGTGTCGGACTCCTTGCGACCCCATGTACTGTAGCCTGCCAGACTTCTCTGTCCATGGAACTTTCCAGGCAAGAATACTGGAGTGGGTTGCCATCCCCTTTACCAGGGGATCTTCCTGACCCAGGGATCAAGCCCACATTAAGCCCACGCTTTACAGGTGTATTCTTTACCGCTGAGCCACCAGTGAAGCCCCACAGAGACAGAGAGATGGTGCTTATAGGTTGGGACAGTGTTAGAGGAGATGGAATCTTTCAGGTCTGGAAAGAGATTCATCAGCAGGAAGAGGAGATTTCCAAGAATGAGGAAATCAAGGGAGTGGATGATGAGAGAGCTACTGGATTGAGGAGCTTGGCCAAAGTCATAGAGCTATTAGATAACAGAGACTGCTGTCAAAGTTGGATCTCTAAGACTCAGGTTCTTTTTTCTGGAAAACAGATAAAAAAAAAATAGTTCTAATGAGCCAACTCTGCAACAAATGCAGCAAATGAGGATTCTGTGACAATTATGAATCCTGGAAAAAAAGTTTCTAGATGTCAATGGCTTTTTCTCTTGTTATATTTGGATATTAAAAATGTGTATCCTGAAATGACAGTTTCCAGTGTGACTTTGTGTGTTTTTCAGAAACCATCCTCAGCCTTTGATCACTGTTCTTGAGCACAGACCTGATTGCTGGCCAGTTATTTTGCAGCAGCTGACAGCTTTTTTCCAGCAATGCCTTGAAAGGTAATATAAAATAAATTAGGGAGATGGAATAGTATATGCTAATTTTAGAGTTTTTCTTTTAAGCTGCTTTGATTGTAATGTTTTCTCCTGCAGAAATGTCTTAGAGCAGAATATAGTTTTCTGTTTTCTTTTTAAGAGAAAAAAAAACCCTACCTGTTTTATTGATTGTTGAAATATTGACCATGACAATAGCTACTGTTAAATAAGCTAAGCATTGCATAGTTGGGAAGGTTGATTGGAAATATTCAGCAAGCTACTACATAGTACATATGGATGACAGGTTTTCCTGCTGGAAATTGATTAGTGAGTTAATCTCTCCATTAGAAACCAGTGCCAGTTGGGATTAAACAGTATTGCCAACTGGGACCAGATGACCACCATATGTGCAGTTAGTTTAGCTTCACCAAGGCCTTCTGCCTTCTTATGGTCCTCAAAGCTTTCTCCCATTCTGTTACCATGGCATTAGCTCAGGTGGTCATCTCTTGCTGTGACTGTTGCCACCTGTTCTTAACTGGCAGCTCTGCCTTCCGTCTCATCCTGCTCAAGACCATTCTCTAAACCATCCATCAGGGTGACGTATCGCGAGAGCAGATCTTTGTATCACTCCCTAGCTTAGGTCACCATCACTGTGATTTTCAAACTGGACTTGCAAATGTAGAGGCTAACCATGGAAACACCCTCACACAGCTTCAGCTTTTTTTATTTTAAGTTTTGTTTTTGTTATTTAATTTGATGTGGACCATTTTTAAAGTCTTTATTGAATTTGTAACAATACTGCTTCTGTTTTATGTTTTGGGTTTTTGGCCATAAGGCATGTGGGCTCTTAGCACTGTGACCGGATTGAACACATATCTCCTGCATTCAAAAGTGAGGTCTTAACCACTGGACAGCCAGGGAAGTCCCAGCTCTGTTTTTATACACTGTTTTCTTTCTTTCTTTTTTTTTAATAATGTGTTGATATCTCACATCAGCTTTCTATTAGAAAACAATAGTTTGGTCTCTGGACTAGTTGGAAAATCCCTGGGCTATAGGATGAGATCTGTTATGTCATATATGAGGCTCTGTGTATGATCTGTTTCACCAATTTTATTTTCTTCTTTCTTTATCTCATGATTTATGAATTACATATTCAGCAGTACACTGACTTGCTTTGGTTCCACACAGCAAGATGTGCTGTTCCCTTGCCTCTTCTTTTGCTTATTAATTTCTACTTTTCGGTCTTGAATCTCATCACATCCCTTGTCTAACTAGCCCTTTCTTGATTACTTTCTCTATTTTAAATCTCTTTTTAGGTATTGTCTTTCCCAGGAAGTGTTTACTTACCACAAGTTAAATTAATAACTTTAGTTGTGATTTTTGACATCATTATATTTATTACATTGTCTTATAATTATTATCCTCCATTAACTGAAACTTTCTTGAGGGCAGGAACTGTGTCTTAGTATTCTTTATGTTAACAATGCCTGGCACAGTTTAGGTGCTTACAAATGTTCAAAGTATATATGTATACACAGGAGGCTCACAGATTGGTGGGGCCCAGGCAGTGGGTTGTAAAGTGGCTCCTAAAATATAATATCTAACTGCTTACTTAGTACTTCTGTACAAGGTTATGATAGGATAGTACCATTGACCATGTAGTCCAATGCCTGAGCTACATTTCCCACACTAGCTATATTCATGTGTTCTTGTTCTTAAAGGTCTTAGAATGTCCTATAGATATAATTTATTAGAATTCCATTTTGGAGTCTTTAACTTCAATTTTAGATAGAATTTCCAGGTAGGATATACTGTCAGAAGAAGCTTTAAAGAGATATAGGGAACCTTAGAATCTGCCAGTGAGAAAAATCTGTGTAACAATTGAATAAATATCTTAAAATAAACATTATTATCTTCTCTTCCCTCACCCATGACTGCATTTTCAAAGATATTAATATATACTAAAAAAGTCATTGTTCATCCATGTCAGAAAGCAAAATTAACAAATTTATAAACCGTTGTTTAATGAAATTTCTCATGTTAAATAGATTGGGATATTTTATAAAAGATGTGCTGCTTATGTGCCAAATCTGATATTAAGCTTCTTTTTAGGGTAATTCTTACAAATATCTCACTTGTCTCATGCTTCAGTTAGCAAATAATTAAATTATGTTTTAGTTGTTTTCGTTTCAAAGGAGTATTATTTTGGAATTTGGAAGTAGTTCTTCTAATGATAATGTCCAGATGTTCATAAGGAGAAAAGATTATTTATTGATTTTGATTTATTTACTGCTAACCTTTTATTGACTTAATCCTTTAATTTGAATTCTGAGATGTTAGAGTATGCTATCTAGAGCTTTTTAAAAGTTCTAAATAATTTTATATTTCTTTGCAAAGAATTTCACTTGTCTCATCTCTACTTTTGCACCATGAGACTATTTTTTGCAGGATGAAATTGATAATTCTGATTGCATTTTCAGCAGACTCTTAGTTTCCTGAGATTTAATTTTAGAGTGAGTTAGATTAGTAGTTTTTACATTTAGAAGATAATGAAGGAAATTTGGTAATTTAGTAAGAATATAAATGGTGATTCACAACTACAGGAAGGAGGCAAAATATTGTGATGATAGCTAGTATTCCTAGACCTTTCTATCTTAGGAATTGTTGGTTAGAATAGCTGTTTGGTTTCATTTTTAATAGAATATAGATGTCCTGAAATAGCAGTGTATCTTCATGCTAGATTTTTGGGGATTTGATTCTCTAGTTAAATTCTGCACTCATTTGTAGAAGGCCTCTGATGTCAAGACTTCATCTCTATAGAACTAAGAATTAGGTAAATTGACAATGATATCATGGTGTTTTGGAGAAGGAATTGGCAAGCCACTCCAGGATTCTTGCCTGGAAAATCCCATGGACAGAGGAGTCTGGCAAGCTATAGTCCATGGGGTTGCAAAGAGTCAGACATGACTGAGCAACTAACACACATGGAGTTTAAGCGTGGCTTTTCCAAGATTAACTAGGCTAACACGTAGTTTTTCAGAGAGGGAACTAAGGAGAGCAACACTAAATGATTTGATCAAGGTTACGTGGCTAGTCAGTTGGTAGAGTTGGGCCCTAAGCCTCAGTCTTTTGACTCTTATTCTGAGTCTTTTCCCACTATTTCTCCCTCCTTGTTGAACATACATATGAAAGCCTTGTTTCTAAACATGCACAATGGGTTACATTTTTAAACATTCTTAGTCACTCTGGGATTTCAGGTTATCTTGTTTTATTTTCCTTTTCTCCTTAAGACCAGTTGATTTCATACTCTACAGCACTGATAGTGAATCATCAGATAGCACATCAGTTCAGTTCAGTTCAGTCGCTCAGTCTTGCCCGACTCTTTGAGACCCCATGAATCGCAGCACACCAGGCCTCCCTGTCCATCACCAACTCCCGGAGTTCACTCAAACTCAGTCCATCAAGTCGGTGATGCCATCCAGCCATCTCATCCTCTGTCGTCCCCTTCTCCTCTGGCCCCCAATCCCTCCCAGCATCAGAGTCTTTTCCAATGGGTCAACTCTTCACATGAGGTGGCCAAAGTACTGGAGTTTCAGCTTTAGCGTCATTCCTTCCAAAGAACATCCAGGACTGATCTCCTTCAGAATGGACTGGTTGGATCTCCTTGCAGTCCAAGGGACTCTCAAGAGTCTTCTCCAACACCACAGTTCAAAAGCATCAATTCTTCAGCGTTCAGGTTCCTTCATAGTCCAACTCTCACATCCATACATGATCACTGGAAAAACCATAGCCTTGATTAGATGGACCTTTGTTGGCAAAGTAATGTCTCTGCTTTTTAATATGCTATCTAGGTTGGTCACATAGGAAATGCAAAATCTAGAATCAGAACAGATTAAGCATAGAGATTTTAGATAGTATATTTCCTAGGAAAGCTCAACATTATGCTTTTAGTGTCAAATAATAACACCTTGGAAATACTTTTCTTTGCATGAACCTTCCATTTCACCTTTAGCACCTCAAAGTAGGAGAAAACTGATAAGCTATTTATGGATGTTCTTAACACCTCAGTTCAATCCAGTTTAGTCGTGTGCAACTCTTTGTGACCCCATGGACTACATCACGCCAGGCCTCCCTGTCCATCACCAACTCCTGGAATTTACTCAAAACTCATGACCATTGAGTCGGTGATGCCATCCAACCATCTCATCCTCTGTCATGCCCTTCTCCTCACGCCTTCAAAATCTTTCCTTGCATCAGGGTCTTTTCCAATGAGTTAGCTCTTCATATCAGGTGGCCAGAGTATTTTCAGCTTCAACATTACTCCTTCCAAATGAACACTCAGGACTGATTTCCTCTAGGATGGACTGGTTGGATCTCCTTCTCCAACACCACAGTTCTAAAGCATCAATTCTTTCGCACTTAGCTTTCTTTAGAGTCCAACTCTCACATCCATACATGACTACTGGAAAAACCATAGCCTTAAAGATGGACCTTTGTTGAAAAAGTAATGTCTCTACTTTTTAATATGCTGTCTAGGTTGGTCATAACTTTTCTTCCAAGGAGTAAGCATCTTTTAATTTCATGGCTGCAGTCACTATCTGCAGTGATTTTGGAGCCCCCCAAAATAAAGTCAGCCACTGTTTGCACTGTTTCCCCATCTATTTGCCATGAAGTGATGGGGCTGGATGCCATGATCTTAGTTTTCTGAACGTTGAACTTTAAACCAACTTTTTCACTCTCCTCTTTCACTTTCATCAAGAGGCTCTTTAGTTCTTCTTCACTTTCTGCCATAAGGGTGGTGACATCTACATATCTGAGGTTATTGATATTTCTCCTGGCAATCTTGATTCCAGCTTGTGCTTCTTCCAACCCAGTGTTTCTCATGATGTACTCTGCATATAAGTTAAATAAGCAGGGTGACAATATACAGCCTTGATGTACTCCTTTTCCTATTTGGAACCAGTCTGTTGTTCCATGTCCAGTTCTAACTGTTGTTTACCATCTGGCTAGTATTTATTCTTTGGGGAGTATATTATTGGAGAGAGATGGGGTAACAATCTATTTTAAGTCTTTTCTGTTCCATAGTCTAATCTATATATACATCATCTGTTTGCTTGATCTATGAAACTTTTTTTAGTTTCCTATAGTAGGTATTATGATAAAGATAATTATTAATGTTTCATTAATAATTATGAACTCAGAAGTCCCTTTTTTTTTGTAGATTGTGTAAGTATTGGTGCTGATGAGGGGAAAAAAATACAACTTCCTCCAGATTATGAGCTCTGTCAGAGCATGTGTTTAATTTTGTTTCTAGCACATAGAAGAGTGAAGATATCTGTAGGAGCTTAGTAAATTTTGTGAAGCAAATGAATGAATGAATAGGCTAAATCTTATCAATTTGGTAACTTTTAAATTTTTATTAGTGTTAATGGTGTTTTTTTTTTTTATTTTTTCCTTATTTTTTAACTTTACAATATTGTATTGGTTTTGCCATATATCAACATGAATCAACCCTCTTCCCTCCTCCCTCCCTGTACCATCCCTCTGGGTCGTCCCAGTGCACCAGCCCCAAGCATCCAGTATCGTGCATCGAACCTGGACTGGCGACTCGTTTCATATATGATATTATACGTGTTTCAATGCCATTCTCCCAAATCATCCCACCCTCTCCCTCTCCCAGAGTCCAAAAGACTGTTCTATACATCAGTGTCTCTTTTGCTGTCTCGTATACAGGGTTATTGTTACCATCTTTCTAAATTCTGTATATATGCGTTAGTATATTGTATTGGTGTTCTTCTTTCTGGCTTACTTCACTCTGTATAATAGGCTCCAGTTTCATCCACCTCATTAGAACTGATTCAAATGTATTTTTTTTAATGGCTGAGTAGGCAATGGCACCCCACTCCAGTACTCTTGCCTGGAAAAATCCCATGGACGGAGGAGCCTGGTAGGCTGCAGTCCATGGGGTCACTAAGAGTCGGACCTGACTGAGTGACTTCACTTTCACTTTTCACTTTCCTGCATTGGAGAAGGAAATGGCAACCCACTCCAGTGTTCTTGCCTGGGGAATCCCAGGGACTGGAGAGCCTGGTGGGCTGCCATCTATGGAGTCGCACAGAGTCGGACGCGACTGTTAACAGCAGCAGCAGCAATACTCCATTGTGTATATGTACCATAGCTTTCTTATCCATTCATTTGCTGATGGACATCTAGGTTGCTTCCATGTCCTGGCTATTAGAAACAGTGCTACGATGAACATTGGTGTTTTGAAATCACATTGCTGTGGAATGTATAGCATTATAAAATTAATGTCATCAGTCATGATTTAAATACCATTTCCTCCATTAAGTATTGCACCGTATACCTTTCTTTTAGCACCTTTTTCACTTTGTATTCTCTAGTCCACAAACAGAGCTGATGGTCCCTGTTAGACTACATGCTTCTTAAGGATAGATAATGCCTGTTTCATCTTTGTATCTTATCTAATAATAACTTATTTATAATAAGTATGAAAAATACTAAAATAAAATCATTATATATAATCAATGCATGCTAATTATAAAACTACTCTATGACAGTGTAAATGAATCAATTAATTTAATGACTGAGCATCTCTGAGGGCCTAGTGTGTATGCTTATTGGTAATAGAGCATTAAACAGAAACCCATGAATCATGGCTTTATTGACTGATAGTCTAGCAGGGGATGGAGATATAAATAAATAATGACAATAAAGTCATTATGCTGTGCAAGCACACAATGGGGATTTGACCAAGGCTATGTGTCAGGGAAGGCCCTCAGGAAGTCGTTTTAAAGGGGAGAACTGAAAGATGATAGAAATTAGGCAGAGGATGGAACAGGAAAAGGAGAAAGGGGAGAGTATTACAGTTGAATGTAACAGCAGGTGAGAAGAAAACCCAGATGACTTGACTGATGATCAGAACTAAATTTAGTGTAGTTCAGCGGAGAGTGGAGAGGAAGAAGAAATGAAATTGGAAAGATAGAGGTCAAATTAAGAAGGGTTTGTGAATACTTTATCTTAAGCATAAACTCTGTCAAGCTGATTAATGGCATGATCAAATTTTTGTCTGAAAGGTCATTCTGGCATTTTAGTGACTTTGGACTTGGAGTTATAGGGAGGTATTATAATCTAAGTAGATATGAAAGATTTGTAAAATCTTCCTCCCTTGAGTGGGAAAAACTTAGGAGGACTTGGCAAATTACTTCACTTCTCTCTGCCTCAGTTTCTGTGTCTGCATAATAGGATAATAATATTTTTATTTCGTAGGGTTGTGGTAAAGATCGATTGAGTTTAAAGGCACCAAGTGTAGTAACATGCACACCCTAAGTGCTGACAAGTTGACAAGTAAATATTAACGGTTGATCATCTTCTTGGATGTCTGTATGAGTTTTGTTTTGTATTTTACTTAGGACCTACCTATTGAGCTCTTCCAAAACTGCACCCTTGTATCATACTCTTGGGAAAATGGATCCTGATGTCTAAAATTCTCAAAACGTTCTCAGATGATTCTGATATTCACTAAAGACTGGTCCTGGAGATGTAGATGCTATTTTAGTGTGCAAGTAGACCCTCTTAGTCCTGGGCATCAGGCTTATGGGCTCCAGGTGTTAAGTCATTCTCCCCAGGGTAGAAACAAGTGTTTGGCATGAGTTTAGGTGGCTCATGATAGAATAGAAAAGTCATGATAAAAAAGGTACACTCAATGATATCATAGTTTACGACATGTCATGAACTCTAAGTTGATGCTTGACACTTACCTGGTTGGTACTCTGTGTAATTCAGTGACTTGCTTACACATTACATGACTTATTTGCAGATCTGAAGCTTCATGTATCCAAATCATGGCGCCATTTCTATGGTATCTATATTGTGAACCATCCCAATTACAAGAATATGCTAAACTCCGATTAACTCTGCTCAAAGTCTTACTTAAACCCCGAGTCCCTTGTGACAAAGAACAACCATCAATACTGGAACAACAGATACTACAACTGTGTTGTGACATGGTTCCATGTTTGCAGGTAAGGCCTTTTCTCCTCTTTCATTAACATGGCACCTGAATTAATAAGTATTGATTGTTATTGTTATACATAAAATAGAACCTGTGTGGCAAACAGCTCTAGAAACACTTTCCGGGTTTTGGAGATGATAATGGAAACAAATCTGGATTTCACTCTGATATATACAATGTTAACTAAATTCACAGAAATGTGAATCAACATAATCCATTTTAGGGTTAGTAGGAATGAAAACTTTAAGGAGGACTCCTCAGGGAAAATAATTTTGAACTATTTCCCCTTGTACTGGACACTGAGAGGGTTATAAGTTAAAAAAAAAAAAAAGTCTTTTTTGTGTAAGTTGGAAAAAGACATCTCTCTGGGTACATACAGCCCTGGGGGCTTGACTATCTGAGTGCTGGCTAGATTCCAGTTTTCAAAAGTTTGCTTATAGCGTATGTGATGATCTGTATGGATCCTATTCTTGGAAAGACCACAGTCTAATAAGGGAGCTAAAACAGGTATATGTATTCTTATAATTCAAAATAGATGGACAAAGATGTGTAATAGAGGTATGGATAGAATGCTTAGGGAGTTAAGAGGAATGTTAAATTTGAGCTAATATCTCTGTAACTACAGATTTTTTTAAAAAAATTTTCAGTTGCCAGATTTTTGTAATTTGAATATAGTATTCATTTATCTCATCTCACCATCTAGTTTGTTGTTTGCCTACAATCTGAGTTCTGTGCTGCTTAGCCAATGGGAGGGAATTTGTGAATATTTTTCAAGGTGATCACTTGAGGTCCCAGATGACCTGTTTCAAGTTTGTGTTATCAAGGAGTGACTAGAGTGAATCTTTTGTGACTCATAATCAGGCTTTCCTGCAATCAAGGCAGAGAAAAGTTAATTAAAGTGAATTCCCCTGTGGCTTTTTCAAAGCTTTTGTTTTGTGTGGCCAGTAAAGCAGTGTATGTGCAGAACATACAACACTAGGATACACTTGTTCCGTAGCATGCTTGTATCACCCTGTCCTGTGCTCTTTGGTAGATGTTCGCCTTCACTGTCATCAGCCTATATTAACAAGCCTAAATACTTCTAGCAGTGTGTTTTGTGAAGTATTTTCAGAAATCTGTACATGCATGCTAAGTCACTTCAGTCGTGTCTGACTCTTTGAGACCCCATGGAGCATAGCCCACCAGGCTGCTCTGTACATGGGATTCTCTAGGCTAGAATACTGGAGTGGGTTGCTTTACCTTCCTCCAGCAGATTTTCCTGACCCAGGGATGGAACCTGTGTCTCTTAGGTTTCCTGAATTGACAGGCAGGTTCTTCACCACTAGTGCCACCTGGGAATCTGTGGCTTCTTAATATATTTAGTCACGGTAGGTGAGAAGAAAAATCCAGATCCGTCATTTGAAACTACTGGGACTAGTGACATAAATACATTTAATTATTAACAAATCAGCTTTATTGGAATGAAGAACAGAGCTGGAGGGATCTTGGTGGTGTAATTCATTTTCCCACTAATTATATGTATTTGTTATACTCTTTAAGAGACAACCATCCCATGACTAATTAAATATTTCAGTGATAGGAAGCATGCTATTTTGCAAGGCAACCGTTTTATATATATATATATATATATATTTTAAGCAAATACTTCTAGTTGACCTGCATTTTCCTGATTACCCATTAGTCTCTGTTCTTCTCAAAACAAAATAAAATAAGCTTTTTAAACAGCTTATCTGCATCCTATCTTATACATTTCTTCCTTCCTTTTCTTCCTTTTAATCCTTTACTCCCTTCCTCTCTTCTTTCTTTTCTTCATCAGTTTCTTTACTTTTCTGCCTGAAATGGTTTCAACTTTTCACTGTTCTTTGCAAGGAATTTCTATAGTCTGTTGGTGTTGAGAATGTATTATTATAAAATGTTCTTTTTAGAGCTGAATATAGCACTGTAGATATGGTCTGATCCATATGTAGCATTTCAAAACAATCATATAATTAAAAGTTTTTCCTTAGAAATAGCCATCACACTCTTGATCTGTAAGTCAATGAGATGCTGACCAGTGAAACTCCTATTTCTTTTTTTTCTCACTTCAATTGTTCTTGCATTTTGTATTTATGGAATTGTGTTTTTACCTGCCTTAAACTTCACTACTCACTTTGGTCCCAGTCGTTCTTTTTAATTGTGACTTGTCATCTCACATATTATTCATTGCACATGGTCTATTTCAACATAAAGAGAAACCATTACTTACAAAGTAATCTTGTTAAGAACTTTGGTAATGCTAAAGATTGGAAAGCCTTTAATGTGAAGTTACTGAGACGGTCTTGAAAAATTTTTTTTATTACAGAAAATTTTAAGTATGTAGAAAAAATGCACTCAAGGAAGTATGTTGTCAAATAAGCATGAGGCTTTACTTTGTTTTAAATCCCTTTTAATTCTTGGTGGCCTTTTGCCTTTGCAAATATACTCCTTTATATGTTTGCAAAGGAGTAAAATAATTTGGTTACTGAACTGTTCACATATTTTCTTAGTAACTTAGTATTTTCTGCTATCTCCTCCCCCTTGATCTTTTAATAGTTTTTTCTTTTTATTTGTTAGAAATTAATTTCTTACAGTCTTTTGGGGTTATTATGGTGGTAACGACTGGGTGAAAGGTACAGCTGGTCAACTGTAGGCTTTCCTCTTGATGAATTTAACAGACACAAGGCTCCTGATTGAAGCAGATGGTTCATTGTTTGTAATCTCTGGGAAATGCCAGTGTGTCTGTGAGTAGGACCATATCCTTAGTACTAACTCCAGAATTTTGATCAGAACAGCTGGGTTTGAATTGAATTGGGATTTTCAAGAGCATTCAAGTCCTTCCTATCTAATACATTAGCCAGTTGAGAAGACACTCTACTATTTGAATATGGTCTTTCACTGCATATGCCATGTTTGGAAATGATGCTCTCAGTTAAGGTTGTCTGAACAAATTTCTTGCAGATGGAGGGCTTAGCAGTGTGTTAGAGTAACATGCTAACACTTTTCTTGCAGGTAACTATGTTGGAATTGTAGAAAGGCAAGTTGATTTGAAGGATTCAAAACCAACTTTAATTTATTTACTTCAACATGTGGTACTGTCATGTAATTTGTCTTTTAAAATCTGCACTGAGAGTAGTTAGAAAAATAAATGAGAAGAATTTGTGCCAGCCAGCAGTAACAAAAACAGTAGCAAATTGTGTTTCGGTTAGTGACAGTAGGAGAAGGCAGAGTTGTATGGTTTAACTGTCTTCGAGTTACATAAATTTCTTCATCTCTTTTAAGTCTTTATAGGTTTAAAGAAAAAATAATTTATTGGTAAGCTTCTTGTATAAGTTAAATTATCCTTTGGTTTGTGTATTATTTTAATATCCTATAATGATTATTTCTCAGATCAAAGATTTGATACAGACAACAGAAGTGATGCTGTTTATTGAAGAAGTATACTTAAACCTTTTGCGTTATCCTGTTTTCTGGAAAATTCAGCTTACCCAGCTGACCCTTCAGCTGCTGTGTGTCTGTGAAGTCAGCTTAAACATAACTGGGGAATGCTCATCTTTAATTCACCTTTTAGAGCACAGTGTTGAACTTCTGAAGGAGGTAAGGATAGTAAGAAGTTTTAATATCAGTTATCACTTATGTTGGTCTTTTAGTAGCAAGGTGAGTATACTCTTTTACTTTATTGCATATCAAAGGTGTTATTTATCTAATACTATTAGATTATACTTTTGTGACCCCATGGACTGTAGTTTGCCAGGCTCCTCTTTATGTGGAATTTTCCAGGCAAGAAAACTGGAGTGGGTAGCAATTCCCTTCTCCAGGGGATCTTCCCGATCAGGGATTGAACTTGGGTCTCCCACATAGCAGGCAGATTCTTTATCATCTGAGCCACCAGGGAAGCCCAGTAATATAATGCTGCTATCGGAGAAGGCAATGGCACCCTACTCCAGTACTCTTGCCTGGAAAATCCCATGGATGGAGGAGCCTAGTGGGCTGCAGTCCATGGGGTCGCTAAGAGTCGGACACGACTGAGCGACTTCACTTTCACTTTTTCGCGTTCATGCATTGGAGAAGGAAATGGCAACCTACTCCAGTTTTCTTGCCTGGAGAATCCCAGGGGCAGGAGAGCCTGGTGGGCTGACGTCTATGGGGTCACGCAGAATCGGACACGACTGAAGTGACTTAGCAACATTATCATTTATTGACTTCCCTGGTGGCTCAGACGGTAAAGCGTCTGTCTACGATGCGGGAGACCCGGGTTCGATCCCTGGGTTGGGAAGATCCCTTAGAGAAGGAAATGGCAATCCACTCCAGTACTATTGCCTGGAAAATCCCATGGACAGAGGAGCCTGGTAGGCTACATACAGTCCATGGGGTCGCAAAGAGTCGGACAATTAAAAATGATTCATTACATACTGTTTGGAGCATCAGTGAATGGTTTACCACAGTGATAGTTTTTTCATTTACTCATGTAGGACACAAATATTCAACACTTACATGCCACACCCTATGTAATGCTCAAAACACTCCAAGCGAGGCTTCAACAGTATGTGAACCAACAACTTCCAGATGTACAGGTTGGATACAGAAAAGGCAGAGGAACCAGACATCAAAATGCCAACATCTGTTGGATCATAGAAAAAGCAAGAGAATTCCAGAAAGATATCTACTTATGCTTCACTGACTACGCTAAAGCCTTTGACTGTGTGGATTACAACAAACTGGAAAATTCTTCAAGAGATGGGAATACCAGACCACCTGATCTGCCTCCTAAGAAACCTGTATGCAGGTCAAGAAGCAACTGTTAGAACTGGACATGGAACAATGGACTGGCTCTAAATTGGGAAAAGAGTACGTCAAGGTTGTATATTGTCACCCTGCTTATTTAACTTATATGCAGAGTACATCATGAGAAATGCTGGGCTGGATGAGGCACAAGCTGGAATCAAGATTGCCGTGAAAAATATCAATAACCTCAGATATGCAGATGATACCACCCTTATGGCAGAAAGCAAAGAGGAACTGAAGAGCCTCTTAATTAAGGTAAAGAGGAGAGTGAAAAAGCTGGCTTAAAACTCAACATTCAAAAATGAAGATCATGGTATCCAGTTCCATCTCTTCATGGAAAATAGTGAGGGAAGCAATGGAAAGAGTGAGAGACTTTGTCTTTTGGGGCTCCAAAATCACTGCAGATGGTGACTGCAGCCATGAAATTAAAAGACGCTTGCTTTTTGGAAGAAAAGCTATGACAAACCTAGACAGCGTATTAAAAAGCAGAGACGTTACTTTGCCGACAAAGGTCCATCTAGTCAAAGCTATGGTTTTTCCAGTAGTCATGTATGGATATGAGAGTTGGACTATAAAGAAGGCTGAGTGCCAAAGAATTGATGCTTTTTGTGATATTGGAGAAAACCCTTGAGAGTCCCTTGGACTGCAAGGAGATCAAACAAGTCAATCCTAGAGGAAATCAATCCTGAATATTTATTGGAAGGACTGATGCTGAAGCTCCAATACTTTGGCCATGTGATGTGAAGAGCTGACTCACTGGAAAAGACCTTGATACATGGGAAGATTGAGAGCAGGAAGAGAAGGGGACAACAGAGGATGAGATGGTTGGATGGCATCACTGACTCATTGGACATAAATTTGAGCAAACTCCAGAGATAGTGAAGGACAGGGAAGACTGGCGTGCTACAGTTCATAGGGTCACAAAAACTCAGACACAACCGAATGACTAAAAAAGAATGGAAGAATTCATTTGACCCCTGAACAACATGGGAATTAGGGGTGCCAACTCTCTGAGAGGTGGAAAATACACGTAAAGCTTTATAGTCGGCTCTCCATGTCTGGAGTTCTGTATCTGTTAATTCAACTGTTTTTCTGATTGTGTAGTTCTGTAGTATATATCTGTTGACAGAAATCTATGTACAAGTGGACCTGTGCAGTTCAAACTCATATGTTTATCAAGAGTCAGTTCATAAATGAAGAGGCCATTCTGTGACCTCAAGTGACTTAGAAACATGCAAATACATAATTGTAGTATGGTAAGGTAAATGTTTTTGTGGGGGTGTATTTAAAGTCCAGTGGGAGCATAATTTAAGGGATGTAGGGGCTGAGTTCAGATTGGAGGAGTTTGCTAAGCAAACTTGGTACAAACTGCAGCTGGTGCCTTCCCAGCTGCAGGAACAGTGTGTGCCCAAACACAGAATTGTGTGGAAGTCACAGGCATGGCCCAATCAGAAAAAAGTGTTGAGTGTTGCTGAGGATTAAGATGTAGGAGAGAAGCCTGAGCCTATCACAAAGGCTCTTCCCTTCCTCACAAATGAGCTTATGTCTTATCTTTTAGGCAGTGGCATGCTACTGAAGAACTTTCAGCAAAGTGGTGTCCTCCTACTTGTGTGTGTGTAAGATCATTCTAGTGGGAGAGTGGAAAAGGGTTTGGAGGAAGGGAACACGAATAGGGCAGGAAGTGAGGATGGATGTCTTAGACTGCTAGGGCTGCCATAATAAAATAATCACAGATTGGATACCTTAAGCAACAAAAATTTATTTCTCGTAGTTCAGGAGACTAGGAAGTCCAAGATGAGGCTGCTGGCCAATTTGATTCCTAGTAAGGTCTCTTTCTTGCTGGCTTGTAGAAGGATGCTGTCTCACTCTGTTCTCATACAGTGGAGAGAGGACAAGAATGTTCAGTTCAGTTCAGTCAGTTGTGTCTGACTCTTTGTGACCCCATGAATCACAGCACGCCAGGCCTCCCTGTCCATCACCAACTCCCGGAGTTTACTCAAATTCATGTCCATCAAGTCCATGATGCCATCCAGCCATCTCATCCTCTGTCGTCCCCTTCTCCTCCTGCCCCCAATCCTTCCCAGCATTAGGGTCTTTTCCAGTGAGTCAACTCTTCGCATGAGGTGGCCAAAGTAATTGGAGTTTCAGCTTCAACATCAGTCCTTCCAATGAACACCCAGATCTGATCTCCTTTAGGATGGACTGGTTGAATCTTGAATGAGGTCTCTATTGTTTCTTCTTACAAGACACTAATCCTTTTGTATTAAGGCCCCACCCTATGACCTCATTTAACTATTAATAATTACTTCCTGACTCCAAATACAGTCAATTGGCAGTAAGGGCTTCATTGTATATATTTTGGAAGAGGGTCCTCAGTCCATGGCAAGGGGCTAATTAGGGAAATAAATAAATAGCTAAATAACGACAGGAAAAGAGGAATATAGAACATGAAATCAGTAGGGCCTGGTGGTTGAGTACATGGTCAAGGAGAAGTCCTTAGTGGAGTCTCAACTTTCTATTTTGGGCAACTGGATGGTGGCAGTCACTTTAGAAATGGTAGCTGATATTAGAGGGAAGATGATAAATTTAGATATGCTTGGTTTGAGGTATGTAGGTATCATAGATGGATATATGGTTTTAGAATTTAGGATGGAAACTTAGGCTAAAGGTATAGATTTGTAAACATCAACTTTGGAGTGAGAGTTTTAACCATGGAGTGCATGACAGGGTTTGGGATGAAATTGTAGGGGCTGTGAATATTTGGAGTGCATTGATACAGAGGAGTCTGAGAAAGTACAGCTAGGAGGATTGTATCATAAGCAGAAGAGATAGGTGATCATCCTCCCTTTTGAGATACTCCTTGTGTCGTCTGTCTCAGACATGAAAATCAATGGAAGGAATTTTTCAAAAAGGGGATTGGTTAACAGTGTTCTGGGGAGAGGATTCAAGGTAAGGGCTGGAAAGTATTCTTAGGCTTCAGCCTGTAGAGATGTATTCTTCACAGAAGAAGCAGTTTGAGCGGAGTGATGGCAATAGGAACCAAATTGGAATAAAGGAGTGAATGGTAAGTGAGGAAACAGAGAACGTGAGTGTAGACTTTGGTGGGAGGTGGGAGCCGGGGAAGACTCAAGTAAATCTTTTGTCAGTTTGTCAGTTTTGTGGTTAGCCTGATTTCACTGATGCTGGGTTTTACATGTGTGTGTGTTAGATGCTCAGTCATGTCTGGCTCTTTGCAACCCCATGGATTATAGCTTGCCAGGCTCCTCTGTCCATGGAATTCTCTAGGCAACAATGCTGGAGTGGGTAGCCATTCTCTTCTCCAGGGGATCTTCCTGACCTAGGGGTTGAACCTGAGTCTCCTGCATTGCAGACAGATTGTTTGCTGTCTGAGCCACCAGGGAAGCAGATGCTAGGTTTTATATATATATATTGTATAATGATATGTTTGTGTTATATATTAATGGTAACTTTAAAAAATTGTATTATAATATGATATATAATATATTCAGTTCAATTCAGTTTAGTCGCTCAGTCGTGTCCGACTCTTTGCGACCTCATGAATCGCAGCACGCCAGGCCTCCCTGTCCATCACCAACTCCTGGAGTTCACTCAGACTCATGTCCATTGAGTCAGTGATGCCATCCAGCCATCTCATCCTCTGTTGTCCCCTTCTCCTCCTGCCCCCAATCCCTCCCAGCATCAGAGTCTTCTCCAATGAGTCAACTCTTCCCATGAGGTGCCCAAAGTATGGGAGTTTCAGCTTTAGCATCATTCCTTCCAAAACAACACCCAGGACTGGTCTCCTTTAGAATGGACTGGTTGGATCTCCTTGCAGTCCAAGAGACTCTCAAGTCTTCTCCAACACCACAGTTCAAAAGCATCAATTCTTCCGCGCTCACTTTCTTCATAGTCCAACTCTCACATCTATACATGACTACTGGAAAAACCATAGCCTTGACTAGACGGACCTTTGTTGGCAAAGTAATGTCTCTGCTTTTGAATATGCTATCTAGGTTGGTCATAACTTTCCTTCCAAGGAGTAAGCATCTTTTAATTTTTTGGCTGCAGTCACCATCTGCAGTGATTTTGGAGCCCCGAAAAATAAAGTCTGCCACTGTTTCCACTGTTTTCTCATCTAATTCCCATGAAGTGTTGGGACCAGATGCCATGATTTTAGTTTTCTGGATGTTGAGCTTTAAGCCAACTTTTTCACTCTCCTCTTTCACTTTCAATCAAGAAGCTTTTTAGTTCCTCTTCACTTTCTGCCATAAGGGTGGTATCATCTGCATATCTGAAGTTATTGATATTTCTCCCGGCAATCTTGATTCCAGCTTGTGCTTCTTCCAGCCCAGCGTTTCTCATGATGTACTCTGCATATAAGTTAAGTAAGCAGGGTGACAATATACAGCCTTGATGTACTCCTTTTCCTATTTGGAACCAGTCTGTTGTTCCATGTCTAATTCTAACTGTTGCTTCCTGACCTGCATACAGGTTTCTCAAGAGGCAAGTCAGGTGGTCTGGTATTCCCATCTCTCAGAATTTTCCAGTTTATTGTGATCCACACAGTCAAAGGTTTTGGCATAGTCAATAAAGCAGAATAGATGTTTTCCTGGAACTCTCTTGCTTTTTTGATGATCCAATGGATGTTGGTAATTTGATTTCTGGTTCCTCTGCCTTTTCTAAAACCAGCTTGAACATCAGGAAGTTCATGGTTCACACATTGCTGAAGCCTGGCTTGGAGAATTTTGAGCATTACTTTACTGGCTTGCGAGATGAGTGCAATTGTGCAGTAGTTTGAGCATTCTTTGGCATTGCCTTTCTTTGGGATTGGAATGAAAACTGCCCTTTTCCAGTCCTGTGGCCACTGCCGAGTTTTCCAAATTTGCTGGCATATTGAGTGCAGCACTTTCACAGCATCATCTTTCCAGATTTGGAATAGCTCAACTGGAATTCCATCACCTCCACTAGCTTTGTTCATAGTGATGCTTTCTAAGGCCCACTTGACTTCACATTCCAGGATGTCTGGCTCTGAGTGAGTGATCACACCATCGTGATTATCTTGGTTGTGAAAATCTTTTTTTGTACAGTTCTTCTGTGTATTCTTGCCACCTTTTCTTAATATCTTATGCTTCTGTTAGCTCTATACCATTTCTGTCCTTTATTGAGCCCATCTTTGCATGAAATGTTCCCTTGGTATCTTTAATTTTCTTGAAGAGATCTCTAGTCTTTCCCATTCTATTGTTTTCCTCTATTTCTTTGCACTGATCACTGAGGAAGGCTTTCTTATTTCTTCTTGCTATTCTTTGGAACTCTGCATTCAAATGGGTATATCTTTCCTTTTCTCCTTTGCTTTTCGCTTCTCTTCTTTTCACAGCTAATCTGTAAGGCCTCCCCAGACAGCCATTTTGCTTTTTTGCATTTCTTTTCCATGTGGATGGTCTTGATCCCTGTCTCCTGTTCAGTGTCAAGAACCTCATTCCATAGTTCATCAGGCACTCTATCTATCAGATCTAGTCCCTTAAATCTATTTCTCACTTCCACTGTGTAATCATAAGGGATTTGATTTAGGTCATACCTGAATAGTGGTTTTCCGTACTTTCTTCAATTTAATTCTGAATTTGGCAATAAGGAGTTCATGATCTGAGCCACAGTCAGCTCCTGGTCTTGTTTTTGCTGACTGTTATAGAGCTTCTCCATCTTTGGCTGCAAAGAATGTAATCAGTCTGATTTTGGTGTTCACCGTCTGGTGATGTCCATGTGTAGAGTCTTCTCTTGTGTTGTTGAAAGAGGGTATTTGCTATAACCAGTGTGTTGTCTTGGCAAAACTCTGTTATGTATTAAATATAGTAATATATAGTAATAATGTATAGTAACATATATGATAATATATTGTGTTAAATATATTAAATGTTACTATACATTATTACCATATCCCAAGTGGCACAGTGTAAAGAATCCACCTGCCAATGCAGGAGATATAAGAGGCATGGGTTTGGTCCCTGGGATGGGAATATCTCTTGGAGTAAGAAATGGCACCCTACTCCAGTATTCTTGCCTGGAAAATTCCATGGGCAGAGGAGCTAGGTGGGCTACAGCCTATGGGGTTGCAAAGAATTGGACACATCTGAGCACTTACTTAGATGTTACAAATTATGTAGTTAATATAATAAAATAATCATACTTTTTCAGATTTTTATATCACTTTTATATAGTTATACCTATTAGATAATAGTATAATAGATAATATATTGATATATATTATACTAATAAAATACATATAAATATGGATAAATAGTATTTGTAGATAAATAATATATAGAAAATGCTATATAGATAATATTATATAGTTAAATTACTTGGAGTTTCCTATCTTAACCATATATGTAATGTACTTAACAGGTAAACCCATAATGTTCCTTTGTGTTTGTGTAGATTCATGCGAATAGGAGACAGTTTTTTATGGCAAATATTTTGCTATGGCAGTTAGGTGAATTGGACAAGATCTGTGAAGTTTATATTCCAATCAAATTGTTCAGACTAGAGTGCATCAAAATCACTAGGCAGATTTTATTTAAACTGCAAATGCCTAGGTCCTACCCCTAGAGATATTGAATTAGCTGGGCTGGTTGGGTCGAAACATCTACTTTTTAAACTAGCATCCTTAAATAATTTGATTATTATTACATATATATTTTTGCATAGAAGGTAAACAACCTTGTAAGCATCAGAAATAGAACCTTTCTGGCAACCCTAGAAGTTTTCCAGAAGCCCCGTCCTAATCACAACCTCGTTCCTCCCCTGACCATCCTGACTTCTATAGTGATATCTTCTTCACATTTGTTTATGGTTTTATCACCCCCATGTGTATCTGTACATTGTTTGCATGTTTTCAAAAAGAAGAAAAACCTGGCTTATGTGAGCTGTAGAGTTTTGTAAATCTTGAAACCTGCTGATTGCAATCTCTTGGTGCACTTTGACATGTCTCCCTGTTCATAGGTTGTTAGCTATAGAGGCCTAATCAGATTCAGATTTTTGTTTTCTTTTTTTGTTTCCTAGACTACAGGGCATGGTGTGTTCTTTCATCGTGAAGCACATAATATGTGTTGCTCTTCTTTTTATGATGTTGGTATTTGTTGATGCTGGTGCCTAGTTCCATTAATTCATTAGGAATTAAAGAAATGATGATCTAATTCTGTTTTTCATTTGTTAGCTGGACTACTTCTCTTAAAAGAAGTAGTTGGTTCCACTTAGTATTTGGTTATCCAGTAGTAGAGTTTATACAGAAAAGTTAGAATACAGGCTTGACTCTTTCCCTTTACTTACTAATTTCTGAAAGTACTCTGAACTTATAGATTTAAACATATTTGATGCATTTCAACTTCTTATAGATAATATCCTTATTAAAATTCACATTTTCTTGAGTGAATTTTTGAGTCAAATATTTTTGAGTCAAATATTGAGTCATATATTTTTGACTTGAGTCGAATTTTAAAAATATTTTTGATTTTAATGTAGAATGACAGAATACTTTCATTGAGAATGATGAAATGGTGTCTATGGGAGAAGGTCTTATTTATGCTGTGTCTTCCATCTGCCCAATATTTTAAAAATTTTAGAAGGAATTAAAATATGTAGAACTATTAAAATACTTGTGTTATGAAATTTCCTGTCTCCCAGGAAATTTAGCTAAATGTTCAATTCAGATATTACATTAACTTGTCTTTTCCTCTTTATTCCTTTTCTGTTCTTATATCGGATTTATTTCATTGCACACTGAAAATGGATGTATTCCTTAGGCTACATTAGTTTCAATGTATTTGGTCTTAGCTGAACTATTTTTAGCCTATTTGAATGATCATAATCTAAGGTGTTTTCCATTTCAAGCAAAACATATATTCTTTTCTCTCTCTTTTTTTTTTTTTTTTGGCTATACCACGCAACTTGTGTGACCTTAGTTCCCTAACCAGTGATTGAACCCATGCCCCCTGCATTGGAAGCACAGAGCCCTAAGCATATGTACTCTTTACAGAAAATATTGTTTGTGGGGAGACTAGGTAGCTTTCAAAGTGAAGAGTGCTGTACATCCCGGCTTTGGTAAGGCTGGAAACCTATGTTCCCTAACACATTACCATCAGATGACTCAGTCCCCCCTACCTTTCTTCACTGTGTGAAGAACTGAGGTTTAAGTTAAACTGAGGTTTAAGTTCTCAGATTCCTAGGAAGAATGATCTGATTGGCCCAGCTTGGGTCAGTCAACTCTGAGCGGAGGGCAGGGAAGGTTGCAGAGCTGTGACACTGGGGGATTGTGTGCGCTGGGCTGTCATCTTTGTTGTGTCTGCTGCAGATACTTACCTCTGCTGTAGCCTTTCTTATTCCTTGTTTTTCACTAAACAAACAAAGCAACAATAAGAAAAAAAAAATCCAACAACAATGTAAAAAACTTTTTCATGCTCTCTTGTTCACAGTAGCATCCCTGAGCCCAGCATATGTACTTCCTGCCGGAAACACAGCTGATGCTCACTGCTATCTTTCATTTGATTGAGGCCAAAGGACTCCAGGTGTTTGTTGTCATCAAGGCTCCAGTGATATCTGTGGTCCAATATAAAGGTTTCTTTACTTCTTTCCTCCAGTTAGGCAATTGAATTATCCTTGGTTCCCCAAAAAATAGACCCTGAATTTCCCTAAAGGCAAAAACAAAACCTGGGTTTCCACAAAGGCAAAAGCTTATCATCAAGAGTCCATTTGTGGCTGTGATCTCAGGAAGCAAGTGGGAGAGAGACAGGGAAGAGTGAAATACTAAAGGTGGGAGAGGCAGTACGAGTATTATCAAGTTGGCCACTACTGTAAGGAGCCAATTGCTCATCTCATGGAATATGCTAAGAAGTGTTATGGAAGATGTTTCAGAACCTGCCAGAAGCATCCAGAATAAAGGCGGAAGCATTGATCCCTGGATTTCTCTTAACAACTTGTCAAGGCATGGCCTATGGGGCTTTAACTTCCCTGTACTTCTGGATCTCTCAGTGGCCTGGGGCAGGCAGTATGAGTCACTGCAGTGATAGCTGTAGTATTTAAAGGTGTTCATGAGATGTCCAGCACAGGCTTTTATTGAAAGACCTCATTAAATGGTACCATTCTCGGGTGTTCATTAAATCAGTGGAAGTGAAGTATTAGTCACTCAGTCGTGTCTGACTCTTTGGGACCCCATGGACCCCACCAAGCTTCTATGTCTGTGGGATTCTCCTGGCAAGAATACTGGAATGGGTACCCATTCCCTTCTTCATGGGTTTTTTCAACTCAGAGAAAGAACTTGGGTCCCCTGCATTGCAGGCAGATTCTTTTACTGTTTGAGTTAACAAGGAAGCCGTCTAATCACACAAAAAATTTGTGACCTCTCAGAATCATGAACAATTTAAAGTCATCTAGTCTCATTCTCTGCCATTACTTTTCCTTATTTTGGGTGTCTTGATCTCCAGCTCTTTCTCTTCTACCCTCTGTTCTCAACAGGCCAGTCTCATGAGAAGCTACTTGGTGGCCTTTCCAATGATAGCCTGTGTGTTAAAGGCTTTCCAGTGGGTTTCTTCCATTGGCTTGAGGATTCTTTTTACCACTGAGCCACCAGAGAAGCTGAAGATGTAGATATACATTTATTAACTCGTGCCAGAGTTGATTGCATCTCCAGGATTATAACTCTGGTTGTGTCAGACTAAGTTGATTTCTCGCTAGTGTTTCTTTAACACACAGTTCTATCTCACATTTTGTTTTTTTAATTTTTTGCCTACACTCATGATTCATGGGAAATTTCTGCTTGTAGAATTGTAGAATTCTACAGAATTTGTTACAAAATTGTAGACACTTCTATAAATTTCAGAATGAAGTAATTTTAGCAAAGTGTGTTGGACCTTCTTTAGTTCCATAATCTGTTATTCTTTTCTTTATTTAGAAATCTCAAATGACATCTTATGCCACTTGTATTTTCCTTATTAGAATTTAATGTACATGTCCTTTTTATCTTTTTTTAATTTCATTTATATACTTGGTGAAATTAATGACCTTAAGTTTCTATGGTTATTGCTTTACTGTATTTACATATACTTAGTAAGTTACTGTAATTTAAAAATAATCTCTGCTTCTCTGGTACTAATGTTTCTTTTATTATAATAACATGATACATACACTTATCAAAATTTGATAAGTGTAATTTATCATGTAAGTTGTATAGATGAGCGATGTCTGTATTACCTAAGTAGACAATTCAGCTACTTTCCAGAAATAAAATAGTCTTAAGTATTTCAGGTAGTTTTTATTGGTTTGCAAAGATTGACCTTTTTGAAGACTATAGGTTTTCCCTCTGAATTAACATGATTTATAACTTATTGCTCTTTGGCTAGATATGATAACATTTTGAATTTACTTGTGACTGCTGTGGCATTCAACAATTCTTCCTTAAATAGAGCAGGCTTACTGTAAGTAATTTTGTACAATAGGTTTATAATATTTCATGTTAAATATACTTTTCCTAGATACATATTATAAATCAATGGGTCTTGGAAACTTCTTCAACTCTTTACTTTTCTTCTTTTCCTTTAGGATTTTCCTGTTGAACCAGTCATAATTGGAATAGCTTTACTACTTCTACAGACTCCAGCAAGTCAACAGAAGCCAATCTTAAGTCTAGGTAAATAAAAATACACTCACAAGAGTAACATAAATTAACATGAGTATTGGCAGGTGTCACTTGAACTACATATTGTGTACTGTACTGTAAAGTCCTATATACTGTGAATGTCCATTCTGAAATTTTTCTGTTTAGTCATTATCAAATAGAGCTTTCTTTTTCTTATCAAGGTGTTTTGTGCAAGATTCCATATACCATAATTTACCAAATATCTCAGCTGTTCGTTAGGACATTAAGTTCTAAATTATATAGCAGTGACATTGGTAAATATTTTGAAGGGTGTGTCAGCTCATTCAGTTGTACAGCAAACAGAATCAATAGCATAAAACCCTTGAAGCAGAATAAGTGTTTAGCATTTGAATTTATACGCCTAAAACTCTATACGCCTTTACTATTCAAAACTGGTGCCACATTGAACAAGGCTTAATTTATGATTATTTTGTTAAACTACCTAGAACAAATGAAGATAACATTCTTTTGACTGTCCAGTATTGACTTAAAAAAAAATAAGGAATGGGGCTAAAGGGAGGCAAAAAAATGTTCTGTTTAAGAATAATGTGGGACAATGAGGTACCATCTCATGCCAGTTAGAACGGCTGCTATCAAAAAGTCTACAAACAATAAATGCTGGAGAGGGTGTGGAGAAAAGGGAACCTTCTTATACTGTTGGTGGGAATGCAAACTAGTGCAGCCACTATGAAGAACAACATGGAGAGTCATTAAAAAACTGGAAATAGAACTGCCATATGACCCAGCAATCCCAGTGCTAGGCACACATGCCGAGGAAACCAGAATTGAAAGAGACACATGTACCCCAATGTTCATTGCAGCAGCACTGTTTAGAATAGCTCGGACATGGAAGTAACCTAGATGTCCATTGGCAGACGAATGGATAAGAAAGCTGTGGTACATATACACAATGGAATGTTACTCAGCTATTAAAAAAAACACATTTGAATCAGTTCTAATGAGGTGGATGAAATTGAAGCCTATTGTACAGAGTGAAGTAAGTCAGAAAGAAAAACACCAATTCAGTATATTAATGCCTATATGTGGAATTTAGAAAGATAGTAACAGTGACCCTATATGCGAGAGCAAAAGAGACATAGATGTAAAGAAAAGACTTTTGGACTCCGTGGGAGAAGTTGAGGGTGGGATGATTTGAGAGAAAACCATTGAAACATGTATATTACCATATGTGAAATAGATCAACAGTCCAAGGTTGATGCATGAAACAGGGCACTCAAAGCTGGTGCACTGGGACAACCCTGAGGGATGGGATGGGGAGGGATGTGGGAGGTGGGTTCAGGATGGGGAACACTAATACATCCATGACTGATTCATGTCAATGTATGGCGAAAACCACTACATTATTGTGAAGTAATTAGACTCCAATTAAAATAGATAAATTAATTAAAAAAAAGAATAATGTGGGAAAGAATCAAGTTTGCAGATCAACAAACAAGTCATACTTTAAATTGTGGCTTTTACATTAATATTGCCTTGCTTTACTTGGTCCAATATAATACATGCAGTAATGTAGGATGTTGTCTAATTTGTGATGTGTATGTTATGATGCCATGATTTGTTGATTCATTTGCACTTTCATTTTTAAAACATGCTTGAGGTAAATACTGATTGTGTAACTCCTTCTGGGCATTTTAATCCATGATTTTGAGGATGAATTACTCTTTCATTTACAGTGTCTTAGAAATAGCTTTAGCATATGGAAGGGACCCTTGGCTCTATTAAGGGCTTTGATTCTTACCCTGCTTTTTCTTCTTGGCCCTATTCTCTTTGTAGCTTCTTCCCTAGTCTCTTACTAAACTGTTTTTGCCTCCTCCCTTTAAAGAGTATACACGGCATCCTCCTATAGGTATAATTTTCCAATCCTGTTACTTATGACAATCATAGTTTTATTATTTTTAAAAAGCAGCTTTATTGAGGCAAATTTATTTACCATACAGCTCACTATTTTTAAATGTACAATAACATGCTTTTAAAAGTAAATTTATGGGACTTCCCTGATTGTACATTGGAAAGAAGAGGACACGGGTTTGATCCCTGGTCCGGGAAGATTCCATATGCCATGGAGAAACTAAGCCTTGTACCACAACTAACGACCGCATGTGTTACAACTACTGAAGCCTGCAAGCTCTACGGGCCACAACTAATAAGCCTGTGTGCTGCGACTACTGAAGCTCTCATGACTAGAGCCCGTGCTCCACAACAAGAGAAGCCACGTCAACGAGAAGCCCATACACTGCAACTAGACAGTAGCCCTCGCTCACTGCAACCAGAGACAAGCCCACACAGCAACAAAGACCCAGCCAGGGCCATAAATAAAGACATTTTTAAAAAGTAAATTTACAGAGTTGTGCCGCCAGCTCCACAGTCTAGTTTTAGAACATTTTGCATCAATCCCTCTCCCCTAGATTTCTTGCACCCATTTACAGTTAATCCTCATTCCCACCCTCAGTCCCAGAAAAACACTAAAGTGCATTCTGTCTCTAAATTTGTCTCTTCTGGATATTTTGTATAAGTGGGTTGTGTTTTTGGACCAGAAAAAAATTTTTGATGCCCTACAGAATCTGCATTCCTAGTTCTGAGGTGCCAGTCCTTCATTATAGCTCATGTATGATAGGATAATACAGGATCAAACACTCCAATACTTTTATTGGAGAAGAGCCAAGTTTTCCTTTTGTAAACCAGTGTCTCTGATTTGAAGTGACCTTCGATAGAGTGAATAAACCATACTAAAAACTATTAAGCTAGTATATCATGTTGAAATGTAAACAAAAATCTATTGTTTGGTATATTGGGAAAGAATGCTCAAAGCAATAGGATAGTGGGGAGAATATTGATTATTTCAAGTTTTTAAAATACACAGCATTAATACAATGTTGGGGCTTCTCTGGTGGCTCAGTGGTAAAGAATCTACCTGCAATACAGGAGACGCAGAGATGCAGATTCAATCCCTGGGTTGGCAACATCCCCTGGAGGAGGGCATGGCAACCCACTCCAGTGTTCTTACATGGAGAATCCGTTGGACAGAGGAACCTGGCAGGCTACAGTCCATGTGATTGCAGAGAGTCAGACATGACTGAAGCGACTGAGAGTGTGTAATACAATGTTATGCTTCTTAATTACTAGCACTGGCTGTGATTGTAAATAGCAGTTTGTAAAATGCCTGCAAGAGCCATAGTACAGAATATAGAAATATTTGTATTACATGAATTTCATATTTTGTTAAAGATATTCAGTTCAGTTCAGTCTCTCAGTCGTGTCCGAATCTTTGCAACCCCATGAATTGCAGCACACCAGGCCTCCCTGTCCATCGCCAACTCCTGGAGTTCACTCAAACTCACATTCAGTGAATTGCTGATGCCATCCAGCCATCTCATCCTCTGTCGACCCCTTCTCCTCCTGCCCCCAATCACTCCCAGCATCAAAGTCTTTTCCAATAAGACAACTCTTCACATGAGGTAGCCAAAGTATTGGAGCTTCAGCTTCAGCATCATTCCTTCCAAAGAACACCCAGGACCGATCTCCTTTAGAATGGACTGCTTGGATCTCTTTGCAGTCAAGGGACTCTCCAGAGTCTTCTCCAACATCACAGTTCAAAAGCATCAATTCTTCAGCATTCAGCTTTCTTCACAGTCCAGCTCTCACATCCATACATGACCACTGGAAAAAACATAGCCTTGACTAGAAGGCCCTTTGTTGGCAAAGTAATGTCTTTGCTTTTGAATATGCTATCTAGGTTGGTCATAACTTTCCTTCCAAGGAGTAAGCATCTTTTAATTTCATGGCTGCAGTCACCATCTACAGTGATTTTGGAGCCCAAAAAATAAAGTCTGACACTGTTTCCCCATCTAATTCCCATGAAGTGATGGGACCAGATACCATGATCTTCGTTTTCTGAATGTTGAGCTTTAAGCCAATTTTTTCACTCTCCTCTTTCACTTTCATCAAGAGGCTTTTAGTTCCTCTTCACTTTCTGCCATAAGGGTGGTGTCATCTACATATCTGAGGTTATTAATATTTCTCCCGGCAATCTTGATTCCAGCTTGTGTTTCCTCCAGTCCAGCATTTCTCATGATGTACTCTGCATAGAAGTTAAATAAGCAGAATGTCAATATAGCCTTGACGTTCTCCTTTTCCTATTTGGAACCAGTCTGTTGCTTCATGTCCAGTTCTAACTGTTGCTTCCTGACCTGCATACAGGTTTCTCAAGAGGCAGGTCAGGTGGTCTGGGATTCCCATCTCTTTCAGAATTTTCCACAGCTTATTGTGATCCACACAGTCAAAGGTTTTGGCATAATCAATAAAGCAGAAATAGACGTTTTTCTGGAACTCTCTTGCTTTTTCCATGATCCAGCGAGTATTGGCAATTTTATTTCTGGTTCCTCTGCCTTTTCTAAAACCAGCTTGAACATCAGAAAGTTCATGGTTCACGTATTGCTGAAGCCTGGCTTGGAGAATTTTGAGCATTACTTTACTAGCGTGTGAGATGAGTGCAATTGTGTGGTAGTTTGAGCATTCTTTGGCATTGCCTTTCTTTGGGATTGGAATGAAAACTGACCTTTTCCAGTCCTGTGGCCACTGCTGAGTTTTCCAAATTTGCTGGCATATTGAGTGCAGCACTTTCACAGCATCATCTTTCAGGATTTGGAATAGGTCAACAGGAATTCTATCACCTCCACTAGCTTTGTTCATAGTGATGCTTTCTAAGGCCCACTTGACTTCACATTCCAGGATGTCTGGCTCTAGGTCAGTGATCAAACCATCGTTATTATCTTGGTTGTGAAGATCTTTTTTGTATAGTTCTTCTGTGTATTCTTGCCACCTCTTCTTAATATCTTCTGCTTCTGTTAGGTCCATACCATTTCTGTCCTTTATCGAGCCCATCTTTGCATGAAGTGTTCCCTTGGTATCTCTAATTTTCTTGAAGAGATCTCTAGTCTTTCCCATTCCGTTGTTTTCCTTTATTTCTTTGGATTGATCACTGAAGAAGGCTTTCTTATCTCTTCTTGCTATTCTTTGGAACTCTGCATTCAGATGCTTATATCTTTCCTTTTCTCCTTTGCTTTTCACTTTTCTTCTTTTCACAGCTATTTGTAAGGCCTCCCCAGACAGCCATTTTGCTTCTTTGCATTTCTTTTCCATGGGGATGGTCTTGATCCCTGTCTCCTGTACAATGTCACGAACCTCAGTCCATAGTTCATCAGGCACTCTATCTATCACATCTAATCCCTTAAATCTATTTCTGACTTCCACTGTGTAATCATAAGGGATTTGATTTAGGTCATACCTGAATGATCTAGTGGTTTTCCCTACTTTCTTCAATTTAATTCTGAATTTGGCAATAAGGAGTTCATGATTTGAGCCATACTCAGCTCCTGGTCTTGTTTTTCTTGACTGTATAGAGCTTCTCCATCTTTGGCTGCAAAGAGTATAATCAATCTGATTTCAGTGTTGACCATCTGGTGATGTCTGTGTTTAGAGTCTTCTCTTGTGTTGTTGGAAGAGGGTGTTTGCTATGACCAGTGCATTCTCTTGGAAAAACTTTATCTGCCTTTGCCCTGCTTCATTCCATATTCCAAGGCCAAATTTGCCTGTTACTCCATGTCTTTCTTGACTTCCTACTTTTGCATTCCAGTCCCCTATAATAAAAGGACATCTTTTTTGGGTGTTAGTTCTAAAAAGTCTTGTAGGTCTTCATAGAACCATTCAACTTTACCTTCTTCAACGTTACTGGTTGGGGCATAGACTTGATATTTACTGTGATATTGGATGGTTTGCCTTGGAAACTAACAGAGATCATTCTGTCATTTTTGAGATTGCATCCGAGTACTGCATTTAGGACTCTTTTGTTGACCATGATGGCTACTCTGTTTCTTCTAAGGGATTCCTGCCCGCAGTAGTAGATATAATGGTCATCTGAGTTAAATTCACCCATTTCAGTCCATTTTAGTTTGCTGACTCCTAGAATGTTGACATTCACTCTTGCCATCTCCTGTTTTACCACTTCCAATTTGCCTTGATTCATGGACCTAACATTCCAGGTTCCTATGCAATATTGCTCTTTACAGCATCGGACCTTGCTTCTATCACCAATCACATCCACAGCTGGGTATTGTTTTTGCTTTCGCTCCATCCCTTCATTCTTTCTGGAGTTATTTCTCCACTGATCTCCAGTAGCATATTGGGCCCCTACTGACCTGGGGAGTTCCTCTTTCAGTATCTGTTAAAGATATTAGATTATTGTAATAACTGACAATTATGAATTAAGACTAATATTTAGGCGAGAAAAGTAAATTTGTAGTGTTGGAGTAAGAAGTGTTTGTATTTCATACCACATTCAGGTTTGACTTCCAGGTGATTTAAAATACAATACTAGCAATTCATTGACATGATTTAAAGTTCACTGTATTTTTTTTGGTGTAGTGTGGAAGTTAAGTTGATTAATAATCTCACTCTGAAAGAGGTTATTTGTAAAAATAACCTTTTTCAGTAAATCAGCATTCATTCAATAACTATGAAAATAGTTTATTCTTTAATTCATCCTGTTCATAGTCTAAGGGAGACTACACATATAAGTAAAGTATTGTGTGTGTGTGTTTGTTTCCATGTTAAAAAAAATCTTTTATAAAAATGGGTTGTTTTCCATGGGTAATGGACTTTTAGAATTCACCTATTTGCTTCTTAGCAATTACTGCTGAAGGTCATCCCCTGCTTCACCTTGTTTACTTTTGTATCTCTTGATACAGTTCTCAGCTGTGCTTGAAAGAGTAGTGCATGTGTTGATTTTGTTATCCATAGATCAGGAACTCTGGTCTCTTGGCTCAGTTTGTGAGGGTAGAGGATCTGACAGGGTATAAGGACAAAAGTTAAGTTGAATTTTAAAGAAATTTATATTGACCAAAAAAAAAAAAAAAAGAGTTGATTTTACTTTTTGGCCTATGATATGAATTTTCTCTAAGAGCATTCTCAAGTAAAAACTAAAAAGTTCTGTACATTAACAGCTTAATTTTGCTGAATTAATTTTTATGTTCTTTTTATTTCTTAAAGGATAAGGTTTATCCTCTTAATTGTATGTATGACCCAATTGTAAAGGGGCAAGAAAGCTCTTTGCATGTTTCTCTTAAACAAAACAGCATTCTGTTTGACGGCAGTATTAATTTTGAAAACTGTGAATTGTTGTTTGGATGACCAGCTCTGAAGCTCCTTTCTTCTGCTGAGAGTCAGAAGATCCCAAAGTCCTCGTTGCTGCTAGTGATGCCAGTTCTGCAGATACTGTCTTCTACTGCCCTGGAAGACTGTATATCCAAGGATGAAGAAGGTCCCTCTAGGCAGCAGTTGGCTGTAAACCTTTTAGAAATGGTACAACAGGAGCGCTACAGAGATGAGCACCAAAAGGTAACCACTTCATCCTTGTTTCTCTTAACATAAAGTTTAATCAGTTATATAGGATTTAAGTCACTGCCGAAAATCTCACCTCCTGATGATGTATGTGTTTGGGTTTAAATCCTGTCATTGAATTTTACCACTCTGTCAGGCACTGGTGTAGATGTTAGTATATTCTTCTGGACTGTGATGGGGAGGGTAGTCCTGCTTGAAATAAGTGTTGGAAATCTGTCTAATCTTTTTTGCTTTTTGAGTTTCCAGTGTCCATTAGTGGTTAAAAGTCCTGAGGAATCCTGCAGGAAAGGAACTAGTTCTAGTTAACTAACCTAGTGCTTCTGCAACACATGTGAGCTTGGAGCCTTTCTTCCCCCTCTTCATACTGTTAAATAGTGCAGCATAATTAGACCTGCAACAATCCATGGTGGGGAACTGCAATTGCCTGGAAGTTCTGGGATCTGTAAGAACTAAGACTTGACTTTTGAATATGGCACTTTATGCTGTATTCCCCAGCACATGGCTCTTGATGTCCCTTGTGTGTGTTCCTACTCCCTTCAGCCCAACTGTCACACGCCATTCTGATCCATGCCTACTGGGCTTACCCCATTTGGTTTTGTCAGTCTCACTGGTCCTGTTAGAATAATGGAGAAATGTGAATAATATCTTGTTAGTGGCTGAATTCTAGGCCTACATTCATCATATTTTTTTTCTGTTTAGGTGCTTGGGTTTTACCTTTAGTAAAATGTGGTGTGTGCATGCTAAGTCACTTCAGTCATGTCCAGCTCTGTGCAACCTTATGAACTGTAGCTTGCCAGGCTCCACAGTCCATGGGATTCTCCAGGCAATAATATTGGAGTGGATTGCCATGCCCTCCTCCAGGGGATCTTCCTGACCCAGGAATCAAACCCTCATCTTTTACATCTATCTGCGTTGGCATGCAGGTTCTTTCCACTAGCACCACCAGTGAAGCCCAGTAAAATGTGATAGTACTTCCCAACTATAAAGGGTTAAAGAGGGTAAAACTGGTGAAGCATCTTAAGTTTCCAGAGACCAAAGACATTACATAAATGCAAGCAAGTGCCTTAGTTGTTTTGTTTGCAAAAGTAGAGATACCACTAATAACATATTGTTAAATGTTCTAGCAGCAGAAATCCAGGCATTGTTGGGGATTCTTGGTTATATTCCCTGTTTGATCATGCAGCAGAAACTAGCCTGCAGGCATATTGAATGTATGTTGCAGCCTCCTCGATCCTAATTGTTTGACTAAAGCATAAAACTTGAAATAGGTAATTGATTTGCATTAAAAGAAGAGAGTTCCTAACATCTGCTCTGATAGGATGACAAACTGCAACCCCAAATTTCTAATAGCCTTTTACCTCCCCTTTTAGTTTGCCCATATAGAACACAAATTGGATTCTGAATGGGGGTGGGGACAGGGTACTATGTCTGAGAGTTCTGTTCCTTTAAATCATGAGTGATATTTACTGAGGATCACCCTAAATCTAATGTGTAAGTACTCAGCTTATTATTTGCTCAGGTGTGTGTGAATCTTATTCATCAGCACTGCATGGTGGATTTTCTCTTTAGCAGCTGGTGAAGAGGGAGGAGGAAGGAATACTATTAGGGTGTAAATGTCCTCCTGATGATAGTGTGCTGCTGTATTGAGGCTTTCAGTGGATATATGATCTCCCTTTTGAAAAATTTAAGCCACAGTTTACTGTTGGCTTTTCTCCTACACCTGTCCAGACCCTATATTCCAAACATACCTATAAATTTAACCTGCCCCAAACTCCCAGTTCTCCTCCTCAATCTCTGCTTTAATTATATAATGCTCTTTTGTCTCCTTTGCCTGAACTACTCATTCTTCAAGACCCAGCCAAGTGCTTTCAGCCTGAGTCAGAATTTATTATTCTCTCTCCTTTGAATCCAAACACTTTCAGCATTAGTGGATTGTGTTGTGTGTGTTAATTTAAGGGGTACATATTTGTACCTCCAGCTGTGCCGTGAGCTCACCCAGGGAAGGAAGCTTGGCCTTTTTCACACTTTGCCTTTGTTTTTAAGCACATTAATATTTAAATTGCAACAATTGTTGAACTTTTGATGTTTTTTCCCACCCTAGGTGTTTCTGCATTATCTTTTTCAGCTGATCATGGATGGGAAAATTAAAAACACTTTAGCAGTGGTGAAACTGAGTATTTTCCACATATTCAAAGAAATAGATAACACCCAAGCTTATTTATTTGTCTTGGCATCCTCCACACCTGACCTATTGTTTACTACGCAGTAGACAGTCAAGAAATTTCTGTTCCGTGAGGAATGTAAGCTTTTGATACAAATACAGATCATTTTACCCTCTTGATTTATTACAGAAACAGTTTAAATCACAGATTTTTGTTGTTTATATTTTTATTATTTCATCTTAAATTGGTGATTCTGACTTGAGTATTTGGCTTAGAACTAAAGCGTTTCTTCAGAAGTATAATTCTTCTGATAAATAAATCCAAGGGTAAATATTACTGTACCATGCAGTTCTCTGTTTCCTGTCCATTTCTTTTTTTTTTTTTCCTTCATTTTTTGGTTATGCTGTGTGCCATGTAGAATCTTAGCTCCCTCACCAGGGATTGACCCACACCCTGAGCTGTGAAAGTAGAATCCTAACCACTGGACTGCCAGGGAATTCCCTACCTGTTTCTGAAGTGTTGATAACAATGAAATAAAACACATTTTAACTTCTCTCAGTTTCTAAGAATTAAAAAGTAAAATATCAAAGCAGCCGTTCATCTCTTTAAAAGATTAGCATAATCTAATAAACTTCTATTTGTTTATTTATGGTGTAAGAAAAACAGGATCCTTTGTATTAGACTATGACAGGTAATGTTTAAAACCTCCTATTTGTGTTCTCTTAGGTGAAAAAACATCAAATACTAGTCACAACTCTAAAGTCCTTAAAATTTTGCTGCCTCTACGCCAGAAAATGGCGGGGGGGGGGGGGGGGGGGCGGTGGTGGTAGTGAGAAGAAAGCACCAGGGTGTGAGTTAGGGTCTAGTTAGGAGAGAGAAGCCACATTGATAATTTAAATAAAGAGGAACTTAATACAGAAATTATTAGCTAGTAAAAGGTGTTTAATTACTGAAAGCAGTAATGAGGCTCTAAGGAATATTGCCATAATAAATGTCGAGAACAGCTTCTACTTCTGGGACTGAGGCAGGGGACACCCAAAGAATGAACCAAATGGATCTCCCCACTCAAGGCTGAGATCACAGCTTAGTGGGAAGATTGTAGCTATGACCTGCTAGCTGGTGAAGTGTGTGGGGTGCCACAGGCCGGAGCTGGCCCATAGACAGCCATCTGCTGGAATCTCTTGCAGCCCTGGCAGCCAGGGATGGGTGAAATAAAGCAAGAAAGAGACTTAAGGGTCAAATTCCTGCAGTTATATAGTGGGGCAAGATTCATCTTTGGAGAACTATTTTAGTCAACAGAAAGATTTAGAGAAAGTATGACTGAGGTAGGATCTGTCATACATTTATGAATTGGTATTTTTGGCTGAAGTACTTTGTTCAAACTTAAAGCACTATAAGCTTTATTACCTTTTAATAAAGCAGTACTAAGTAGGTTTCATTCACTGTCACTTTGACGTAGTGTATAGTAAGCAGAAAGTATTTTGAGTGCTTGTCTCTTAAAAAAATCAAGACTTATAATATATTGTTGTTGTCCTATTTATAGCTAAAGTTAAGATTTATTGATCACATGCTCTATTTAAGAAGTTATGTGGATCAACTCCTTTTCTCATAATAACTTTGAAATAGTTTTGTTTTCCCATTTCCACATGTGTGGCCTTGGACTAATGGTTGAAGCTCTCCGGGCCTCGGCCAAATGGGCAACAAAGCCTGGCTTCATGTGGTTGTTTATTAAGCATGTCTTATGTTCAGGCTCCATTCTAAGTGCTTTGCCATGTATTAAGTCATTTGATTTTATCCCAAACTCTTTGAAGTAAGGTATTATTATTATTGGTCTAATTTTATCCAAGAGTTAACTGAAATATAGAGAAGATAACTTGCCAAGGATCATGCAGTGAGAGTCTGATTATTTTTTAAAATAGATTTATTGAGATAAAATTCACATATATACATTTTACTCATTTAAAGTTCACAACTCAGTGGCTTTTCGCATGTTTATAGAGTTGTGTATACAATACCACAGTCAATTTTAGAATACTTTTATTACTCCAGAAAAGAAGTGAAGTAAAGAGTGAAGTGAAATCGCTCAGTCGTGTCCGACTCTTTGCGACCCCATGGACTGTAGCCCACCAGGCTCCTCCATCCATGGGATTCTCCAGGCAAGAATATTGGAGTGGGTTGCCATTTCCTTCTCCAGGGGATCTTCCCAACTCAGGGATCGAACCCAGGTCTCCTGCATTACAGGCAGATGCTTTACCTCATTTTATTTTTTCATTCATCTATTGAACATTTGGGTTTTAATTTTTTTAAGAAAATACTGGTTATTGTGAATAATGCTGTTGTAAATACTCCTGTACAAGTTTTTGTGTGGACATAGATTTTCTTTTTCTCTTGGGTAGATAACCTAGGGGGAAGGCAATGGCACCCCCCCCGTACTTTTGCCTGGAGGGGGGCGCGGCCTGGGGAATGGCACCACTCCAGTGTTCTGCTGGAGATAGGGAGTAACTAGGAGTGAAATTGCTAGATCGTATGGTAACCATGTGTTTGATCATTTGAGGAGCCGTGAGACTTTTCCAAAGGGACTGTATCATTTTACATTCCCATTAGCAGTGTGTGAAGGTGCCAGTTTCTCTAGATACTTGCCAACACTTGTTACTACCTGTTGTTTTATTACAACCATACTAGTGGTTGTGAAGGGCTTCCCTGGTGGCTCAGATGGTAAAGAATCTGCCTGCAATGCAGGAGACCCAGGTTTGATCCCTGGGTCAGGAAGATCCCCTGGAGAAAAGAATGGCAACCCACTCTAGTATTCTTGCCTGGTGAATTCCATGGACACAGCAGCTTGATGGGGTGATAAGCCTGATGGGAAGTCCACGGGGTCACAAAGAGTCAGACATGACTGAGCAGCTAACACAGGAGTGATTATGAAGTGCTATTTCATTGTGGTTTTGATTTGCATTTCCTTGATGATAATCTTACAGTACTCATTTTGTAAGTGAAGAAATAGAAATTATGGAGGTTAATTAACTCCCCCTCATTACACAGGTGGTGGATGTAGGACTGAGATTCAGGTTTTGTCTGCTTGACAAATAGAGTTTAGATTTGCCTACACTCTATTGCTGCCACTTTGATTTTATTAACAGTAATTTATCATCTTTGTGCTGTACTTGGGAGTTAATAACAGTATTTCAGATTTACAGGAAAACAGTAAATCAATAGTAAATTGAAGTAAACTGGTTTCTTAAAAGCTTTTGATTAGAAGTTAATAGGAATTAGATCTTGTGCTTCTATCATTGTCTTCTTAATAACATGGATACGGAGAATGGTGTTTTGTCTTTCGGTGATAATTAACCACTACCAAGGCTTTCAACTCTTGATTAGATTCTTCATAGATGTATAGAACAGAAAGTGAAAGTGAAGTCGCTCAATTGTGTCCGACTCTTTGCGATCCCATGGACTGTAGTCTACCAGGCTTCTCTATCGATGGGATTTTCCAGGCAAGAGTACTGGAGTGGGTTGCCATTTCCTTCTCCAGGGGATCTTCCTGACTCAGGGATCAAACCCAGGTCTCCTGCATTGTAGGCAGACGCTTTACCCTCTGAGCCACCAGGGAAGCCCCGTATAGAACAGAAGGACACTCTTAAGGCTTTATCTATTCCAGTCTTCTGTTTCTGGTCTCAGATCAGATCAGATCAGTCGCTCAGTCATGTCCGACTCTTTGCGACCCCATGAACTGCAGCAAACCAGGCCTCCCTGTCCATTACCAACTCCCAGAGGTCACTCAGACTCATACTCATCGAGTCAGTGATGCCGGTGAGTAATTAATCCCTTTTTGCACAGATCTGTGCTACTTTTAAGTGTCTCTAGGTTTGTTCCACACTCCCTCTCCTGATCAAATCCTGGCCTCACTTTTGTTAAGCCTGTTTTAGTCCACATTATAGAAAACTTATTCTTTTAAGTTAATGAAAATCCATATTGTTCACCTGCATTCACAATTTCTTTTTCAGTCCTCTTTAGACAAAGATTATGAGCAGGTGTTGTTAGTATTTAGTGTACCTGAACCTTTTTATTAAAAAGTAAAGATTTGAAACTGTTTTACATATGTAGAAGATGTTGTGCAACCAATGCGTATTCACTTAAATGTTACTTTTCTATTGTTTCTTCTCTTTTTATTGAGATATAATTCATTTAACATAAGCCCGTCTTTTATCTTTAAACACCTACCTTCTCCTCTAAAACTCAGGGCCTACAGCACTCCACAGAGCCGGGATTTGGTGGCCGGTGTGAGAGAAAAGCCTTGGTGCACCCTTGCCCTGGGATCGTGCCTGTGGCAGCTGTCACTCAGTGGGACTGAGAGACCGTTCTGTGATCTCTTAGTCAACGTTGTGCCTTTTTCCTGTGACTCTAACCTTAGGTGAACAGACGAAAAACAGAGCCTAAACCTGGACTAATACTTTAAGCACAGTAGTATTACTTTTCTGTTTTAATATGTTTACTCCATAATATCACTGCTGACTAGTCAATTTATGGTTCATGGTGATTTCCAATTATTTTCTTTTATAATCATATCCAGCAATTTTATTTTTCTCTCCTGAAGATGACAGGGATAATATTTTCCTTTATTTTGCAACTTTAGGCACTGTGCCGGGTGCTTTGTAGATACTATTTCTTTCTCAACCTCAATAATTTTGGCAGGGAGATAGACATTACTTCCATTTTATGGATGAGGAAAGTAAAGCTCGGAGAAATTGTGTAACAATTTTTAATAACTGTCTAATAACTGTCATGGCTGTGCCAAAGTCCTGGTCTTTTAAATCTGAAGTCCAACGCTGTTTGTCATTCGACTAAAGAACTGGACTCTAGTCTTTAATGAATTTAATTTTCTTGGGAAAAAAATTCTTAGCGAGACAAGACTATAATAAATAAAGTATGTTTAACATTCAAATGATTCAAGAATCATAAATGGTATACAATGAGCAGTCTCTTTCTCACCTTTGATTCTGGTTGTCCAATTTCCACACTCTCAAAATGAAGATGAAGATTAGTAGTTATTAATTTCTTCTGTTTGTATAAATACTTTGTGTGTGTGTACAAGTCCATGTGAGTCTTTAACAACAGGATAGTTATACTCTAGATATTTCTGATTTGTCTTCAGTTCAGTCGCTCAGTCTTGACCAACTCTTTGCGACCCCATGAATTGCAGCACGCCAGGCCTCCCTGTCCATCACCAACTCCCGGAGTTCACTCAACTCACGTCCATTGAATCGGTGATGCCATCCAGCCATCTTATCCTCTGTTGTCCCCTTCTCCTCCTGCCCTCAATCTTTCCCAGCATCAGAGTCTTTTCCAATGAGTCAACTCTTCGCATGAGGTGGCCAAAGTATTGGAGCTTCAGCTTCAGTATCAGACCTTCCAAAGAACACCCAGGACCGATCTCCTTTAGAATGGACTGGTTGGATCTCCTTGCAGTCCAAAGGACTCTCCAGAGTCTTCTCCGACACCACAGTTCAAAAGCATCAATTCTTCGGCGCTCAGCTATCTTTACAGTCCAACTCTCACATCCATACATGACTACTGGAAAAACCATAGCCTTGACTAGACGGCCCTTTGTTGGCAAAGTAATGTCTCTGCTTTTGAATATGCTATCTAGATTGGTCATATCTTTCCTTCCAAGGAGTAAGCGTCTTTTAATTTCATGGCTGCAGTCACCATCTGCAGTGATTCTGGAGCCCCAAAAAACAAAGTCTGACACTGTTTCCAGTCTTTCCCCATCGATTTCCCATGAAGTGGTGGGACCAGATGCCATGATCTTAATTTTCTGAATGTTGAAGTTTAAGCCAACTCTTTCACTCTTCTCTTTCACTTTCATCAAGAGGCTTTTTAGTTCCTCTTCACTTTCTGCCATAAGGGTGGTGTCATCTGCATATTTGAGGTTATTGATATTTCTCCCGGCAATCTTGATTCCAGCTTGTGCTTCTTCAGTCCAGCGTTTCTCATGATGTACTCTGCATATAAGTTAAATAAGCAGGGTGACAATATACAGCCTTGACATACTCCTTTTCCTATTTGGAACCAGTCTGTTGCTCCATGTCTAGTCCTAACTGTTGCTTCCTGACCTGTATATAAGTTTCTCAAGAGGCAGGTCAGGTGGTCTTGTATTCTCATCTCTTTCAGAATTTTCCACAGTTATTGTGATCCACACAGTCAAAGGCTTTGGCATAGTCAATAAAGCAGAAATAGATGCTTTTCTGGAACTCTCTTGCTTTTTCCATGATCCAGTGGATGTTGGCCATTTGATCTCTGGTTCCTCTGCCTTTTCTAAAACCAGCTTGAACATCAGGAAGTTCATGGTTCACATATTGCTGAAGCCTGGCTTGGAGAATTTTGAGCATTACTTTACTAGTGTGTGAGATGAGTGCAATTGTGGGGTGGTTTGAGCATTCTTTGGCATTGCCTTTCTTTGGGATTGGAATGAAAACTGCCCTTTTCCAGTCCTGTGGCCACTGCTGAGTTTTCCAAATTTGCTGGCATATTGAGTGCAGCACTTTCACAGCATCATCTTTCAGGATTTGAAATAGCTTCACTGGAATTCCATCACGTCCACTAGCTTTGTTCGTAGTGATGCTTTCTAACGCCTACTTGACTTCATATTCCAGGTTGTCTGGCTCTAGGTGAGTGATCACACCATCGTGATTATCTTGGTCGTGAAGATCTTTTTTGGACAGTTCTTCTGTGTATTCTTGTGAATGTGAACATCGACATTCTAGGAATCAGCAAACTAAAATGGACTGAAATGGGTCAATTTAACTCAGATGACCATTATATCTACTACTGTAGGCAGGAATCCCTTAGAAGAAATGGAGTATCCATCATGGTCAACAAGAGAGTCCAAAATGCAGTACTTGAATGCAATCTCAAAAACGACAGAATGATCTCTGTTAGTTTCCAAGGCAAACCATTCAATATCACAGTAATCCAAGTCTATGCCCCAACCAGTAACACTGAAGAAGCTGTTTTGTCTTATCATACTCCAAATGTGTGTATGTGTGTGTGTGTTTGTACATATTTATGCAAATACAAATATATAGTCCCTGTGCTTCCCTTTAAAATAATCTCAGCATTTCAGGCACACTGTATGTATCTTGTATTTTCCTGTGTGAGGTCTTTCCATATCAGAAAAGATAAAGCTTCCTCATATGTCTTTATAGTGGCATTTATTTTCAAATAAAAGTGATCTTCATTCTTAAGCATATACTTGAAATAACTGAACATCTATGTCCTCACAAAAACTTTTACAGTAATATTCATAGAAACATTATTTGTCATAGCCAAAAAGTGGGGGAAAAAACCCAATGTCCATTAATTGATGAATGGATAAACAAAATATATATCCGTACAGTGGGATATTATTTGATAATTAAAAGAAATGAAGCATTGATAGATACCAGTCAGCCAGAACATGGATGAATCTTGAAAAAGTTTTATTTTATGTGAAATAAAAGAAGCTAGTTACTAAAGACCACATATTGTGTGGTTCCTTTTATATGAAATAGCCAAAATAAAGGATTAATGGTTGCCAGGGCTTGGGGATCAGAGGGAATAAAGAAGGACTTTTAATGTACATTGGAGAAGGAAATGGCAACTCACTCCAGTATTCTTGCCTGGAGAATCCGATGGACAGAGGAGCCTGGTGGCTACAGACCATGGGGTCACAGGCAGACATGGCTTAGTGACTAACACTTTAATGGGCATGGAGTTTCCTTTTGGGGGTGAAGAAAAATATTCTAAAATTAGCTGGTGACAATGGTTATACAACTTTATGAATTACTAAAATCCTGTGAGTTATTAACTTTAAAAGCCTGGATTTAATGATATGTGAATTATATCTCAATAAAGCTATTATTAAAAAGTTTTATAAGGCTTAACTTTTACTTCTCATCCTTTCAGTTGTTACCCTTATCCATGTAAGTGAGTCTCTAATAATTGGACAGTGATACTCTAGAGATTTCTAATTTGTCTTGTCACACTCTAAATGAATTATTTTTTGAGCTGGCAATATCTAATTCCTCTTTAGTGTCTGTGGCTTCTTCTGGGGTGTTTGGGCACACCACTCACAATGGCAGAATTCTATCCAGTCTCTGACTCTGACTATACCACTTGACTTCCACAAGGAGCAACTGCTCAGATTGACTTAAGCATAATGTCTTCTTTGGGTATCATTTCAATTTAGAGCTATCAGGCTGCTGTTTCTTGCAAGAGTTGTCCACAAACTATTAATGAATTTCCAGACTCCAGCTGAACCAACTCTTTTCCTATCTACATAACTGTTACAAAAACGAATTGTCCTCAGTCCAAATCTGCCACCTGCCCTGCGTTGCCTCTTCCTGGGGCTTGGGGCTGGGCAAATACAGCGTTGTTGCTGTTGTTTTTTCTGTCTTCTTTCTCACTGGTAAATACCTCTTCCATAGCAATGGCTTTTTCCAAGCTCTGTTGCCTCTGGATTTTGTATATTGACCCCGCCCCCTTTTGTTTTCTCTGCCTTGCTCACTCACTCAGTTGTATCCAAGTGTTTGCGGCCCCATGGACTGTAGCCCACCAGGCCCTTCTGCCCATGGAATTTTCCAGGCAAGAACACTGGAATGGATTGTCATTTCCTACTCCAGGGGATCTTCCTAACCCAGGGATTGAACCTGTGTCTGTTGCGTTTCCTGAATTGGCAGGCAGGTTCTTTACCACTAGTGCTGCCTGGGAAGCCCCAACAGGGCGCGAATGGTAAACATGAGGAAAATTTTTAATAAAACTGTTCAAGGGTTTCCATCTGGCAACTCTTTTCTTTTTGTGTAATCCTATTAGCTCAGATATGTGCAGAGAGGTTTGGGCCAGGAATTGAAAATTTTGTATTCATTTTGTTGGAAGGATCAATTTCTTCTATTTCTTGAAATATAAAGAATGAATGAATGTCAGAAATATATTTCTGACAGATTTATCTCATTTATTCATACTTTGTGTGTTTATTTTTCAGCTCTCCTACAAGCTTGCGTTCCCCATAACTGGCATGTATGGTTCAGTATTTACAGCCTGGAGGATTCTTAAAGTAATGAGAGAAGAGTCTGCAGCCAGTGACTGGTTGGCTTCCGTGGAGTCATTGCTCCCTATAACCACAGTGATCCCTGCTCATGTTTTTCTTCTGCTGGCTTACCTCCTTGTTGAAGATAAGGGACAAAATCTTCACCAGATACTGAAGGTTACTACAGAATTAGCCCAAGCTGATTCCTCTCAGGTAAAGCAAGAAAATAATACAACAGTAATGAGGGAAAAGCTTGACATTGGAATCGAAGATTGTTCTTTCTTTGTGGATGATTTTTATCAGTTTTAAAGTACAGGATTCTTTTTTCTTTGCTATCTTTATTTTTCCATTTTTTTCCCCCTCCTTCCTCAGAGTTGATGTATATTTAATGATGTGAATATTTTCTTTAATGGAAGCACTTCAAGTGAGAATCTACACAGGATGCTAATCTGCTGTTTTTGTTATTGGTGGATTTGCTAATTTTTTTTAACATTTTCATCAACTCTTGCACCCTATTCCAAGATGCATGTCCCTTGGTTCTAATATCAATCTTTTAAGGTGGAAAAATTAATTAATTCAGAATAAATGTGTCTATATAATAGGCATTAATCTCTTTTTAACTTCTTGGAATTTAATCCTATTTTTATTCAGTCATTTAATAAGCAAAAAAAAAAATACTGGGTCCTTGCTATATATAGTTCTGATCAACATGCTGGGATGTGAAGACGAGTCATTTTTTCTATCTGTACAGTTCTTGGAGTATAATAAAGATGTCAGACATTATTAATAAAGTCCCTCCTCCCCCTTTTAATGAACCATATATTTAGCATAGGCATCTGTAATTTTTTTCCGTTGGGTAGAGTGTCTAAAATGTATTTCCTGTGAAGGGGAGGATTTCATAATCAAGTAGGTATGTTGTTTTTATTATCTTCTTTATCTTAGTGCCTGTGCTTGTATTCCTTTTTAAGCATGGTATGGAAAAAGTTCATCTCTTTAAGGAAAGATATATGCTCCTTTTGGAACACAATTTGATGGTAAAGGTGGGATAAGTGTGTTTCTTTAAGATGTGAAATTAGTGCATGGGGAATTCTTTTTTGTCCCCAACTTGTCGCACTAATTCCCTTTGGTCGAGTAAACAACTGCTGATATGTAACAGAAGTTTTCCCTCTGACTAGACCTTTTCTGATCTGATTCTGCAAGTGGATCCATGATGTACTCAAAGCACCTTTGTCTTATGGTGTATGAGTAACGCGAGTCATTTCAGCCTGCTTCCTACTTTCTCTCTCCCTTCACCTTCTGTAACAATCCTGATTCTACTGGATGCTTTTTTCACTGTTGACACCTTGTTGGGTAATCTCTTTAGGATAGTAAATGCAGCCTGGAGATAATCTGAGGAAGTCATTCAGGAGGTTACCTGACCTATGTTTGCCACTGGTATAAAACATATGTTATATCAATATGTGCATTGATACTCAGGAAATACATTTAGTCTTTGAAATTTTAGTGTGCTCCAGTATTCTTATAAACATTTTTCATGTGTGCCATGAAATGAAAATGGTTAGGAAGCACTGGGGTGACCATCCAGGTTCATTTATTTATTCAATAAATGTCCTTTAAGAAGCAGTGTGATTAATATAAATTAAAGTAAATATAATGCTCCTGTTGATAATTTCTCAGAAGTTTTGAAAGAAATGAGAAAAAGAAAGTGTAATTTTGCTTGTTAAGGTGAATGGTGAGGTAAAATGTTTAAATATAGTTACCCAAATTCATGCAGCAGCAAAGGCAATGTTATTAATTAATAAGAACTTACAAGTAAAGTCTTTTGAAAAGTATAAAAGAAGACTAGAAGTGGGAGATAGTGTTCTTTTCTTCACTTTTCATTATGAAGTAACCACATCGTATCATTTCTTTGGCCTTTATAAATAGAAGGAAAAGCAGCCAAAAGGATAAGAATGAGTATTTTGAAAAAGCATGGGTGTAATTAAAGCTGATTCTTATTGATATATGACAGAAAACCACAAATACTGTAAAGCAATTACCCTTCAGTTAAAAAACACCCCCCTCCACACACAAAAAGAATGAAGAAGAAAAAGCAAGTTCTCTAATTGTGAATAACTGCTTGAAGTAGATTCAAATAGATGCATTAGGGTCACGATCTCTTATTGGAGGAGTATTTTCTATTTCTTTCATCAAGTTGACATGACTACATGACATGTATTCTTATTTCACGTGTGTTTGACCTTTCTTACTTTATAAAAAGATCATGTTGTATTTTAGCAATCATTGGCTCAAATTCATGGGGGAGTAGATAAATACTAAAGAAAAGTCTTAGCCTACTAGTAAGCAAACGCTAAGTTAATAGGTAGGTAAAAGTAGGAATTTAAAGGCTATTTTCTACCTCTATATGGGCTTTCTTGGTGGCTCAGATGGTAGAGAATCTGCCTGCAGTGCAGGAGACCTGGATTTGATCTCTTGGTCAGGAGCTCCCCTAGAGAAAGGATAACCTCTATGTAGAGTTTACTGGCATGAAGTATGCTTAGCTAAGTATTGTGTTTGTGTAACACCATAATTTATTGTAGGAATCCTATTGTAAAATCTTGTGAAAGAAAATCTTTGAAAAGTTTGAAAGATATGCCAGGTTTGAAGTATGTTTGGTATGATGGTTATTATTTATTATAAGAGACTAGAAATTATTTTTGATAGTACTTATCAACGTAAGTTATCAATATCAACTAATAATTTTAGAGTTAATAATGATGAGAAAATATGCCTTTTTACAAGTGTAATTTTTTAAACTTAGATTTATTAGGAAAAATTTACATACATTAAACTCACTCTTTTTAAGATTACATTTTGGTGAGTTTTGACAGTTATATACAATCACATAATCACTGCTGCTGCTGCTGCTGCTGCTGCTAAGTCACTTCAGTCGTGTCCGACTCTGTGCGACCCCATAGACGGCAGCCCACCAGGCTTCCCCGTCCCTGAGATTCTCCAGGCAAGAACACTGGAGTGGGTTGCCATTTCCTTCTCCAATGCATGAAAGTGAAAAGTGAAAGTGAAGTCGCTCAGTTGTGTCCGACTCTAGCGATCCCATGGACTGCAGCCTACCAGGCTCCTCCGTCCATGGGATTTTCTAGGCAAAAGTACTGGAGTGGGGTGCCATTGCCCTCTCCACACATAATCACTACCATAATCAAATAGAACATTTCTATTTTAATCAGTCCAAAAAGTTATTTGTTTTATGCATGGGTATTCAATGATTTCAGCAGCATTTGTTGAAAAGACTATCTTTTTTTCCATTGAGTTACCTTTTGTTGAAAATCAAGTGTTCACATCTTTGTTGAAAATCAAGTGTTCATTTAATATCATATCTGGATTGTCTCACTTTTGGTAATGTTAAGATTGATCAGTGCATTCACATTCTATAAGCTTGATTCTCATAGTTCCTTATTAGTCACCTAATGATTTTTATTTTATATTTAAATTAATTTATTTTAATTGGAGGATAATTACTTTACAATATTGTGATGGTTTTTACCATATATCAACATGAATCAGCCACAGGTGCACATGTGTCCCCCCATCTTGAACCCCCTTCCCACATCCCTCCCCACCCCATCTCTCTGGATTGTGCCAGAGCACGGGCTTTGAGTCCCCTGCTTCATGCATCAAACTTTCACTGGTCATCTATAAAAAAGTGATTATTATTCTTATCATGCACAGTGATGGATCCCCTTCCCCCTTGAGTTGTCATCCTCCATCCCTCCTCACCTTGTTCTCCTGTGGCATGCATTTTCCATTGAGTTTAATATATTTAGGGCCGTAGAAGTCTAATAGAGCTAGATAGTCTGAAGGAAACTTGGCCTTTTGAGTAACATTTTAGTTAACTGGATACAGATGATGGTGTTAAAATAACTAGATAGTTACTCAAGGCCATGGCAATAAATCAGCACTTGAAAAAAAGAGTAAGAAATGTTTTCCCCCCACGTCTAGAAATGCTGTCAGCAGTTACTAATAATCCATATAGTTCTCTTACCCAGACATCATGAGACTTAATATGCAGAAGATATAAGCTTAGGCCAGGTGGTGCTCAGTAAAAATTAAGTGCCTTTTATATTCTTGGAAGGAATATTTAGAGTGTTCTGGGGAAAGATCCAAGAATAAGCATTCTGTGTGAATTCCCATGGAGGTCTTGAAAGTTTTAAACACATTGATTTAGTTTAGAGGAAGATTTTCATATCATAGTGTGTGCTTATAATATATGGGAATGCCATCTAATTCCTAAATTAGTGTTTTTTCTGGAAATTGCAGTTGATAGATTCATGTACTTTTTGGTTATGTTTCTGTAACAGTTCCTGCCTTTCTGGTACTGTGAGTAATTTTGTTTCGCCACAATTTGATGTAAATCATTCAGTCTGCCCTAAGAGATGCCTGAATGACAATTGAAACATATGGCTTCATGACTCATAAACAGTAATGTCCAGTTGGCCTTATTCTTTCTTCTTCAGAAAGCTATTTCCTGCCTCTGTGATTTGTCCAGATCTGGTCATATCTAGTTTGAAATCAGTGGTGTGAATATAAACACAATCTCTAATCAAGAGATGATGTGGACCTTAGGCCCAAATGGGGACATGTTATGAACTTTAATTTTATCAGATCAGATCAGTCGCTCAATCGTGTTCGACTCTTTGTGACCCCATGAACTGCAGCACGCCAGGCCTCCCTGTCCATCACCAGCTCTCAGAGGTCACTCAGACTCACATCCATCGAGTCAGTGATGCCATCCAGCCATCTCATCCTCTGTCGTCCCCTTCTCCTCCTGCCCCCAATCCCTCCCAGCATCAGAGTCTTCTCCAATAAGTCAACTCTTCGCATGAGGTGGCCAAAATACTGGAGTTTCAGCTTTAGCATCATTCCTTCCAGGGAAATCCCAGGGCTGATCTCCTTCACAATGGACTGGTTGGATCTCCTTGCAGTCCAAGGGACTCTCAAGAGTCTTCTCCAACACCACAGTTCAAAAGCATCAATTCTTCGGTGCTCAGCCTTCTTCACAGTCCAGCTCTCACATCCATACATGACCACAGGAAAGACCATAGCCTTGACTAGGCGAACCTTTGTTGGCAAAGTAATGTCTCTGCTTTTGAATATGCTATCTAGGTTGGTCATAACTTTCCTTCCGAGGAGTAAGCGTCTTTTAATTTCATGGCTGCAGTCACCATCTGCAGTGATTTTGGGGTTAGTTGATTTACAATATTATGTTTCAGTATATAGCAAAATGAATCTTTTGTATATATCCACTCTTTTTTAGATTTTTTCTTAGGAAAATACTCCTTAGGGAGTATTCAGTAGAGTTCCCTGTGCTATACAGTAGGTCCTTATTATTAGTTATCTACTTTATATATAGTAATGTGTATATGCCAATTCCAATCTTCCAATTTATCATCCTACTTCTATGGGCTTCCCTGGTGGCTCAGATGGTAAAGAATCCACCTGCAATGCAGGAGACCTGAGTTCGATCCCTGGGTTGGGATGACCCCCTGGAGGAGGGCATGGCAACCCAGTCCAGTATTCTTGCCTGGAGAATCCCCATGGACAGAGGAGCCTGGCAGGCTACAGTCCATGGGGTCACAAGGAGTCAGACACAGGTGAGTGACTCAGCACAGCACCCTTACCCCCAGTAAATGTAAGTTTCTTTTCTACATCTGTAACTCTATTTCCGTTTTGTAGATGAGTTCATTTGTATCCTTTTTTTTTTTTTTTCACATATAAGCTGTATCTTGTGATATTTTTCTTTCTCTGTCTGACTTGCTTCACTCAATATGACAAACTCTAGGTCCATACATTGGAGAAGGCAATGGCAACCTGCTCCAGTACTCTTGCATGGAGAATCCCATGGACGGAGGAGCCTGGTGAGCTGCAGTCCATGGGGTCGCACAGAGTCGGACACGAGTGACTCGACTTAGCTGCAGCAGCAGCAGCAGGTCCATACATGTTGCTGCAAATGAAGTATTTCATTCTTTTTTTTTTTTTTTTTTTGCAGCTGGGTAATATTCCATTGTATATATGAACCACATCTTCTTTATCTCTTCTTCTGTTGATGGACATTAAAGTCACTCCTATGTCCTTTATATTGTAAATGGTACTGCAATGAACATTAGGGTGCATGCATCTTTTAAAAATTTTTTATTTTTTTAACTACACTGAGTAGGACTCCAGTACAGTCTCAAATAGAATTGATAATAGCACATTTTTTATTGCTTGTCTTATTATAGATTATTTCAATTAGTGTGTTGATCATAATATTTTTTAGAGTATAATTTCTTTATAGTGTTACGTTGGTTTCTGCCATACAACATCGTGAATCAGTCATAACTGTATACATAAATATCCCCTCCCTCTTGGGCCTCCCTCCAAGCCCCGCCCCATCCCATCCTGCCCCTCTAGGTTGTCACAGAGTGCCAGGTTGGGCTCCCTATGTTATATAGCAGCTTTCCACTAGCTTCATGTCCTAACTTTTGTAAATACTGCTGCAGCGAACATTAGGATAATGTGTCTTTTTTGAATTTTGGTTTTCTCAGGGCATATGCCCAGTAGTGGGATTGCTGGATCATATGGTACCTCTATTTTTAGTTTTTAAGGAGCCTCCATACTGCTCTGCACAGTGGCTGTACCAGTTTACATTTTCACCAAACAATGGGCAGCTTCCTTTTCTCCACAGCCTCTCCAACATTTATTTCTTTATAGATTTTTTGATGATGGCTGTTCTGACCAGTGATCTGTACTGTGTGCCTCTTCATCATGCTTGATGGAGGGTGGGATGATCTGAGAGAATAGCACTGAAACAGGTACATTACCATATGTAAACTAGATGGCCAGTGCAAGTCTGATGCTTGAGGCTGGGCTCCCAAAGCTGGCGCTCTAGGACAAACCAGAGGGATGCGGGGGGAGAGAGGAGAGAGGGGGTTTCAGACCTTTTCTTCCTCTCTTCCTAACTCTCCTTCCCATTTTGAATTTTATGTTTAGTTCTTTGCCAACTCTGACTGACGTTGATTTCCAGTAATACTCACCCATATTCCTTCTGGCAGCTTCAAATAAACTTCTGTCTGTGTCTGCCTGGGGTTCACCCTCACCCCCAATTCCTTACAATACTTCTCTGGCCCCTTGAGAAGAAAGGGATATTGCTCACCTCTTAAAACCTTCTCTAATATCTATTCGCTTAGTTAAATTATACTAACTGTATCATTGGCTAATTAGTATAATATGTTTGTTATAATTATTGTGTAGTGATATAATCCCCACTCCAGTACTCTTGCCTGGAAAATCTTATGGATGGAAGAGCCTGGTAGGCCGCAGTCCATGCGGTTGCTAGGAGTTGGACACGACTGAGCGACTTCACTTTCACTTTTCACTTTCATGCATTGGAGAAGGAAATAGCAACCCACTCCAGTGTTCTTGCCTGGAGAATCCCAGAGATGGTGGAGCCTGGTGGGCTCTCGTCTCTGGGGTTGCACAGAGTCAGACACGACTGAAGCGACTTAGCAGCAGCAGCAGCAGTGATATAATATATGAAATATATAATAATTATTACATTAGCTATATTATTGACTGTACAGTACAATACAGCTTCCCTGTAACTATTGGAATTGAGATTTCTCTACCCAAAGCATTACATCCTAAAGAATAATGGAAGTGTTGGAAGAAGCTGCTTTTTACATAGATTTGTGATTCAACAAAAGCCTCCTATACGTTATTAGATACTCAATCGATCAGACAGCGGAGTCCCATCACCAGTCTTAATAAATAGATGTAAAGAGAACACCTGACAATAAATTATATTCTGTTTTGGAATCCAGGCTGCTTGTTAGTGGTTTTAAAACATAAGAAAATGTGTTTTCTTTCTATGTTTCTACTTATATTGTTAAGCATTTATGGCAAGACTAAATACTTTGACATCTGAATGGAACATTAATCATGAAAATGAATAACTTTTAGATAGGCTGAGATGGTTTAAAGTGAAATCGTACAGTAGCTTAGTATTTCACCTTCAGTGGAAGAACTCTAACTGCTACATGTAAGGCATAATAATTTATTTTTAACTTGTTTATAAAATGAAATATTCCAAAGAAGAAAAATTTATAAACTATGGCTTTAGAGAACCAAAGATCTCCTCCTTACCTTCCTTCACTGAGGACCTTAACATATTTTTTGTGAAACCCAATGCCTCTTTCAAACCCTTGGTACTTGCATGCTTTTCTCTTGTTTGTAAGTGGGGATAGAGTTGTGTTTTTTTGGTTTGTTTGTTTCTTTCTTATTTTGGTTTTGCTTGCATTTACAACTCTGAGGACTTTTGCTTTCTTTTTACCTTTTGATTGTTAAGTCTAAAGGTCTTGATGAAACAATTGCAACCTTTGATAATTTTATTTCATCCTTTGTAATGTTATCAGAGCTTTTTTTGTTGTTGTTTTGACAGTGTACCCATGTTGGAGCCATTTAAATCACTTATGAGGGTAGGTTCATGGCCCAGGACGTGCTGGTCTTTTAGAAGTCATAGATTATCAAATAGTAAAAAGTTGACTTTCAGGGCAGAATCCTGTGATGGTTCTATGCTGGGTCACTAGCCATATTTTAACATGGAAAATGAATAGGAAATGTGTGAAATTTAATGGTCTGTAAGTTACTGCTGTGAGAAAAGGAGAAAATATATTCTATAAAGGAACTTGCACAAAGAGTCTCTGGACACATTGCATTCTGTTCTGTTGTCACCGAGTTCTGTGAATTGCTGCCCCCCTGAAGCCAGCCTGCTTCCTGTGTTCTTCACACCAGCAAAAAGAAGCCAGAGTGTACAGTACTTTTAATAAAGAGCTTTACAGATAAGAAATGCTGTACTACTATTCCCTTGTAGCCTTGGTATCGATTATGCCTAGAGCAAAATTGGGATGAGCCTGTCAGCATGAGACAATTAGACAAAGAGAAACACAGATGAAAATATAGCGTCCAGTATCTACTCCATCCTGTGGCAATATGTTTATTTATTCTTTATAAGCCCCACATAGATATCTGTAGAATGAAATGTTTTTAACTGGCATTTAAATTTTTAAATATTTTTCAGGTTTTTTTTTTTGCATGAAGCCTAGAGTTTATACTCAGAAAAGCAGTCCTGTGTCAATTTCTTACCTTTCCTGAGTTCCTGAGTGCTCATAGTAGGCTGAGTGTCTTCTAAGAAGACTACGGAATATGAATTGCTTAAAATTCTCACTGATAGAATTGTTGTGATTTTTCAGTTTAACCCTATATCACTGTGACACTCACTGGCTTACTAACAGACTGAAACAAAAGCCATTTGTCTTATTGTGTCACTGAACAGTGAGTAACAGAAAGGATGCGGGTGGAATTTGATGAGCATGGGGCCTAGAACTGCATTTGTAACAGCAGAGTCTGTCTGCTCCGAGTTGACTATTAGTTAGCAGCAGCTTTGTATTCTGCTTTAAACCTGCTTGGAATGGGCTTCTGGTGTTGGCAAAGGGCTCAGAGGGTAACAGATTTTGTGGTAACTTTGAATTTCATAACAGGCATGTGGAATTCTTCTAAAGGGGGAAATACATGAACTCCACCACTACCAGAATATATTTTTTCTTATTTAGTCAGAGGGCAGGGAAGGAAGAAGAAGGTATTGGCCCCCTGCCTACTAGTATCGTGGCCAGACACCCCAGGGTGAAGCTGTCAGGGGGCATCTCCTACCGTTTATTCTTCGGCCTTTCAGTAGTCAGCCCTTCATGTGCCTACTGGCCGTCTGTATGACTTCTTTAGAGAAATGACCTTTTACTGAACAAAAATGTAAGTTGTTGTATTCCCTTTATTTTGAACACTAACTTTTACAAAATGTTGAGAGAAATCACACCTTAACTTTTAAGTTTGCAGTATTTAAAAGGTTTAATAAGATATGTTGTTCATTTAAGAGCTTGAAAGAGCATTAAAGAATCATTTAGTAAGTAGTTATGAAGAACCTCTTTGGGGCACACAGTTTAATTGGAACTTGGGATACAAAGATAATTATTGGTGGATTCATAGTACATAGGGAAGATGGACAGTAAACAGAATATTCTGTGATACGTGCTATGATACAGAGAAGCCTGCAGTGTTGTAAAGGCCCAGAAAGCAGTGGGAATTCCCACCAAAAGGTGAGAATAAATAAATTTTTGGAGGTACTGGAGTTTTTTAATGTGGTGAACCATAGGTTCATTGCTGCTAAGTCACTTCAGTCATGTCTGACTCTGTGCAACCCCATAGACAGCAGCCCACCAAGCTCTCCCGTCCCTGGGATTCTCCAGGCAAGAACACTGGAGTGGGTTGCCATTTCCTTCTCCAATGCATGAAAGTGAAAAGTGAAAGGGAAGTCGCTCAGTCATATTTGACTCTTTGCGACCCCATGGACTGCAGCCAACAAGGCTCCTCTGCCCATGGGATTTTCCAGGCAAGAGTACTGGAGTGGGGTGCTGTCACCTTCTCCGATAGGTTCATTAGCAGTACCTTTCTACTTTAGATTTAATTTTCTTGTTGGGAAGTGAAAGAAAGCCACTGATACTTCCTCACAATTATAGCTCCTCTCTGATAGCTGTAATTGAGATGATGGGCCATGATTTGCTGGGTTTAGTGGGAAAGGTTTACTTCAAAATTACTAAAGTTAAACAACCATATGAGCTCCATCATTGGAAGTCTTGAGACTTAACGCCATTCCTTTGTCTTTTCAGCATACTGGGGTTCTACCCTACTGGTGACAGTGGTGAGCTTTTAATAATAGATAATACAGTGGACATCTTGGCAAGTTTTTAAAGTAGTAGAAAGCATCACTACGAACAAAGCTAGTGGAGGTGATGGAATTCCAGTGGAGCTATTCCAAGTCCTGAAAGATGATGCTGTGAAAGTGCTGCACTCAATATGCCAGCAAATTTGGAAAACTCAGCAGTGGCCACAAGATTGGAAAAGGTCAGTTTTCATCCCAATCCCAAAGAAAGGCAATGCCAAAGAATGCTCAAACCACCCCACAATTGCACTCATCTCACACGCTAGTAAAGTAATGCTCAAAATTCTCCAAGCCAGGCTTCAGCAATATGTGAACCATGAACTTCCTGATGTTCAAGATGGTTTTAGAAAAGGCAGAGGAACCAGAGATCAAATTTCCAACATCCACTGGATCATGGAAAAAGCAAGAGAGTTCCAGAAAAGCATCTATGTCTGCTTTATTGACTATGCCAAAGCCTTTGACTGTGTAGATCACAATAAACTATGGAAAATTCTGAAAGAGATGGGAATACCAGACCACCTGATCTGCCTCTTGAGAAATCTGTATGCAGGTCAGGAAGCAACAGTTAGAACTGGTCATGGAACAACAGACTGGTTCCAAATAGGAAAAGGAGTACGTCAAGGCTGCATATTGTCACCATGTTTATTTAACTTCTATGCAGAGTACATCATGAGAAATGCTGGACTGGAAGAAACACAAGTTGGAATCAAGATTGCTGGGAGAAATATCAATAACCTCAGATATGCAGTTGACACGACTCTTATGGCAGAAAGTGAAGAGGGGCTAAAAAGCCTCTTGATGAAAGTGAAAGTGGAGAGTGAAAAGGTTGGCTTAAAGCTCAACATTCAGAAAACGAAGATCATGGCATCTGGTCCCATCACTACATGGGAAATAGATGGGGAAACAGTGGAAACAGTGTCAGACTTTGTTTTTCTGGGCTCCAAAATCACTGCAGATGGTGACTGCAGTCATGAAATTAAAAGACGCTTACTCCTTGGAAGGAAAGTTATGACCAACCTAGATAGCATATTCAAAAGCAGAGACATTACTTTACCAACAAAGGTTCGCCTAGTCAAGGCTATGGTCTTTCCTGTGGTCATGTATGGATGTGAGATCTGGGCTGTGAAGAAGGCTGAGCGCCGAAGAATTGATGCTTTTGAACTGTGGTGTTGGAGAAGACTTTTGAGAGTCCCTTGGACTGCAAGAAGATCCATCCAGTCCATTCTGAAGGAGATCAATCCTGGAATTTCCTTGGAAGGAATGATGCTAAAGCTGAAACTCCAGTATTTTGGCCACCTCATGTGAAGAGTTGACTCATTGGAGAAGACTCTGATGCTGGGAGGGATTGAGGGCAGGAGGAGAAGGGGACGACAGAGGATGAGATGGCTGGATGGCATCACTGACTCGATGGGTATGAGTCTGGGTGACCTCCGGGAGCTGGTGATGGACAGGGAGGCCTGGCGTGCTGCGGTTCATGGGGTCGCAAAGAGTCGGACACGACTGAGCGACTGATCTGATATGATCTGATACTGAAATTGGGCATTCTAAGGTCAGTTTACTTCAAATGACTACAATGATTCCAGCTTGTGTTTCTTGTGGGTTAGATGTGGTTACACATTCAGTGGAGCCAGACAGATAGTTAAGAAGTGGGATCATGTCTATATGTCAGGCTTCTGGTGTATTGATTGGACTTTTGGAGACCACGTGTCTTGTTGTGGTAGTGGATGACATTTGCATTTAAGAGAATTTGTGTATTTCTTTTTTCGATCTAAAGAAAACCAATATACAAAAAAATATGTAACCTGAACTTGTCATATCAGAAATAGCATTAAAAATAAATAAGGACAAATTAACCATCCTGAAATGTCCTATAGATATCATCAAAGGAAATTTTCAGATCAGATCAGATCAGTCGCTCAGTCATGTCCGACTCTTTGCGACTCCATGAATCACAGCACGCCAGGCCTCCCTGTCTATCACCAACTCCCGGAGTTTACTCAGACTCATGTCCATTGAGTCAGTGATGCCATCCAGCCATCTCATCCTTTGTCGTCCCCTTCTCCTCTTGCCCCCAATCCCTCCCAGCATCAGAGTCTTCTCCAATGAGTGAACTCTTTGCATGAGGTGGCCAAAGTACTGCAATTTCAGCTTTAGCATCATTCCTTCCAAAGAAATCCCAGGGCTGATCTCCTTCAGAATGGACAGGTTGGATCTCCTTGCACTCCAAGGGACTCTCAAGAGTCTTCTCCAACACCACAGTTCTAAAGCATCAATTCTTTGGCACTCAGCCTTCTTCACAGTCCAATTCTCACATCCATACATGACCACAGCAAAAACCATCGCCTTGACTAAACGAACCTTTGTTTGCAAAGTAATGTCTCTGCTTTTGAATATGCTATGTAGGAGGGCAAGAGGAGAAGGGGACGACAAATGATGAGATGGCTGGATGGCATCACTGACTCGATGGATGTGAGTCTCAGTGACCTCCGGGAGTTGGTGATGGACAGGGAGGCCTGGGGTGCTGTGACTCATGGGATCTCAAAGAGTCGGACACGACTGAGCGACTGATCTGATCTGATCTGATCTAGGTTGGTCATAACTTTCCTTCCCAGGAGAAAGTGTCTTTTAGTTTCATGGCTGCAGTCACCATCTGCAGTGATTTTGGAGCCCAGAAAAATAAAGTCTGACACTGTTTCCACTGTTTCCCCATCTATTTCCCATGTAGTGATGGGACCAGATGCCATGATCTTCGTTTTCTGAATGTTGAGCTTTAAGCCAACTTTTTCACTCTCCACTTTCACCTTCATCAAGAGGCTTTCTAGTTTCTCTTCACTTTTCTGCCATAAGGGTGGTATCATCTGCATATCTGAGGTATTGATATTTCTCCCAGCAGTCTTGATTCCAGCTTGTGTTTCTTCCAGTCCATCGCTTCTCGTGATGTACTCTGCATAGAAGTTAAATAAGCAGGGTGACAATATACAGCCTTAACGTACTCCTTTTCCTATTTGGAACCAGTCTGTTGTTCTAACTGTTGCTTCCTGACCTGCATACAGATTTCTCAAGAGGCAGATCAGGTGGTCTGGTATTCCCATCTCTTTCAGAATTTTCCACAGTTTATTGTGATCTACACAGTCAAAGGCTTTGGCATAGTCGATAAAGCAGACATAGATGCTTTTCTGGAACTCTCTTGCTTTTTCCATGATCCAGTGGATGTTGGCAATTTGATCTCTGGTTCCTCTGCCTTTTCTAAAACCATCTTGAACATCAGGAAGTTCACGGTTCACATATTGCTGAAGCCTGGCTTGGAGAATTTTGAGCATTACTTTACTAGCATGTGAGATGAGTGCAATTGTGGGGTAGTTTGAGCATTCTTTGGCATTGCCTTTCTTTGGGATTGGGATGAAAACTGACCTTTTCCAATCTTGTGGCCACTGCTGAGTTTTCCAAATCTGCTGGCATATTGAGTGCAGCACTTTCACAGCATCATCTTTCCAGATTTGGAATAGCTCAACTGAAATTCCATCACCTCCACTAGCTTTGGTCGTAGTGATGCTTTCTAAGGCCCACTTGACTTCACATTCCAGGATGTGTGGCTCTAGGTGAGTGATCACACCATCGTCATTATCTTGGTTGTGAAGATCTTTTTTATACAGTTCTTCTGTGTATTCTTGCTATCTCTTCTTAATATCTTCTCCTTCTGTTAGGTCCATACCATTTCTGTCCTTTATCGAGCTCATATTTGCATGAAATGTTCCTTTGGTATCTCTGATTTTCTTGAAGAGCTCTCTAGTCTTTCCCATTCTGTTGTTTTCCTCTATTTCTTTGCATTGATCGCTGAAGAAAGCTTTCTTATCTCTTCTTGCTATTTTTGGAACTCTGCCTTCAGATGTTTATATCTTTCCTTTTCTCCTTTGTTTTTTGCTTTTCTTCTTTTCACAGCTATTTTTAAGGCCTCCCCAGACAGCCATTTTGCTTTTTTGCATGTCTTTTCAATGGGGATGGTCTTGATCCCTGTCTCCTGTACAGTGTCAGAACCTCATTCCTTAGCTCATCGGGCACGCTGTCTATCAGATCTAGGCCCTTAAATCTATCTCTAACTTCCACTGTATAATTATAAGGGATTTTATTTAGGTCATACCTGAATGGTGTAGTGGTTTTCCCTACTTTCTTCAATTTCAGTCTGAATTTGGCAATAAGGAGTTCATGGTCTGAGCCACAGTCAGCTCCTGGTCTTGTTTTTGCTGACTGTATAGAGCTTTTCCATCTTTGGCTGCAAAGAATATAATTGATCTGATTTCGGTGTTGACCATCTGGTGATGTCCATGTATAGAGTGAATCACATTAGATTTGGAATTCATAAAAGGAATTCCTCAAGAGAACCTGTGCCTCCCTTGTTTTGCCTCCTAGTAACCTTGCCCAGTTTCTGGGTTTGACACTTATTTTGTTGCCTCATTGAATTAATACACAAATGTATTAGATGTATGTGCCTACCATCCTAGTAACAATAAACTCTTTTCCAATATTTGCAGGTGTCTTCCAGACTAATTGAGGAAACAATGTGGAGTCCAGGGACAGGGTTTAGGTTAGATTACAGTAAAATCTTATTAAATGAAATCCTATTAATTTAGTTTTCAGGGTAATTTTATATAGGCTGAGTTAAAACATAAGCTGATGTTGATGCTATTGTTTTTAGGCAGTTTGAGCTTGCTCATTTGCATTAGTACAATGAATGTGCCAGTTTAAAGTGATCAAATTAGCTATTCATTAAGGCCCATCAGCAGGGACTGGTACTTGGCAACACTTGGCTAATTAGTTTGTTAGAGTATATACGTGACAGTAATCGAATTTTATTTCCTTAACATTTTTGTCTAATCCGGTCTTGTCTACCTTCATTGTTTCTCATAGTCTGAGTTATTAGTGATAATTATACTGGTGGCATTTTACGGTACTTATGTGTATTTAGTTGTCAAATTGTATTCAAGCTTTAATGGTGCAGCTTGGTCTGCATTAAGTGGAATTATCATTTAGCTTGAAATACTGTAGATATCTTGTTTTTATTAGGTCCCATTTTATTTATCAAGCATTTCAGGCCAGTGGCTTAATCATCATTCAACATGTATATATTACATACCCTCCACATGGCAAGTTCAGGTGATACTAAGATGAAAGGACACGGTCTTTGTTTCCAGGAATCATAGATCCTAGTCTGTTGCCAGAGGTATTAAAAATTACTTTTCAGTACAAGGTGGTGATTGCCATTGTGTAGGTATATAAATGTCTTTGTACCATACAGGAAGAGGTCCACGGGTTTCCCTGATGTGGGGGACTGGAAAGGTGTTCTGGCAGGATGGGAGAGCATATGCAAAGACACAGATCTGTGGCAGGAGACAGTGGGGTAACAAGACTGCAAGTACTAACTGTACCATATTAAACTAGGATATATAGGGTGAGGAAAATTGATCCTAGAGTGGTTACTGGACTGGACAGTTATTTGGAAAGAAGATCCTGAAAAACCTTGCAGTCAAGCCAGAGATGAGAATTTATCTAAAGTATCGAGATAATGAGACATAAAGGAGATAAAGTTGTACAACAGAATGTTAGAATTTTCAGTAGGGACCTTAAGATACCAAAATGAGTTTTAATACAGAATACCCTCTAGAATTTGAAGAGTAGTAGGAATAAAACTCAAGGCTGGAGTACTATTACAATTTTTAACCTGTTACTCATATCTAGGGTCTAGAAGTTAGGAAACGAAAGGTTAGGTGAACAAAAAGGGGAGGATTCTTGGCCAAAGTTGCTGGAGTCTGCTGAGTCCTACAAGTGCCAGCCCCTTATCTCAAGCCTGGTGACAGAGATTGCAATGAAACTCCATACCCCCATCCAGCTTGACATGGACCCCTTGCAGCTAGGGTGGGCAGACATATGCAATGAGTTGATGACTACCTCCCCACCCAAATCTAATGGGAAGTGATGGGCTGGCTGGCTGCTGTGATAGTGGAGACAAAAGAAAGAGTACCACCATGCAGGAATTGACTTGTGTGCCTAGAATTTATTCAAAGCAAAAGATATGTTAGTGTTTCCTATGGATAAAATGTGGGCAGCAGGGCCAAGGGAAGTATAGTGGAATTGTCTCAGCTCATTTTAGAGTTTGCTTAAGGAGTATATGGACTTCCCTGGTGGTTTAGTGGTAAAAGAATTCACCTGCAATGCAGAAGCCACAGGAGATGTGGGTTCGATCCCTGTGTTGGGAAGATCCCTTGGAAGAGGGCATGACAATCCACTCTAGTATTCTTGCCTGGAGAATCCCATGGATTTAAGAGCCTGATGGGCTGCAGTTCATAGGGTGGCAAAGAGTCGGACACGACCGAAGCAACTTAGCACTCATGGGACATACAGACCTCTGCTCAAAGAAGCAGAATTCCTAGATGGAGTGGAACAATCAAACTGGAAGAGAGCATTCTACCTGCATCAAAAGTCTGAACAGAACTTAATCTTACAGGTTTGGGCTGCTGACCATGGAGCAGTAGGAGAATCTTTTTGAGCTGCTGCTGCTAAGTCACTTCAGTTGTGTACGACTCTGTGTGACCCCATAGACGGCAGCCCACCAGGCTCCCCCATCCCTGGGATTCTCTAGGCAAGAACACTGGAGTGGGTTGCCATTTCCTTCTCCAAAGCATGAAAGTGAAAAGTGAAAGTGAAGTTGCTCAGTCGTGTCCGACTCTTCGTGACCCCATAGACTACAGCCTACCAGGCCCCTCCATCCATGGGATTTTCCAGGCAAAAGTACTGGAGTGGGGTGCCATTGCCTTGCAGGGGAGGTTTAAGGACACTCCTAGCCTTGTAGCAAAGGAGTTCTGAAGCTACTCCTCAGAGGAGGCTGCCCAGATCCAGAGATGGGAGGGGGAAGCCAAGAATAGTAGCCTAAATTAAAGGTAGTAAGGTTAAGGGAACTCCGAAGAATTCCTCCAACTGTCACTATAGCCCTTTGCTGCAGAGATTCTGGATTTAAGCTTCTCAATCTCATCAGCAAGGCAGTTAGAAATGTATGGACATTCTTCGGTTTAGGCTTCTGTGGGCATTGAATGATGCTGAACCGTTTATTATCGTAGAGATTGCCAGATGGTTGTTTCATTTCACACCCCTTCCTCTGGTTTCCGATTTTTAATTTTTTGTGCTTTGCTGAGGTTTACAACGGAGAAGGCAATGACACCCCACTCCAGTACTCTTGCCTGGAAAATCCCATGGACAGAGGAGCCTGGTAGGCTGCAGTCCATGGGGTAACTAAGAGTTGGACAGAACTGAGCGGCTTCACTTTCACTTTTCACTTTCATGCTTTGGAGAAGGAAATGGCAACCCACTCCAGTGTTCTGGCCTGGAGAATCCCAGGGACGGGGGAGCCTGGTGGGCTGCCGTCTATGGGGTCGCACAGAGTCGGACATGACTGAAGCGACTTAGCAGCAGCAGCAGCAGAGGTTTACAATGGAGTCTCAAAATTCACTTTATATGAAGTTTTTCTTGGTAATGCCATATTGTCTTTATAATGAACAGTGCATTGTTGAAATGTTGTGAAACATAAAAGTAATTGCAATAACCAGTTATGCTCACTCTGTCCCTTTTCATGTTTTTTGTTTGTTTGTTTGTTGAGATATTAGTAGAATTTCATTTGGTCCACGTAGAAAGGAGAGGCCTTATACACATTTCTGTTTCCTGGTGAATTCTTAGTACCTGACTTAGAGTGTTCACTGAGCAATTTGATGAGTTCTTAATTAGTTTTTGAAACCAGGGACAGGTTCAGGCAATGGTCTGTAAGATTGGTGAAGAAAGTCAGGAATCTTTTTTAAAACAGTAGAAAAACGAAGAATCATGCGTGTATATATTAGGTCATCTTAAATCAAACCCTAGCTGCAGCTGTAATGACACATGCTGTTCTTGAAAGACTTAATATAGTCCTTCTAATCAGATGAATTGTCTTGTTGTGCAAAAACTGTTATTACACTGTGTGGGAAACCAACCATGCTGCAGGGGGAGAAATTAAATCGCCTGACTGAGAGGTCACTTGTGAATAGTAACACAAGATCTATTACTGTTATTAGAGACTCTGGAGGACATTCACCCTTTTATGGTCTTTCAACTGCTGGAATGAAATATTTTAGTGGTAAACGGCACCCTTCTGGGAGATCCTCCTAAAAATTCATTTTTTGGTGTTTGTATTAAAAAAAAAAAAGGTGGGGGGCAGGTGGAGGGGCCTCAGGGGAAGAAGATCACATTGTTCCTTTCAGATCACTTTTAAAATGTACTTATTTTGATTTGGTGTGATGACAGTTGCTTTTAAATGTTCCTTATTACACCATTCTTAATCTAAGTCTATTAGCCCCACAGTTTATCTTTTGTAACATGTCATGCACATTCTGTAATATTTTCCATAGGGAAATTCATGATAGCATACAAGCTCAGAGACTAGGATGTATGTGGTTTATGTCAAAATCTGGATTAAACACTTTAAAATACATAAAATGAAAGGTCTATGGGATTATTTTGTTTATCTTTTTTAAAGTCTTTGTATATAAAACATTATGTGAGTATATATTTTAGCTCTATGTGGGAACCATGCTGAGCATTAATTTTAGGAAATATTTTTAGAAGTGAATGAATAGCTATTGATCTGAGTTGAAGCTTTATAACACAGTTATTAAATTGGGAACCAGAGTACCTTTCCAGTAGACTGCATTCATTATAAACTGTCAATCCATTTGTTATAGTTTAGTACCACTCTGGAATCTTCTGCCTTTTTGCTGTTTTGCTATATGGTTGCAAATAGTTTTTGTGAGGATGAGAAAGAAATAAGACTAACTATCAATAGCTTTGCAAATAATTTCGGTAGATTTTTTGTTAATTTTGAAGTCAAAAAACTGACTTTTTTCTTCCCGTTATTTGACTGCAGTGTCATCTTTTCTTCTTCTGAAGCTTCGTTTATTGCCCCAAAGATATGGAACTATTAGAGTCTGTGAACAGGCATATAAATTCTGTTGGATTTCTCAGTGCCTGCTTTTGTTACAGATATTTTGTTGGGTTCATTAAAACATATCTGTTGAAATGGGGGTTGGTAAGAAGGAATAGAGGGAAGAGACTACATTGTCAGTAAGAATAATACATAGATACATGAGCTTTACCTGAAAATAAAAATAATTTTGTAAAATGGAAGATAAAAATGCTTTTTCAGGTTGCTAATGAGAGGCTTGACCTAGCTGCTGCTGCTGCTGCAGCATCTTGGGGGATGATGAGAGATGCAAAATGCACTGTTGCTAGGCAACTCTCATGGCTGCCTTTGGAGCAGGTTCATATGTGCTAAGAGCTAATGAATCCTCATGTCTGCTCTTTGAAACTGTTCAAAAGCCAGTGAAGACATACCCAGACATTTAACATTTACAAGTACCTGAACCATTCTTGCCATGCCATTTAACCATTAAAAATTAAGTTGACCATTTAGTGGGCATTGAATATTGCTTATTTTTTCAAGGTGGATCAAGATTTCTGCCCTAATGAGTACATTTTCAAAAAGGAGCTCAGTAAGGATGAATGTTTTGATCGATGCTTATTAAATTATTCTATATGAAGGCTCTTTTAAATTTGAATGCTTCCTCCCCAACAAAGTGATAAATTTGTTGGTACTGGCCTCTTTTAGCCTCATAGAAAGTTTTTAAGTAACATTGTCTTCATGTCTTGCTCAACCCAAGGCTATTATTTCTGAATATGATAGGAATCTGGAATCCAGAATTAATTTTGTAGGTGACTTGTCTAAAACTCCCTGTCACCCTACCAGAAAATTCCTGGACAGTAGTCATAAGACAAGGCACAGAACATGAATTAAAACCTGATAATGGATCAGATAATGAATCTAAGTATTTGTAAGATCCTATCCAATCTCTTAACAATACCTGCCTCTCAGAAGTGTTATAATAGTTATGAGTTATGAAAAAACATTGGGAAGTGCCATATAAATGCTGTGTTTTACAGTGAATTTCAAGGGATTGCCTGAATTTGTAAGAATTTTGTGTTACCAGATAATTAGCTATTATTCAGGCTTATTAATATTTTGATGTAGAATATTGATAATCATAGTGAGATTTCTAGCCTATAACCATTTATATTTTGACTGAATTAACCTGTGTTTCTCTTAATGTCGTAGCTCCTAGAATCATGTGATAGAAAGCACTCAATAAATATTTATTCCTTAAAGTTTTATTGAACATCTTGTATAGAATATATGTATTATTTTATTTCTTGTAATATTGTAGATTCATTATAAACCTACATATACTTGTGTTGTCTAATCTCTAAAATGAAAATAAAAGAAGCCACTTCATTAAATTCTTCAGGTGGGTTAAATGAGATAATCCACTATATAATACCTGATTTATAATCAGTGCTCAACAGAAGTTATATGTGATTAAAACTGAGGTTGATTTTTATAGCTTCTTTATTTTATAATTATTTATCTGCTACCTTATGTTCCAGGTGCAGTGCTAGGATATTTAGCAAGATAGACATGTTCCTTGCATATCTGAGACTTATTGTCATTTTTTTATTCCTCAAGTACATGAAAAGAGGGACGTTAACTGTTTTGTGTTCTTGTGTGTGCACGTGTGTGTGTGTGTGTGTGTGTGTTTTAAACTGCATTTAAATGCATACAGGAAATAGAGAATAGTGCTGCTCAACAGAGGTATATGAGCCACATATACAGATTTAAATTTTCTGGTAGCTACATTTTTTAAAAAGTGAAAATAAATAGGTGACATTAAGTTAAAATATTTTTTATTTACCTCAATATACCTGAAATATTATTTCAGTATATAATCAACATATTCATATACATCCTTGATATAAAACTTTCCAAATCTGGTGTGTATTTTACCCTTCAGCACATCTCAGTTCACACTCACTACCTTTAAGGGCTCCTTAGCCACATGTGGTTAGCAGCTACTGGATTGAATAATACACATGTACAGTAAAAAAAAAAATCCTAGTGTTCATTTCTTTGATATAAGTATACCAAGGATTTAGAATACTTTTCTTATTGATCTTACTTGGCTAAAATAGCCTCACAGTCTCTGCAGTGGAATAGAAACCTGAAATGGTTAAGAACAATAATTCTTAAAATGGGCTTTTCAGAGAGGTACTAAGAGAGCAATAGAATGTCAGGCAGATCTTTTTGGGGTGGAAGTAGTCAGTCTCAAACAGTATGTTAATTTTTCTTCCTCCTTAGGTCAGCCTTGAGTTTAATTCAGCTCTTATTTACTGAATATTTGCTGTATGTGTGGTCTTCAGTTCAGTTCAGTTAAGTCACTCAGTCGTGTCTGACTCTTTGCGACCCCATGAATCGCAGCACGCCAGGCCTCCCTGTCCATCACCAACTCCCGGAATTGACTCAGACTCAGGTCCATCGAGTCAGTGATGCCATCCACCCATCTCATCCTCTGTCATCCCCTTCTCCTCCTGCCCCCAATCCCTCCCAGCATCAGACTCTTTTCCAATGAGTCAACTCTTCGCATGAGGTCTTGGGTAAATTCAAAAAGAATAGGAACAGAGTTGTTACCTATAAGGCGTTCACAGACTACGATAGGCAGCAGTCTTGAGAATGAATAACTGTTACCCAAAGTATACTGAAATAAAGGTGTTTACAAAGCTAGAGTGACAAACAGGGCCTAGGGTATTCTTTGCCTAGAAAAGGGCAAACAGTTACTTTATTATCCTTTTAGACATTTTTCATGGTTGTGTGTGTGTGCTAAGTCGCTTCAGTCATGTCTGATTCTTTGTGACTCCATGGACTGCAGCACGCCAGTCTCCTCTGTCCATGGGATTCTCCAGGCAGGAATACTGGAGAGGATTGCCATGCCCTCCTCCAGGGGATCTTCCTGACTCAAGAGATTTTGTGTCTTGCATTGGCAGGTGGGTTCTTTACCACCAGTGCCACCTGGGAAGCCCCTTTTTTCATGGTTAGTACATGAGTAGTTGAACTATCATTTTGATAAAGATTGAACACATACAAGGTTCAGTAAGCCAGAAGGACCAGATTGTCTTGAAAACCTAAGTTGAGCAAGAAAGCAGGGGAGAAGCATAATCAGATTTTGTTCCCAGACGGGATCCATCTTCTTTGGGCAGAAAGCCTGCAGTCTGTTTCATTCCTCCACTGAGCCTTCGCTGGGTTCTAATGCCCCCGTGTCTACTTCCTACTATTCTACGTACTAGTCCCATAACTTCTGGTCATTGAATGCAAATTCAGTCTCATCATATACTGAAAGACTGCTGAAAAGAGATTTAGTAAAACAACATTACTATTTAAATTGCATTTATTAATCTAAATAAAGTAAAAAATTTTACTGAAGTAATATTCTTGTAATATATAATCGTAGTAAGTATCCAGACAATATAGTAGTATGTCCAAGTAGTCATAAACAAATACATTTGTCTTAAGGCACTTTCTTCCCTCTGAACCACCTACAATACATTCGCATATATGAACACAAAGCCATTGCGTTATACTATATATTCCTTTGCGGTTTGTGTCTTTCTCTCATTAATACAGTACAGTCACCTTTCTGTGCTAGTTTGTACAGATGTAATTTATGGTGTTTGGAGGTTGCTGATGTTCTCAGGGTGTCCACAGTTTAATGTATGTCATTGCTTCTGTTTTGATAGATATTTAAGCTGTTCCTGTCTTTGTTGTTGTTATTGCTGCCATTACAGATAATGCAAACATGTTTGCCATGTGGTAGCAAACATCTGAGGAATTCTTGGGCACTTCAGTCTTTTATGGTAGCACTGTTCAACACAGAAGTTTCTGCAGTGATGAAATTGTTCTGTAATCTGTGTTTTCCAATATGGTAGTCACTAGCCACTTGTGACTTTTGTGCACTTGAAATTTGGCCAATGTGACTAAAAGACCAGAGTTTTAATCTTATTTAATTTTCATGAATTTCAATGTAAGTAGCTGGATGTGGAAAGTGGCTATTGCATTGGGCAGCCCAGTGCTAGAATTTCTCCTTTCCTTGGAAAAGAGCATGCGTGTGTGCTAAGTCGCTTCAGTCGTGTCCAACCCTTTATAACCCCATGGACTGTAGACTGCCAGGCTCCTCTGTCCTTGGGATTCTCCAGGCAAGACTACTGAAGTGGTTGCCGAGCCCTCCTCCAGGGGATCTTCCCGACCCAAGAATTGAACCTGTGTCTCTTACATCTCTTGCATTGGCAGGCAGATTCAACCACTAATTCAACTTGCCACTTGGGAAGCCCATACTATTTAGTATATTGCAATTATCAAAGTTTGAATTGTTGTTTTCTTGTTCTTATATCTTCATTTCTGTCTATAGAAATTATTTTCTATGCTTTTAACCCTCAAAGTTAAGTTTGGCTTATTCAGTAAGTAATGATGGAAGTTTTAATTGTGAGTTCCTTGAATAAACTATAAACTGCTTGAGAGCAGGGTCTGTCTTCTCTCAGCTCTGTTGTTTAAGCTTGACACAGCACCCAGTGTGTAGTTGTCCCTCAAATGTTTTTGACTGTTAGGTATATAACTCATGGGAGAATTTACTGTTGTTATTGATTGAGAAATACTCTAGAATTTTGCTGATTTAAAAAATTCTACATAACATTTGTGTTTTCTTCATTGCTAGTTTCTTTTAAGGCAGAATATGAAATGCTTCTGGGTCAGGAGTCTCCAAGACTATGCTCTGGTTTGTTGATTTGCTTTAAGGACTCACAGGACTCATTATCTAGTTCCAAATGCAACTATGATTTATTACAGCTAAAGGGTAAAAGCAAAATCAGCAAAGGAAAAGGTTCATTGGGTGAAGTCCAGAGGAAACTGGGCACAGGTTTCCAAAAATCCTCTCCTAGTGGAGTCAGAATGTGCTTAATTCCACCAGCATGGAATCATGACAGCAGATGTGGAGTGTTGTCTAATATGGAAGAGCATTAGAGACTCTGCCCAAGGGTTTTATTGGGAGCTGGTCAGCTCAGGCACGAGGTTCCCTGGTGGCTCAGCTGGTTAAGAATCTTCTTGCAATGCGAGAGACCTGGGTTCAATCCCTGGGTTGGAAGATCCCTTGGAGAAGGGAATGGCTACCCACTCCAGTATCCTTACCTGGAGAATCCTTTGGACAGAGAAGCCTGGTAGACTACAGTCCACCAGGTCACAGAGAGTCAGACACGACTGAGTGACTTCACTTCACTTACATTTTTCTTTTCTTTTCTTTCCCGGTTTTCTTCTCTCTACACTTTTACTTCACTTTCAAGGTGATTTCCTTAACGTTATCTTTCCTTTTTTTGTTGTGCTAACATGTATTTAAATTCAGATACTCTTAATGTTTTCTAAATGTTCCTCTGGAATTGTAGCCTCATAGTGAGATTTTTTTTTTCCCTAGGGAACATGTAAATATTCACTTAAATTTTCTTCTAGATTCTCTTATTACTTTTCTTTGATATTTAATTCCTAAATCTATTTGGAGTTTTTTTTCTTACATAATAGTATTTAGGATTTCTCTTCTCCATTAACTCATCAGTTTTTCTAAAAACCATTCATGGATTAATCATTATCATCTTTTTTTTTTTTCTATTGGTTTGCACTGTTTCTATCATGGATGTCACTATCAGTGTCTACTTACTAACATACATCTTTTCTAGTCTTATATTTTTCCTTGATGCAGAAGATTAGGCAGGATAGGAGTTTTCTAAATCTGTTTTGTGTCATTCCTTAATGATACCCTGTCTACTCCAAGCAATTGGATGTCTTCTTATTCATTGTTGTAAGACATTTATATCAATCCTTTTTTATGTTTCTGGCTTTTTTCATTAATTTTACTTCATCCTGGGTGTGAATCTTTTTGGTTAATATAGCTTTCTAGTCAGGTCATTTGTTTACCATTATTCATGTGAGTGAGTGAGAGAGAGTGAAGTCACTCAGTCATGTCCGACTCTTAGCGACCCCACGGACTGCAGCCCACCAGGCTCCTTCGTCCATGGGATTTTCCAGGCAAGAGTACTGGAGTGAGTTGCCATTGCCTTCTCCATACTGTTAACCATAGCCACCTTCAAATAGAAGTTTACATTTTATCCAAATAGAAATTAAGATCATGGCATCCTGTCCCATCACTTTACAGAAGGGGAAAAAGTAGAAACAGTGACAGATTTTATTTTCTTGGGCTCCAAAATCACTGGGGAAGGTGACTGCAACCATGAAATTAAGAGATGCTTGCTCCTGGGAAGAAAAGCTATGACAAACCTACTTTGCCTACAAAGCTCTGTATAGTCAAAGCTATGGTTTTCCCAGTTGTCAAGTATGAATGTGAAAGTTGGGCAATAAAGAAGGCTGAGCTCCGAAAATTTGATGCTTTTGAGCTGTGGTGCTGGAGAAGACTCTTGAGAGTTCCTTGGAAAGCAAGATCAAACCAGTCAATCATGAAGGAAATAAACCCCGAATATTCATTGGAAGGACTGATGCTGAAACTCCAATACTTTGGCCATCTGTTGCAAATGTTGCAGGAAGGTGGACCCCTTCCAGGGCCCAAAACTGGGCTCTTGTCTAACACTCGGAAATGAATTGTCCTAGGAGACACATGTGCTGACAAAGCAAGAGATTTTATTGGGAAAGGGCACCCGGGTGGAGAGCAGTAGGGTAAGGGAACCCAGGAGAACTGCTCTGCCACGTGGTTCGCAGTCTCAGGTTTTATGGTGTTGGGATTAGTTTCCGGGTGGTCTTTGGCCAATCATTCTAATTCAGAGTTTTTCCTGGTGGCGCACACATCACTCTGCCAAGATGGATGCTAGCAAGAGGGATTCTGGGAAGTGGACAGACACAAGGTGTCTCCTTTAGACCTTTCCTGAACTCTTCTGGTTGGTGGTGGCTTATTAGTTCCCTATTCCTTATCAGGATCTCCTGCCATAAAACAACTCATGCAAATGGTTACTATGGGGCCTGGCCAGGGTGGGTGGTTTCAATCAGTGTGCTTCCCCTAACAACTCCCCCTGAGAGACTTCTTGGGAATTGGGGCGGAGGTCTCTTCCTCCTGTAACTTCTTCCTGCTGTGCATGGGCATAGGCCTGCCTAGCAGAGCAGAAGGCTCTCTCTCTCCCTGATCTAAGTTGGGGTGTTCCACATCTGAAACCAACTTCTACCCTTTTAGTAACAGCAATTTAGTTTGAAACTGTTGGCCCCTCTCAGAGATGAAATAGACAAGGGCCAAACAGGAGACCTAACAGGATGGTCATCTCTGGTCCCTGGAAACAGAAGGCAACATTTGGGGTGAGGGTTGCAGAGTTTGTGACCGTTTTTGATTGTTTGGTGGTGAGGCAACAGAGCTGCGCTCCAGGAATCTTGTGTTCAGTCTGAAGTTACCATCTTCCACCGGGGTGGGGCCGCAAAGACATTGTTGTGCATGTTTCTTTGAGTAGGAACCAGGACTCTGTCTGGAGACTGTACCAACCCTTTGATTGTTTTTTCTGCATCCCCCCTTCCCCGATTAGCAATTGTTTGAATCCACGCTTTGGAACTCAGGGAAGGTCAAGGAGGCTGAATGAAGCCTATATCCTACAGACAAGAAATGGAGAACACAGAACTGATCTCTACTCCAGAGCCCCACAGAGTTCAACTCAGTTTTAATTTAGGGAACTAGGCAGCTATGACTGTGATAACTTCCTGTCAAAATGGAGCATAGGACTGCCTCAGCTTGGAGTACAGACACTGAGTTGGAAGTATTTCTGAGTTCCAAGTTCTGGATCCGAGTCTTGTATGATTAAAATCTCAATCCCTTGGTCTGCCATTTTGGTGTAACAGACCCAATTAGAAGTAGTTGGAGGCGTGATAACTGGAATTTAGAAGACAAAATAAACCTCATTTCTTTTTACAAGAATAGGCCTAAAACCCAGCCTGGACCTGGCACTTCAGGGAGACAGGTAGCCAGTTGCCTAGTTTTATAAAAAGTAAGGTTGCAGTTACGAGCTTCCAGCAGACGCTGTTTTGAGAATGGTGGCATCCAAGCCTGACACGACTCAGAAAACTTAAGTGTTTAGCAATACAAGGTCTAATCTGAAAGTACACCCATAGCATCACCTAGTTATTTCCTGGGATACCTGAACCATAGCTACTCTAATAGCCAAAGCAGATTTCACCATTAATGATGTCAGTGTTTCTCTAGGTATGAGAAGATGCAAGAATTGGGACTCATAAAATCTTCCCCTGAAAAGATCTAACTATCTGAAGGCTTGTTCTGCCAGTTTTTCCCAGAGCACAGAGTGCCTCATTCCTGATTTTCACCCTGAACTCCTTTCAGGGGCCTTGAAAGTCAGCAGTTGCAGTGGCCATGGTTTAATCTTTGTAGATGTAGATGGCAAGTGTCAGTCTTCACTTGGCAGAGCCCCTTTTTGCTCATAAACTTGACCATGATTTTTAGGGGGGCATTTCATGACCATTTTATCCCATGGTGCTGAGAATGTCCATTCTCAGGTTTGGCAAAGATTTTGTTGACAGGCCACTCAATGTGCTGTTATTGGACTAGGCCATAAAACAGTATCCAAAATTCTCTGGACCACCTGTCTTGCTAGCCTCTTGGTTAAGGAAAATATTCCCTCAGTGTATTGCTTCTTCCCATATCTAGAGTTACACTGTTACCATCATCGATCTCATATGGGACTATATATTATTCTATTAGAGGCCTCACACACACATTTGACAGTGTAAGAAACAGCAATTTTGTAAAACAGGTGAAATACAAATAATATAGCCAGCAGTATTAGTAAAGTCACAAGTAAGACTCAAGAGCATAGCCCAGTATATCTCAAGTCATCTGACTTAGTCTGTTCTATAGAATCTTTATTTTCCAGGGAAATTATATATTGGCAACGTCTATAAGGCACATAGCCCCATTTTCTAATGTTACTAGACTGATTTATCCTTCAGATCAGATCAGATCAGATCAGATCAGTCGTTTCCAACACAGAGGAGACTTTAAACCTAAATTACCATAGCCTGGTGTTATCTATATAAATCCATCCCATAATTGTGGGAGATTTTTTCCTCCTTTGCTGAAACTTTTCTTGTTGCTCTGATTGAGCTTGAGTAATAGAAAAAAAGCTCAAATTTATGGCCAGAGTCAGAGCAGGCATTATTAATTGGCCTGGTGAGGGGATCCTATCTAGTAATATCACAGTAACCTGAATATGACTATAATTTTTTTTTAAGTAAATTTTCTCAGGGCCAACCAGTTAGAGTCTTGTAGTAGAGAAATTTAACAAGGTAACCCAGAACTAGACACAGGTAATTGGCCACAAACCCTGAAATTTCTAAAACTAGCATAGAATCAGGCCTATGATAGAAAAGCATTTGATTTATATACAAAGGTCTAAGAAGTCAAGAAAACATAAATGATCATACAAATCAGGTCAAGCATCTTGGGCAAGCTGTGTACCTCTGATGTCATCATCTTCTCATCCTGGTGTAGTATAGTTTCTCCTGCTTGAGCATCATTTTAAGGTGAGATCAGGTCAGCTGTTTTCTCTATAGACCAATCCACTGTAGGGGCCTTTGAAAGTGGGAATTAATCTAAGAGTTAATTTCCCTTCAGTTTCATTGTGCATGAGCTAGTTAAGAGTACCTGGTAAAAAAAAGTCCTTCCATCCAGGTTGGAGCCAGTCCCTAAATTATGTCTTTTTCCAGTCCTGGTTGCAGGTCATGAGGCATCTGATCTTCATCCAAAGATAGATTACTGAGATAAGCTTCAGAAACAAACTTAGGGTGTTCTTTAAGAATTCAATTAAGTTTTTCATTAATATCACATAACAGCAAAAAACTAAGAGATGAGTCTTACTAGATGCAGACCTCCATTAACAAACTGGGATTTAATATTTTTTGAATATCTTTTTCTCCCTAAAGTTCCCCTCATTTTTATCAAATATAACCAAATTAAGGCTAGCTTGTTTGCAAAATAGGTCTGTTCTCACTAATTTTGGTCTGATGGTTTATATAACCACAATTGATCATAGACTTTTTATTTTGCTGAAACATTTATAGAATCTCAGACTGAACTTTTAAAATAAAACAGGGCTGGGAAACTCACACCAAAGGCTTATCACAGATTTTGCCTAACAAATCAAGGTGAATTCTTCCCTTTCTAAGGTCTCAAAGATTTCTTGAGATTTTTGTACCCGTAATATAACTTTTCTAACTCATTTGATAAACTTACTGGAAACCTAAGAATTTCCAATTTTTGGAGGAGTCAGATAGAGAAAAAGTATAATTGTTATGTTTATAACGTTTAATTTTACCAAAGTATTGTCATAATTCATTTGAGAGGAAGATTTTCCCTACTCCCTGAAAACCTGTAATTTTTCAGATAGAAACCATAAAAGTTTTAAGCATATTCTCTGCTTCATTCAGTCCTTTTGTTAACTTTTGTGAAGTCATCAGGTTTTCTATTAGAATACTAGGACATATCAGAATGTTGCTGCTGCTGCTGCTAAGTAGGTTCAGTCGTGTCCGACTCTGTGCGACCCCATAGACTGAAGCTCACCAGGCTCCCCCGTCCCTGGGATTCTCCAGGCAAGAATACTGGAGTGGGTTGCCATGGCCTTCTCCAGTGCATGAAAGTGAAAAGTGAAAGTGAAGTCGCTCAGTCGTGTCCAACTCTTAGCGACCCCACAGACTGGAGCCTACCAGGATCCTCCGTCCATGGGATTTTCCAGGCAAAAGTACTGGGGTGGGGTGCCATTGCCTTCCCCGATCAGAATGTTAAGAACTCCATATAATTTCAAGGATATCTTATTAGTAATTTTACCATACATTATAACATGAGTCGACTTATTACTCATTTGATAATCTTTTTCATGTCATTTAACCAACCATATAAACACAGTTTAATATCTCTCTTTGGGATGTTTCAGGGGCCCTCTGAAGCACCCCAAAGTTAGCTAGAGGTCAGAAGAACTTCAAAAGAATTCTATTTAGGAAGTTTTATCGAAAAGATCAATTAAAAGGGTTTAGAACATTTGGTCAGATTTAGTCAGTGTTGATGGGTGTATCATTAGCTTGTTAATATGTCACAATAGGCCTAAATACCAAGGCTCAAAGTCTAATGAAAGACAGCTCCTTCACCTTGGACCTAGTTGACTCTAACCAGTTTTCTTATGGCTGTGTCATTCCTAACAAAATCCATTTATCTAACTAATTGTAATCCAATTTTAGTAAATCCTGATCATGCATAACTCTTTAGTATTTTTCACACCTTTTTCTTTCTTTTTTTGTTTTTTATACTGAAAACACACTTCCTACTTTCATTTAGCAACCAAGAACTAACTTTTATATTAGCATTTTATAGATTGGTGAGCATAAATACCAGTGATAATTTCTAAAACCCTTGCTTTCTTAGAACATTTTAGGATGGCACCAAACACTATTCGTTTATAGTCCCAAATCTCTTTAGTTTCTCTGTAAAAGGAAATTAGTGTTTAGCAGTAAATGTTTCAAAATCTTATTTTATTTGGAAATGACCTAACATTATACATGTAAACCCTGTTTAATGTTCAGGCATTCATTTGAGACTGAATTGCAACCTTATACAATTTATGGTATAAAATATCTACCATTTATTTATACTTCAAAAGTTTTTTGTCAGTGAAAAAGGAAAGTGAGGATTTGGAGTCGTACTTTATGTTCAGCCTATTTGTATTGTCCATTTAATCTTTTTTTGCTTCAAATGTACTATGAATTGGCTCACATTTACCATTGTCAGTCTTGCGTAGTTTTTATTCCAATAAATTGATCTGACTGTCATAGCTTTGGGATCCTTGAGCAATTTACTATTTTAATAAATTCAAAAACATCGACTCTCCCTAGTTTTATTACATAGTTGCTTACCTCGCTGAGCTGTATTTAATTATATCTCATTCTTGGAGGGCATTCAAACTCCTCCTTTCAGCTCTCCAGTGTAAGACGCATTGCCAGTGACAGACACAGTAGTAGAAATTGACTGTACTGAATTGAAAGGAAAAATAAACACATTATGCTTTACTTATGGGACATTGGCTTTTAACTTTTGTTCTACCAGTCAGACTATGAAAGATTTAGATCTTACCATGATAGAAATGTATTAGGGCTTCCCTGAAAGCTCACTTGGTAAAGAATCTGCCTGCAATGCAGGAGACCTGGGTTTGATCTCTGGGCTGGGAAGATCCAGCCCAGAAGGGATCTGGAGAAGGGAAAGGCTACCCACTCAAGTATTCTGGCCTGGAGAATTCCATGTACAGTCCATGGGGTCACAAAGAGTCAGATCCGACTGAGCGACTTTCACTTTCACACTTTCATGACAGGAATGTAAATCAAACTTTTGTTTAGGAAGGAAAATTTATGCTTACAGGAATTTACTCATTATAGTTGTTATTTAGATCAAGTTTTTAAAATATTAGCAATTGAAAAAAGTTGTGGTTTTACTCCTTTGTCCCACTGGTATTTACATCTAATAGCATGATGATTACTTTCTGTCAATAATTAAGTTTTCTTATACCATTTTCTAAATATATAAATTATCTGATTCTGAGAGAGAAATTCAGAAGACCAAGGAGACTAACTTAGAAATTAAGTTTAGGTAGAGAAAGGTCATGGTTATTTTCTTCCAGATATTTCAAACTCTTCCAGTGGTATGGTACTTGAGTTGATCCATTCTAGTTTGTGGTATTTCCTTGTTTATTCTTTGCTTGGAGCTCCTATGTTGATGAACTTATTTTTCTATGTACTGGGAAATTCTTAGCTCAGATTCTAAAGATATTCTGATAATATTGATACCCTGGTAACACTTAACCTAAGAGGTAAATTTTTGTGATTCAGAGTTGTTTGGTCAGAGTACTGTCTCTAGGTACTTTTCTTTGCAAGTGGTAGACTTTTAATAATTGTGTACCAAATGAAATATCTGCAGCACTATTATAAGATCTATCTTGCATATAGAATTTGAGCAGATAAAGAAATTAGAAGTGGTTTTTGCATTCTGAAAGCACTTATGATATGCTGGGACCTGAGATGCAAAGGCAATGAAGATGTCACCCCTATTTTTGGTAAGCCAAACTGGCAAGTACATGGGCTTTTCAGAGTTAAATTGCTTTGCTCTAGTCCCAACTCCAGTATGTTGTCTATTATTAATACCTTGGGCAAACTATTTGGCCTTTACGAACTTCAGTTTTACCATTTGAAACATGATAATCATGATTTCTATAAAGTGCTAAGGAGAGCATTTGTAGTCACTGTTCAATAGATGTTAGCTGTTACTATTAGAAGAGTCATTATGGATCATATGCTCAAGCTGAACTGGAATAAAGCTAGAGTGAATATCAAACAGAAAGAAGATTGCCTAGTTGAGGCAGTCTTTCTTCCCTTGACCTTATTTGACTCTCAAAGGTTAAAGTTCAAGACCCTAAGCCACTTATTTAGTTATAACATTATGATATAATATGAACCACAGAAGAAAAAAAATTACATTGTGTTTAGATTTCTTTGATATTGCTGCATTTCTTCAGCCTCTTATAAGAAAAAGAAATGATTAGCTTTTCAGCACATCCATCAGTGAACTGCTTTCTACTGTATTACTGAAATAATAAGTAATATTGTGAGTAGACATGTCAAATAATTTAGGAAGATGGAATTAACTGATGTTCAAAAACACCATAGTATATTATGTACGGTTTTTTTGTAAAATAAATCACTAAAAAAAACCTTTCACTGTTAAAATTATTTAAGAATTCTCTTATGTATGTACATACAAAATGCTTCTGTTTGTATGTACCATCCTAGCATATTCACTCTTTGTTTCATAAAATTTCACATTTTGCTAAATCACTATGCAGTATACCTGAAACTCACACATGTACACTAAATCAAGTGCACATCAATACAAATTTTAATTCATGTTTTATCTTTTAACTTCTAACTTAACACATGATGTTACCACTGTTTTATAAATGGCAAATACCTTTATAAACATAAAATTACTTCCATTTTTTCATAGGACAGTCTTGTGCGAATATATTTCAGCAATTAGCTAAGGGAGTTTATAAAATATGATCTAGGAATTCACTTTATATTTCAGGTCTAGTTTATAAAACATAAGTCAGAAAAATTAAAGAAAACCAGATACCACTTTGGATATTTATCTCTTACTTCCATATGATGAATATGCCTTGAATTTTTTTTCCACTGGTGTCTTAATTTTTTAATGTTAATTTATAACTATCTCTTATATACTGTTAAAGTATCAGCTCTCTCATATTTTTTAAAAATAGACATTAATTATATCTCTCATCTGGAAACCAAAACGAATAACAAAGCCCTCTACAGTTCTCAATTTATAAGTGGATAGCACTACTCATGATTTTCATTATAGGACTCTGAAAGATTATGCTGCTTTCTGCGTAACTTGTACAGTGTTGCCCACATGGATATTTTTTGTGGAATCCAGAGTAAAATTTTTCTACTCTGTTCTTTATATGATTGACTCCAGGGAGATGCTGAGTTTTGTCTCTCCTGCTTTTTTCTTACATGTTTAGTCCAATTATAGGAAGAAGACTTAACATGATAACTCTTTATCCTATTCTATACAGCCTGGAATCTTGTGTTGTTTTCATTTCTCCCAGTATAGAAGGGAGGAATAAACTGAGATCTGAACTTCCATCCTCATTCTGCCACTAACTTTGTAATTCCCTCCATGCCTTACCTCTATCATCTGTAAAATAAAGTCATTTACCTAAATGAACTCAACAAGACTTTTCTGACTCTTAAAAAACAATCCCATGGTTCTTTTAAAAACTGTAGTGAAGAGCAGATAACATAAAATATACCTTCTTATCAAAATGAAGGTGTACTGTATACAGTTTTTTGTCTTGCAAGGCTGAATTTCTGTACCCACTGAGCAAGTCCCCATTTCTCCCTTCTCCCAGCTCTTGATAACCACATAACTTTCTTTTTCTAAGACTGGCTAGTTTAGATACCTCATGCGATAGAACCATGTGATATTTGTCCTTCTGTGACTGGCTTGTTTCACATAACATAATGTACTCAAGCTTTATCCATATCCATATTATAGTATATGACAGGATTTCCTTGTGTATGTATATTCCACATCTTCTTTATCTATCCATCCATTGATAGTATTCAGGTTATTTCCATCTCTTGGCTATTGTGAGTAATGCTGCAGTGAACATGGAGGTGCTTAATATCTCTTTGAGATCCTGATTTCAGTTCCTTTTAAATATTTGATTTGAAACATTTTTAATTGCCCATGTGTTATTTTATTATAGAAACCAGCAGTGCCAGATGAAATAAGTCGAACAATTAAAGTTTCTGGACATTCCATAAAATATTACAGAAAATCTTGTGTTTCAATTAAAAGACTATCGTTTTAGAATAAGTAGCTAATAGCAACTGAGCAGTTAATTTGTGTGTGTGTGTGTGTGTGTGTATGTGTGTGTGTGTGAGTGAATAAATTTTAAAAGGGACTACTGCCTGTACTGATATTCTCAGAAGTGGGATTGCATATGTTAGTTTTTAATTTTTTGAGGAACCTCCATATTGTTTTTCATAGTGACTGCACCATTTTACTTTTTACCAACATTGCTCAAGGGTTGCAGCTTTTCTCCATCCTTGCCAACAGCCGTTATTTTCCAGTTTATTGAGACTGGCCATTCTAATAGGTGTCAGGTGATAATCTCATCATGGTTTTGATTTGCATTTCCCTGATGATTAGTGATATTAAGCATCTTTTCATGTATCTGTGGCCGTTTGTATTTCTTCTTTGGGAAATGTCTGTTCAAGTCCTTTGTTCATTTTTTAATTGGGTTATTTGTTTATTTTTTTGCTATTGATGTTTAAATAGTTCATCCGTATTGATTCTGTTTTTATGGCAGAATAATGTTCTATCATATGGGTATACTACATTTTATTTATCCCTTCATCAGTTGATGGATGTTTGCATTGTTTCCACTGTTTGGCTATTGTGAATTATACTGCTGTGAAGGTTCACATGTAAGTTTTTGTATGGGTATATGTTGTAATTTCTCTTGGGTAAATACCTATGAGTATAGTTACTAAATCATATGGTAATTCTATTTAGGCAGTTGAGAAATGGACAGGCTGTTTTCCTAAGGGGCTGCACCATTTAACTTTCCCACTGACAGTGTATGAAGGTCCTGATTTCTCCACATCCTTGTCAGTATTTGCTATGATCTGTCTTTTCAAGTCATGCTATTTGGTATGAGGTGGCATATTACTTGGTTTTGATTTGCATTTATGTCATGGTTAATGCTGGTTGAGTATTTTTTCCTGTCTTTATTGGTCATTTGTTTATCTTCTTTGGAGAACTATCTATTCAGATCCGTTGCTCTTTTAGAATTGGATTATTTGTCCTTTATTATGGAGGATTCTTGATATATTTATATTCTGGATATGTAAGTCCCTCATTAGATGTATGATTTGCAGATATTTTCTTCCATTCCGTGGGTTCTTTTTATTTTCATTTTCTTTATAGTGTCTTAAAAAAATCTTTTTTTTTTTTGTTGGCATATAGTTGCTTTACAATGTTGAGTTAGTTACTGCTATACTTCAAAGTGAATCAGCTATATGTATACATACACATCCCCTCTTTTTTGGATTTCCTTCCCATTTAGGTCACCACAAAGTGCTGAGCGGAATCCCTGTGCTTATACAATAGATTCTCATTAATTATCTATTTTATACATAATAGCGTATATATGTCAACCCCAGTCTCTCAATTCATCCCACCTCCTCTCTTCTTTCCCCTCTGCCTCCCCCCTCCCCCCTCCCCCCACTGTCCATATGTCCACTCTCTCTGTTTGTGTTTCTGTTTCTGCTTTGCAAATAAGTTCACTGTAACATTTTCTAGATTCCACATATAAGTGATATTATGTGATATTTGATTTTCTCTTTCTGACTTACTTCACTCTGGAAGACAGTCTACATGTTTGTGAATTCCACAATTTCATTCCTTTTATAGTGTCTTTTGAAGGACAAATATTTTTAATTTGATGAAATATGTTTTATTTTGTTGCTCATGCTTTTGGTGTCATATCTAAGAAGGCTTTGCCTAACTCAAAGTCAGAAAGATCTACTCCTATATTTTCTTTAAGAGTTTACAGTTTTTGTTCTTACATTTTAGTCTAAACTCTATTTTGAGTTAATTTTTGCTCAAAAATTATTAATGTAGTATGAGGAAGGAGTCCAAATTAATTCTTTTGTAGGTGGAAATACAGTTTTCAAAATCCGACACTATTTTTCAAGGACTCTTCTTTCTCCATCATGTTTTCTTGGCCTGCCTAAAATCAATTAAGATAAATGACAAGTTTTATATCTAGATACTGAGTTCTATTTCATTGATCTATATTTGCATTCTTATTCTAGTACCACAGTATTTTGATTGCTGTAACTTTGTAGGACATTTTGTATTTGAGAAAGTTGAGTGTTCAAACTTCATTCCTTTTCAAGATTGTTTTGGTTCTTCAGGATCTCTTATTTTCATATGAATTTTAGGATTAATTTCTCAATTTTGGCAAAGAGGCTAGCTGGAATTTTGATAGGGTTTATATTGAATCTGTAGATGTATTTGGGAAATATTGCCATCTTAATAATAAAAGGCATCCAATTAAAAAATGATTTCCTTTTCTTATTTTATTGTGGTATGCATAGGATTGAAATATGAAACTGCAAGGAATTTTTTGTGTATTAATTCCCATAAAGTACAATTGATTTTAATTATTTTGTTTTGGAATAACATCACTGAATATTTCATTATGTTGCTCATTAGAATTGTAAGCTTCTTTTTTTTTTTTTTTTAAGAATTTGTAAGCTTCTTTAGGGCAGGATAGATCATAACTATTTTTATTGCAAAGAATTAATGTTGTGATTTTAGCACCAAAAACCCTAGAGTATTTAAACATATATAAATAGATAGAACAAGAGCTCACAGGTAATTTAAAAATAAATAGGATATTAGTGATACCGTGAACTTATCATTAACAACAAATGGCTAACTGGCATTTTTTGTCTTTTAATTCATATATATTCATAGTATTCCTTTGGAGAAAAATGAAATAAGATTGCTTTATAGATTGTTTTTTTTTTTAAAGGCATAATTTATATGTTCTTTAAATTCATTTTAGGTACCAAATCTGATTCCAGTTTTGATGTTCAAATTAGGAAGACCACTGGCACCTGTGTTATACAATGATATATTGTATACTTTACCTACACTTGGTGTTCATAAGGTTTGTATGTTAACCAGTTTACTTGGGAGCAGAAAGAAAGTGAGACATGAAGAATACATTGAAATTTGTTTCTTACCATGTGAAATTTTGACCCTTTAATTTTGCTGCGATCACTACTTCCTTTGTTGGGACAAAAATATTCTTTAAAATATTTAAGAATTAGTTTCTAAAATCATCTTTTCATTATGTTTTCCCACTGGCTATATTGTCTGACATAGGATCTTTATGCACCCAGAATTGCTAACTAGCTCCTCCCAAAGGTATCTCTGACCTCTGAGAAAATAGGTAATACTGTAATAAGCTTCCATTTCAGTCTTTATTTTAAAATAAGAGGTTTTTAAGTTTTTTTGTTACCATTTGGATTTTATCCACATTTGCATTTATGAAACCAAAGTTTCTTCAATGTTTTGTAGGTGTGCATAGGACAGATTCTACGAGTAATTCAACTTCTTGGAACCACTCCACAACTAAAAGCTGTCACTTTGCGCTTGTTGACATCTTTGTGGGAAAAACAGGTAAGCTCAGATACACACTTGTGTGGATATTAAGCATGTCCCTTTCACTGAAGAAAACAAATGTTGTCATTATGCATGACAGTGCTTTGATATAGTGATATTAGTGAGTGGCATAAATGATTGCATTGAGAAATTTTAATTTAGTGTTGTACTTTTGATCTATGAAGCTGTCAGTTGTGATTGACTCTCAGAGAGAAATTGAGAATAGAAAATCATCTTGTTTCCTTAATTTTGAAATCTGTTTTTCCATTTTGCGAAAAAGTAATAGAAATTTAAGTGATTAGAGCCTTTGCAATTAAAGTGAAATTTTGCCACTTTTTTCCTAGTTTTATGAAATGAACAGTACATAGATCTGCAAGAAAATCTCTAGCAATCATAACAGCATTCTTCTTTGCTGATTAGAAGAAATACATTATAATTTGCAATGCAAATGTAAGATTTAGAGGTGAAAATGTTTCATAGAAGGAGATAATGATTATTCAACTCAAGTTGTAAAATTACCTTTTTTGTGAAACTGCCTTCTTAGGATCGTGTCTATCCTGAACTGCAGCGTTTCATGGCCATGTCCGATGTGCCCTCTCTGTCTGTGGGCAAGGAAGTCCAATGGGAGAAACTGATTGCTAAAGCAGCATCGATCAGAGATATTTGTAAGCAAAGGTAAGACACGCTTGACCCTTGGGAATGTATCAGATCAGATCAGTCGCTTAATGTATATCATGATACATATTTTTGCATTTATACATTTATATAAATGCATGATATATTTTTGCATTTATTTTGCATGATATATATATTTGTATTTAATCTTTTTATTGCAAGCAAGACACTCGGAAAGATAAGCAGAGGATATTTGAGTAAGAATAACTGAATATTAAGCTCAAGTGTCTGATTGTAAAATTTAGTAACATCAGACAATTACTTTGAGTAGCAGGCATGTCTTTTCAGGTCTAGGCTTATATCTAGGTTTAGCAGATATTTATATCCTTTTCTGGGTAATAATTTAATGTTGTAATAAAACATAAGATGTTATGTTTTGTATTTTTCTATATATCAATTCCTGAAACCTAAGCAGTGGGTTATAGGTCAAATTGTTCTTTCTTATAGTCTCCTTATGTGATGCTTGATTTTTTTTTTTTTTTTTTTGATCTATGAATAATAAATGCTGGAGAGGATATGGAGAAAAGGGAATTCTCTTCCACTATGGCTGGATATGTAAACTGACACAGTATCTGTGGAGAACAGTATAGAGATTCCTTAAAAACCTATGCTTGACTTTTATAAGATGTAAATAGAGAAGGCCTTATTTGTAACTCATTGAATGGAATTAATTGTTGGGAAATATTACAAGGAAGGAAATGATCTTGAATTCTTGTATATGCTCTGGGGTTTAAAAAGACTTGAAGATATTAGGGAGATGCTGCTGCTCTTCTGGGTTATGGGTAAATAGCTAGGCAGGAGTTCCTAAGATTGAAATAACACTAAGCAGAGCTCCACCTCATCAGATTTCTATTTTCTTGAATTAGGTCAAAATATTTAATGAGGAAATAGATTTAATACATTTGAAATAGGTTGTAATCTTGCAGTTTCATGTTGATTGAACCACTGCACTGTAGAATTCTTAGCGCATCATCCTCACTTCTGTCAATGATGACACTGTGAATGGTACTTCCTGAAGCTTTACCATGAATGAGTTGGCCTGGATGCTGATAATGCAGATGATTCTTGTGTTAGGTAAAATCTCAGATTAGATTGTATTTAAGCCTTAGCAGTTTTGCCTCTTTTCTAAGCTCCAACCTTTTGGCAACACAAAAAATCACTTGGTCTAAAAGTTATACACATGTATCCCAAGACCCTCAGAGTTTAGATTCTCTTGAGGTATTGACATGGAAAAAATTAAGAGATGAAAGCCGACGTTTTAATTTTACATACTTAAAGCTGGGGCTCAGGAGAGGTTAAATATCAGACCAGATCAGAGTCTGTCAAAAACTTATTTAGTGCACCTGTCAGTTACCACCTCAAGATCCTGTCAAAATTTTCCATTTTTGCTAAATGATTTCCATTGGTGGATTTCATAGAATTCAATCAGGCAATTTTTTAATTTACATTTTGTTAAGTAGAGAGAAATATATCATGAGGGGTTATAAGGAATGCAGACCTGAGCGTTTCTTTATGAAGTTAAAAGCACTCTAGAGATAGCACAATATATGTGCAATAGAGGAATGAGAGGAAGAAGAGTCTGTGAATCTGGCACAGTTCCTGACATGAGATAAGTGCTCAGTCAGTCATAGTTCATATTATTATTATTAACTTTATCATCATACTGTCATCATCATGATAGGCATAACCATCTAAGTTTGTAACACTCCTATAATCAGTCATCTTCTGATCTCAAAACCCTGGCTTTACTGATGATCTCAATAAGGTAAGTCATTTCTTTTCACTACTACTGTAGACTTGAGTTTTTGTTGATTCAGACAATAGGGTTTTTTTCTTCACATTCTTCTTTTTTTTGGCTCTGCCACACAGCATGTGGGACACTTGTTCCCCAACAGAGATCAAACTCATGCCTCTGCAGTGAAAACGCAGAATACAGAATATAGGTTTTATGATTCAGGGAGAATAAAATTTATTAATAAGTGTCTTCTTTTTTGGGTAATAATATGAAAAATTAGCAGAAATGATGAAGTTGCAAATCTTTGAAAAAAAAAAGCATATGGTTTTATTTGTTGCTGCTGCTGCTGCTGCTTCTAAATCACTTCAGTCGTGTCTGACTCTGCAGCCCCATAGACGGCAGCCCACCAGGCTCCCCCATCCATTGAGGATCCATGTTTAACAGGTATGAGGGTAAAGAAAAGCATTAATGTTTTTTATTCAGGCAAAAGACCTTGGAGTAGTAATATAGTTCTTTGACTTTAATCTTGTGTCTAAATGTCATTTCTTGTAGGCCATATCAGCATGGTGCAGATATGTTGGCAGCTATTTCCCAGGTGTTGAATGAGTGCACTAAGCCTGACCAAGCTACTCCGGCAGCCTTGGTGTTACAAGGTCTTCATGCACTCTGCCAAGCTGAGGTGGGCTTTTTTTGAATTGTTTTTAAATTGTTTTGTATAATTTGGAAGAAAATAATTTACAAGGCATTGTGCTTAAAAGGATGTAAGACAAATTCTAGTAACAAAGTCAGACTATTTATACCCAGAGATCTTTCTTTGTTCAGTAGAGTGAAGCAAGATTGTCTACAAATTCTCTGTAAAGGGGGGTCTTGAAACATGTAGACGTTCTCTAGAGGCTAAAGAAAACCATGCTTTAGGTTCTTCTTCATTGTTATTTATTCTTGATAATATAAAATGAAGAATAATACTTATAGAAGAAATCTTGAGTATATTTGCTTCTTGGTTCTGTGATTAGAGACCTTTAGAAGCAGAGGAGGTGAGGAAATTGACATGGTATCTCAGTTTTATAGATAGCAAAAACTTTTGTTGGCTTGAAGATTGGCAAAAGATTCTTCCTTTCCTGGTGATCATATTGGGTAGGATGGATTAATGTTAGAACTGAGCCTCTAAATCATCTTCTGAACTTTAGACTGCTTCCAAAAGTACAGCACAGCAAAGGGAATCTAATGTTATGGACAAATATAGTAATTACAGCAAAGGTCATTCACTGACCAAACAAAAATTTTTAATATTTTTATGCAGTCTTGTAAGTAGCTTTATTATTATGTTTGCTGCTGCTGCTGCTAAGTTGCTTCAGTCGTGTCCGACTCTGTGCGACCCCATAGACGGCAGCCCACCAGGCTCCCTCGTCCCTGGGATTTTCCAGGCAAGAACACTGGAGTGGGTTGCCGTTTCCTTCTCCAATGCATGAAAGTGAAAACTCAAAGTGAAGTCACTCAGTCGTGTCTGACTCTTAGCGACCCCATGGACTGCAGCCTACCAGGCTCCTCTGTCCATGGGATTTTCCAGGCAAAAGTACTGGAGTGGGGTGCCATTGCCTTCTCCAATTATTATGTTTAATGGAAGTTAATTTATAATATATTAGTTTCAGGTGTACAGCATAGTAATTCAATACTTGTATAGATTATATTCCCTTTAAGTTATTAAAAAAATGGCTAAATTTCCCTGTGCTATACAATAATATTCTTGTTGCTTATTTATTTTATGTGTAGTATTTTTATGTGTAGTATTTTGTATCTCTTAATCTGATCCCCTTACCTTACCTCATCCCCCCTCCTCCCCAATGAGAATCACTTATTTGTTCTCTGTATCTGTGAGTACGTTTCTAATTTATTATATACATTTGTTTGCTTTCTTTTAGTTTCCACATATAAGTAATAACGTAGTATATTTATCTTTCTGTGTCTGACTTATTTTACTAGCCATAACAATCTCTAAGTTCATACACATTGTTGCAGATTACAGAATTTCATTCTCTTTTATGGCTGAGTAATAGCTGACTGTGGCTCAGATCATGAACTCCTTATTGCCAAATTCAGATTTAAATTGAAGAAAGTAGGGAAAACCGCTAGACCATTCAGTTCAGTTCAGTTCAGTCACTCAGTCATGTCTGACTCTTTGCAACCCCATGAACTGCAGCATGCCAGACCTCCCTGTCCATCACCAACTCCCGGACTTCACTCAAACTCATGTCCATCGAGTCGGTGATGCCATCCAGCCATCTCATTCTCTGTCATCCCCTTCTCCTCCTGCCTTCAATCTTTCCCAGCGTCAGGGTCTTTTCATATGAGTCAGCTCTTTGCATCAGGTGGCCATTCAACTATGACCTAAATCTAATCCCTAACGATTATACAGTAGAAGTGAGAAGTAGATTTAAGGGACTAGATCTGATAGAGTGCCTGATGAACTATAGACAAAGGTTCATGACATTGTACAGGAGACAGGGAGCAAGACCATCCCCAAGAAAAAGAAATGCAAAAAAGCAAAATGGCTGTCTGAGGAGGCCTTAAATAGCTATGAAAAGAAGAGAAGACAAAAGCAAAGGAGAAAAGGAAAATATACGAGAGATAAGAAAGCGTTCCTCAGCATCAGTGTAAAGAAATAGAGGAAAACAATACAATGGGAAAGACTAGAAATCTCATCAAGAAAATTAGTAATACCAAGGGAACATTTCATGCAAAGATGGACTCAGTAAAGGGCAGAAATTGTAAGGACCTAACAGAAGATATTAAGAAGAGGTGGCAAGAATACACAGAAGAACTGTACAAAAAAGATCTTCACGAACCAGATAATTATGATGGTGTGATCACTCACCTAGGGCCAGACATCCTGGAATGTGAAGTCAAGTGGGCCTTAGGAAGTATCACTACGAACAAAGCTAGTGGATGTGATTGAATTCCTGTTGACCTATTTCAAATCCTAAAAGATGATGCTGTGAAAGTGCTGCACTCAATATACCAGCAAATTTGGAAAACTCAGCAGTGGCCACAGGACTGGAAAAGGTCCATTTTCATTCCAATCCCTAAGAAAGGCAGTGCCAAAGAATGCTTAAACTACTGCACAATGGCACTCATCTCACACGCTAGTAAAGTAATACTAAAAATTCTCCAGGCCAGGCTTCAACAATACGTGAACCGTGAACTTCCAGATGTTCAAGCTAGATTTAGAAAAGGCAGAGGAACCAGTGATCAAATTGCCAACATCCATTGGATCATCAAAAAAGCAAAGGAGTTCCAGAAAAACATCTATTTCTGCTTTATTGACTATACCAAAGCCTTTGACTGTGTGGATCACAATCAACTGTGGAAAATTCTGAAAGAGATGGGAATACCAGACCAGCTGACCTGCTTCCTGAGAAATCTGTATGCAACAGTTAGAACTGGACATGAAACAATAGACTGGTTCCAAATAGGAAAAGGAGTACGTCAAGGCTGTATATTGTCACCCTGCTTGTTTAACTTCCATGCAGAGTACATAATGAGAAATGCTGGGCTGAAAGAAGCGCAAGCTGGAATCAAAATTGCTAGGAAAAATATCAATAACCTCAGATATGCAGATGACACCAGCCTTATGGCAGAAAGTAAAGAAGAACTAAAGAGCCTCTTGATGAAAGTGAAAGAGGAGAGTGGAAAACTTGGCTTAAAGCTCAGCATTCTGAAAATGAAGATCATGGCATCTCGTTCCATCACTCCATGGCAAATAGATGGGGAAACAGTGGAAACAGTGTCAGACTTTATTTTTGGGCTCCACAATCACTGCAGATGGTGATTGCAGCCATGGAATTAAAAGACACTTACTCCTTGGGAGACAAGTTATGACCAACCTAGACAGCATATTAAAAAGCAGAGACTTTACTTTGCCAACAAAGATCCATCTAGTCAAGGCTATGGTTTTTCCAGTAATCATGTATGGATATAAGAGTTGGATTATAAAGGAAGCTGAGCGCAGAAGAATTGATGCTTTTGGGCTATGGTTTTGGAGAAGACTCTTGAGAGTCCCTGGGACTGCAAAAAGATTCAACCAGTCCATCCTAAAGGAAATCAGTCCTGAATATTCATTGAAAGGACTGATGTTGAAGCTGAAACTCCAATACTTTGGCTACCTGATGTGAAGAGCTGACCCATTTGAAAAGACCCTGATGCTGGGAAAGATTGAGGGCAGGAGGAGAAGGGGACGACAGAGGATGAGATGGTTGGATGGCATCACGGACTCAGTGGACGTGAGTTTGAGTGAACTCCTGGAGTTGGCGATAGACAGGGAGGCATATAGCATGCTGCAGTCCATGGTCGCAAAGAGTCGGACACGACTGAGAGACTGAACTGAACTGAATATTCCATGATGTATATTTGGAATACACAGACACACACACATCATATCTTTTTCCATTCATCTGTTGATTTAGAGCAGAGTCTTTCAGTTTTTCACCATTTTACAATTGAGTGTGATGTAGGTTTGTAATAACTGACCTTTATTATATTTCTTTTATACCAACTTTGTGATTTTTCTGTCATGAATCGATTTTCTATCATGAATGGATATTGAATTTTGTGAAATATTTTTTCTCCATAATAGAGATGATTGGAGAAGGAAATTGCAACCCACTCCAGTCTTCTTGCCTGGAGAAGTCCATGGATATAGGAGCCTGGTGGGCTCCAGTCCATGGGGTCACAAAGAGTTGGACACAACTGAGCGACTGTCATTCATAGAGATGATCGTGTGATTTTTATTTTTTTCTTAGTATGGTGTTCCACATTGATTTGCCAATGTTAAATTATCCCCGCATTCCTGGAATTAATCCTACTTGATCATGTTGTATGATTCTTTTTATATATCATTGGATAAAGTTGCTAATAATTTTTTAATGGTTTTTGTATCTATATTCATCAAAGTTATTGGCCTGAAACTCTTTTTTGTAGTGTCTTTGTCTGGCTTTGTCTGGCTTTGTCTGGCTTATTCAAAAGCAGAGACATTACTTTACCAACAAAGGTTCGCCTAGTCAAGGCTATGGTCTTTCCTGTGGTCATGTATGGATGTGAGAGCTGGACTGTGAAGAAGGCTGAGCGCCGAAGAATTGATGCTTTTGAACTGTGGTGTTGGAGAAGACTCTTGAGAGTCCCTTGGACTGCAAGAAGATCCAACCAGTCCATTCTGAAGGAGATCAATCCTGGAATTTCTTTAGAAGGAATGATGCTAAAGCTGAAACTCCAGTATTGGCCACCTCATGCGAAGAGTTGACTCATTGGAGAAGACTCTAATGCTGGGAGGGATTGAGGGCAGGAGGAGAAGGGGACGACAGAGGATGAGATGGCTGGATGGCATCACTGACTCGATGGATGCGAGTCTGAGTGACCTCCGGGAGCTGGTGATGGACAGGGAGGCCTGGCGTGCTGCGGTTCATGGGGTCGCAAAGAGTCGGACACGACTGAGCGACTGATCTGATCTGATCTGTCTGGCTTTGGTATAAGGATAATGTTAGTCTTGTAGAATAAATTTGTGAGTGTTCATTCTCTTCAGTTTTTTGGAATAGTTTGAGAAGGATAGGTATTAGCGCTTCTTTATGTTTTGGGTAATATTCTCCTGTGAAGCCCTCTGATGCTAGACTTTCTTTGCTGGGAATTTTTTTTTTTAATTATTATAAATTCATTTTCACTAGTAGTGATTAATTTGTTCAGATTGTCTGTTTCTTCCTGATTCAGTCTTAACAGTTTGCATGTTTCTAGATATTTGTTCATTTCTTCTAGATTGTTCGATTTGTTGACATATAACTGTTGTAGTATTGTCTTATGATTTTTTTGTAACTCTGTGGTATCAATTGTTATTTCTCTTCTTCAATTCTTTTTTTTTTTTTTGGTCCTCTCTCATTTCCTTCTGATGAACTTGGCTATAGTGTATGAGTTTTGCTTATCTTTTCAAAAAATCAGCTCTTGGTTTCATTGATCTTTTTGTTTTTGTTTTAATGCCCCCAATTTATATATTTCCTCTCTGTTCTTTATTCTTACCTTCCTCCTGGTGACTTTGGGCTTTGTTTGTTCTTCTTTTTCTAATTCATTTAGATGGTAGGTTGGGTTGTTTATTTGAGATTTTTCTTATTTTCTGAGGAAGGGCTGTGTCACTATAAACTTCCATCTTAGAACTACTTTTGCTGCATCTCATAGATTTTGGGAAATTGTATTTCCATTTTCAGCTATCTCAGGGTATTTTCAGATTTCCTGTTTGATTTGTTCATTGACCCTTTGTTTTTTGGTAGCATATTGTTTAGTCTCCAGGTATATATTTGTTATTTTCTCAGTTTTCTTTCTGTAATTGATTTCAAGTTTCATACTATTATGATCGGAAAAAAGTTTTGATATAATTTATATCCTCTTAAACTTGTGATTTGTGGCCTAGAATTTGATCTCTTCTGGAAAATGTTCCATGTGCACTTGAAAAGAATGTGTATTTTTCTGCTCTTGGATGGAACATCTTGGAGATATCTATTTAAGGCCACCTGGTTTATTGTGTCATTTAAAACTTGGTTGCTTCATTGATTTTCTTGTCTAGAAGATGTGTATGTACATCCATTGATGTATATGGAGTGTAAAAGTTTCCTGTTATTATCATTTTATTGTCGATTTTTCCCTATATGTCTGTTAATATTTGCTTTACATATTTAGCATTAATCACTCAGTCATGTCCATTCTTTGTGACCTTGTGAATTGTTGCCTGCCAGGCTCCCCTGTCCATGGGATTTTCTAGGAAAGAATACTGGAGTGAGTTGGCATTTCCTTCTCCAGTGGGTATTCACAAACTAGGGATCGAACCTGGGTTTCCCACATTGCAGGCAGACCCTTTACCATCTGAGCCACTAGGGAAGCCCTTTATGTATTGTATTGGGTACAATGGCACCCCACCCCAGTACTCTTGCCTGGAAAATCCCATGGATGGAGGAGCCTGGTGGGCTCCAGTCCATGGGGTCGCTAAGAGTCGGACACGACTGGGCGACTTCGCTTTCACTTTTCACTTTCATGCATTGGAGAAGGAAATGGCAACCCACTCCAGTGTTCTTGCCTGGAGAATCCCAGGGACAGGGGAGCCTGGTGGGCTGCCATCTATGGGATTGCACAGAGTCCGACATGACTGAAGCGACTCAGCAGCAGCAGCAGCATATTAAGTAACATCTTCTTGTACTTATGCCTTTATCATTATATAAGGCCCTTCTTTGTCTTTTGTTAAAAGCTTTGTTTTAAAATTCTATTTTGTCTGAAATGAGTATTGGACTGAGTGACTTCACTTTCACTTTTCACTTTCATGCATTGGAGAGGGAAATGGCAACCCACTCCAGTGTTCTTGCCTGGAGAATCCCAGGGAGAGGGAAGCCCGGTGGGCTGCCGTCTATGGGGTTGCACAGAGTCGGACACGACTGAAGCGACTTAGCAGCAGCAGCATACCCACTTTCTTGTCGTTTCTGATTGTATGAAATATCTTTTCCTCCCTTTGCTGTTACTCTGCGTGTGTCACTCTGAAGTGAGTCTCTTGTGAGCAGCATATAGACAGGTCTTTTTCTTTGAGTCAGTCAGCCACCCTATGTCTTTTGATTGGGACATTTAGTCTATTGATTTAAAATGATTACTGATAGGCATATACTTATTGCCATTTTATTACTTGTCTTCCAGTTGGTTTTGTAGTTCTCTGCTCACTTCTTCTGTTTGTTTCTTCCCGTATGGTTTGATTTTCTTTAGTAGTTTTCATGTGTTTCTTTCTAGTTTTTTGGTATCTATTGTAGGTTTTTGATTTGTGGTTCATGTATGTTGACCTGTAACCATATCTACTTGTTTTTAACTTGTAGAATTTGTTTTTTACTGCTTCAGTCAGTCATCTGGAATTGGAAAGTACCACTTTAATAATTAGTTTCACAGGAAATAGTTCTGCCATTTAGAAGTATTTCCTTGTCATTATTTTTTCCAAACAGAAATCACCTTGTTTCTGAAACTAAATATAGGAAATAATTTTTTCTGTCATTCCGTTGTGCTCTCTGCCAAGGTCCAGCCCCGGCTGATCCAGGGTATTTGAAGGGGAGACGGCTTCGACGAGTTCACTGGATACAATAGCTTTAATTAGATATTAATTAGAGATATAAAGAGTAATAGAATGAGGATAGCTCAGTAGGAAAATTCAGTGGAGAAAAGAGGCTGAGTAGCTTGAGTTACGACGGAAACCAATAAAACTTCAAGACAAGAAGTTTGCACCACTTACGTAGGCCGCGGGGGTCCTTCCATTTTCCCAAAGGAGAGGAGACACTGAGGCCTCCCTGGTCGGATCTTAGAGGCCCAGGCATAATTTATTAGTAAGCTTGGCGGGCTCCGCACTCCAGATGGAAACTCAGCCAGAGTTTGAGAGAGAGAACAACATGGGGAGACCAGTCTTTCAAGGAACTGATCCCATTCTTTATTTTCCAGGGTCTGTTTTTATACACTGAGATGTTATACAAAAGTCACACGGGGTCAGCAGTCCTGACTTTTATCAAAGTCAGGTGCTTCATACAAATGTATACAGAGGTCTTAGGGGTGTTACATCATCTTCTGGCCAGGGGGCGTGCTGGCAATTTATGACCCTCTCCTTGTGACAGCGGTCAGTTAACCAGAACACTTATTTCTCCAGGGGTGATTATTCTTAAAACAGACTCCACCTTCCGAAGGTACCAGATAAAGTTACATTCCTATAGGGTGAGGATGTTGTGGGTTTTAATTATGGAAAGAATTTACTTAGCCTAAGGTCTAACGTGATTAATATCAAAGGTTAATACTTATTTCTTCTATATATTCATTAATGTGTGTAAGGGCAGGAGATGTGGAGACTTAGCAGCAAACATTGGCTCAACAAATGAAAAAACCCTTCACCAATACAATTTCTAATCAGCCCACTTATACTAATAGTTTTAAAGAACCTGTTTTTAGGCCTTTAAAGCATCTCATGCCTTTCACAGTTGGGAGGCTGTGAGCAATCACATGTGGCCGGACAAGCCTGTCAGACGGGCTAGAGAACCTTCAGAGGAGTTTATAGGTTAAAACACTCTTGTCACGCCCAGGAATTATTATTAACTGGAGCTCTAAGTTAACTCCTTCTCTGAAAGAGGTGGTGGGGGACAGCCCCCTGCTCCATGAAGTCAGAGGTGTAGGTGAGAGCACAAAGTAGTAAAGTAGGCAGACTCTGGTTATGGGGGTTAGATGCTCAAGAATTTCCAGGGGGACTCCTGAGGCTAGATCGTACCTTTGCGTATGTCGAGCCTCCTTCCTCATGACCTTTGCCACGGGTGGAGCGCCTCACGCTGGCCTCAAACAGCTCTCCCCATCCTTTCCTTTCTGTAAGGCTCTATTGTCTATAGTGAAGTCGCTCAGTCGTGTCCGACCCCGTGGACCGTAGCCCACCAGGCTCCTCCGCCCACGGGATTCTCCAGGCAAGATATACTGGAGTGGGTTGCCATTTCCTTCTCCAGGGGATCTTCCCGACCCAGGGATCGAACCCAGGTCTCCCGCATTGCAGGCAGACGCTTTAACCTCTGAGCCACCAGGGAAGCCATAAGTGCTTATTAACTCATAAGAAGTGATTTTCCTCGTTCCACTTCTGTAAGATATCATTGTTAACTGTAGTTAGTACTGAGGATATAAAAAGTGTTGCCTGAAGTGGTAGAAAGCATCTTTGTTTTTAGATGGACATATTGTCTACCAGTGTTCTTGCCTGGAGAATCCCAGGGACGGGGAAGCCTGGTGGGCTGCTGTCTATGGGGTCACACAGAGTCGGACACAACTGAAGTGACATAGCATAGCATAGCATTGTCTACCTAGTATATATGCCATTAGCTGTGTGTCCTTTGATTTACTTAACCCCTTTGACCCTCGTTTCCTCAAATGAGGGTGAAATGGAATTACACACAAAATAGATCTAGTAATGTGGGTAATATCCACCCACATAGGTGCTCTTTAAATGTCAAACTTGTTCCTAAAAAATTGGTTATAGTCCATGCCTTCAAGGAGAGTCTAAGTTGTTTTTTCATCTTCCCCTAAAACTCATATAAAATATGGTAGTAACTTAGTTTCTTCTCATAAATGGTATCCTATCAGTTCCCTGCCAAAGCTTTTGGTACTTGTTTGTGTATTGAAAGGAGACCTCTTGAGATTGTTACATTGTAGCCCTAAATCTATTTCTCCATTCCAAACCACTACTCATAAAGATGGTTCTGAGCCCACTATCAGACACTCTTGGAAATCTGCATCCATTCAGGTTGCTATAATAATAACATAATGAATGGCTTATTAACATCAGTTATTTATTTCTCACAGTTCTGGAGGCTACAAAGTCCACGATCAAGGCGCTGGCACTTTCACTGTCTGCTGAGGGCCTACTTGCTGATTCACAGCTGTCTTCTCACTGTAATTTCACATAGCCACAGGGGCAAGGTGGCTCTCTGTAGTCTCCTTATAGGCACACTAATCCCTGGCATGAAGGCTCTACCTTCAAGACCTAATCTCTTTCCAAAGATCCCATTTCCTAATACCACCACCTTGGGGATCAGGATGTCAACACCTGAATTTAGGGGGGTAGGTACAAGCATTCATTATATAGCAAATAACATCTTTTTAATGGAAAGAACATGTTTAATTTTTTTAACTTTTTATTTTGTATTGGGGTATAGCCAATTAACAAACAATGTTGAGAACGTTTCAGGTGAACAGTGAAGGGATTCAGCCATACATGTACATGTATCCATGTACATGTATGTGTGTATGTGTGCTTAGGCATGTCTGAATCTTTTGACCCCATGAACTGTGTAGTCCACCAGACTCCTCTGTCCATGGAATTTTCCAGGCAAGAATACTGGAGTGGGTTGCCATTTCCTACTCCAGGGGACCTTCCTTACCCAGGAATTGAACCTGCATTTCTTTTGTCTGCTGCACTGCCAGCCAGATTCTTTACCACTGCGCCACTGGGAAGCCCATACATGTATCCATTCTCCTCCAAACTCTCCTTCCATCCAGGTTGCCACATCACATTGAGCAGAGTTCCATGTGCTAAACAGTAGGTCCTTATTGATCATCCATTTTAAATATAGAATTGAGGCATCATGGTCTAAGTATTTTATTTAAAAAAGCCTGTGTCTAATTTGGTACTTCAATACTTCTTTCCTTGGCTTGGTTAAAGACCTTTCTCTTACTGTGTTTGTCTTTCTCCACCCCTCTCTTTTTTTTAATGCTGTAAAATCCAAATCCCATATTCACTGCAAAGAAATTTCAACTGAGATGTTACAAATGATATAAGAATTTAATATATTGTCCTTCTAACAAATATATACTAACCTCTTTAAGTCCTTTTTATAATAAGATGGGCATTCATAAGTCAAAAAGCAATACCATTAATCAGTTAACTTCATTTTATTATAGGGCTTCCCTGGTAGGTCAGCTGGTAAAGAATCTGCCTGCAATGGGGAAGACCTGGGTTTGATCCCTGGGTTGGGAAGATCCTCTGGAGAAGGAAACAGCTACCCATTCCAGTATTCTGGACTGGAGAATTCCATGGACTGTTTAGTCCATGGGGTTGCAAAGAGTCAGACATGACTGATACTTATTTTTTATCCCTTCATTTTCATCTCTCTTTCTTGTCTGGGGAAAGAACCCACTATTTTATTGACACTAGTTGTGAATAAGTGTTATTTACCATATATTTGTTATAGATATTACAAATGTCTACAGTTGTGAAATTTGTTGAAACTGTATCACTGTTAATTTTCATAATAGAATATTCTTTTTTATATTTGGTAATGAATAACTCTGTTACTGCTGCTGCTACTGCTAAGTCGCTTCAGTCGTGTCCGACTTTGTGCGACCCCATAGACGGCAGCCCACTCGGCTCTCCCGTCCCTGGGATTCTCCAGGCAAGAACACTGAAGTGGGTTGCCATTTCCTTCTCCAGTGCATGAAAGTGAAAAGTGAAAGTGAAGTTGCTCAGTCATGTCTGACTCTTCGCAACCCCATGGACTGCAGCCTACCAGGCTCCTCCATCCATGGGATTTTCCAGGCAAGAATACTGGAGTGGGGTGCCATTGCCTTCTCTGAATGAATAACTCTACGTTCATCTAAATAAATAGAGATAATCTATTCCCCTATGGTGGGCCTTATAGTAATAATATATCTTTCTCTTTTGCTTAATCTTTCCAAGCTGTGTGTATGTATGTGTGTGTTCATTATTTGTGGAGCTGCTGCTGTTATGTTCTGTGACGTGTGTTAAAGTTGTAAAATATACTAAATTTGGTGGCCCTTGCCAGGCCACATTTAGTAATTTTGGGCTAATCTTTTGGTGTTTTGCCAGTATGCTATCCACAGAAGCCAACATGCATTCTATGAAGCTATTTATTCTGTCTTTTAATTGATACCATGTGTGAAGCATTGATGGCTGCCAAGAGTTTCAAGAATGAAAATATTCAGCATGGTTATGGATCTTCTTCCCAGAAACATTTGGTAGTGATTTCTCTATTTCTCTGTGGATCCTTTGCTATCAAATATAATTAAGAATATGAAAAGACAACCTAAAACTGTGAAATTTTTAAAAACAATTTGAAGAGAGTAAATTGGATAACCCTATATTTAAAGAGGACTTCCCTGATAGCTCAGTTGGTAAATAATCTGCCTGCAATGCAGGAGACCCCAGTTCAATTCTTGGATTGGGAAAATCCGCTGGAGAAGGGATAGGCTCCCCACTCCAGTATTCTTGGGCTTCCTTTGTGGCTCAGCTGATAAAGAATCCACCTGCAATGCAGAAGACCTGGGTTTGATCCCTGGGTTGGGAATATCCCCTGGAGAAGGGAACAGCTACACTCTCTAGTATTCTGGCCTGGAGAATATCCATAGACAAAGGAGCCTGGAGAGCTACAGTCCACAAGATCACAAAGAGTCGGACGCTACTGAGCAACTAAGCACACAGGCTTTCTCATCCTTGCCTTTGTATTATGAGTTAACTCTTTTTCTGAAGGTTGACAATGGACTTTTCAGTTTTGAGAGTCATTATGAGACTCATTTGTCCTTGATAGGGTCAGATTAAACCTGTAATTATTGCTGCTTAATCATTTATCGTGGTCTCCAGTGAGATTGAAAGGATGGATTCCATCTGAATAAAGACAACATATTGTCTTTTGTAACTGGCTTCTTTCACTTAACATATTTATAAGGTTCATCACCTTTAAAGTATGTACCAATACTCCCCTTCTTTTTATGATCCAATAATATTTGATGCAACTATCTTATGTTTTATTCATCCATTCATCATTTGATGGACATTTGGAATTTTGCTGATTATTATGAATATTGCTGCTGTGAATATTGTGAACATGTTATTGCATGGACGTATGTTTTCATTTTTGAGGGATATATACCTAGGAATAAAATTGCTGGATTATATGGTTACTCTGTGTTTACTATTTAAGGAGCTCCCAGAACTGTTTTCCAAAGTGCCTGTGCTGTTTTATGTTCACACCAGCAGAGTGTGGATGTTCTAATTTCTCCCCATTTCATCAATGCTTATCTGCTTTTTTGTTTTAACTGTAGTCTTCCTAGTGAGAACAAAGTGTTATCACATGTGGCTTTGATTTGCATTTCCCTGATGACTAGTGATATTGAGCATATTTTCACGTGTGTGTTGGCCACTTGTGTATCTTTTTGGAGTAGTGTCTATTCAGGCCCTTAGCATATTTTCTCCTCTGTTGCTTTTTTTTTTTAACTTTACAATATTGTGTTGCTTTTTCCTGATGTTCAAGCTGGTTTTAGAAAAGGCAGAGGAACCAGAGATCAAATTGCCAACATCCCCTGGATCATGGAAAAAGCAAGAGAGTTCCAGAAAAACATCTATTTCTGCTTTATTGACTATGCCAAAGCCTTTGACTGTGTGGATCACAATAAACTATGGAAAATTCTGAAAGAGATGGGAATACCAGACCACCTGATCTGCCTCTTAAGAAATCTGTATGCAGGTCAGGAAGCAACAGTTAGAACTGGTCATGGAACAACAGACTGGTTCCAAATAGGAAAAGGAGTACGTCAAGGCTGCATATTGTCACCATGTTTATTTAACTTCTATGCAGAGTACATCATGAGAAATGCTGGACTGGAAGAAAAAGAAGTTGGAATCAAGATTGCCGGGAGAAATATCAATAACCTCAGATATGCAGATGACACCACTCTTATGGCAGAAAGTGAAGAGGGGCTAAAAAGCCTCCTGATGAAAGTGAAAGTGGAGAGTGAAAAGGTTGGCTTAAAGCTCAACATTCAGAAAACGAAGATCATGGCATCTGGTCCCATCACTGCATGGGAAATAGATGGGGAAACAGTGTCAGACTTTGTTTTTCTGGGCTCCAAAATCACTGCAGATGGTGACTGCAGCCATGAAATTAAAAGACGCTTGCTCCTTGGAAGGAAAGTTATGACCAACCTAGATAGCATATTCAAAAGCAGAGACATTACTTTACCAACAAAGGTTCGCCTAGTCAAGGCTATGGTCTTTCCTATGGTCATGTATGGATGTGAGAGCTGGACTGTGAAGAAGGCTGAGCGCCGAAGAATTGATGCTTTTGAACTGTGGTGTTGGAGAAGACTCTTGAGAGTCCCTTGGACTGCAAGAAGATCCAACCAGTCCATTCTGAAGGAGATCAATCCTGGAATTTCTTTGGTAGGAATGATGCTAAAGCTGAAACTCCAGTATTTTGGCCACCTCATGCGAAGAGTTGACTCATTGGAGAAGACTCTGATGCTGGGAGGGATTGAGGGCAGGAGGAGAAGGGGACGACAGAGGATGAGATGGCTGGATGGCATCACTGACTCGATGGATGCGAGTCTGGGTGACCTCCGGGAGCTGGTGATGGACAGGGAGACCTGGCGTGCTGCGGTTCATGGGGTCGCAAAGAGTCGGACACGACTGAGCGACTGATCTGATCTGATCTGATTGCTTTTGCCATACATCAAAATGAATCCGCCACAGGCATACACGTGCTCCCCACCCCAAACCCTCCTCCCTCCCCATACCATCCCTCTGGGTCGTCCCAGTGCACCAGCCCCAAGCATCCAGTATTGTGCATCGAACCTGGACTGGTGACTCTTTTCATATATGATATTATACATATTTCAATGCCATTCTCCCAAATCATCCCACCCTCTCCCTCTCCCACAGAGTCCAAAAGACTGTTCTATACATCAGTGTCTCTTTTGCTGCCTCATATACAGGGTTATTGTTACCATCTTTCTAAATTCTATATATATGCGTTAGTATACTGTATTGGTGTTTTTTTTTTTTTTTTTCTGGCTTACTTCACTCTGTATAATAGGCTCCAGTTTCATCCACCTCATTAGAACTGATTCAAATGTATTCTTTTTAATGGCTGAGTAATACTCCATTGTGTATATGTACCACAGCTTCCTTATCCATTCATCTGTGGATGGACATCTAGGTTGCTTCCAAGTCCTGGCTATTATAAACAGTGCTGCGATGAACATTGGGATACATGTGTCTCTTTCAATTCTGATTTCCTCAGTGTGTATGCCCAGCAGTGGGATTGCTGAATCATAAGGCAGTTCTATTTCCAGTTTTTTAAGGAATCTCCACACTGTTCTCCATAGTGGCTGTACTAGTTTGCATTCCCACCAACAGTGTAAGAGGGTTCCCTTTTCTCCACACCCTCTCCAGCATTTATTGCTTGTAGACTTTTGGATCACAGCCATTCTGACTGGCGTGAAATGGTACCTCATAGTGGTTTTGATTTGCATTTCTCTGATAATGAGTGATGTTGAGCATCTTTTCATGTTGCTTTTGACTTCCCTGGTCAGCTGTGTTATGTTTCATTCCTGTAGGAATGATTGGTAAAACAATTTTTTCTTCTTGCTTCTAAGAAGCAAAGGATACTGGATACTGGATGAGTATCCTTATAAGCAAAGGATAAATAAAGGATACTGGGAAATCATGAACTCTTTTCTGGGGCTTTTACTATAAAGAGAACTTTTTATGAAGCCATGCGAAATATCAAGTAAAGACACATATGTTCCACTTAGCTATTTTGTCCACAGATGACATTTCCTTTATTTTTAATATGAAATTAGCAGAATACTTTCAGATGGAAAACTATTAGAGATATTTTAATAATAATAATAGTAAGCATCTATTGATTTCCTGAGTGCTTTCTATGTAGTAAGCACTGTATACTATAATCATTATATTTATTATATGATTTAATCTTATGGAAAAAAGCTCTTTATGTGATAAAGTACTGTTTTCTTCTGGGAGGCTGACAGAGGTTAAATAATTGCCCAGAGTCATCCAGCTAAAATGTTGTAGACCCAGGATTCAAACCCAGGTCTACCTGAATTCAGAGACAATGTGTTAATCACACACACACACACACAAAACCATAGCTTTATTGAGATGTAATTCATATCCTGTCACTCTGTGGTTTTGCTGGTCATGTTTTTGTTCATTGCCCTTGTCCTGTTCTGATATTAAATGGATAAGTCTTTTTGTGAGCATTAAGTTTGAACTCTTTCCCTCCTACTTCTCTATTTCCTTTATGATACATTAATGCATAAGATTTCAAATTATTTAGGCATTGCATAGAGATCCTAATGAAAAAGATATTTGAGCCAAAATAGATTGATTTTTGGTGCTTTATGGGTTATTTATTGAATTGTATATTTTAAAGATGTATTGACATATTTCTTCATATATGCATGCTCAGTCACATCTGACTCTTTGAAGTGTTTTTATCCTACTTTAGATTTTTATATTAATAACGTCACATTTACTTTGGATAATGAAAGCATCCTTCATCCACATTTCACAAAACCATTTTGATTTTTCCATTTTTCCCATTGTCTTTTCTTTGCACATATATTTTATACTTTCCATCTTCTCAATTTACATTTTACTAGAATGATTTTTGATGTAGCTACAGGTTTTCATGGCTTAATTATTTTCCATTGAGTGAAAGTATCATATGTAATCAAATAATTCATTTTCAATTGGATTCTAAAGTTTTATAATTAGTCTAAGAAGTAATTACATATGTAAAGTTTTTCCTTTCTTTTGAATTGTTTTCTTGAACTAAATATTTTAAAGTTTTATAGATATTTTATGATCTTATGGTTAGTTTACTTTTTTATTGTTAATTTTTTATTGTTGATTGGTTTACAGTATTGGTTTGATTTCTGTCATATGTCAGTGTGAATTAGCATACGTGTAGATATGTCCCCTTCCTCTTGACCCTCCCTCCCGACTCCTACCCATTCCCACCCCTCTAGGTTATTACAGAGCCCCTGTTTGAGTTCCCTGAGTCATACAGCAAATTCCCATTGGCTATCTCAATAAACATGGAAAGTTACTTAAAAAATAAGAGTGGATAGCCACTCCCTTCAGGGGATCTCCCCAAGCCAAGGCTCGAACCCAGGTCTCCCACGCTGAAGGGGGATTCTTTACCAGCTGAGCCACCAGGGAAGCCCAACTAACACTGCTAAGTCACTTCAGTCATGTTTGACTCTGTGTGACCCCATAGACAGCAGCCCACCAGGCTTCCCCGTCCCTGGGATTCTCCAAGCAAGAACACCAGAGTGGGTTGCCACTTCCTTCTCCAGTGCATGAAAGTGAAAAGTGAAAGTGAAGTCACTCAGTAGTGTCCGACTTCTAGCAACGCCATGGACTGCAGCCTACCAGGCTCCTCCGTCCATGGGATTTGCCAGGCAAGAGTACTAGAGTGGGTTGCCATTGCCTTCTCCCCAACTAACACTAACATATATAAATAGTTAGCTTATTTTTTAAGTAACTTTCCGTGTTTATTGAGCATGAAATAGAAAGTTGTAATGTAGCAATTTTTTCCTAAGTTTCTGGCAGTATTATTTGTTAGTATAGAGAACTGTTCAATTATATCATCACTTCATTGAGGGCAGCATTTCTTCTTCTTGTATGACAATTCTGCTTATTACCCATGAGAGGCCCATAAGGAAAAGGAAGGTCTAAAATGAGTATTTTTTCCTCACAGTGGATTTGCCCTATGTAGGCTTAGCTTTGGAGCTTTGGAGAATATTTAAGAGGAATGGAAGTGATTTAAAATTTTTATTTTAAAATCATTGATGTATTGTTATTATGACTGCTTTTAAAAGATGTTTTATAAATCCATCTTGTTGACTAAAGATCATATTTAAATCCATACTTTTTATTTTACACTTAAAAAGTGCTGTCATTGTTTTGCTTTTTGGCTTTATGGGCTGTAAGTGTAAAAGGGATCCTGTTTATCTCATAATTTCATAAAGTTTGTTGCCTGTTGGAAAAGATGTTCAAATAGAAGGGTTGGCAGCCTTTCAATAGTTTCTGCCAAGTTTTTCATTTATTCTCTGATGAGTAGAAGTAGTGAGAAGACCAAGGGAAAAAGAGATGGCACAGCTTCCCCCCGTCCTATGTCCACTACAACATACACACTGGGCAAAAATTCCCTAGGCAGGACACCAAAAACATCAATTTTAAAATAAAAATATTGAAAACTGAAGCCAGGCTGTGCAAGGTTCTCTGGATATAAAGATTTATGAGCATGTTCAGCCTTCTAGGGGTGCACAGCCTAGTAGGGGAATGCATCGTGTTAAGTACACCAAATGTATTTGAAATTCAGAAATAGTGCAGAGCAAAGATAACAACATCAAAGGAATACTTTTCTAAATCTCAAGCAGCAACACCAGGTGGCAGAGGAAAAGAATATTTAGGACTAGAAGAAAGAGACTCTGTGAATCACTAGTACCTTTAGTTTTTATTTCTTTTTATGTAAATAGTTGTATCAAGGTATAATTCACATACCATCCAGCTCATCTATTTATAGTGTGAAATTTAGTCACTTTTTGAATATTAGTTGTTCATCCACCATCACAATCAATTTTAGAACATTTTCATCACCCCCAAAAGAAGTTGCACACCTTCCATACCACCCCGATGCCCCACACCTCATCCCCACCATAGGGAACCACTAATTTAATTTCTGTTTTTAGAGATTTGCCTGTTCTGGACATTTCATGTAAATGAAGTCAAACAATATGTGGCCTTTTGTGACTGGCTTTTTAGTTAGCATAATGTTTTCAAGATTTCATCCATGTTGTAGCATATATCAATACTTCATTCCTTTTTATAGGTAAGTAATATTGCACTGTATGGCTATACGACATTTTATTTATCCATTCATCTACATTTTATACATCCATTTATCAGTTAGTGGCTTCCCTGGTGGCTCAGAGGTTAAAGCGTCTGCCTGCAATGTGGGAGACCTGGGTTCAATCCCTGGGTTGGGAAGATCCCCTGGAGAAGGAAATGGCAACCCACTCTAGTATTCTTGCCTGGAGAATCCCATGGATGGAGGAGCCTAGTGGGCTACAGTCCACAGGGTTGCAAAGAGTCAGACACCAGTCCACGGGGTTGCAAAGAGTCGGACACGACTGAGGGACTTCACTTCACTTATCAGTTAATGGACATTTGGTTTGTTTCCAAGTAGCTCAGTGATAAAGAATCTGCCTGCCCAGGCAGGAGATGCAGGTTCGATCCCTGGATCAGGAAGATCCCCTGGAGCAGGGAATAGCAACCCATTCCAGTATTCTTGCCTGAAAAATCCCGTGGAAGGAAGAGGCTTGTGGGCTACAGTCCATAGGGTCACAAAGAGTCGGGCACGACTGAGCACACGTGCACCACACCTGGGCTGTTTCCACTTTTTGGCTATTATGAATAATGCTGCTGTGAACTTCTGTTTTCGAGTTCTTATGTGAACATATGCTTTGTTTTTCTTGGGTATATTTCTAAGAGTGGAATGGCTGGATCATGAAATTATGTTTAACCATTTTAATAGCTGCCAGGCTGTTTTCCAAAGCAGTTGTGTTTTATATCCCATCAATAGATATCTCTTCTTCTATTCTCCCCCAATAATGGATATACTCCTAGGTAGGCATTGCCACTGAAGTATTTTTAGCTATGACTTTCATTCTTACTAAAATGTATATGATATAAATAGTCACTGAAGAATAAGAATATCATAGAATATGTTCTGTAATATGGGAGGCTAGCAGGAAAAGAGGAATCGGGAGCTGCCCTCACCAACTTTTTCTTTCTAACTTTTCTGGGGCACTGTTGCCTGCCACTCAAAATGATTTTGTCATCTGCCATTGGTAGGCAAGACAGCCCTTGTCTTAAAATAATAGACAGCTTTTTTGAGGGGTTTTGGTTTTTAATATTTGTTTATTTGGCTGTATCACGCATCATGTGGGATTTAGTGTTGTAGCACATGGTCTTTCTCATTGCCATGTAGTTACTCCATGGCATGTGGAATCCTGGTTCCCAGATCAGGGATCAAACCCATGTCCTCTGCATTGCAAGATAGATTCTTAACTATTGGACCACAGGGAAGTCCCAGTAGATACCATCTTTGACCAGTAATCAGTAAGGACCCTGAATGGTTTAATGTTTATGATATTAAGGATGTTTGTCTTAATATAAATCACTAACATTTATAGAAATCAGAATTTAAAAACTTTTGCCAATTTTCTTTCATTATTGTAGGACTAATATTTTTAATTAATCCTAATATTAATTAAAAGTAAAAATTACAGATATCTACCCTTTCTTGTTAAAGAGGAAGATCTTGCAGAACCTGGCCTGGTTCTCCACGTGGGAGGGACAAGTTAATACCAAGTAACATTAACAGCTACCTTTAGAGAAGTATGTACTTTAATTTGTAGCACTTCTCTTGGCTTTTAGATTTACATTTTCTGCTTGACTCAGGTAGTCCTTAGAATTATGTCCCTTATTTTAATCATTGAAATAATTTCATATAAGTAATTTCAGTTTGCCCATGTAACAACTCTCCCTTTATTTTTCCAAACCACTCTTTAAAAAAGATGTCATATGATTGGCTAATAAATATGGGAAAATGTCAACATTGTTGGTCATTGGGAAACATACACACCACTGAAATCAGTAATTAAAAAAAAGAAAACTGATGATATCAAACATTGGAGGAGGTATAAAGTAACGATATCTCTTACACTATTGGCAGAACTATAAAATGATACAGTCACTGTTGAAAAATATTTGGCAGTTTCTTATAAAGTTGAATGTATACTTATGATCCAGCATTTTACTTCTAGATATTTATCTGAGTCAATGAAAACATATCCACAAAGAGACTTGTATATGAGTGGTCATTTCAGCTTAATGATTATTATTTGGAGACAACTCAAATGGGTATTGTGTTTGTACATTGGAATGCTATTCACCAGTAAAAAAGAAAGGACCACTGCTACTTGCAACAATATGGATGAATCTCTGAAGCATTCGCAGTGAAAGGAGCCAGTCACAAAAAGTCCATGCATCTCATTTTTATGAAATTCCTGAATAGGCAAAATTCATCTATGATGATAGAAATCAGCATGGTAATTGACTTGGGGTGGGGAGAAGGGTAGACTAGAAAGGGGCAAGAGGCAATCTTCTGGACTGTGGTCTCTATCTAAGAGCTGTTAGATACTTGAACTATGGCAAATTCAAATTGTGTTGTACTTTAAGTGTAAAATGGACAGCAGATTGATGTCTTAGTATGAAAAATTGTATAAAATATCTCATAATATTTTTAGGTTATTTTACATGTTAAAGTGATGTTTTGGATAGATTGGGTTAAGTAAAATGACAGTAATTCAATTTAATCTGTCTCCTTTTAATTTTTAAAAATGTGGTTACTCTATGCTATGCTTGCGCCCGTCCGGCTATTTTAAATTGAGCATATGTGGCTCACCCCCATATTTCCAAGTGGGGGCCCCCGATGTGGTTACTAGAATATTTTAAATTGCATATGTGGCCACATATTTCCATGGTGTGTTTCATGATGGAGGTGGTGGTTACAATAGTGTGTACATTTGTCAGGATTCATTGAAATATACAATTAAGATCTGTACTTTTTGCAGTGTATTATTATACTTTAATACTACAAAACTATTAAAGCTGCATATTTTCATGCTAGTGAATATGTTTGGCATTTGGTGTCCATTATAGTCTGTATTACACTTCATAGTAATCTTGTAATGTAGGTGTTATTTGCTCATGAGCCTGGCAAGTCAAAGTAACATCCAAATTGACATGATAAGGTAGACATTCACATACTCTCTATACTTCATGTTGCTTTTCCGCTTGTGATAAAAGTGTGAATGTACTTTGGGGACAGTACAAGTTTTGCTTCTTCAGCCTTTGATTTCTAAATCTGTGCTCTGGGTGGTGGTGAATGAGTCATAGTTTTTCTGAAATTTAATTCTTTAACCGCATAGGAATCTTGTAACACTGCCTCTGATGCTTCAAGGAGGAAGATGACTTCCAGTCTAAACAAATTGCCCACAGTTGGAGGAGAAACAGCTTTTGGTGTGTGCATAAATGAAAATCAGTACATTGTACTGAAAAAGAGGGCTCATTCACTTTTAAGATTTTTCTCTCTTAAGTCCTTGAGATGGGAATGTAAGGCAGTGCTAACCCTCTGTTTTCTTAATCAGCTGTGAGTCTCTTGTAGCAAAAATTAATAGGCGTTGCAGGATCATGAAGAAAAGCTCTTTCATCTCGCCTAGCTCCAAGAGGGTGTTATATTTTCAAAGCGGAGTATTGTACAATTGAGCAATAGATAAGGAGGGAGGGCCCTTTCCTGGGGATTCTTGACCGCTGGAAGAGTTCACTCCAGGCCATTTGTCACTGAAGTGATTTTCCCGGAAATACCCTATGCCAAGGTTATGTTTTGGCTATTCTACCCTCTTTTGTTGATTTATTTCTGAAATCATGGGGTAAGGTAGTTCTCCCTGCCCTCTCCCATCATCCCAACTCTTTGTCTAGTTGCTCCTTCAGGGCTGCATGAGGTGGGAACAATTTTCAGTGGGACTCAGGTTTTCAACAGGATTGGGTTTGGAAGGTTTAGGGAGTCAATGTGGTATTAAAATGGCCAATAGAAATCCTGCATTTTGTTTAAACATTTTTCAGTGTGGTAAATATAATTTAATATGGAAATGTGATACATTGTTCCATGGCAGGTTTTCCTCAGCTGTGTACAGTAAGGGTTCTGTCACCTACTGTGGATTCAGTATTTATTACCTATTCTCTGGAACCTCTTTTGTTGTTCTTATATTTTGTTTGTGGGGACATTTAAAGGTGGATTGCCTGTTCGACTTTGCAGAGGAGTTGATTAAGTTTAATTTGCTCTGCATTAGGCAAGGAATTTGCTTGTCTTTTTGAACCGAGCTCTATGTTATTTGTAGTTGGGGCATGTTTTTTGATGCCTTCGGTTCTTCCTGGGCATGAAAACGCCTTTTGTACATTTGTTGAATCTATTTCCATGCTGAGCTTTTTATGTACTACACAATGACTCTTTGCAGTTGAAAGTTGTAGTTTGGCCTTATTTTTAACTATAAAGGGACAGCAGGAACTTGTCTTTTATTAAACATTCGTGGACATTATAACATTTACTTTGTCACACTGTAAGTAGATTTTTAAATATGGTTTTTCATTTTCAAAATAAAATTTTAACTGACTGTAGTAAGTTGTATAATGGAATACTATTGAACACATATGTGAAATGTGTGGGAAAATTCAAATAATGACATTTCCTGTTTAAATAGAAAAGACTTCAACTTTCAATAATTAGTTAGTTGGTCATTTTCAGTTTTTTATAGACCGTATTTGTAGATTATGCAAAGTCAAACACCAAATCAAACTTAGAGAAAATTTTAAATTTGAAGTCTTGGCATTTTATCATTTCCTGATTTTGCGCTTATGATCCCATCCTCTCTCCTCTGTCTGACCTTTACTGTACCTAGATTTGGTGTGATCTTGAGATACTTCACTGTGAACATTTTACAATCTCAGCTTTGTAAGTTATGACATTTAGGAACCCCCACTCCCTGCTGTTCATTATTTTAATTCTGTTTCTGCTTAATTCCGTTTTATTTTGTATTTAAAAATTTTTGTATGAAAAGATTTCCCTCTTAAAGTGGAATTTGCTCTCTGAGGATTATTAACTGATGTGAGTAGTCTGTGACCAAACATGAACGTTGTTCAGGGTATCCAGCCGTGAGTTTCCGGCTCTCAGTCACAAACCTAGGATATTCTTTAAAAGATCAAATGAACTGGACACTAGAAGGGTTTTAATGATACCAGTTAACATCAGAAGAGCGGGGCTCAGTGGTTGCAAATTGTGCTCATCTGAATAAATGCCACTGAGGTAGAAATAATGACATGACTAAAATGATGCTAATTGTGTGCCATTCTGCCATTCCTGTGAATAAAATATATCATTTAAGCTTATACAAGGGGTGGGTTTTTCTGGGGTAAATGGAAACATAGGATGTAGAGAGGGGGTCTGTGAAGGAGGGTTGTAGATTAAATGGCATTACACGTTTGAAAGGCTTTATGGATTTTGAGATGTGATGGAAAACATTATTTTGGTACCTTCTAAGAAATTCACATATACCCTTAAGTGACCTAGAATTTTTAAAAACTTATTCATCATATAGCCATGTGAACCTAGAATTAAACTTTTATAAAAAAATGTGATTCTTGCCTGTGGTAATTAAACTTATCTCCATGCTATATAAATGTGTTGACCTTTTTTTTTTAAAAAAAAAAATCTTTTTACTTTGTATTGGGGTATAGCCAGTTAACAATGTGGTGAAGTTTCAGGTGAACAGGGAAGAGACTCAGCCATACATGTATCCATTCTCCCTCCAACTCGCTTGCCATCCAGGCTGCCACGTAACACTGAGCAGAGTTCTGTGTGCTACGCTGTAGGTCTTTGTTGGTTATCCATCAAATGTGTTGATCTTACCTTCTCATTTCCCAAGATAAAATATCACTAAGAGACTCATTCCAGAAACACTAACATTTCCAGGTTAGACTTCACTTTGATTAGATGACTAAAATCATGTGTTAGTGAAAGGCTTGGGAAGTATTGGGAATTAAGTCAGTAAACTTTTGGTAAATATTTATATAGGTACAGAATTACTTGGAATGCCTCTTTAACATGCTTACAAATCCAGAAGTCGTATTTAAAGGAGATAGTATACCCATTTTGTTTTAAGATTCTTTAGTTTTAAGTTTGAAAGACTTTGCAAAGTTGATCAGAAAAGGATTTGTTCAAGTCTATGGACTGTACTCCAACCAGTCCGGAGGTGAGCAAAGCTCGCCCGTGCTCTTGGAGACTCTGATGCTGGGAGGGATTGGGGCGGAGGAGAGGGGAGAAGGGATGAGATGGCTGGAGGCATCACTGACTCGATGGATGCGAGTCTGAGTGACCTCCGGGAGCTGGATGGACGGGAGGCGCGTGGGTTCTGGGGTCGCAGTCGGCACGACTGAGCGACTGATCTGTCATCTGATGGACTGTACTATTAATTCGATGTTGTTCTAATGCTCTTCTCATGTTTTCAGTATATATTACTTTTCTTTCATGATTTAAATGACTTCATACCCATGTAGGCCCTGCTGTTAGGTTTTTGAGCTTTATTAAAAGCTGGGCTTAGATCTTCTCATAGTCATATAATGATACCTGTTGCTCTAGATTCTAATTCAACAGTAATGAGTAAGATATTCTCAGAGGTACCGTTCCTTTGGCTTCAGGGCCATTGCACATTGCCTCTACTTATGTAAGTGGTTGTTTGAACAATTAACTTGCTTCAGTGATTCACAGGGTCATATGACTTTGATCTGAAATTGTTGAAAACAGGTCAAACAAGAGTATCGTTGATTTTGTTTCATCATGTTACACTTATTGCTTCAGTGAAAGTGAATTTCCTTCACTTTCACTTGTTTGGCTCAACTACTCTGTCCAAATTATGGACTTCATTGAAAAATGAATGGCAGTGATGTCCAGTGTGGTCTTCAAAATTCTGTGGATAACTTGAGCTACAAAATCAGAATCCTTTAGAGATGAAGCCCAAGCTCTCTATTTTTTAATGAGTTCCTCAGTGACTCTGGTATTCAGTGATGTTTGGGAGCATTGTCAAGAGCAGCAGTCTCTAAAATGTTTTGTGTATAAGTCCAGCCATGAGGTATGGGAAGAGGATATTAGAATATTTCTTATTTATCTTTTATCTCAAAAAAGAGAGTAAAATTAAGCTCTCATAACATTTAATATAGGGATGGATGGTTTCTTTACTTGTATTTCCATCGGATGGTCACATGTCACCCAGAGTAGCCAGGTATCCTAAAGGAAAAATGGGAGTTCCACAGTGAAGACTGGTTGTACCATCATCTCTCCTGTGTTAGAATATAACAGTCCATTGCAGTTTATGCATATGTATTAAATACATTTATAAAATGTATACATACATACACAAATATACAAATATGTAGTTGTGTCATTTAATATATATTTACATTTATATGTGTACAGTTATATGCATATATGTATATATGGTTATGTCATTTTACTAGACATGCTGATTCCACATATGGGTTATTGAAAGATTTATCTGAAGTACTATTAACCTTGACTTTATGGAATTTTCTTCATTCCTTTCTGGTATGCCTGAGCACAACTACACACAAATTGTTTGCCTCTTATTTTTTGAGCTGTGTAATAGCTATATTTTTTCTGACAACTGTGTCTTTTTAAGAAAGTCACAGTTTTACTGAGATATAATTCACATATCATAAAATTCACTCTTTTAAAGTTCACAGTTTGGTGATTTTTTGGTAGATTCATAAAGCTATACATCAACTACCACTGTGAAAGCATTTAAAAATCATTCCTGTAGGCTGAATAATGACCTTCAAAGATATCCAGGTCCTAATCTCTGGAACCTATGAATGTTACCCTATATAATAAAGGGGATTTTGTGTGTATGTTGACATTAAAGATCTTGAGATGTGTAGATTATCCTGGACTATCTCTTCAGTTCAGTTCATTTCAGCCACTCAGTCGTGTCCGACTCTGCAACCCCATGAATTGCAGCGTGCCAGGCCTCCCTACCTGTCACCAACTCCCGGAGTTTACCCAAACTCATGTCCATTGAGTCAATAATGCCATCCAACCATCTTATCCTCTGTCCCCTTCTCCTGCCCTCAATCTTCTCCAGCATCAGGGTCCCTTCAAATGAGTCAGCTCTTCACATGAGACCAAAGCATTGGAGTTTCAGCTTCAACATTGGTCCTTCCAATGAACACTCAGGACTGATTTCCTTTAGGATGGACTGGTTGGATCTCCTTGAAGTCCAAGGAACTCTCAAGAGTCTTCTCCAAAACCACAGTTCAAAAGCATCAATTCTTTGGCACTCAGCTTTCTTTATAGTCCAGCTCTCACATCCGTACATGACCACTGGAAAAACCATAGCCTTGACTAGAAGGACCTTTGTTGGCAAAGTAAAGTCTCTGCTTTTTAATATGCTGTCTAGGTTGGTCATAAGTTGTCTCCCAAGGAGTAAGAGTCTTTTAATTTCATGGCTGCAATCACCATCTGCAGTGATTTTGGAGCCCCCAAAAATAAAGTCAGCCACTGTTTCCACTCTTTCTCCATCTATTTGCCATGAAGTGATGGGACTGGATGCTATGATCTTAGTTTTTTGAATGTTGAGCTTTAAGCCAACTTATTCACTCTTCTCTTTCACTTTCATCAAGAGGCTCTTTAGTTCTTCCCTTTCTGCCATAAGGGTAGTGTCATCTGCATATCTGAGGTTATTGATATTTCTCCTAGCAATCTTGATTTCAGCTTGTGTTTCTTGCAGCCCAGCATTTCTCATGATGTACTCTGCATATAAGTTAAATAAGCAGGGTGACAATATACAGCCTCGACTTACTCCTTTTCCTCTTTGGAACCAGTTTGTTGTTCCATGTCCAGTTCTAACTGTTGCTTCCTGACCTGCATACAGGTTTCTCAAAAGGCAGGTCAGGTAGTCTGGTATGCCTATCTCTTTCAGAATTTTCCACAGTTTATTGTGATCCACCAAGTCAAAGGCTTTGGCATAGTCAATAAAGCAGAAATAGATGTTTTTCTGGAACTCCCTTGTTTTTTCCATGATCCAGCGGATGTTGGCAATTTGGTCTCTGGTTCCTCTGCCTTTTCTAAGTCCAGCTTGAACATCTGAAAGTTCATGGTTCACGTATTGCTGAAGCCTGGCTTGGAGAATTTTGAGCATTACTTTACTAACGTGTGAGATGAGTGCAATCATGCAGTAGTTTGAGCATTCTTTAGTATTGTCTTTCTTTGGTATTTGAATGAAAACTAACCTTTTCCCATCCTGTGGCCACTGCTGAGTTTTCCAAATTTGCTCACATATTGAGAGCAGCACTTTCACAGCATCATCTTTTAGGATTTGAAATAGGTCAACAGGAATTCCATCACCTCCACTAGCTTTGTTTGTAGTGATGCTTCCTAAGGCCCACTTGACTTCACATTCCAGGATGTCTGGCTCTAGGTGAGTGGTCACACCATCGTGGTTATCTGGGTTGTGAAGGTCTTTTTTGTACAGTTCTTCTGTGTATTCTCGCCACCTCTTCTTAATATCTTCTGCTTCTGTTAGGTCCATACCGTATCTCTGTGGTACCCTAAATGCAATCACAAGTGTGCCTTTAAGAAGGAGACAGATTTAACTACCATAAGGAGCGAATGTGGCGTGACAACTGAAACAGAATAAAAGGTGGTATGATGGTGTGAGGAAGGAATCATGACCCACAGAATACTGGCAACTTCCAGAAACTAGCTGCTGCTGCTAAGTCGCTCAGTCGTGTCCAACTCTGTGTGATCCCATAGATGGCAGCCCACTAGGTTCCTCTATCCCTGGGATTTTCCAGGCAAGAATACTGGAATGGGTTACCATTCCCTTCTCCAGGGGATCTTCCTGACCCAGGGATTGAACCTGGGTCTCCCACATTGCAGGCAGATACTTTACTGTCTGAGCCACTGGGGAACACCCTTTATTGAGCATACTATGTATTATAAGCTGATTTTTCATCTTAATATAGTGAGTCCTTTTTTTCCTGGCAATATGTATGTACATTTTTTTTTTCACTTACTTAGTATTTCATTGTATATTGCATTTTCATATGCTGCCCAATCTTTTATTGATGAGTATTTTGTTTTCAATTTTTTTATACTGTGATAGTATATTTTCTATGCCAACTTGAGAGGCCTACAAAATGCCCAGATAGCTGGCAAAACATAATTTCTGAGTGTGTCTGTGAGGGCATTTCTGACAGTGATTAGCATTTGAATCCTAGGCTTAGAAACAAAATCTGCCCTTAACAGTGTGGCAGCATCAACTAATCCAGTCATGGCTGGAATGGAACCAAAAAGCAAAGGAAGGGTAAATTCTCTTCTTGATACGGGGCATCCTTCTTCTCTTGCCCCCGAACTTTGCAGCTCCTGGTTCTTGCACCTGCAGACACTGTGACTTACACTGCAGCCACCTGGTTCTCATGTCTTTGAACTTGAACTGATTTGCATCACTTGCTTTCCTGGTTCTCTAGCTTGCAGACTGTGGGACTTCTTGACCTCCAAAACTGCTTGAGACAATTCCTCTAATAAATCTTTTTCTCTATCCATCTCCCTATCTTTCTTTATCTTTCTTCCTTCCCTCCTTTCTTCTCTTTTTTGTTGGTTTTATTTCTCCAGAGAGTCCTAATACAAGCACAACCCTTCATTTTGCAGAGGAGGAAAACCGAAGGTCATTTAGCTAATTAATGACACAGGTAAGGTTCCAGCTTAGAGTTCTCTGATACCAAAATATCTGTTTCCCTGGTGTCAAACAGGTCCACACTAAATCTGAACTCTTTGTTTGTTTGTTTGTTTTGATAAAAAGATTTAGTGAGATAAAATTCACAAATAGTACAGTTCACTCATTTACAGTTTATAGTTTGATGATTTTTAATATATTGACAGAGTTTTGCACCCATCATGACTTTCAAGTTTAGAACATTTCCATCACTCCCAAAAGAAGCTCTGTACCCCCTAGCTATCATCGCACAGTGCCTCTATCCCTCCCCCTGCCCCCAACCCCATACAATCAATAATTTACTTTTTGTCTAAATTTGCCTGTTTTCCATTTTGTATAAATGGACTCATATAATATGTTGTATTTTGTGACTGGCTTCTTTCACATAACCTGGTGTGTGTGTGTGTGTGTGTGTGTGTGTGTGTGTGTTTAATTGGAGGATAATTGCTTTACAGTGTTGTGTTGGTTTCTGCCATACCACAGTGTGAATCATCCTAATTGTGTGTGTGTGTGTGTGTGTGTGTGTGTGTGTGTGTGTGTCTCTCCCTCGTGAGCCTCCCTCTCCCCTCCCATTCCACTCTAAGTTGTCACAGAGCCAGACCGGGCTCCCTGTGTTATATAGCAGCTGCCCACTAGCTAGCTGTTTTACCCATGATAGCGCACATATGTCAGTGCTACGTTCTCAGTTCGTCCCACCCTCTTCTTCCCCGACTGGGTTCACAGTCTGTTCTCTACATCTGCATCTCCATTCCTTCCCTGCACATAGGTTCCTCAGTACTCTTTTTTCTAGATTTCATATATATGCATTATATGGGATATTGTTCTCTTTCTGACTGACTTCATTCTGTATAACAGGCTCTAGGTTCATCTACCTCACTAGAACTGACTCAGATTCATTCCTTTTTATGGCTGAATAATATTTCATTATATATACCTGCTATATATACATATATATATCTGCTATATAACACAGGGAGCCCGGCCTGACTCCATGACAACTTAGAGTGGGATGGGAGGGGAGAGGGAGGCTCAGGAGGGAGAGAATACACACATACACACACACAATTAGGGCTGACTCACACTGTGGTGTGGCAGAAACCAACACAACATTGTAAAGCAATTATCCTCCATATACATAGATATATGCATATATCCTCCACATCTTTATCCATTCATCTGTTGATGGACATCTGGGGGTGCCTCACGTCCTGGCTATTGTAAATAGTGCTGCAATGTACATTGGCATACTTGTATCTTTTTGAACTGTGATTTCCTCAGGGTATATGCCCAGTAGTAGGACTGCTGGGTCATATAGTAGATTTATTCTTAATTTTTTAAGGGATCGCCACTGTTCTCTCTAGTTAGCCTGGAGTTTTTAAGCTTCATCCATGTTGAGCTTGTTCAGTCTAAACTCTAATGATGTCACTGGCTAGTATTTTCTTTGAGACCCTACAAGAAGCTCTTTGGTTACACCTGAATTTTAGTTACATCCGAATTTTTTCAGCTTTGTGCAGTATTGTCTTCCTGGGGTATGTTTATTGATTATGTAGTTATTATATAGCCATATATTTTTATCTGCTAAACAACTTCGAAGCAGTTGGTTGTTTTTTTTTTTTTTAAGCTATTTTGATTGAATTTCTATTATTTTTCTTTTTTACCTTGAAGTCTAAATTCCACTTATCTGAACAGGGAGAAGGAACTGGCCTTTTTGAAAAAATCCCTCTGGTTATTTGTGAGGAATAAAGCACTAATCATTTTCTTGTCAAAGAATATTTCTGACACAATCTTACTGTGAATTTGGTAGTTCATACCAGAAGAATGTCCGACATGAAATAGATAATTAGTTCAGACAGAATCCAGCAAAACTGAAAAGTGAACGTCCCTGCAGGGAGCTCTTTGTGTCATTTCTCTCTGTTCCTGCAGAGAAATCAATGGAGTTTGCATTGGAAGATACTATTCCCTATAGGGAGGTGTCTCAGGGATGCTGCAGCTGCTCACGAGGGGAATAAAAGAGAAACCTAAAATCCTGGGCCACTGCATAGTGAATCTTTTGGGTGACTTGATATCTAGATCATTCTGTTTAGCATTAATAAAAACTTGTTTCTACTTGAATCACTTCTACAGTTCAGCCTCTTCTATGCAGATATAAGAATTATAAGTCTGTACTGCAAACTGCCAGTTTTTCAGAAATATGGGACAATCTGAAGACCTCTGTCTTGCCTTCTTTGAAAATGGTATAATGATGTTAGAAATTGTTAGTGTGACAGTCATTTTATCCCATCAAGCACACTTATTTTGTATTCACTATGCCACAATTTGGGATTTAGGTCACAACAGGATAGAAGTCGAGCAACTCTAATCATCAGAAATACTGTCCCTTTACATTATAAGGGACTTTTAAAAAAGGCAACTCAATATTTATTCCTATTGTTTTCTACAGCACTGCTTTGATAATTCCCTGGACTCAGACATTAAAAGACTGTGAAGTCGCTTAAATAAACCTGTGCTAGTCATTTTTTAATACTTATAACCTTTAACCCCATGTTATTAGGATTAGAAAGAATGTCATTTTTCCCCTTGTTTCTGCTCCATTGATTGTGGCTCCTTAAACTCTCTCTTAGCCCCTGTTATTGTATTTTGGTAACAGAAGTGTCCTGTTTATGAATTGTGTGGGCTGAATTAGCTTAAGAGGGTTTCACTGCATGATGATGACTCGAGTCCTCTTAATTGTGAAGGCAGTTTCTTTTACCTTCATTATGAAAAGGGCAAATAAGGCCGTTTTCATAGCCTAAAGGTTTTTATAAAGCTTTCCCCTCTGCTGGAGTAAAACATCAGGACAAAAGGAGTAGGCTGTTCTTTGGAATTGCCAGAAATAGCTTTTGGAGGTAAAATTAGAGTAATAGGCATCTATTGCCTCTGCAAAGGAACAAATGCATTCTTACGGCACGAGAATTGAAACAAAGACCCTGATTCTTTTATGATTCATTATTTTGCCATCAATAACTTTCTTTTACAGTGTATAAAGCATGTTTGCATACAGTTGCCTCAATATCGCCTTTACTACTAACCTTGTGCTATACATGGAGCAGATGTTAGTAGTAGTATTTCTGTTTTGCCGCTGCAGAAACAGATTGAAGGAGATTAATGACTTTGCCATAGTCCCACAACTACCAAATAGGAGAACCTGGGCTTTATAACTCCAGTCACGAGCTCTTTCCAGTGTATCATGCTGCATTGGGTCTCCTTAATCTGTGCTGTTTAGTACTGCTAAGGTTCTTATGGAAGAATAACATGGAAAAGTGTCATTCTCCCCAAGAAACAGAAACGGCAACAAAATGTGCATAATGTTAGCACTCAGAATGAATTCTCCAAAATCTTATAGACAAACTAAGCAAGATATTCTGAGTCGTTTGTTTGTAAATATTCATATGCCGTATCTGCATAATATAATACCTAGGTATTACTCCTTCTATTTTATTTTTGCTTGTTTTAACATTACTGTTGAATTGTGGATTTAGTATTGTAGGCTGATAGTTTCCTCAGCACTTTTAAGATCTTATTTCATGATCATTTGGTCTTGTTAATTTTGAAAAGTTTGTTCTTATTCTAATTTACTCCTTTGTAGATGTTGTGTATTTTCTACCATTTAGCTCTGACGATTATTTGCCTTTGGTATTAAATAATCATATTATAATGAATAAAGTTATAAACTTATTTTTAGAGGGGCTTATTTTATTTTTCTGTGCAAATCATTTGGATTATATGAGAGTGCTTTCCAAGAGTGATCCAGGAGTCCCCAGCTCACTGCCATTTTTTATGTTAATTTCTCAGCTCAGTGGTTTCTAGTCCAACCATTACACTAAGGGTACAGCCCTTATGCTGGCTTTATGTGGAGGTCTCCGTTTCAACTCCCTACCTGCTATAGGCTAAAGGCAGTATCTCTTCGTTCCATGTGTGCCTTTATACTCAAGCTATTAGGTTACGGAAACTGACAACCTCCTTTTAGTACCATAGTGCAGGTATTTTCCTCTTTATTTTTGGCCCTGGCTAATTACCCCTACTTTGAATTTTTCCATTTCAGCTCAAGAGTATATAAAAAATGTTCTTTATCAGTCATTTCAAGTGTCACCTATTATGTGTTGGAGCCTGAAGTCAATCTGTATTTTAAAAACAGACAAGTCATTGGGTAATAAATTGTTAAGGTAAAATAAGCCTGTTGGGACCAGGACCATGAACTTGGCTCATCTGATATTTTACGACAGATCATAAGGCTAGTGGATGAAATCCATAGGGTTCTAGGAGATGGACATAGCAAAGTGGTAATAGGTTGAATCCAAGGAGCCCTCAAGGTCAGACAATCTCTAAGATCTAGTCAAGAATGGCCCAGTGTTGAGAAGGTCAGAGAAAGCAACGTTCTTTATTAAAGACTTCCCTGCTCCTGATTGTGTATGGGCAAGCCTAGATTTACTGATAATTCCTGGCAGGTATACCTTGCTTACAATTAAGGCACAATTCATTGTTGAGATGCTAGAATGTCTTCTCATAGTCTACGTATAGAGTACCATTTCAGGCATTAGTTTCCAAACTTTTTAGGAAAAAGACTTTTAAAATGTGTAAACCTTTGAAAATACTTGGAGGTTGCAACCTCACTCCCCACTCACCACTATGGAAAAGACAAGGCCCCCTTTTGTACTTTCATAATTGGTGGCCAGGCATCTTTTTTGTTGATCTGCAAAGTGCATCAGAACATGTATGAGACTATACTTCTTCCTGGCTTTTGATTTATACAAATGTTTAAATGACAAAACTGTCATTAGCCAGCCTTACATCTGAGTTTTTCCGTAATGCCTGCAGAATATTTCTCTCTGGATGTCTTTCCATGAACTCTAGTTAAACATATCCATCTCCCCATTTCCTGCAAAGATGCTCCTTCCAGCTTCCCCTTCATTTTATTAAGTTGCTTTTTATTCACCCAGGTCTCTAGGCCCAAATCATCTTACTTTCCAATTCATTGTCCAAGACCTTTTAATTCTTTCCTTTTCTATCTCAGATTTACTATTTCTCAGGTTCCAGTATCATCAGTAGTTGATAACTACTGGTAATCTGATATAATTATTAGTGTGCTAGATGAGCAGGGAGTGAGAACTAGAAGATGTGGTCATTGTCTTCATGGAGCTTAATATCTAGTTGAGCAGACAATTTACATTCATGAAAATAGTGAACAATACTAGGCAGTATATAATTAAATGCTAAGTTGGAAAGTACAGAGTTTTAAATGCTGGAAGTTAGAGGAAAGAACGGAATAAAATGAAGGCCTGAATTGTAAGAGAAAAGTTAATTGTAGAATTGAGATGTGAACTTGGTCTTGAAACAAAGAAGGCTGGAATTAAATAGGCATTTAAAATAAGGAGAAGGCATGGATAATCACTGATTATATTGAGCCTATGATTTTTGGAAAACTTTTGAGACTTTTTATGTGAAGGACTAGGGAGAAATAAGAATTAAAGAAGTTCATGACAGCTTTGAGTTTGACTGTAAGACTACCAGAAGAATCTTTAAAAAATAACATTTGAATTTAGTTTATTGCTCAACTCAGAAATCTCTGGAGGCTTCCTTTTCCTTTTGATTCTGATCCAAACTGCTTTGCTATTCTAGGTAGTCTTTGATCTATACCAGCCTTTCTTCACCAGGACTCATGCATGCCCACAACTTGCTTTATTTGTGTTTTGGCTTATGCTTTCCACTTCCTTGTGAAAGGTCTGCCTGATTTCTTTCCATTCCTTCTTCAAGTCCTATCTCTAGACTTTCTGCCTCTTGACACTCTAATGACTCCCACTCACTGACATAGCTTTCCTACCTGGATTCCTCCTAAGCCTATTTTCTGTTGGAAATATTTCAAAATCTAATCATGTACCTTTTGTTTTCCAATAATTTAGAGTTACATACATTTCTCTTTCTTTCTGATAAGGTGGTAAATTCTTTGAAGGTTAGATTATATTTTATATTTTATTTTTCCTCTTAGTGCTGTATACTACTCTGGGTATATACTCTGTGTTGAGTTGGTAGCTTTTAAAGGATTTTTTTTTTTTATTTCAAATATTGCTGTTTTGTAATATTTGTATAAATATGCCTAATGTCATGCCTGACAGATAGTACAACCCTTAGTGATGGTGGAATCCAAATTTGTAGTGGATCCCAAGTCAAAGAGCATTTTTCTGCTCCTTCTTAGAAAGTGGAAAATAAGAGCAAAAGCACTGAATACTTTTTGCTATATTTGAGTCTTTCCTTAATCTGTGTCCTTAAGTATATATTATTCACTTATATAGTGTTTCCTAAATAATTTGAGTTAGTGTGTGTGCTCAGTCACTCAGTCATGTCCAACTCCTTGCGATCCCATGGACTGTAGGCTGCCAGGGTCCTCTGTTCATAGGATTTACCCAGGTAACAATACTAGAGTGCATTGCCATTTCCTCCTCCAGAGGATATTCCTCACCCAGGGATCCAGCCTGCATCTCCTGCATTGATTGGCAGGCAAATTCTTTACCACTGAGCTACCTGGGAAACCCAGTTTATGTTAGTAGATGAAAATAAATTGTGTGTGTTGATTGAAGCTTAAGATAAAAGATTGTAGTGTTTTAGGAAGATTAATCCTTGTCCAATTCTAATTGATGTGTGTTGTCACTCTTACTGCCTGAGTTTTAAAGTTTTAGTAAAATATCTGTAAGTGAAGAAATCATCTGTTGTAGTTGGAATTGAATTTAAGAAGTTATTTGAACATCCATAAATCAGATCTTGAAATGGCCTAAGAATACTTGGTTTAAGGAAATTGGATCAAGCTAGAAATGACATTTATTAGTTTAATTTTTATCATTTAACAGCCTCTTAAAATCTGAAATGATTTTTAAAACGAAGTTTTAAGTTACTATTTTAAATAATAAAATAATTCACCTACCTCATTTAGAAATTTGTAAGATGATTTGAGAGTGTTTTATTTGTATTTACTAACATCTCAGTTTTCTGAGTGGTAATATAGTTTTAGCAAGACGGAAAACTATAGCAAACAAATGTACTAGCGTTATCTTACCTGTCTTTGTTTTCGGAGAATGGCTATTCAGCAATGTTTGTAGCTAATCTGGAGTTAATCTGTGTAGCTAATCTGTGTATTCATGCATGAGAGAGAGTTTTATTTCTTTGGCTAACCAAAATAAAGCTATAAAAAAGCAGTTGTGGGAGGCAGGCTGGATCTTCTTCAACAACAGTTTATGTTAGTTTATATAATTTCTTCTGAGAGGTGATAACTTATCAAATCCTGTCTTCTAAGAGTTCTTATTCTTAAGTTTCCTACTAATAAAAGACAGTACCCTTTACTAATGGCTTCAGATGAGCTGGGATTTTGTTAGGTATTGACTTTTGTGTTTGCTTCATAGGTGGTTTGTATTCGCTCCACTTGGAATGCTCTCTCCCCAAAGCTGAGTTGTGACACAAGACCTCTCATTTTGAAGACCCTCAGTGAACTGTTTTCTCTGGTTCCTTCCTTAACAGTCAATACAGCTGAATATGAGGTATGTGTTTGGATCTCAACAAATTGTCTGTTTCTACATTGGGAAAATATGTGCTTTACCATTACTTTTGGGAAAAAATTCTTCGTAATTTTGTGTTTGCCAAAAATCCTTTAGTGCTTTTAGTTCTGCAAACATGTTGATATCTTTATGGACTCCTAGGAATAGATGGATATCCACCCTTATCAGTCCTCTGTCTTTAAGACTTACTTACATGAAGGATGCCAAGTTTCATTATGAAAGTATAATCAAGATTATTAAAAGCCAGTATGTTTCTAAAATAATACAGTTCATGAGACCAACAGTTTAAATGTGTTTCATTGATGTTTAAAATTCTACAAAGTGTTATAAAGGATTTAGTAAGGCAGGGCAGACTTTTCCAGTAGTATAGACATAGTGTTATTTGTGCTTTGCTTCTAGCTTGGGCATAGAGATTTTATTTTTTGTGTGTTATTAATAGTTTGCATTTTCAATACACATCTTTGCTCTTCATCTATATTCTTCCATGAAGATGATTGTAAAATCAAACTGTCCTAGGAGAGGAAAATAATTTTATGAACTAGTCAGTATTTAGCATTGTAATGAACTATTTGGTGGAAGACATTTTGCTAAAAGATTCATGCGCTTCTGTTTAACATTTTCTTTATTTTCTCTTCTTTGAATGAAATGAGAGGGTGGCAGATTCATTTATATCTCCACTTTTGTAGCTATAGCCTCATTTAAGCTCATGTTTTTTACTTTTCTTTCAAAGAGCTTCAATTAATTTTCACTTGAAGTCTTGGTAAACTTTTACTTTGATTTAATGCTTCACAGAGTTTGATAAACTAGCCCTCCATAAGATTCCAGGAATAGCCCCTTACTTGTTTTAGATCACATGATACGACAGGAGTGTAAGATAATACTTGCTCTAATCATTCTAAATGCTACACAGTGAGTAAAATAAAATTTGTCCTCACCAAGGACACAATATCTAGCATGGCACTTAATATGTATTCAGAAACTAGTTATTGAATGAATGAATGAACCAGTACAGGATATTGTGAGTTTATTCTCATATTCGGGCTTTTGTTTGGGGGTATTCAAAAAAGAATCAATTCAAGACTCCTAGATTATATAATTCATCAACAGTCTTTTTTTATGACTGCCATTCATGGGTACATACCTTTATGATGTCAGAAAGTCTGCTAGGCTACTGATAAGGAGCTCAGACTAAAAACCAAAATAAGGACTTTGTATGTTGTGTTGTGTATATTTATTTTCTGTCTTCAAGAGCTGAACTCATGTACCTTTGTGCTGCCTGTACTTTGAGTTATTCAGATTTTATTACAGATTAATGTGTGAAGTGGTTTGTGTGTTGGTTTTTTATGTTTGCTTATATTGGTGTAAGTTGTCTTTTGGACTGTGTTTTTTCCCTTCAAATTTTGATTCTTTTCCACTGACATTTTATTTTGGTTTATCTTCATGCTTATAATCATATTAGGATTTCCCTGTTGTTCAAATAGCAGCTTTGGGATGTTCTATCCATCAGTTTTCTCCTAGTAAGGGAGATTCCTTCAGTGACCAGAGCCCACCTGGAGCAGAAGGGGAGAAATGTAGAGAAAGCCCCTCTCCATCTGTCATTCTGACTCCCTCTGTCCCTTCCTTTCTTCCCACCTTTCCCACTTTCTCTTTCCTTCTCTTTCTCCTTCCCCCTCTCTCTTCCTGTGTGTAAGTAGTTTTTTTTTTTTTTTTTTCTGTTAATTGCTTAGAATTTGTTGGCTTGTAAGCCTGAATTGGAAGGAAAATTATGACCAACCTAGATAGCATATTCAAAAGTAAAGACATTACTTTGCCAACAAAGGTTCGTCTAGTCAAGGCTATGGTTTTTCCTGTGGTCATGTATGGATGTGAGAGTTGGACTGTGAAGAAGGCTGAACACCAAAGAAATGATGTTTTTGAACTGTGGTGTTGGAGAAGACTCTTGAGAGTCCCTTGGCCTGCAAAGAGATCCAACCAGTCCATTCTGAAGGATCAGCCCTGGGATTTCTTTGGAAGGAATGATGCTAAAGCTGAAACTGCAGCACTTTGGCCACCTCATGCAAAGAGCTGACTCATTGGAAAAGACTCTGATGCTGGGAGGGATTGAGGGCAAGAGGAGAAGGGGACGACAGAGGATGAGATGGCTGGATGGCATCACTGACTCGATGGACATGAGTCTGAGTGACCTCCGGGAGTTGGTGATGGACAGGGAGGCCTAGCGTGCTGTGATTCATGGGGTCACAAAGAGTCAGACACGACTGAGCGACTGATCTGATCTGATCTGAAGCCTGAGAGAAATGTAATTTTCCCAAAGCATTTCTTAGGTCATTGCTATCCCATGTCATCTCACCTCAAATGCATTTTGTTTACCTAAAAATGAAGTCCAGTTGCTTTATACGGAGTCAAAGGTCTTTTAGGATTAGCCCTCACTCTACTTTTCTGCCTCCCACACTCCAGGGAAACCAAACCACTTGTAGTTTTTTTCTGTTTCCAAATTTTTATATTTTTTCCCTTTGTTCATGTTGTTCTTTCTGTCTTGAATTACTTTCTTTTTCATCTCTAATTTTAAAGTCTATTTTAGGAAATAAAGAATCAGTTTAAGTTATCCCATCTGTTAGTCTTTTTCTTCAAGCAGGAATCTGTTATTCCTAAAGTTCTTTATCTATACTGTCTTAAGAACTTTTATTTCTATTTTATATTTACTTCAGGTACATGTGCACAAATATTATCTCCATTAAAATATAAGCTTGTTGAAAATAGAGTCCATGTTTCAATTAATGTGTTTTCTGAATTGCTTTTTAAAGTTCTGGATACATTCATTCATTGACTCAGAATGTATTTATTAAAGCTGTACTAGGCCTTAGCTGCTGCTGCTGCTGCTAAGTCACTTCAGTCGTGTCTGACTCTGTGCGACCCCAGAAACGGCAGCCCACCAGGCTCCCCCGTCCCTGGGATTCTCCAGGCAAGAACACTGGAGTGGGTTGCCATTTCCTCCTCCAATGCATGAAAGTGAAAAGTGAAAGTGAAGTCACTCAGTCGTCTCCGACTCCTAGCAACCCCATGGACTGCAGCCTACCAGGCTCCTCCGTCCATTGGATTTTCCAGGCAAGAGTACTGGAGTGGAGTGCCATTGCCTTCTCCAACTAGGCCTTAGAGATATTAATAAATAATAATAGATACTATTTTAAGTAGTTATACTCTCAGCACTAGTTACTTCATGTCACAGTATTACTTCTAATATCTGATAAGGAAGTATTTTTCATATTATAACAAGAGAATCTGAGGTTTTGAGAGGTTGACTCATTCATTAAACAAATATTTACTGAGTATCTGTTACATGCAAGACAAATAACTGAGCCAATACTGCAGTTTCTAAGTGAAAGCTGTTTTCTAAACCCAGCACATTCTAGCTCCATTATACCACATTGTCAGTCCTTGCCTTTAAAAGCTCAAAAGTTGGTAAAGGATATAGACATTAGCAATAATAATTACAATATTATTTGTTGAGTGCATTCAAAGGGTTGGGAGAGTATGGTGGTAGATGTGACCAACATTCTTAGGAGGACAGTAAAGAAACCTTATTTAGTTGGTGCTGTTGGACTAGGATCATAAGAATTACTAAAGATTGCTTCCCATTAAAGTTTTGAAGAGAATATGCAAAGTCAAGGAGGAATAAAAGAACCTCATATCATCTAGCAGGGCAAGAAGTTAGATACCGCTAAAATGAAGGAGACATTAAGTGCCAGAAGATAAATGGCTTTTTATGCTCACTTATTTATTAAATATTTGTCACTTGAGGGAGTGGACTTTCTATTCTTTATATACCAGCCTTTGAAATGAGAAAGACAGATAGTGCTTTAATGATTATACAAGCTAGGAGAGAGTTAACCACATACCCAGATAATCACATTAAATGCTAAAGTGTGCCAGGTGCCATCTGGCTGCTCGGAGAAGGGAGAACTCTCGTCTGGGTAGGGGATTAGGAACAGTGGCCTGAAAGAAGAGAGGAATCTAACATTTGTACTGAGATTTGAGAGGTCAGTAAGAAATGGTTGGGGGAAAAGTGAAAGTGAAAAGTGAAGTGAAATTTAATCATCTAAAAGTCTCACCTTATTTAACATATCCATATGTTTGGATGATGAATCTATTTCTGAGTGTTTTCATTTTATGAATGATAAGTAAGTACAGATTAAGTTCATTGCAAGTGGTATAATTTTGAAAGTGATTTACTTTTGACATTTGCTACTTTAGATTGTTTACTCTCAATTTTATCTTTGTCTTTAGAATTTATTCTGTTGTTTGTTGATTTTTCAGAATTTTAAAGTTCAAGTCCTCAGCTTCCTCTGGAACCATACTCAAAACAAGGTACTATCAGAAGGGTGTCAGAGAAACAGAACCAAGCTGGGGTAGGAATTGGAATACAAGAATATTATAAGAATTATAGAACTGTGTTATAAAGAACTATAAGAATAGGATAAAAATTTTCAATTTTTTATTTAAAAATCATGACTACAAGTTTAGATTTTAAAAATTATTCTTAATTTATGCCAGTTAATACATTTTCACCATAAAATGCACTTATTACTTTGTGATGCTGATGGATATGAAGAGGAACTATTGCCATTATCTCTCATTTTTAAAGGTCCTTTCTCTTTCCTGCTTTGCTCCTTCCCACCAATAAGCACATCAAGTGAATAAAAAGCCCACTCCATTTTTTAATGTCATTTCCAGTCAAGAAATATGGAGAAAAAAATGTCGGTGATATTGTACCTGACTCACGACTGAAAAAGCTTAGATTCCAAAAGGTCAACTTTCCCTGTGAAGTATCTGAAGAATCAGAGAAGAATCATATTTTTCTGTTTAATGTCCCAACGAGGATAAATATTTGGTGCTTCTTATGTGTCTGCCTAATGCTGTTTACTCTCTACTTTTAATTGGGACATACTAAGTGAGGCATGAATACCATTTCCAAAGCACTGACTATAGAACATTAAGGTTGGTGAGGGAAAATTTTTTTCTTCCTCCAGAGTTGATATTTAATATATGCCATTTCTTTTGTTTATTTTACTAGGACCCAGTTGTTGCAAATGCTGCCTATAAATCTCTGTCACATTTTGGTGCTGGGGACCACACGATTCTTCATCTGCCTGAAGAGGTAGGGCTTTCTGCTTTCTTACTGCTGTCTCTTTTCTCCTGGGTGTATAGCTTTATTTGTATCCCTCTATGGAAGAGATTCTTACCTGTAACTCTAGATATATTGTCCTTAAAAGATAAGAATTTATATTCACTATTTGTTTTATCTGTTATAGATTGTAGAGGTCTTAGACGTCACAGATAGTGAATTTAAATCTCTTTGAAGCAAATGCAAGACATGTATGGAGCAAAATGTAGTCTCCATAAGGTGACCGGTTGTATGAATGTATTCCTGTACCCAGAGCAGATCTGTGTCACTCTAGGAACCAGTTTACCCAAACCCAGACTACACAGAGTATGGTTTCTATCACCTGGGCACCCAAAGATCTTTATTTGTGATGGAGACTTGAGATGCCTTGTCAAAACAATCTGCTATTTATTTATTTTGAAATGATAGTCCTGGAGAACTGGGGGAAGAAGGTATCACTTTCTTTTAAGTGTTAACACATTATATGACGTTATCTCAGTTTTTAGACTAAAAACAACCAACCTTTTCTAACATTTACCTAATATAACCAGCTTTCAATTCTCAGGTAATATTAAGGAGTAAAGTATATGGTTTCACGTTTAGTGTTACTGCTAATTCAAAAACATACAAATGTTTATTTTAAAGTTTTTTTCTTTGATGTGAACCATTTTTAAAGTCGTTATTGAATTTTTTACAATATTTCTTCTGTTTTATGTTTTATCCTAACTCCCCAGTTCAGTTCAGTTCAGTTCAGTGGCTCAGTCATGTCTGAGCCTTTGCAATCCCATGGACTGCAGCACGACAGGCCTCCCTGTCCATCACCAACTGCAGGAGTCCTCCCAAACCTATGTCCATTGAGTCGGTAATGCCATCCAGCCATCTCATCCTCTGTTGTCCCCTTCTCCTCCTGCCCCCAATCCCTCCCAGCATCAGCGTCTTTTCCAATGAGTCAACTCTTTGCATGAGGTAGCCAAAGTATTGGAGCTTCAGCTTCAACATCAGTCCTACCAATGAACACCCAGGACTGATCTCCTTCAGAATGGACTGGTTGGATCTCCTTATATGCAGAGTACGTCATGAGAAACACTGGGCTGGAGGAAGCACAAGCTGGAATCAAGATTGCCGGGAGAAATATTAATAACCTCAGATATGCAGATGACACCACCCTTATGGCAGAAAGTGAAGAAGAACTAAAGAGCTTCTTGATGAAAGTGAAAGAGGAGAGTGAAAAAGTTGGCTTATATTTAGCTCAACATTCAGAAAACTAAGATCATGGCATCCGGTCCCATCACTTCATGGGAAATAGAGGGGGAAACAGTGGAAACAGTGGTTGACTTTATTTTTCTGGGCTCCAAAATCACTGCAGATGGTGACTGCAGCCATGAAATTAAAAGACGTCTTCTCCAACACCACAGTTCAAAAGTATCACTTAAGCACTCAGCTTTGTTCACAGCCCAACTCTCACATCCATACATGACCACTGGAAAAACCATAACCTTGACTAGATGGACCTTTGTTGGCAAAGTAATGTCTCTGCTTTTGAATATGCTATCTAGTTTGGTCATAACTTTCCTTCCAAGGAGTAAGCGTCTTTTAATTTCATGGCTGCAGTCACCATCTGCAGTGATTTTGGAGCCCAGAAAAATAAAGTCAACCACTGTTTCCACTGTTTCCCCCTCTATTTCCCATGAAGTGATGGGACCGGATGCCATGATCTTAGTTTTCTGAGTGTTGAGCTAAATATAAGCCAACTTTTTCACTCTCCTCTTTCACTTTCATCAAGAAGCTCTTTAGTTCTTCTTCACTTTCTGCCATAAGGGTGGTGTCATCTGCATATCTGAGGTTATTAATATTTCTCCTGGCAATCTTGATTCCAGCTTGTGCTTCCTCCAGCCCAGTGTTTCTCATGACGTACTCTGCATATAAGTTAAATAAGCAGGGTGGCAATATACAGCCTTGATGTACTCCTTTTCCTATTTGGAACCAATCTGTTGTTCCATGTCCCGTTCTAACTGTTGCTTCCTGACCTGCATACAGGTTTCTCAAAAGGCAGGTCAGGTGGTCTGGTATTCCCATCTCTTTCAGAATTTTCCACAGTTTATTGTGATCCACACAGTCAAAGGCTTTGGCATAGTCAATAAAGCAGAAATAGACATTTTTCTGGAACTCTCTTGCTTTTTTGATGATCCAGCAGATGTTGGCAATTTGACCTCCCCAACCAGGGATCAAACCCCTAACCCCTGCACGGAAAGGCAAAGCTGAAGCACTGGACCACCAGAGAGATCCCTACAAATGTTTATTGAATGCCATTGGAGAGTGAGGAAGACATTGTGTTAGAAGAAGTTGTGTGTAACATGACCCAGAATACATTCTAGGGGTGAAATGGCAAGAAATTTTGTTATGAATTTCTTGGGATCCTCAAGCATTTTAAAATGGGTTGATTTTTTCTTCTGGATTGAGTTTATTCAATGATGAGATGCCAGTAGGAACCAGGCAGGCTTCTATTTATTGAATTGAATGAAGGGGCTGACGACAGGCTCTTGTAAAACCAAACCCATCACAAGGCAGGATTTCCCGTGTTACTGAGAACTCAAAGACAGATCGGCTGGCTTGTCATGCCGTTATCACAAACAGGAAGTCTTAAGAAAAGATTTGTTCTTTGACTCATAAAATTTAAAAAGATGGGATTTCAGACTGCACTATGGTGATCAGCAATACCCATAGCTTCTTAAAAAAAAGAAAAACAAAGGAAAAAGTTACATGTATATTTGATTTACAGACTCTTACCAACAGGTTAGCTACAGTTTCTAGAAAGATACTTTTTTGTTATTATTATTTTAAATAAGCATTTTCTAAGTTAGATCACAGCATAATGATTGCCTTATTTTTAGCTATTATTACTGAAATATTCCAGCTGGCATAATAGCTTTTATTAAATAACTGCCATATACTCTTCACTATTTAGTCTCCACTTCTTTAAATGTTGATATGTTTATATTTTATTCTGTGGTGGTTTAGTTGCTAAGTCATGTTCAACTATTCTGTGACCCCCAGGACAGTAGCCTGCCAGGCTCCTCTGTCCATGGGGTTTCCCACACAAGAATACTGGAGTGGGTTTACATTCCCTTCTCCAGGGGATCTTCCCGACCCAGAGATCGAGCCCATGTCTCCTCCATGGTGGGCAGATTCTTTACTGCTGAGCCACCAGGGAAGTCCTCTATTTTATCTTACTTGAGGGTTATGTTCAGTTTCTGATTATGTTTGTTGGAGTTAATACTCAGTTAAGTGCTACTACTACTACTAAGTCACTTCAGATCAGATCAGATCAGTCACTCAGTCGTGTCCGACTCTTCGCGACCCCATGAACTGCAGCATGCCAGGCCTCCCTGTACATCACCAACTCCCAGAATTCACTCAGACTCACGTCCGTCGAGTCAGTGATGCCATCCAGCCATCTCATCCTCTGTCGTCCCCTTCTCCTCCTGCCCCCAATCCCTCCCAGCATCAGAGTCTTCTCCAATGAGTCAACTCTTCCCATGAGGTGGCTAAAGTACTGGAGTTTCAGCTTTAGCATCATTCCTTCCAAAGAAATCCCAGGGCTGATCTCCTTCAGAATGGACTGGTTGGATCTCCTTGCAGTCCAAGGGACTCTCAAGAGTCTTCTCCAACACCACAGTTCAAAAGCATCAATTTTTCGGCACTCAGCCTTCTTCACAGTCCAGCTCTCACATCCATACATGACCACAGAAAAGACCATAGCCTTGACTAGGCGAACCTTTGTTGCCAAAGTAATGTCTCTGCTTTTGAATATGCTATCTAGGTTGGTCATAACTTTCCTTCCAAGGAGTAAGCGTCTTTTAATTTCATGGCTGCAGTCACCATCTGCAGTGATTTTGGAGCCCAGAAAAACAAAGCCTGACACTGTTTCCACTGTTTCCCCATCTATTTCCCATGTAGTGATGGGACCAGATGCCATGATCTTTGTTTTCTGAATGTTGACCTTTAAGCCAACCTTTTCACTCTCCACTTTCACTTTCATCAAGAGGCTTTTGAGTTCCTCTTCACTTTCTGCCATAAGAGTGGTGTCATCTGCATATCTGAGGTTATTGATATTTCTCCCAGCAATCTTGATTCCAACTTGTGTTTCTTCATGAGTGTTACTCATGATGTGCTCTGCATATAAGTTAAATAAGCAGGGTGACAATATACAGCCTTGACATACTTCTTTTCCTATTTGGAACCAGTCTGTTGTTCCATGTCCAGCTCTAAGTGTTGCTTCCTGACCTGCATACAAATTTCTCAAGAGGCAGATCAGGTAGTCTGGTATTCCCATCTCTTTCAGAATTTTCCACAGTTTATTGTGATCTACACAGTCAAAGGCTTTGGCATAGTCAATAAAACAGAAATAGATGTTTTTCTGGAACTCTCTTGCTTTTTCTATGATCCAGCGGATGTTGGCAATTTGATCTCTGGTTCCTCTGCCTTTTCTAAAACCAGCTTGAAAATCAGGAAGTTCATGGTTCACATATTGCTGAAGCCTGGCTTGGAGAATTTTGAGCATTACTTTACTAGCGTGTGAGATGAGTGCAAATGTGCGGTAGTTTGAGCATTCTTTGGCATTACCTTTCTTTGGGATTGGGATGAAAACTGACCTTTTCCAATCTTGTTGCCACTGCTGAGTTTTCCAAATTTGCTGGCATATTGAGTGCAGCACTTCACAGCATCGTCTTTCAGGATTTGGAATAGCTCCACTGGAATTCCATCACCTCCACTATCTTTGTTCGTAGTCATGCTTTCTAAGGCCCACTTGACTTCACATTCCAGGATGTCTGGCTCTAGGTCAGTGATCACACCATCATGATTATCTGGGTCGTGAAGCTCTTTTTTGTACAGTTCTTCTGTGTATTCTTGCCACCTCTTCTTAATATCTTCTGCTTCTGTTAGGTCCATACCATTTCTGTCCTTTATCAAGCCCATCTTTGCATGAAATGTTCCTTTGGTATCTCTTATTTTCTTCAAGAGATCCCTAGCCTTTCCCATTCTGTTGTCTTCCTCTATTTCTTTGCATTGATCGCTGAAGAAGGCTTTCTTATCTCTTCTTGCTATTCTTTGGAACTCTGCATTCAGATGCTTATATCTTTCCTTTTCTCCTTTGCTTTTCGCTTCTCTTCTTTTCACAGCTATTTGTAAGGCCTCCCCAGACAGCCATTTTGGTTTTTTGCATTTCTTTTCCATGGGGATGGTCTTGATCCCTGTCTCCTGTACAATGTCACGAACCTCATTCCATAGTCCATCAGGCACTCTATCTATCAGATCTAGGCCCTTAAATCTATTTCTCACTTCCACTGTATAATCATAAGGGATTTGATCATACCTAAGTCGCTTCAGTTGTGTCCAACTATGTGTGACCCCATAGACGGCAGCCCACCAGGCTCCACCATCCCTGGGATTCTCCAGGTAAGAACACCGGAGTGGGTTGCCATTTCCTTCTCCAATGCATGAAAGTGAAAAATGAAAGTGAAGTTGCTCAGTTGTGTCCGACTCTTCGTGACCCCAGGGACTGCAACCTACCAGGCTCCTCCATCCATTGGATTTTCCAGGCAAGAGTACTGGAGTGGGTTGCCATTGCCTTCTCCAGTTAAGTGCTATACTCAGTCAAATATTACTTTCTTATCCTCACTCCTACATCCTCAGATCCTTGAATAACCATAAATAGCTCTTTATATCTTCCAATGTAAAGAGTAGTGATGTAGAGTTGGGTTTATATATATGCTTGGGTTTTCACCAACAGAGGCTGAAGGTCTGTAAAGCAAATCTCTAAGACTTATTTTAGCCTTGCTTTTTCAACCTTTTTTTACCTGCCCTAACCCCCTTCTGGGATATGACTCACTTCTACAGGTATCTGGTTCACTGGTGGTAGTTTGGTGGTTAAGTCACTTAGTCATGTCCAACTCTTTGTGACCCCATGGAGTGTAACCCACCAGGCTCCTCTGTCCACGGGATTTCCCAGGCAAGAATACTGGAGTGGGTTGCCATTTCCTTCTCCCGGGGATCTTTCCAACCCAAGAGTCGAACCTGGTCTCTTGCCTTGTAGGTGGATTCTTTACTGACTGAGCCACCAGGGAATCATTGTGTCAACTGGGATTAGGATGAGAAGACTTAATGGTTTAACAGAGTCTCCCTCCCTCCAAGCCCCAGCTTCTGATATAGAGGACCTTCCTCCACATGAAGAAATCATTACTTCCAAAGCCAAGCACCGTCCATTCTTCTTTTTATTCATTACTGATTTTCAGTTTGGTTGTTTGAAGGACTAAAAGCCCCCAAAATGGTCAATATGTTCATATTCCAAACAAGTTCCCAAAGGCAAAGGGTGCAACCAGTCAGCCCCCGCCTCTGTGTTGTGGATGATGGCAGTAATGTGAAACTGTGACTCCCTTTCTCTGAAAGCACACTTTCAACCGTTTCAGAAGTCTCTCCAGGTAGGGACTTTTCTAGTTGTAAGATCTAAGATTCCTTCTTGTTATCAAAGTTTACTCACTCTGCACCACGGGCAATTGGCTTACTCACAAAACTGAAGGCCACTTGTATACCTTTCCAGTGAAAGTGTGTCCACAGTCTCTTTTTCTATTTGTGGAACCTTGTGAAATAATCTGTTAGCAAAACATTCTGTGAATTTCAAGTAGAAAAAAATTTTTTTAAAGATACAATGGGGACTTTCATGGTAGTCCAGTGGTTATGAATCCACCTTGCAATGTAGGAGAAAGTAAGATCCCACATGCCACAGAACAACTTCAGCCCGTGTGCCACAACTAAAAGTCTGCGAGCCACAATGAAAGATCCTGCATGACACAATGTAGATTCCCAGTGCCACAACTAAGACCCAATGCAGCCAACTAAATAAATATTTTTTAAAAATAAAAAAAGTAGGTACAGTGGATAATTGGGCTTCCCTGGTGGCTCTGTAAAGAATCTACCTGCAACGAAGGAGACCTACGTTCGATCCCTGGTTTGGGAAGATTTGGAGAAGGTAATGGCTGCCCACTCCAGTATTCTGGCCTGGAGAATTCCATGGATTGTATAACCAAGGGGTTGCAAAGAGTCAGACAGGACTGAGCAACTTTCACTTTCACAGTGCATAATATCCGCATGGTTACTTTTGTGGAATATAATTCAACTACTTTTGTAAGTACACCTTTCTTTAAATTTACTAAAGAAAGATTTCTTGTTCATTCCTGCATCCACTTAAACTGTGAAACCTGTTGAAAGAAAGCTAACAGGCTGGTAAATAAAAGCCATTAAAGGAGTGACAGACATCAGCAGGAAGGTGTAGGGTTAAATGAAACAGTACATGTAAGGCAAGATGGAAAATGTCTGTGGAGAGCAGAACTGAATAAGATTCCATGTGAGCTAGGGATTTGAATACCAGATTCATTAACTCATGTTTCTTGTCACTGGTGTATTGTTAGGAACTTCTGTGGATTGTTGTTGATAAACACTTAACAGCTGCATTGCTTTAATAATTATTTATTGGAAATATATATACTCAGTGTTAGGCTGTCTTATCAGCTTGGCATGTTGAATGAATTCATATGTTTATTCATTTGTAACAATATTGTTAATCATTTGAAATATCCAAATCTAAAACTGGTTAAAAAATTCAGTGGGGCTTCTTTGAGGACTTATTTCAATATTAAATAGAATGATTTTTTTCCCCATTTAGTTTGTATTTCTTAGTCTTTTAGCTATTTATCCTTCTCCTCTGCCTTCTATAGTGCCCCCCCAACACCCCACAAATGAAACAAAAGGAAAAACAAACAAAAAACTAAAAACTAGAGAATTGTGTTTCTGGTAAAACAGTCAATAATGGATAAACATTTCAGTTGATTCTTCTGTGACTTGGGTTCATTAAAAAATATTTGGCTGTTTAAAAATTGAACTTTTTATTATAAAGCTCTTAAGATAGATTATGTTGTTGATTTCTGGAGTTAATTTTAGAAGTGAGTAATATAAAAGAATTCATTATGCACCCTGGGTTGGTATTAATGTGGTGTAACCTGTTCGGCTTTGATTTAAGTGAATGTCATTGCATTCATCAGAAGCTGTTTCTTTTTGTAAATGAATTTATGCAGATACTTGACATGTTCCAAATAAAATTCTCTGCTTATCCACAAACTCCTGGATTTTTATAGGTTGCACACACAGAAGAATGGCTGAAAGGTTATCTGGCTCAGAACATGTAGTGAAGCGTTTTGTAGGATAAGCTTTTCAATATTCTACTTAAAGCAGATTTTTAAAGTAATTTATTATTTTATATTTGGCTCTCCTTTTAAGTTTCTTCAACAAAGCTTAGCTGTAATTGGAAGGGTGTAGTCGGTGTCTGTGTGTGCATGCACGTGTGTGTGTGTCTATGTGTGTGTGTGTATGTTCTAAAAAGACCCCCTCCTTTTTTTTTCCTGGATGTTTGAGTAGCTAATGTGATACAGTTACCAACATTTTATCATTTTAACAAGTGTTCTTTCGTAAGTCTTCCTCAATTTTCCCTAGGTGTACTCATGTACTCATCTTATTCCATTGTTGCATACAAGTCAAGGGAAAAGGCTGGGACAAGTATAGGGAAGCTGGAACAAATGCTTGAAGAAAAGTGAGCAGAGGAGGAGGGATGTGTAATTAAGCCAAGGTCTAACAATAAGTGCTAATCTGTTCAGGAGAATCAGCTCGCCTTTGAAGAAACATAATTGAAGGAGTAATCATACCATTATAAGTAGGCAGAGTATTTCTGTACTTAAATGACAGTACATTTCTAATTTCTTTGTTAAAATATATGCATATGTAAGATATAGACAAATGTTAAGTCATTTTTTTGTATTTTATATATATATTATAAGGTTGAGCAGAAACACTGGATAAGCTAAAATGTGTGCAAAAAAGATCATATTCTTTTATATGAAGTAATTCTGGAATTAAGAGTGTTTGGTTATCGGGCATAGTTCACACGCCAGTTCAGGTCCATCTGAAGGGTGCGGCAGCTTCTACTTGTTTCCTATGCTTCCGCTTATGTGGCTACCTCCTCAGCTGCTCCCTCCTCCAGGTCACACTCTCTCCCCTTTCCTCTCTTTCTTATAGTCTTCCTTCCTTTCTTTTTAAACAACTTTGAAAAGTGAAAGTGTTAGTCACTCAGTCGTGTCCAGCTCTTTGTGACCCCATGGACTGTAGGTCGTCAGACTCCTCTGTTCATGGAATTCTCCAGGCAAGAATACTGCAGTGGGTTACCATTCCCTTCCCCAGGGTATCTTCCACACCCAGGGATCGAACCCAAGTCTTCTCCATTGGCAGGTGGATTCTTTACCATCTGAGCCACCAACTTTATTGAGATACAATTTGCATCCCATATGGTTCACTCATTTAAAGCATACAATTCTAGTGGTTTTAGTGTGTTCAAAGAATTGTTCGTGTAATCACCGAGTTACCATAATCTAATTTTAGAACATTCTATTAGCCACCAATTCCCATTACCCTTCCCCCCGCTCCCCAGCACTATTAGTATGCTTTCTGTCTCTAAAAATTTACCTGGCCTGAACTTTTCCTATAATGAAATCATGTAATATGTGATCTTTAGTGACTGGCTTTGTTCACTTAGCATAATGTTTTCCAAGTTCATGAGTAACACATACCTGCATTTAATACCCATTTATGACTGAATAATATTCCATTGTGTAGATATGCCGTATGTGCTCATGGACATTTGAGTTGCTTCCATTTTGGGGGGCTATTACCACTAATGTATTCACATTCATGAATGTTGATGGGCAAGTTTTGTGCGATCATTTATTCTTACTTCTTTTGGTCATATACCTAAGAGTAGGATTGTTGGGCAGTCCTACTGGGTAACTGCATTTAACTTTCTGAGAAGCTGTCAAACTATTTTCCACAGGGGCTGTACCATTTTACGTTCCTATGAACAGTGTATAAGGGTTCTGATTTCTTCACAACTGCACCGTCCCTCTGAGTTTTCATCTTAGCTTAAGGGTTTAGTGCTGCCTTCCACCTCCCAGAGGCCCCTATCTCTGTGAACAAGACATGCTGCAGAGTTTCCCAGTGCTGTGGTACTCTGGGGGCTTCCCAGATGGCACTAGTGGTAAAGAACCCACCTACCAATGCAGGAGACATAAGAGACATGAGTTCAATCCCTGGTCAGGAAAATCCCCGGGAGGAGGTTATGGCAACCCATCCCGATATTCTTGCCTGGGGAATCCCATGGGCAGAGGAGCCTGGGGGGCAACAATCCATAGGGTCTCAAAGAGTCAGACATGACTGAAGTGACTTAGCATGCACACACTGATGCTCTGGTGTGGTAACCAGTGTTATCCATATAGTCTCCAGCTGTAAGCATTATCGTCTGTTTCCCCCTGTATGCCCTTCAAATACTTTTTTCAATTTGTACTATGATGTGTAAAAAGTCAAGAAGCAAGGTAAACGGACCCAGAACCAACTCCTTTTGGAGAACTTTTTAGGCAGCAAGGAATAGTTAAAATCTCTAAGATAGAGGATATCTCTGGCAGTCCAGTGGTTAAGAATCCTCCCTTCTACTGCAGGGAGTGTGGGTTCTATTCCTGGTCAGGGAACTAAGATCCCACACGCCACATGTATGGCCAAAAAAAAAAAAAAAAATCTCTAGGATATCTCTTGATGATACTAAATGTGGCAAATTCCAAGTATACAAGCAGAGCAGAGATACTCAGAAAACCCTCCTTGTCAGAACCAAAAGGTTTGCAAATGTGCCACAGTTTCTCTGGTGTACACTGATAGCAGCAAATGTAGGCATGCCCTCCACAGAGCATACATCATTGTTATCTCTGTAATTATGGCTGGCTCAGTCCTCTGAGAATTAGGTCCTTAAGATTGAGTCAGAATTAAATCTTGTCTTGGAAAATACTCGGTAGTCTGGTTGCTTTCACTCCTTCACTAGCAAAAAAGAACCACTAGTTATGGTTGAAAGGCTTCATCAGAGTTGAGGTTATTATGCTTGAGAAACATTTTATCCCTGTTTTCTTTTATCCCCTTGCAAGTTTCCTGACTCAGTGCAGTTCCTAAATGGAACAGTGCTTTGGGGACCTATGAAGAAGGCAGTCTGCAGGAATTGTTAATTATTTCTAAAAATAACTCTGGGAGACAGAGTAATGGTAATGACTGGGTTCTAGCACTTTATGGTTATAGCAACCACTTTTATATATTTTGATTTCCTCCCCTAATGCTTAATTATCTCCATGGGCATGACAATGGTTTGTCATTAAAAGTATTAAAAATTTAATTAATTGCTTGACAGTTATATCTTGTGGAAATTACAATAGTGGTAATCTTTCTACCTTTTTAATTTTTGGTTCAAACAAACCTAACTAATCACAAATCTTCAAATGGCAAATTAGACACAATAAAGTAGAGCTACCAATTACAGATTTTAGTATTTTTATATTCTCTTGCAATAAACTGTAGAGTCAAACAATAAGTCAACTAAAGCATTCTGTGTCTTCCTGATCTCTACTGTATATCCTACTAGAAGATTTTAAGCTTTATCATAGAAATATAGCTAAAATCACCGATTTAAAAAAAATGTATTCAGACAGGGCAAATATCTAATTATAAATGACAGAAGTTCAATATACTGGATGTATTTGCATTTTACTGTCTGATGGCGTAAAGTTTTTATTAGTTTTCTCTAGTAATCATTACTTATGCTGGTTTATGATGATTTTCTTACTATATTACCATTAGTTCTTTACATTGATCTGGGAGTTTATCTAATAAGATGATTAGAATTTACCATTTAATTAATTTGAAAATTAATAGATTTTGAAAATCAATTTTTATGATCTTTTGACATTGTAGAGCATTGAGTCTCAATGAACTTTGAAAAGGGCAAGTAAAAGGTTTTAGTATCACCGTCTCTATCATTTCAGGTAAGACCAGAAATCCAAACTCCTGATGACCTAGATGAAGATGAAGATGAGGAGGGTGAAGAGGTGGATCTTTCCATTCCTGGCTCTTGCTATCTCAAACTTTTGTCACTCACAGCTCCTTCAGTTTTACCAGGTGGGAAAAACTGTCCTCTTTAGTGGGACAAAAGCTAGTATTTTTGTGTGTGTGTGTTCTTTCTCTTCCTACTTGTCTGATTAATTGTGCTCTTTTGTGATGTATGCATAGTCTAGCTTACTTTGGTCTTAAATACTTATTTTCTGTCTGTGTCCTACAGGGACTCCTTGAGATAGTATGGTGTTCCAAACACACTGAAAAATGTTAGACTTAAAATTAAACTGGATAACTAGTTTAAACAATCATTTTCACTGGAAAATTTAAATTCATTTTAAAAGTTAAATTTATTCTACAAGACAGATTTGCAGTGCAACTCTTAAGTTACTGATTCAAATGGTTCTTTAGCTTATTTATAAACTGAATGAAAAGATCATTAGAATCTTCAGGAATTTCCTGGGTAGTTTCATCACATTTCCTGGCAGTCCAGTGGTTAAGACTCAACCTTCTAATGCAGGGGCTGTGAGTTCAATCCCTGGTCAGGGAACTAAGATCTCATATGCTTTTAGGCTTCCCTGGTGGCTCAGATGGTGAAGAATCCGCCTGCAATGTGGGAGACCTTGGTTCAGGGTTGGGAAGATCCCCTGGAGAAAGGAATGGCTATCCACTCTAGTAGTATTCTTGCCTGGAGAGTTCTGTGGACAGAGGAGCCTGGTAGGCTACAGTCCAAGAGGTTGCAAAGAGTCGTACATGACTGAGTGACTTTCACTTCACTTCATCATTAGAAATATATTCTTCCTTTAGAATTACTCTAAAGAAATCGTGGTACCAATATTTGAGAACTATCCATTAATGCTTTTTAAAAATAGATTAAGTTATATGGTCATTTAGTTTTGATAAAAAGTGTATAGGACCTTGACTCTTAAATAATTATTCTAATTATATCCAATTATTCCAATTCAATATTAGCCAACATTTTTATAAGCATGCATTTATTACCTTTTTCAGTCCAAAATCTTCCCTGAATATTTATGGATGTAAAAATTCAGTTCAGTAAACTCACAAAATGTCATCTTTGTCTTCTCTCTAATGATCATAGTCTTCTCACTTCATAATCTCACTAGCCTATAATGTTAGAGATTTTTTGGTGGTTTTACAAAATAATTAATTAATTAATTAGACTACATCAGGTCTTTAGTTGTGGCGTGCGGGATCTGTTAGTTGTGGCATGTGAACTCTCAGTTGCACCATGTGGGATCTAGTTCCCTAAACAGGAATTGAACCCAGGTGCTCTCATTGGGAGCACAGAGTCTTAGCCACAGGACCACGAGGGAAGTCCCATGTTAGACATTTTTATCCTTGGTTTCACCCTACGTGGAGATCCCTGAGGAGTTCAGCCAAATACATTTAGTATTTATTGCTAGAGCATGCTTCTGTTCCTAAGTCCTGCCTCCTTTCATTAGAGAAAACCGATCGGTACACCTTAGACAGAGTTCATCTTTTCTTTCCCCCTTATGTCCAGTACAAGCCTTAAAGACTTGTTGCCATATTGTTTCTCCTGTTCATCCTCACTTCTTACCTCAAGGCTCCTCAGAGTCTGCTGCTGCTGCTGCTAAGGCACTTCAGTCGTGTCCGACTCTGTGCAACCCCATAGACAGCAGCCCACCAGGCTCCTCCGTCCCTGGGATTCTCCAAGCAAGAACACTGGAGTGGGTTGCCATTTCCTTCTCCAATGCATGAAAGTGAGAAGTGAAAGTGAAGTCGTGTCCAACTCTTCCCGACCCCATGGACTGCAGCCCACCAGGCCCCTCCGTCCATGGGATTTGCCAGGCAAGAGTACTAGAGTGGATTGCCATTGCCTTCTCCGCCTCAGAGTCTAGGACCTCCCAAATCCCCTGTGGTTAATAGTGGGTCCCAAGAGGAAAAACACCTCCAGTTATCCAAAGTTCCGCCTATATCCCCAGATAACCGAAGAGTTCAAAGTCCTCTTGGGCTTTTAAAAGGACACTGTTCCCTCTTAAATGGACCCTTACTCTAGTCTCCTGGTATTAGAAACAGGAGAAGGGGTATGTGTGTGGCCAAGGTATACTGTTGTGTCTGTCCACTCCGTATGTGCAGAGCTGTGATGGCCGTTAACTGGCTCTTCTGCATGTTTGTACTTGATATTTACTAGTATCTGTCCCTAAGGAAGAAGGGGAGGAGTGGAGATTAACTGTATCTATTTGACAAAATTCAATAATTAGAGTCAGTCAGGTGAATGATCTAGAGGCTGACTGTGTCTGGCAGACCATGTCACCACGAGCAAAGTTCTTCATTTTTTTGTTGCCTCTTATTCCCTGTGATAGTAAGAACCAGGAAAAGGCACTGCCTTAGAGATGTACAACCTAAGAAGTACAGGGTGATATGTTTTAAGTTTCTAGGTACAGCAGGCAGAAGACTGAATTGCAGTGAATGTGAACTAACCCTGGCCCTTTTCTTCTCTTATTCCTTTCAAGTGAACAAAAGCAGTTGCAAAGTAAATTCAGTGATTTGAATTATTTTAAATAGGGATGTTACTGCTGCTGCTGCTGCTAAGTCGCTTCAGTCATGTCCAACTCTGTGCGACCCGATAGATGGCAGCCCACCAGGCTCCCCCATCCCTGGGATTCTCCAGGCAAGAGTACTGGAGTAGGGTGCCATTGCCTTCTCGGTATGCTGTGAAAGATTTTTTAATTTTGAAATAATTTCAGACTTATCAAAAGTTGCAAAATTAGTACTTTTACCCAGCTATTCCCATTGATAACATCTCACATAACTTTACTTCATTACTAATACCAGGGAATTCACTTTCATACTGTTAATTAAACTACAGACCTACTTGGATTTCATCAATTTTTTTTTTTTTTTTACAGTGTATAAGTTTTGGAAATTAGCTTTTTTAAAAAGCTCAGTATAAAATCTAAGACCCATCCAAGTAGTTATCTGTATCAATTGTTCTTTTTTATTGCTAAGTAATATTCCATTTTGAGATGTACCCATGTGGCATTAGCAGTAAAGAACCCACCTACATATGCAGGAATTGTCAGAGACACAGGTTCGATCCCAGGATCAGGAAGATCCCCAGGTCAGGAAGATCCCCTGGAGAAGGGTACAGCAACCCACTCCAGTGTTTTTCCCTGGAGAATCCCTAGGACAGAGGAGCCTGGCAGGCTATAGTCCATGGAGTCACAAAGAGTCGAACACAACTGCACTGACTTAGCACACACATAAAATGTACCATAGTTTGTCTATGTCCTCATCTGTTGGAAGACATTTGTTTTATATCTAACACTCTGTGTCCTACAGATTTTCAGCTCTTTTCAATTCCTCACTTGATCATCTGGAAGGAAGAGACTAGGGCAAGGTTCAAAGGCAATGGGGAAAATTTCTAGTTGCTAGCTTTTTGAAGGGCTGGGACAGATGGTACTGTGCATATCAGTTGCATCCATGGTATTTTACTTTCATTTAAACTGCTCTCAGGCCTGAAATTATTTGAGAGGCCTTAGTTCTCTGAAGTGCCTGACAAATAGACAAATTTTCATTTCTGGGTTAGTCTATGTGGAGATGTATACTTATCTCTTGACAAATATTATCTTTTACCAGAATAGGATCCCTTCTGTCCTCACAAGCACATAATTCTTAGGTACATTCTGAAAAGTCTAGACTCCTCCCTGGCTTGAAGCAGTCATTCATATGGTCGTGTATATAGGACTTGGGATATGTGACCTGCCAATGCGTATTACCACATTTTTCATTCAGATGACATATTGGTCAGGGTCTTCACAGGAAATTCAGAGGGAATAGTTGAGAGTTTAATAAAGGACTGCTTAAAGGTGTGCTGTCAAGGTTAAAAAAAATTCACAAGCAATGGTGGATCATCGCAGAATGGCAAATGTCTCTCAGCCTAAGACGTAAAGGAAGGTAATAGTTACGAGAATAAGAGAGAGATTCTGTGTCATAAATAGGTCTGCCTAAGAGGAGTCAGGCGGAGAAGCAATGGCACCCCATTCCAGTACTCTTGCCTGGAAAATCCCATGGACGGAGGAGCCTGGTAGACTGCAGTCCATGGAGTCGCTAGAGGTCAGACACGACTGAGCAACTTCCCTTTCACTTTTCACTTTCATGCATTGGAGAAGGAAATGGCAGCCCACTCCAGTGTTCTTGCCTGGAGAATCCCAGGGATGGGGGAGCCTGGTGGGAGGCCGTCTATGGGATCGCACAGAGTCAGACACGACTGAAGCGACTTAGCAGCAGCAGCAGCAGCAAGGGGAGTCAGGACCTTCAAAAGAGGGATACAGGCAACCCGGGGCAGTCCTGCAGGAGGATGTCTAGGGAGTAACAGGCCCTCACCTCTGTTCTCAGCCTCTGCTCTCCTACCAGTATCTCCCAATGAGTGAAGCCAGCTGAAAGCCAGAGGACAAAGGAGCCTGGTGATGCTGTTGTGAAAGGTTATTCTTCCAGGGCACAGAGCAGGGTTGGGAGGGTGGATCTGGAGGGCAAAATGGAAAACTTACTACATAGGTGTTCTCTGGACTTTGAATGGAGAAGCTTGATTGTGCCTAGAAAGGTTCCATATAAGGATGACAGGACTGGGCATGTAATCCATGTTCCGGTGAGTATTTGCTGCCTTTAATTTATCGTGGTCATTCAAAGGGGACATTTAGACCTGTTTAGAATGAAATTCTAGTTTAGGTAGGTGGACTCTTGCTTTTTGTTCCTATGAGAAGAGGCACATGTAGTGGTTTCCTTTTTTGTTTCCCTTATGATTTGTTTAGCTTTATTTTTTTGTTGCTGTTTTTGTTCTGCATTGGGCAACCTCTAGTGGTCCTTGGGAAAATAACACTTGAATATAAACCTATAGTGTTAATCAAGTATTTTGTTTGAATATCCTGTCGTCTTCTGATCCTGGATCACTATATTCCCTTGTAATACGGAAAGATGTCAAGCAATAAGGATCTTGGGCTTAATTAGAAGGAACACAAATAAATAGTGAATTAGTTTTTAAAAATAAGTGTACTGATATTACTACAGAATGAAGGACAGTCATAAAAGGCTCTTTCTAAATGATAAGAAAGAGCCAGTCACATGGCAATCAAGGATTAGTGTCTTCCAGGTAGAAGGAATAGCAAGTGCAGTGGCCTTGTCTTAGGTATGAGCTTTGTGTTTTTGTGGAACGGAGTAAAGCCCATGTGAAAATGTGCCTTTAACATAGCCAGGCAGGAAGGCAGGTAGTGGAGATGTAGTCAGAAGGAGAGTCGGGGACCGGGTCATAGAAAGTCTTGATCATTTCTAGAAACTGTACAAGTTAGTCTGTGTACAGTGAAACACCAGAAGGTGTTAGAGATGGAAATGACATAAAATTCTAGCTTCGGAGTAGAGGATGGTTTGGAGGAGTAGTCATGAGGAGAAGAAGTCAAGAAACAAGTTTTTAAATTCATCCAAATGAGAAAAAGAGAAGATAATGACCAGGCAAGTAACAGTAAAAATGGAAAGGGGTGGATTTGAGATATATTTTTAAAGATAGATCTAAAAGGACTTGTTAATGAATTATATATACAAACTATGAGAAAGAAGAATTAAGAATGACCAGGTTTTTAAACTTGCATAACTGAGTGCCATGTTCTGGTTTTAGGAAGACTAAGAATAGGATGAGAATCAAGACTTGTTCTTTTACTTCATGAAATTTGATCTAAAATATAGCTAAGTTGTTTTTGTGGGTGTGTGTATATGACTTAAGAATGAATGTTTCTCTTCTAGCATACGATATTGACTTTTGATCTCCTTTTATTTCTTTCAGCTTTGGAGGAATTTTTTACATCACTCGTAAAGCAAGAAATGGTGAATATGCCCCGTGGGGTGTATCACTCTGCATTGAAAGGAGGTGCCCGCTTAGATCAAGGAAAGACTGTAGCAGGAATCCCCAATTTTATGTTGAAAATGTACGAAACAAACAAGCAGCCAGGTTTGAAACCTGGCCTTGCGGGTAAGCGATACATCAACGCATAGGTTTTTAATGTACCGATTTAAGCTTCTCTTCCAAGTAGGATGTGATTAGGCATGGAAAGGCATTGCTGCTGCTGCTCACATCTAGACACGCTGGATAAATTACAAATATGAATCACATCTTAAAGCCATTTAGAGAACTGCAGAAGCAAAGACATAAATAAAAGCAAAGAAGAGAGAGACTAAAATTACAGAATAGGGGGAACATTTTAGATGTTTTTGATTTTTTTAGATTGTTCCCTGCCCCATGCACTGGCCCCCACCTCATAGGGGATGTTCACCCATTTTGGTTGCAGACTAGAACTGGGAATTGGCTCAGGCGGAGGCCTGTTGGAGGATAGAAAAACCAGTAAAGCTTTTAGTGGCATCAAGGGACTAGGGTGATGTGGTGATTAATTTTACGTATCATCTTAATTGGGCTAAATGATGCCCAGATAACTGATAAATATGATTTCTGAGTGTGTCTGTACGTGAGTTTCCAGAAGAGGTTAGCATTTGAGTCAGCAGACTGAGTAAAGATCATCAGTGTGGGTTGGCAACATCCAAACCATTGAAGACCTGAATAGAACAAAAAGACAGAGGAAGGGTGAAGCTGGGAGATCCATCTTCTCCTGCCTTTGGACGGTGGTGCTCCTGGTTCTTGGGCTTCCTGACTCAGACTGAATTACATCACTGGCTTTCCTGGTTCTCTTGTTTGCAGACAGAAGATTGTGGGACCTCTCAGCTTCAAAATTCTTGTGAATCAGTTGCCATAAAAAAAATCTCTACTTGCTATCTACATATCTATATCTATTCATATCTTGTTAGTTCTGTTTTTCTGAAGATTCTAATATAGGTGACAAACTGGAGATTTTCCTCTTGATATTTGGTGAGTTTTGACTTTGCACTGAAAGTTAAAGAACTAGGCTGATGCTTCTGAAAGGCAGTGGTCTCCAGTCTTACGGTACTTGGAAAACAAAGACTGACTAGGAGAATGGGCCTGAAAACCAAGTACACAAATAGTGAGTTGATACTGGAGATCTACAGGTCTTTTCACCTGGTTGCCTTTACTCATTTTGGCCTCAAAGACTGAAATTCAGGCTTGACCTTAACAAGAGGGTGGGTGATACAGGAGGCAGAGAAACCAACAGAGATCCTGACATTTTTGTGGTAACCTTAAAAATTGACAAAATTGAGCTGGAGGGACTTCAAGCACACAGCATGTTTCTCCCTTAAGGTATTTGTCAAATTTTGAAGCTTTGTGGGATGGGAATTTAGAAAGGTAACCTGAAAACTTCAGAGGACAGTTGTAAATCTCTGAATCTCCCATAATCTTCCCATACTGAAGAGTCAAAGACCAATTTGGCTGTGAGTTGAAAATCTTGAAGAAGGTGTGCCCTAGAAACACGGTTGAACCAGAGGTAGACTGAGATTTACCAAAGCTATAATCAAGCCTGGCTCAATTAAATCCCCAATTCAGTTGAGATGGTCAGTCCTTCACTCTGCCTAACAGAGGAGAAGCACCTCTCAGATAAAAAAAATAACATCATTTAGAATTTCTGTGGTTCTTTCATTAGTATCCAGTATACAGGGAAAAGGTTCTAGGCGTTTGAAAAAGGAAGAAACTAGGAAGGAAGGGAATATTTCATGGAGATAAAGCAGTCAGTATTATCAGGAAGGCATCACAATTCTAATCAGTGTACACAAAATAGCAGAGTTCAAACTACATGACAAAAAATTAGAACTACTAAATAGACAAATCCACAATACTAGTAGTAAACTCTAAAACATGTTCTTCAATGACTTGATTAATAAGCAGACAAAAAAATAAAGTTCACAAAATATATGAACAAACTTTACTTAAGTGATGCATGGAACATTGTATCTTATAGTGATATAATTTGTATGCTTTTAAGTCAGATATGCAGATGACACCATCCTTATGCAGAAAGTGAAGAGGAACTAAAAAGCCTCTTGATGAAAGTGAAAGTGGAGAGTGAAAAAGTTGGCTTAAAGCTCAACATTCAAAAACGAAGATCATGGCATCTGGTCCCATCACTTCATGGGAAATAGATGGGGAAACTGGAAACAGTGTCAGACTTTATTTTTTAGGTCTCCAAAATCACTGCAGATGGTGACTGCAGCCATGAAATTAAAAGACCCTTACTCCTTGGAAGGAAAGTTATGACCAACCTAGATAGCATATTCAAAAGCAGAGACATCACTTTGCCAACAAAGGTCCCTCTAGTCAAGGTTATGGTTTTTCCTGTGGTCATGTATGGATGTGAGAGCTGGACTGTGAAGAAAGCTGAGTGCTGAAGAATTGATGCTTTTGAACTGTGGTGTTGAAGAAGACTCTTGAGAGTCCCTTGGACTGCAAGGAGATCCAACCAGTCCATTCTGAAGGAGATCAGCCCTGGGATTTCTTTGGAAGGACTGATGCTAAAGCTGAAACTCCAGTATTTTGGCCACCTCATGCAAAGTGTTGACTCATTGGAAAAGACTCTGATGCTGGGAGGGATTGGGGGCAGGAGGAGAAGGGGAAAACAGAGGATGAGATGGCTGGCTGGCATCACTGACTCGATGGACGTGAGTCTGAGTGAACTCTGGGAGTTGGTGATGGACAGGGAGGCCTGGCGTGCTGCAATTCATGGGGTCGCAAAGAGTCGTACACGACTGAGTGACTGAACTGAACTGAAACTGTACATCGGGTTATTTGTCTTCTTGTTGATTTTTAAGATTTCTTTATATACCCTGGTAAAGGTTCTTTACCTGGAGGAGGAAATGGCAACCCACTCCAGTATTCTTGCCTGGAAAATCCCCATGGACTGAAGAGCCTGACGGGCTATATAGTTCATGGCGTTGCCAAGAGTTGGACACGACTGAAGTGACTTAACACACACACAAACTACATTGGCAACTTATCAGAATGATCATATGGCAGATCATAAACTTCAACAAATTTCAAAATATTGAAGTCATTGAGTCTGTCCTCGGATAGCAATGGGATTAAGATAAAACTAATAAAAAGATAACTAGCCTGGAAATTCCACTAGCTTGGAAATTGAATGATATAGATGATCCATGGATCAAAGGAAAAGTCAAAATGGAAATCAGAAAATATTTTGAACTGAATGATAATGGAAATAAGCCAAATTACAACTTGTGGAATGCAACTGAAAACAGTGTTAGTGGGAAATTCATACCTTTAAAGCAAATACTGAAAAAAAAAAAAAGGAAAGAAAATCAATGATAATTAAAGCTTCTATTTCAAGAGAAATGGAAAATAACAGTGAATTAAACTTAAATTATAAAGGAAAGAATAATAAATATAAGAATAAAAATCAATGAAAATAGAAAACACATAAAATAAAATCAGCAAAGCCAAACGTTGACTCTTTGCAAAGTTTAAAAGAATTGATAAATCCATTGTAAGTTTGAACAGAAATATAGAGAAATATAGATTACCTATACTAGGAACAACAAAGGAGATAGCACTTCAGACCCCATAGCATTCAAAAAAAAAAATTTAGCCAGTGAATTTCACAGTTTAGATGAGACATAGAAGTTCGTCAAAATATAAAAGTTTGCAGAACTGACGGAAAGCAGACTAGACTATATGAATAGTTTGAAATTGGGTATTAGTATTAAAGACATTGAGTCTGTAAGAACCTTCTCACAAAGAAACCCTAGGTGCAGATGCTTCTTTGGTGAATTTTTCAAAAAAATTAAGAAAGAAATAACAGGGATCTTTATAAACTCTAATATAGGAGGGGAAAAAAGAACCCTGTAGATGAGGTCAGAGTAACCTTAATACCGTATATCAGAAGGGAATATTAACAGCCACTCTTTTCCATGAACATAGTTGCGAAAATCTCCCTAAAATATGTTAGAAAATGGAATTCAGCAGTACATATGAAGGAAAATAAATAATAATTAGTAGGGTTAATTTAATGTTTCAAAATCAATGTAATTTATTACATTAATAGCAAAAAGGCAGTATAATCTTTAGATGACCTCAATAGATGTAGAAAAAGCCTTTGAAAAACTTAGCTCCTATTCATGTTACATAAAAGACTCTCATTAAGCTCTGAATAGAACTTCTTTTATTCTGATAAAGAACATCTACAATGCCATCTTTGTATTTAATGCTGAAATAATGAAACTTTCACTCCTTGAGATTGGGGGAAAAGATATGGATGCTTGTTGTTACCACTATTATTCAGTATTGTAATGGAAGCCATAGCTAGTGTAATGAGCCAAGAAAAAGAAATAAAAGTCATACAGATTAGAAAGGAAGAGATAAAGTAGTCATTATTTGTTGATGACATGATTTTGTACATAGAAAACACAAAATAATCTGCAGACTAATTAGGATTAATAAATGAATTAATTTACTACTGTGTACAAAGGTCATATAAAAATGAGTTGTATATTTGTATATACATAACAGTATATATGTATATATATATATATATAACATATATATGTATATGTACATATATATGTATGTACGTCAAAGGAGTACGTCAAGGCTGCATATTGTCACCATGTTTATTTAACTTATATGCAGAGTACATCATAAGAAATGCTGGACTGGAAGAAACACAAGTTGGAATCAAGATTGCCAGGAGAAATATCAATAACCTCAGATATGCAGATGACACCACTCTTATGGGAGAAAGTGAAGAGGGGCTAAAAAGCCTCTTGATGAAAGTGAAAGTGGAGAGTGAAAAGGTTGGCTTAAAGCTCAACATTCAGAAAACGAAGATCATGGCATCTGGTCCCATCACTGCATGGGAAATAGATGGGGAAACAGTGGAAACAGTGTCAGACTTTGTTTTTCTGGGCTCCAAAATCACTGCAGATGGTGACTGCAGCCATGAAATTAAAAGACGCTTACTCCTTGGAAGGAAAGTTATGACCAACCTAGATAGCATATTCAAAAGCAGAGACATTACTTTACCAACAAAGGTTCACCTAGTCAAGGCTATGGTCTTTCCTGTGGTCATGTATGGATGTGAGAGCTGGACTGTGAGGAAGGCTGAACGCCGAAGAATTGATGCTTTTGAACTGTGGTGTTGGAGAAGACTCTTGAGAGTCCCTTGGACTGCAAGAAGATCCAACCAGTCCATTCTTAAGGAGATCAATCCTGGAATTTCTTTAGAAGGAATGATGCTAAAGCTGAAACTCCAGTATTTTGGCCACCTCATGCGAAGAGTTGACTCATTGGAGAAGACTCTGATGCTGGGAGGGATTGAGGGCAGGAGGAGAAGGGGACGACAGAGGATGAGATGGCTGGATGGCATCACTGACTCAATGGATGCGAGTCTGAGTGACCTCCGAGAGCTGGTGATGGACAGAGAGGCCTGGCGTGCTGCGGTTCCTGGGGTCGCAAAGAGTCGGACACGACTGAGCGACTGATCTGATCTGATATACATAACAAAAATGAAACTTAAAAATTGTATCATTTATACCAGTACCAAAAACCATCAAGTACCCAGAATATATTTAACAAGAATTGTGTAAAATCCTTATACTGTATGCTATAAAGTATTATGCTATAAAATAATACAGCTATGCTGTATTATGGAGAAAAGTTAAAGAAATTCGAATAAATTGAGTTATATAAAGTGTTTATGGACCAGAAGACACCATGTTGTGAAAATGTCAGCTCTCTCCAAGCTAATATATTGTTTCAACCCAGCCCAATCCACATCCCAATAGGTTTTTGGAAATGGACAGACTGATTCTAAAATTTGAGTGGAATTGCAAAATACCAATAATGGCCAAGGTAAGCTTAGAGAACAAAAACAAAATAGAAGGATATACATTACCAGATATCCAGACCTATTATGAAACCACGATAATTGACAGTGTGATATTGGTGCAGAGACAAGCCAACTGACTAGTGGAAGAATATGGAGTGTACAGAAACAGACCTACATATACAAGGTAACTAGACTTGTTACAAAAGTAGTACTGTGCTGCTGTAGAGAAAAGGGATGATCTTTTTGAAAAATAACAAATTATATTAAAATCAGGAACATGTATTAATGAAAGTATACCATTAAGAGAGTGAAAAGGCAAGGCACAGAAGACAAGTATTTTTAGAACATATATCTGATAAAGAACTTGTATCTAGAATATGTAAAGAATTTTTAAAAATCAATAAGAAAAAGAATTGAAAAACAGGGAAAAGAATTGAGTTTACCTTTCAAAAAGAGGGTATACACAGTATACTAACACATATGTATGGAATTTAGAAACATGGTAATGATGACCCTATATTCGAAACAGCAAAAGAGACACAGAAGTAAAGAAGAGACTTTTGGACTCTGTGGGAGAAGGCGAAGATGGGATGATTTGAGAGAATAGCATAGAAACATGTATATTATCATATGTGAAACTGATTGCCAGTCCAGGTTCCAGGCATGAGATAGGGTGCTCAGGGCCGGTGCACTGGGATGACCCTGAGGGATAGGATGGGGAGGGAGGTGGGAGAGGGTTTCAGGATGGGGAACACATGTACACCCATGGCTGATTCATGTCAATGTATGGCAAAACCCACTGCAATATTGTAAAGTAATTAGCCTCCAATTAAATTTTTTTAAAAAAAGAGAGGGAAAAAAAAGAGGGTATACATGATGAACATATGATTAGATGATCAACTTCATTAGTCATCTGAGAAATGCAAATTAAAACCACAGTAAGATACCACAGCAGATCTAACACTATGGCTAAGATGAAAAAAAAAATGGAAAATACAAAGTACTGATAAATATGTGGAGTAAACAGAACTGCTTCTGGGAATATAGGTTAGTAGAACCACTTGGGACAATTTATACTGAATAAATTCATACTCTGTTAACTACATATTTCAGTCTTAGGAATAAGCCCAGATAAAGTCACCAAAAGACCTAATAATGTTCACTGCAGCATTATTTGAGTAGCCCTAAAAGGCAGAGGAACCAGAGATCAAATTGCCAACATGTGCTGGATCATCAAAAAAAGCAAGAGAATTCCAGAAACACATCTATTTCTGCTTTATTGACTATGCCAAACCTTTGACTGTGTGAATCACAATAAACTGTGGAAAGTTCTGAAAGAGATGGGAATCCCAGACCACCTGACCTGCCTCTTGAGAAACCTGTATGCAGGTCAGGAAGCAACAGTTAGAACTGGACATGGAACAACAGACTGGTTCCAAATAGGAAAAGGAGTCCATCAAGTCTGTATATTGTCACCCTGCTTATTTAACTTATATGCAGAGTACATCATGAGTAACGCTGGGCTGGAAGAAGCACAAACTGGAATCAAGATTGCTGGGAGAAACATCAATACCTCAGATATACAGATGACACTACCCTTATGGCAGAAAGTGAAGAGGAACTAAAAAGCCTCTTGATGAAAGTGAAAGTGGAGAGTAAAAAAGTTGGCTTAAAGCTCAACATTCAGAAAACGAAGATCAGGGCATCTGGTCCCATCACTTCATGGGAAATAGATGGGGAAACAGTGGAAACAGTGTCAGACTTTTTATTTTGGGGGGCTCCAAAGTCATTGCAGATGGTGATTGCAGCCATGAAATTAAAAGACCCTTACTCCTTGGAAGAAAAGTTATGACCAACCTAGATAGCATATTCAAAAGCAGAGACATTACTTTGCCAACAAAGGTCCCTCTAGTCAAGGCTATGGTTTTTTTAGTGGTCATGTATGGAGGTGAGAGCTGGACTGTGAAGAAAGCTGAGTGCTGAAGAATTGATGCTTTTGAACTGTGGTGTTGAAGAAGACTCTTGAGAGTCCCTTGGACTGCAAGGAGATCCAACCAGTCCATTCTGAAGGAGATCAGCCCTGGGATTTCTTTGGAAGGACTGATGCCAGAGCTGAAACTCCAGTTCTTTGGCCACCTCATGTAAAGAGTTGACTCATTGGAAAAGAGTCTGATGCTGGGAGGGATTGAGGGCAGGAGGAGAAGGGGAAAACAGAGGATGAGATGGCTGGATGGCATCACTGACTTGATGGATATGAGTTTGAGTGAACTCCAAGAGTTGGTGATGGACAGGGAGGCCTGGTGTGCTGCAATTCATGGGGTTCGCAGAGAGTCGGACATGACTGAGCAACTGAACTGAACTCTAACTTATTTTAGTTGCTGAGCTTCACTGTTAGCTCAGCTGGTGAAGAATCCTCCTGCAATGCAGGAGACCCCCATTCAATTCCTGAGTCTGAAAGATCCCCTGTAGAAGGGATAGAAGCTATCTAAATGCCTATTGACAGTAAAATTGTGGTATGTGCACATTATGGAGTGTTATTTGATAATGACAATGCACATACTACAACTGCCAATAACAATAGGAATGACTCTCACAATGATTATGTTAAGTGAAAGAAGTCAGATATAAAAGTGTACAGCCTGATTCCAGTTGTGTAAGGTACCACTCCATGGACTGTAACCTACCAGGCTCCTCCCTCCATGGGATTCTCCAGGCAAGGGTACTGGAGTGGGTTGCCATTTCCTTTTCCAAAGGTTGCTATAAAGTTGTTATTTTGGGGCTGGGGGTGGACATGATTGGAATGAGACATGGGAAGGGCTTCTAAGATGTTAACAATGTTTTGCTTCTTGATCTGAGTGCTGATTACACTTTTGTTTAGTTTGTAAAAATCCAGTGAGCAGTATGCTTATGTGCACTCTTCTCTATTATACTTCAGGAAGAGATATTTTTAAAGGTAATTTTTTCTGTTTTAGTGTCTTAATCCTTGAATATGTCTTCTCATTGGCTCAGAATCACCCAGATAAGGTCCAAGACTACCCTAACTCATACTCTAGTGTTTGGCTGCCTGCCTTTGCTTTTTAACTGACATGGGGTCAGCTAATGCTAGAAGTTCAATTTAGTTAAGAAGAGTAGGAAGGATTGGGAGAAGGGTAACAGATGGAGGAGGGGAGGAAAAAGGGAGAGTGAATGTATGTGACTATAAGTATGATGAAAAACTAGTCCTCTTATGCGTGTAAACTAAAGGAACCCATATTATCAGGAGTTCACAAAGACTGGCATGCGTAAGCATTTCTCTTTAATTGAGATTTACTTTTTAAGGAAAGTTAATAGAATCTCTAGAAGTAATAGTTAACAAAATTTAAACATGATTTGAATTTTTCTCATTTATTTACAAATGAATAACCCTCCTCTGTAGTTTCAAAATGCTAACTTCTTATAGCTCTTCTGTTTTTTCTTTCCTGTACCAACAGTTTTTAAAAAAATAATAATTTGCTTAGCATATTCTTTTAATTGCTAAGTGTCTCTATCCAGATTGCATATCGACTACTGAGAACATAATTAATGAAGTTTTTTCATAAGCAATGTTTTTATATTTCTATTTTTTAAGGTGGTATGTTATTTTGTTATGATATTTCAACGTATCAGAGTAAAGATGGCAAACCATTGAATCGACTGATGGCCAGTAGAGGGCGAAGTTTCAAGCAGACCTCACTTGCTCTAGTGCATGAGGTAGGTACCTCTCCGTTCTCTGAAACAGTGCTTCTTGTTGTATATGCTTTGGGGTTTCCCACCTTTGGTTTATGGTGATGAAATTTAGTGCATGTTTGGAAATAATTTTTCTATTATTCATAATGAAAGTGGCTTTTAAAGACAACCAAAATAGTTGATCCAACTGTAGTATTTTGATGTACCTCTCAAAGAAACCGGCATGTTTCCCTTAGGGCTCAGCCTGTTAGAAAGTAGTATCTAGGAAAGTATCTAGTTTGGTTTATTTATCAGTATTTAATTGCCTTTGTTCAGAATAAATACCAGTTTACTATTTCAAGAAATAATCTAATCTATTTCTTAATTGTAATCCTTTGGAAGCATGTGGCGCACCACTATTTATATATTGTGAATATTGCAAATTAACAGTAAATAATTGTGTTGGACGAGGGGAAATCCTTTGATTTTATTGTTTATTTATGTTTCTTTTATGCTACTCTTAAAATAAAGTTATGTGATGCCATTAGGTGTTGCTTGAAATCTGATCATTACAGATTGTACAATACCAGAGGAAAGAAAGAAGTTGGAAAGCACTTGGGACATCTGTGGGGGTTTTTAGTTTTTTAAAATTTTATGACAGTTATTCATTCAGGTGATATATAGGTTAAACTGTATGAATGAATAACAAAACAAAATACCACAGCAAAGAGGTTCATTTCATATAATTTAGACATAAGTTATATAACAGGTATAAATGAAAATGTATGAATTGTAAAAATTTTAAAAGATTTTACATAATGATAGTGCTTCTACAATATGTTTGCATTAAATTTTATTTTGATGCATAATTTATAAATATTGGTATCACTTATTTGATTTGATAATATTCTGTGTCTTACCAGTTGCCACCAATTAGCATAGCCAGATTTTTATTTGTTTGGCCACACCACGTAGCATGCTAGATCTTCCTACCCTGCAGTAGAAGCATGGAGTCTGAACCTCTGGACCATGAGAGAAGTCCCAGCATAGCCAGATTTTTAAAGGCCTACCTATGGTACCCTACTCCAGTACTCTTGCTTGGAAAATCCCATGGACAGAGGAGCCTGGTAGGCTGCAGTCCATGGGGTTTCGAAGAGTCAGACACGACTGAGTGACTTCACTTTCACTTTATACTTTCATGCATTGGAGAAGGAAATGGCAACCCACTCCAGTGTTCTTGCCTGGAGAATCCCAGGGACAGGGGTGCCTGGTGGGCTGCCGTCTATGGGGTGGCACAGAGTCAGATACGACTGAAGTGACTTAGCAGCATGCTACCCATCTATTTCCCATGAAGTGATGGGACCAGATGCCATGATCTTAGTTTTCTGAATGTTGAGCTTTAAGCCAACTTTTTCACTCTCCTCTTTCACTTTCCTCAAGAGGCTTTTTAGTTCCTCTTCACTTTCTGTCATAACGGTGGTGTCATCTGCATATCTGAGGTTATTGATATTTCTCCCGGCAATCTTGATTCCAGCTTGTGCTTCTTCCAGCCCAGTGGAAACAGTGTCAGACTTTATTTTGGGGGCTCCAAAATCACTGCAAATGGTGACTGCAGCCATGAAATTAAAAGACGCTTACTCCTTGGAAGGAAAGTTATGACCAACCTAGATAGCATATTCAAAAGCAGAGACATTACTTTGCCAACAAAGGTCCGTCTAGTCAAGGCTATGGTTTTTCCAGTAGTCATGTATGGATGTGAGAGTTGGACTGTGAAGAAAGCTGAGCACTGAAGAATTGATGCTTTTGAACTGTGGTGTTGAAGAAGACTCTTGAGAGTCCTTTGGACTGCAAGGAGATCCAACCAGTCCATTCTGAAGGAGATCAGCCCTGGGATTTCTTTGGAAGGAATGATGCTAAAGCTGAAACTTCAGTACTTTGGCCACCTCATGTGAAGAGTTGACTCATTGGAAAGGAGTCTGATGCTGGGAGGGATTGGGGGCAGGAGGAGAAGGGGACAACAGAGGATGAAATGGCTGGATGGTATCACTGACTTGATGAACGTGAGTTTGAGTCAACTCCGGCAGTTGGTGATGGACAGGGAGGCCTGGTGTGCTGCAATTCATGGGGTCGCAAAGAGTCAGACCCGACTGAGGGACTAAACTGAACTGATCCTACCCATATTAGTTTTATATATTTGGTTAGAATTGAAATTATATAAATCTTTGTTTAATACAGTGCCTTTAACAAAGGAAGGAAGATCTGGGGAGAGTAGTGTTTCTCTGGGAAGAAGAGAAGTTTAATTTCATAAGCGAAGAAAAACAATAGGTAATGTCTAGATTTGTTCTCCCTATTATTTTATTCATTGTTATGGAGAAAAAAGAGATTCAGTACTTTTTTGTGCTTTAAAGCTGTGTACTTAACGTGGATAACCAACATGTTAACTATTAAGGGAAGCCTGAATTTAAAAGTTGCTATCATAACAGATGGAGAAGGGAATGGCTTCCCATTCCAATATTCTTGCCTGGAAAATCCCATGGACAGAGGTGCCTGGCGGGCTACAGTCCTTGCAATCGCAAAGAATCAAACACAGCTGAGTGACTGACACTTCCACTTTCATCATAACAGAAACAAGGAAAAATGTAAATGTAGGGGTGGCAGAAGACATCTGATAAATTAAGCAAATTGTATCAGAACTTGTGAGGTAGCTTAGATTTGTGAACAGAGAACATATTTGAGTTATGATACTTGTTGCTTGTGTTATAGAATGCCCATGGACGGAGGAGCCTGGTGGGCTGCAGTCCATGGGGTCGCTAAGAGTCGGACACGACTGAGCGACTTCACTTTCACTTTTCAGTTTCATGCATTGGAGAAGGAAATGGCAACCCACTCCAGCGTTCTTGCCTGGGGAATCCCAGGGATGGGGGAGCCTGGTGGGCTGCCATCTAAGGGGTTGCACGGAGTTGGACACAACTGAAGCAACTTAGCAGCAGCAGCAGAAAATTTCAAAGATATGAGAAAAGATCATAATTTTAGAAGTTACTTGGAAGATGCATTAGAATTCTGCTGCATCTGTGGCAGGATTTTGGGTTGGATTTATCTTTTGGTTACTATAATTCATTTTTTTAAAAAGGCAGAGAGAGAGAATGAGCCAAGCAGTTTCTCAGAGTATCTGGCAACAAATAAAAAAAAATTTAAGAGCTAGTTAATGAGAATAACAATTGCAATAATAATAACTCATAACCAGCTTGGGCACTTTAAAGTTTGCTGTGTATATGTTAATTCGTTTAATCTCTATATTCACACTGTGGGGTTGGTACTGTTTATGTACTTGACACACATTAAGTAGAAGAGCCTGGAAATTGAACCTAAAAAGTATGATTTCACAGTTGTTGATTCTGTCTTATTTTTAAAGTCTGTCATCATAGTTTCAATTTGTTTATTAATTTACTCATGGATGGACATTTGGGCTGTTTCTACTTTTTCCAGATTATGACTGAAGCTGTTATAAACATTACTATACAGGGGTATATGTAGACATCTATTTTAATTTCTCTTGAGTAAATAACTACATACGAGTGGAATTGCTAGGTCTTTGGGTGAGTGAACATGAAAACCCAAGTGTTTTTCCAGTGACTGCCCCACTTTGAATGCCCACCAGCGGCATAAGGAAGTTCTGGTTGCTCTCCCTCCCTGCCAGCGCTCAATATGGTCAGTTCTTAAAATTTAGCAGTTCTCATAGTGGTTAGTGGTTTTCCTTTTGTGGTTTTTAATTTGTGTTTTTTTAATGACTACTGATGTTGAGCTGCTTTTCATGTATTTAATCACATCATGGAGTGTTATGTTCTTTTGCCCATTTTAAATCCAGGCTTTTGTTTTCAAATGAGAATTCTTTATATATTCTGGATATAAGTTTGGTTTTTTTTAAATTAGAAATGTGTCTTGCACATGTTTTTACCTACTCTCTAACTTGTCTTTGTATTTCCTTAATAGTGTCTTTTGAAGAGTGTCTCTTCAGTTTTGCAGAATTTATCAAGTTTTTCTTTCTTTGGTTCTTGCTTTTTGTCTTATCCAAAGTCTCAAAAACTTTGTTTTCTATTTTTCCCATGTTATCTTTTTTAATTTTTAAAAAATGAGGTGTATTTTATAGACTGCAAATTTCACTCATTGAATGTGTGCAAGCCAGTGCTTTTAGTGTATACACAGACATGTAGAGCCATCACCACAGTCAATCTTAGAATATTTTCATCACAATGTAAAGTAACTCTATGCCCATTAGCAGTCACTCTGCATTTCCCTCACATCCCAGCCTTCATCAACCATGAGTCCACGTTTTTAAATTTTATATTGGCGTATAGCTGATTAACAGTGTGATAGTTTTGGACAGCAGAGGGACTCCATATATATACATGTATCCATTTTCCCCCAAACCCCGGTCCCATCCAAGCTGCCACATAACACGAGCAGAGTTCCCTGTAGGTCCTCGGTAGTTATCCACGTTAAATATAACAGTGTGTACATGTCGATCCCAAAGTCTCCACATACATTTTAAATCAGCTTTGAGAAACTATTTTAAAAGCCTGCCATAATTTTGGTTACAAATACATAGAATTTGTATATCAGTCTGGGAGAGAACTGATAACTTAATGAGTTTTTTAACCAGTACGCAAGGTATATTTCTCCATTATTTTAGGTCAGTGTTTTGTTGTTTTCTTACTACAAATCTTGCACCTGTTTTGCTAAATTTAATAAGTACTGCACATCCCTAAGTATCTTTATGCTAGGTCAATTAGAATGTTGTTTTTTTTTTTTATTTCCAACTGTTCATTGCTAAAATATAAACATATAATTGATACTTTTTTATGGCCTTACTCTACCTACATATATATTCTTGTAGACTTTTTGTAGATTCTTTTTGATTTTCATTGCAATGTTGTCTATGAATAGAAATTGTCTTAGTGTTTTCCTTTCCAATCTATATGCCTTTGATTACTTTTTCTTGCCTAATTGCACTGTCTAGGACCCTTTGGTGTGGTTGAATAGAAGTGGTGAGAGCAGACATTCTTATTTTGTTAACAAAATAGTCTCGGAGGAAAGCATTCAGGATGCTTAACATTACATATGATGTTACATTTATTGTTAGTATAGAGATTTTATGGATATACTGTATTAGGTTGATGAAGTTTCTTTTATTCCTAAATTGGGAAGTTTTTTTTTTTTAATCACAAATAGATGTTTAATTTTGTCAAATGGGTTTTTTCTATATTTGTTGAAATGACTATATACGTTTTTCATTTGTTAGTTCAGTTCAGTTCAGTCACTCAGTCGCGTCCGACTCTTCGACCCCATGAATCGCAGAATGCCAGGCCTCCCTGTCCATCACCAACTCCCGGAGTTTTCTCAGACTCACGTCCATCGAGTCAGTGATGCCAGCCAGCCATCTCATCCTCCGTCGTCCCCTTCTCCTGCCCCCAATCCCTCCCAGCATCAGACTCTTTTCCAATGAGTCAACACTTAGCATGAGGTGGCCAAAGTACTGAAGTTTCAGCTTTAGCATCATTCCTTCCAAAGAAATCCCAGGGCTGATCTTTAGAATGGACTGGTTGGATCTCCTTGGAGTCCAAGGATCTCTCAAGAGTCTTCTCCAACACCACAGTTCAAAAGCATCAATTCTTCAGCGCTCAGCTTTCTTCACAGTCCAACTCTCACATCCATACATGACCACTAAAAAAACCATAGCCTTGACTAGAGGGACCTTTGTTGGCAAAGTAATGTCTCAGCTTTTGAATATGCTATCTAGGTTGGTCATAACCTTCCTTCCAAGGAGTAAGGGTCTTTTAATTTCAGGGCTGCAGTCACCATCTGCATTGATTTTAGAGCCCCCAAAAATAAAGTCTGACACTGTTTCCACTGTTTCCCCATCTATTTCCCATGAAGTGATGGGACCCGATGCCATGATCTTCATTTTCTGAATGTTGAGTCTTAAGCCAACTTTTTCACTCTCCACTTTCACTTTCATCAAGAGGCTTTTTAGTTCCTCTTCACTTTCTGCCATAAGGGTAGTGTCATCTGCATATCTGAGGTATTCATATTTCTCCCAGAAATCTTGATTCCAGCTTGTGCTTTATCCAGCCCAGCATTTCTCATGATGTACTCTGCATATAACTTAAATAAACATGGTGACAATATACAGCCTTGATGTACTCCTTTTCCTATTTGGAACCAGTCTGTTGTTCCATGTCCAGTTCTAACTGTCACTTCCTGACCTGCATACAGGTTTCTCAAGAGGCAGGTCAGGTGGTCTGGTATTCTATCTCTTTCAGAATTTTCCACAGTTTATTGTGATCCACATGTCAAAGGCTTTGGCATAGTCAATAAAGCAGAAATAGATGTTTTTCTGGAACTCTGTTGCTTTTTTGATGATCCAGGGAATGTTGGCAATTTGGTCTCTGGTTCTCTGCCTTTTCTAAAACCAGCTTGAACAACTGGAAGTTCACGGTTCACATATTGCTGAAGCCTGGCTTGGAGAATTTTGAGCATTACTTTACTAGCTTGTGAGATGAGTACAATTGTGCGGTAGTTTGAGCATTCTTTGGCATTGCCTTTCTTTGGGATTGGAATAAAAACTGACCTTTTCCAGTCCTGTGGCCACTGCTGAGTTTTCCAAATGTGCTGGCATATTGAGTGCAGCACTTTCACAGCATCATCTTTCAGGATTTGGAATAGCTCCACTGGAATTCCATCACCTCCACTAGCTTTGGTCGTAGTGATGCTTTCTAAGGCCCACTTGACCTCACATTCCAGGATGTCTGGCTCTAGGTGAGTGATCATACCATCGTGATTATCTGGGGTGTGAAGATCTTTTTTGTACAGTTCTTCTGTGTATTCTTGCCACCTCTTCTTAATATCTTCTGCTTCTGTTAGGTGCATACCATTTCTGTCCTTTATCGAGCCCATCTTTGCATGAAATGTTCCCTTGGTATCTAATGTTCTTGAAGAGATCTCTAGTCTTTGCCATTCTTTTGTTTTCCTGTATTTCTTTACATTGATCACTGAGGAAGACTTTCTTATCTCTTCTTGTTACTCTTTGGAACTCTGCATTCAGATGCTTATATCTTTCCTTTTCTCCTTTGCTTTTTGCTTCTTTTCTTTTCACAGCTGTTTGTAAGGCCTCCCCAGACAGTCATTTTGCTTTTTGCATTTCTTTTCCATGGGGATGTTCTTGATCCCTGTCTCCTGTACGATGTCATGAACCTCGGTCCATAGTTCATCAGGCACTCTATCTATCAGATCTAGTCCCTTAAATCTATTTCTCACTTCCACTGTATAATCATAAAGGATTAGATTTAGGTCATACCTGAATGGTCTAGTGGTTTTCCCTACTTTCTTCAATTTAAGTCTGAATTTGGCAATAAGGAGTTCATGGTCTGAGCCACAGTCAGCTCCTTATCTTGTTTTTGTTGACTGTATAGAGCTTTTCCATCTTTGGCTGCAAATAATATAATCGATCTGATTTCGGTGTTGACCATCTGGTGATGTCCATGTGTAGAGTCTTCTCTTGTGTTGTTGGAAGAGGGTGTTTGCTATGACCAGTGCATTTTCTTGGCAAACTCTATTAGTCTTTGCCCTGCTTCATTCCATACTCCAAGGCCAAATTTGCCTGTTACTCCAGGTGTTTCTTGACTTCCTACTTTTGCATTCCAGTCCCCTATAAGGAAAAGGACATCTTTTTTGGGTGTTAGTTCTAAAAGATTTTGTTCATTTGTTACTAGGATGAATTATTTTGATTAATTTTTCTAATGTGAACCAAATCTGCATTCCTAGGATAAACTCCACTTGATTATAATATAGTATCCTATTTATTGCTGAATTTGATTTGCTATTAATACTTTGTTAGGGGGCTTCCCAGGTGATCTTAGTGGTATGCATCTGCCAGTGCATAAGACATATAAGAGATATGAGTTCAATCCCTGGGTTGGGAAGATCCCATGGAGGAGGACACTGCAACCCACTCCAGTATTCTTGCCTGAAGAATCCCATGGACAGAAGAGCCTGGTGGGCTATTTAGTCTGTAGGATCACACAGAGTCAAACCCAACTGGAGCAACTTAGCACACACACACTTTATTAAGAATTTTTTCCCCGAGGCACCTATGAGGGATATGGTTTTGTGGTTTCCTCGTAATATCTTTGCCTGATATGTTATCAGCATAATGCTCTCCTAGTAGTTTTTCCTTAAGTGGTAGAATTTTCTAGTGATAAGTCTGGGCTTGGACTTTGCTTTAGGAAAGTTTGTAACTATGAATTCAAGTTACATAATATATGAGACTATTTACACTATCTATCCATCCATCCCTACTAATCCTGAAGAGGGGATTTCGGTGGCACAGCATACATGACAATTAGTGTGTATCTCTCCTTTTTAAAAGTGTGCACTTCATAAAATCAGGGAGTTTGTTTTGGCCATATGTAGTTCCAGTGGTTGGTATTCCTGGCACATAATAGACACTTTATAAATGATTTTAATCCTTTCAAAACTTGGGTGTGTCTTATATTTTACATGTGCATTTAGTGGGATCATTTCCTTTTTCTAGAAATGTTGCAATTAAATTGATGGTGAATCTAATAATTGTTGAGATCTTACTAGGAAATGATATTATTGTCATTTGAACAAGCTATATAAACTGTGTTTTTATTCATTTATATGGTTTAGCCTCCCCTCTCTGCCAAAGGTTACATATACCTATAGGATATTCTATAGCCCTAATGCATACAACTATAGATGAGTAAGTGAGTGAATGAATGGGTAAATGAATATTCAAATGCTCTGCTCTTCATTTTTTAAAGTGTATTTTGCTCCATGGAATTGTCAATATTTCTCAATAACGACATTAGTTAAATCAAGTATAGTCAGTGTCTTGGAGAACTAGCTGTTTAATCTGTGATAAATTCTTTAACACCCTTCTTTTTTTAATTTTATTATTAATATTTTACTTTACAGTATTGTATTGGGCACCCTGCTTTCTAAAAACTGTTTTTGTTTTAAATTGAAACTCTCCCTTGTTGTCCTTTGAGAAGACTCACGGACCTAAGTCTGAATTGGGTTTGACCTGACCCACCAGGGGTAGTTTAGATTTCTCTGAAACTGAAGTGCCCTCGCTCTCTTTGCTCCTTTGAAAAGGGGACCAGCAGGGGTCATTTCAGACCTACCAATGCTTCTTCAAGCTTCTCTGCCCTGATTTATGACTACTTCTTCTCATCCTGAGACTGACTTGGCTCCATTTATGAGGAAGCTGAAGGTGAATGACATGTCTCTTTCCTTGGAAGTTACTGCCTGTTTTGTCATCTTTTGGCATTTCTAACTCTGACATGACACTCTCCCCTAAATTGGATGATACTGATTTGTCCCTGGATGAGAATGGCAGCCTTGCTTCATTATTTCCTACATCTTCGGGCACATGTAAATTTTCCTGATCCTGCTGTTGCTACCCAACCATATTTCTGCCTTAGCACTAGGTAATGAGCTCTTTTTTCATCTTTTTTTTTCAGCGAAACCTTTATTGGGCTTATTGCCGGCACTACTCTGAAAGAGATTTTTTTCTTCTTTCTTTCTTTTAAAATTGATCATCACTTGTTTATTTTGCCTTGTAAGTTATTTTTTTTCTTCTGCCTTCTTTACATTTTCCCCTAGATACCCAAAAGTACATGGGCTGTAACCCATCATTTCCCCTTTTCTTTCAGTGCCTTCTTTATTTAAAAACATATTTCTTGTGAAAAGCATGAAGCGTGTTAGCATTCATGCAATAAGAAACAATTAGACAAAAATTTTGAATAGTAATTGGGAGAAGTGGTATCTGTGCTTGTTACACATTCCCCTTAGAAAACACTGTGAAAAGTATGGTTTGCTATATTTTAGAGACTCTGTAATTACTGTGCAATGTGAGTTGTTATGGTAACAGGGTTTTCCCCCTTCCTATTAAATAACAGAGTAAATGGTTGCTTGAGACGTGATTGAATTGTCAGCTTTCAAGCTAATGTTATCCTAATGGGAAAGGGGAGTCGGGGGAGAGAAGAGAGACTGAGGTAGATAGAGAAAGTGGGAGGGAGGGAGGAGAGAGAGAGTTTAAAATGTCCAGAAAGCACCTACAAAGTGACGAGTGCCATTCTCCTTTAAAAATGTGTCCGTCACAAGCCCTCCCTTCTTATCTTCCAGTCAGTATTTGTCAGGGGATGGGAATAACAAAAAATTATTCTGTGCAAACAAGATTACTATTGACAGACAACTGAAGCCTGTGCTTTCTTATTTATATACAGTGGGACATTGAGCGGCCTTGGGGGTCTCTGACATTAAGTACAAATGGTTTTTCTTCTGGGAATGTGGGAGGAGTGTGCATATGTCACACACCAAATGCAGTGACTCAGTCTTGGTGTGTCTGGGTAGCAACTGAAGTTAAATGCTTTTATTCTTTTGATAATAAGATATACATCTGGCGCATGAAAACGCCTTACTTTGTGAGATTGAGGTTTTAAAATCCATAGCAAATACTTGACCTGTCAGTTTTGTCCCATTCCAGTTTCATAGTCAACCTCCCCAAAGCTTGACTTCCACAATTTAAGTTATTTAATGAAGGGCTATTGAAATGACTATTTTCTTATAAACGAATAATTATATTTGTTAAGATCACTCAAGAGGCAGAGAACATTACCAAACTTCTAGGCAATGTATTCTGAACAGTAAATTATCAAAATAAGTGGTCGTGTAGTTCCTGCTACGGCTTCCCTGGTAGCTCAGACAGTAAAGAATTTGCCCGCATTTCTTTACTGCGGAGACCCAGGTTCAGTCCCTGGGTCAGGAAGATCCCCCCGGAGAAGAAAATGGCAACCCACTCCAATATTCTTGCCTGGAGAACCCCGTGGACAGAGGAGCCTGGCAGGCTAGAGTCCGTGGGGGTAGAATAGAGTCAGATGCAACTGAGCAACGAAGCATGCACGCACATAGTTCCTTCAAGTAAAGTATGTGTCCGTGAGGAAACTAGATCTCCTTTTTCATCCTGTCTTTTGACATTTGGTCTACCTTTGTGAATTGTGTTTCTAAGCAGGATATTTTCTGTCGAACTAGCATTTCAGGTATATGTCACTAGAACTTGTGTGATACTAATTAAAATGTTTAGTTAGGAAATTTCAAACTGTAAAGTTTATAATCAGATCAGATCAGTTGCTCAGTTGTGTCCCACTCTTTGCGACTCCATGAATCACAGCACACCAGGCCTCCCTGTCCATCACCAACTCCCAGAGTTCACCCAAATCCATGTCCATCGAGTCAGTGATGCCATCCAGCCATCTCATCCTCTGTTGTCCCCTTCTCCTCTTGCCCCCAATCCCTCCCAGCATCAGAGTCTTTTCCAGTGAGTCAACTCTTCGCATGAGGTTTATAATACTCACTTTAAATTTCGCTTTGTCACTCACCGTGTTTTTAATCTGGAATGAAACATTTCCCAGCCAGAACATTTTGAACATGTTTTGTAAAATTTCAAATAATCATATCCTCAACAACTTGTATTAGAGTTTGGCTGTGCCTATTAAAATGGTTTTCTAACATTGTGTTTTCACACATCATAACTCTCTGTGATTACTTGTTTATGATAGTATAGTTTTCACATGACAAGATTTTGCCTTAAAGCGAACACTGTATATTTAATGTGGTTAAGCTCAGCAGGTCTTTAAGGGAACATTTATGTGTGAGACACTGTTCTGGGTTCAGTGTCCATGAGAGGGATTCCAGAGTGAATAGAATATGATCTCTGCTCTTAGGTTAGTATGATTAGCGTCCAACCACAAAAAAATGCAATCTGTTGAGTATAACAAGAGAGGTGTTGTATAGTGTATTGAAAGTGTAGGGATGGGAGAAATATTTCAGTAAGTAGAGATGAGAGGAAGGAACACAGGACATTCAAAGCCGTGGAAGCAATCAGTGAACGCGAAGCTCTTGAAGAGTATCGGACAGGCTTGGAAATTGGTTTATAACCCAAGTGAACCAGAATACAGGTTAAATGAAAGAGAGGAGCAGAATTAAGTGGGGGAACTGGTTGAGAATATCCGCCAGCAGGATTCTCACATAACAACAAATTATTTCTTAAAGTAAATGGTGTACTTTTAATTCTAAAACACTTTGGACATAGCATCAAATAATTTTGGACTTTATTCTTTAATGAACCATCAGAGGTTTTTTGAAAAATTCTGAGTTAATGTAATAGTAGCAACATCGTTCAGGATATATTAGAAGGAAGGAAGATTTTAGACTGTTAAGAGATGAGCTGCTGCTACTGCTGCTAAGTCACTTCAGTCGTGTCCGACTCTATGTGACCCCATAGACGGAAGCCCACCAGGCTCCCCTGTCCCTGGGATTCTCCAGGCAAGAATACTGGAGTGGGTTGCCATTTCCTTCCCCAATGCATGAAAGTGAAAAGTGAAAGTGAAGTCGCTCAGTCATGTCCGACTCTTAGCGACCCCATGGACTGGAGCCTACCAGGATCCTCCATCCATGGGATTTTCCAGGCAAAAGTACTGGGGTGGGGTGCCATTGCCTTCCCCAAGAGATGAGCTAGGTGGCCTCAATAATTAAGACAGGAATTAGGACTAACTCAGTGAGGAAGAAGGTAGGGACAAACGTAGTGAACATTTCAGAGGTAGAGTTAACAGCTGAGTTGGAAGCAAGGGAGAAGTCCAGGATAAATCAGAAGTTTCAAATCTGGGTGACTGCAGTATTGATGGGGTAATGTTGATAGAAGAATGATAAGAGGGAGAGTGGCTTTTGAATGATGATGCAAAGAAGTGTACAGAGGGTATTAGATAGTCAGAGGTAAATGTTTGAGAAGTACATATTATAAAAGTGGTCATTTTCAAACTATGTATTTTAAATTTTATTTTATTGAGTTATATACATATGGTAGGTTTCTCCCATTTTAGTGGTAGGTTTCTCCCATTTTAGTGTATAGTTCTGTGAATTCTGAGAAGTGAACACATTCATCTAATCAGTACCACAGTCAAGATAAGGATAGTTCCAGTACCCTAAAATCGCCCCATGCCCCTTTGCAGTTAGCCCCTCCCATGCTCCCCCATCTCCTCACAACCACTGATCTCTCTTATATGCCTCTAGTTAAAACTGCATTTTAAAGAATTCTAAGGACCACCACAGGCTAAGAGATGCAGGTTCTGTCCCTGGGTTGGGCAGATCCTCTGGAGAAGGAAATGGCAACCCCCTTCAGAATTCTTGCCTTTGAGAATCCCATGGACAGAGGAGCGTGGTGGGCTATACAGTCCATGGGGTTGTAAAGAGTCAGACACGACTGAGCATGCGTGCATGAGCACTCACGAGGGCCCACCGCAGAGGAGACTGAAATGATCATGAGGGCTGAGCACCCAGCCCCCAACCTTCCTCCTTACTTCCTCTAGATAAATTCTGCTTCTCTGATTCATGCTTTATGTATTGGCATTTTACTTAACATTTGGGGTGAGGTGGGAAAATTACATAACTAAATACTTGAAAACTATTATTCTATAGTCTAAATGATACCACTCTGAGCCACCAATATCTTACCTATAGTTTTGCAGGTGCCTCTGAGCAGATTTCTCTGCTTTGACCTTTGCCCGCTATAGTCTCTTCTCAGCAGAACAGTCCATAAGATCCTTTTCAATGTAGATTAGATCATATTATTTGTCTCAAAACCTCATAATGACTCCCCCTTTAGTGAGAGTAAAGGCAAGTCCTGAGAATTGACCTAGAAGGCTATCCTTTCTCCTATTGACCCAGCCCTCTCTCTTTCCACTCTCCTCTCTGCTTCTCTGTCTGCTCATCACACTGGCCTCCCTTCTGTTCCTAAAACAGTGAGCCATGCAGTCACTTTAGGGACCTTTGCCTTATCTTTTATTTTGTTTTTTGATTGAATTAAAAGTCATGTAACATCAAACTAACCATTTTAAGGCTTAAAGTGTGTTACGTCAGTGGTATTTAGTACTTTTTCAGTGAGTAACCATCACCTCTATCTAGCTCTGAAACCTTTTCATCACCCTCAAATTAGACCATGTATACATTAAATATTCCCTCCCACTTCATCTCCCCATGCCTGGCAACCACTAAGTTGCTTTCTATCTGTATGGATTTCCCTGTTCTGGACATTTCATATAAACAGAATCATATAATATGTGACCTTTTGTGTCTGGCTTCTTTCACTTTCACATCATGTTTTCAAAGTACATCCATGTTGTAGCCTGCTTTAGTACTTTGTTCCTTTTTATGGCTGAGTAATATTCCATTGTGGATATATCATTTTTTTGTTCATCCATTTATTCTTTCATGAACAAATTCATTTATGGGTTATTTCTGCCTTTCACCTATTGTGAAAGTGCTGCTTAAGCATGTATTACAGTATTTGTTTGAATATGTATTTTTAGTTCTTTTCAGTATATACCTAGGAGTGGAACTGTGTGTGTGTCTGTGTGTGTGCATGCTCAGCCATGTCTGACTCTTTGCAACACTGTGGACTGTAGCCCACCAGGCTCTTCTGTCCGTGAAATTTTCCTGGTAAGAATACAGAAGTAGGTTGCCATTTCCTTCTTCAGGGGATCTTCCCAATCCAGACATGAACCCATGTCTCTTGAGTCTCCTGCATTTGCAGGCAGATTCAAGCCCAGGAGTGGAATTGCTGGGTCATAATTCTATGTTTAACGTTTTGAGGAACCACCAAACTGTTTTCCATAGCAGCTGAACCATTGTCCATTCCCACCAGCACTTTTCTTTGTTTTTACATCTTCATCTTCAAGTTTTCACTCAGGCTTCACCTTCTGAATGAGATACACCGATCACCCTATTGGTCATGTAATCTGCTTCTGTCCCCACTCTGGCCTTATTATCCTTCTTTCCCCCCTTTCTTGTATTTGCATATTTCCATAATGTGGTCTCTTCTTTTAGGCACATGCAGTAATGTTTCATTTTACTTAGTACTACCTCTTATACACAGAAACTCTTACTCTTTCCTAAATCATAGAACCTGCTCACCTCAGCAGTCCATCAGACACCTGTCATTGCATGGGTATGCAGAGTTAGTCTTAGAAAAGTATATCGCACATGTTAATTAAAACTTAGTGCACAGTGCTTGAGAACCTTGCTTTATCATCTGTTGAATAACAGGGTTGAAACGTCATGATTTGGAACTTGTTTGTTGATTGGCTTTCCTTCAAAGGCTTCTCACAAGTATAGCAAATGATACATGATTTTCATACTTTAAAATGCTAATTATATTTGTCAGCCTAGAGACATTAACCTATATGGGAGGGTTATGTGTTGAATTGGAACAGGATCCTAAAATGTGTTTGTGTTAAAAATGGTCAAGGAAGTCTCTTGTGTCTGTAGCACAGCTGGAGAGTAAGGGCATGGCTGTATGTAAGCTGCCTCCCTAAGTCTCTCTTCTGTAAGGGAAAAAGTGAGAAAGTGCATTTTACAGGAGATTGGCCCCAGCTAACTCTACAGAACACAAAGACTAGGTATAATGTCAGGAAACCTGGGGAGTTGAGGCTGGTGTCTAGGCTCAAGCCTGACTGCCTCCCTGCACCCACCCTCAGATGTGGTCTGAGTAGCAGCAGGAGGAGTACCTTTAACCTTCAGTTTACAACCTCCTTTTAAAAAGGTTTCCTGGCATGAGCGTCTTTGTTCTTTGAAGCTTGACATTTGATTTGCCTATTTACCTTTACATTTTTTTCATACTACTTTCTTTTCTTAACTCGAGAAGCAATTGAGATCATTATCTTTCCAAAAACATTCAGTGCTCTCTTTGCCAATTTGCCGAGACTTGAGCTTCCCAGGTGGGTTCGATCCCTGGTCAGGAAGATCCCCTGGAGGAGGGCATGGCAACCCACTCCACTGTTCTTGCCTGGAGAATCCCATGGACAGAGGAGCCTGTCAGTCTATGGTCCAGAGGGTCGCAAAGAGTCAGACACGATTGAGCAACTTAGCACACAGCACATGGATATTCTCAGTGTGCAGTGATGTCCGTGGATTATTTGGCAGCAAAAATTTAAGATAGTTTGCAGTTCTGAAGTAAGAGGTAAAAGTTTTAGTTGTGGTGTTGGTTTTCTTTCTGTGTAATCCAAATCTCAAAATAGAACTCAAAGATTGTTCATCTAGTTTATGGAAAGAAAACAGAATTGATAGGAAGAAAGTTAAAAGGAAGTCGCCACATTTTGGAAACAGAGAGCAAGGTCAAGGGCTAATTAGTGCCTCCACAGCTTCCTGAACAATGAGAGAGGAAGCAGGAATTGGTGGGTTCATTCCTTCAAGGAGTTTTGTTAGTATGTCAACAAGGCTCCCCCTACTCTACTTGACAGAATGAGTACTTAACCAGAAAAGCAAGAAACCTGTCTTTATAATTTTTTACGTTTATTTCGTGATCTGAATATCTCTTTCATACTGTTTGAGTGTCTGATTTTTAAAAAAGAAGCAATGGGATGAGGGGTGTAGATTTTAGACAGAGCTGATCTCTTTGTTCCCACAGACGCTTCATAATCTATTTATGTCCATTTGTGACTCTCTCTGCCCATTTCTGAACCCTCTGCAGTCACTGATCGATTTATAATCCTCATATCCTTCCAGAGTCCCTTGCTTGTTGTAGGCCCACACTGAGACAGGGATGAAAGAAAATGCCAGAAGCTGTGGAAACCAACCCGGTTCAGACAGGCTGTTCTCTTCCCTATTGCAAAGCACTTGGAAAAATTAATTCCTGTCATATAGTAAAAATCTCTGTAAACACTGTAGTTATCATGATCCTGGGGCAGTCATATAGAAATTTGTCCTTTTTGTGTGTTTGTTGTTGTTGTTTGTCTGCGAGACACAGACTGAAGTTTCCGTTGTTTGAGTTTAGATGAGATGAGTTACAGGAAACATGAAATGTGATGCACTGCGACTGTTTGTTTCTTGAGTGATCTTTCTTTAACAGAAGCAGACCTTGGCAAGATTGGTTGCAAGATAGCCGTATACTAATAGGTAGAAACAGAAATAACTATGAAAACCAGATGTTTTGTCTGGGCCTGTCTTCAGAAACAGGATTTCAGTGTTGGCATATATCATTTTTCTCTTGTTTACCCACACTGATTAAAGGGCATTTATCTAGTGGTGTGCACGATTGCTGTGTGCAGGACTCATTTGCATGCTCTTACCACGATGGTTTCTACACAACATGATATTTCTGTTGGCAATTTAAGTTTATTACTTCAGAAACTGTCATACTGGAAGTCCAGGATGTGAGCAATATTTATTTTTATTTAAAATTACTAGGGGGATTTGTTAGACAAAACCTAGTTTCCTGACATTGACAAGAGGCTTTCTAGAGTTTCTCCCTAATTTTCAAAGACATATCTGTATTACACATGCATCTTAACTTGTGGTCATTGTAGGATTTTATTTGCTTTAATTTAGAAAATTCCAGGCTTATTTTATTTTGTCTTTGCAGGACTCTAAACTCCTCTCCTTTGAAAATCTCCAAAAGATCTTATTTGCGGTTATGATCCTAGACAGATTTGGTTTGTTTTAGAATCTAAACCTTTGAAATGAAGGGAAAGAAAGAGTTCCTGATACAGTTTTCATTTTATTCTGTTTTAATATTGTGCAGCCTGACTTCTGGTACCTTTTCCCCACAGGTTCATATCCAGCTTTCCGAGTGGCACCGGGCACTTTTTCTCCCCCAAGCCTGGCTCGCGTATATGACTCGTGCTTATCATGCCATTTTACAGGTAATGAAATCATGGGATGGCTTGCTTTAAAGCTTATCTTTTTTTTAAGTTTTACTGCAAATGTGTATTTAATGTAAAAGCACTTAGGAAAATAGCATTATCAAAAATGCAGTTTTCTTCTTTCTGACTTATAGTAATGCAAATATGTGGCATCTAGAAAAATGGTACAGATGAATCTATTTGCAGGGCAGGAATAGAGACGCAGACTAAAGAATGGACATGTGGATTCAGGCAGGGAACGGGAGGGTGGGACAAATTGGGAGATTAGGTTTGACATGTATACCCTACCATGTGTGACATAAAGCTGTTTTGTTGCATAGGGAGCTCAGCTGGGTGCTCTGTGATGACCAAGAGAAGTGGGATGATGGTAGGTTAGAGGGAGCCTCAAGAGGGATGGGAAATACATATACATATAGCTGATTCACTTCATTGTACAGCAGAAACGAACATGTTTCAAAGTGATTGCTGCTAAGTCGCTTCAGTCGTGTCCGACTCTGTGCAACCCCATAGACGGCAGCCCACCAGGCTCCCGCATCCCTGGGATTCTCCAGGCAAGAACACTGGAGTGGGTTGCCATTTCCTTCTCCATTTAAATCCTTTAAAGTGATTATACTCCAATAAAAAATGCAATGGTTATTTTTGCTCTTAAAAGAATGTGAAGCATACAAATATAACTGCACTTAAATTTTAAACGTGATGCTCCCCCAAATGTGTGTTCCATCCAGAGCTCCCTCTTGAATGCTGCTCTCCTGTGTCCTGCTGCTTGGTTATCTGTTATTGGAATGTCTGTTATTATGTCTGATGTGCCCCATGGCTGGCCCACAGCACCTCAACTTGAGCACATCCCAGACTGAGTTATCATCTTGTACCTGCCCCCTCTCCATCTAGACTTGCTTAGGTCTCCAGCTTTATGTCTTAACCCTTCCCCTGCACTTTCAACCTTGCTCAATTTCTTTGTTTTCCTAAACACAGCATGTCTTCCCTAACCTCTTAATTTTTTAATTCCCCAACCAGGAATCGAACCTAGGCCCCCTGCATTGGGAATGTAGGGTCTTAGCCACTGGGCCACCAGGGCAGTGTACCCTAACCGTTTGACTTTTACCTACACTCTTCTATTGCAGGCACTGCCACTTCCCTTTGCCTATTCAAGACTCTTTTGCAGCTTTTCCCTTTTTGTCAAATTCCAGGTGTAAGTTTCACTTTGTATGTATAGTTAATCATGGTGCTTTAAGTTGGCTTAAAGCTCAACATTCAGAAAACGAAGATCATGGCATCTGGTCCCATCACTACATGGGAAATAGATGGGGAAACAGTGGAAACAGAGTCAGACTTTATTTTTCTGGGCTCCAAAATCACTGCAGATGGTGCCTGCAGCCATGAAATTAAAAGACGCTTACTCCTTGGAAGGAAAGTTATGACCAACCTAGATAGCATATTCAAAAGCAGAGACATTACTTTGCCAACAAAGGTTTGCCTAGTCAAGGCTATGGTCTTTGCTGTGGTCATGTATGGATGTGAGAGCTGGACTGTGAAGAAGGCTGAGCGCCGAAGAATTGATGCTTTTGAACCGTGGTGTTGGAGAAGACTCTTGAGAGTCCCTTGGACTGCAAGGAGATCCAACCAGTGCATTCTGAAGGAGATCAGCCCTGGAATTTCTTTGGAAGGAATGATGCTAAAGCTGAAACTCCAGTATTTTGGCCACCTCATGCGAAGTTGACTCATTGGAGAAGACTCTGATGCTGGGAGGGATTGAGGGCAGGAGGAGAAGGGGACGACAGAGGATGAGATGGCTGGATGGCATCACTGACTCGATGGTTGCGAGTCTGAGTGACCTCCGGGAGCTGGTGATGGACAGGGAGGCCTGGCGTGCTGCGGTTCATGGGGTCGCGAAGAGTCGGACACGACTGAGCGACTGATCTGATCTGATCTGATCTGATCTGAAGGGGCACATGTTGGAATGGCAAATTTCTACTTGTTCTTTATAGTTTTATCTGTGTGCCTCCCCTCTCCCCCCAGGGTTGTCTGCCCCTCGCATATGCTTCCTTAGAACCCACGCTTCCCTTTAGAAGCCCTCATCACTGTAGTTATGTGTCCAGGGTCTCCCTCCAGTTGTCTCTCTTCCTTACAGTCAGAAGCTGTTTTCCTATCTGTTGTCTCTCTAGAACCTGACATGTCTAAAACATAGTAGGTACTCATAAATAAAAGAATTATGCTTAATTTGACTTCTTTTATTCCAATAATATTGTAAGTTATCGTTTATGAATTTCAAAAATTAGAAATAATTTTAACCAGTTTGGGAATATATAAATAATTGACAATATGATAAGAAAAAAAAAACACCTACTAACTTAATCCTTTTTCCTAGCTTAAAATTCATTGTTAAGGATGATAGAAAAAAAAAAATCTAAATTACTTAAGAAATTGATGGCCCCAAATAAGATTTTCATGAAGTCTTAAGAAATAAGGTGTTGTGATTAAATATAACAGGTGCCTTCAACCTTTGGGATCTAATGCCTGATGATCTGAGGTGGAGCTGATGTAATAATAATAGAAATAAAGTATACAATAAATATAATGTGCTTGAATCATCCTAAGACCACCTTCCTCTTACCTTCTGGTCCATGAAAAGATTGTTTTCCATGAAACTGGTCCCTGGTGCCAAATAGTTTGGGGACCACTGTTCTAAAGGATGGAGGTGGGGCCAGAGGAATGACTAAGCATCTCAGCATTCATGTTTGCATCTTAAAACCTTGCTACAACATATTCAGTCTTTGATGCTTTTATAGAGGATGTACTCCAATACAGGCACCTGGAACAGCAAGAATAACTCCTTCTCCTGCAGAATGTCCTGAGAATTTTATTTAGCTCTTAGCATAAGGAAGGTCAAATAGGACAGGATTGTGGTATAACATGGGCATCCCTGGTGGCCCAGGCAGTAAAGCATCTTCTGCAATGCAGGGGACCCAGGTTCAATCCCTGGGTTGGGAAAATCCTCTGGAGAAGGGAATGGCAACCCACTCTAGTACTCTTACCTGGAGAATCCCATGGACAGGGGAGCCTGGCAAGCTACAATCCACGGGGTCGCAAAGGGTTGTACACAACTGAGCAGCTAAGCATACACTCATGGTATATAACATGCAGATGACAAGCAATTGATTTTTTAAAAATACTCTATGGTTTCCTTTTCATAATAAGACCTTTATTAAATGACTAGTGTCTGCCCACCAACATGTAACGTTTAGTATTTCAGTTCACCTTTACTGAAGCCCTTTGAAGTAGGTGTTGTTAACCTCATATAGAATGGGGTTATAGGGAAAGCAGGGTCAGTAGGAAAGCAAAGCAAACAGCACACAGCCCAACAGTCAGTAAATGAGAGAACTAGGACTTAACTTGAATTTGTCTGATTCCAGAGCCACAGCCTTTGACACCAGGTCATGCTTTTTCCCTAACACCATCATTGTGTGCCTCTGACGCTTTGCAGCTCTATGGACTGTCCGTCCGCCAGGCTCCTCTGTCCATAGGATTTCCCAAGCAAGAATACCAGAGTGGGTTGCCATTTCCTACAGCAGGGGAATCTTCCCTAATCACAGATCAAACTCTTGTCTCCTGCTTTGGCAAGCTGATTCTTTGCCACCGAGCCACCTGGGCAGCCCAACACCATCATTAGTTATTACAAATAATGCAAATTGGTTTAATATTTTTGAGATCAATTTAAGAAAATCCAGCTGAGTATTTGTAATAATACGGGTCAATTATTCTGCCTTTTCTATTGTTGTTGGTGACAGTATGTATCTTTATGTGTATTTATTTATCAATTAAAATCTCTTTCCTTTGGATTTCTAATAAGTCTAGTTCCATTGAGAGTTGGTGATTAAGAGGTGAAACTCAAAGTAGGGGCTATAAAAAGATTTTCAGTATTATTTTAAAATATAGCAGTGCTCTGTAGGCTATGAGTATTATTTGATATGCTGATGTATTTTAAGTGTTCAACAGGTGTTTTTTTTTTTTTTAATGAGCCCACACACTTAAATAGAATTTACAGGATCTTAGAAGAATTAGAGCGACTGCCAAACTCCTCATCTATATCAAGAATTTCCGTCCTGGAGGATAGCTCTTTGGTACAGGAGGCATAGTTACTTCCATCTGGTGCTAGACATGTTTTGTAGACTAGAGCATCATTTAGAGGAGCCATGTTTTATTCAAGAAGCCTAGGAGACACTCTGAAAGGTACATTCTGCCTTATTTCCTGGAGGTTGACTGTAATGTGAATAAGTTTGCAACTTGAACACTTCTAGTGGCTTTCGCTTGGGCATCAGCTTCTAGCCTCACCTAATTTTCCACAAGAACATGGGATTTTGAATTATAAGCATATCAGAGTGATTGACATGGGGAGGTATTTGAATTTCTTCCCATGAAGTTGAAAAATGCAGCTACAGGTTGACTGACAGTTTTGAGTCCATTTTGGCAAGGTGCCGTCCAGTCGACTTGACCTTGCTCCTTTTGAGGGATGCTAAGGAGGTTAAGGTTTCCAACCTTTGTGTAAAGGGTCCTTAGGGACTATGACTATGACCTCAGACAGGACAGAGGGGTTAAAAATAGGTTGACTGAAGATACTCGTTTCCTGCATTGGTCAGCTGGCCACACAATAACCTGAAGTCAAAACCAGTCAGGAATCATGACTACTACTAGTAAATTACTCTTTGACCATTTGTAAAGGTTGTTTTCCGGAGAAGGCAGTGGCACCCCACTCCAGTACTCTTGCCTGAAAATCCCATGGACGGAGGAGCCTGGTGGGCTGCAGTCCGTGGGGTCGCTAAGAGTCAGACACGACAGAGCGACTTCACTTTCACTTTTCACTTTCATGCATTGGAGAAGGAAATGGCAACCCACTCCAGTATTCTTGCCTGGAGAATCCCAGGGACAGAGGAGCCTAGTGGGCTGCTGTCTATGGGGTCGCACAGAGTCGGACACGACTGAAGCGACTTAGCAGCAGTAGTAGCAGCGAAGATTGTTTTCAGTGTGCAAGTTTAGAATTAGGCAAAGTTGCTCATGTAATCAGCAAGTTGTAGTTACACAAGCTGAGGGTATTTTTTGTTTTTTTTTAGGGAAGATGAATGGATAAATTAATAATTGAAATCTACAGGCCATCCAAAAATCTCAGTTCAAGTGATCATTTCAGCCTTTTCTCTCCCAACAAGTGTTTCCCCCCACCTCACCCCTCTTTTTAACCATAGCTGTTAGCCAGAAGCAGAGGAGACTGAGTTAAATGCCACTGGATCTCGTATCAGTAGGCGAAGAATTGGATGGCAAAGTGGGTCTGAATAAATAGCCTAACATTGACTGGGTGGAAGGAGTTAGAGACATTTCAGAAGAGAGGATTGAGAAGAACCAAAACTCTGAGAAAGGAAAAATGAAAAACGTACTTAGTCACAATAGAGTTGTACTGATTTATGGCTACAGGAGAGATCAGAAAAGTAGACCTTCTCAAAAGGCTGCATGTATACTGGCCTTTTTGTGTTTTGTTTATTTCTGAATGATTTTCAACCTTTTAATTTCTTATCTTTTATGGAAAGCATTATGGAACGTAAATATTTTAGGCGGAAAGAGGAATGATTTAAGAAGCATAATAAACAGAGGTAGGCAATAGGCATGATTTTCTGTTTTGCCTACCCTCCTGGAAGGCTACAATCAATATTAAATATTAATATCTTGCCAGTTTGACCATCTCTGATACCTTGCTCCAAGAGACAGAGGGGGAATGAAAAGGTCAGAATTCTATCATTGAAAACACAGAGGTGGGGAAGTAAATAGAAACTATGAAGGACGTGAACAGAATGCCCACCAGATCTCAGTGTGCTGAACTGGTGAGCCCCAGGGCACTATGTTCTGGAGGCTGTGCAAAATACAGGGCCTCCTTAGCTGGATAAATTGTCCTTGTCCTTGTCAGTGAGTTTACAGGCTAGTAATGAGAGTGTATAAGAGAAACACAGGGACGTGCAACTGTATAGTCTGGATATTACATTTTGGGGAACCTTTTCCTCTTTGAGAGTATGCAGATTAAAAATATGAATTATTTCAAGAAGGTTTTATATACACATATATTCATGAGAGAATAGCTTATAAGAAGATAATAAGGGGAATTTGTTTTCTACAGCAGACCTGATAATGGTAGCAATTATTCCCAGTCACTATACTAAATAAACACTTTTTCACGTTATTTATTGTGATACTGTAATACCAAAAGTCGGTGTTTGCTATATTTTACAAATGGAAACTGAAGCTTGGAGGGGTGAAGTAACTTGCCCAAATTTACACAGCACACAGATAGAAATGCCGTTAGGTCAGGACATCATGATTTCAGAACCCACATCCTTAACCTAAAGCTGTATTGCTTCCCTCTCTAGAATATATAGAGAGATACATTTTTCTTCTGTAGAGCACACCCTAGAACTCTAAAATCAACAAGAAAAATCAACCAATAGAAAAATGAACAGAATAAGAAACCCGAATAGTCTTTAAACATTTGGAAAGATGCTTAATCCCAGTAAATAGTAAAATGAAAATTAAAACTGTAATGGACCCCATTTTCACACTCCCCAAAATGGTTAAGAATTTAAAAGCCTGACAGTCCCAAATGCTGTCAAGGATGTGAGATAGCCAGAAATCGTATACCACTAGTGGGAACAAAAGCCACACAAACACTTCTGAAAACAGTTTGGTATTACTCTGTAATACATAATAATAAGGTCTTGTTTGATTCAAGGTATATCAATAAACCAGAATTTTAACTACATTTAAATGATTTAACTGGTGATGCAGGAAAGGGGAAAGCATCTGATCAAAATAATTCTGAGTGTAAAAAAAAACAAAAACAAAATAAATATTTGAAGGTTTTGCCTTTAACAGGATGATGATATTAGCTATATATATATATGTGTGTGTGTGTATATATATATTTTTTTTTTTTCTTTTGGCCTGGTACTAGTTGAGAATTATGTCTGTAAGTTTAGTCAAGAAATAGAAATGTAATGTGCAGCTGTTTGATAATAATTTTTGTTACACCTTACCTAAATCTTAAGTATTACTTACTTCTTACTCATTTTCGAACCATTCTGTTGTAATGCTGGTAATCCAGTCTTGGTATTGTGTCAGTTCAAATTAGCAGCTGCTGACACAGTCAGATTATTACTATATGGAGGATTTGTTGAATGGGACCTATGAATTTCAAATCTGCTTTTAATAGATATCCCAGCATTTAATGCTCTGCACTAAATTTGCCAAATGTACAACTGGTCCAGGTGAATTCACTTATTTGGTGAATGTGGAAATCCCTAGCAGTCATATAATTCTCTCTCCTTACACATCCTCTGTCATAATCTGCTATTTTATCAGGAACACCTAAGGCTACTTGGGAAAGGATCCATCTGTTACCTAAGTGTTTTCCAAATAAATTTTAAGATCATTTTGGCCATAGAGTTTGCATGCTGATGGATGCTGTGCTTTTTGCAGGGAAGGATAGGAGAACTGGATTTGCAGTTAAAACATGGAAAAGAAGGACCTGAAGAGGTGCAGTACAAAAAAAACACAGCCTGGCTCTGGTAAGGGATGGTTTTCTGTACTCATTATTTGTCATGGGAAATGAACTGTGAAGGAGAAGGTGACTACCTTTAAAGACTTAAATGTTGGAATTTTAACCTCTCTATGAGCCTAAGTGGGCAATGGCCAAAGATATGATGTATGTATTTTCCATCTTCTCCCCAGATGAAAGAAGGAGAGCTTTATCCATGGATTTTATATATTTTTATTGTTTTCTTAAACAGTGTGCAAATGGTTTGTTTTTCCCTTTTTTCCCTATAATTGATTGTTTTACATGCTTTTGAATAAAGGTTGAGTGTTTTTCTCACTCATTTAGTCAAATAATACCTTCTGCTGCCCTGCTCTTCCCTCCTCAACACATCTTCATTACTAGGAACAACTTTACCATGTTAAGACTTTAATTTCTTTGGCAGACATCCCCCAGTGAATTCCCACTATATTATCTAGAAATGTGTAAGTGCTGGCACATTAAAAGCAGTTTAAAGTGTTACATAGGTTGGGATGAATACCTTGTCAGATTAATGTTACAGCAGCCTAAATCTAAGTAAAGTGCCCAGAATCTAATAAATAACTTTGCCTGTAGCCACAGATTTCTTTAATATAAAAATCTATTCAAAGGTTACTTGGGTTTCAGTTTTTAATTTACTAACAATTGGCATATGTAGAAAAGCAGAAGCTGTGTGTGTGCATGTGTGTGTACTCGCATGTTTAAATAATTCTATTCTAAGTTATATTTCCCAGATTCATTTTAAAAATAGCCATGCAGTTTAAAACATTATGACATTGGATTTAAGATTAGAGATTAAGCATTTGGATTTTGCTTCCTATTTGCTATTTTCCTTTACACATGGTTTTAATTTCATCTTCTGAAAATGATGATCTGGGGAGTGGTATGTTAGCTATACTATTCCAAATGTACACGGTGACATATGGAATCAAGGATGTGAGAGAGAAATGGAAGTCAAGGATAACTCTAAGATTTTGACTGTGAATAAGTAAAAGTATGGCATTCTCATTTACTAAGATAGAGAAAACTACAGAAAAACAGATCTATCTAGAGTAGAAATTAGATTTGAGACATGCTAAGCCTGAGATGCCTAATTAGACCTACAGTTTGGAGGTATCAAGTAGGTTGTTGACTATGAGTCTGGAGTTCAGGGTGAGCTCAGGGCTGGATATATAAATTTGGGAATCATCAGCATATCGACTGCATTTAAAATCAAGATACTGGATGAGGCCATCTAGCGAATGAGCAAAGACAGAGAAAAGGTCAGAGGACTGAGCCCTGGAACACTTCAACATTTAGAAGGCAGATGAGGAGGGAGCCAATAAAGCAGATGCAACATTAGTGATCTGTACTGTAGGAGGAAAACCAAGAGAGAATGGAATCTGAAAAGCCGCCTTAAACGCTTAAGGAAGAAAGTGTTTCAAGAGAAGAGCAATCAGTTGTGTCAGATACCGCTCAGAGACTGTGAAAGATGGAGACTGAGTTGAGCATTAGATTGGCCTCTTGACAGTCATTGTTAACCAAGAAGGAGCTATTTTGTAGGGACAAAAGCCGAATTATAGAAGGGTCTAGAGAGAATGGAAGGAAGGTAAACTTGAGTCCTAAGTATAAACTGTTCTTTTAAGTGAGTTCTGAGGTGTGAGATGTAATGAAATGGGGCAATAGCTGGAGGGCTTCTTTTCCTAAGATGGTAGATGTTAGCTGAAAGTCCAGTATTTTGGCCACCTCATGCGAAGAGTTGACTCATTGGAGAAGACTCTGATGCTGGGAAGGATTGGGGGCAGGAGGAGAAGGGGACGACAGAGGATGAGATGGCTGGATGGCATCACTGACTCGATGAATATGAGTCTGAGTGACCTCCAGGAGTTGGTAATGGACAGGGAGGCCTGGCGTGCTGCAGTTCATGGGGTCGCAAAGAGTCGGACACGACTGAGCAACTGATCTGATCTGATCTGATCTGATAGTGTGTTCACGAGCTACGGGGAGTAATGCAAGTGGAGAAGGAAGAATTGGTGATGTGGCAGAGAAGGGAGTGTAGGGAGGAGGAGGGATCTCGTGGAGGCTGTCGCCCTATGTAGACGCAAAGGCAGGTCATCATGTGTAAATATTTCATGGTGGCCAATAGAAGAATACACTGAACACACTCTACTCCATTTAGGAAGGCCAAGATTGGACAATATGTTTTAGAGAAGTTTATTGTCAAATGGTTTTATAAAGTACAAGTTTAGGGATCAGTTTGCAACTATCTAAAGAAGTTGGCTCTTAAGAATGACTCATTCTGAGGGTGCTGGATAGCTAAGATTTTATTTTAAATGCAACTACTTATAAATGCAAATATAATTTATACTTGCAAAACATTTATATAGTTATAAAAACTTTATAAACTTTATAAAAACTTTAAAAACTATAAATTTGTCAATGATTGTTTTTCACTTTATCTTAAGACTCTTATATGAAAAAAAATCCTATGAATATTTGAATTGAACATACCTTCCTTTTAAATCCATAAATGTAGTTTTTTTAGTTCAACTTTATAACTATGTTTTTTTAAAAATTGAGATATGATTGACATATAAAATTATATTAGTTTCATGTATATTGTAACCAACATTTAAAATTTTATTTTATATACATACATAGTGACAATGTTATTATGTATAATTTAGGAGTAATAAATTCTTGTCTTGATGAGCTCCTGTGTAGAAAAGAGAGAATGTCTTGTTCAGGCTTCTGTAACAAAAATATCATAGACCAGATGGCTTAAACAATAGAAATTTATTTCCCACAGTTATAGGAGCTCGGAAGCCCTAGATCAAGGTGACAGCCCGCATGGTGCTGGTGAAGCCCTGCTTCCTAAGTTTGCTGATGGGCTGCCATCTCCTTGTAGCTTCACTTGGTGGAGAGCAGAGAGAAAGCAAGCCCTCTGGTCTGTCTTCTTATAAGGACACTTAGCCCATTCATGAGGGCCCCACTCTTATGACCTCCTAAAGGTCCCACCTCCAAATGCCATACAGTTACAGTTAAGATTTCAGTATGTCAGTTTGGAGCGGGAGACACAAACATTCAGTCCATAACAAAGAGTAATATACAGGACACTTGTATACCCACCACTCAGTGTAAGAGTATATGACAACACTGCCTATACATGAGTTACATTCACCTCCTTCCCTGATTCTACTAAGTAATCTAAGGAATAAGAAGATGAAACTCTCTTGGAGATGAAGCCCTTTATTAAGTTCTTTCACCTTACACTAAAATTCTACATGGAAATTTTAAGATCTGGAGTCATTGCCAGAGGTTCTTGTTAATTGATGAATAAGCAAAAAGATTGCTTTCTTGCTCTACCATAAGATCTCAAACCTGCTTTTCAACTGTATTGCAGGGTTCGAGACATGTTGACTGATGAAGTCACCAAAGCAGCTGCAAAGTAAGATCCATTTATTCTCTTACCAGAAATTTTCTATAAACATTTTTTCCCCTTACAGGTATGAATAATTTCTCCTTTCCAGGCAGTTGATAAGGATTTTAAAGGACTTTTTAGTTCTTTTTTAAAAAATCAGTCGTTGTCCTTTCTCATATGCAGTTAATTATTACTATATGTCTTTCTGTGAAAATACAGAGAAAGCAGTACAGGCACATAACTTTTACATCAAAGATATGTCCATGTTGTACACTTTACAAAACGCTCTGTGCTTTGGCTTAGATTTAAAGGATTGCAGTTTAGTACGGGGGAAGAAGTCTTTGCTAATGTGAGTTATGTCTGTTTTACAAATAGATTAAATCTCAAGTGTGAGCCAGTAAATAATTTAAGGCAGAGCCTTTTATTCTCCTGGTGCTATTGGACCAAGTGTATCTAAATATTGAATTTTTTAATACTAAAAACTAATGTGAAGACTCAGTTAAAAAGGCCTTTCTATCATATCTTTATGATTGCTTTAACAAAAACAGCTTGAGCATTACTGCCTTAAGGCTTTTTATTTATCTGAAGCCACCTCTCACTGAGAAAATTATACCCTAGTGAACTTGCTTGAACAATCTCTTCAAGTCCCTTTGTTAGCATGCTGCCTAATTTTTCCTGGTAGTTAAGTTACATGTCAGTTACATACACTTCTTTTCACTATTCTTCATAGTTGCTGCCATTTCTGTTTGACTTCCTTTCTTCTTATTCACCAAATAATATAGATATACCTTTGACCCAGAGGATTTCATATGTACTGAAAGTCCATATTATCTAGAAATATTTAACTACAGTGTAGTTGATCTCTCTCATTTCCCAGAACCTTCCGTAGCTAAATAGGCTTTGCCTAAAAACATATAAAACATAATTTACCTTAGAATTCACTTTCCACTGGCCGTTTCTCACACAGATAGTTTGCTGTAAAATCTGATCTCGGTACCTGATCACTATTCAGCCTCATGTCCTCTGAATAAAGGGAAACAGAAGTGGTAATCCTCTCCTACCCTCAGTTCTGTGGGCAGCCCTGGGAAATACCTGCTGATGTATCTGTTGACAAAATGAAAACTAAAGTACAGAGGGGGTTCCATAGGAACTCATTTGTGTCTGCTTCTGTAGTTTGGTGAATTGCAGACACAGTGGGAGAGCTTTCAGCTTCTCATTGGAGGGGAGGAGGTGCTGGGATGGGGACCGCCTTTAACCTTTACCTTTCATAGTTTGTTCTATTGAATAGTCTTTTTAGTTCCTGTTAAAAACAATGCCCTGACATTTGCAACAAAAGCTCAAATGCTGAAGAAACTAGCATCTTTCTATTAAAACAAACTGTAATTTTGCCTCTGCAGTAGCTTTTGCAGATTCCATTCTAAAATTTTATTTCGCCAGGACTTTAATCTTCAAATCTGCAAAGCATCATTTCATGACTAATACCTAAGTAAAGTGTGTTCACATTCCCAGTGATATTGAGTAAAAATAATTTATGTTCTCATGGTGTTACCTTTTCATCCAACACTTCAAAGTATTTTATAGATCTTTTCTTATTAAAACCATCCTGACAATACTAGGGATTCACAAGTGGGCAGGAGATAGTTAAGGTCCAGAGGCTGAGAGATTAATGATAAAGGGGAAGAAAAAAATCACTCTGCTGCCTTCTCTTTACTTTTTCCCTGCTGGCTTCCTCCGATCATGTGAGGACGCCCTTATCACCTCCTGCCAGTTTAGTCTTCTGTTCCTTGGACTGTGGCCGCCTTCGGTGCTGGTGGTGGCTGTCGTTTTAGTCACTAGGTCATGTCCAACTCTTTTGCGTGGACTATAGCCGAAGTCCATGGGCTCCTCTGTCCATGGGATTTCCCAAGCAAGAATACTTGAGTGGGATGCCATTTCCTTCTGCAGGGGATTTTCCCAACCCAGGAACTGAACCCACATCTCCTGCCTTGGCAGATCCTTTACCACTGAGCCACCAGGCTCCTTTGGGCCAATGTAGGGCTTATTTTGTTCTGAGGCATAAATTAAATGTAGGAAGTAAAACACTAGTCACAGGATTAGACTGATGTAAGTTTATTTTTGTTGTTAATAATTAAATAGGTTTGAACCTAAAGATAAAAATCCCCAAAGGATTGGGTCGCTTCACTAATATGTAATGTAATACTTTGTCCCTAAGAAAGCATCAGTGTAGCTCATCCTTCCTTGAGCTTTTTAATTAGGTTAATGGCATCTGTTTCAAAGGACAATTTAATTAAAATGTCAGTGGTGTTGCCTAGATAAATACTGTACTGATGCTGACATGTTATTATGCAAATTAGTCACCGCTACTTGACTGGTTGGGGATAGTTATGTGATCAACAAGGTGAAGTGTTTTTGCTGAACAAATTCTAGAGTTTCACCTGGCTAGCTCCTCCTTGAATATGTCTCATGAGTATGTATGGAGTGTCTTCTCTCCGTAAATCACTATGCAAGGCCTGTGGGGAATGTAAAGATGATGAAGAGCTAGTCATCGTACCTTTATGAATGTGTAACTTGGCCTAAGCATACCTTGTGTGACTGTTTGGTTTTTTTTTTTTCTATTTAATTAATGTACAGATATGCTTTTAATCTGCATTCAAAGATCTAATTACCAGTGACTTTAAATATATTTTTCTCGATTTTACAAAAACAATACATGCTTAGTAATGTAAAGACCAGTGAAACTTTTCAAATAAAACTATTTGGGGCACTGTTTTAAAACTGAGGATAAACTCTCTTTTAGAATTTTAGGGTTAAAAAGATGCTGTATGTAATCTAGACAATTTTTTTTTAATATGGTCCATTTTTAAAGTCTTTATTGAATTTGTTACAATATTGCTTGTTTTATATCTTGCTTTTTGGTACACAATAGCTCCTCAGTTCAGTTCAGATCAGTCTTTCAATCGTGTCCGACTCTTTGTGACCCCAGGAATCGCAGCACGCCAGGCCTCCCTGTCCATCACCAACTCCCGGAGTTCACTCAGACTCAGGTCCATCGAGTCAGTGATGCCGGCCAGCCATCTCATCCTCTGTCGTCCTCTTCTCCTCCTACCCCCAATCCCTCCCAGCATCAGAGTCTTCTCCAATGAGTCAACTCTTTGTATGAGGTGGCCAAAGTACTGGAGTTTCAGCTTTAGCATCATACCTTCCAAAGAAATCTCAGGGCTGATCTCCTTTAGAATGGACTGGTTGGATCTCCTTGCAGTCCAAGGGACTCTCAAGAGTCTTCTCCAACACCACAGTTCAAAAGCATCAATTCTTCGGCGCTCAGACTTCTTCACAGTCCAACTCTCACATCCATACATGACCACAGGAAAGACCATAGCCTAGACTAGACGGGCCTTTGTTGGCAAAGTAATGTCTCAGCTTTTGAATATGCTATCTAGGTTGGTCATAACTTTCCTTCCAAGGAGTAAGCGTCTTTTAATTTCATGGCTGCAGTCACCATCTGCAGTGATTTTGGAGCCCCAAAAAATAAAGTCTAACACTGTTTCCACTCTTTCCGCATCTATTTCCCATGAAGTGATGGGACCCGATGCCATGATCTTCGTTTTCTGAATGTTGAGCTTCAAGCCAACTTTTTCACTCTCCACTTTCACTTTCATCAAGAGGCTTTTTAGTTCCTCTTCACTTTCTGCCATAAGGGTGATGTCATCTACATATCTGAGGTTATTGATATTTCTCCCAGCAATCTTGATTCCAGCTTGTGCTTCTTCCAGTCCAGCACTTCTCATGATGTACTCTGCATAGAAGTTAAATAAGCAGGGTGACAATATACAGCCTTGACGTACTCCTTTTCCTATTTGGAACCAGTCTGTTGTTCTATTTCCAGTTCTAACTGTTGCTTCCTGACCTGCATACAGATTTCTCAAGAGGCAGGTCAAGTGGTCTGGTATTCCCATCTCTTTCAGAATTTTCCACAGTTTATTGTGATCCATACAGTCAAAGGCTTTGGCATAGTCAATAAAGCCGAAATAGATGTTTTTCTGGAACTCTCTGGCTTTTTCCATGATCCAGTGGATGTTGGCAATTTGATCTCTGGTTCCTCTGCCTCTTCTAAAACCAGCTTGAACATCAGAAAGTTCACGGTTCACGTATTGCTGAAGCCTGGCTTGGAGAATTTTGAGCATTACTTTACTAGCGTGTGAGATGAGTGCAATTGTGGGGTAGTTTGAGCATTCTTTGGCATTGCCTTTCTTTGGGATTGGAATGAAAACTAACCTTTTCCAGTCCTGTGGTCACTGCTGAGTTTTCCAAATTTGCTGGCATATTGAGTGCAGCACTTTCACAGCTTCATCTTTCAGGATTTGGAATAGCTCAACTGGAATTCCATCACCTCCACTAACTTTGTTCATAGTGATGCTTTCTAAGGCCCACTTGACTTCACATTCCGGGATGTCTGGCTCTGAGTGAGTGATCACACCATCGTGATTATCTGGGGTATGAAGATCTTTTTTGTACAGTTCTTCTGTGTGTTCTTGCCAACCACGGATCAAATCCGAACCCCTTGCTTTGGAAGATGAGGTCTTAACCACCGGACTGCCAGGGAAGGTCCAGACCAATATTCTTGATTTAGAAGATTTGTTATGCAATTTCTGGGACCACCTAAGAATTTCTTTAGGGTGAGATACATTTACCAAGAATTTAAAACTTTTTTTTAAAATCTAACTTCAGGGATTCATGATCATTTTTGCAGAACAGACTTCAAGATATTCTCAGCTAAAGGAAAAGAGAGAATATTAGAAATAAAAAATTTAATTTTGATTTTAACTGGTTTTCTGGCTAGGGCACCTGGAAATGCCCACATCTTGCCTTACTGGTATTTTATTATTAGCTATAGGAGTTGCCAGTAATCCTCCTTGCAAAACTCCTTCAACCTCAAGTCTTCCCTTCTGCTCTTTCCTCCTGCCACATCCCACAATGTAAATGTTGTCTTATCAAACATATGACAGGCCTCTTAGAGTAATGATTGGAGAAGGAGTGAACAAAATAACCCAGAGTACAAAGCCTTACTGAGTTTAATCAACCCTAGAGTGGGAGCGGGAGAAAGAAGGAAGGATTGGATGAATTGATAGATGGAAGAACTTGATAATCTTGCCTGGAAAATCCCATGGACGGAGGAGCCTGGTAGGCTGCAGTCCATGGGGCCGCTAAGAGTCAGATACGACTGAGCGACTTCACTTTCACTTTTCACTTTCATGCATTGGAGAAGGAAATGGCAACCCACTCCAGTGTTCTTGCCTGGAGAATCCCAGGGATGGGGGAGCCTGGTGGTCTGCAGTCTGTGGGGTGACACAGAGTTGGACACGACTGAAGTGACTTAGCAGCAGCAGCAGAACTTGATAATGACGAGTCCTGAATTCCATTCTTACCAAATGGAAACAAAAATGCAAGAACACAAGTTTATACTAACCCACTAACTCAAATGTTTGGTCATGACTGTGGCCTAGAGCTGGATGTACTAGACTTGCCTGGGGAGCAGATCTGGACATCCACGCATCAGTTCTCTTCCTGCACCAGGGTAAGCAGGGAGTCTTTCTCAGATGTACTCATTGGTTCAAGTTTAGGTCCAAGCTCCAGGTTCAGAGAAACATTCTCTGTATTTATAGGAACCCGGCTTCCCTGGTAGCTCAGATGGTAAAGAATCTGCCTACAATGCAAGAGACCCCGGTTCCATCCCTGGGTCGAGAAGATCCCCTGGAGAAGGGAATGGCCCTCGACCCCAGTGTTCTTGCCCACTGAATCCCATGGGCAAATCATGGGATCACAAACTGTCAGACACAACTGAGCGACTAGCACTATGCACAATCCTAGGACTAATTGAGAACTGAAGTGTCGGGTGGTAAGGGTATCCTGTTGCCTGAGTTCTGTTATGATGGAGTCGGCAGGCCAAGAGTGTGTCATCAGTGACCCTTGGGGACTTTATTTGGTAGGAGGACTTTGGAATTATGGAATAATATTAAATGTACATTTTCAAGTAGTAAGTATATTTAAGAGATTCCATTTTCTTGATACCAAATTCAGAAGTCAAACTGAAGATTTATTGCCAATATTAGAAAACTACCATTTGGATGATATAAGAAGACATCTCTCAATCCAAATTGCCTGAGAACAAGCCTTTTTTGCATCTTCTCTAGGGGCTCTGAATCATGTTACAGACTGCCTCTAAGGTTGCTGGCTTTGGCATATTAAGAGAGAGAAGGGGAAAATGATAATGATGGAAGAGAAAGCCGCCAGTGTGTCGAGTTGCTAGTGAAGTGTGCCTTGTGAATCAATTCACTAGAAGTTGGTTCCACATACCAGTGCTTTAGAAAAGCCAGGGACCAATTCCATTCTGTTGGGCTTATTCACATAACTGTCCTTGGCTGGGTTTCTAAAATAAATCCATACATGTATATTGACTGAAAATGATGCTGAAGAAGATGGCTTGGGAAATGTAAGGTCAAATGATGAAATAAAAAATTTTAGGGAGAAGGAGCTTAGATATCTGAGCTTGGATTTTTTTTGGGGGCTCCCTAAAGCATAATAACCATACATTTATAAGAAGAGTTAAAAATTAACACTAGCATCAGAAGAAGGACAGAAGCTTCTAACTCCAGGGAATAAACAGACCTGCGTTTCCAAGGCTCTGTGAAGGGGTGGAAGTGCTTTTTGACCTCATCTGCCCTCCCTATAATAGCGCCTTCTCTTCTCCTGGTTAATGCCCCCAAATCCTCTCTTGGGATCTTTTTCTTTTTAAACAGAGATAGCCCGGTGGTCAAAGGCAACGCGCTGTTAGCCTTAAGCAGCCTCGCTGTCGTCGTTTCCAAACATGAAGCCAGCCTCTGCTCAGACTCTGACGGAGTCCTGGAGGTGAGTTAAGGGTGATTAGATCCAACTGGGCTTTGGTTGTGTGACGTGTGTAAAGACTTTCCCTTAAGCCTGGCCCTGAATTTAGGAGATTACCGTCACGGGCTCTGCTACCTGATGCGCCTTTACACCAGAAGCCTTGGTGTCCTCTAAAACACCTTTCTTCACTGCTTTTCTGTTTTGCTTTCTCCATCACAGTTAAGTGGTCATTTCCATTTGAAGGTGCCAATTTTATGCAACAGGGGTTGTCTTTCTGTGATTACATCATGGTAACCAATCTTAGGAGGTTAACTAGGCTTACTGAAAGTGAACAGTGCTGTCAAAAAATGATAAATAAGCAGTGTTTACTGACTGCAAAAAATCGCACTTTGCATTTTAATTGTAGATGTCAGTGACAAAGTGCCTATTCATTTTTGCAAGGCATTTATTTCTTAATTAAACATGTGGCAAGCTGGCCAGTGTTCATTTTCAATGTACTTTTTCAGATAATTCATATCTGTCAAAATAAAAAGCTTGGATTCATTCTCCTTTTAAACCCCATTATCTGGTAGCTATCATTATCTGGAGACAATATAGTCAAGTGGTTAAAAAACATAGTCTTTGGCGTAGGAGTAGAGCTAGTAAGCACAGGTATTAGGACTTAAATCCTATTGTTGTCTCCTCACCTTTCAGAGCCTATTTGCCATCTGTAAGATGGGGATAATAGTACTTACCAGACAGGATTATTGTAGGATTAAATGAACTTATATATGTAAAGTCCTGCTGCTGCTAAGTCACTTCAGTCGTGTCCGACTCTGTGCGACCCCATTGACGGCAGCCCACCAGGCTCCCCCGTCCCTGGGATTCTTCAGACAAGAACACCAGAGTGTGTTACCATTTCCTTCTCCAATGCATGAAAGTGAAAGTGAAAGTGAAGTCGCTCAGTCACGTCTGACTCTTAGCGACCCCATGGACTGCAGCCTACCAGGCTCCTCCATCCATGGGATTTTCCAGGCAAGAGTACTGGAGTGGGGTGCCATTGCCTTCTCTGATGTAAGGTACAATGGCTGGTAAATACTCAGTAATAGTAACTATTATCAAGAGCATCAGTATATACTTCACCACTTCTTGTTGCAAAAAAATGGGCTTTTTTTCAATGCTTTTCAGCCTATCTCTGTCCCCGCAGAATGCCTTTTGGACCACTTATATTCTTTTTTCATGGTGCGGTTTTTTGGTTCCTTTTTTGGTGGGTTCTTTGGGGGCAAGAAACCAACTCTGAATTTAAATTAAAAAAGGAGCTAGAAGAAAAAGGAATCTGGACATGCACAGAACTGAAGGCAAAGCTTAAAAACCAAGTTGGGAGAAGAACAGGGTTCCAGGCACAGATACTGATGAACCACCTCTGCAGACTACTCCTTTTGGGATGGATCAGCTCTAGTCACTTACTGTCTTTGCATCGCTCCCTTAAAATTTGGAATCCCGTGAGTCCCAGTCCTACGCCTTCGGCAGGGTAGGATGAGTAGCTTGATTGAGCATTTAACCAGGCTTCAAATGCTGAAGGAGGGAATTCCCCACAGGGTGCTCTTACCAGTAAACAAAAGAATAATGCTGTGTGGCAAAATCTCTACATATATATTACATGTGGAGAAGAGAAGGAGGCCAAGGGATTATTGCATGAAGGATAAAAATGTAGCTAGTTACCATATGGTAATTTAAGGCCAGAATCTTATTTTAATAATGAGGAAGATGAAAATCTTTTAGACAGGAAATGTTTCACATCCTTGAAAAAGGTATGGAATACTTTAGCAGAAGCAACATGCTAGGTAGATCTACAACCTAAAAAGTAAATGTGCCTTCCTAGGACCCCTTTATTTTGGTGTTATTTATGTAGGACTACCAGTGGAGAAGGCAATGGCACCCCACTCCAGTACTCTTGCCTGGAAAATCCCATGGACGGACGAGCCTGGTGGGCCGCAGTCCATGGGGTCACTAAAAGTCGGACACGACTGAGCAACTTCACTTCACTTTCACCAGTGGTGCAGGATGTTTGCCTCAGTAGTAACTGGAAGTCTAGCTCAGAGTTTGCGCTCTAGGCTCTCCTATTCTCTGTTCCCTGAATCTGTGTCCTGTCCACAAAGTACACAGTCCACCGAACATTGAGAAGCCACCCAAGCCAAAGACAGGGCTTTTCTTTTACTCTTGATGACCTTGCCTTTGACTTTGACTCAGCATGAACTCAAGACCTCATTATTTGACTAAAGTTGAAGTTCTCAAACTTCATTCAAATCTGCATTTGACCAACAACTGAAGATCTTAAGAAGCAGATCTTTTTTGATTCAAGGAATTAATTCCAAGGATTCTTAACACTATTTCAACTTTTACAGTACCACCTGGGTGTTACCATGTGAGTTAACAAATGTTTTTTGACATCTGTTGTCATGAATGATTTTTAAAACCAAGTTCTCTTTTTATTGAGTTGGGTTTTGTTGTTGTTTTGTTTGTTTTTTCATTCTCTTTCCTCTTCTTTTCCAAACTGAAGATCATTTATGTTTTCATATCTACTTGACTAGGCAGTTGTGATGATTCATGACTGATAAGTACAGTGATAATAAGCAGCAAAGCTAGAAGTGGTCAAAACATTTTGTTGGCTGCTTTATTGAAATGACAAGTCAGAAATGGAAGGTTTGATTTGCCTTCCCTGCACATCTCTCCCTTTAAACTTCCGTATTATCCTCACTGAACACAGGAGCCCTGTAAGGAACTCTCAGATTGTTCTGTTCTGTGGCCCCCATCCTCTCACCGCTGCTAAGTTGTGTCTGAAAGGTAAACTTTATTCACAGGGGGGTGCAGGTGAGGATGTGTATTTGTCAAATACCTATCTACTTCATGCGGTCCTGGCAGATGAAGTTTAGTTTTTAATAGCTCTTCATTCTTTTATACAGAAGGAGGTTAAAGCTGGGATCTAGAAACAATGGTTAGGTTTTTTTTTTTTTTCCCATTATCATTTCATGTTTTCCTTCATCTGCAGGTTCAACCTCACTTCCTGTCAGTGAAAGATTGGGTTTCCATGGTATTTGATACCCTTCTGGTCATTGTTGATAGCCACTACCAACCCAGAGGACACTTTTTCTCCTCGTTTTATCATGTAAGTTTGAGAAAAAAAAAAAAAAACAATTTAGAAACTCAAGAGTTGATTCTAGTATCAATTGTTCACATGAAATCTATGATATAATGTAAATCTTGGCCTTAGCTATACATTAGATATGTTTCAACCTTGACTGTACATTAGAATCATCTGAGGAACTTTAAATATATATATATATATATATATATGTGAGATATTGATGTGTAGGCCTCACTTCTGATTTAAATGCTTTGAAATGTGTCCTGGGTATCAACATTTTGGAAGCTTTCTAAGTTATTTTAATGTATAATCAGAGGCAAGTGTTGAAGTAAAATAAACATTGGCTGAATATGTAGGATCCCTAAGTTTCTTGCCACAGCTTTTTTCATTTCAGGATATGTGACCACAGGAAGTTCAGTTCATTGGTCTGGCCCTTTGTATCCTTATTTATAAATTGAGATTATTGAACAGTGTTATCTGCAGTGATTGTAGCCCCAACTTCACCTCTTACTAGTTTTGTGACTGTTGACCTGACAGCTACTTACCTTATCATCTGATCGTTCCCTTCCTGTAAAGTCAAGGTAAAAATGAGTGCTTTGCCAACTTTATAAAAGATTGTGAGGATCCAATTATATAATTTATGGGAAAATGGAAAGGCAAAATGCTCTATAAATACCAAGTGATGTTGTTGGTCGTATAAAAGCACCTGTTACTTAGTCATTCTCTTTCTTCAGGCTTATATGCTCAGATTTGAAGCAAAGTGAAACCACACTTTGTTGGTTAGCTTTTGTTTTCCCTTAACTGGCTGTCGTGCATGCTGTATTTCTGTATCTGCATGGAATTATTTCGGTTCTACCTTATCACTATCCATTGCTTAGGGAATTATAGGGATCATGGGACAATCAGCTGAGTAGCAGAGAATTATAGCTGATTTGAATGAAAATATAGCACAGGTCCTGAACTAAGATTATGAATTTAGCCTGAAACTTCATTGCCTTAGGTCTTCTTTGTGCAACAACATTTGTGTGCCTCTGTGTGTGCTTCTGCCCTGGACCTGGTGTGTACTCATCTAGGGCTGAGGGTCAGGAACCGGCTTTTTGACTAGAGAACAAAAAAAATTACTTAACTAGATAACATATAATTATATTGGAAAATAGATTTTGTTCAAAGAAGTACTTTCTCTATGATAATCTGTTTTCTGTCAGAAGTGTTCTTATTTCTTTAACGATGGATGAAAAACTTGTTAGCTTATATGGAGGTCTTTGCAGTAGCTATATGCTGCAGATACGCAGCAGGACAAGATATCTATTAATTTCTAGTAGTGCCGCTTAGTTCTTACAAACCAGTAAAAATAATGTCTTTACTAGGCAACTCCAGGTTGCCTCTTACCTTTGTAAGTCCTTCGTTATTATACTTTTTCAAACCGCTATTTCAAAAGCCACTTCCTTTATTTCCTTTGTCCTAGCAGCTGGGTCATTTTAAGTAGCATTGTCATTATAATAGCGCAGTATTAACTTAAAGAATCCCTTAGCACATGTTTGCTTTTTATCCTTAAAGGACTAAAGCTTAGAGAGCAAATGAGGACAGAATTAAAAACACTTTTTAATGTGTTTTGACTGCAAGGGACAACACGGCCTTTATTGTGCGTCTGCAGATTTGAAGTGGGTAGTGCTCAGGAATGATCAGCGGGCTTTCTTCCTCACTTGAGACATATTGATAAATGTATATAATGTCTGGTGGAACTCTAACGCAGGATTCCTGTACAGGCTGTTCAGATTCAGCTGCCCTGTCATTTTATTAGGGCTGTTATTCATTTCTTTTCCCATAATTACATATAGGAAAGGAGCATTATAGTGCTCTCCGTTTCATTTTGAATAGCTGGTTATTGCTTTGTAACCAGAGGCTTTTAGGATTTCGACTTCCTTTTTAATTAAAAGGAATTAACCCCCTGTAGGAAATAATCCATCTACTGGGAAACGTTCCCACCAAAATTTTTGGGAGACCCGCCAATAGCTCCCTGTGCTATACTTACACTTATCCTTCTGTAACTAAACTTGAACTGCCCCCACCCTAACCCCTTTTCTCTCTCCCAGAAAACTCCTGGCTTCCTGGACATGTATAATGTGACTCAGTGGTTTCTCCAAGCTTGGATACCTTCACTTGGAGCTTTTTCATTATATACACATGTGGGCTTTCAAAACACCTAAATTGTTTCAGGCTTTATAGTGAGGGAATTCACACCCATTAAAAGGAGACACTGGTTTGTTTGTGTTTTTTTTTTTCCCCCAAATTTAAAAGGATATTATTAGTTAACCAATAGCTTAACAGCAAATTGTTTTCCTAAGAGTAAAAAGGTAACCTGTAGATAAACACGGAAATAGATTTATTTTTTTAATAATTTTTTTGAAATGGCAAGGGTGGGTTTAACAGAAGCTTGTATTGTGTCGTGCTTTCGTGATAGGTGTGCTCCCTTCATGTTTTAAACAAAAGGCCAACCCCTTGCTTTCTTTCTCTGGCATGTCCTAGAAATCCTATTCCGGTGAAAACACGGCCAGTGCCATTGCCCGTTCCGCAGCCGCCACGGCTTTGTCTCTCCTTGTGCCAATTTTCATTATCTCTTGCAAAGAGAAGGTTGAGGAAATCCTGAACATGCTGACTGCCAGGTTACCTGGGAAACCAAGCGCTGATGAGTCTCAAGCCGTGCAAATCCACATGGGCCTTGCACTGGGGATGTTTCTCTCTCGCTTGTGTGAGGAGAAACTCAGGTACAGTTTATTAAAATATTCCTCTTTTTCCTCTTTGTGACTTAGGTGATTGATTTCTCTCTCTCTGTCTCTTTCACACACACACACACACACACACACACACACACACCACTTATATCTGAGCTATTTGTGGTGCTAAACTTTTCAATTTGAGCAGGTTGATCCTTTTTTCTCTTTTATGAATGAATTTGTCTCTCTCAAATACCATCACAGAGATATTCATATGTTTTAAGGGTTGCTTTTTTTTAAAGTGATTGATTACTTGAAAATCATTTCATGCTTAGATGAAAGCCCTGTGTAATAGACATGAGGAAAGTCTAATCATATGGTGCTATAAATTTTAAAAAGCATCTTTTCCTTCTGGTTTATAAGGGTGAAAATAACTGCCCATTCAGTGATATCACTATAAAATGGGAGGAAAGATTGGGGTAGCCCTGTGCCTGAGGGTGCGAGCATTGCTCAATCACCTGAGAACTGCATGTACTGGTTTTAAGTATTGCTTTTATCCTGTGCCCTGGCTACATTTTAGTAATCCTTAAAGAGTCTTAATCTGTGCATATTATACTGGGTGCTTTATTCAGTTTGATTGCTCATTTGTAGACTGCTAGCTTTACTCTTGAATGGAGCTAATAGAATATCAAAGACCCAGGTGGAAAATTCCACTAGTGAAAAAGTTTCCTTGTGCACGAATCGACTTTAGTTTCGGTGTTCATTATATTTATTCTTTATTTTATAACTGATCTTAGAATTTTTATATCCAGATTGGTGGTAGTGTGGTACAACATGAATATTTGAAGATCATGAATCTTTAGATGTCACTGACTTGGAATTTCAGCCCCATTTTCCTCCATTGGAAATAGTAGGGCCGGTGGGGAGAGGCATTCTATTCTGATGTTAGCGATCCTCATGCTTCCCTAGCTGGCAGAAACCATCTGTCCAAAAGCAGGAAATGGTGTTGATGTGGGTAAATTGGATGACATTATGCTATATTTAGATTTCTGTTTGAAACCAGTGGTTAACTTTACATTTGTTAATTCCCATAGTTTTGTGCAAACATCAGTATGTGAAACCTTTATGAGAACTGCTGTGGATCTAGGGAAATACTATATTTCAGATGATCATTTTCAGCCCTTGGAAACATCTATGGAATATTTGGGAAGATAGGCTTAGCTTAGTCTTTGTGATCATAAATGAAACGTTGCCAGAATATTCATTTTGTTCTCTTCGCCAGTATTAGTATACACAGGCCTGGCTCTGGACACAAACAAGCTGCCCTTTGCATACGAATGGACTGTTATATATCTTGTGTGTGAGTGGTAGAACACAAAGTATTTTTAAAGATTTAAAACTTGAAAGTGACTCCCCCCTCCCCTCTTTGCTTCTGTGTTACAAATGGCAGTCTCTTCACCATCTGTGTTCATGTTCTTCCTTCAGTATCTTTTCAAGCTACATGTTTTACAACTAAAAATGAGCCATGGCAGTTTTTAATTCCAGACAACTCATTTCATCCTGTCCTGGCTCTCGCTCTCTTCTTTTTAGTTTAGGAGGAGATGCTGCTGGTTTTAGGGTTTGACAGACTTACATTGTGGTAAATTTAATTTTACTCCATGGAGAAACCTACAGTGATTCTCCTAAAGCATCTTTCCCTGGTTCTTAAGTTGCCTTCCACCCCTATCTGCTGACTTGACCACATCTGTAGGAAACCCTGGGGAAGGACACCAGAAAGCTCTTCCTCTGGCAGAGCACCCACAGTGTAACTGTAGATTTTACCTTTGCCATAATGATCCTGCATTTGATAACATTCTCCTTCTGGTTGGTGTATTAGTACTGTAGACATTAATGTAATTATTCATGGTTCCCACCTTACTATTTCACAATGGTGGTGGTTTTAGTTGCTAAGTCATGTCCAGCTCTTGTGACCACCTGGACTAGCCCACCAGGCTCCTCTGTTCGCGAAATTTCCAAGGCAAGAGTACTAGAGTGGGTTGCCATGTCCTTCTCTAGGGGATCTTCCTGACTCAGGGATTGCAACTGGGTCTCCCACATCTCAGGTGGTCTCCTGCATTGCAGGTGGATTCTTTACCAACTGAGCCACCAGGGAAGCCCCTATTTCATAGAATTAGGAAATGAATTAGGGAGGTCCTAATTTCATAGAACCGGGGAATCTGAAATATTTGTCTTTTGGTACTAATAAATATTTTACTAGATAATGACAGTCTTTACCAGGTAATGACATTTTTGGAGAAAATTTCTATTTTTCCGAAACTAAAGTGTTTTGAGGGCTACTAACTCTGAATACGGAGAAGGCAATGGCACCCCACTCCAGTACTTTTGCCTAGAAAATCCCATGGACAGAAGAGCCTGGTAGGCTGCAGTCCATGGGGTCGCTAGAGTCTGACACGACTGAGCAAGTTCACTCTCACTTTTCACTTTCACGCATTGGAGAAGGAAATGGCAACCCACTCCAGCGTTCTTGCCTGGAGAATTCCGGATACCTGGGAGCCTGGTGGGCTGCCGACTCTGGGGTCGCAGAGAGTCAAACACGACTGAAGCGATTTAGCAGCAGCAGCAGCAACTCTCAATAACCAATGACATCAAATAAGTGGCCCAAAATGGCCCCTTGTGACAACAGGATCAGGACAATATCTTGGTCTCAAAAATGAAAAGTCACTTTGTGTAAAAGAATTTTGACATTCAAACCATTTTTTTTTTCTTGCTAAGGCTTATGAAAAATCTCCTGAATTTTAATTCCAGTCTAGAATTTATTCAGAAAAGCATATTATTCCAAAGCTTGCTTCTGTCATAACTCCCAGAGGATTCTATTAATAGTTCAGCATCTTTAGCATTTGTTTAGGATATTTAAGTATACTTTGCTCCAGAGAACATCTATAAGACTTACTTAGTTAAAACTATTAAAATTGTGTGTGCTTGTGTGCGTGTTTTCTCATCACAAAATGTAATCCTTCACCCCAGGCAAAACCACTATAGTCTTGGTTGGAGAGGATATTACTTAAAGTGCTCTCTGGCTGGCTGGCATTCCTGGAACTGCATTCCACGCAGCATGGTCTAAGACTGCAGCCAGAGAGCTGAAATGCAGAGACCCTTTGATAATAAAGTGTCGGTGATGAAGCCCACAACTCTGCCTGAAAGAACAGACAGAGCTACCTTTTAAGTTTTGTTTTACTCTAGAAGTCATAGTTCTCACTAAGTTCTCATAGTTCTGATAGTTACAAAACCACATCAATTGCTTTATAAAGGCAGAAAAATAAAGAGCCAGGTTTTTTCCGCCTCTTTAAAAAAAAGAAAATAGAACTGAAAAACCTTCATATTTGACACATAAAATCAGAAGTGCCAGATGGATCTGGAATGAGCATTGATGGTATCAGCTGAGCGGGTTAGTACTTCCTCTGAGGAAAGTCACCTTAGCATTCCTAGAAATATTCTTTGTGGAATTCTGAGCTCTTGTTTTTCAGTGATTTAAAATTTGAATGAGCTGAGAAAATTCAAAACACTGGTTTGCAAGTAATGACAATGTTCAGAAACCTAACTATTGAATGAATTCTCTGACTCAGTTTCTCTGTCTGCAGGATATATGTGCATCATCAGTATTGTTGTTTGCTACTTTGATGTTTTTTTAATGAAATGATTTTCAGTAATATACTAAGAGCAAAATATTGCATAGTAAATATGTTGGAGAGTTGCATGATTTTCAATAACTCATTTTTCGCTCTTGGTCTTCACCCAGTGATATATCTAGCCAACAGATGAACCTTCTTCTGATGAAGTCTTTGGATGCCCTGGAAAACTGCTGCTTTGACCCTAGTCTTGAATACAAGTATGTTGATTCTATTCCCTCTCTGATACTCAGAGATTGGATCTTTCTTTGCTATAAAATGTTTCATTCTATGGTGAAATATTGGTAGGACCCAGTCCTGAATTCCTTTACTCAGAATAATAATTTTTAAAAATCTGTAATTAAAGCTTATTTGTTCCAAAAACCATGTTTCAGAAAATAGACAACTTGGACAACAGACAATGGTTTCCGTACAGAGCAACAGATGTCATTTTGTGGCTGTCGTTAAGTTTCCAATACCTTAGATTCTGTCTTGTACTTATCATATGAGACATCTGTCTGGGGATGTGTATGTATGATAACCTTTTTAAAGACCTGTTGAAAATATTCTTTGAATTTGATTTAACTAAGAGAGACTTTGACTCATAATTTAGATTCCTTATGCAATCGTGTCAGAGGCAGCAAAATGGAAACAAACAGAGGTTGCACCAGGCGTTCCCACCCTCCTCACTATTAATAGATCCCTTCTCCAAAAGAAACTTTGTGCATTTTAAAGATTTTCTCTATTAAACTAAATATCTTAAAATTCATTTTCTCATTCCAGTTATAAAAAACAAAAACAAAAGAGAATAATCAGAAAAGAACCTCAAAAAAGTGGTGTTAAACATACTGGTTTAGTGAGACATTGAAAGCTTTGTCTCATCCATGTGGTTTGTGTGGGAAGATAAACACAGTTTTATTATGCCTTCTGAAATACTGCACCAATGAGAACCTGCACTGGACCTTTTTGGACCTTCTTATGTTTTGGAAGCTTGTGTTTAGATCTTTTGGAGTTGAAGTTAATAGGAAACTCAACAGATTATAAGCATCTATTATAATCTATTATAATCTCCAATCTATTAATTCATTTACTTCATACTATCATGGGTACTGTTCAAATATGAATTAGATCAGTGTTTACCAAAATTATCAGTGTTTAAATGTCTGGCCTTTAGGAACTGGTGATCTAAAGTGACCTCCATACCATCTCACCTGTTAAGACTTACAAGAGCGTAATGATAGAAGTACTGAAGGTATCACATATTTCATCACGTGTAAGTGAAGTCAGGTCTTCACGGGAGACCTGAGTTCAGTCCCTGGGTTGGGAAGATCCCCTGGAGAAGGAAATGGCAACCCACTCCAGTACTCTTGTCTGGAGAATCCCATGGAGGGAGGAGCCTGGTAGGCTACAGTCCATGGGGTCTCAAAGAGTTGGACACGACTGAGCGACTTCACTCTCTCACTCTCAGATATGAGATCTTTCACATGGAAGAAGCTAAGGTTAGATAAGAACCCCTGACATGCACCTGCTTTCTCACACTTTAAAGTTGAATACTTCAGAGATGAGATGACATGTTAAGAGTGTGGTTTTGAGTATGGGCAAAGAAAGAGTTTGGAGGCATAATTGAAGTCTCAAATTTTAGAGAATGATTAATGGAAGGGATAGGGTCCTTAACTGTTTTGGGGGCTGATGAAGATTTTTGAGCCTAATTCACATGTTGGTGTTGTTGCCTTTTACAACCAAGGAGTAAGAAAAATTTCTCTCCCTTCCCCTCCCCACTTCCTTCTTTCTCCTGCCTGGCCCCAAAGGTGTTCAACATATCTGTAGCTCAGGGTATTTAAAGCTGGGGGGTGGGGGATGTGATTAGCCTGCTATAAACTTTCAGCTAGTTGGAACAATCAGGAGTGACTCTCATGTATTGTCTCCACTAGTTTATAGGAACATTGTTTGAGTAGAGAGAGGACCATGGAGATAACTGAATTAGCCAAAGTGGGGGTATTTATACATCGAAAACCTTCATATGTCTAAGCATATTTAACTTTAAAATTAACTTTTTATAATATAGTAATAAGGTTCTTACTTCTTCGTTCTTAACTCCTTTCTTTATTCTTGAAAGTGTTAGTTGCTCAGTCATGTCCAACTCTATGGAACCCCATGGACTGTAGCCCACCAGGCTCTTCTGTCCATGGGAATTCCCCAGGCAAGAATATTGGAGTGGGTTCCCATTTCCTACTCCAGGGAATTTTCCAGGGATCGAACCCACGTCTCCTGCATTGGCAGGCAGATTCTTTACCACTCAGCTGCATGGGAAGCCCTGATTATACCCTAAATATTGATACTAAAGCAGGAGTCATCGTCACTTGGGTTTACAGATAAAGAATGAGTCTCAAATAGGACACTGGTTCAAGGTCACACCCCTCAGTGGCAGAGTCAGGAGAAAAACCCAGGTTGGCAGACTTTTCTTTCTCTTGCTAGCACAGCATGGAGAATACATTTCAGTAGAAAGAAAAAAAAAAAAAATTTGATACAAAAAGCAATTTGATACTTGACAGTGTGGTGTTGATTTCCGCCCCCCCCCCCCCCCGCCCCTGTTGTGCAGATATTGCCCACCATTAAAAGCAAAACAGAAATTCTCACTTGACACAGACCTGAATGCTTGGCTCATGGCACAAAGTATTCCCCAGTGAGGTTACAGGAGTCTGGCCCTCCCTCACCTGAAATACTGGGAGTATTACCTGGAGGCAGTCTATTAATCAAGGAGCATGCTGCCTCAAGTGATAGAATTCACCCAAAGCAAATCCACCACACTTCTTGGATTTAATGGACCTGTCCCTGCTGAGAGAACCCAGCGCCTGGTGTTTGGGGGCCTATCGCTTACATTTTGCTGCCATCTAGTGGTATTTATTGGCCATTGCTGTCCTCCCAGCCCTACCAAGTCATGTTATCCATAGATGACCTGAGCATTGGTTAATTATTATTGAGCTTTTACAAATATAATAACATTTGAATAGCACTTTGTAAAGGGCAAAGCACTATACAAATGTTAACTTATATTAGAACTAATTATTAGATGGCCTACTACTTAATCTGCAGAATAACCTACAATAAACTAGGGAATTGAAGATTCATCTCTGGTTAATTTTAGAAAAATATATCATGTCTCAGTTGATATAGCAATATACATGTCAGAATTGCATAGATCTTAAGACTCAGAATTTCTTTTTGCCAGTGATATTTTAATATGCTTGGATAAGAGATTCAAATAAGTAATGACATAATGGGGCATACCATTTTAAAACTCAAATTCTCTTCATCATTTGTTATTATTCTTATAAGGGATTTATGTTAGCAAGTCTAAAACCTCAAATTTGCATCTAACAATTTATTTCATCTGTTTAAGACACCATCTACACAACTCCTTTTTGTTTTCAATAGACAGAAAGATGTGAGAGCTACCTCTGCCCAAGTTAATCTCAGTTTAGAGCTGGTAGAGCAGTGAAGTTAGAATGAGGCAAATATGTAGAAATGCTAAACTAAGCACCTAGGAGAATCTTTAAGACTTAGGACAGTCAGTCCAGTCACTCAGTCATGTCCGACTCTGCAATGCCATGGACTGCAGCATGCCAGGCTTCCCTGTCCATCACCAACTCCCAAAGCTTTCTCAGACTCATGTCCATTGAGTCAGTGATGCCATCCAACCATCTCATTCTCTGTCATCACCTTTTCCTCCAGTCTTCAATTTTTCCCAGCATCAGAGTCTTTTCCAAGGAGTCAGCTCTTCTCATCAGGTGGCCAAAGTATTGGAATTTCAGCTTCAGTATCAGTCCTTTCAATGGATATTCAGGACTAATTTCCTTTAGGATGGACTGTTTGGATCTCCTTGCAGTCCAAGGGACTCTCAAGAGTTTTCTCCAACACCACAGTTCAAAAGCATCAATTCTTCAGCACTGAGCTTTCTTTATAGTCCAGCTTTCACATCCGTACATGACTACTGGAAAAACCATAGCCTTGACTGGATGGACCTTTGTTGGCACCTAGGAAAATCTTTGTAGGCACCTAGGAGAACTGAACACCTAGGAGAATCTTTAAGACTTAGGACTTCCTTCTTGGTGTATGCTGGAGCAAATTAGAGTAGATGGAAACAGTTCAGAAGGTCAATAGATGCATACAATCTAACATATTTATACTGGCACCCACCCATATATGATCAGCTAAAAACCATTATACCAATGGATGACCTTGCCCAAAAATAATTCTGCTGTGATAATTTTTAGATAAATGTGAACTAAAAACTGGGATGTCTTTCTCTCGACCTTTGTGCCCGTGGCAAAAGAGGAGGGGGATAGAAATTTTTGTGTGCCCAGAAAAGCAAAGCTTAGATACCTGCTTATTATTTGAAAAGGATGAACGCCAGTGGTCAAGGGAGCTTTGAGAAGCATCTTTTTCCCTCATGAACCTGACACCTCTTTCCTAAATTAGTCTGGCAAAAAATAGAAATCCAGTTTTCTTGATTGAATCTTGAATGCTATATTTGGTGAATTTTGCCTCCACTAATAAATTTTGCCTCCAACTGAACATGAGGATCAAATCTGGGGGTTTTTTGGGAGGAGGTAGGATTTTTTTCCTTGATAGATGTTCTCTCATCTTTATTTTCTCTTGACACTCTGCATCTGGTCAGTTCTTTAGCATTCAGTAAATGTTGGTTGAATGCCTGTCCCTGTCAAGCAGGGTGCTAGGTGCCACAAATATTGAGGAAAAAAACAGAAAAGGTACCCACCCTCATGGAGAGTGGTGAAGAATGTGGACACTAATTAAATCAACTCCCAGATAATCTTCATCAGAATTTATCATTAAAATTGTCTGAAGTGAATTAGTACAGGGTATTAGCATAAGTAGCAGTTACTTAATCAAACAAGGAGAAGTTAAATTTTAAAGTATTAATCACATTTGCCTAACTATATCTTTGGTTTAATTTCAGGTTTTTATTTTCATCAATATAGAAAGATGGCCAAAAAACTTTCCTGTAGAGTATAAATGAAAACAAAGACTTTAAATCCATTCTAATCAACGGCAGCCTTTCCTCTTTCAGAAATGTGATTTGTCTCTAAAGCACATAATGTTCAGATGTTAGATGTTGATTTCACTGGTTAAAATATGCATTATGCTAGTTGAGCTTGCTGTTAAGTTTATGTAAGCCAAAACAGCAGTCCTGCCTGACTTGGAGTGTTGCTGAAGTAACTGCTTGATAAAAGATTTTCTAATGCCAGATTTTTGTGCAATAGAACCTGCGAAAACACACCTGAGACATGTTGCCTTCTTATAGGCATTCCATCCTGGCATCACACAGGGTGCCGAGAGGGGCTGGGTTCAGACTGGGAAGACTAAGAAATCTCGTCTTCTGTCCGTGCTCTTCTGGAAACTCTCTGCTTGACCTTGAGCAAATCCTGTAGCCCCTCCATGCTTCTGGGCATCTCTTATCAGAGGTGGGAGCTCCGTTGTCACAGAGGTGTCAGAGGAAGTAACTATCATGTTTGAGAAACGTGTGAGGGTCTTGATGCCAGCCCAAGATGCTATGTAAGAGTAAAATGACATAACATAACATACGGGCACTGGAATATGTTCTTGGAGAGACGCCCTGGAATGTCTTCTTAAGCAGCAGGTAGCAGGAAGCGAGGCAAGCCAAACCAGAGTAAGGATGATTTCTGAAAAAGTCAGCATTTCCTCAACTTGAAAAACAACAGTGATGATAGGAGAACTTTTTCAAAAGAGTAAAAAATTACCCTCAAGCCGCATTATCTTATCATACTGACTCGAGGTTTTCTGGGAGAACAATTCTTTTCTTTAAGTGGATGTGTATTCTTTCAGGGGAATGGGGGCACAAAGCCCAGGATTCCAATTGAATTGTCACATGGGGTAACTTTTGACAAGCCTGTCATTTGTCCATTTTCTCTTCTGACCCGGTGGTACTTGGAGGGATCAGAGGGGAGAAGAGGATTAATGTCATTGTGCGCAGACAAATACACAGTTTCTTTGAGACAGAAATTCCACTTGTTGAAGTTGACTAGGAAACATGAAGCTCTTCGCAGTACCTCGTAACCATGCCTTGCGTTTGTTCCCCACCCTGTTATTAGTCAGATGTCCTCAGATCATACCCTGAAATTTAGGCTTTTCTCTCCTTATGCAGTTAATCAGAGTGCTGTCAGCATAGGTAGGGAGAGGACCACAGTGTTTCTCTAAATGCAGAGATAGAACTGGTTTGACTCATTTTTATACCTCCTTCTCATAGAGAGTTTGTCAAACTGTTTCGTTTTAAAAAAATTATTTTATTTGTTTCAGCTGGAGGATAATTACTGTACAAACTATCTCTTTTTAAAAATGGTTTATTTACTTATTTGAGGGCCACTCTCTAGTTGGGATATATAGGCTTCTCACTGAGGGGGCTTCTCCTGTTGCGGAGCACAGCTCTAGGATGCATGGGCTTCAGTAGTTGTAGCACGTGGGCTCAGTTGTTCCAAGGCATGTGGAGTCCTCCTGAACCAGGACTCAACCCGTGTCCCCTACTTTGCCAGGCAGATTCCTACCCACTGCACCACTAGGGAGGAACCTGTCAAACTATTTCATATATTTATCTATTTTCTCCATTGGGTACACAGCACTGGCACGGGCCATAGACACCTGTTTGGATAGTGGGCATCCTGGGGAAGGAAATAGCAACCTGCTCCAGTATTCTTATCTGGAGAATCCCCATGCACAGAGGAGCCTGGTGGGCTATAGTCCATGGGGTTGCAAAGAGTCAGGACACGACTGACCAGACAACAACAGTCCTTGTGGGGGGCTTATAGGGTGCACATGTATACCAATCTGCAGTTAAAATCCAGCCAGCTCACCTTGGGTTGTAGAGCACTGGTGACTCCCGTGATAAGTGAAGAGCGAGGGCATGGATTTCTTGTAGTTTTCACTCCTCATCTTTTTTGGCACCCAAGCACGGGCTGTATACTGGGAGTTGGACTCGTCCTGTCCCTCATGAGTCACAGCGGCCAGACGGAGTCCCGAGTTCATGTGGCAGCCTCACTTCGGAAGCTCTCCGCATACCTGGATGACAGCGGGAGCCAGAGCAGAACCTTCCAGGAGGTAGGGGACCAAGGTTCCACTTCCCTTCCCTCTGCTGGCTTTTGTCTTCCTCTCGCTGCATATTTTCTACTGCCCCTGTGTTGGTGACTCTGAAACTAGATCCTTCCTCAATTTCAATGGGGCTAAGGAGAAAATCTGAATGGCAAACAACCTATATATTAGATCATAGGGATTTCAAATAGTGCAGCTGTTTAAATCAACTTAGTCTTACATGTGGCACATAAGATAAGAGCCCTGAGTGAATACAGAACCTGAGCTCAGCATCACTAGAAGGCAGTTTCTAAGAAAGCTGCGATTTCTGGAGGAAGGTTAAATGGAGATTTTTAGAATTAGGATCAAGCCAAATATAACTTTAAGAAATGGCCAGGGATAAGCTTAAGAAGTTACAGATCCAAAAGGCATTTGATTTCTTTTTCTTTTTTTATGTCAGCCAGCGTGAAAAATTATTGAGGAAATTCCCTTTGCCACACTTAATGAAAAGATTTTTCTGTGATGGCGCCAAAAATATGCAGAATCAGGATCCTGGGCCCCTGTCTGTGTGTTGACTGTGTCCACCATGTCGTCTGAGGCCCGTGTGTCTGTGAACCCAGGTGAAGCCTCGTCACCAGGCTCTTCTCTCTGGGAGGTGCCTGGGCCGACCTCTTGGCCTGGCCAGATTCTCCCTCTCATTAGAGCAGATCCTATTTCTCCCATCCTGCCCACAAGCTATTGATGAGTGCATAATGGCTGCTGTGTTTCCCCGCTTGGCTCCTCTGCTTTCAGCAATAGGCCTTGTTGAATTGGTGGATTTCTTTGGTGCACAGAGGCTTGAAGTTTTGTTCTAAGACATGCACCGCATTTCCATGTTTAAAGCGGTGCAGGGTATGATTGGAAACTATGTGTTTTTTTAAGCTGAAGGAGAAAATGTCATAAGCAAGGAGCAATGCGATTAATAAAGGAAAACAAGGTTTTTATAAATTGAAGCATCTGTCTGTCCCGATGTTTTGATTTATAAGGCCTCGAGCAGTTTTGGTTTTCCCTCTCCTCTGATTTTTGTTATCCAATTTCTACCTTAGAAACTGCCTTTCTTTTTTTCATGCTGTATCAACCAGTGTGAGGAGGTGAACATTTCTACTTTGTCTTAATAGCATCTTTGTGAAGGAGGGATTCATCATGAAAATGCCAACCCAGGGAGGGATGCATCACCTTGATTTGGGAAAATGGAAGCTCAAATTGATGGAGTGACTTGCTTAAAGTTACTTAGCCAATCAGTGGTCAATTTTAGATATACACTTAAATATTCTGTTTCTACTCCCAGAATTTTTTAAAAGATTGTAATATGTTCGCTTATTTATTCATTTGCATATTAAAATCACACCAGTGCTCTGAAGTAAATAATATTATCCCTATTTTACACAATTATCTGACTCTGAATCCTACCTTCCTCGTTTATCATGCTGCACTGCGTCTACTAGGGAATCTTAATGTAGCAGCGTTTTACTTCTTTGAATTTCCTCTCTCGTTTGACCTTGGATCAGAATCCATTGCCGTTAGCAGTATCCACTGGTGATGAAACTCTACTTCTACTGTTGAAGGAACTTTTTGATTTAGTCTAAAGACCCGGGTTTGAATCTCACTTCTGTCACTTGCTAGCTATGTGTAGCTGAGCCTCAAAACTTTTATCCAGAAAGTAATAACCCCTATCTCATAATATTGTTATGAAATATAAAAGTTGGGGTTTCCCTGGTGGCTCAGCAGTAAAGAACCCACCTGCCAATGCAGGAGACGCAGGTTCGATTCCTGGGTTGGGAAGATCCCCTGGAGGACGTAATAGCAACCCACTCCAGTGTTCTTGCCTGGGAAATTTCATGGACAGAGAAGCCTGGTGGGCTACAGTCCCTGGGATTGCAAAGAGTCAGACACAACTGAGAGACTAAATAACAGTAGCAACAAAGAAGTTAGGTGGCAGAACAGTGCCCAGTCTGTAGTGGGCATACTCGAATCCAATCCTTATCCTAGGAGTAAGTTTGAGAAAGTATTCGTGTCAGCTAAACTGTGTTCTTTCATTTCCCCTCATGAAGACCCGTGTTTCTGCTGTCTTTTCTTCTCAGGTCCTTGCCTATACCCTCAGCTGTGTATGTACATCTGCATTCAGTGCCGGCATCATTGAGGCAGTGGAGGCTGAAGATATCATGAGCAAGCTTCGACTGTTAGTGGACAACAACCGGCAGGTGGAATTTCTGGTTATTCTCTGTGGGTTTCAGGCTGCTTTGAAGTCCTAGTTCTGATTTACTCTGAATTCAACTTTAATGAAGTATTTTTTTGTGCCCAGAAATGAAAAACATCTAATTCTTATCCACAGCTTTAGCCAGTATCTACAGACATCTTTTTCTCTCTTAATCCCCTGTAGACACTTTTTTCTTTTTTGGTATGAGTATGAAAGTCTTTTTGCTCTCTCCAATTATTGCTCTGTATAAAATCTTTAAGCACATGGCTAGGGAGTAGAAGTTATGTTAAGGCTAGAGACAAAAATTCATAAAGATAAAACTACATAGAATAATCTAATCAAGTAAAACCTCCACAAATTCAAGGCAGAGAATCTCTGCTCATGACTAAATATATAGGAAAATTTAGATTACTGCAATGTAAATGAAATACCCTTAAAATGTTCCCTCTGAAATATTAGTCAGGCTTCAAAAAGAAGACAATTTTGACATAGGCTATGACGTGGATAACCTGGAGGGCATTACGTTGAGTGAAACAGGCCCATAGCAAAAAGACAAGCACTGCATATTTCTGCTGATATGAAGTACTCAGAGCAATCAGAAGTGTAGAGATAGAAAGTAGAATGGTGGTTGCCAGAGGCTGAGGCAGGAGCGATAGGGAATTAAAGTTTAATGGGTATAGAACTTCAGTGTTGCAAAATGAAAAAGGTTCTAAAGATGATTGGAAGTGATGGTCACACAGCTTTGTGAATGTACTTCATACCATTAACTGTTTACTTAAAATGGTTAAGATGGTAAATTTTATGTTACGTGAATTTTGCCATAAGTTTTTAAAGTTGGAGGGGGAAGAATCTCCTTCTGATTATGCTCTAGAATTTCCCTGTTTGTACTTTGTTTGCTTGGTTCTTTGTTTTTTAGATTTCTCCAAAGTCTTCATATTGGCCATTGTGGGTTATTACAAGATTCAGGCCAGGTGTTAAGCCTATGTTGTATTTTACTGTTATTATTTTATGGTTATAGACCTATTGGCTTACATTCAGAATAGATTTTGCCTTGTAAATCAACTATAGTTCAATACAAAAATAAAGTTAATGTAAAAATCAGGAAAAAAGAATAGACCTTGCAAACACCAAAGTGTAGAATTTTCATATGCTGTACTCATCGCAGGACTTTTTCTCCTCTTGGAGGTTGACTAGGCTTGGGTTAACACCTTGATGGTTTCACTCTAACCCTCTTCTTAAAATTTGGATTGTTTGACCCAAGTCAATCACTAGTGCAGTGTTCTTTTCTTGAAACATACCACTCACTGAAACTGAATTCTTTACAATTAGGCTGCAATTTCTATTGTAAACTGGTCTAGATTTTTTAAATCTCTGATGTACAGATGACCACAGAATGTGTCTGTAGGAAGGGAGCCCCTCAAAGTGCTTGTTTTGCTGTACATGAACATTCTTGATCTGTGCCAGTCTTCTTTTCTCTCACCTCTTTTTAAAATTTATTTCTAACAGACTTCAGGTTTTGCCCTGGCATTAGGAAACATAATTCACGGCTTGTCTGTGTGTGGACATGGAAAAGCTGAAGACTTGGGCAACAGATTGCTTCCGGCCTGGATCAAAACTGTCCTAACAGAGGTAGAAGGCACCTCCTGCATTTTATTTTATATTTTTATAAAGGAAAAAGAGCCACTTTATTGGACCATTTATAGGCGCTGCCATAAAAGCTAAACCATAAAAAAAAAGACAGTATCAAATGAGACAATGTACTTTTAACGCTTATAAATGATACATCCTGTTAACCATTGTAGTTGTTTTTCTTTTTTTTAACTGGCTATTTTGTTAGTGTTTTAATTTTATAACAGCATGGTGGTTTTGAGAACTAAAAAATAACAAGAAGCCACCTGGGATCTGACAACTTTAATTTGTTTACTTTATTCAAGTCTGCTGCCAGTGATGCAGGTTGTGTTGACCCTACAAATTTTGTACCATTTTGACCATTTGTTTCTCTGTGATATAATTCTTATCAAATGCAAACCCAAGGATTGTTCCCTCTTGACATTTTCTGATGCTTTGTTTTCAGGGTGCTCCCACAATGCTTTGCTTGGCAGCTCTTCACGGCATGGTGGCCTTGGTAGGCTCCGAAGGGGATGTAATGCAGGTAAAAAAAAAAAAAATGGGGGTGACACCTAAACATGTGCATAGTCACAGCAAGGAGAGAATACCCAATATCTCATCATGCTAAGGAAGACCGATAAGTGCTCGTGGTAATGGTTACACTGGGCTCTCTGGTGTCTTTATATATTCTCTTGGCCAAGAATTCTTTTTGTACAGATTTGTTCCTTGTTTTATTTGGGTTGGAATTAAACCTAGTCAATGTATATACTTTCCATAAAGTTCTCTGCCTGAGGAAAGCAATTGGATCCTAAGAAATTTCAAAAATTTGAAATAGGAAGCTCCACTTTGCATCTGTAATGTTTAAATATGTATCTATGTAATTATGCTTTCTATAAACTTTAATAAAAGTTTCTAAAAAATTTAAAAGCTTTTCTACTGTAGACTTGAAAGAAAGTGAACATGTTAGTCTCTCAGTAATGTCTGACTCTTTGTGACCCCATGAACTGTAGCCCTCCAGGCTCCTCTGTCCATGGAATTCTCCAGGCAAGAGTACTGGAGTGGGTTGCCATTCCCTTCTCCAGGGGATCTTCCCGCCCTAGGCACTGAACCCGAGTGTTCTGCATTGCAGGCAGATTCTTTACCTCCTTAACCACCAGGGAAGCCCATATATATGTATAAATTTACAAGTAATTCTAAGGCATTCCTTTGTTCATACGGTAAAGGTTTATTAAGTGACTGCTACTTGCCACACTGAACTGGCCCTAGGATATCAGTAATTTAATAAAACATAGATGTTACCCTCAAGGAGCTCACGGTTTTTGTTTTTGAAATGTAAGGACATATGATAAGTTATTCCATAGCTTAGATGTTGACAACTCATATGGTGAGAGTATCATTATCTACTTTTTTGAATGGTTATTTCTCCTTTTTCTTTCAGCTGAAGTCAGAAGCCATCCAGTCCTCTCAGTCTCAAGGCAGACTTAATGAAGTCATTAGAACTTTAACTCAGGTAAGAAGAAGAATTTCAAATCCTTAAGTGGGAAAACCGATACTCCCCTTTGCTGTCTTTTTCTCTTTCATGATACAAACTGTCTTACATAGAAAATGGGGAAATCTCTGGTTATTCATGGTGAGTTCCGGGGGCAATGGAGAACGACTTAGGGCCCTGTATTTGCTGACTAACATGCACCACCTCTGGAAAAAAAGAAAGCTGGAATTATTGAGTTAACTTAAGTTGCTTTGGTTTCTCTTAAAAATTAAAACCTGACCCTGAAAAGAATGTCAGGCTCTCCGGACAAGGAAAAATAGAAGACAGTCAAAGGGCAGGGCAGATAGCTAAGCTGAATGGTCAAGAGGTGCTAGTTCAGATGTCACTAAAAGTATTTGGGTGAATTATTGTCAGAGTTATTCTTGGCTAAAGAATAAAAATGTCCATCTGCTTAGAAATGATTTTATATTTTCAGATTTTTATTTAAAACATCATGATGTTCACTGAATGGAAGAAGCTAAAAAAAAATATCACTGAGGCTCCTCTCAACCTGAAGCAGCTGCTGCTCACATGTGGTCATGTTTCTTTATAAGCGTTCTTATTTTCTCTGCATAGTTGCATTCTTACCACATGTAGAACTTTGTGTCCTAGGCTTTCACCTGGCGTACTTGTTTGTCTTTTTTTTTTTTTTTTAAACATAGCTGGTTAGAATACTCACCACATGAAGAAGTTGTAGTAATTCATGCCTTTGAAAGCAAACAAATCCTGGAACAGAGGAAACTGTCTTTTGCATGTATGAATGTAAATATTCTCAAAAAATTTTCCTGAAACTTAAATTGCTATAACTTGGGTAAAAAAAATCTATAAATGAAAAATATTATTTAAAAGATCATATTATGAATGGTAAAATAGTAATAGAGCACTGTTTAAAGAAGAGAACCAAATGATATCTCCTTCTACTTTTAAACGTATTTTAGTCCTAAGCAACTATCAGCCCTTTTTACTTTTTGGATTTTCTTTTCCCATTTTTTGAAAACTCCTTTAGAGAGTCTGACTCAGTGAAATCTGAGACAATCACTGATCCCTTCTGTCATGACTGAAGATTCATAGATTCATTCATTCTTTCATTCAGCAACACTTGTTGATCACCTCTATGTCCCACATTTAGCATACTACACAGAGGATAGTACATCTCGTCATAGAACTTCTCATTACCAGCCAAGCTACCACCTCATAGAAGATTAGCGACCTTCTATGTGTGGCCTTTTATTGAGTGGAATTTGTATCTTGCCCATCGTTGAACTGTTAACATTTCATTCATAGGTCATCAGTGTGTCTGGGGTGATTGGTCTTCAGTCAAATGCCATCTGGCTTCTAGGACATCTTCATCTGTCTACTCTGTCCTCAAATCAAAGTAGAACCTCGGGTAAGATTGGAGTCATAGAACTTGGGAGCTGGAAGGAGGGGTGCTGACGTGGGGCTATCTAATTTGTTAAGGGCGTTAATTTTCACAGCCACCCTCAGGGCCGTGTGTTACTGTCCCTCTTTTGTGTCAGAGGAAGATGGACCATGGAGAAGTCTCCTGACTTGCCCAGGGTTACACAGCAGTTAAGTGGGAAATACACAGTTTGAAATCTGATCTGTCAGCCGCCAAAGCCTGTGCTCCTTTCACTCTCTCTCTCTTCCTTCCTTAGAGATAAGTTTAGATGTTGAGTCTAACACCGTATTTTACAAAGAACCTGAGACTCAGAAAGATTACATGACATAGGTACAAGCTTAGTGAGAAATCCAGAAACTAGGAATCAGATCCTTGAAGCTTGGAACAGAGTTCTTTTTACTTGACTAGATATAACCATAGTTGTATAACATTCATATTTCATTAAAAGACTCTTCATATGGCTGGAGTTCTTCTGGCCCCAGCACTGAGAAAAGACTGAGGTAAGTGCTTTTAAGAGTACATCATGAGAAATGCTGGACTGGAAGAAACAGAAGTTGGAATCAAGATTGCTGGGAGAAATATCAATAACCTCAGATATGCAGATGACACCACTCTTATGGCAGAAAGTGAAGAGGGGCTAAAAAGCCTCTTGATGAAAGTGAAAGTGGAGAGTGAAAAGGTTGGCTTAAAGGTCAACATTCAGAAAACGAAGATCATGGCATCTGGTCCCATCACTGCATGGGAAATAGATGGGGAAACAGTGGAAACAGTGTCAGACTTTGTTTTTCTGGGCTCCAAAATCACTGCAGATGGTGACTGCAGCCATGAAATTCAAAGACGCTTGCTCCTTGGAAGGAAAGTTATGACCAACCTAGATAGCATATTCAAAAGCAGAGACATTACTTTACCAACAAAGGTTCGCCTAGTCAAGGCTATGGTCTTTCCTGTGGTCATGTATGGATGTGAGAGCTGGACTGTGAAGAAGGCTGAGCGCCGAAGAATTGATGCTTTTGAACTGTGGTGTTGGAGAAGACTCTTGAGGGTCCCTTGGACTGCAAGAAGATCCAACCAGTCCATTCTGAAGGAGATCAATCCTGGAATTTCTTTAGAAGGAATGATGCTAAAGCTGAAACTCCAGTATTTTGGCCACCTCATGTGAAGAGTTGACTCATTGGAGAAGACTCTGATGCTGGGAGGGATTGAGGGCAGGAGGAGAAGGGGACGACAGAGGATGAGATGGCTGGATGGCATCACTGACTCGATGGATGCAAGTCTGGGTGACCTCCGGGAGCTGGTGATGGACAGGGAGGCCTGGCGTGCTGCGGTTCATGGGGTCGCAAAGAGTCGGACACGACTGAGCGACTGATCTGAATCTGAAGTGCTTTTAAAGATATGCATCTCCTTGGCCTTGGAATTAAAATCCTAGGTCTTACTGCAACAAGATTTTTTCTATTTCTATTGCTTTTTAATAAAAGCAATAAAAATATTTGCAGTTCCCACATGCTTAATTTATGTATGTACTTGGAGGTTTTCTGGGGAAGACATCAGTGTAATGCACTGGGACCTATATCTACTCCTTGCTCTTTATAGAATTTTGACCACTGGCTCCCTTGGACTCAGGCCAGGGAGGTTTAGGTACCAAAGATTCCTCATTAAAACCTAGTTTCACATATCCCCTGACAGGTAGTCTACCGACAGCGTTACCAGAAACATGGGCCACCATAATTACTGTTTCCCTGTCTTTCAGTCACTCCTTAGCTATAGAGATAGGGCGTGGTTCCACAGCATCCCCCACATAATGAACTTTATACCTTTAAAAGCTGCCATACTGTGAAGTGAAGTGAAGGTCGCTCAGTTGTGTCCAGCTCTTTGCAACCACATGTACTGTGGACTGCCCGGCTCCTCTGTCCATGGAGTCCCCGCTCTGTCCGTGGAATTCTCCAGGCAAGAATTCTGGAGTGGGCAAGAATACTGCTGTTCCCTTCTCCAGGGGATCTTCCCAACCCAGGGATCGAACACAGGTCTCCCGCACTGCAGGCAGATTCTTTACCAGGGAAGCCCGACAATACTGGAGAGGGTAGCCTGTCCCTTCTCCAGGGGATCTTCCTGACCCAGGAATCGAACCAGAGTCTCCTGCATTGTAGGCGGATTCTTTACCAACTGAGATACTAGAGAAGCTGTCATATTAAAACTGGAGAAATAAAAAAAAAAAAAAAAATTGTCATATTGGAAACCCTTGGTAATGCTAGTCCTGAAGGACAGTGGTCTCTCAATGTCCTGGTAAAAATAGCATGTTTATGTCAGGCTTTTGCTTTTTTACGTAGGCTTGTCATTGTTATGTTATGGGCTACATAGTCTGGCCCACATATATTCAAGGTCAGTTGTAGTGAATCATCTTACACTCAGGTTCTTTGGAGCAAAATGACCGTGTGTCTGGAAAAGTACAACTGCTCGTTTCTGATAGAATTTTCCAGTGGAGCCATCTATCCCAGTAAAAACCATCTCATGAAACAATATGGGGAACCAGGAGGAAAAGAATCTAGGAAACTCCCAGGACTCAACTAGCATAAATGTCAGTGCTTTGCTATTTCAGGTCAGCAGGCACATCTGGTTTTTTGTATGTGTCTCATGAAATAAGAGAGTGGCTAACATTAATACTGATTGACGTATTTCCATGGTTCATGTATCTGACTCAGGATGCCCTTGATAGCCCATAGAATGGTGGTCTCAGCTTAGAAGTCCAGCTTAGGACTCCTTGCTGACACAGAGGAGGTCACTGGATTGGAGTTCATTGATGTGCCAAAGTGGGAAAGGGTGTTGTGTTTTTAAAACCACTTCAGTACAATTTTCATCTTCTATGGTTTTTTCCAACCCCTCCCAGACTTACCGCCATTTTAGATTTGCTTGCATAGTCTCAGTGATTACTTCAAGGCCAGCCACTTAATCTAATAGAATTAGTTGCAGCCACAGAGTATTGTTCTGAGATTAATGGCATAAACATCTCCACTTTGTCTCTAGGTTGATATGGCAGCATGAGATCATTATCTTTCCTTCATTAGTCCTGCCAAGTTCATTGGTTAATTTGATCAATTTCTGTCTCCACAGTGCCTACTGACTACAGCTATTTGCCTGAAAGCAGTTTTATTAGAGCAGCCATTGGCTTCTTCGTTACAGGAGGAAAAAAAGGCAAGTGAGCACATTTCTTGAACTCTTTCTTTCTACCTGTTAAGTTTGTATGCCCTAAGCTTGCTTCTGTAGATTAAATAGTACAAATCTGAAAGGGTGAATAATTTCCCCTGCCAGATCATCTTTGCAGTAGAGCTGACTAGGAGACCAACTACGAAATAAGTGATACACAAATATACATACTGTGTATCCTCCTGAAATTACCAATTTAATATCTAATCTTCCTTTTGGCCATTTCAAAAGTATGAGTGCACATTACTTTTATTGTCAGTTTCAAGCGAGTGTGACCTAAAAAGAGAAAACACACGTTTGTATTACAGGACCTGACTTGGAGGTAGGTCTTCTTGAATTCTGTGTGATCACTCTATGTTGTTGGAATCACTGGCTCTGATTCTTAATTTTAGTTTGTGTTGTTTTTCTTTGCAATATGCCTTTGTGATTGTTTGTTGCTGCCACCAACAACCAACAGAGATTTAGTGCTTTTGTTCTTAACTGGAGCCAAAATAATCCCACATTAATTTTTAAGTAAATGCGCGTTAATGATATACACCTATAAATTTATGCTTTGAGGAAAAAGTGGATCCAAACTGAGTGTGTTGTGACTCAGGAACCAGTTTTATGTAATGTTATTTCATTGATGTTTTGCTAGTTTCATTCTTCGTTGGGCTGATTGTGTCAGTCTGGGCAAAACCAGTGCCTGTATTACAACAAATCCAACCAAATTTTAGGGGAAAAGTCTTTAAACAAATTAAAAGAAAGACATCTGGAGGAAGAAAATTTGATTAATGGAGATCATGGAGGAATAAAATCTTACCATTGGAAGGGACATTAGAGGTCATGTCTGTTGTCTAAGTTTCTACTAGGTACAGTAATCCCTGGAGCTTCCAAGTTATAAACTACATTCATAGCTTGGACATAAATTCCCTTAGTTTCTGGAGTTCCAGAAATTGTGCTGTTATCCTAGAGTTGTGAGTTAGCATAACTTGCTTTTCATTTCTTCAGTAAAAGTTGGTATAATGTTACATCATTGTCACACAAGGTATATGTATATATGACCATGTCATTTATTACACATAATATGGAGTTGTTTATATATTGCCATAAAGTAAGTCTTTTTAAAGTAGATGTAGCAGAGATGTCTCCATTAATAGGAAATTGAATTCATACTAAAGGAACATCTAAAATTTCCATGGCTAGAATAATTCTAGGAATATCTATAATTTCCATGGCTAGAGTAATTCTAGGAACATATATTTTTGCTCTAGTTTTTTGTTGGTTTGTTTTTGTTAGTTTGCTCACTGATATTTTATAAACTTTTAAAATGATGCTAATGTGAGATTTTTCCATGAGATATTTCTTATTAGATCTTATTAGATTCTTAAACCAAATGAAACACAGACTCCTTTTCTAGTGACTAAAATGTCATTTTGCTCCCTAGATTCATATTTCTTAGCAGAAGTGAATTTTCTCTGAATCTTGTGGAAAATTCTTGATAAAATGTAACATTTTTATGATTGGTCTGTCATGATACAATAGGAAATATTCTGTCCCAAAAGTGAAAAACATCAGGTGAAATTGACATCAGAAATGTTATGTAAAATCTTGCTATTAAAGCTATTTGAAGACAAGTAAATGAAGTATTTTAAAAATGCCTTATTACCAATCAGATTTTCGGCATTTTCAGGTTGTGGGAGAGGGCTGCCTTTTTGTCAGGTTTCCTGACTAGATTCCAAGGAAAATCTATTCAGCCTTACACATTACTAATGATGACCCCAGAGGAGTGGGGGCCGTGGGAGGCTGACCTCCGCCTCGGAAGCCCATTTACAAAGACAAAACCAGACCCTGCTCTATGGGTCTAAATGGGATGGCCAAATGCGGAGGTGTGCATGCAAACGAGTGTTTTCTTCTTCAATATGCCCAGCTCATTTGAATTTTAATAACTCCCTTCTGAAGCAGCTTTTGAGTTTAAATGTCTGGATGTCACTCATCAGAGCCCAGTGGGGCTGCTGATAGGAAGGATGACAACTTTGGTGAACTCTTTTGAGGAAGAAATGGCTTGAGAGAATAAAAATCATACTTGGCATAGGCAAAAGGGAGAAAACTTTCGGGATAACATGGCTCCATGGCCTCTGTGTGCCATTTAATCACTTAGGCGAGGAAGAACAATGTCACATGTTATCCTTGATCCACACATATGCTGGGATGAGATTGAATGAAATGATCTCAGTTTTAACCGATCACATCTGAGACAGTGAATATATTAGTCTGCGTTCTCATGTTTAGGGCTTTTCTCATTTTAGATGCCCACTTTAATACTCATACAATAGAACATACCAGATGTTCATAGTATCCATTCCTTCACAGAGGCCTATATTTTTAAAACCATGCCAAATAGATAAAAGTCCTTCCATTTTTGAAAGACTTCAGTTGATAGTTTTAAATATAACTGGTTTTTTGCTATACTCTGTAACATTTTCTTTTCTTCCCTAATAGTCCCACCTCCTGGCAGATGTAATATTCCTTAACCTTTGTAATCATCATAGTCTATTCCTGTTTATTGACTGTGCTGGGCTTAAAATTTGTTTATAATCTAATCCCTCCTATTCTGGAATTATTTTTTTCTTCTTATGGCCCTTGCTCTAAGTTTTGGCTCTTGTTTTTCCTTCTTTTCTATTCATTTATTCTTTCTCCTGATTTCTGATATTTGTTTTTTCTCAACCTCAGAGTATATTCAGATTTCAAGATTTTTCCTAATTTTAAAATAAAACAGTTAAGCTGTCTTAAAAGTACTTACTGAAAGTCATCATTTATTTTTGGTGATAATGTTATATATTTCTACCTAACAATTAAGGGGGGACTTCCCTGGTGGTCCCATGGCTAAGACTCCGTGCTCGTAGCTCAGCTGGTAAAGAGTCCACCTGCAATGAGGGAGACCTGGGTTCAGTCCCTGGGTTGGGAATGTCCCCTGGAGAAGGGAAAGGCTACCCATTCCAGTATTCTGGCATAGAGAATTCCACAGACTATATAGTTCATGGGGTCACAAAGAGTCGGACACGCTGAGCGACTTCACTTTCACTAATAATTTAGGGTTATTTTGTTACCAGTTTTCTTGCTAGGGAATATGACTTTCCAGTATTTTTCTACTAGGCTTTAAAGTTTACAGTAAGAAGTATTAATTTAAGGAAAACATATTTAAATCCTTAAAATTAAGTCATTATGAATGGCATTTCCTTCTTGATATGGATTCATTGGTCAATGATTTGAGTGTGTAAGAGTTGGACTTGTACATAAACTATAAGTAGGTAGATTGTCGATTGATCATTTTTAGATTACTAGCATGAGATATAATTGTTGATGAGTCTAACCAAAAGGACAGAATTAGTGAACTCCGAAGTATAGAATAAATGATACAAGAAAGCTATCCTGTTTTTCTGTTGAAATTATAAAGTTGGTTACCAAAGTATATTATTTTTAAATAGGTTAGTTTAGTAATAGCTTACCAATACAATTGTTTTTACGAAGTTATTAGAAATGAACACATGTGTATAGCGGGCTTCCCAGGTGGCACTAGTGGTAAAGAATCTGCCTGCCAACTCAGGAGACGCGAGTTCAATCCCTAAGTTGGGAAGATCCCTTGGAGGAGGAAATGACAACCCATCTAGGAGTCTCACCTGGAAGATTCCATGGACAAAGGAGCCTGGCAGGCTACAGTCCATAGGATTGTGAAGAGTCAGACACAACTGAGCAAAGCAACGTGTATATAACATGAAGTTCAAAAACAGTATGAAGAAAAAGAAAGAATTCCCTGTAATCTCACCACCTAGAGATAGCCTCAATAGATATTTCAGTGTGTGTCCTCTAGCTGTGTATGTGTTTATATTGAATTATAAAATGTATATTATTTTATTGTCTTTTAAAATATATAATAAGTTTCCATGTAAATGGACATGATCACCACTAATCTCCTGCATAAGGAGGGTTGGGAAAGTATGAAGAGCATTCTTGCATAGCTCTCTAGACGAGCGTTAATAGAGTATGTTGGGAGAGTATTTAATTTCTATTTGTTGTTGTTGTAAACATCATATAAATATTTGAAAGAGTAAACAATTATCCCATGGCTTTCGGCATATGTTAGTTGCTCAGTCATGTCCGACTCTTTGAGACCTGATGGACTGTAGCCTGCCAGACTCCTCTGTCCATAGAATTTTACAGGCAAGAATACTGAAGTGGGTTGCCATTCCCTTCTCCAAGATATCTTCTTGACCCAGGGATCAAACCCAGGTTTCCCGTATAGCAGGCAGTTTCTTTACCATCTGAGCCACCAGGGAAGCCCTTTCTAACAGCTATTATCACTTTAAAATTTTATCTTTTGATTTGTTCCTTTTATGTACACACAATGTTTACATATTTCCCAGTATACATATACTTTGTATTCTTTAACTTAACATTGTAAACATTTCCCTATTTTCCATATATCTCCATACTTATCATTTTTTTTTTTTTTTTTTTTTTTTTTTCCTTTTTTTTTTTTTTTTTATTTTTGCAGGGGAAAATGGACCAAGGAAAGGATCAGTGAGGGTGGGAGGGAAATGGGAAGAAAGAAGGGGAGTGATGGTGGGGAGGAGTATATGTAATTTCTTAACCAATGGCTTTCTGTTTTTAATCACAAAGAACACTTAAAAATCATGGTGAGTTCATCTTATATTAGGAGGTTTGTTCTCGAAATGAAAAGTTCAGAAAACAAAAAGTCCAGTTTGGGTGTCCTCATCTTTAGGCACATCTTGGTATTTTGTATTGGTAATCTATCTTTACCACAATATATTATTTAGGACAGGATCACATTTGTCACCTCTTCCTCCCTACTACCCAAGTGGTACCAAACCCACAAAATAGTCAATAAACCTCTACAGAGTGAGCTAATAAGTCTTTTTTTTTTTTTTAACTCTCCTGAGTGAACTGAATTTTTTGAGGCTCATAAGTAAATATGTTTTCCTCTTTACTTTGTCTATTACAGCCAGATTATAGAGTGGGGTGTTACAGTCTCCCACTATTATTGTATTGCTCTAGAGAATGTCCTTTAGTTTTTGTTGGAGAAATGGTTTAGTGATGCAAAATTCTCTCAACTTTTGCTTATCTGTGAAGCTTTTGATTTCTCCTTCATATTTGAATGAGATCCTTGCTGGATACAATAATCTAGGCTGTGTTATTTTCCTTCATCACTTTAATTACGTCTTGCCATTCCCTCCTGGCTTGGAGAGTTTCTATTGAAAGATCAGCTGTTATCCTTATGGGAATTCCCTTGTGAGTTATTTGATGTTTTTCCCTTGCTGCTTTTAATATTTGTTCTTTATATTTAATCTTTGTTATTACTAATGTGTCTTGGGGTGTTTCGCCTTGGGTTTATCCTGTTAGGACTCTCTGGATTTCTTGAACTTGAGTGGTTATTTCCTTCTCCATTTTAGGGAAGTTTTCAACTATTTCTCCTCAAGTATTTCCTCATGATCTTTCTTTTATCTTCTTCTTCTACTCCTTATTCGAGTTGTAGCGTTTGATGTTATCCTGGAGGTTTCTGAATTGTCCTCATTTCTTCTGATACGTTTTCTTTTTTCTCATCTGATTCATTTATTTCTAGGATTCTATCTTCTATTCACTTCCTATCTTCTCCTCTTTTTCTCTTTTTTCCTCCAGGTGTTTTGGATCTCAATGCATTTTCATTATGTTTGACTTTTTTTATTTCTTCTAGTCCTTGTTACCTTTCTTCTCTTCCTTTCTCCTCATTATCTATTTTATTTCTTTTCGCTTTATAGTCTTTTCTTTTTTGTTTGGTGGTCCTTCCTTTCTGCTGGCTTTCTCTCATTTTTTCATAAGTGTCCTACTATATTCTGGTGTTTTTGTTTTTTTTGGGCGGTATACGGTCTTTTCTATCTATCTCTCCTTGTTACAGAGGGGCGGAGGTGAACACCCAAATCTAAACCGGCCAGGTTCAGGCACTCAGATTCCTCAGAAGCACAGACTTGGTTGAGTCTGCGTTTATGCCCTTCCCAGATCCGAGTAGCGCAGGTGATGAAATGTTCAGCGAGCGCAGGTGCTGCGACTTATCGCCTCCCGCCGCTCAGTTTTCTGGTATACAAACAGCGCACTTTCTCAGGCAGATGTTGACCATCCAGAGCCCCAAGAAGCGTGAGTCAGCACAGAAACCTACTCACAGTTCCGTTAGACAGTGTCTCTCTAGGGCTATAATTGCCCGCCTCTGGCCCTGGCTGCCTGTCACGGGAGGGGACGGCCTGCAGCCGGCCAACTCTGTGCAGCCCTTTGTTCCGTAGGTAGTCCTGGTGGTGTCTTGGGTTAGGGCTGGCTTTTGATGTAGTAGATAACCGACAGTCTGGTTATTTCGCTCAGATAGCGCCCGAGATAGCCAGGCCAAATCCTTTCTCAAAGCAATGCAGGCCTCGCAGCTCCTCCTAGCCCAGCCCCCACTTGCCAATAGCAAATGCTGGTGTCCGCGCCAGTTCTCCGCAAAAGGAGTTACCGCAGGGCTCGTTTTCTCGTTTTGAAGACAATGAGCTGTCTTTCTAAGTGCCTGATGTCCTCTGCCGGCATTCAGAAGTTGTTTTATCGAGTTTATTCAGCATTCAAATGTTCTTTTAATGGATTTGTGGAGGAGAAAGTATTCTCCCCGTCTTACTCGTCCGCCATCTTAGCTCCTCCTCCCCCATACTTATCATTTTTAAATGACTGACTGTAGAATGTTCTGTCAAGTTGATGAATCATAATTAACCCATTTCCTTATTGGTCATCTAAAATGTTTCCATAATAGAGAATATCCTTGTGAATGTACCTTTCCTTAGGTACATTCCTTAGGATATTCCTTAGGATAAATTCTCATCAATTTATAATTAGACTCTGAGGATGTGATGACTATAAGGATGACATGGCCTCATTGCTCTTCAGAAGGATTGTATCAGGTTTCAGTACCTCGGCCCTGTATAAATATCATAGCAGCTTGTCATAGAGGTTAAAAGCTTGGGAGCCAGACTGCCTGGGTTCATAGCCCACTTATATGGCTTCTCAGCTGTGTCACTTCAGGCAAGCTACTTAAGTCTGTAAGGCTCAATTGCTTCTGTAAAGTGGAAAAAATAATTGAATCTTCTTTCTAGAGTTTTTGTAAGGATTATGAGTTTATGAGTCATTTTATATAACAGTGCTTAGAAAACAAATAAAGAATAAACCCTTTCTAGTTATCATATTACAAAGCAAACCTTCATTTAGATAAACAAATGACTATAATACAAGCCAGGCAGGTATAAAATGATGCCTTAAGGCTAATTTGCATTCATTGTCAGAAGGAATGAACATTTTTGTATGTATTTACCATTTGAGATGTGGTTTCTTTTTTTAATAAAATGTTAGACTTTCTTTTGGGGGCTCCCCAGATGGCTTAACGGTAAAAAATGTGCCTGCCAATGCAGGAGACACAGTAGATGCAGATTCAGTCCGAGTCACGAAGATCCCCTACAGGAGGAAATAGCAATCCACTCCAGTATTCTTGCCAGGATAATCCCATGGACAGGGAAGGCTGGCGGGCTACAGACCCTGGGGTTGCAAAGAGTCAAACCCGATTGAGCACACACACAGGGAAGTACATAACCCTACAAGCTATAAGTAAGAAAAAGAAAATTCCATTATCCTGTTTACATTTTTTTGTAGACTTTCTCGTGTAAGGAACGGAGAAGGCGATGGCACCCCACTCCAGTACTCTTGCCTGGAAAATCCCATGGGCGGAGGAGCCTGGTAGGCTGCAGCCCATGGGGTCACGAAGAATCGGACACGACTGAGCAACTTCACTTTCACTTTTCACTTTCATGCACTGGAGAAGGAAATGGCAACCCACTCCAGTGTTCTTGCCTGGAGAATCCCAGGGACAGGGGAGCCTGGTGGGCTGCCGTCTATGGGGTCGCACAGAGTCGGACATGACTGAAGCGACTTCGCAGCAGCAGCAGCATGTAAGGAAAAGCTGCCTGCCCTTCTTTTGGTGCTTCCTTCCTGTCTTTCTTTCGATGTGGATCACTAAACTCCTACTGTATTTAATTATTACTCAGTTATTCATTATTTTGAATTGTCCTCAAATTGTTCCAGATTAGATAAGAGCCTCTGACTCTTGTGTCCTTCTGAGATAACCTCATCATTCTTTGAGTACATCCTTTTGTTTATGGCACACAAAGATGTTCTAGGTTCATCTTATTTTATCATCAGACTTGTAGTAGCCTAAGAACTCAAGTGTCTTTTAGTGGAGAATGATATTTAGAAGTCAAGATCTGAGTACAAATTACTACATTGCTGCTGAGTTAATCAGTGCTCCTAGGCCCTTTCAGTGGACACTTAGAAAATTTGTTCTCTCTCTTCTTCCCTCCCCTCCTCTCTCTTTCTCTCTCACATATGTCTGTATTTTCGTGTCTAGCTACATGTGTTGAAAACCATGAGTTTACACCAATATCTCCAAACCAGTATCACAGATTTCCTTTTGCATTTTCCTCTTCTTATTTGTAACCGGGCTGCCATCTATGGGGTCGCACAGAGTCTGGACACAACTGAAGCGACTTAGCAGTAGCAGCAGCAGCAGCTAGAGTTTTAAGAAACCCGGCTCCCGTTATTCTCAATATATTTGCCAGAGTCCTGCTAAACCTGCCTTTCTCTCTCTTGGGCCCTGATTTACCCTGGGCAGCCACCCTGCTTGGCAGCCTTCCTGGAGCTCATGGGCTCAGGGATGTTGTTTTTGGTAACACCAGATGATGTACTTGGTCCTAAGACAGAACATCCTACCAACTCTTGTGGCTGACTGAACCATCAGAATCACCATCTGTTATCAGCAGCTATCTTGATTAGCAATGCAGACAGAGGACGAGATGGTTGGATGGCATCACCCGACTTGATGGACATGAGTTTGAGCAAACTCCGGGAGTTGGTGATGGACAGGGAAGCCTGGCGCGCTGCAGTCCATGGGGTCACAAAGAGTCAGACATGACTGAGCGACTGAACTGATCTGTACTGATCTTGATTAAATAGTGGTTCCTGGCAAGGGGCTTAGCATCTGCAAAAATATGCCTGCTGTCTTTATATTGTCTACCTGTGCTTCCTAAGGACTTTGTCTAGGAAAATCCTACTCATCCTTTCCATCTTGTTTTTTTGTGTTTTTTTTGAAGACTACTATAATATCTTCTTTGTCAATGATTGTGCTAGGTCCATCTTGTTTTAAACATCCTTTCCTCAGTGGAAAGCAAGGGAGGATTCCCAGATGTTCCCAGATTAGTATAGATTTGCTATGTGATCTGTTCCTTTATGTTTTTCGTAGTACTTTACATATGTGTAATTATCTGCTTAATTATTTGTGATTCTTTGTTTAAAGTCCATCTTTCCCATTAGACTGTAATTTCCTCAAGGGCAGGAAGAGCTTCTGTGTTTAATCCTAAATGCTTAGTACAGAGTACTTGGCATGTTAACAGTTTTCAAATAGTTGTTGTTCTACTGCTTTAATCATGTATACACACACACACACACATATATATATTTCTTCTAAACAGTGCTAAAGATGGAGAAGGTAAAGATCTATCCACACTATAGAAGTGACATTATGCTGGTGATAGAGCATAGACACACCAGCAACTGTTAGCCTAATTGTTACCAGACTTTTCCTATAAGGGTTATGCATGTACATTATAGCATTGAGATCGGATCCTCTGTGTAGCCAAAGTATGTGTGATAATGGGTCCTGTTGTAATCCATTATGTTCGGATATGCCATTTATATCAGGGTTCTTTGAAGCTGTCAACTGGGTGAGGGATTTAAAGCAACTTTGTACCCAGATTTTAAAACATCTGGATCCTTTTAACAAGTACTGTTAGGCCTTTTGAGTTCCAAATCCATTGTCCATAAAGCATTCCTGTATTTCTTTTTATCTGAGGCACTTGTGTGAAAGATGGAGCTCTGTAATAAGGGAACTGATCATTCCCATACCCTAGGTATGGATTCTTGTGTCTGATGCTGATGATCTCTGGGGAGAGAACTGTGTGACTCTGTTCTCCCGCTTTAGGGCTACCTCTCTCTCCATACCTCCCCCCGCGTGCTTAGAACGACCAGGTATTTTCTCCATTCCTAACATCTACTATTGGAGAAGGCAATGACACCCCACTCCAGTACTCTTGCCTGGAAAATCCCATGGATGGAGGAGCCTGGTAGGCTGCAGTCCATGGTGTCACTAAGAGTCAGACACGACTGAGTGACTTCACTTTCACTCAGCAGCAACATCTGCTATAATTTCTTTCATTCCAGTTAGTTTCAGAATTAGTTGCCTATAAATATAGTGGAAAGTTCTGTGTGATTCTAGCTAAGTTAGTCCATACTAATTCTCTGCTTTTTTGAAAAGTGGAAGATGTATTGCATGATAGCACTTACTGGATATTCTGTGCTCCATTTGACAAGTTCTGCTCATTTCTGACACTTGCTTGTATATTGTTTTGTTTGTTTGTCGCTCAGTCTGACTGAGTTGCTCAGTCATGTCTGACTCTGCCACCCCATGGACTGTGACCACCAGGCTCCTCTGTCCATGGAATTCTCCAGGCGAGAATACAGGAGTGGGTTGCCATTTCCTTCTCCAGGGGATCTTCCCAACCCAGAGACTGAACCCACGTCTCCCACATTGCAGGCAGATTTTTTACCATCGGAGCCACTGAAAGGTGAAAGACACTGGGATTCTTGGCCTCTGGAGGAGAAGAACTCAATTTGGGGCCAGAGACGAAGCTTGATCACTCAGAGCTTTTGTGTAATAAAGTTTTATTAAAGTGTAAAGTATAGATATCTTCCCTTGGAGCTCAGTCGGTAAAGAATGTGCCTGCAATGCAGGAGACCTGGGTTCAATTCCTGGGTTGGGAAGATCCCCTGGAGAAGGAAATGGCAACCCACTCCAGGATTCTTACCTGGAGAATCCCTGTGGACAGAGGAGCCTGGCAGGCTACAGTCCATGGGGCTGCAAGAGTCAGACACCACTTAGCGACTAAACTACCATCAAAGTATAAAAGAGATAGAGAAAGCTTCTGACATAGATATCAGAAGGTGGCAGAAAGAGTGCCCCCTTGCTAGTCTTTAGATGGATCTTATATAGCTACTGGCAACCCACTCCAGTGTTCTTGCTTGGAGAATCCCAGGGACAGGGGAACCTGGTGGGCTTCCGTCTATGGGGTTGCACAGAGTTGGACACGACTGAAGCGACTTAGCAGCAGTAGCAGCAGCATATAGCTACTAGCAAGCTGTTAATTATAGAAAGGAGATTTCTCAAAGCTGAGAGTGGCACCAGGCCCCTCACCCACAGCATGCATTTTGAGATAACATTGGCACCAGGTGCATCATCCCAGGCCATAAAATGATTAGATTAGGAGAACAATGTATAAGTAAAACAGACAGGTTTGTCAAATAGGTTCTGAGTCTTAGGTGGAACCAACTTGAAGAAAGACAGAGTCGAGGGCAAATACATAGTTCATAAACATAGCTTAAGACAAACATTTCCATAAGAAAAACACATTGGTTAGCTCAAGGTTTGAGAAAAGTTCAGGTGGAGCCAGGTGTTGTCCTGGCAACACAGAATTTTAAGAGATACTTCCTTTTAAATTTGTATAGAGAACGGGAAAAAAATCCAACACTTGGTTTCCTCCTGCCAATTAAGAGAGAGATAAGACATGTCTGGGGCTTGCAGCCTGTTTCCTCCATTTGGAGACCCCTGGCCTTCCTGTCTATTACCCTCTCACCACCAGGGAACCTTGTATATTAGGTCAGTTCTAAAGAGTGTAGAAACAACATACAAAGTGTGGAGATAGTGATGTGCAGGCATGGTGAAAGTTCTGTTGTCCTGTCAAGGGAGAGCTCATTGTCTAAGCAAAAAGTGAAGTGAAGTCAAAATCACTCAGTCGTGTCCAACCCTTGACGATCCCATGGACTATACAGTCATGGAATTCTCTAGGCCAGAATACTGGAGTAGGTAGCCTTTCCCTTCTCCAGGTGATCGTCCCAACCCAGGGATTGAACCCAGGTCTCCCACATTGCAGGCGGATTTTTTACCAGCTGAGCCACAAGGGAAGCCCCTAAACAATAAAGGATCTAGAAAATAGTCATATTTCACATTGAGACCTGGCTTAGAGGACAAGTTTAATGTCTTCCCTCATTCTCTAGATCCTCTGGAAACTTCAAATTTCCTAGTGAATTCTGTAGAAGGAACTGGGATATAATTTTATATAATTATAAAACACTTGATCTGAGAAAAAATTTAATAGAAATCTGCTTATGAATTAAAAGATTTCCAATATAGAACTGGGTTTATGTCTTTAATAGGAGAGAAGATTAATTCTATGCCCAGATTGTCACTATGCTATGCAATGCTAAGTAACTTCAGTCATGTCCGACTCTGTGTGACCCCATAGACGGCAGCCCACCAGGCTCCCCCATCCCTGAGATTCTCCAGGCAAAAACACTGGAGTGGGTTGCCATTTCCTTCTCCAGTGCATGAAAGTGAAAAGTGAAAGTGAAGTCGCTCAGTCACGTCCCACTCTTAGCGACCCCATGGACTGCAGCCTACCATGCTCCTCCGATCATGGGATTTTCCAGGCAAGAGTACTGGAGTGGGGTGCCATTGCCTTCTCCGGATTGTCACTATCAGATCAGATCAGTCGCTCAGTCATGTCCGACTCTTTGCGACCCCATGAATCGCAGCACGCCAGGCCTCCCTGTCCATCACCAACTCCCGGAGTTCACTCAGACCCATATCCATAGATAGAGTCAGTGATGCCATCCAGCCATCTCATCCTCTGTCGTCCCCTTCTCCTCTTGCCCCCAATCCCTCCCAGCATCAGAGTCTTCTCCAATGAGTCAACTCTTCACATGAGGTGGCCAAAGTACTGGAGTTTCAGCTTTAGCATCATTCCTTCCAACGAAATCCCAGGGTTGATCTCCTTCAGAATGGACTGCTTGGACCTCCTTGTAGTCCAAGGGTCTCTCAAGCGTCTTCTCCAACACCACAGTTCAAAAGCATCAATTCTTCGGCGCTCAGCTTTCTTCACAGTCCAGCTCTCACATCCATACATGACCACAGGAAAAACCATAGCCTTGACTAGATGAACCTTTGTTGGCAAAGTAATGTCTCTGCTTTTGAATATGCTATCTAGGTTAGTCATGACTTTCCTTCCAAGGAGTAAGTGTCTTTTAATTTCATGGCTGCAGTCACCATCTGTAGTGATTTTGGAGCCCAGAAAAATGAAGTCTGACACTGTTTCCACTGTTTCCCATCTATTTCCCATGAAGTGATGGGACCGGATGCCATGATCTTCGTTTTCTGAATGTTGAGCTTTAAGCCAACTTTTTCACTCTCGCCTTTCACTTTCATCAAGAGGCTTTTTAGTTCCTCTTCACTTTCTGCCATAAGGGTGGTGTCATCTGCATATCTGAGGTTATTGATATTTCTCCCAGCAATCTTTATTTCAGCTTCTGTTTCTTCCAGTCCAGCGTTTCTCATGATGTACTCTGCATATAAGTTAAATAAACAGGGTGACAATATACAGCCTTGGTGTACTCCTTTTCCTATTTGGAACCAGTCTGTGGTTCCATGTCCAGTTCTAACTGTTGCTTCCTGACCTGCATACAGATTTCTCAAGAAGCAGATCAGGTGATCTGGTATTCCCATCTCTTTCAGAATTTTCCACAGTTTATTGTGATCCACCAAGTCAAAGGCTTTGGCATAGTGAATAAAGCAGAAATAGATGTTTTTCTGGAACTCTCTTGCTTTTTTGATGATCCAGCGGATGTTGGCAATTTGATCTCTGTTTCCTCTGCCTTTTCTAAAACCAGATGAACATCAGGAAGTTCACGGTTCACATATTGCTGAAGCCTAGCTTGGAAAGTTTTGAGCATTACTTTACTAACGTGTGAGATGAGTGCAATTGTTTGGTAGTTTGAGCATTCTTTGGCATTGCCTTTCTTTGGGATTGGAATGAAAACTGACCTTTTCCAGTCCTGTGGCCACTGCTGAGTTTTCCAAATTTGCTGGCATATTGAGTGCAGTACTTTCACAGCATCATCTTTCAGGATTTGGAATAGCTCAACTGGAATTCCATCACCTCCACCAGCTTTGTTTGTAGTGATGCTTCCTACGGCCCACTTGACTTCACATTCCAGAATGTCTGGCTCTAGGTCAGTGATCACACCATCGTGATTATCTGGGTCATGAAGATCTTTTTTGTATAGTTCTTCTGTGTATTCTTGCCACCTCTTCTTAATATCTTCTGCTTCTGTTAGGTCCATACCATTTCTGTCCTTTATTGAGCCCATCTTTGCATGAAATGTTCCTTTGGTATCTCTGATTTTCTTGAAGAATTGCCTAGTCTTTCCCATTCTGTTGTTTTCCTCTATTTCTTTGCATTGATCGCTAAAGAAGGCTTTCTTATCTCTCCTTGCTATTCTTTGGAACTCTGCATTCAGATGTTTATATCTTTCCTTTTCTCCTTTGCTTTTTGCTTCTCTTCTTTTCACAGCTATTTGTAAGGCCTTCCCAGACAACCATTTTGCTTTTTTGCATTTCTTTTCCATGGGGATGGTCTTGGTCCCTGTCTCCTATACAATGTCACGAACCTCATTTCATAGTTCATCAGGCCCTCTGTCTATCAGATCTAGGCCCTTAAATCTATTTCTCACTTCCACTGTATAATCATAAGGGATTTGATTTAGGTCATACCTGAATGGTCTAGTGGTTTTCCCTACTTTCTTCAATTTAAGTCTGAATTTGGCAATAAGGAGGGATTGTCACTATACTATCTGCCAATTCATCAGACTATTTCTGTGAATTGTGAGCCAGAAGTCCCCCAAAAGCATCTTAAATTTTGTTGTTGTTATTGTTGTTTTGTGAAATCAAAGACCCCAATTTGAAGCCAACTTTGTGTGTGGACAGTCACCACGTGTATATACTCAGTATAGAGTTATGTGAATACCCAATCAGGTAATTCCTATCACAGCATTTTTTTTAATCACACCTGATTTTTCCTTGTCTGTTCATCCTCTCACTAGAACGTCAGCTCCACAGTGACCTCTTCTGCTATGTTCAACACACTTTCCACTGTCTGGTAGCTAGCAGATCCTTAGTTGAATAAGTGAATATGTTTATGAATATATTTACTTTTTTTTGGTTAGAAATTCTTCTCCTTGTAATAACAATAGTTAACTCCCTGATAATATGTCCTGTACTTCTAGTATTACATCACAAGGTGGAATAGAAATAAAGCTTCAGTTACTGGTAACACAGCATAGAAGAGTGGCAGGGGTGTTGAGCTTTTAACATTTTCAAAAAGCAAAAAAAGTGTTTGTTGGCAGGGAGAAAAACAGCACTGGAAAGCACACTTCTAATTTTACCTTCCCAAGTCAGCAGAGGCAAAGATAAGGAGATTTGTTGGTTAACACTAAGAAAACATGCTGATCCTTGAGATAGCTGAAGTTCCTAAACATCAGAGAAAGGCCTGGCTTAGAAGGATGTGTTTACTATCATCAATGCATAAGTAGTCTGTGAATCTATGAGTAAAAGAGTGTAGGCAGTGATAGAAATTATGTTACAGTGCTTTTTATTATAGAAAACAGTGACTCGCTTCAAATGACTCAGTATTTACTGCAAGGATTCATAGGTTTCTCAGAAATACGAGGACAGATACTATTCTCAACCCTCAGAGCATCAGAGGCAGGAAGATATCAGGCATCAAGACTTCATCTTGCTCTTTCTGTCTACCTTGCCAGGGCTGCATCGTATCATGGATCCTGCCTTTCATCCCAAAGACTGCTTCATCCCTTTCTCTTCTTTTGTGTTTGTGTGTGTGTGCTGAAATACATATAACATAAAATTTACCATTGTAACCATTTTAAAGTCTACAACTCAGTGGCATTTAGTACATTCACAATATTACGCAACTGTCACCAGTATCAAATTGCAGAACAGTGTTCATCACTCCCAATCCAATTTATTTTTTTCCTTTTGTTGCTCATGTTTTTGATCATTCCTAAGAATCCATGGCCAGATCAATAGACTTATCTTTAAGAGTTTTATAGTTTCTTGTATTATCACTGATCTACTTTAAGTTAGTTTTTCTGTATGGTATTAGTATTAGTAGGGATCCAGTTTCATTATTCGGGGAAGGCAATGGCACCCCACCCCAGTACTTTTGCCGGGAAAATCCCATGGACGGAGGAGCCTGGTAGGCTCCAGTCCATGGGGTCGCTAAGAGTCGGACACGACTGAGCGACTTCACTTTCACTTTTCACTTTCATTCATTGGAGAAGGAAATGGCAACCCACTCCAGTATTCTTGCCTGGAGAATCCCAGGGACGGAGGAGCCTGGTGAGCTTCTGTCTATGGGGTCGCACAGAGTCGGACAGGACTGAAGCGACTTAGCAGCAGCAGCAGCAGCAGCTTCATTATTTGCATGTGAATATCCAGTCATTCCGGCAGTGTTTGTTGAAGAGATACCTTCTTTTTTCTTTTGAGTGGTCTTAGCACCCTTGGCAAAAATCAATTAACCGTAAATGTTTGGGTTTATTTCTGACCTCCCAATTCTATTCCATTTTTAATATATGTCTATCCTTAGATTTGCCAGTACCACACTGTTTCGATTACTATAGCTCTGTAGTAAGTTTTGAAATTGGTATGTGTGTGAGTCCTTTAAGTTTTTCTTTTTTGAAATTGTTTTGACTATTTGGGCCCCCTTTGCAATCTCATATAAATTTGACAATCAGCTTTTCCATTTCTTCAAAAAAAGTTGTTGAAATTTTATAGGTATTGTGTTGAGTCTGTAGATAGCTTTCATCTAGGTTATCAAATTTGTTGGCCTAGGACTTGCCTACATAGAGCCTCCAGCATTTCACAAAAGGTAGTTCAGATCTTCCTGTCCCAGCACTGTTCAAACAGCATTCTCCACTCTGAGTTTCTGCTCAGATAAGCCATGACTCCCTGTATTCATCTGTTTGTCTCTCTGGTTTTGGAGACAGCATCTTGCCCTGTGCTCTTCCCTTAAGGATCCAAGAGAGTTGTTGATTCTTCAGTCTGTTTAGCTTTTTACATTTATAATAGAGTGGTAATTGCCAAGCTCTTACATGTAGAACTGAAAACCAAAAGTCCCTTTTTTCTAACCTTTTTAAAGTATAAAAAACATAAAATTTACCATCATAACCATTTTTAAGAATAACATTTATATAGGATTACACTATATTCACATCATTGTGAAACTAATCTCTGAAATGTTTTGTACCCATTAAGCAAGAACTACCCTTTCTTCCTTCCCTGATCCTGGTAACCACCATTCTACCTTCCCTATCTGTTAATTTGACTATTCTACTTGCTGGATTTAAGTGGAATCATAGCATTTGGAAGAAAAGCTATGATCAACCTAGATACCATATTAAAAAGCAGAGACATTACTTTGCCAACCAAGGTCCATCTAGTCAAAGCCATGGTTTTCCAGTAGTCATGTATGGATGTGAGAGTTGGACTATAAAGAAAGCTGAGCACCGAAGAATTGATGCTTTTAAACTGTGGTGTTGGGGAGGAATGGGCTTCCCTGATAGCTTGGTTGGTAAAGAATCTCTGTAATGCAGGAGAGCTGGATTCGATCCCTGGATTGGGAAGATCCCCTGGAGAAGGGAAAGGCTTCCCACTCCAATATTCTGGCCTAGGAATTCCATACAGTTCATGAGGTTCCAAAGAGTCGGACGCAACTTTCTTTTTCACTCCATGTTTTTCACTTGGAGAAGACTCTTGAGAGTCCCTTGGGCTGTAAGGAGATCAAACCAGTCAATCCTAAAGGAAATCAGGGGATTAGGACGGGGAATACGCTTTCTCCTCCACAAATTCATCAATGGGACATCTGGGCGCCGAGTAAATACCACAAACAGCTTCGGAGTGCTGGCGGAGGACGTCCGACACCCAGAAAAGCAACTCACTGCCTTCTGAAGGAGGTAGGAAAGAATATAGAAGCCAGAGAGAGACAAAGAGGGAGGGGCGGACCTCTGTCCGGGGAAGGGAGTCTTAAAAAGAGAAGTTTCCAAACACCAGGAAACACTCTCCCTGCGGAATCTGCGCCGAACCTGGGAAACACGGAGACTATCATAACAGGGAGGAGAACAGTTGAGCAATTAGAACCCACAGACTGCGGGCCCTGCGGTAACTTCCGCAGCGGAAAAGCACCGCTGCAAACGCCCGCATCTGCCATTGGGGAGCCGGGGCTGGGCAGGGAGACGCCTTGGCCGTTCCCACGCGGGACGCTCCCCTGCCGGCGCTCCCCAGAGGGACGCTCCCCCACGGGACTCTCCCCCACTGGACGCTCCCCCGCCGGCCACTCCCGCGCAGGCGTGCCCCCGCCCGCTGTGCAGGCGGCTCCCACGAGGGCCACCCCATCCCCTCCCCCACCCGCCCGCCCGCCATTCCCGTCGCCGGCCCCTCCCCCTCTGCGGGCCTCAGCGCAGACTTCGTTCGCCTGATTGTCTGGAGTGCTGCCTAACTGGAGTAGTTTGGGCCGGCAATCCAGATTGTGCAGCGCCGACCACACGAGTGGCGGGCCTTGGCCCAGAACACCGCCGAACCGTGCACAGAACAAAGAACTATACAGACCAACCACAGAGAAAGGGGCCTATAGATCTTGAGAAATTTAAGCCGGAACAAGGAACTAGCTGAAAATGAACTGAACCCACAACAATAATAGAGAAACTCTTATATATATTGTTACTATTTTTACCATCATTATTTCCTTTTTTTTTCTTTTCTTTTTTTAATATATATATATATTTTAAATTTTTATTATTTTTTAATTGGAAAAAGGAAAACAAAAATTTTTTTTTCCTTTTAATTTTTTTTTGTTGTTGTTTGTTTTGTTTCTTTTATTTTTATTTTTTTTATCCTCTAGTACTTCTTTAATCTCCACGTTTAGATATAACTTTTGCGACCCTGTTTTGTTTTTTTGTTTTTTTCTTTTTTCCTTTTGGTCTTTTGCTTTTTTCCTTTCCTTTTTTCTTTTCTTTACTGATTACTGACTAGATCTGTCTCTCTCCTTCACACTCCCTCCTTTTATCCTCCTGACCACCTCTGTCTCCTTCCTCCCTTTTTCCTTCTATGTATAATTCCGTGAACATCTCTGAGCGGTCCAGTTGTGGAATGCATTATAGAAGAAGAAGTTTTTGAGACTACTGTAAAAATAAGACCAATAACTGGAACCAGGAGGCTTAAGTCCATACCCTGATCCCACGAAACACTAATTGACAGGAGCTCATTAAAAGCCTCCATACCTACTCTGAAACCAAGCATCACACAAAGACCAGCAAGTTCCACAACAAGACATATCAAGCAAATTCTCCAGAAAAACAAGAACACAGCCTGAGCTCCAATACACAGGCTACACAAAGCGACCCCAAAAGCATAGACATCTCATAACTCACTACTAGACACTCCACTGCACCCCAGAGAAAAGAAATCCAGCTCCACCCACCAGAACACCGATACAAGCTTCCTAAAGGAAATCAGTACTAAATATTCATTGCAAGGACTGAGGCTGATGCTGAAGCTCCAATACTTTGGCCACCTAATGCGAAGAACTGACTCATGGAAAAGACCCTGATGCTGGGAAAGATTAAAGGCAGGAGGAGAAAGGGATAACAGAGGATAACATGGTTGGATGGCATCACCAACTCCTTTGGGACATGAGTTTGAGCAAGCTCCGGGAGTTAGTGATGGACAGGGAAGCCTGGCGTGCTACAGTCCATGGGGTCACAAAGAGTCAGACACGACTGAGCAACTGAACTGATACAACATTTGTCTTATTTGCAACTGGTTTATCTCACTTAGCATAGTGTCCTCAAAGTTGAGGACATATTGTAGCATATAACAGCATTTCTTTTCTTTTAAAGTTGAATACTATTCCACTTTATGTATATATCACATTTTGTTTATACACTTAAACATCAATGGACATTTGGGTTGTTCTTGGCTATTGTGAATAGTACGAATATGAGCATACAAATGTCTCTTTGAAACTCCACTTTCAATTTTGGAAGTGGGGTAGGTCTATTTTTAATTTTCTGAGAAGTAATCTTACTGTTTTCCATCATGGTTCTTCTGTTTTATAATCCCACCAAAAGTGTATAAAGGTTCTAGTTTCCTCACATTCTTGCCAACACTTATTTTTTTCTTTTCTTCTTCTTTTTTATTTTTTTCCAAATAGTAGCCATCCTAATATTTATAAGGTGATATCTTATTGTGGTTTCTGTTTGCATTTTTTTGTTGATTAGTAATGTTGAGCATCTTTTCATATCTCTTTTGGCTATTTGTGTAGCATCTTTGGGAAAACGTCTATTCAAACTCTGTCCATTTTTATATGTTTCTCTTTTTCCCTATGCTTCTCATTTCTTCAATTGTTTGACCTTTTGTTGATTCTGTTTCTGGTTCTGCTTCTCCCTGTTTTTCAACTTCTACTAATTGTTCTACGTTTCTTGCTGATTCTGCATACACCACCCATTTTTCTAGGCTCCTTTTGTAGCTGGTGTTCCCTTGCTGACTCTGCCCCACATCTGTTTCTCTCTTTTTCAGGGTCTGCTGATTCTGCTGCTTTTTCTACCTTAGCTTCTCCTTTTCCCATGCTTTTCCTTTTTGCAGCTGGTTTTCTTTTTGTTGACTCTGTCTCCCCTTCTGTTTCCCCTTTTAACATAGTCTGCTGATTCTGCTGCTTGTTCTGCCTCTGCTTCTCCTTTCTCCTGCACTTCTCCTTTTCCCATGCTTCTCCTTTCGGCAGCTGTTTCTCTTTCTGCTAACTCTGTCCCCTTCTCTGCTTTGCCACTTTTCATGATCTACGGATTCTGCTGCTTATTCTGCCTCTGCTTCTCCTTTTCCCATGCTTCTCCTTGCAGCAGCTGTTTCTCTTTTTTTGGCTCTATCCCCACTTCTGCTTTCCCACTTTTCATGGTCTGCTTATTCTGATGCTTGTTCTGCCTCTGCTTCTCCTTTTGCCTTTGCTTCTCCTTTTCCTATGCTTCTCCTTTTGACAGCTATTTCTCTTTTTGCTGACTCTGTCCCCTTCTCTGCTTTGCCACTTTTCATGATCTACGGATTCTGCTGCTTATTCTGCCTCTGCTTCTCCTTTTCCCATGCTTCTCCTTGCAGCAGCTGTTTCTCTTTTTGTGGCCCTATCCCCACTTCTGCTTTCCCACTTTTCATGGTCTACTGATTCTATGCTTGTTCAGCCTCTGCTTCTCCTTTCTCTGGTGCTTCTCCTTTTTCCATGCTTCTCCTTTCAGCAGCTGTTTCTCTTTTTGTGGCTCTATTTCCACTTCTGCTTTCCCACTTTTCATGGTCTGCTGATTCTTCTGCTTTTTCTGCCTCTGCTTCTCCTTTTCCCATGCTTCTCCCTTCAGCAGCTGTTTCTCTCTGTGGCCCTATCCCCACTTCTGCTTTCCCACTTTTCATGGTCTACTGATTCTATGCTTGTTCTGCCTCTGCTTCTGCTTTCTCTGGTGCTTCTCCTTTTTCCATGCTTCTCCTTTCAGCAACTGTTTCCTCTTTTTGTGGCCTTATCCCCACTTCTGCTTTCCCATTTTTCATGGTCTATTGATTGTATGCTTGTTCTGCCTCTGCTTCTCCTTTCTCTGGTGCTTCTCCTTTTCCCATGCTTCTCATTTCAGCGGCTATTTCTCTTTTTGTGACTCTATTTCCACTTCTGCTTTCCCACGTTTCATGGTCTGCTGATTCTGCTGCTTATTCTGCCTAAGCTTCTCCTTTTCCCATGCTTCTCCTTGCAGCAGCTGTTTCTCTCTGTGGCTCTTTCCCCACTTCTTCTTTCCCACTTTTCATGGTCTACTGATTCTATGCTTGTTCTGCCTCTGCTTCTCCTTTTCCCATGCTTCTCCTTTCAGCAGCTGTTTCTCTTTCTGTGGCTCTATCCCCACTTCTGCTTTCCCACTTTTCATGGTCTGCTTATTCTGATGCTTTTTCTGCCTCTGCTTCTCCTTTTCCCATGCTTCTCCTTTCGGCAGCTGTTTCTCTTTTTGCTGACTCTGTGCCCACTTCTGCTTTCCCACTTTTCATGGTCTACTGATTCTATGCTTGTTCTGCCTCTGCTTCTCCTTTCTCTGGTGCTTCTCCTTTTCCCATGCTTCTCCTTTCAGCAGCTGTTTCTCTTTTTGCTGACTCTGTGCCCACTTCTGCTTTCCCACTTTTCAGAGTCTGCTGATTTTGCTGCTTTCCTGCCTCTGCTTCTCCTTTCTCTTGTACTTTTCATTTTCCTACACTTCTTTCTGTAGCTGTTTTTCCTCCTGCTCGCCCTGCCCCAATCTTGGCTTTCCCCTATTTCAGTGTCTGCTCCTGCTTTGTCTTCTGATTCCACCCCTGTTTTTTTCCCCCTTTTGTTAATTCTGCTTCTCTTTCTGCTAATGCTGATTTGCATTCTGCTGCCTATATTGATCCTGCTGCTGCTTTTACTTCTCCTTCTTGGTCTCCTAGTTTTTCATACATCATTTCTGACCTTGTAACTTCACTTCTTCATGATCCTCACTGTCTACTCCAACCTTGGCTTTACCTTATGGCTCCACTCAAAACTGCTAGAGCATCTGATTTTTTCAATTTCAAATTACCTCCCACCTGAAGAAAAAAATTTTTTAAAAGAATTTATCACTAAAGTCATGGTGCTGTGTATTAGATAGCTGGTTAAAGTATGGATTAGCTATTTTGTTATGTTCACCTGCCATCAGCCACAGCACAAGCTGAGGAGAAGCAGCAGCAAGGAGTGCATGGGACAGAGTGTAACCATTTAGAGCCACGGGGACCGAAGTAACCCTTATCCTGAGAAGGGGACAGACCTGAGTGGCAGTAATTATCTCCTCTTCTGGAAGCAGATCAAGGAATGAGTGAGCAATAAGGCAGTAACATAGAGTAAGTTACTCTTTTTAGGAAATTCAGTGAAAAGATATGTGAGGGCATGGAAGAGAGTTAATTAGCAATGTGGAACATTCCTATCCAGACAAGAAGGAAAACCTGAAAACAAATAAGAGAAAGGAGAATAGAGGGAGCAAAGTTTGTAGCAAGTGGAATTGACTTTAAGGGCACAGAATTGAAAGGCTGAACACAGCTGAAGCTGTGATACCAAATCCTTTGAAATGAGTCAAAAGGAGGGCAAGTGGCATCTTTCACTTTCATGATGCTATTGAGTATTTTATTATTTTTTTCCTTTCTGTTGCAGGCCCTGAATCTGTGCCCCCTTCCCTTCTCAAAGTTGTGATGAAACCCATAGCAACTGTTGGAGAAAACCACCAGTATCCTCCTGTGAACTGGGCTGCTCTCCTCTCTCCACTTATGAGGCTAAACTTTGGTAAATATCATGTGTTTTTTGGTCTTCAGACTCTACTTTTAGGTTGTGACCTGAATAGAAAATGAGATTTTGGGGGTCACAATTGATAGTGACTGAATGGACCTCTGGGAATGTAAGGTTTGTCTTCTTGGGTGGGACAGCTGGGTTACTTCATTGAGTCACTTTTTAAATAGCTGAGGAGGAGGAGGAGGAGGTTTGAAGACATATATCAGATGCACTCATCAAAACAGTACTTGACTGAAATGTGCATGTTGCTGGGTGTGCAGTGTAGAGCACAGAAAGCCTGATTTGTTGGTTATCAGGCTGCACTTCCAGAACTCCAGGTTTCAACGAAATGCCCTATGGGATGCTGTATTAGTTTTCTGTTGCTGCCGTAACAAATTACCATAGACTTAGTGGTCTGAAACTATACAGATTTATTATCTTATAGTTCTGTAAGTCAGAAGTCCAACATAGTTCTCACTTCACTGAGATCAGGGTATCACCAGATCAACATTCCTTCCTTTGTTGCCCAGGGGAGTGATGTGGCTTGAATGTTTGTGTTCCCTGAAAATTCATATGTTGAGATCCTAACCCTCAGTGTGATGGTATTAGGGAGTGGGTCCTTCAAGGGCAATTAGGTCATGAGGAACCCTCATGAATGGAATTAGTGTCCTTCTAAAAGAGGTCCACAGTCCACCTTGACCCCTTCGGGGGTCCCATGCGGAGCCCAAATCTCTGCCAGGGCTGCCACCATCGTCTGTGCCGCATTCCTAGCTTGGTGAAGGACAGGCCTCGCGCTAGGACCTCCATCAACTTCTGAGGTGCCAAGATGGTGGAGGAACTCCATTACAGGGAATTCAGGGTGCCCCTGGGGCCTGGCTTGCACACTTACCAGACGAGCTGATCCGCCAGTGAGTGGGCCATGATGGGCATCCTGAGTACCAGATCCACTAGCTCATCCTCCAGTGTGGGGATGATGGGGAAGGGGGCTCCAACCACGTGAACTGCAAGGCTGAGCACATCCTGCTATGGATGTCCAATGATGAAATCTATGCCAACTGCCACAAGATGCTGGGCGAGGATGGCCAGGTCATCGGGCCCTCCTAGGAGACAGAAGGGGAGGCTGGAGCGCTGGACAAATCCATGCTGGGGGAGATGGAAACCGACGTGAAGTCTCTAATTCAGAGGGCGCTTCGGCAGCTGGAGGAATGTGTGGGCACCATTCCTCCCACTCCTCTGCTCCACACTGTCCACAGGCTCAGTCCCTATGCCAGCATTGAGCCCCTCACTGGGGTCTTCAAAGACCCAAGGGTCCTGGACTTGCTCATGCACATGCTTAGCAGTCCCGATTATCAGATTCGCTGGAGCGCGGGCCGGACAATTCAAGCCCTGGCCTCCCATGATGCTGGGACCTGGACCCAGATCCTTTTCTCACTAAGCCAGCAAGAGGCCATTGAGAAACACCTGGATTTTGACAGCTGCTGTGCTCTGCTGGCACTGTTTGCGCAGGCTATGCTCTCTGAACACCCTATGTCTTTTGAGGGCATTCAGCTGCCACAGGTCCCAGGAAGGCTGCTCTTCTCCCTGGTGAAGCGCTATCTGTATGTCACCTTCCTCCTGGATCAGTTGAATGACACTGCTGCGAAACCAGGAGCCTCGAACCCCACTCCTGAGGAGCTGAGTGGGGAGAGGGGTCGCCAGGAGCTGGAGTTCAGCATGGCCATGGGCACGCTGATCTCAGAGCTGGTGCAGGCCACGCGCTGGGACCAGGCCTGGAGCAGACAGGCCCTCGGGATAGCCCTCCGGTTCCATCTTCCAGCCCCAGCTGGTGGATGAGGGCCCAGGGCTCCCACCTGCCCAGGCCTTGCCTTCCTGCAGGAGGTCAAGGAGGTTTCAACCTCACTCTTGAGTTTGCAAGTGGCAATACCTGTGCCTTGTACATGCAGGATGCGCTGCAGCCACGCATGCAAGTGCGGATGCTGGATGACTATGAGATCAGCGCAGGCAACGAGGGCAAGTTCCGGCAGAGCAACAGTGGTGTGCCTCCTGTGCAAGTGCTGTGGGAGTCAACAGGCCGCACCTACTGGGTGCACTGGCACATGCTGGAAATTTTCTGGGCTTTGAGGAAGACATCAAGAACATGGTTGAGGCTGCTGATGAGTACCAGGGGGCACCGGTCAGTGCAGCCATGGGTACAGCCCTGCCGTACTGGCACTGGAAGCCCATGGCCGAGCTCTATGCTGTGCCCTACGTGTGGCCTGAGGACAAGGACACTGAGGAGAGTGAACACTTGACCCAGGCCAAGTGGTGGGAGCTCCTCTTCTTCATCAAGAAGCTGGACGGCCCCAACCATCAGGACGTTCTCCAGATCCTTCAGGAGAACCTGGACAGGGAGGTTCTGGATGACGAGATCCTGGCTGAACTGGCTGTGCCCACGGAGTTGGCCCAAGACCTACTGCTGGCTCTGCCACAGCGACTCGACAACAGCGCCCTAAGGGACATGCTCAGCTGCCGCGTCTCCAGGAAGTACGGGCCCGAGGCCCTGGCAGGGCAGCTGGCCCACCTGTCCCTACTGGAAGCCCGGGCCCAGCCTCAGGAATCAGCTGATGCGGCCAGAGTGGAAGCAAAAGAAGCCCCGACTCAGGGCTCAAACACGCTGCTGCAGCATCTGGCAGAGGGTTTCGGTCCGACTGGGAAAATCTTCCTGGATCTGGAGGGAGCATTCCGCTCAGAGGGGCCCCTGCAGCGAGAGGCCAAGCCCCTCCTCCTGCCGCGGCAGCGGCAGCCCCAGCCCTTCCCCATGCTGAGCCTCGACACTCCTGCCGCCAACAAGCCCCTGCACCTGGCTGTTCTGAGAATGCTGATGCAGCTGGTGGATTTCCCTGAGGCACTGCTGCTCCCCTGGCATGAAGCCACGGACGCCTGCATGGCCTGCCTGTGGTCCCCAAACACTGACCAAGAGGTGCTCCAGGAGCTGATCCTCTTCCTGCACCACGTGGCCTCCATGAGCAGGGACTATGCCGTGGTGCTCAATCAGCTGGGAGCCCAGGATGCCATCTCCAAGGCCCTGGAAAAGCACCTGGGAAAACTGGAGCTGGCTCAGGAGCTGCGGGACATAGTGTTCAAGTGCGAGAAGCATGCCCACCTCTATCGGAAGCTCACCACCAACATCCTGGGAGGTTGTATCCAGATGGTGCTGGGCCAGATCGAAGACCACAGACGAACCCACTGCCCCATCAACATCCCCTTCTTCGATGTGTTCCTCAGATACCTATGCCAGGGCTCTAGCATGGAGGTGAAGGAGGACAAGTGCTGGGAGAAGGTGGAGGTGTCGTCCAACCCGCACCGGGCCAGCAAGCTGACGGACCACAACTGCAAGACCCACTGGGAGTCCAGCGGTAGTGCCGGCTCCCACCATATCACCCTGCACATGCAGCAGGGCATCCTCATCAGGCAGCTGGCTCTGCTGGTGGCTAGCGAGGACTTGAGCTACATGCTGGCCAGGGTGGTGGTGTTCGGGGGCGACAGCACCACCTTCCTTAACATGGAACTCAACTCAGTGAACGTGATGCCCTCCGCCAGCCAGGTGGTCCTCCTGGAGAACCTGAGCTGCATCTGGCCCGTCATCCAGATCCACATAAAGCGCTGCCAACAGGGTGGCATTGACACGTGCATTCGGAGGTTGTAGGTCCTGGGCCCCAAGCCCACTTTCTGGCCGGTGTTCCAGGAGCAGCTGTGCCACCACACACGCCTCTTCTACATTGTCCCGGCGCAGGCTTGGAGCCAGGACATTGCGGAGGACCACAGGGGACTCCTGCACCTGAGCTCCAGACTCAACAGGGCCCTACGCCAAGAGCAGAACTTTGCCAGTCACTTCCTCCCTGACGAAGAGGCTGCCCAGGCGCTGGGCAAGACCTGCTGGGAGGCCATGGTCAGCCCCCTGGTGCAGAACATCACCTACCCTGATGAAGAAGGCATCAGCCCCCTAGGCTGGCTATTGGACCAGTACCTGGAGTGTCGGGAGGCTGCCCACAACCTGCAGAGCCACACGGCAGCGTTCTCCTCCCGGGTGCGCCACCTCACCCACCTGCTGGTGCACATGGAGCCCTGTGAAGTGCCCCATGCGGTGGCAGCCACACCTCAGCCCAAGGGCAGAAACAGAAGCCATGACTGGAGCTGCCTGGCCACCCGGGGGCTTCCCAGCAGCATCATGAGAAACCTGACGTGCTGCTGGCGGGTGGTGGTGGAGGAGCAGATGCACAGCTTTCTGACCTCATGCTGGTGGGATGATGACTTTGTGCCCTGCTACTGTGAACACTTCAGTAATCTGCAAAAGGCGAGCTCCAAGCTGTTTGGGCCATGGGTAGCCTTTTTGCTGGCACTGCAGAATGGCTGTGCCGGTGCCCTGCTGAAGCTGCCCTTCCTCAGAGCTGCCCACGTGAGCGAGCAGTTTGCCCAACACATCAACCAGCAGATCCAGGGCAGCCGGCTCGGTGGGGCCCTGGGAATGGAGATGCTGGCCCAACTGCAGCGATGCCTGAAAACTGTCCTCATCCTCTCTGGCCTGGAGATAGCCACCACTTTCGAGCTTTACTACCAGCACTGCATGGTGGGCCGTCTCCTGGGTGTGGGCTCGAGCTGGCGGGATGGGCCGTGCTGGAGCAGATCAGCCCCTGCTGCCCCAACTGCCTCCCCCAGCAGATGTTGCGGAGCCTGAGCACCTCGGAGGAGCTACAGTGCCAGTTCCACATATACCAGTTCCAGTGGCTTGATCAGAACTCCTGAAGCTGGAGGACACAGAGAAGAAGATACAGATGAGCCGTGACACCAGTGGCAGGGGCCATGAGAGAGGGACCGGGGAGGAAGCTGAGCTGGAAGTTGGGGCCATGGTGGCGGCAGCAGCAGCCGGCGTGGCGGGGGAGGAGGAGTACGAGAGCCAGGATCTCTACTATGAAGGGGCGATGCCAGAAGTGTCTGTGCTCGTCCTGTCACCACGCTGCTGGCCCACCACCTCCATCTGCCACACGCTTAACCCCAGAACCTGCCTGCCTGCCTACCTGAGGGGCACTTTGAACCAATACTCCAACTTCTACAACAAGCGTCAGAGCTACCCTGCCCTGGAGTGGGCCCCACAAAGGCGACTGCAGTGGACGTGGCTGGGCTGGGCGGAGCTGCAGTTTGGGGACCAGACGCTGCATGTGTCCACCGTGCAGATGTGGCTGCTGCTGCATTTCAACAAGCTGAAGGCGGTCTCTGTGGAGAGTCTGCTGGCACTCTCGGGGCTCCCTCCAGACATGCTGAATCAGGCAGTTGGGCCTCTGACTTCCTCAGGGGGCCCCCTGGACCTTGATGAGACAAAGGACACCCCAGCAGGGTTGCTCAAGATTCGAGACGGCAGCCTCAGAGGGGCAACGTGTGGCTCACCCCAGCTCAGACATACCTGAAAGCTGAGGATGAAGAGGCCCAGAACTTGGAGAAGAGACAGAACATTCTCAACTGCCTCATTGTCCGAATCCTCAAAGCCCACGGGGATGAGGGGCTGCACATCGACCAGCTTGTCTGCCTGGTGCTGGAGGCTTGGCAGAAGGGCCCGTGTCCTCCCAGGGGCCTGGTCAGCAGCCTTGGCAGGGGGTCCACCTGTGGCAGTGCTGACGTTCTCTCCTGCATCCTGCACCTGCTGGGCAAGGGCACGGTGAGACACCAGGACAACTGGCCGCAGATGCTGTCTTATTCGGTTCCCATGACTGTCGTGGAGCCTCACACTGAGTCCCTGAACCCAGGCTCCTTGGGCCCCAACCCACCCCTCACCTTCCACACCCTGCAGATCTGCTCCTGGGGCGTGCCCTATGCCTCCTGCACTAGCACCCAGAGCTTCTCTACCTTCCAGTAGCCCTGGAGACAGGGTCAGGGCTAGGTAGGGCCGGGGCTTTCCACAGAATAAAATGCAGGAGTTTGATTACTTGGCCTGTGTGGTAACTGCCAGGGATCTTCCGAGGGTGGGGACTTTCCTGGCTGAAAGGAGACAGGAGCCCTCAGCTCCGAGGCTGAATCATGCCATGCCAGGGTCCTTTGGGTAAGGATGACAGGCTATGTGGGACTGAGCACTCTCCTCTCAGCCGGGGGAATTAAGTGGACTCCAGGGGTGGGCCTTCTTGGAGGGTATGTGGTCAGATGAGCTTTCACCTGGCAGGCTGGAGAGTGGCCCATCTCGCCACAAGCTCGATGGCTTGCAACTTCAGCAGATCATCAAGCAGGGGTCTATTTTCATTGTTTGTGGAATTGATTGGACACTGTGCCTTCCGGAGCTAAGGCTGACAGGGAAGGTGAGATAAAGGACCCTTGTGGCCACTGCAGGCCCCCAGGACCTTACCCTGTTCCACCTGGAAGCTCTAGGATCTGGGTTAGAAGGAACTGCAGCTCCCATCACTCCTCCTTGCCCCTGTGCACTCCCACACACCAGTAGCCTTCCCTGCCCTCGGGACTTTCTGTCTCTGCAGGGCGAACATTCCCAGGCTGTGACTTTTGCTTCTCTGGTCCTTATAGCCCTAGAGCTGGTTTGCACACCAAGGACCACATAATGATCCCGTTTATAGTCATGTCCCCCAGCCGGCCAGTCTAGAGACAGAATGTGGTTTAGTGGTTGCCTGTAGTTGGGGGGATTGGGAAAAACTGAGGAGTAGCTGCTACAAGGTGTGCCATTTCTTTTGGGGGTGTTGAAAATGTTAAAAAAATTGTGGTGATGGTCAATTCTGTTAATATATTAAAAATCACTGAACTGTTAGCACTTTAAATGGGTAAAGTATATGCTATGTGAATTGTATCTCAACAAAGCTGTTAATAAAAACCAAAACCAACCAAAAAAATAAAAAGATAAAAGAGGTACACAAAACTCCTCAGTCCATACTGTGAAGACACAGAAAGAAGCCAGCAGACTGCAATTCAGAAAAGGGCTCTCACCAGCCACCCAACCATGCTGACACCCTGATCTTGGACTTCCAGTGACCAAGACTGTGAGAAATAAGTCTCTGTTGTTTAAAAACCACCCAGTCTGTAGTGTTTTGTTATAGCAGTCCAAACAGACTGAGAAGGGAAGAATCCATTCCCCTCCCTTTCCCAGCTTCTAGAGGATGCCCACTCCGTGGCTTGTGGCTCCCTTTCTTGGTCTTCAACGCAAGCAGCAGAGGACTAAAGAATCCTCATGCTGTCATCTTTCCGATTCTCTGAAGGCAGGAAGGGTCTTCCATTTGTAAGGATTCATGTGATTAACGGGTCCATTTGAATAATCCAGGATAATCTCCCCATCTCAAGGTCTTTAACCTTAATTACCTCTGCAAAGTTCCTTTGCCAAGCAAGGGAACATATTCACAAATTCCAGAGGTTAGATGTAGACAGATTATTCTGTTTATCCCAGGTACTTTGTGGTGAGAGGTAAAGGGAATGCGCACCTCTGTTTGTCTGGAGCAAATTCTGTGATGCAACTAGCATATTAGCATATGGAAATTTAACTCCATATATCAATATTTGCACCCCCAACTCCAAAAAAGAGGGAGCGAGAACAACTTTAACAGTGCTATAAATTATGGATTATATATATGTCTATTTGCATGAGTGCTCTATTATTTACAGTAGGTACTTACTTACATATGATATACAAAAAGATTTGTATACTATAATTTATGTGCAATTTACAGGATAATCAAAGATGATTTTAACTAAACACAGTTTTTCATTTGAATGCTTTGATTTGAACCTAATCCTATGTAAGATATGGTGTCACCATACTATATATCCAGAGATGTCATTTGAGAACTATGTTCCCCTGCCCCTCCCCACTTTTATGTGCTATGTTGAAGATGTTGGTATTTTAGTAGAAAGAAGAAAAGGCCTGGTTAGTGTTGAGGTCCTTTAATGGACCGGAACCTGGTGGTCCAGAGTCGAGGATAAGAAAGTAAAGGAGAGAAAGAGGCTGATATTCCTTGGTTTACACAGAAAGCCAATAAAGCCCCTGCACGGGGCTTGCTCTGTTCACGGAGGCCTCAGGCGCCCTCTCGATGGGGTGAAGGTGCAGAGCGCTGTCTCGAGAGGGTCTTAGAAGCCCGGGCAGGAAAGTGAACTCAGAGAGCCTCTGTGCTCCGGGGGATCAGCCTAAAAAAGAGAGGGAGAGAGAGAGAGAGAAAGAAAGACATGGGGACCAGAGCTCTGATGGAGCAAAGGTGTTTTATTCAACATTGTGTAGTTATTTATAATACTACAAGATAGCTATTTTCAGCAGAGATAAAATCAAAACTTACAATTTATCAAGAAAACATGAGGTCATCCATATGAAAGAGAGAGTTGTAAATAACCACTTTTACCATATAGTTCATAAAAAGGAAGAGGGTACTTATCACTGTATAGAAAAACTAACGAAGGAAATGCCTGAATTCCTCAGTCCCCAGAGAGGCTTGCCTCTCCTCTTAATTCCTGAATATTCAGGAATTAATAAGGAACAGAGAATTCCTGACAGATCCAAAACAACACACAGGAAGCCTCCTGTTAAATGCTTCCCGACAGGTTAGGAAGATGTATCTGCTTATGGGGATCAGGCTTAAAAAAGACTGGATCATTAGAGAATGTGACCTCTTTAAAGCCTTCCAGATCTGGATTTGTCTATGTGCTCATTGCAAGGTGGAGGGGAGAAAAAAACAGAAATGAGATTTTTAGCTAGAATTTTCTCAAATTTTTAATAGTATTTGAGTCTTTAGGTTTGTCTGGACATTATAAGAGAAATTTGTCAAGCTAGTGCAAGATTCTTACCAGTTCCAAGATTTAGGCCTCTAATCCAGTAGATACATACATTTGCTTCACAACTAAAAACGTCTCTTGAAATACTTTATGGTTTGCTGAAGTTCCACTACTGTTAGACATCATACAAAAGTTCTTTTACATTTAGCTGTGTTATTGGGAACACTAAAACCTAAACATGAGTTACAAGAGGCACCTACCTGTATTACAGATATTCTTCCCCCTTTCTCTCTTTCAGGTGAAGAGATTCAGCAACTGTGTCTTGAAATCATGGTGACCCAGGCACAGTCCTCCCAGAATGTCACTGCACTGTTGGGAATGTGGGTGATGCCACCTCTGATCCATGGTCTGAGTGTGAGTAGTAATTAAGGGTGTTGAGCAACAGGAGGGTATAGTTGTTGTGGGCGAGATCAACATTCATTTGGGTATGTGTTCTCAAAGTCGAGAGTGGACAAGTGGGATCTCACAAAGAGTGAGCAATTGACAGTAGCTGGCCAGGAGACTGGAAAATTGTGGAACTTGAAACTCTGCCGTAGCCATCACCATGTATGCTTTTGACTTTTCATGCTTTTCATGTTTATTACAAGAAAAAGGGGAAATGATGATCAGAGATATTCAAGTTCCTTTCTCAGGACCACACAGGTAGAATTCTGTAGAGTTACTGGAACCTGGATTTATTTGTTTATGTGATCTACATAATCATTACAGCAGGGATTAAAAGAAAGGCAAATCCACATGCTTTGGATAAACAATCCCTCATCCCTCCCTTTCATAGAAAGGCAACAATTAAGATGAGCCTTGAAAGCTTGGTAGGATTTTATTAGGAATCAAATTAGAGACCCCAGAGGGCGTACGTGGGACGGTGTAGGGGGAGAGAGTAGGACATCTCTGTCCATAGGCGTTCCACTTGAGTAAAGTGCTGAGGAAGACGTGATCCAGCATAGTCTTTGTGACAGAAGTGGCAGCAGGGTATAGACTAAGGGTAGGTAGGAAGAATGGGGTGAGATTGTTTAAAGATATGAAATAAGCAAAGATGTATCATTTCGGTTACATTACAAGTTAGGACAAAAAAAGCATATTCCATGATTCCTTAGAGGTTCGCCAATTGATTATGAACTAAATGATCTCCTTTTTTTAATTCTTCAATTGCTGGAGGCTTTAATTCTTGGAGAACAGTGAAAAGCTCTCTTATTATTTCATCTTTTTTTATGTATATAATCATCTTTATTGTAATTCATGAGTGCATTAAAAACTGATACGGATCTCTTTATTAACACATGTAGATTCTCATGGGCATCTGCTTTTTACTTTTACTTGAGAATGGTAAAAGAGGTCAATAGCTTAGTATCATTACATCAAGTTCTCAACTCCTGGAAGCCTGGGAGGCTCTCTTAGGGTTTCCAGATCACTATACTGTCTGCCGAACTGCCCACACACAAGTATCTTCTGGAATTCCTTATAAATTTCAATAGGCACCTGGGCAACAGAACACTCTGTTACTTTGCTTGTTTTTAAGGTGCATTTCCAGGGCTAAACATTGTGCCCAAACATTTTCAAATTGCCCTGGCTAATCTTCCAAGTACTCTGTTACTCACTTTACTAATCTCCCTGCCAGATTAAGAACCCCAAAGCTTTGTTAACCACAAAGAAGTTAGGCGAGGCTCCTTTTCTCTTCCCAGGTCAAATTATTTGGAATCCCAAAAGAATGCTAATATCAAAAGTGGAGGACAGTAAACTTTCCTAAAAAAGCCCTTGTCTTTTGACTTTAGTCTCTGTGCTTTTTTAAAAAAAAGTTTTCCTACATCTTCTAATTCTTCTTAATTGAAGGGCAGTGTTATTGACATCTGTAGCTGCTGTTATCTGTCTACTCCAAGCAGCTCCCATCTAGCTGCCATTTAATGAGCACTTGTTACGTTCCTCCTGCTGGTAAGCACTCAGTGAACACTCAGTCATCAGATTTAATCTCTCTTCAACCCTGACAGGGGCTTCCCAGGTGGCACTAGTGGTAGAGAATCCACCTACCAATGCAGGAGATAAAAGAGACACAGGTTTGATCCCTGGGTCAGGAAGATCCCCTGGAGAAGGGCATGGCTATCCACTCCAGTATGCTTGCCTGGAGAATTCCATGGACAGAGAGGCTTGGCAGGCTACAGTCCATGGGGTCACAAAAGGATTGGACGCGACTGAGCACGCATGCATATGTACAGCCCTGATAGGCTAATTTTTTTACAGTTCTATTGAGTTATAATTTATATTCCATAAAATATGGCTATTTTAAGTGTATAATTTGATGAGTCTTAGTACATTTATACATTTTCATCCATCATCAATAGCATTTCCACCACCCCCAAAAATTCCATTGTGCCTACTTTTTTTTTTTAATTTAATTTTATTTAACTTTACAGTATTGTATTGGTTTTGCCATAAATCAATATGAATCTGCCACAGGTATACATGTGTTCCCCATCCTGAACCCTCCTCCCTCCTCCCTCCCCATACCATCCCTCTGGGTCGTTCCAGTGCACCAGCCCCAAGCATCCAGTGTCGTGCATCAAACCTGGACTGGCAACTCGTTTCATATATGATATTATACATATTTCAATGCCATTCTCCCAAATCCATTGTGCCTACTTATAGTTAATCCCCACTCCCAATCTCAGACCCAGGCTACCATTGATCTTCTTTTGGTCTCTGTAATTTTGTTACTTTAAAGAACTTTCATATACATTTACATTTCATATAAATTTTAGAAATTCTTTAGAATGGAATTGTACAATATGAAAACTTTTGTGTCTGACTTATTTCACCTCTGAGAAGTAGATTTTTTTTTATTATTTCCATTTTACAGGTTAATAAACTGAGGCAAATAGAGGTTAAGCAAAGCTTATATAGCTCATCAATGGAAACACTGGCTGACTCAAAAGCCTGTGCTTTAAACACTGTTCTATTAATGCTTCCTTCCTTTTAAATCATCTATAATTCTAACTGCCTGTTTTCTTGATCTCAGATATTTTTCTAGGTTTTAGTTATCCCTCCATTTATCCTTTAAATCTGTCCTTTTTTTTTTACATTCGTCTTTGATTAGGAACCTTTCTTATTATCTTTGTTAATTAACAAATTATTTGTAAATTCATTTTTTAATTATGTACCTTCTCATTTAAAAAAAAGATCTGAAACGGCATGTTCTTTAATGTAAAATATTGTGTAACTCATGCAGCTACATTGATCTTTTTAGAAATTTACCGATTTTTGTCAGATTTTATTTTATAAACCACTTCTTTCAGACTTGCTGCTCCTTTAGTATCATACTTAACATTTCTAAGAATTTTTGAAGCCTGCTTCCATACAGTCTATGGCTCATAGCTATCATTACCGCACCCCTTCTTAGCTATCCCGAACTCTAAGACACTATGGTCAGTTTCACATGCTCGACTGGTTCTTCTTGATTGGCCCCAGAACTCCTGTTCCCCTGATTATTTTCTCATGCTTTCTCAGAAGAAGAAATGAATAATATCAAATTTTCTGTTTAGCCAATTTCCAGCAGTTGAGCCTTCATCTCCAGTAGCTTTTCTGGCTAGAGAATGTGACCTTTTAAGACTGAATAGCAACTGTCATGTACTTTGAGAAGTAGCATTTTATTTCCCTCACTGGAAAGACCCAAGATTTGAGATGAGTAGTTCACAGATGGCTTGGCAGATACTATATATCCACACAAGCACCCTAGATCAGAAGTCACTGCAGCAGCTAACATCACAGGCATTGTTGGTCCATTGGCCCATGAAGCTGTGGGGAAATGAGGGTCTAGGAAGCAACCTGAACCTTTTAAAATTTAATTTTACTCTCAGACACGGTGATGACCTAGAGGTTTTGAGCATTACAAACTCAGACTTGCCTGTTTACATCTGTCCTCTTTGGTTTCTCTTTCAGCTGAACATCAAGAAATACCTTCTCCTATCTGTGCCTTCATGGATAAAACATGTCTCTGATGAACAGATCGTGGGTTTTGTTGAAAGCTTAATGGTGGCAGTTTTTAAAGCAGCTTCCCCACTCTCCAGTCCTGAGTTACGTCCAAGTGCCTTACAGGGCCTGAGTCAGGCCATGAAACTGCCCAGCCCTTCCCACCACCTCTGGAGTCTGCTCAGTGAAGCTACTAGGAAAATTTTTGACCTCCTGCCAAATAAGATTCGGGTGAGGAACAAAAATATTTGCATTCCTGACAATTTGTGTTTGGGATTTTTTAAAGCCTTTTTGGCAAAGCGGGGAGGTATATGTTTTTAAGAACGTGGTAGGAAGACTAGCAAGAAATAACCACATTCTTCACTAAGAATGTTTGCTTCCAAAATCTAAATTGAGGTTGAAAATTTAGAACCAAAGTTTTGAGCACGCTTTGAAGAAGGTTAACCAGTGTAGCACCAGGAAATTTGCTCTCAGGTCTTTTACCAAATGCCTGTAGAAGATAAGCAAGTTCAGACACCCTTACACCTGAGGAATCCTTGGGTGTATTGTCCAACACACTTAATATTTGCATCAGGTAACTTAATACTAGCTTTGCCCCTCCCCCAACAGACTTCTGAAATGTAGTTGTGCAAAGAAGTAGAAAATCCATCTAGAATGATGGGTTCTGATCAGGAGAGAAAAGTACAGCCAAACAAAATACACCAAATAACAGGAAAGATGCTGTATAAATGATAAAAAAAAAATTGGCCACGAGTTTTGGCTTGGTTAAAATTAAAATCTCATCAGCTGCTGTTCATGGAGATAAGCAAAGCTAAAGATTTGTCAGAGCAGTGAGAATATACATGTTATCTTATACTGTATTTTGACATGCTTGGGACTTTTCTTTACCAGAGAAATGATCTAGAGCTGTATATCAGTATCGCAAAATGCCTCTCGGAAATGACAGATGATGAAGCCAATCGGGTTGCCCAGATTACTGAGGTAATAACATATCCATGTGTTTTTTTCATTATTGAGATGGGTATTACAGTTGATATGGTTATAGTGTCCTTTTGGCTGAAGCTCACTTTGTTTCATGTTTGTTAGTTACTGGCCAATTTCAGGAAGCTCTCTCTTACTGAGGGGTCTCATGTCCAGCCTAGTATGGTTGGATATGCAGTAGTGTAAATGGTTAGATGAATGAATAACTTTTTTTTTCAACTGGAGCATAGTTCCTTTACATTGTTGTGCTAGTTTCTGTTGTACAGAGAAATAAATCAGCTATATGTTGTGTACCTATATCCACTCTATTTTGGATTTTCTTCCCATTTAGGTCACCACAGAGCATTAAGTAGAATTCCTTGTGCTATACAGTAGGTTCTCATTAGTTATCTCTTTTATTCATGCTAATGTATATGTGTCAATCTCAGTTTCCCAATTCATCCCACCTCCCCATTCCCTTCTTAGTGTCCATACATTTGTTCTCTATTTCTGCCTTGCAGATTCAGCTGTACTGTTTTTCTAGATTCCATTTACATGCATTAATATACGGTATTTTTCTCCTTCTGATTCACTTCACTGTGTATGACAGTCTCTGGTCCATCCACATCTCTACAAATGACCCAGTTTCATTCCTTTTTATGCTGAGTAATATATATTCCATTGTATATATATAGTAGTATAAATGGACAGATGAATGTAACTTTTTAACCTAATGAATCACACTTTGTCAAGAACATTTTCGTGTTCCCTACCCACTCCAGTGTTCTTGCCTGGAGAATCCCAGGGATGGGGGAGCCTGGTGGGCTACCGTCTATGGGGTCGCACAGAGTCAGACCCAACTGAAGTGACTTAGTAGCAGCAGCAGCAGCAGGGGTAAAAAGCATTAGTCTCTCAGTTGTGTCTGACTCTCCAAAAGCCCATGGACTGTAGCCTCTGTCCATTGAATTCTCCAGAAAGATCCCCTGGAGAAATGGCTACCCACCCAGTGTTCTTGACTGGTAAATTCCAGGGACAGAGGAGGCTGGCAGGCTACAGTCCATGGGCTTGCAATGAGTCGGACGTGACTGAGCGACTAAGCACAGCACAGCCCAAGCAGTTTAATAAGGAAATGCTTAAGAGAATGGACTCTGGAGCCTCACTGCCCAGGTGTGAAATCCAGTCTCTAATTTACTAGCAATGTGACCTTGGTTAAGTGTCATATTCTCTCTCTGCCTTGGTTTCTTGATCTATAAAAGGGAAGTGATAGCACATGCCTATTAGGGTCGTTTTGAGAGTTAAATGACTTAATCCATGTTAAGTTTTGGAAAAGTGCCTGACCCAAGGCAAGGATTCAGTAATAACATTATCATAATTATTGCATTCATGTAATGTATTATATCTTGTTATTATATTCATGTTGTATAGTTGGAAGTTAATATAATTTACTTTGTGGTACCTAAAGCTCAAAGTGGCTATGGTACTCACTTGCATTTCTAAAGTGCCATTCAGAACATTGTCACTAGAACATTCTAAATTGTGTTCTGATGTCCCCCAAAGAGTATGTGTTCTGCTGAGCCCTGTGTTTTTCTATTCATTTCTAGAAAGAACAGAGATAAGAAAGTACAGGTGAAGAGCTGAGACTCCTTGGGTTTCGGTTCTTATTCTGTGGCATTAAGCAAGTTCCCTAACTTCTGTGCTTCAGTCTCCTCATCTGTAAAGGAGGTGATAATAGTAATCTATTGCTCAGTGTTACTATGCGAATGAAATGATTAATACAGTGGTCCTCAAACTTTTTGGTCTCAGGGCCATTTTAGTATCTTAAAAATTATCAAGGACTTCAAAGAGCTTTTGTTTATGTGGGTTATATCTGTCAATGTTTACCATGTTAGAAATTAAAACTAGAAAGTTTTTAGAACATTACTTAAAAGTAGTACTAAATCCATTGTATCTTAACATGTAAGAACATTTTTTTTTTCCAAAAAACAGGTTAGTTTAGAAAATTAGAAAAGTGTCATTGTCTTACATTTTGTAAGTCTCCTCAGTGTCTTCATAGAAGACAGCTGGATTTTCATGGCTGCTATTTCATTCAATCTGTTGTGATGTTATTTTGATGAAGTATGTGAAGAAAACAGCCTCACACGATATGAAAGTAGAATGGGAAAGAGTGCTAGTAGTCTTTTCAGATAACATGTGGATATCTTTCTTTGATATTGTACCAAAACTCACCAAGTGATGATTTCTTATAGGTTAGTTGCAATGTGGAATCTGAAAGCAGATCAGTGAACTTCACATACTGTTACAGTAAAATCCATTGGTTTATTGCACTGTGGATCTTTTACCAATGCATGATTTTATAAGATACTATTGCAAGATCTGTAAGATATATTGGTCATTTGGAAAATATTGAGTCACTAAATTTTGAAAATCTTCCAAATGTTGGTACATTTCATTATAAACATCAAAACATCGTATTTGTCACTATTACCGGCAACCTCATCAGAAAAGTCTTTTATGCATATATGTCTTACATGTATCTTGGGAAGCTGCCAAAGTCATAGTAGCAGGTACAGATTTTCCAAAAATCTAATTTTCGCTTAAAAGCACACATTTTGTCATGGGCACTAACTGCTGTCAAGTATTTTCCTTGGAAATGGCAGTCTCACTTCCTTCACTTTTAAAAAATAATCGAATACTCAGTTTTCATAACCATCGTTTGTTTATCAATTATTCTTTCAAGTAAATGGTGGTCTGTGAAAAGAGTGGCTATTTCAGCTCACAACTCACTCTCACAACTTTCTCCTTGAGATGAACATCACACCCGGGGGTGCAGCACAAGACCTTTATGCATACTTCCCACTTGGTCATACAGAACATTACAAAGATGTATATTCAAGGGCAGAGGTTTAACAAAACTAGTAATTTTATTGTTTACAAGGATATTTTAAATGAAACTAGCTTTTAAAAAAATTGCCAGTGTCAGTAAAAAATACAATGAATATTACTCCTGTTTGGGGTCTATTATGAATATAGTTTGACCTCACAGACCCTCTCTTCTAAAAGGGTCTTGGGGTCCCCCAGAGGTCTGTGTACCAAACTTTGTGAAATGCAAAATTAACACAGGTTAAGTGCTTCAAATGTGCCTGGCACACTGTAAGTACTGTATTTGTTGGTTATCATTGTTATTATTTGTGTGTCTTTACTAAATATCCTCATCAGTTGACCCTTGAAGTCATTGATGGTTTTTATGAGAAAACAAAAGGTGACATTACAACTGTCTATAGGTACATTTTAAGACAGCACACAGGCAGACAGGTTACACAGTGCAGGAAACAAACAGTTTTAGTGTTTGGAGTGGTAATCAACTTCAAACTCACCCTTTCTCTTTTGCCCTTGCCCCAAGGTTCTGTAACAACTTCAGTTAATTTAATAGCAACTGAACAATTTGCTTTTTTGCAGAGTAGCCTAGAAAAGGCTGCCTTTGTCAGGCTCTACTTGGTCTCTCAAGGACGATTCCCCTTGATGGGCTTGACTGATGTGCTCAGTGTCGCTGTCCGGCACCGTGAAAAAGACACACTGGCCTGGATGACGCTGCACAGCCTATACCAGGCACGGATTGTGAGCCACGCCAACACTGGTAAGGCCAGCCAGGGAGCACATCGGGACAGACAAACATGCCTACCATCTCTTTCAGGTTATCATTGTTTCCTCAGCTTAAAAACTAGGTTAGGGCTTCTTGACACGGGTGAGTGAGGACATGTTACCCCTAAATGAGCAGCACCTGGGATAGAAAAGCACAATTAGAGCTCACAGCATCAACTCTTCCGTGGTGAGTATAAATTTTGTTGGAGATTTGGATCTCATGTTTGGCCCTCCAGGCCCACAGAGACATAATAAGCAGGTTTATCAGGTTGAATCTGCCTGCTTCTGTTTCTCAAACAGATGGATGCTAATGGATTCTGCCTGATGTTTGCATGAACATGGCAATTGGGTGGTCATTTAACAAACAGAAAAAGAAAGCAGGAACCACAAATTAAATAGTTGTTCTAGAGAAGAACTTCTCAGGGGTGAAAAGAAGAAAATCTGGACACCCTGAGTACATCCTCATGCCAGAAACTGCAGGCCTGAAGCTCTGCTAATGAATGGTGCAACTTTTAGGCCATTATAGACATTTAATAATGTCTGTAATAATCATCTAAAGAGAGAGCTCCCTCAACCCAGTGCTCTGTGACAACTTGAAGGGGTGGGAGGGGGGATGGAGTTAAGAAGGGAGGAGATAAATGTATACCAGTGGCTGATTCATGTTGATGTATGGCAGAGGTCAGCAAATATTGTAAAGCAGTTATCCTCCAGTTAAAAATTAATAGGAGGAAAAAATAGAGAGCTCCCTCATTTCTCCTCCATGCCTTTGGTCATATGCTTATAATTTTCCAAATCTGTGTTCAGGTCCTGATCAGATTGGACGTGACTAGAAGGCCCTTGTAAGCCATATTCCCCATCTCTTGTATTTTGAAGGCTATGAGAGAAGACTGACAAAGCAGTTTAAATACTCTGCAAGATTGTGTAGGAAATTTTGATTCCTCTTCCTCTTTGGCAACTGAGATAGTTGTCTCCTGTCCACATTAGTGCCTGCCCAATGAAAAGTGAACCTGTGATGAAAAATGAAATTTTTTCACTCGACCTCAGAAGTATATTTATCCAGTAGAAAACCAGTAGGTGTTCCTAATTAAGCATGATGATACATGAAAGAAACAAATAATTTGATATTGCCTTTGGTTGTAACCAGTTGGCCTTCAAATTTAGTTTGAATTTTCAAGTGGCAAGAGTTTTGAAAATGGCAAGAGTAGGAAAATGCTTCCTTCATTTTTTTTTTTAATTAATCTTTTTTTCCTTTTTTGTCTTAATCACCTAATACTAGTGGTGGTTAACCTCTTTGGGGTCATAGATCATTTTCAGGTGGGGTGAAAATTCCCCTTCAATATGTGCGTGTAAGTACTGGCACAAACAGTGCCATTTTCCTCTCATGCATTAAATTTTGAACATCCTTCCAAGTAGTCTTTGCTGTGCTGGGGATCCTCATTTTTGAAAGGAAAAAATATTTATGTTACTGTTTGTTCTCTATTTAGCCTACTACAGCTGGGTCTTGGTTTTGGTGCTTTTTTTAATGTCTTTAGGATAGGTATCCTCTTGCCTGGAGAATCCCAGGGACAGGGGAGCCTGGTGAGCTTCCGTCTATGGGGTCGCACAGAGTCGGACACGACTGAAGCGACTTAGCAGCAGCAGCAGCAGGATAGGTATCCCGTATGATTTTGTCATAAATTGAGAACTTTAAGCAAGGGAGGACTATAAGAACAATTAATTATCAAAGATTTAACACTAACTCTTGGGCATGCCCAGTTTCTCCCAGGATTTAGTGTTGAGAAATTCCATTAAATGCATTTGACCATTTTATCAGATTTGAAGAATAAATTTAGCTTTTAAAAATAAAGACCAAAATAAGGTCATCTGATGTGAACAGTATCAAAAAAAAAAAATCTCTCTTGAGTGAGAACATGTCTTAGGTAGCATAAGACGACTTGTAACTATTGTATAGAGTCCTCAGCGGGTCTTTTGCTTTAGTTATGATAATTATTGTTGATCTATCTTACATTGCAAAGAAAAACCATGGTCTGGTAATACATGTCCTTTTGTTTCAGGCGTGTTGAAGAGAATGGAGTGGCTCTTGGAACTGATGGGTTATATCAGAAATGTTGCTTACCAGTCACTGTCCGTTCAGAACGTGGCTCTTGATGAGGTACAATCTAGAGGAGTCATTTGTGGCTTTCTTAAAATACAGACTATATTTAGTCTCCCAAAGAGGAACATGTTGCTGCTTGCAGCTCTCTCTTCTCCCTTCATTTTTGGGAAACAAGGATGACAATTCTCTGACATCACGGGAAATGGGTATTCTTACCAGAATCTTGAAGATGCCCACAGCTGCCCTTTGAAAAATATTTTCAGCAGAACACCTCCCTTGACAAGCAGCACACAGAAGCTCTAGCTAGGAAGGGGAATCTAGGGTCCTATGTACTTGAGCTGGATCCCACAAAGACTGTGGGGTACGGGGCTCTGGCCTCCACCGTGGTCCAGAGCTTGCCTTTAAACACCTGATTTGAAGGGGTTCCTGAAGTGTGTGCAAGTAATCTGTGTTTGTGCCAGTACTTATACGCACATACTGAAGGGGAATTTTCACCCCACCTGAAAATGATCTATGACCCAAAGAAGTTAACCATCACTAGTATTAGGTGAATAAGACCAGAAAAAATAAAGATTAATGAAAAAAAATGAAGGAAGCACTTTCCTATTCTTGCCATTTTCTTGACTCAGCTGTGCATTTTTTTTTTTTCCATAGCCATGTTTCATAGATCTGCTCTTTACTTGTGTGAGTAAAATATGTGTAACCTAGGATATTGTTTGATATTCTGCCCAGCTTTTCACCAGAGCTGTGTGTCTTTTTGAAATTTTCATTAATGAGATTAGGCATTTTAAGAGATTGAGGGGTAGTTTTTAAGCTTTTTTTGAGCTTTCCTCTTATTTCCAAAGTTTATATTAACTTTCTCTGCTTTCTTACAAAAATCTTTTGAAATTTAGAAAATACAAATAAGCAGAAAGAATCATTTAAATCACAGTAATGCAGTAACTCAGAGGGAGCCCTTGTTATCACCATTTCCACGTGTCTAGTCTGTAAAATCTAAATGCATGGATTCTAAATAGATTTTTTTAATGCATATGGAAAGTCATATGTTGTTTCTGTTCAAAAACAGAATATACTATACATATTTTTTAAGTTTTGGCCACATGATAATAAACCTTAATATCCCTGTTTATATCTCTCTTAATTTTTAAATCTCTTTGAAAACACCAAAACAGAGGAGGAATGTTTGGATCTCAGTATGATTAGGCATTAAATAAATTATGTTCCTCTTGAAATGTTAGAACAATAATAATGAAACTGTTGGGCCTTCTCTACTCACAAAAGAGGATCCTTCAAACCTTCTGAAACCCCAGAATGTCTCTTCATTAAGTATGGAAACGGTCTGCTATGCCATCCAGTTCCTCTTCTGGGGTAGGGGTGGGTCAGGAGGAAGGCTTCGGCGAGCTGCATGTGAACACGTGTTACTTTGTACTGTTAAAGTCTGTGACCTAACCCTGCTTCTTCTTTGCTGTAGGCTTTGGACTTCTTGCTGCTGATATTTGCAGCCGCAGTGGTTGCATGGGCAGATCACGCTGCCCCTCTCCTCCTTGGCCTCAGTGCCAGTTGGTTGCCATGGCATCAGGAAAATGGCCCAGCTGGGCCAGCATCAAGCTTGCTTGGCAGGAGTCCATTACACAGGGTCACTCTGCAGGAGGCTCTCACTCTCCTTCCCAGTAGCATGCCTCTTCTGCTGCAGAAAGAGCCGTGGAAGGAACAGACCCAAAAGGTGAGGCGGGCAGCCACCTGCTTCAGGGCAGGCAGCCGTTTTCTCTTCAGCAGCTTCTGCTGTAGAATTGCAGTGGGAGATAAGTGAAACCTGAGTCACGCGACAGGCTTTCTTACTCAGTCTCAGATCTCAGCCAGATGCAGGGCCTCAGAGATTGAGGGTAGCTCAGGCTCAGGGTAACTGCTGACTGAAAACAACAGCGATAACGGCAACAACTTGCTTACAGTTAGGGGTGAGGTGGAGAGAAAAGCTTGTGCTTGCCTTCATTTGTTGAAGACTTACGTGTTCTTGATCCTGGGGATAAAGGATGAGTAACTCTCTGAAAGCTCAAAATTTCCTAGTGAGGACAGACAAGAAGGCAAGTTCAAAATTGCAAGATGGTACAATAAGGATGAGCTTCCCCGGTGGCTCTCAGAGTTAAAGAATTCACCTGCCAATGCAGGAGACCCAGATTTGATCCCTGGGTTTGGACGATCCCCTGGAGTAGGACATGGCAACCCACTCCCATATTCTTCCCTGGAAAATTCCATGGGCAGAGTGGCCTGGTGGGCTACAGTCCATGGGGTCACAGAGTCAGACATGACAGAGCATGCTCACACGTGATAAGGATACAGTCAATGAACAAGGGAGGGGGTGATCAACAATGCGTGGGAGGAAATCCGGAGAGCTGTGAATCTGGAGTACCCATCTTTTACCATATTTAAGGCTCCCCACAGCTCATTCCATGTAGGAGCCACGTTCCAGGTGCTTCTGTCCTGTGCTAGATACCATGGAAGATCTGTAAAGGCCTAATGTCATCACCTTTGCCCTCAGGAAAACAAACGATAGGGAGTACCTTTTGGTTTTTAATAGAGTTTCCCCAGGCTACTAGCTGTCCTGCAGAGCATATGAAAATGAGGTACGTCCTATATTTCTCATTGCATGGCTCTAACCTGTCTTGAATTGTCAATTGAAGGGATTTTTTTGAATCCCGTTTAATCAAACTGGATCTTTATAAGGTTGAAAGCTTACAGCCAACTTTGTGGCTTACTTGTAAAACCTGAACCTTAGTCTTTAAAAATATTTCTGAACTGTGGATCCACAGTTTAGCCATGAACAACTCCATTGAACATCTCAAATAAAATGCCTTTGTTTTCTTAAACCTGATAAGCATTAGTCTTATTACTTCTAATTTTGTATTTTCTTTTTCACTTTAATTATTTCTGGTCTGGGACACGCTGTTCATTTTGGACTACAGCATAGACATCTTGCATCTATTACGTATTTGTAGTACTTATTTACTCACCAGCAGGATATGCTAAAACAAAATTGAGGAAAAGAAAATAAAGAAAAAATTTTAATTAAAGCAGTGAATTAGGAATATTTTATTTTTCTGTTTTCTTTTCAACCCACAGTCTGTGTCCAAAATTAAAATGCCTAGTACCTATGACTAGTGTTTTTTAGTGAGTCAAGATAGGGAACATTCAGTCAATGAAATTACCCAGTATCTAATTCAAAAACAATTTTGGCTATACCTGGGAGATCAGTCAAACTCATGAGTACGTGGAATTTCTACCTTGTTTGCAGGATTTATTTGCAGTTAACATGCTTGGGTCTACCTAGCAAATTGTCTTATGCCTTTTCTGTTGCATTTCAACTTGGCTTCATATCCATTTGGGCACAAACTATTCATAGCGACAGAAACATATTTTAGTAACAGGGGCTTACAGCTGATGTGTGTACCCATTTACTACCCACCTAGGAGCCTAGACCTGATGCACACGGAACCAGGTGCCAGGCAGCATGGTGTGAAGATAGAGTGTGAGGCTTTGAAGCCAGGTGTACTTGGGTTCAGATCTTGACTCTGCCAGTCATGGGGAGTGGACTTGGGCAAGGCTCTTACCCTTTCTGGGGCCTCTTAGAGTGATGAGAGAGAATGTTCATGGCACACCAGAGGCCCTCTGGGTCCCTGTCTACCCCACTCTTAAGCTATAGTAAGTAGCTTAAGGATAATCAGCGAAAGAAGGAGGTTTGACTTTGCTGGGTCATTTAGCTGAGGGCTCTTTCCAACATTTCCATCTCTTGTGCCTGGTCACATCTCCTCTTCACTCTCCCAGCCCAGGCAGGTATTATCTGGGGACTACTGTCCTGTTAGGCATATGTGCAGGTCCAAGGGTTTGAATGAGGTCTCACTGATCCTGAGATTGTTTATCTGATACAATTCTTCATTTTCACTCTAGTTCATTGACTGGCTCTTCAGCATCATGGAAAGCCCTAAGGAAGGACTCTCAGCAAAATCCAAGGATCTTTTAAAAGGTATTTCTTTCATCCCTAGCACAGGTGAAAACCATCCAGTGTTGTCTGTACTGGAGAACAGCATCCTAGTGTATGCTGGCTCCTGAAAGGGCTCATCTTGGTTCAGTTTAGAGAAGTAATCTGAAGCTGTCACCAATATGGCATTTTTGAATTAGAAAGTGGATTTAAAAAGAAGAGTTCCATGGCCTTTAATTTTTATTTAAGTGTTTTTTTAATGTTTTATTATAATCATAAAATATGACTAAATAAAAATTAGAAAATTCAGAAAAGTAATAAAGAATAAGCAAAGAGGAATCCCATTGCACAATGATAATTTTGATTATTTTTCCTGTTACCCCCTCTATATGTAAGTTTTAACATTGTTATAATCACAGCCAGTTGAAAAATGTACATACACACTTTGAGTACTGCCTTTTTTTACTTTAAAGTTATTAAAAGCATTTTAACCTATTCTTACACTAGCTTCATAAGTATTTTTCATGGCTGTATAGTATTTTGCCAGGGGAATTGGACATTTCCCATGCTTCCAGGCATTTAGATGGTTTTCATATTTTTTATTGGAGAAGGAAATGGCAACCCACTCAAGTGTTCTTGCCTAGAGAATCCCAGGGATGGAGGAGCCTGGTGGGCTGCCATCTACAGGGTCACACAGAGTCAGACCCAACAGATATGACTTAGCAGCAGCAGCTGCAGCATGTTTTTTATACATCTCTATTGACTGTTAAACTATGACTGCAGGATCCACAAATATAAGCAGTCTTTCTGTGCAAATTACATAGATGTTTTTACTGAAACCTCAAACGTCTTCTGGGTGTTGGTTCTGTGGTCCGAGACAGCTTGTACCGTCATCCACATCTTGGGACTTGGGGGTCAGGATCCTCCCAGTGGCTGCCACTGATGCCCCTGACATGCTTTAAGTTACTGCACTGGAAAGTCTTACCTTGGGAAAGTTGCCTGTTGGCCTACTCTTGTGATAACTGACCATATTTTGCTTTAAGTATGGTGTATTGTATTGATTGCCTAACAAGCAAGAATTATCTAATGTATTGTTCCTACCTCTAAAGTGGGTGGAAGGGCATGTGTAGGAAGGTGATTCTGATCAACCACAGAGCTTCACTGAGGATCCGAGCAGTAGTCTGACATATTTTCACTTGACCATTCCCAAGAAACTTGCTGCTAGGACTTCCTCTACTTATTTTCCTTGGGGAGTTTGGACTCATTTTTAAGGGCCATGGGTCCATGATACCATTGGTTGTTCCCAACATATGCTGTCTTAGGTCATGAAGATAACAGTTAATTCCAGTGAGACAAATTGTTATTTGGGTCAAGGAAGTACATGTTCACTTGGTCATATATTCAAGGGCTTATTATAGAGTCACACATAATTATTGTGTAACTCTGACTTATCTTCATTCTCTCACACTATAATACTTAAAAAATATCAATATATTGATATTTATATTCATATTCTAAAATAAGATATATAATAAGTTACCTAGAGGGATTACACACAACTTCCTTACTTTAAATTGAGCCCATGAACCTAACTTCATTACAGGATCAGTTTGTTTACCTTTTAATAAGACATGTAGTGGAAAAGTCATATTCGTGTAGAAAAGTGCTCAAGTAGATTTTTACAAAGGGAACATACCTATGTAGTCAGCACTTGGATTAAGAAAAAGAGCATCACCAGCATCCCAGAAGTCAGTTTGTTTTAATTCTGTGGAATTTCCCACTAAATGGTTGCAAAGTAACTTAAAACAGACCTTTTCCTCAACCTTTACTAATGGCTTCTTCCATTAAAATTCTATCTAAGGCATGATAGTCATTCTTAAAGATTAGCCAAGCAGGAACAAGTCAAGTTCTGTTCTGACACCTTTTTGATCTAAATGATCTTTTCAAATGTAACTGCACCAAATGAAGCAGTGTGCTTTTTTTTTTGTCCCCTTTAGCTACCCTGCTGTCCTTGAGAGTTCTTCCAGAGTTTAAGAAGAAAGCTGTATGGACCAGAGCCTATGGTTGGTGAACAGCTTCACAGTAGCCAGCAGCATTCTCAGCTGGATGAGGAAAACCATATAGGCAGAAGGAATTTTTCAGAATTCGTGTCTGGGATTGCTGAGACATGATGCAGAGAGCTCAAGGGCATGAAAGGGTGGCCACACAACTCACAGTCTGAATGGTGCATGCCTGGAGAGGTTGCTTTGGTACCCAGGCCAGTTGAGACTGAAATAAGAACTTGAATTTTATTTGGCTGAGATCTGAAGGTTTTCTTTTGTGAAAATTTGACTATATCATCTCCTCCCTGCTAAATTGTAGTAAAACAATCTTGTGAAATCTGTGCATGTTGACTTTTGTTTTAAGGCATGGTGGAAGTTTAGCTCGCAAAACCAAACTATAGTGGTGACGGTGGAATCTGTTTCCCATGAAGTCTCTAGAGGATATTATTGACTCAATAAGTTAACATGTTTTCTTATTCTTACTGCTAAAACACTCTTAGAACTGCTCTACATGCTTAAATAATAAGCATGGTGTTAACCATTGCTAAATCAGACCCAAAAGTGGTGGCTATAATTTTATGCTTGAGTTTCTTGAATGCAAGTGAAAGTTACCCAGTTCAGAATAAGAAAGAAAAGGTGTCTTTGCTCATAAGTATGGTGGAAGCAGCGTGGGGTGTAGGGGGGCACTCTAACTGACCAGGCCTGGGTCATATGTCCATCCACCTGAACTGGGTTCCCCCAGAAGAAAGGTGATGGGATGCTAGGCAAGCAAAAAATGGCAAATAGCTCCTCGAAAGATCAAAAGATTATACGTTTTTAATAAGTACAAATCTCGATCTTAATTAGGGTGACTGGCAGCATAATGCCAAGTAAATGAAGGAATGTGACAGTATCCTTAAGTGTTGCATTTTACTCAAGGGCTCGGAATCAGCCAGGAATTTAATTTTGCTCTGATTGCTAATTATTATTCCTTCATCCAGCCTTTAATCAGGGCAGTCTTTAGCCAATCATATAAACACAGTGATACAAGTGTATATGGCATTACTGGGGAGAAAAGGTGTCCACTGGAATAATATACCTCTGTGGCATGCACCTTCATGTTGTCACCAAGCCTACCCACCACTTGGGTTAATAACAGCTCTACTAAAGTTCCGAATATATGGATTTATGATTCCAGGTGTCAAATATTTGTGGTTCACTGGGTAATTCACACTCTGTTTCCAGGTCACAGCTCTTTCTTTTGCTGAACTCCATAGGGTGCCGAGACACTTACAGAAAAGGAGGAAAGGAAGTACGTAACTCAGGGAGTACTTAACTGCATCACCAGTATTTCATTTCTATTACCTCCTTAGAGGCTGAGCTACAGGAAAATGAGTTTTAAAGAAGCAGAAATGAAGAAGATTTCTGTGAGAAGCCAGTATCCCCCTCTCTCCCACCCATCTTGACTCTCTCATATTTCCTACCAATGAGAGGCTGAAATTCTTCTAACATTATTACTAGGTATCAAGAGTATAAATGACTAGAGTTTCTCTTGTATTATCCTATTTTACCCTTACAACAATACTATAAAGAGGCATTATTTTCTATTTTTAAATGAAGAAAACATCTAATACATAGCTGAGCTACTACCCTTGGAATAAAGGTTCTAGAACCCCAGGCCCAGGAGCTCTTTCTACTTACTGCATCAGGCTTGTCAGCACCCACTTTCGGATGAAAACTCCCACCAAAGATTACACTTCATTCATGCTAAATATAGAGTGCTGGAATCAGATAAAAGAAACCCCCTGCCTCATATTAATAAGCCTCTGGAATTGGGAAGCTCGGAGGTACAGTGTAAAAGAGCAGGTCCTCATGGATTGAAGGACATTACATTTCCAGCCAGCTGGCAAACATGGATGGCAGTAAGAATAGTGAAGAGGAAGTGGGCGCTGACCAACTACTCTGACATCCGCACCCCCTACAAGTCAGCAGAAAGACTTGCTGATGCTCACGAGAGGGATGAAGAATCGGCCCAGTCTTCCAGACCCCAATTGCCTTGTTCAGTTCGGCCCAGTTTCTTCTCAATCAGGCTTTGTCCTTGCTCCTACCCTGACAAGAAAACAGAAGAGTACAAAAGGGAGGAAATAAAATCTATCTGTATCCTCTCTTCCCTAGCTCCCCTCTTTGTTTTTAGCAGTCTTATGTTTAAGATTCATTTTCCTATTCATGGGAAGCACTAAAGAGTCTAAACTGTCAGATTCTAAATTTGAAGCTCTAAAGGTTCTAAACTCCAACTATTCTAAGGATGTAGCTCACTGGAATAATAAGACGCTTTCTCCTGGTTACCTGTCTCACCTCAGGTAAGAATGAAGGTATTCCTTTAGGATATTTTAGTTTGTTCTCCAAAATCCAGAAGGCTCTACTTTTTTGAGACCAGTCTATATACAAAAGGAAAAGCTCCAAACTATATACAAAAGGAAAAGTTTCCTTGTAAGTCATCTTCTGTTAGTTTTTGAAATCACAAGTTGCCAAGACAAATAGTATGCTGGCGTATACTAACAAAGCATTGTGTGGGATTAAGTCTATGTTGTGTGTCTCAGATGTATCCAAACAGTCTGACCCTTGATTTGAAAAGTATATGTTTGAAACAGATGTTGGGATCCATGCAAGTACCTAAAATCTTTGTGTTTTATTTGTAATGTAATGGCTCCATGGTAACTAACAAGCTGTTAATAACCTTTTTTAAGTTAATTGCCACAAGTTCTCCAAAATGATTTTAACCAAAGATGATATTATAATTATATAAAGGGTAAGTCTTTGTTAAGGATGCAACTGCTATCTTGAACTATCTTAGTTACTTTGAAAGCAAGCAGTAGTTTTAGATTTGGGGTAAACATTTTAGCAAATTGCTGTTTTAGAAGAGAAATCTGACCATGTGGTTAAGAGCCTTCATTAAAAGCCAGAGTTGTAAGCCCAGTCTTTAGGTCTCTGCCCTCAACCAGCCTATTGGAAGCTGCAGACATTCCAAATGGAACCAGAGGACAGAATGTGGCTGTGACAGTTCTCAGCCTTCACCACTCTTCTGGAAAGATACCTCACAGCATCGTCCTCAGGTGTAAATCACTGCTGTGGTGCTGGACAAGAGAATTTGCTTTTATATTTTCTGGAACGAAATGCTTTATTCTAATCCTAGAAACTTTTAAGTCTCATCTTTTTAATATATGACGCAGTGTAATCTATTAATCTTCATAAATCAAAATTCTTTGAAACTGCAATTTAGAAAGAGCATAGCTTCTTGCCAGACACAGGGAACTTGTGAAATAATGTCCAAGCTGTTAGAAATGGTAATGAATAAAAATGACATTGATGACTCCATGACTTTGGTTTTACTTCTCATATGAAAGAAGTAACCCACCTAACAAAGTAGTTGTGAGAGCTGAAAGCATTCAGAAATATGCTTCAAAAATTCTAAAATGTAAAAGAAATGCTTTCATTTTTGCACATTTCCCTGACAATAAATAGTAGCTATAATGCTTGAAATGGGCCTGACATCTTATATGCTGGGACTTCGGAAGATAACAGAAACACCTTAAGTAAATACATTCTGTTAATAGAAGCAAGTAGCACATTAAGGTGGAGAAGGCAATGGCACCCCACGCCAGTACTCTTGCCTGGAAAATCCCATGGATGGAGGAGCCTGGTGGGCTGCAGTCCATGGGGTTGCTAGAGTCGGACACGACTAAGTGACTTCACTTTCACTTCTCACTTTCATGCATTGGAGAAGGAAATGGCAATCCACTCCAGTGTTCTTGCCTGGAGAATCCTAGAGACGGGGTAGCCTGGTGGGCTGTTGTCTCTGGGGTCCCACAGAGTTGGACATGACTGAAGCGACATAGCAGCAGCAGCAGCAGCAGCACATTAACGAAAGATTTACATAAGTTTCTTAAAAAACCCTCTATATGTGTCTTCTGAACATGAGGTGACCTTTGAGATAAATCCAAAAAAATCACCTAGTTAATCTGATATGTTTATTAAAATGTAGTTTTTTCTGGATATTGTACTAGTAATCCATAGACTCGGAGAAGGAAAAGGCAACCCAGTCCAGTACTCTTGCCTAGAAAATCCCATGGATGGAGGAGCCTGGTGTCCTTGGGGTCGCAAAGAGTAGGACACGACTGAGTGACTTCACTTAATCCATAAACTCAGAGTTGCACAATTGTGTCTACTATGTACCACTATACAAGGTTCTGGAGTACAAAGTAAACAAGACATGACATTTTTTGCCCTTGTGGAGTTTACATTCAGAAAATATAAATCAGTAAAACATCATGTAATAAAGAAAAGCCTCTAGGAAACATAAATTTCCTATGTCTGTATGGCTATTTATAATTTACAAAGATCTATTTACTTTACCATATTTCATTTGCTCTTCACAACAACCTTGGACAGTTGAGAAAATCAGAACTCAGAGTCATTCAGTTAGTAAATACTGGGGCTACATTTGAAATCACAACCAATGTTCTTGAGAGGACTGTGCAGGATGGCAGAGCAGAAGGAGCCTGAGCTCACCTCCTCTCACAGGTGCACCAAAATCACAACTATGTGCAGAACAACCATCAGTGAAAAAAACCAGCACCTATCAGAAAAGATATTTTACAACTTAATATATAAAGAAGGAGCCATAATAAGACAAGTAGGGATAACAGAATTGTGATACAGTCAAATCTCACACCACCACCCCCCCCCCCCACAACCCGGTAGGTGATCCAAAAATAGAGTAATAACAATTGCAAAGTTTCTCCCAAAGGAGTGAGAGGCCCCACATTTAGCTCCCTAGCCCAGGAATCCTGCACCAGAAGATAAACCCCCAGAGCATTTGGCTTTCAGGACCAGCAGGGCTTACTTCAGGGAGTCCCAGGGGGCTGGGGAAATAAAGACTTCACTCTTTAAGGGCACACACAAAATCTGACACCTTTCCTGGACCCAGGACAGAGGAAGTAATTTGAGATGAGCCTGGGTCAGATCTACCTACTAACCTTGGAGAGTCTCCCAGAGAATTTAGAGGCAAGTGAAGCTCACCTTGACAAAAACACTGCCATCGGCATCTTGGGGAACTACTTCTATCATAGGGACTCTGGTGCTGGTGGGCTGCCACTGTGGAATCCTTCCACTATCTAGCATATTAGCCTCAGGACCCACCACACCCTGGTCCAATAGTCTGTAGGCACCAGTGCTGGGACATCTCGGGCCACGAAACTAAAGAAAACAGGTGGTCCAAAACATAATGGATGCAGCAAAAGCACTTTTAAGAGGGAAATGTAAACAAAACAATCTTACCTCAAGAAAAAGAAAAATCTCAAACAACCTATCCTTACACCTAAAGCAACTAGGGAAAGAAGAACAAACAAAATCCAAAGTTAGCAGAAGGAAAGAAATCAAAGATTAGAGCAGGAATAAATTAGGCAGAGATGAACAACAGGAAACACCAATGAAACTAAAAGCTGGTTCTTTGAGAAAATAAAATTGATAAATCTTTAGCCAGACTCAGCAAGGAAAAAAAAAGGGAGAGGACTCAAATCAATAAAATTAGAAATGAAAAAGGAGGAACTACAACTGACACCACAGAAATACAAAGGATTATAAGAGACTATCACAAACAACTATAAGCCAATAAAATGGACAACCTAGAAGAAATGGACAAATTCTTAGAAACATACAACCTTTTAAGACTGAACCAGGAAAAAACAGAAAATATGAACAGATCAATCACAAGTACTAAAAATGAAAGTGATTTAAAAACTTCCAACAAATCAAAAGTCCAGGACCAGATGGCTTCACAGGTGAATTCTCTCAAACGTTTAAGGAAGAGTGTTTAACATCTATCTTTCTGAAACTTGTCTAAAAATTGCAGAAGGAAGAAATTCTCAAGTTCATTCTACGAGGCCACCATCACCCTGATACCAAAACCAGGCAAAGATACCACCAAAAAAAGAAAATTACAGGCCAATATCACTGATGAACATAAATGCACAAATACTCAACAAAATACCAGCCAACTGAATCCAACAATACATTAAACGGATCATACACCATGATTGAGTGGGATTTATTCCAGAGATGCAAGGATTCTTCAACATCCACAAATCAGTGAGATACAACACATTAACAAACTGAAAGAAAAAAAAAACACAAGAGATGCAGAGAAAGCTTTTGAAAAAATTCAATACCCACTTATGCTAAAAATACTCCAGAAAGTGAGAATAAAGGGAACCTACCTCAACATAATACAGGACATATATGATATAGGACATATATGGCAAACACACAGCTAACATTCTTAACAGTGAAAAGCTAAAAGCATTCACTCTAACATCAGAAACAAGGCAAGGATGTCCATTCTCACCACTTTTATTCAATATAGTATTGGAAATCTTAGTCACAGCAATCAGACAAGAAATAGAAGGAATTCAAACTGGAAAAGTAAAACTGTTATTGTTTTCAGGTGACATGGCTAAACAGAAAATCCTAAAGACACCATCAAAAAACTACTAAAGCCCATCAATGAATCTGGTAAAGTTGCAGGATACAAAAGTAATATACAAAAATTGGCTGCTTTTCTATACATTAACAGCAAACAGAAAAGGAAACTAAGGAAACAATCCCACTTATGACCCTATCAAAAGTAATAAAATATGTAGGAATAAATCTTCCTAAGGAAGTAGCAATAAGAGACCTTGGAAAACTATAAGACACTGAAAGAGACTGAAAACAACAAACAGAAAGATATATTGTGTTCATGTTTTGGAAGAATATTGTTAAAATGATCAAGGAAATCTATAGTTCAATGCAATCTGTATTAAAATGCCCAAAATATTTTTCACAGAAATAGAAAAAATAATTTTAAAATTTGTATGGAAACACAAAAGGCCCCACATAGTAAAAACAGTCTTTATAAAGAAGAACAGAACTGGAAGAAACTCACTCCTTAACTTCAGACTATATACTACAAAGCTACAGAAATCAAAACAGTATGGCACTGTCACAAAAACAGACATGCAGATCAATGGAACAGACTAGAACCCAGAAATAAACTTATGGTCAATCTATGATTAAAAAAAGGCAAGCATACACGATGGAGAAAAGACAGTCTGCTCAGTAAGTGATACTGGTAAAACTGGACAGTGACATGTAAAACAACTAGAACATGTTCTCACACGATTACAAAAATAAAATGGATTACAGAACTAAGCAGAAGACTGGAAACTATAAAACTCCTAGAAAGAAACATACAACGAAAACTCTTTGACATAAATCATAACATTATTTTTTGGATCTGTCTCCTAAAGCAAAGGAAACAAAAGCAAAAATAAACCACTGTCACCTAAACTTAAAACCTTTTGCACAGCAAAGGAAACCATTGACAAAATTTTAAAAAAGGCTGAATGGGAGAAAATATTTGTAAATGATATGACCAATAAGGGGTTAATATTTAAAATATATAAACACCTTATACAACTCAATATCAAACAACAATTTGATTAAAAATGGGCAGAAACCTAAATAGACATTTTTCCAAAGAAGACATACACATGGTCAACAGGTATATAAAAAGATGCTCGATATCACTAGTCATCAGGGAAATGCAAGTTAAAATCACAATGAGATATTACCTCACACTTGTCAGAATGGCTGTCATCAAAAAGAATACAAATAATAAGTATTGACAAAGATGTGGAGAAAAGGGAAAGCCACATACTCTCTTTTTGCGGATGTAAACTGGTGCAGCCACTAGCAAAAATAGTGTGTCAAAAAACTAAAAACAGAACTGCCATATGACCCAGAAACTCCACTCTTGGGTATTTATCCCCCCAAAATCCAAAACACTAGTTCAAAAAGATACATGCACCCCACTACTGAAACCTGTGTGCCCTAGAGCCTGTGCTCAGCAACAAGAGAAGCCACTGCAATGAGAAGCTTGTGTACCACAATTAAAGAGTAGCCCCCACTCGTCACAACTAGAGAAAAGCCCTGCAGCAACGAAAACCCAGCACAGCCAATAAATAAAATTATTAAAAATAAAGATCAATTCAGTCAGTTCAATCGCTCAGTTGTGTCTGACTCTTTGCAACCCTATGAATCGCAGCACACCAGGCCTCCCTGTCTGTCCATCACCAACTCCCGGAGTTCACCCACATGTGCATCGAGTCAGTGATGCCATCCAGCCATCTCATCCTCTGTCGTCCCCTTTTCCTCCTGCCCCCAATCCCTCCCAGCATCATGGTCTTTTCCAATGAGTCAACTCTTCACATGAGGTGGCCAAAGTATTGGAGTTTCAGCTTCAGCATCAGTCCTTCCGATGAACACCCAGGACTGGTCTCCTTTAGGATGGACTGGTTGGATCTCCTTGCAGTCCAAGGGACTCTCAAAGAGTCTTCTCCAGCACCACAGTTCAAAGGCATCAATTCTTCAGTGCTCAGCTTTCTTCACAGTCCAACTCTCACATCCATACATGACCAATGGAAAAATCATAGCCTTGACTAGACGGACCTTTGTTGACAAAGTAATATCTCTGCTTTTTAATATGCTATAAAGATACACGCACCCCAGTGTTCACAACAGCATTATTTACAATTGCCAAAATATGGAAGCAACCTAAATATCCAACAAAGGATGAATGGATAAAGAAGGTGTAGTATATATATACATTGGAATTCTACACAGTCATGAAAAACAATGAAATTTTGCCATTTTCAACAACATGGATGGACTTGGAGGGGTTTATACTAAGTGAAATAAGATGAGAAAGATAAATTCTGTATGATATCACATACATGTAATATAAAAAATAAACTAATGAATATAACAAAAAAGAAACAAATTTGCAGATAAACAAACCAGTGGTTACCAATGTGGAGAGGGAAAGGGGAAAGGGCATAATAGGGGTAGGGAATTAGGGGGTACAAACGACTATGTATAAAACAAGCTATAAGGATATATTTGTACAACACAGGGAGTATAGTCAATGTTTTATAAATAGAATACAACCTTTAAAAATTGGGAACCACTATATTGTTTACCTGAAAATTATATAATATTGTACACCAGAAAATTATATAATATTGTACATTGCTGCTGCTAAGTCGCTTCAGTTGTGTCCGACTCTGCGACCCCATAGACGGCAGCCCACCAGGCTCCCCTGTCCCTGGGATTCTCCAGGCAAGAACACTGGTGTGGGTTGCCATTCCCTTCTCCAATGCATGAAAGTGAAAAGTGAAAGTGAAGTCTCTTAGTCGTGTCTGACTCTTAGCGACCCCATGGTCTGCAGCCTACCAGGCTCCTCCATCCATGGGATTTTCCAGGCAAGAGTACTGGCGTGGGGTGCCATTGCCTTCTCTGATATTGTACATTAGTAACAAGCAAAAACAAAAAACAATGCTCTTACCTCCACATTATGTATCACAGGGTCCCATGGTTCAGCTGAATACCATGACAGATTCCTGCATTTCTCTGATGAATTAAGATGTATTTTTACTAATTGATTTTCATATATTAATAAAATTGACTGGAACCTTTTTTAAGATGAGATGTGAAACTCTAGCTATCCTTAGCAAAGATAGACTAATTCGTTAATAATTCCTTTTTAGTGGGTTCAAAACTATACAAGAGAAAATGAATGCCCCATCATCTCAGTTCTACAGATAACTACATTCTATGATGGCTTTTATATAAATAGTTCTTGTTAGCAATTTTCTATCCAAACTGAAATACATTAGACTCAAAATCAGTGGCTGTCAAACTGTAGTGAACATGAGGCTCATTGAGGAACCTGTCAAAATGCAGGCTCCTCTATTCATTACCAAAGCTTCTGATTCAACATATCTTTCATGGAGCCCAGGAATCTGGATTCTAAACAGGTACTCTTGTTAATTCTATGACTCCTGCTTCCTGGAATTACTCTGAAAAACTCTCCTGGAAAAATGCCATACCAAAATTAGCTTATCACTTAGACCCAGAAGAAGAAAGTAAAAATTATCTGAAAGAAAGGAAGACATGATGTTTTTAAAACCAAAATAAACCAAGGAGAAGAAGTTGTCAGGTAAAGGGGAGCTTTAATTTTAAATCTCTTTAATACTTTAGCACAATAAAATATGACTTTTCTTTGTACATAAATTTAAATAAATGTATGATTCTTTCTTTGGAGAAATAGATATTGATGATATTATTTCCTTCAACTTTTGAAAGAAATACAGATTCTTATAAGTGATGGATTTGCTCAAGATAGCAAATGTAATAAAAAAGAAAGTTAACTTTGCTTAGGAAGTTCAGTGAGACCTAGTACATTTTTTGACAACAAACCTGTATACAGGAAGTCTGGTAAAGATTTATTATGTTGTGCTGTACCTGACATACTGCAGGCACAAAATAAGTTTCTTGAGTAAATACAGGCATTTGTATACAGCCACGAGGGACCCACTCATTCTATTAAGGTTAACCTTTCTATTGAATGAAAAGACCAAGATAAAGAGTGTTTCTGAAAAAGCATGCTGGGAGTAAAATAAAACACATCTGAACTGAATGGATGTGTTTTGAAGTGTTAATTATTGGTTTTCATTCAACTGTCTTCTTAAAGGAAAATCTCAAGGACTCTGATGATATTATTTGTGTTTCACTTATATTTTTTGGTAGACTTTTGCTGAGTGATGAAATAAATTCTCCAAAGCAGTTTTGATTCAATTAAGTTTTACCTTTATTTTCCTTAGCACCAGAGCACTGCGGATGTATTAATAATTAGTATTCTGTAACTTGGGTTACATGGAACCTCACACAATACAACTGTGCACTTGAAACTCCAGAAACAGTTTATTTAAAAAGTTATGTCTCCTACATTCAAAATATCTAGTTTTTCCTATTTCATGTATATTAACTAGATTTCAGAAAGTAAGCCTTTGATAACACTGAAAAAAATGAAGATTTGGTGGATGTGGTTAAAACAGATAGCCAAAGATAACAGCTTTGCAAACCGGGTAACATCTGATTAACTAAATGTTTACTGTCTCAGATTCTTAATCTTGGGAACACAAACTTGAGTGGGAAAAAAAAACTACATCCTTATTTTCACCAATCTCTATCAAAATGTATTTCTTTCAGTAAAGACAGGCAGCTAGCCACAGTACTATAAACAACTGGGAAAAAAAACAAATTACAGATTTTTTTTTAACATTACAATTGTTGCACATATCTCAAATTATTGTGAATCATTATCTCTGCTCCAAAATTACCAGAATTATAAATTTACTGTTTGGTTTTATACTTGGAGAAGTAGGAAGGTTCTTAAGGTAATCTGGTTTAAAAAGTAAAATTATAAAATTTTAATTTCTTACAGTAATCCCATCAAGTTTAGTTTATCTAATTCTTTATCTTCATCTTAGTGAGATATATTTCATATATAATAACATATTTCAATTGACATATATACACTGGTATTTTATACATAGTTAATACTATGTGTAAAATAGGTAACTAATAAGAACGTATTGAATAGCACAGGGAAGTCTGCTCAATGCTCTGTGGTGACCTAATGGGAAGGAAATCCAGCAAAGGGGATATGTGCACATTTAGCCCATTCACTGTGCTGTACAGTAGAAACCAACACAATATTGTAAAGCAACTATACGCCAGTTAAAAAAAAGGAAAATAGTATTATGTATTTCAGCAATGGAGGTAGCTATTTTTATTGGGAGGAAGCTAGGCTAAGTCATCTAAAGTTTCCAAAGGGATTCTCTTCTCTTTACCCACTAAAGCTTTCATTTTAAAAAATGAGAAGTGGGGGACTTCCCTGGCGGTCCCGTGGTTAAGACTTCACCTTTCAGTACAGGGGGTGTGGGTTTGATCTCTGGTCAGGAAGCTACGATCCCACATGCCTCATGGCCAAAAAGCCAAAACATAACAAATACAATAAACATTTTTTAAGTGGTCCATATTTAAAAACTCCTAAAATTTTTTAGAAGTGAAATAAGCAACATAAAAGCAAAATAGAGAAAGGGGATCAAGGTGGTGGAATATGAGGATGGATGTGGAGCTCACCTCCCCCACAAATACATCCAAACTACATGTATATGTAGAACAATTCTCATGCAAAACTAACTAGGAACTGGCAGAAAAATGCCTATACAACTGAGGCTGCAAGACCTTTACCTTTTGGAGTAAGGAGGGGAAGACTCACAGACCTGACATCCCAATCTTGGGTCCTATGTGGAGGAGACGAGCCCCTTGGCTGCTTGGAGAAATGCTAAGACAGAAAAGCTGGAAAGGCCTGGACTCCACTGGTGAGGAGTGCACAGGTGCTGGCTTGCCAACAGAGCAAAGAGAGTCTGCCTGGGGTGCTATCTCACCGCATTCCCCTGTCGCAGCTGAATGGACACCACGGCCCTGCTCACTCCACACCACAGCATGGCACTGGATCTAGGGCAGCCGGTTCCTCGGCAAAGACTCCACCTAGGGGTGCAGAGGCAAACTGGGGGGCCTCAGATGAGGTCCAAGTAGGGCAGTGGCAGCCACTGTTGGTGGTGACTCAAAAAGCACCCCAGAAGCAGTCCAGACCTCTGACAGAATTCCTGTAACCAATACAGTGACCCCCCCAGTTGCAGCTGAGCAAGTGCTCCAGCACCGCCCACTCCATGCCACAACACAGCACTAGATCTGGGTCTACCGCAACAGGGGCAAAGATGCAATCTTGGGCTGCATCTGAGCAGAGCTACAGACATATACAGGTAGCACATCTTAGCCCTATAAGCACATAAGCCTCACTTATTTCAGCACTCCCCTCCTTTGGGGCAAAGGCCTCAGTGGAGGGAGAAGAAAACATACACTTAAAGGGAATAGAACCAGCTCAGGCCCAACTGTCTGGGCATCTGCTCTATCAATTGGGATCAGACCCTGCCCCTGACAGGGCAGTGATGGCCAGTGAGCAGAGAGGAAGTCCTGCCTCACACCACACAGGACTCTGGCTCCTCCAACACCAGCCACATGCCATACTAAGGTGATAGTGGACAGCACAAGCTGAGCAGAATGTGACTACCGTCCACATTAAATCTAGCCCTCACACCAAGGACACTCAGCACACAGTCTACACAGGGACACTTTCACATAAAAATGCCTCTTCAAGACCATAACAGATAAATGTTTCACCTAAATCCATAGAGACAGAGATGGCTAAGTGAAAAGGAAGAGAAAACGTCTGAAAAAAATAATGAAACTGGTAGATAATTAGTCTACTCAGATCAGATCAGATCAGTCGCTCAGTCGTGTCCGACTCTTTGCGACCCCATGAACCGCAGCACGCCAGGCCTCCCTATCCATCACCAGCTCTCGGAGGTCACTCAGACTCACATCCATCGAGTCAGTGATGCCATCCAGCCATCTCATCCTCTGTCGTCCCCTTCTCCTCCTGCCCCCAATCCCTCCCAGCATCAGAGTCTTCTCCAATGAGTCAACTCTTCGCATGAGGTGGCCAAAATACTGGAGTTTCAGCTTTAGCATCATTCCTTCCAAAGAAATCCCAGGGCTGATCTCCTTCAGAATGGACCTGTTGGATCTCCTTGCAGTCCAAGGGACTCTCAAGAGTCTTCTCCAACACCACAGTTCAAAAGCATCAATTCTTTGGCGCTCAGCCTTCTTCACAGTCCAGCTCTCACATCCATACATGACCACAGGAAAGACCATAGCCTTGACTAGGCGAACCTTTGTTGGCAAAGTGATGTCTCTGCTTTTGAATATGCTATCTAGGTTGGTCATAACTTTCCTTCCAAGGAGTAAGCGTCTTTTAATTTCATGGCTGCAGTCACCATCTGCAGTGATTTTGGAGCCCAGAAAAATAAAGTCTGACACTGTTTCCACTGTTTCCCCATCTATTTCCCATGTAGTGATGGGACCAGATGCCATGATCTTCGTTTTCTGAATGTTGAGCTTTAAGCCAACCTTTTCACTCTCCTCTTTCACTTTCATCAAGAGGCTTTTAGTTCCTCTAGACAAGTTCAAAACATTGGTAATAAAAGTGATAACTGAATTAGGTGACAGAATTTATCTAAGCACAGGTTATTTTAACAAGGAACTAGAGACTATAAAGAAAACCAAATCAAAAATAAATAACTGAATTATCCATTTTTGATAAGGGCTTCCCTGGTGGCTCAGATGGTAAAGAATCTGCCTGCAATGTGGAAGACCTGGGTTCAATCCCTGGGTTGGGAAGATTCCCTGGAGAAGGGAACAGTAACCCACTCCAGTGTTCTTACCTGGAGAATTCCATGGACAGAGGAGCCTGGCCAGCTACAGTCCATGGGGTCGCAAACAGTCAGACATGACTGTGCAACTAACACACACATTTTTGATAAAGCACTCTAGCAGTACTGAGTCACAGACTAAATGGCACAGAAGAAAGCATGAGTGACCTGGAAGACAGAGTAATGGAAACCACCCAATAAGAACAGCAGACAGAGAGACAAATGAAAACAAAGCAACATACAAGATCTATGGTATAACATAAAAAGTGCCAACATTCATGCTACAGAGGTTCTAGAAGAAAGAAGAGGATCAAAAACCTATTTAAAGAAATTATGGCTAAAAACTTCACAAACCTAAATAAGGAAACAGATACCCTTATACAGGAATCACAAAGGGTCCCAAGAAAGAAGAACCCCAACAGACTCACACCAAGACACAACATAATTAAAATGGCAAACGTCAGAGAATTCTAAAGGCAGCAAGAGAAAAATAAATAGTCATATACAAAGGAACCTCCAGGCGGTGCGGGGCGGAGCCTAGCCCGAGTAGGCGCTGCACATATCAGCTCAGCGTCACTGCTCGAGGTCGTCTCAGGTTAGGTGGTCGACCCGGAAGTGGCTGTGCTGTAGCCCCTGGGTGTTGTAAGGATACTGCAGTGGAGTTGTTAAGGGGGAGCGGCCTCACCCCGCTTCCTCCACCTACCCTGAAACAACCATGACGAAAGGCAGAGCGGTCGAAAGATCGCAAACGGCGGCACTCCATTCGACCCCTCCGGGGGACAAGGCAACGGGAACGCGGGGTCCCTCGACGCCGAGCAGCAGAGACCACCTGAAAGAAAAAGCCTGTGCAGAAGCTGGCTCAGCAAGAATGTCACTTCTTATATTGGTGTCCATTTTCTTGTCTGCAGCTTTTGTTATGTTTTTGGTATATAAAAATTTTCCTCAGCTTAGTGATATTCTGGACTTGGTGCCTCATTCTGCTATATGCTCTCCTATTTAGTTGGGAGGCCAGCTGTATATAAATACCTAACGGAGAAAGCAGTAAAATGGTCACAGCAGGTTGAACGTCACAGAGAACATCTCATTAACTACATTATATTTTTGAGAATAACACCATTTCTGCCTAATTGGTTTATTAATATTACATCTCCTGTGATAAATGTGCCCTTGAAAGTTTTCTTTATTGGCACTTTTCTAGGTGTTGCACCTCCCTCTTTTGTAGCAATTAAGGCAGGAACAACACTATATCAGCTTACAACAGCAGGGGAAGCTGTTTCCTGGAACTCAGTATTTGTTCTGATGATTTTGGCTCTTCTTTCTATTCTGCCAGCCATCTTCCAGAAAAAACTAAAGCAGAAATTTGAGTGAATAATCCTCTGGGTGTTAATTTAACCATCATCATCATCATCATCTCAGGATTGGCAGGTTTATATGTTACAATCACCTCTTCAGTAAATTGGAACAGGAGTTTGTAAAATAAAATATCTATCAGATGGTTAAAATAATGCATTTAAGTGGCAAAGGAGAGAAGAAAATAAAAGTGGAAATTGGTATACCATGAAAAGTGCTGTCAGTAGTTATGATAGACATCTCCTAAATTACTGTTCCAAGACTATAGGTATTAAACATAGCAGGATAGTAGGAAATTCTTGACCCAGCTGATTAATTCAGTTTAATATATTTCATGAGCTTGCCATAAATAGTTACCCTTGACTCGATAATTTAATATTTTTCTCTCTGTTCAGTACTATAGCTAAAATAGGAAAAGCAAACACAAAGTTCAAAAACAAAGATATAGTATTGCTGTTCTGACTAATGTCAAGCCTTTTTTGAGAGCATAAACTTGAAAACTAAGGCTCAAAAGAAATTTACATTTTCTTCCTCTTTATACCTTTAAGATAATAGACTTGTTTAGAAGTTGCATCTTCAGTGGACTACTGAATTTGGAAAAGATATCAAGTTATGTCTATTTGGTGATCTTTATTTTTATCTTCTGTTCTAGATTATCATGGATTAGTCCGAAATTTAAAATTCTGACCAGTCTGTTTTTATCTTTTTTTTCCAGTTTTCAAAATATTTACACTGTGCATATACAAAATTCCAGTTACATGATAATTGTATCATATTGGTGTTGATAATTTATATTCAGATAATATTTTATTACACAGTTTCCCTTTACTATCTCAAAAGGGGATCAAAAAAGCAAACATTCAAAGTATGCAGTTTTTAGATGTAATTAATTACTTAATATTTTGAAACAGAAGCAGTGGCAGCATAATACTTAAGTGGTTGAACATAGTTTATTTGTTCCAATGACTGTAACATTTATCACATTTATTTATTAATCTAGTCATTAAAGTACGTATTATATAATTATCCTTTTTATGCATGATACATAAGAATGCCTTGTTTCATTTCTCTATTGATGGCTTTATTGTTTGGGGCTGCTTTTGATTAATGCAGTTTCCCTTTTGAGGGTTTTTACTTTTTATATCTCGAAGTAAAATTAAATTCTCATATGGTAACTACTATATTTAAATAGTCCTGGAAAACCCAAACAGCTTTTTGCTGCTTGCTTAATGGTAATACCCTTGATTCCTCGATTCTGAGACATGCAGTACTCTTGTCAGTTTTACCGTCACCCAAGACTGTCATGTTGAAAAGTACTTTAGCTGTGGAAGAAATCCTTGTATGTTTTTATTGTGACAGGTATGATCAGCCTCAAAGCCTGTTTCTACTGTATAATGTGGACTGATTTTTTTTTCTATCACAGTATTAACAAATGGATTTATTGTAAATACAAAGAAAATATATTCATTAATATACTATTCTTATGTCAAAAAAAAAAACCAAAAAAACAAAGGAACCTCCATAAGGCTATCAGCTGCTTTCTCTGTAGAAACTTTGCAAGTCAGAAGAGAGGGCATTATACATTCAAAATCCTGAAAGGGAAAAAACCTGCAACTTAGGATACTCTACACAGCAAGATTATCATTTAAAATAGGAGAGATAAAGACCTCAGACACGTAGAAACTAAAAGAATCCAGCAATACGAAACCTAAAAGAAAAGTTAAAAGAAACGTCAAAGAATCCACTCCAAATGGAAAAGAAGTAAGAATATATAGGAAAAGGAAAATCCCAAAAAGAAAGGCAAATATAAGGATAAAGATCATTTAATAAGGCAGTACATAGATCAAAACAAAAGCAAAAAATTGTAAAAGCAACTATAATTGCAATCAACAGTAAAGGGTAAGCATGAAGATGTAAAATATGACTTCAAAAACACAAAATGTGGGAAAGTGAAAGTGAAGTCGTTCAGTCGTGTCTGATTCTTTGCAACCCCATGGACTGTAGCCTACCAGGCTCCTCCGTCCATGGGGTTCTCCAGGCAAGGATACTGGAGTGGGTTGCCATTTCCTTCTCCAGGGATCTTAATGTGGAAGAGGGGAGTAAAAAATGTAGATCTTTTCAGTTTAAAGCAAGTAGATACAACTATGAACCAATATATATGAACCCATAGTACCCATAAATCAAAAACCTACAACATACAAAAAACAAAAAGGAACTTAAGCACACTAAAAAAGAAAATTATCAAACCACAATGGGAGAAACAAAAAGAAGTGAACACTGAAGAACTACAAAAACAACTGGAAAATAAAGTAACAAAATAAGTACATGCTGCTGCTGCTAAGTCGCTTCAGTTGTGTCCGACTCTGTGCGACCCCATAGACAGCAGCCCACCAGGCTCCTGTCCCTGGGATTCTCCAGGCAAGAACACTGGAATGGGTTGCCATTTCCTTCTCCAACGCATGAAAGTGAAAAGTGAAAGTGAAGTCACTCAGTCATGTCCAACTCTTTGTGACCCCATAGACTGCAGCACACCAGGCTCCTCCATCCATGGGATTTTCCAGGCAAGAGTACTGGAGTGGGGTGCCATTGCCTTCTCCAACAAAATAAGTACATAGCTATCAATAATTACTTTAAATGTCAATGGACTAAATGCTCTGATCAAAACACACAGGGTGGGCTCTCACATTAGAAGAATTAATACTATTAAAATGGACCTACTACCCAAAGCAACCTACAGATTTAATGCAATCCCTACCAAAATACCCATGACATTTTTCACAGAACTAGAAAAATAATCCTAAAATTAACATGAAACCACAAAAGAACATTGAACCCAAACTGCCAAAGCAATTCTGAGAAAAAAGAACAAAGCTGAAGGTATCACCCTCCAGGACCTCAGACTCTACCACAAAGCTACAGTAATCAAAACAGCATGGTACTGGCACAGAAACATAGATCAATGGAACAGAATACAGAGCCCAGACATAAACCCATGCAGTTATGGTCACTTAATGGGGAGGCCTTGCAAATAGCTGCAAAAAGAAGAGAAGCGAAAAGCAAAGGAGAAAAGGAAAGATATAAACATCTGAATGAAGAGTTCCAAAGAATAGCAAGAAGAGATAAGAAAGCCTTCTTCAGCGATCAATGCAAAGAAATAGAGGAAAACAACAGAATGGGAAAGACTAAGGATCTCTTCAAGAAAATCAGAGATACCAAAGGAACATTTCATGCAAAGATGGGCTCGATAAAGGACAGAAATGGTGTGGACCTAACGGAAGCAGAAGATATTAAGAAGAGGTGGCAAGAATACACAGAAGAACTGTACAAAAAAGAGCTTCACGACCAAGATAATCATGATGGTGTGATCACTGACCTAGAGCCAGACATCCTGGAATGTGAAGTCAAATGGGCCTTAGAAAGCATCACTAGGAACAAAGCTAGTGGAGGTGACGGAATTCCAGTGGAGCTGTTCCAAATCCTGAAAGATGATGCTGTGAAAGTGCTGCACTCAATATGCCAGCAAATTTGGAAAACTCAGCAGTGGCCACAAGATTGGAAAAGGTCAGTTTTCATCCCAATCCCAAAGAAAGGCAATGCCAAAGAGTGCTCAAACTACCGCACAATTGCACTCATCTCACACGCTAGTAAAGTAATGCTCAAAATTCTCCAAGCCAGGCTTCAGCAATATGTGAACCGTGAACTTCCTGATGTTCAAGCTGGTTTTAGACAAGGCAGAGGAACCAGAGATCAAACTGCCAACATCTGCTGGATCATGGAAAAAGCAAGAGAGTTCCAGAAAAACATCTATTTCTGCTTTATTGACTATGCCAAAGCCTTTGACTGTGTAGATCACAATAAACTGTGGAAAATTCTGAGAGAGATGGGAATACCAGACCACCTGATCTGCCTCTTGAGAAATCTGTATGCAGGTCAGGAAGCAACAGTTAGAACTGGCCATGGAACAACAGACTGGTTCCAAATAGGAAAAGGAGTACGTCAAGGCTGCATATTGTCACCATGTTTATTTAACTTATATGCAGAGTACATCATGAGAAATGCTGGACTGGAGGAAACACAAGCTGGAATCAAGATTGCTGGGAGAAATATCAATAACCTCAGATATGCAGATGATACCACCCTTATGGCAGAAAGTGAAGAGGAACTAAAAAAGCCTCTTGATGAAAGTGAAAGTGGAGAGTGAAAAGGTTGGCTTAAAGCTCAACATTCAGAAAACGAAGATCATGGCATCTGGTCCCATCACTACATGGGAAATAGATGGAGAAACAGTGGAAACAGTGTCAGACTTTATTTTTCTGGGCTCCAAAATCACTGCATATGGTGACTGCAGCCATGAAATTAAAAGACGCTAACTCCTTGGAAGGAAGGTTATGGCCAACCTAGATGGCATATTCAAAAGCAGAGACATCACTTTGCCAACAAAGATTCGCCTAGTCAAGGCTATGGTCTTTCCTGTGGTCATGTATGGATGTGAGAGCTGGACTGTGAAGAAGGCTGAGCGCCAAAGAACTGATGCTTTTGAACTGTGGTGTTGGAGAAGACTCTTGAGAGTCCCTTGGACTGCAAGGAGATCCAACCGGTCCATTCTGAAGATCAGACCTGGGATTTCTTTGGAAGGAATGATGCTAAAGCTGAAACTCCAGTATTTTGGCCACCTCATGCGAAGAGTTGACTCATTGGAGAAGACTCTGATGCTGGGAGGGATTGGGGGCAGGAGGAGAAGGGGACGACAGAGGATGAGATGGCTGGATGGCATCACTGACTCGATGGATGTGAGTCTGAGTGACCTCCGAGAGCTGGTGATGGATAGGGAGGCCTGGCGTGCTGCAGTTCATGGGGTCGCAAAGAGTCGGACACGACTGAGTGACTGATCTGATCTGATCTGAATCTATGACAAAGGAGACAAGAATATACAATGGGGAAAAGACAGTCTTTTTAATAAGTGTGTATGTTTGAGTGTATTAGTTGCTCAGTTGTGCCCGACTCTTAGAGACCCCATGGACTGCAGCCCACCAGACTCCTCTGTCCATGGGATTTTCCAGGCAAAAATACTATAATGGTTTACCATTTTCTTCTTTAGGGGATCTTCCCAACCCAGGGATCGAACCTGGGTCTCCTGCACTGCAGGAAGATTCTTTACCAACTGAGCTACCAGGGAAGCCCCTTTAATAAGTGGTGGTAGAGAAAATGGGCTGCTATAGGTAAAAAAATGAACATTTTCTTACACTATTACAAATATAAGCTCAAAATAGATTTTAAAGTACTAAATGTAAGACTGGAAACCATACAACTAAAAGAAACATAGAAAGACACTCTTTGATATAAAACAGCAATATGTTTTGCTTTCTCCTAAGGCAAACAAGGAATGATGCTAAAGCTGAAACTCCAGTACTTTGGCCACCTCATCCAAAGAGTTGACTCACTGGAAAAGACTCTGATGCTGGGAGGGATTAGGAGCAGGAGGAGAAGGGGATGACAGAGGATGAGATGGCTGGATGGCATCACCGACTCCATGGATGTGAGTTTGAGTGAACTCTGGGAGTTGGTGATGGACAGGGAGGCCTGGCGTGCTGCAATTCATGGGGTCGCAAAGAGTTGGACATGACTGAGCGACTGAACTAAACTGAAGGCAAACGAAAGCAAACATAAACAATAAACAAGTGGGACCTAATTAAACTTAAAGCTTCTGCAGAGCAAAGGAAACCATCAAGAAAATGTAAAGACAACCTACTGAATGGAGGTAAATATTTGCAAATGATGTGACTGACAAGGAGTCAAAATCCAAAATATACAATCAGCTCATACAACTCAACATCAAAAACAATCCAATCAAAAAATCAGCAGGATTTGAATTCCTATTGGTAGGAATGTAAATTGGTGCAGCCACTATAAAAAAGAGTATGGAAGTTCCTTAGAAAAATTATAAATAGAACTACTTTATGACCCGGCAGTTCAGTGGTAAAGAATCCACCTGCAATGCAGGAGATACAGGAGTCATGGGTTTGATCCCTGGGTCAGGAAGATCCCTTGGAGGAATAAATGGCAATCCACTTCATAATTCTTGCCTGGAAAATGCCATGGACAGAGGAGCCTGGTGGACTGCAATCCATAGGGTCGAAAAGAGTCAGACACAACTGAGCATGTATGCACACACACATATGACCTGACAATTCAACTCTTGGGTATATATCCAGAAAAAAGTGAAAACACTAATTCAAAAAGATACATGCAACCCAATGTTCATAGCCACACTGTCTATAGTAGCCGAGACAAAGAAGCAACCCAAGTGCCCATCAACAGATGACTGAATTAAGAAGGCGTGCCATACATGTACAATGGAGTATTAGTTAACCATAAAAAGAATGAAATACTGCCTGCCACCTGGATGGACCTGCAGTATATTATATTAATATTTAGTGGAAGTAAGTCAGAGAAAGACAAATACTATGATATTGTTTATATGTGGAATCAAATAATACATATGTATGTATATGCAAAGCAGAAACAGACTCACAGACATAGAAAACAAACTTGTGGTTACCAAGAAGAAAGGACTGGAGGAAGTAACAAATCAAGGGTATGGAATTAACAAACTACTATAAATGAAACAGTGAAGCAACTGTGTGGCACAGGGAATTATACCCATTAACTTAAAATAACCTATAATGGCAAATGCTGCAAAAATACTGAATCACTATCCTGTACACTTGAACTAACATAGTATTTTAAAGTCAACTATACTTCCAATAAAAACAAAAGCAAAATAAAATGTAGCTTCTTACAAGGATAATTTTAACATTTATTTTAAAATTCCAAAAATTATTAACTATATAAATATACCAACTATCTTTAGTAATACTCAATTGTTTCTTTTTAAATATTTTATTTAGTGGAAATAAGTTTACCCAGTATTATAATGACATTCCCATTACTTGGTTCTTATTGTTAACACAATATTTAGTACTCTTTTTACATAGTTACTTGGAGAAGGAAGTGGCAACCCACTCCAGTATTCTTGCCTGGATAATCCCATGGACGGAGGAGCTTTGTGGGCTACAGTCCACGGGTCGCAAAGAGTTGGACACAAACGTGAGCATTCTTCACATTCACTTTACATAGTTACTGGATAATAAGATTTTATAATTCTCTCAAGAAAAATGAATGATATACTTAAGGTACAAAAATTCTATTAGTAAATTATTAACATATATTTTAGATCTTCAAAGAAAGGAACATTTTTAAAAATTGTAAGTGATGACATATATGGTTTATAGTAATTAGCGGTAATAATTCAGTAATAAGTAATCTGAAGCATCACTAGTTCTCAATTTTCTTTAAATTGATTTATTATATTTGTGTACCTTTTATCTCTGTGTAAGGTATGTATATGGCCTGATTAAATGTTCCAAGAAAGGAATATGGGGCATGATTTGTGAAACAAAGTCTGTTCTGTTTTCCTCAGGGTCCTCTTTTAAGACAGCAAAGTCCAAACAACTTGCATAATAGTAACAAATACTCTTTCAGTGTTTGGAAAAATATTTTATTTTCCAAGTTTGTCTAATGTTTAAGGTGGGTGTTAACTATGCACACAGTGATATCAGCCTATAAAATAGGTTATTCTAGAAAAGTACAGGGCATATTACACATCACTCCACTCCCACAGATTAGCTGCTACATGGGAACTCAGAAGTGAAAAGAAATAGATGTAAATAGATGTCATTTAAGTTAACAACTTTGGTTTCTTAGTTTAATTGAATCTACTCCAGTTAAAATCCTATTTCTCATTAACTTTACAGGAAAATAATCAGGCTTCACACAATACAAACTTAACTTGTGTAAAATTCACAGCTTTGGTGAAACAGGTTGTAAAGAGTATATGAACTAAAAACAATGTGTGGGAAAAACAGGCTGCAGTGTATGTCAAGAGTTCTGGGGAGGAGAGCAGTTATTCCATGTTATGGCTTTTTGTCAAATACTAGATATCTGTTCACCAGAATACTTCCCGTGTTGTGTCTCCTGCATCTGACTCCACAAGCCTCTTCTTTCTCATGTCACATCCCAGTGCTATGCTTCACATTTTCTTCTTATTGGGAAACACTCTGAGGATGTCTCGTCTTTCTGAGTAAAGATGATTGTAGGTGAAATACATACCTAAGGTAGAGAAGAAAATGGCAAAATTAAGATCGATTAACCATCTCTTTGGACAAGGCAATGGCAACCCACTCCAGGACTCTTGCCTGGAAAATCCCATGGATGGAGGAGCCTAGTAGGCTGCAGTCCATGGGGTCGCTAAGAGTCAGACACGACTGAAGTGACTTAGCAGCAGCAGCAACCATCTCTTTGGAAAGAACCATGGTTTTGAAATACAGCGTACTGCCTGGAGTCCAGGAAGAAGACACTTGCAAAGGAGACTCAAAGAAGAATACTTAAAGAGTGACCAGATTTTCTGCAGAAGGGGAAGTAAATTCCTCCATCTTACTGTTCTGCATATCACAAAGAAGGAACTTTTCCCTGTTCTTTAGCTCTCTCCATTCCCCCCAAAGTTTCACAGTTGTCTTCTCTTTTATGTGTTGTTCTTACATACCTGATAGTTGTTATCTTCTAGAGGTAATACTTAAGGATGTATGAAGGTTAGAGCTGATGAAACTAAAATTTAACAATAGAAGTCTGTTTCTCAATTTCCTGGACAGATTCATTAATCGAGCAGGTTTTCTCAGCTTAACGTTTTGCTCCATATATTTTTCTTGAGTCTTTAGCACCTACTCCCACTTGCCTGCTAGGAAATGCTAGTACATACAGCCAAACAAACAGGAATCAGAAACAGATACAAATGGGAAATCCAAAGATAGCCAAGTTTACTTAGTTTGACATCCTGATTTCCTTTATAGATGCTTGTGTCTGTTGGTGAAAATTTCATACACAAAGCAGTTACATTTTCTGCCAGTAAAACTCTTTTTGTTCATACAGTGATATATTTGATCTCATAATGCCCTGCAAAAACCATTAGAAATAACTTCTAAGTGCTTTACTAATAAGTAATAAGGTCCAGTTCATCATTCCAGCTATCTCTTTCATCTCTTGCATGTTTACAGACCTTTCTATTGATACCAAGGTAGATGGTAGCACAAACCAAAAAGCACAGGAAGAATGCAAAACAAAACAGAAAAGCCACTTACCTACAAACAGCATCATGAGATATATTTTCAGCACATATGGGAAATAGAAGGATAAGTCAAAGGGCATCTTTGTGGAGTAAGTGCCAAATGATTCGAAATAAGGCAGCGACTGATAGATGGTAAATGCTGTTTAAAGAAAAAAACGAATCATGAAGGTTTCCCTTCTTAACTTGCTACATGGATATGTATATATGTTAGCACAGTTGAAGGATATTCTGAATTTGATAATGAAAACCCTGTGAAAACTGCTGAATCCTTTTGCCAAAGCTATAATTTGGTATGGAAACGCACTGAAGATCAGATTGGCAAGGCCATTACAGCAGTGGGATGTGCTAAAATTTTATCCTTGTTTTATTTTATTGTGCCTACACAGAAAGAGTTTGCTGTGTTTCTCTGTTTATTGAGGTATAGTTGATGTATAAGTCTCAGGTGTGCAACAGAGTGATTCACGATTTTGTACAGTGGAGTTTAAATGGCTATACTCCATTTATAGTTACTATAAAACATCAGCCATATCCCCTGTCTGTATAATATATCCTTTTAGCTTATTTATTTTATACATAGTAGTTTGTACCAAAAATGGTATCTCAAAATACCTGTCCTCTTAGCCACAAGTAGTGGTGATAGATGAGTGAACATGGAAAATGCTTCATATATTTTCCTCTTAGAGTTTCACAACACACATTGGTAGAATGGAGATTCTGTTAAGTTCTGCAATAAAGAAACTGGTTTCACCCATTTCCTCAGTTTAACTGGTCTTGGAATAGCTCCTTCCTCCCCATTCCCAGCAGCACTTAATAAAAATTCTGAGGAATAGTGTGAGAAATGCTGGCCTCCAATTACTCTGAAGGAGGAGGCTCCTGTCAAATAAAAAGAGTTGAATATTCTATGGAATTATATCCCATATATAGACCTTTAATAACATTTCATGGAATAAAGTGACAATGTACTATGGTTATGTAAGATGTTATCATCAAGGTAAGCTGGGTGAAGGTACATGGGAACAAAGCACTAGTTTTACAACTTATTCTGAGTCTAAAATTATATTTTTAATTTCTTTTCTTAAAAGATGGAGGAAAAGTCAGGTGCCTACAGCTTTTATAGCCAGACAATGGCATCAGCATAGAGTCTGCACTTGACACCAAAAAAAAAAAAGGAAGTAATAGAAACATACAAAATTGCAGTCACCTACATTCCACCACCCAGAATTAATCATTATTGATATTTTGTTATATATGCTTTCAAAATTTTTCTGTATATGCTTTTTTTAATTGCAAGAATAAGTATATGAATCTAATTTTAATAAAAGAATATGCATTTTACAGCAACCATATACAAACATAGCTTTCCTAAGAAACAAGAAGACTTACAATTATGGAATAAAAAGAAAAGTCTGCTACATATTTATTCATCCTTTATTCTTAGGAAAATATTAGTCATATTTCTACTTTATTACTTTATATATTCTTTACAGTATTTTTCATATCATCTAACAAATGAAGGTACTTGATAATAAATGTTTCAATGAGTGAGGGATTTTGTTCTCAAATAAATGTGCAATCCATTTTTTATGGTTTTTAAGATTTTCTAGATTCTTTTGGCATAGTCTAATTTCAAAACTCAATAATTCTTCCTTTTGAAAACAAAACATATTTTAAGATTATACTTAATATGATTTACTAGAATATAAGCTCTTTTTCTCTGGTCAGTGGTGGATAGAAAACATGTGGGTATATCATATATACTTTACAATTATTATCTACGTCACCATCATTTTATGTTAAATATTTCTGTATGTTTTCCCTTAGTTACCTTAACATGTGCTCTCTTCATTTCTTTATGCCTTTGGTTTTCAAAAACTTTTATCATGTCTGTTTCAGAGTTTCCTTCCTGTCTGCTAAATCTATTACAGAAGGAAGCATATATTCCACAAATATCCTCAAGCTCTTTGCAAATAGATGTTTAATCACTTGATTTTAAGCTTAAGTTTTACATGTAGGCTTAGTAATCAGCTTACTTCATATTGTATTTAATAATTCATTGTTTATTGATCACGTACATTGGGTTCATAAGAGAAAGGAAGGAAGAAACAAAGACAACCCTCTATTCCCATGAAGCTTAGAGACCTAGACAGAAATCTATATTAATCAAAGAATCACACAAATGTCTAATTACAGCTAAGGTTTTACTAAAGAGATTCATAGGGGGAACTGGTATAGATGAGGAAGTTGAGAAATGTTTCCCTGAGAAACCGATGATTAATCTATATGTAGAGTTCATTGTCTCTGGCAAAGTAGGCTGCACAATAGCTGGTAAGTGGGAAGGCTAGTCCTGCTAGGGGGAATTGGATTTCTATGCATTAAAAATAATCACTGAGTCACTAAATGTTAAACCCCCTTTGGATGAGGAAACAGACTTAGAGAGGTTAAATGATTTACCCAAAACTCAGCGAGTTAATGAAGGTAAGGGCCTGCACTCAGATGTCCTCATTCCTCATCCAATATTTTGTCTACTGTATAGAACTGCTTCCTCCTCTAACTTTGCTTTTTAATGCTTTGCTTCTTTGCATCAAGGGAAGTATGCCAGGAGAGATAACACTGAGTCAGCTGAACAGTGGCAAAAATAGTAATTTAATCATGAGAAAGTGTTGTGAACCATTATTGCTTTGTCAGTAAACAATACAGAAAGTCACTCTTTTCCTACCTTCAGCGAGAACACACAAAGGATAAATTGGCATCCACAGGGTTTGACTGAACCATGTCAAGACAGCATAGGATATTCCAATGACTGACAACATGCTGTAAGTGTACCTGAAAGGAGACAAGTTTGCTAATAAACATTTGCTGCTGGTGTCTGGGAAATAACAGAAGAAAACACTTTACTTTATAACTGAATACACAGGTAAAACCAGAAAGCGTGCAAATTTCTTACTTTATTTCCTGTAATGTAAGCAGGAGAAGAGATAAAAAAAAAAAACAGAGGGAGAGGAACCATGTCAGTCTGGCTTGTCTCATGGGGTGGATCATAGATAATTATAGACGTAAAGAGAAAAAAATGTAACTCTTGTCCCTTAGCAAATTACAGTTACAAGTTTCCTCAAATAGTGACTTCAATTTCACTTGGAAGCCAAACCCATTTTATACAGCAGCTAAGTTTCTTAAGACAGACAGACCTATAAATATCTATGTAAATAATTTTAAAAATGGGCCATCCTGTGTAAACAACTAAATAATGGGCCTTAGGAGCTTGTTTTGAGTACAGGAGGTGATTTTAAACCTGCCTTTGTGATGTAACAGATGAAGTAGTCAATATCTTTTTATTTCTCAAGCTTAAGCATACATCAGAATCACTCAGAGGGCTTGCTAAAGCACAAATTGCTGGGCATCTCCAGAGCATCTGATTCAAGGAAGCTGAGAATTTGTATTACAAACAAGCTCCAGGTGATGCTGATGCCACTGGCCCAGGGACCACACTTAGAACTACTGGAGCAGACAGGGCATACATATGGCAAAACAAAATCCAAAACTTCGAAAACATGAATGCAGTACAGTAAATCTTTCATTCACTCCAGGACCCTCATTCCATTTCTCAGAGGCAATGTCCAATGCCAATTTCTTATATACTCTTTCCAAAATTCTTTGCCTATGCTTATCTCTGTGTATACACTATATATAATATACATCAGTAGTCCAAGCACTCACCAAATATGGCATGTTATCAAACTTTTTGTTCTTTACCAATACAAGGAAAAAATGGCATTTCACTACTTTGGTGTTTTTTTGTTTTTTTCTCTTATTACAAGAGTAGGTAAGAATCTTTTCATATGTTTATAAATCATTTCTGTAGAAGTCCAGTGTGTCTCTTTTTTGCTGTTGCTTGTGGTTTGGGTTTTAAACTTAAAAATCCATTGTCAAATCCAAGATCAAAAACATTTACCCTTATGTCTTCTTCTAAGAGTTGTATAGTTCTAGCTCTTCTGTTTAGGTTTTTAATCCATTTTGAGTTAATTTTTATATATGGTGGGGAGGAACAAACCGAATTCCTTCTTTTGCATGTAGATATCCAGTTGGCCCAGCATCATTTGACTGAAAGATTATTCCAAAAGACTATTTTTCTCCACTGAATGATCTTGGCATCTTGTCAACAATCAACTGACCATAAACTTGAAAGTTTATCTCAGCACTATCAATTCTATTCCACGCTATATCCTTATGTCTGTATCACACTCTTGATGTGTGCAACTTTTGTTACTTTGTAGTAAGTTTTGAAATTGAGAAGTGTGAATCTTCTAACTATGTTCTTCTTTTTCGAGATTCTTTTGGCTGTTCTGGTTTCTTGAGGTTTCCATATGTGTTTTAGGATCAGCTTCTCAACTTCTGCATTGAATCTGGAATGCAGAAGATCAACTTGAGAACTGTTCCTTCTTAAAAACATTGTCTTCAACTCACAAACATGGGACATCTTTCCATGTATTTAGAGCTCCTTTCATTTCTCTGAACAATGTTTTTAGTGCACTAATTGTGCACATCTTTTGTTAAATTTATGTCTAAGTACTTTTTAGATGCTGTTGTACATGGAATTGTTTTCTTAATTTTATTTTAGGATAGGCCCTTGAAAATGGGTAGAATACACTTAATCTTTGTAAAGCTGACCTTTGAAAAACACAGATTTGAACTATGTGGGTCCACTTACATGAAGACTTTTTTCAATAGTAAATACTGCAGTGCTACACTCTCTGGTTAGTTGAATCCAGACACTGAACTGCAGACAGAGAGGAACTCTATATATGAAAAGTTATATATGGATTTTCAACTGTGCAGAAAGACAGCACTCCAACCCTCACCCTGTTCAAGGGTCAAATGTATATCAATTTTGTATTCTACAACTTTGCTGAACTAGCTTATTCTAGTGTTTTAGCGAATTCCTTATGATTTTTTAATATAAAATTGTGTCATCTGAGATAATTTTACTCCTTCCTTTCTGATGTAGATGACTTTTATACCATTTTCTTGCCTAACCGCCATGCCTAGAACTTCCAGTGTAATGTTGCATAGCAGAGACAAGAGTAAACATGGTTGTCTTGTTCCTGATCTTTGGAAGAAAGATCAGTCTTTCACCATTAACCATCGTGTTAGCTGTGGAGTTTTCACAGATACTTTCATCAGGTTGAGGAAGTTGCTTTTCAAAACATCATTCTAAGGTAAATTTGGAAGTTAATTCTACCCCCATTTTACACAGGAAAAAAAGAGTTTCAAAATGGTTAAGCAGTTAGGAATTTCACTCCTAGGTTAAGAGAAATGAAAACATATGTGCACACAAAAGCTTGTACATGGATGTTCATAGCAATATTCCTCCTGAACAAAAAGTATAAATATCCCAAAAGTCCATCAACTGACAAATGAATAAATAAAAATTGGTATATCAATATAACAGAATATTATTCAGCCATAAAAAGAAATAAAATATTGATACCTGTTACAACATGGTTATACCTTGAAAACATTATGCTAAGTGAAAGACACCAATCACAAAAAGCACATGTCATGTGACTCCATTTATATGAAATGTCCAGAACAGGCAAATCCATACAGACAATATATTAGAGGTTGCCAGAAGCTGGGAGGAAGAGGGAAGGGGGCATGACTGCTGATGGATTTGGGGGCTCCTCTGGGGGACAATGAAAATGTTCTCAAATTAGATAGTGGTGATGGTTACACATATCTTTGAATAAACTAAAACCAACAAATTTTATACTTTAAAAGGGTAAATATTAAGGTCCATGAATTATCCCACTGCTGTTATTTTTAAGATTATGTGATTTGTCCAAGCAGTTAAGTAGCAGAGGTGAGGTTCATCTTGAGATCTTCTACTTCTATGTCCCAAAGTCTTTCCATCACATCACAATACCACTCTCAATGCCAAAACGACTTTGTTCTCTAATGGGTCTACTTAACTTATCTGAGACTGGGCTGATCCTGAAAGAAGTGAGCCTACAGAGAATAAAATATCAGAAAGCCACAGTTCCCTGGGACTTCCCTAGCAGTCCAGTGGTTAAGACTTCTCCTTCTAATGCAAAGAGTGAGGGTCTGCTCACTGGTCAGAGAGCTAAGATCCCACATGCCTCATGGCCAAAGGACAAAAACATAAAACAGAAGCAATATTGTAACAGATTCAATAAAGACTTTAAAAATGATGTACATTAAAAACAACAACAAGAAAGCAAGACACAGTCCCAGATGAGGCTCCATGTCTCATAAACAGAAAATAACAGGCTATAAAGGTCCCTAAAGTTTGCCCCAAGTCCACAAATCTTTCAGTTAAAAGTGAGAAATAACTAAGTTATATATAACAAAGAATTATAGTCACTTTAATTCAACAAAATATTTCATTTTAATCATTCTACTTAGAATATGTTAAGTCAGCCAAGATTTTGACAAAAAAGAATTTATATAACGTCTGCTAAAATGCTGTGGACTTTTGTTACCCATTCACATCCAGGTCTTTCAAGCAAGAGGGACAGTTCTCAAGAAGTAGCAGTTGGGAACCTCTCCAAAGTGAGCCACTGTGCAAAGAGGCTATTTTACAGCATTGCTGGTAGAGATACTACTAGGCTCATCTCATTGCAAAGCTTTAGACTTTAGAAATCAACACAACACCAACTAGGGCAAGGATTCGAAACCTGAGGTCCAAGGATTCCCAGTGAGCCCATGAACGAGCTTCAGTTATTTGAACCTGCTGGAGCTGTATCCACATGTTTGTGGAGGTGTGTTTTTCACCCCAGAGAGATAAAGCCCTATATTTAAAATACTCTTGAATTCAAAGAAACCAACTTTGTAAATTGTGACTATGATGGAAAAGTCTGGCTTTGTTTATTAAAGTAACATGTACTGGAGCAATTGCAGAGAATGCCTTTCATTAGCAAACAGCTGTGAGGTTTATTCCCAATTGGTGTTATGCCTGAATGCACTGATTTGCTCTTGTAATACCATGGTAGGTTTTCATCATCTTTGATATGCCCATTATGGAGAGCACAAAAAATATATTTCCATATCAAGATAAAATAATATGAAAAGAGGTTATGTATTTATCTCTGAGCAATCAAACACAGGCAACTAATACTGATTTCACTGTAGAAAGTAATCTGGCTTTAAGAGGTTCTTTTGCTTCCTTACCTAACCATATCCAATAGATTCCAAAAGATGAATAAAACACACACCACATATTTCTCTTGGACTTCTTCTTGACTGGTGATCACCATAAAGAGGACAATTATTCTTTCTGTGAGCTAACAAAAGAAATAGCAAAGTCAAGAATTAGGATCATCTGTTGGGCATGTAGGTAATTTTCTAATTTTAAAAACCAAAGTTCCTCTTAAAAAATATGCTTTAACTCTAAATATGTATACTATACAATTAATATGATCTCTGGGGGAGTAAGGTTATGGGTGAATTTCATTTTCCTCCTTTTTGGTTTCTTATTTTCTGTATTCTTCAAATTGAACGTAATGGATAAAAACATAACAGATATTTCATCTGAATGACAACATGTCCCTTCTTGTGACACATGAACATATGGTTTCACTCACTTTGACAAGCTTTCATTGGGCGTCCACTATATATCAGGTGCTAAGACAACATATACAATGAAAAGCCTCATCCTTGCTACACAGGGTAGCACTGGTAGGAGAATGTGGGGCAGTCATTATAGCACAGTGTGAATAATGCTGTCATTTAAAGGGCCATGTACGGGAGGAGAGGTTGGGGAGATGGACTGTGTGGGAAAAGGATGCAGAGAGCTATATGGAGACAGGCAACATTTCAGCTGGATCTTGAGGAATGGACAGGGTTTGTCAGGTAGACTGGATAGGAGAGTGGGCATCCTGGGGAGCAGCCAGAGCAAAGAGGCAGAGGTGTGAAAACACAGCTGTGCTGGGGGCCAAAACATCCCTGAGGGCCAGAAAGGAAGTGCACAAATAGAACCATGGGAGATAAAATTGAAAACATGCTGCTTGTGAAGAGTTCTGAATGTTAGGCCAAGAACTTTGCCTTTCATCCAACCAAGAAGCCACCATAGGTTTTTTTTTTTTTTTGTTTTTTTTTTTTTTAGGGGAGGTGGTGGTGCAGGGGTGTTGAGAGTTAAGAGGTGGGAGAAGGTTGAGAGTTGAGAGGTGGGAAATATAATCCTAACCCTCATAAGCTAGTGGAAAGTGAAAAGAATTCACAAATTCATATTTTTTCCAAGTCAGTAAGCATTTGTAAATCACTGAGAATGCACACACTTACGGCTTAGCGCCAATTACTGACCTCGAAATACACATTCCTCTTTCCAATCTAAATATATGTATTCTTATGCTGTATTAATATAGTTCATATATTCTGCATTTTTGTTGGCTTTTAATAGAATATTTTACTTTCCTCACAGTGGTCACAGGAAAATATCCCTGAGATTGAGAGAGCATATTAGTGATAAAGACGAGGGCTGACTTGTGTCTTTGAGTAGCTGTCTTTATTTTAAAAGCCCATCAGGGAGAAAAGACTTGGATAATCTGTGACTTTGAATCACAGCCTGTTAGTCCTGGAAAATCACCTAATGCAGAGAAATCCAAAATTTGCCAATATCAGGCCAGAGGATCAGAAATTCACATGTAGAAGCTGTAGCAGCGTGTTTATAACCACATTGGTGAGTCAAGAGGGCCCTTAAGGCTAAGGAAATTAGACACAATACAAACCTTATTCAATCGATGGAAGCTACCTACATGGCAGTTTTTCTTTTGTTAGTCTTTCTTTCAATGCTCTAGTTTCTTGACTTAACCATATTTATGTAATGAAGTAGACTTAACTGAAATGATTAATTACTGAATGATCTGAGCTTGCTGCCGTGACACACAGCAACCTTCAGATAACAAGATCTTATCAGCAAACAAGTACTTAGGCACTGCCTAATCTTACATTTCATCAGTGTCTGCTAATTGGGAAAATTATCTAATTTTTTACCACAATCTCAGGAGATAAACACATGAATGTGTGCACACAAACACAGTTCTAATTACATGGCTGACTACTGAAATAAAGAAGACAAAGTGAAAGTGAAGTCACTCAGTCGTGTCCGACTCTTTGCGACCCCATGGGCAGTAGCCTTCACCAGGCTCCTCTGTCCATGGGATTTTCTAGGCAAGAGTACTGGAGTGGGTTGCCATTTCCTTCTCCAGGGAATCTTCCTGACCCAGGGATCGAACCCAGGTCTCCCGCATAGTAGATAGACGCTTTACCATCTGAGCCACCAAAGAACAAAAGCTACTTCTGATAAGACAGATCTCTAGGAGCCCTGCTAGATACATGCCCAACCCCACCTTTTTACGAACAAGGAAATTGGGAACCAGATAAATCAAGTGATTTGCCCAACCTAGAGGCAGACCTGGAAACATATATATCCTGAGTCTCCTGGCTTCCAAAGTTGTAAGCAATCTCTGATGCCAGGCTGCCCTCAGTTGATGAGTAGGGAGGGAAAAGAATCTCCTAAGAGGGGCTGGAGCTGCACAAAGAAACACTGTTGAAAATAATCACTTAAGGGACTGTGGTACATTGGTGATGGAATCCCAACCGCATACAAGAGGCAATAAGCATGCCCCCCAAAACACAACCACATACATACAGGTATGTGAAGACCCATCATCCCCTCTACAATATCCATCTAATTAACAAATTATCTGATGGTTATTTAACTCTATCTTGACCATTCAATGGCAAGACAATGGGAGAATATAATTGGCAATATTCCTAAATTGGTGTAAAAAAAAATAATTATTGATTACTTTGTGCCAGTATCTAAACACATGCCATCTCATTTAATCTCCATAACAACCCCAGGAAGTGCTACTGCTATTTTCTGCCTTTTACAAAGAAAGCGTTCTTTGTAGTCATTTTACAAAGTGAAAATGACTTGCCTACAGATGTGGAATCAAAATCTAGACCATGTCATTCTAAATTCCTTGTTCTGAGACACTAAGACATTTTCACCTTTGCTTTTTAACAAGCTATACCCTCATATAACGTCTATCAGTGAACCAGTAAAGTTGCTCAGTCGTGTCCGACTCTGCGATCCCATGGACTGTAGCCTACTAGGCTCCTCAGTCCACGGAATTTTCCAGGAAAAGTACTGGAGTGGGTTGCCATTTCCTTCTCCAGGGGATCTTCCCAACCCAGGAACTGAACCCAGGTCTCCTACATTGTAGGCAGACACTTTACCATGTGAGCCACCAAGGAAGCAGATATAAAGTCTAGGTCATAGTCTATCCTAAAAAAAAAAAAAAAAGCCTCTTCTGAAAAGTTAAAACTTAAAAGAATCTCCTTGATTTTCTGAATCAACACCAAAACAATTTTCAAGAATATATTTTTAAAATTTATTACTTTCTTTACATATAATAGTTAACTAGTTATTTAGAGCTTTATCCTTGGGACAACTTAGCACTTTGTCATTTTAGACAAATCCTATGAGAACATGACAGTTACTAACAAAGGGTCTTGTAATATTTTGTGCAAGTCAAACAGGCAGAATAAAAGCACAGTGAAAACACTAACTTGGGCCACATTAAACATGGTGGTAATGTGGCCAACTTAAAAACATGGTAACTATAAAACTATTTTGCAGTTTTATGTTCTGTTTGGGAATTCTGAACTCCAGATTAAGCAATGACTAAAATTAAAGTGTTCTTTGTTAAAGAATTTAATTTGTTAAAATTAAAATGTTACTTTTTAATGGCAGCTAACAAATTAGTTAGAAACTATTGAAGGGGTAAAAATCATACTTCAACTATAGAGAGAATTTCTACAGTCTTAAAAATCAAGTAGTTGTTTAATTAGTCTTTGAGTAGTAGCTTCAAAGACTATTACATTACTAAAAGGATAACCCAAACTACTTTAATCCTATGAACTTTTGCTGAGAACTTCAGAAACATACCCTTAAATGTTGAAAAGCCACCAATTATTTTCTGTAAGACAAAAGTATTTAAATACTATTTGTATTTTTCTTTCTGGCTTACTTCACTCTGTATAATAGGCTCCAGTTTCATCCACATCATTAGAACTGATTCAAATGTATTCTTTTTAATGGCTGAGTAATACTCCATTGTGTATAAGTACCACAGCTTTCTTATCCATTCATCTGCTGATGAACATCTAGGTTGCTTCCATGTCCTGGCTATTGTAAACAGTGCTGCGATGAACATTGGGGTACATGTGTCTCTTTCAATTCTGGTTTTCTCAGTCTTTTGGACTCTGGGAGAGGGAGAGGGTGGGATGATTTGGGAGAATGGCATTGAAATATGTATGATACCATATTTGAAACGAGTCGCCAGTCCAGGTACGATGCTTGATGACGGATGCCTGGGGCTGGTGCACTGGGATGACCCAGATGGATAGTATGGGGAGGGAGGAGGGAGGAGGGTTCAGGATGGGGAACACGTGTATACCTGTGGCAGATTCATTTTGATATATGGCAAAACCAATACAATATTATAAAGTTAAATAAAATTAAATTTAAAAAATACTATTTGCATATGTTTATTTATTCATCAAACAATAGATATTTATTGAGTGCACTATTCTGAATCCCAGTGGACATGGCAAGATGAACAAGATCAAATCCCAGCCTATGAAGTAGGCTATGTCCCAGCCTATAAGCACATAGGTACTTATGTCTTAGTTTGTGAGATAGACACTAAACAAGTGTAGCATAATAGTTGAGTGTTCAGGAAAACTAACCCAAATCCAAATTTTTGCTCTACCATTTACAATTTATGTGAATTTGGGTAAGTCATTTAACTTTTGTGTTAAGTCATTATACTGGAGATAAAAATAAGTATAATTTAATGTAGTAACTAGTATATTTATAAGAAAATATGTTTTTCTGGTAGATAGTTAAGACTATCAGTAAATAAAAAAGTTAATCTCAGCATCTTTAAAATTATACTGTGACTAAAACACTCTGATGATGGGAAAGATTGAAGGCAAAAGGAAAAGAGGCGAGAGAGAATGAGGAGGTTGGACGGCATCACTGATTCAATGGACATGAGTTAGAGCAAACTCCAGGAGACAGTGAAGGACAGGGAAGCCTGGTGTGTTGCAGTTCATAGGGTCGCAAGGAGTCAGACATGACTTAGCGACTGAACAACAACAACAGCTTTATAACTATCACACTGAAGAACTTCCTGATCAAATACAAAATGTACCAAAAAGAAAAAAAAAAAATCCTACCTACAGAGTGAACTGTGTAATTCATTTTCAGGAAGCAAAGCTTTGAGAATATCATAGCATGACACCATCCTCAGTAGTTTTCATCGCTAACAATATAAGCCTGTTCCCAACTCAAAACGGAGAGAAAATTATATGATTTCATGGGGGAAAAAAGATTATTTAATCTAGCAATGCAAAGAAGCACCTGCTTCATGGATTAAAAAAGATTAGGATGAAACTTTGCTGTGTTTGTTTTAAGGGTTTGTTTTAAGACACTCTCCTTGGGGACAGACTTTACATTTTTTCTTACAAAATCTGCGACTGTGAAATCTTTGGAGTGATTTCTGACAACAGATTCCTGTTTGTCCTTATCAGAAGTAGGATGTGCTATTGGCAAAAATAAGGATTGTTCTTGCAATTTGAGCTCACAAATGGAATTTCTGTATCACAAAGTGGAATTTCTGTATCACAATAATGTGGGGGTAATAATTCCCAGGATTTTGATTTATAGATTTAAAAACTGTGTCAAATGAATACATGTGCATCAGTGTTTATTGTGATGCAAAGGTCAGGGGACAGAATTTAGCCATTTTAATTCAGTTATGTACAAAGTCTTTGCATTTCAAACCTCTCTCAAAAGCTAAAGGATTAAAGTGGATAACTCTGAGGGTTTCCTAAAGGCACATCAGCCTAATGTCAATAAGAAAGGTTAATTTTGTGGATTATTTTCCCCTCTCCTTGAGTTGAAACATCCTAAAGCTATTGTATATCAATAAAAACCTCTTTCTCAGGCTTCTACACAAGCAAAGTCAGAAGAGAGTCCTTCAAAATCAATATTTCAAGGTTGATGGTATTTCCACTCCATAAAAGCCAAGTTGTTTTGATTAAATATCTACTAAAATACTAGCTTCCAATTCAACTTTTTAAAAAATCAAGCTAATAAAATATGCACACTCATTTGAGAGTAAGGGATAGGAGAGAAGAGATGCCTAGTTTTCAATTATCACTTTTAACTATAGTTATATGCTACTTTTGGACCTTTTTACTTTCCCATTTTACAATTTTAAAATATCAAAAAATTTTTTCCTGATATAATTTTAATTGGCATGTAAGTGTTTATAAAAATGGATGTATGTAAACAACTATTTGTTGCAGTTTTGCTCTTTTCCCCTAAACTGTATTTTTAAAAAATATATAAAATATGCATCTCTATTAAACTATCATAATGTTATTGTCAATAAGTTTTACCCCCTCTTTCTCCTTTTGTTAGTGTTAGTGTGTTAGTCACTCAGTTGTGTCTGACCCTTTGCAACCCCATGGACTGTAGCCCACCAGGCTCCTCTGTCCATGGGATTCTCCAGGCAAGAATACTGGAGTGGGTTACTATTTCCTTCTCCAGAGAAGGAATCTTCCTAACTCAGGAATCAAACCCAGGTCTCCTGCACTGTAGGCATATCCTTTACTCTCTGAGCCACCAGGGAAGCCCTTTCTCCTTTAGCAACTGTAATATTAGAAAATCACAATGGCCTTTCCCTGTCAAATAAAGATGTGAATAAAACATTTTAAAATATACAGAAGAAAACAAACATTTTTGTGAGATATAAAATATATACACATATATATATACACACAAATATATATGTATATACACACACACACATATATATACACACATATATATGTATATATACACACACATATATATACACACACACACATATATATACACACATATATATATGTATATATATACACATACCACCATCAGTTGATATTATACCTGTGATCCTAATTGCTCAACTAGCTAACTGTTCCTACTGCTTCTGAGAATTACTCATCTTCATATTTTGGCAAAGCAGTTTACAAAAAAGACAATTCCATTGTGACTTACCAGTGTCACAAAGGTAATGTCAAAATAATAACACACATGAGCAGAATTCTCTTCAATCTACTTCAAAGTAGCTAGATATTGGGCATTTTTTCAAAATACTGTATGCAATCAGCTATGAGTATTGTGTGAGTAGCTTAGCCACATTCTTAACTACAGTTTCTTCACTTAAAGATGGGGAAACAGGAAAACCAAGAACGATTACACAGCTTTAGAGTTTTGTTTGGTTATTTTAAAGAAGGGGCCTCAGAGTCATCTTATAATGTGGGAATTCTTCTAGTTGTCTGCATAATTCTAAGGAAGGGGGTTAAAATGAAACTTTGGACCTGACCACATGGGTTTTTGAAGCTTTTTCGAACATCATGTCTATTCTGAAAACCATAGAAAAGACAGTAAATGAATAAAAGAAACAGAGGACAGATAAAATCTCAAAGAGATAAAGAGGAAGACAAACATAACAAAAATTTAATCATAATCATCCCAGGATGAGAATAACTGTCTTCCCTACTATGATGATTCCCTGATTCCTCCCAACAACAAAGACTTAAAAACCATTTGAGCCCCATCAACAAGAGACTTTGCCTCCTCACATTCAAATAAAAGTGCCAAAATATACTTGCCACTATTTTTTAATTACCAAACCAGGATACAGTCCAATTACAAGTGATCATACTTCTATAAATCAATAGAGTTGCAATTAATAGGGATTAAAATCATGTGGCAGAAAGTGAAGAGGAACTAAAAAGCCTCTTGATGAAAGTGAAAGTGGAGAGTGAAAAGGTTGGCTTAAAGCTCAACATTCAGAAAACGAAGATCATGGCATCTGGTCCCATCACTACATGGGAAATAGATGGAGAAACAGTGGAAACAGTGTCAGACTTTCTTTTTCTGGGCTCCAAAATCACTGCAGATGGTGACTGCAGCCATGAAATTAAAAGACGCTTGCTCCTTGGAAGGAAAGTTATGACCAACCTAGATAGCATATTCAAAAGCAGAGACATCACTTTGCCAACAAAGTTTCGCCTAGTCAAGGCTATGGTCTTTCCTGTGGTCATGTATGGATGTGAGAGCTGGACTGTGAAGAAGGCTGAGCGCCGAAGAATTGATGCTTTTGAACTGTAGTGTTGGAGAAGACTCTTGAGAGTCCCTTGGACTGCAAGGAGATCCAACCAGTCCATTCTGAAGGAGATCAGCCCTGGGATTTCTTTGGAAGGAATGATGCTCAAGCTGAAACTCCAGTATTTTGGCCACCTCATGCGAAGAGTTGACTCATTGGAGAAGACTCTGATGCTGGGAGGGATTGGGGGCAGGAGGAGAAGGGGACGACAGAGGATGAGATGGCTGGATGGCATCACTGACTCGATGAATGTGAGTCTGAGTGACCTCCGAGAGCTGGTGATGGACAGGGAGGGAGGCCTGGCGTGCTGCGGTTCATGGGGTCGCAAAGAGTCGCACACGACTGATCTGATCTGATCTGAAAATCATGCTTAAATATTCTGGAATTTCTAGAACTGCAAGAAATCAGATTTCTAATAACAATTTCTGTTATTGGACAAGCCTATATACTTTTGGAAAGCAGAAATACTGTGCAGATTTTTGAGACATATTCAAGATGCTTTCTTTCTTACAAATTTACCTGTCCAGTTTCTCATTTGCATTTACTACTTTGGAAATAACTTTGAAACTGTTTTACCATAAAATTAGTATTATCCACTTTAGCCTAAAAAAGTACAAAGTCCAAAAAGGCATGCCAAAATAAAATATGACTTAGATTCCGATGAATTTGATCATAGTCCAAGAAAAATAATTCCATATGCTAGAATACAGCTTTCACTTAACCTGGGTTAATTCAGTTTTCTAAAATTAGCATTTAGTTGCTAAATTGTGTCCAAATCTTTTGTGACTCCATGGACTGTAGCCCACCAGGCTCCTCTATCCACCAGATTTCCCAGCAAGGATATTGGAGTGGGTTGCCATTTCCTTCTTCAGGGGATCTTCCTGACCCAGGGATTGAACCCATATCTCCTGCTTTGGCAGGCAGATTCTTTACCACTGAACCACCTGGGAAGCTGTAAATTTAATGTTAAGCAATGCTATATGCATCTTAAGTTGTTTACAGGTAATACATATCAACAAATCTTGTTCCTAAATAATATGCTTCTTCTGGGACAGATGTGTACCCCTTTTCATATTGTAAGGACACACATTTAAGGCAATTCCATCTAGGTCTTAGCTAGCTAACTAACTATTCTTAGTTTGTACTCTAGATATTGCCCCAATTTTTACTTTACATTTGATATTTCAACACTAAAGTAACTTCATCCTAATACTATTTCTCCACTTCTAATGAATAAGCAAAATTGAAAATCTCCCATCAACTTGTAATGCAGAGTTCTCAAAAGGCTCCTTAGGTTTATACTCTGATTTCCATCTTTTAAACTTTAATGATATTTCAGCAAATTTTAATATAAGGATCTATGCCACTATTTCATTCAACAAAATTTAAGGTGTTTATGTTCTAAGCACTTTGCTAGGTGCTGGCAATACAATCAGATTCTAATATTTTAATTATTTTTACAATGCAAATTTGTCACATTTAGTTATCCATTTTTTAAAATTTATTTTACAAATAGTTAAAATTATACTAATGAAAATACTTTTTTTCTGTAAATTTTAAATGTATGTTCATATAGCCACCTAACCCTTATCTCTCCTTATGGAAAATATCTCTTTTTAATTCTTCTTGCCTTAATTCAGCAATGCTTTTCTATACTAAATCTCTATTAGTGAATTTCCCATCTTATTTCAACCTGCCTTTAAAAGGAACATGGTCATCTAGGGCTCAAGACATGGCAGAGGAACAAATGATACCTAAAATAACAGCAACAGCTACCAGGTATTGTATTCTTAACTAAGTGCTAGGAACTTATCCCACCCACTTTCTCAGTTACTCCAGAATATACATGCTATTTGCATATCACATGAGAAAATGAAGCTCAGAACAATTACATTACTTGTTTAAACTCATATAACTAAGAGATAGAACTGGAATTTGTAGCCAGTTCAGTTCAGTTCAGTTGCTCAGTAGTGTCTGACTCTTTGTGGCCCCATGAACAGCAGCACACCAGGCTTTCCTGTCCATCACCAACTGCTGGAGTCTACCCAAACCTATGTCCATTGAGTCGGTGATGCCATCCAGCCATCTCATCCTCTGTCGTCCCCTTCTCCTCCTGCCCCCAATCCCTCCCAGCATCAGGGTCTTTTCCAATGAGTCAACTCTTCGCATGAGGTGGCCAAAGTATTGGAGTTTCAGCTTCAGCATCAGTCCTTCCAATGAACATCCAGGACTGATCTCCTTTAGGATGGACTGGTTGGATCTCCTTGCAGTCCAAGAGACTCTAAAGAGTCTTCTCCAATTTGAAGCCAAGTCTACAGCATTCCCAGGTCTGCACAAGTAGCGAAAGTTGCTCAGTGGTGTCCGACTATTTGCAACCCCATGGACTATACAGTTCACGGAATTCTCCAGGCCAGAATACTGGAGAATCCCCTTCCCTTCTCCAGGGGATCTTCCCAACCCAGGGATCAAACCCAGGTCTCCTGCATTGCAGGAGGATTCTTTACCAGCTGAGCCACAAGGGAAGCCCCTGTACAAGCAGATGCTATACTAAATAAACACGAAAGACCACTCCTTTGCAACTGCATTTCAGTAAAAGGGGCAGAATGAACAAGAAATGGCTGGGGAGTATTCTAATCCCTGGACTTGGATGAAGGGTACCTTTTTCTTTTTTTGTAAATTTATTCTTTTCCAGGTAATGTATGTGGCGTCCTTTTCCCTAAAGAGTTGGATGATGGTGGTTAATATATCCCAGTATAGGTAGAGGAGCCAGGCACCAAACCCCAAGTCTGAATGGCTCCCATCCTATGCCCTTCCTCTGTACTACACCGCCCAAGGCCGTGGCACAGTAAGACCGGGCAGTGGCTATGAAATCTTGTCCCAGCAGAGGATCACTATAGTGCTGCACAAAGCAGCAAGCATCATTTCTCTGAATGCTTCCAACTGGCAATTCTGACTGTGCAGTGTTTTAGGATGAGGTCATTTTTTCATGGAATTCTCCACGTTAGTGACTTGGGTTGCACATTAGCAAAGGTTGGCTTTTTCACTGCCACAAAGTCAAGTGGCTGTAAACAGAACAAAGTTACGTATGCAACAGATTCTATAACATAAATAATGTGACTAAGACCTACCTGCAAAATCCTAGGAAGAAGATGGTTTGATTCAATGCCAACATATATGTGCAGCAACTCCAAGAGGGAAATAGACTGGCAAAGTTGCATCACAAGTCCAATTGCATAAAAAGTGTCAACCATTGAATCTGTGTCCAGTGAATTAAAAATACAGACATAGTAAGTAAAATGTAGATCACAACCCAAATCTAAGAAGAAGTTTGAAATACAACTGATACTCCTTACTTCATTTTCCTTTGTACATGTGATAAATTTCCTAGATTTCTAAATTACAAATACTATGTAACCAAAGAAAGCATGTCACATCATTGTACAGTTTAATTGCTCCTCTTCCAAAAAGAATTTAAAGCTTGAAAAGGAAGGCTCTATGACCAAAGCTAAAGCATTTATTCCCTATTTATATGATTCTAAAGGAATTCCAACATAAAAGTAAACAGTTAGACTCTGGACTACATCAGTGAAAACAGGCTGAAAGTGAGTTTATTAGATAAACTGCTGTGCCCACTCCTTGTCTATGGACAAGAAAATGACAGAGATGAGAAAATATGATTTCAGAAAGATTTATGAAAATGACATTAATGATGCCATGATATCAAATGACATCTTCCATTTATATAGCATTTATGTCCTACACATACATGGTTAGGGCTTTCTAGATTTTTGTGAGTTTGGGCCCATTGCAGAGGGCTCCAAACAAATACTACATTTGACAGAGCTGAAATGGATGGAAAAACAAATGTCTCTCTAAATAGAATAAATGTGCTGGTTTTTAAATGAAATCCTGCCATATTAAGAAAAGTCTGCTGCTACTGCTAAGTCGCTTCAGTCGTGTCCGACGCTGTGCGACCCCACAGACAGAAGCCCACCAGGCTCCCCTGTCCCTGGGATTCTCCAGGCAAGAATACTGTAGGGAAATCTTTACTGTCTTCACTCCCTAGTGATCATTCACATGATAGTAATTTATCAAAGGGTTTCTCTTCTCAGCAGCTCTATGAGGTAGACATTCTTATCATTCCCACTTTATAGATGATTCCTGAGGCATACACAGTCCTGCACTTGCCATAAAACATGATCAGTCACAGGGCTCCCTGAAGGAAGAAGGAAGCTGGTGTCTATTCCAGGTGCTTGAGTGCTGTTGAGCTATTTAATTTATACAATGATTTGGAAATTGTACTGACCCCCCACACAGTTCTTTTCAAGCTACCTTCTGTAGAAATGGGTTGTGTTTCTTTAATAAAATGCAACTTCTCTAATTATGGATGGCGAGATCACAATTAAGAAATAAGTACACTGCTGACTAAGGCCTGCCCCCTCCCCCACTGGAAAGGCCAGGCAGCATAAGAATAAATTCATGTCTTGTTACTCATATTGTGAATGACCCATAACAGGCCCTCAAAGCCACAGCTAACTTCCAAGGTCTAGAAGTGATGCTTTTTTCCTAAAAACAAAAGGAAGTTTTCTAAACACCTGTGTTGTCCTAGGCCTGAGGACTCCCAACACTGAAAGTTGAAACACAAGCCTCAAGTTATATCTTTGGAGGTTCTTAACATAAGGCTAGAATTTATCTGCAAATCTGCAGTTAAAAAAAAGCAACATCAAATAGTTTACGGTATCACAGAAATAGATTAATTTTCCCATGATATTGAAGGCTGAATTGATGAGCAGAGCATGACTTATCCCAGATATATACTAATGTTTGTTTTTAGCTGAAACCAGCAATTGCTCAAATTGTCAAGTCATACAACAGTTCGAAACTGTGATGACCCTTATCCATGTGGGGATGGAAAATGAAAAGAATTTTATTTTGACAGTCATTTAATGTTTGTTTGTTTGTTTGTTTGTTTTTGAAAATTTAAATGCATTTAAAATCTTTACCTTCAGGAAACTGGAGAAAGCTTATGACTTAAACCTTTAGCACTAACTCCCCTACATGTGATGAGTCATCTACAAAATGTGTCATTTTCCTATGGACACATTGCCTTTTAAAAGGATTAAATAGAAGAATGGGGAATATAGAGTTTGTCTTTCATTTGTTAGTAGTTTCCAGTTACCTTAAACCTGGGGAATAAGAAACCAGAGAAGAACTGGTTAATTTTTAATTTCTATGCAAAAAAAAAAAAAAAAAAAAGTTACACAAGAATTTACAGATTTCTTCAACACACACCAGATCTGCTAAGGTTTGGTGCAGAATGAAAAAAGGAAGAGTGAAATGGTACACCCCAATGCCATTTCTATATTTTCAGGGCAAATGCCTACTCAAGGAGAACTCACTTCCCTTTCCCTCATTTTACTTACTGCCTCCTCCAAAAAGGTTTTGGTTTTTGCATTAAGAATGAAGCATGCTTACTGAAAAAATATGGTCACTAAATTTCAGAGAAGTGAAGGATATTAGGTGAAGTTCACAGAAGTTAAATTATAACTAGGATTAGGTGAAAATGAGGATTAAAAGTTAAAAATTCAAAACTGTTTTGGGCTTTTACCTTTTCCAAATGAAAAGAATCTGACTGTCATATTTGTAAATATCCAGGAGTGGCCGCAGAACTGGATTAAGTAGTAGATGAAAAGATAGGCATTCTTCCTATACCTACAATAAATACAAGAAAATACTTCCTTTAAACACATTAAACACTTCCTTTATAATCACCTTTTCAGCATTATACACATGTATTTTAACTAATTTACTGGCCGGTCTGAGCCAGCAAGAGACAATTAATCCATATCCGAGTTTTTAATTTGGATACCCTTCTAACCCCCATGAGATTTCAAAAGCACACACTATCTGTTACAGTGACCATCCTGGGTTTGTTTAAAGACAGATATGGTTCTATTTCAACATTCACTTTCAGCTGTGATAAACCTCTAACTTTGCTGCTCCCCAAGGGATAAAAGAAAGCATTGCAAAGTTAGCTTTGAGTATTTCTGAAAAGAAAATACAGATGGAGAGAGGCTCATGTGGTCAATGTGTTCCTGCTAAATGCATAACTTGAAGGATAACTAGTTTGTAGTTACAAGAAGGGAGTAGCAATGGTGGCATTTCCAGGCGGGGTAATTCAATCATGGAATGTCAGGTCCATGAATCAAGGCAAATTGGAAGTGGTCAAACAGGAGATGGCAAGAGTGAACATTGACATTTTAGGAATCAGCAAACTAAAATGGACTGGAATGGGTGAATTTAACTCAGGTGACCATTATATCTACTACTGTGGGCAAGCAAGAATGCCTTAGAAAAAATGGAGTAGCCATCCTAGTCAACAAGAGAGTCTGAAAGGCAGTATTTGGATGCAATCTCAAAAACGACAGAATAATCTCTGTTGGTTTCCAAGGCAAACCATTCAATATCACAGTAATCCAAGTCTATGCCCGGACCAGTAATGCTGAAGAAGCTGAAATTGAACAGTTCTATGAAGACCTACAAGACCTTGCAGAACTAACACCCAAAAAAGATGCCCTTTTCATTATATGGGACTGGAATGCAAAAGTAGGAAGTCAAGAAATGCCACCTAGAGTAACAGGCAAATTTGACCTTGGAGTACGGAATGCAGCAGGGCAAAGGCCAATAGAATTTTGCCAAGAGAACTCACTGGTCATAGCAAACATACTCTTTCAAAAACACAAGAGAAGACTCTACACATGGACATCACCAGATGGTCAATACCGAAATCAGTTTGATTACATTCTTTGCAGCCAACGATGGAGAAGCTCTACACAGTCAGCAAAAACAAGACTGGGAGCTGACTGTGGCTCAGATCATGTACTCCTTATTGCCAAATAAAGACTTAAATTGAAGAAAGTAGGGAAAACCACTAGACCATTCAGGTATGACCTACATCAAATCCCTAATGATTACACAGTGGAAGTGAGAAATAGATTCAAGGGATTAGATCTGATAGATAGAGTGACTGAAGAACTATGGATGGTGGTTCGTGACACTGTACAGGAGGCAGGGATCAAGACCATCACCAAGAAAAAGAAATGCAAAAAGGCAAAATGGCTGTCTGAGGAGGCCTTACAAATAGCTATGAAAAGAAGAAAAGTGAAAGGCAAAGGGAAAAGGAAAGATATACTGATTTGAATGCAGAGTTCCCAAGAATAGCAAGGAGAGATAAGAAAGCCTTTCTCAGTGATCAATGCAAAGAAATAGAGGAAAACAACAGAATAGGAAAGATTAGAGATTTCTTCAAGAAAATTAGAGATACCAAGGGAATTTTTCATGTAAAGATAGACACAACAAAGAACAAAAATGGTATGGACCTAACAGAAGCAGATATTAAGAAGAGGTGGCAAGAATACACAGAAGAACTATAAAAAAGATCTTCACGACCCAGATAATCATGATGGTGTGATCACTCACCGAGAGCCAGACATCCTGGAATGCAAAGTAAGTGGGTCTTAGGAAGCATCACTACAAACAAAGCTAGTGGAGGTTGGAATTTCAGTTGAGCTATTTCAAATCCTAAAAGATGGTGCTGTGAAAAGGCTGCACTCAATATGCCAGCAAATTTGGAAAACTCAGCAGTGGTCACAGGACTGGAAAAGATCAGTTTTCATTCCAATCCCAAAGAAAGACAATGCCAAAGAATGCTCAACTACCACCCAATTGCACTCATCTCACACGCCAGTAAAGCACACTAAAAATTCTCCAAGCCAAGCTTCAACAGTATGTGAACCGTGAACTTCCAGATGTTCAAGCTGGACTTAGAAAAGTTAAAGGAACCAGAGATCAAATTGCCTGTTGGGTCATTGAAAAAGCAAGAGTTCCAGAAAAACATCTACCTCTGCTTTATTGACTATGCTAAAGCCTTTGACTGTGTGGATCACAATAAATTGTGGAAATTTTTGAAAAAGATAAGTATAGCAGACCACCTGACCTGCCTCCTGAGAAATCTCTATGCAGGTCAAGAAGCAACAGTTAAAACTGGACATGGAACAACAGACTGGTTCCAAATAGGAAAAGGAGTACGTCAAGGCTGTATATGTCACTCTGCTTATTTAATTTATATGCAGAGTACATTATGAGAAATGCTGGACTAGATGAAGCACAAGCTGGAATCAAGATTGCCAGGAGAAACATCAATAACCTCAGATATGCAGATGACACCATCCTTATGGCAGAAAGCAAAGAACTAAAGAGCCTCTTGATGAAAGTGAAAGAGGAGAGTGAAAATGTTGGCTTAAAACTCAACACTCAGAAAACTTAGATCATGGCACCCAATCCCATCACTTCATAGCGAACAGTGGGAAACCATGGAAACAGTGAGAGACTTTATTTTGGGGGCTCCAAAATCACTGCAGATGGTGACTACAGCCAGGAAATTAAAAGACGCTTGTTCCTTGGAAGAAAAGTTATAACCAACTTTTAATATGCTAGATAACATATTAAAAAGCAGAGACATTATTTTGCCAACAAAGGTCTGTGTAGTCAAAGCTATGGTTTTTCCAGTAGTCATGTATGGATGTGAGAGTTGGACTGTAAAGAAAGCTGAGCGCAGAAGAACTGATGCTTTTGAACTGTGGTGTTTGACTTTTGAGAGTACCTTGGTCAGCAAGGAGATACAACCAGTCCGTCCTAAAGGAAATCAGTTCCTGAATATGCTGAAGATGAAACCCCAATACTTTGGCCACCTTATGTGAAGAACTAACTCATTTGAAAAGACCCTGATGCTGGGAAAGATTGAAGGCAGGATGAGAAAGGGTGACAGAGGATCAGATGGTTGGATGGCATCACCGACTCAATGCACATGAGTTTGAGTAAACTCTGGGAGTTGGTGATGGACAGGGAGGCCTGGCATCCTGCAGTCCATGGGGTCGTAAAGAGTCAAACACGACCAAGCGACTGAGCTGAACTGATTTCTGAATGCATTTTTGTGATTGGGGTCAGTATCTTACCACTGCCTATTATAGTTTGTAAGAGTAGATAGTTTCCTTCACCAGGCACACACAGAAAGCAGTTTAAGGGCCAGAAAAAGGAAGTGAAGCTGAGTTTGAAAATTGGTTGATGGGGATATGACTAAGAAAAGATGAACAGATACACGTTTGAGGGGGGTCAGAGGAAGCACTGTTTGAAGTGTTGTCTCTAGCTCTAAAAAGTGGCGGGAGTGGCCGGATCAGGGTAGACAAGATATTTTTCCTAGCTGGAGATATGAAACCTCTGAGAAATAAAGCAAATAAATTGAAAAGCAGATAAAATGTAGCTTGATGAGCGCATTCGGGTACCCCTACAGATGACTACGGCACTACTAAAAAAGTAGGGGAAAGGAATGCCTCCCTGAAACCTACAGCAGTCACTTGGCTTGTGGGATAAACACAGACATCCCAGGCTCTACCCTCATATCACTGAATCAGTTTTTCTGGAACCGGGGCCCCTGAAATCTAGACGGGTGCTTGGTGCTTCTGCAGCAGGTAGAGAAAAGGAAAGGGAAGCGCTCCAGGTCGGAGGAACGGGAAGAGAACAAAGACCGCAGAGAGCGTACAATAGGAAGGGTGGCCACACAGCCTGTCCTTTCTCCGCTGTAACATGGGGAACATAACAGTTATTCCTAGGGTTGCCGAGAAAATTGTATTAGCTAATATTTGTCCAGAGCCCCAGGGAATGTGAGGCGTAAGGCTGCTCGGGCGCTGGCGGGTGCTCGCCCCGCGGAACTATGTGGGCACCACCCACACCCCCATCCCGCCCGCACCCCTCCCGCTGGCGGCCCCCTCCTCCCGACCCCCTCCCCACCCTCCGGGCCGAGCGCCCTACCTGGGCTGCAGCCAGGCGGGCAGTGCCACGGGTCCCATGGGCCGCCGCCACCAAGTCTTCCAGCGTCGTCCGGAAAGGAACACCCACCAGGGAGCGCGGGAGGAGCGGCTGGGTGGCTGGGCTGCCCGGCGCGGAAGGGCGGGGCCTCTCAGCACTCAGCAATTTACCAAAAACAAACCCAAGTCGTGCAACGGGCACCAGAAGAAAACCAAGTTCGTGAAGTTCCTGAGGCGGCGGGAGCCAGCAGCACCACGACTGCCAGCGGGGTTCGGCTGGTGCGCGAGGCTGGGCTGGCCTGGCGGGAACCCCAACACACCCTAGTCCCAAGTTAAGGTTCACCAGGCTCCTTACCCAGCTTCCCAGTCTTTGGGTTGAGACTCCAGTTGCAGCCTGGAGGAAGTGAATAGATCCCACCCCTGACCCCTGATCTCCAGAAGCGTGCAGTTAAGCAGTCCCAAAGCCTTCTGGGATGCGTGAGCGCCGGCTGGGCGCCTCTCAGGACCCGCAGCTGTGAAAGTCACGATTCGGCGAGGATGCCTGTGAGCGCGCCTTCCCTCACACCTTTTCAGTCAAAAGGCCTGATTCCTCAGGTATCAGACCCCCTTGCCGTTAATCTCTCCTGGATGCACTCAGTTCTTGCTCTTGGGGAGCGTTTGATCTAAAGGGGAAATTGATTTACAAACGAACACGGTGGCTAATCAGTCATCGATGTCATCAGCGCCCAGGCCAAGCAGCAAGAGAGGAAGAAGTCCTGGATGGCCTGGAGAGAGGGGAGAGGAGAAGGCAGAGGAGTGCCAAGAGGGAGTGATCTTTTATCATCAAACACAGCTCCTCCTCTCTTCCACAAGTCCAGGGCATTTACCATTTTCTCCCCCTCCTCCCGGTGCCATGTTGGACTTTGCTTGCGCCTCCCTCCTTTCTCTCTCTCTAGTTAGGTACCCTCCCCTCCTCCCCTCTCCCCACCCCGACTCTATTTCCTCTAAGGTCTAACCCGGACCATCTTTTCCCTTTGCCACCGTGCCTTTATGCCATAGCACAGACACTTCCACATACGGTTTTATCTCCATGCCAAGGACTGACTGCCATGGTAGTAACATTGGCTCACGAATTTTTAAAACCATACATAAAAAGTAACAAAGTATACCATTTCACAGTGATCTTAAGAGAAATTAAATCCAGTGGTTGAACATCCTGAGTTTGGATATTTATCCATCCATCTATTCATCATCTTGTTCCTGCATTTTTTCCTCTCCCATTCCCTGGCAGTCTCATTTTTGAATGCCAGTACTTCCTGTGATATTTGCAAAGAGCAGAGATTCTGGAAAAGCGCCCTATTGCCCCCCTTTTCTTCCATTATGGACAAAAAGCTCTATAAGGAACCAGTTATACTCATAACTTTCTATCCTGAATTTCCTGTTTATTTCAACCACTTGGAATTTTCAAGGACCACAGCCTCTCTCTCTTTCCACACCCAGTCCCATAGCACTGATTGGAAATTTCACAGGCTGCCAGATCCACGTAGAGCCTTAGAGATTATGTGGTCCAATCTCTTATTTCACAGGCATCAAAAATCTAGTTGAAGTTGTGTTGAGATCTCTTTCTACAGCACTGTGAAAATTTTCTGCCATATTTGCCTAGTTATCTTGCTATGCTATGCTAAGTCACTTCAGTCGTGTCCGGCTCTGTGTGACCCCATAGGCGGCAGCCCGCCAGGTTACCTTACTTGGGCATTAATCATAGTCATTTATTGTAATCTTTGCCTGTACACACTCTCAGCCTCAATTATCATTCTTTTCCAGCTGATCCAAAGCATTGCTTCTGCTTCTCTGCTAGAACTTTAAACTATTCATCCTTTAAATGGCTTCTGTCTTTGCTACTCCATTCAGAAGACTAAACCTTCTATTTCTTGGACATCATTATTCCCCAATCTATCCTCTTATTCCAAGACAAATATGTTCAGTTGTGTAATTGGTTTATTCAACCATGCAGGAGCCATTATAAAAATCTCTTAGCTCACATGATTATATTATTTTCCAGAATCTCTGCTCTCAGTGAATATCACAGGAAGTACTAGCGTTCAAAAAAATCTCTTAGTTCACTGTACAGCACACTATTGTGCTTTACAGTGCTTTCAATGAGTTATCTCACTTAATCCTCAGAGTGACCCTATGAAATGAGTGGGAACTATTCTTAACTAATTTTATAGGTGAGAGAAAAAGGTCAAAGCAGTTAAATATCTTGACCAAGATCAACACAGCTATTTAAATGCTGGAACTGAGATTAAAACTTTAGTCCATCTCTAATCTAAAGAGATATGATACAAATGAACTTACTTATAAGACCTCTTGCCTGGAAAATAAGACCTCTTCCTCTTGTCCTTGTCCCATGGACAGAGGAGCCTGGTAGGCTGGGTCCATGGGGTCGCTAGGAGTCGGATACGACTGAGCGACTTCACTTTCACTTTTCATGTTTCTGCATTGGAAAAGGAAATGGCAACCCACTCCAGTGTCCTTGACTGGAGAACCCCAGGGACAGGGGAGCCTGGTGGGCTGCTGTCTATGGGGTCACACAGAGTCTGACACGACTGAAGCGACTTAGCAGCAGCAGCAGCATAAGACAGAAAAAGACTCACAGATGTAAGAGAATGCATTTACAGTTGCCGGGGAAGGGAAAGTTAGGGAGCTTGGGATGGATGTATACACATTGCTATATTTAAAACTGATAACCAACAAGGACCTACTGTATAGCACAGAGAACTCTGACAACGTTGTGTGTCAGCCTGAATGGGAGAGAAGTTTGGGAGAGAATGGATACGTGTGTGTGTATGGTCGAGACCTTTTGCTGTTCACCTGAAACTATCACAGCATTGTTAATGGGCTATGCTGCTGCTGCTAAGTCGCTTCAGTCGTGTCCGACTCTGTGCGACCCCATAGACAGCAGCCCACCAGGCTCCCTGTCCCTGGGATTCTCCAGGCAAGATCACTGGAGTGGGTTGCCATTTCCTTCTCCAATGCATGAAAGTGAAAGTGAAGTCGCTCAGTCATATCTGACTCCTAGCGACCCCGTGAACTGCAGCCTACCAGGTCCCTCCATCCATGGGATTTTCCAGGCAAGAGTACTGGAGTGGGTTGCCATTGCCTTCTCCATTAATGGGCTATACTGTAATACAAAATTAAAAGTTAAAAAAAAAACCTTTAGTCCATATCCAGATGTTGAATTCTTGACTATCATGCTATATTAACTTGTTTCATGTGATTTTTCAGTGTTTGTTTGCAAGTACTGATTTTCTTTCTATTACATATAATAGAGTCAAAATGTGACACTCTATGTAAAACCTAACAGTATATAAATTCTAATAAAAAAAATAGGAGAAAATCCTTGTGCCCTTGGGTTAGGCAGAGGTGTATTAGATCCAACCTTTCACATTTTAGATATTTCTTAAATATCTAAGCAAGTATTTCTTAGGTACTCGGATCTTCAAAAGTCACTTTTAATAAAATGAAAAGATAAGCTGTAGATTGAGAGAAAGTATTTATGAAGCATGTGACTAATAAAGGGCTTGTATGCAAGTATACAAAGACCCCTCAAAACACAATAATAAGAAGACAAACAATCTAATTTAAAAAGTCAAAGGATTTGAACACACTTCACCAAAGAAGATATACAGATGATAACAACTCGAAAGCTGCTCAACATCATTAGTCATTCAGTTCCGCTCAGTTGAGTTGCTCAGTCATGTCCAACTCTTTGAGACCCCATGAATCTCAGCACTCCAGGCCTCCCTCTCCATCACCAACTCCCGGAGTTTACTCAAACTCATGTCCATCGAGTCAGTGATGCCATCCAGCCACCTCATCCTCTGTCATCCCCTTCTCCTCCTGCCCCAATCCCTCCCAGCATCAGCGTCTTTTCCAATGAGTCAACTCTTCGCATGAGGTGGCCAAAGTATTGGAATTTCAGCTTCAACATCAGTTCTTCCAATGAACACCCAGGACTGATCTCCTTTAGGATGGACTGGTTGGATCTCCTTGCAGTCCAAGGGACGCTCAAGAGTCTTCTCCAGCACCACAGTTCAAAAGCATCAATTCTTTGGCGCTCAGCTTTCTTCACAGTCCAACTCTCACATCCATACATGACCACTGGAAAAACCATAGCCTTGACTAGATGGACATTTGTTGGCAAAGTAATGTCTGCTTTTGAATATGCTGTCTAGATTGGTCATAACTGTCCTTCCAAGGAGTAAACGTCTTGTAATTTCATGGCTGCAATCACCATCTGCAGTGATTTTGGAGCCCAGAAAAATAAAATCTGACACTGTTTCATTAGTCATTGACGTGGGTGAAGTCGCTCAATTGTGTCCGACTCTTTGCGACCCCATGGACTATAGCCAACCAGGCTCCTCCGTCCATGAGATTCTCCAGGCAAGAATACTGGAGTGGGTTGCCATTTCCTTCTCCAGGGGATCTTCCCGACCTAGGGATCGAACCCAGGTCTCCCCCATTGGAGCCATACGCTTTAACCTCTGAGCCACCAGGGAAGCCCTGAGGTGGCTCATTAGTCATTAGGGAAATGCAAAATAAAACCACAGTGAGATATCATTACACATCTATGAGAGTAGCCAAAATGAAAAAGACTCAAGGCTGAGAGGAAACTCAATCCATCCCTTTGCAGCTTTGCTACAACCAGCCCAAATCTAAGGCAAAGCCAGCAGGCTAGGAAGAAGGTGACATACAAAGAAATGCAAAAGAGAAAAATCACGTTAGTGTAATTCCAAACTGTTATCCCTGTTATGTACCATTAAGGTTTTATTTAAATTCACATACAGTTTTCCTTTCTATTTATTCTTGCTCCATGCCATTGTCTATGATTACTAACAACTGCTTTCTTTAGATTAATTCACTTTCCAAGCTACTTAGAGGAGCCACTCACAGAAAACAAACTTAATACAGTAATTTTTAGATAAGGTTTAGTGTTCTAATGATGTAACATTATTTGGGTCACAGATATAAACACTTTTAAGATCATTTTTATATTGATCTCTTTATGTAAAATTATTATTGTTAACATATATCCAAATCACTTTAAAGACAGGGTTGCTTTTTGATAGTCTACGGTAAGAGATTTTTAAAATATATTCAGCTTTAAAATTTTAAGACTTTGTGATTGTATGATATACACAGAGTCAAAAAGCAAAGCTGCAGCATTTTTTGTAATCATTTTTTTGAATAAGGAAAGTTACACAACTGAAGGGATAAAGTTAAAGGAAGCAATTTAAACATTAATTTATCTAAAAGTTATTGAATTTTATTAGATATTTAAATAGATGAGCATAGCTCATATTGTGCATTTTTATAGCTTCATAATGGTAAGAAATGCTGATCCCCAAAGAATACTGACTAGAAAGATTCCTTCCTTAAATAATGAGTTTCTGAAAAACAAAAGTCTTGCCTCTCAGATTATTTTATTCTATATTGCCTTCTCAATGTTAGCTATTCTGTTAATTGAGGAGGATTAGATAAAAAGATCATAGAGATCTCCATGGTTTGGTTCTGATATTCCATAAACCCACAATCTATTCCTTATCTCAAATACTTTTAATAAGTGCTGTTCTTAGAAAAGCCATCAGCAGTAAGAGATGTTAATGTTCGTACTTCTTTATTTATGACTGATTTGATACTTTCATTTTGCTCTTTGTGTTTACTTTCCCCAGAGTTAATGTTTGTTTATCAAAATATTTCGTGCTTGACCTTGTACTCTGTGATCTCTTATTAACTGTTTGGGAGATTGGAGGCATTCAAAGACAAAAAGACACGTTATCCATCCTCAAGTTGTTTATACACCTCAAGGTATTTTTTAATTTATTTTTTACTGGTGTACAGTTGATTTACAATGCTGTGTTAACTTCTAATTTACAACAAAGTGACTCCATTATATACATATGTACATCCTTTTTTATATTCTTTTCCATTATGGCTTATCCCATGATATTGAATATAGTTCCCTGTGCTATACAATAGGACCTTGTTTATTAATTCCATATGTAATAATTTGCAAATGCTTATCCCAAACTCCCTCAAGTCATTTTTAAACGGCTGTTTTGGGGTTTTTTGGTTTTTTTTTAATCTATGCTCAGAAGCAGAAAGAAATTGTTTCAGGGAGCAAGGAATTTTCCATCAGAAGACCTGGGTTCAAGTTTAGATTTCACTTCTGTGTGATGTTGGACAAGTAATAATCCCCTCTGAATCTCAGCTCCTTCATTTTTTAAGGTGAAAATAGTATGATACAGACCCTAGTCAGCTTGCCTTGTGAGGACCAAATGTGATTATTGCCAAGCCTCAAACACAAACAAAGTCAGGGTCCCTTGCCAAAGGCCAATGAGATGAACCACTTGCTCCAGCAGTTGAGGGTGGAGCCCTGGTTTTTATTTTTTTCTAGTCACTAAGTCGCATCAATGCCTATCAAATGGGGCAGAAACCTGGGGAAGACAGAACAAGGGGATGGAGCAAGGAGAGTTGTGATGTTTGGAGAGGGGTCAGGCTATAGTGAAAGTGTTAGTAGCTCAGCTGTGTCTGACTGTTTGCAACCCCATGGACTGCAACACTCCAGGCTTCCCTGTCCTTCACCATCTCCCAGAGTTTGCTCAAACTCAAGTCCTTTGAGTCAGTGATGCCATCCAACCCAACTAGAGTAGGTAGCCATTCCCTTCTCCTGGTCCCCTGCATTGCAGTCAGAGTCTTTATCATCTGAGCCACCAGGGAAGCCCCAAGCTATTGTAGACAAAGGAATTAAAAGGATTTATCATCCTAAATGAAATTCGAGTTAGACTTCCAGCAATAAAATGTTCAGTGTATGTTCTGGATTGGGAGCAAGTTATAGAAGAGGTCATAGTAAGTGTATTGGTGGGATGGGGGTGAAGGGGTAAGAAGATTGAGAGGAGGAGAGGAGATCAACTCAGAGAGTTCCATTGTGAGCCAGGTCAAAAAGCCAAATAAACTCAATATGAAGTGTTGGTTAAATGAGAACTGTCTACACAGAAGCAGGAAACTGTCGTAAGTCAGATGTGCTTGTGTTTGCCTGTTGTTCAGACAAAAGTCTGATTTCTCTGTGTCTGGTTGAGGGTATTGGGAGTACTGGAGATTGGACCTTTGCAGGGGGTAGCAGTAGGGGGAAGACAAGATGGCTAAATTGCATTATTATCATATTAGATACCAGAGTCAAGAGAAGATAAAGGAAACTTTCTTTACTTAACATTATTGTTGAAGGCTAACCTTGCATTGAGATTTAGCCTGTTAATTTATAAGGTTTATGAGCCAAATCTAACAACATTTAAATGGCCATCCTTAGAGTTTATAATTATTTCTTATCTGCTATTAGAAATAAACTTTACTGCACAGATAACTTTTAAGACCATTGTAGATATAGTTAATTGTACATCAGGGGTATAAAAGTCTTATTCCATAATAGCTGAGATCTCATGAGTGATGTCTATCAGATTACCTGTGAGACAGGGTGAATCTGGTCCTCTACTGGATTGCAGCCCTTAAGAAGCAGCATCCTTTCAGGCTAGCCTGAGGGGCAAGTGTGTCATTGAATGATGACAAGTAGAATTCAGTCAAGGAAAAACAAAAAAGAACTGCAAAATAGTTGTCCAAATAAGAGAATAGACAGGTATGGGAGCTACTGGAAGACAGAAATTTAGAACAAAATTTGGGACTGAACTTCATTAATCCTAACTGATGATTTGTTAGCTCAGGCTTGCCTTTACAGGGCTGGGTGATCTTGTCCCACATTTCCAAAAGTCCAGATATGAGCCTTAATTTAAAAATATTTTAAATCGTTTCTCTATAAAAGCAATAATCAGTTTAAAACAAAATAGAATTATAATTTCATTCACAAAAGTAACAAAACTAAAGATATCTAATGTAAAGAAGATACATATTCTTTAAGAAGGAAGTTATAAAATCTTATTGTAGAAAACTAAAAAATGAAACATTAATTTAAATATTCTCTGATTAATCAATCAATGGAAAGCAATTATAGTTAGAATTAAAGTTAGAATCACAAGAAAAGTTTTTTATTGGAGAAAATAGTCTTAAAGTCATACAGGGAAACAAATTTATAATAACAACCAAAAAATTAATTAAGAGGAATAGTGAGGAGGATATGCATTGCCAGAGAATAAAATATAACATACTGTATTGGTCAGATCAGATCAGATCAGTCACTCAGTCGTGTCCGACTCTTTGCGACCCCATGAACTACAGCACGCCAGGCCTCCCTGTCCATCACCAACTCCCAGAGGTCACTCAGACTCACATCCATTGAGTCGGTGATGCCATCCAGCCATCTCATCCTCTGTCGTCCCCTTCTCCTCCTGTCCCCAATCCCTCCTAGCATCAGAGTCTTCTCCAATGAGTCAACTCTTTGCATGAGGTGGCCAAAATACTGGAGTTTCAGCTTCAGCATCATTCCTTCCAAAGAAATCCCAGGGCTGATCTCCTTCAGAATGGACTGGTTGGATCTCCTTGCAGTCCAAGGGACTCTCAAGAGTCTTCTCCAACACCACAGTTCAAAAGCATCAATTCTTCGGCACTCAGCCTTCTTCACAGTCCAGATCTCACATCCATACATGACCACAGGAAAGACCATAGCCTTGACTAGGCGAACCTTTGTTGGCAAAGTAATGTCTCTGCTTTTGAATATGCTATCTAGGTTGGTCATAACTTTCCTTCCAAGGAGTAAGCGTCTTTTAATTTCATGGCTGCAGTCACCATCTGCAGTGATTTTGGAGCCCAGAAAAATAACGTCTGACACTGTTTCCACTGTTTCTCCATCTATTTCCCATGTAGTGATGGGACCAGATGCCATGATCTTTGTTTTCTGAATGTTGAGCTTTAAGCCAACCTTTTCACTCTCCATAGGAACAAACAAATTGAACAATGGAAGGCAATCAAAATTCCAGGAATGGATTTCAACATATGTAGGAATTTAATGTTTGACAAAGCTGAAATTTCAGTTCCACGAGAAAAGGCTCACATATACCTGATTCATCCATCGAGAAGAAAATAAAATTAGAATGCTATCACATACCATGAGTTGTTGTCGTGTTGTTCACTCACTAAATCATATCCACCTCTTTGTGAGTCAGTGGCCTGTAGCACGCCAGGCTTCCCTGTAGTTCTCATCTCCCAGAGTTTGCTCAAACTCATGTCCATTAAGTTGGTGATGCTTTTCAACCATCTCATCCTCTGTTATCCCCTTCTCCTCCTGCCCTCAATCTCTCCCAGCATCAAGGTCTTTTCCAATAAGTCAGCTCTTCACATCAAGTGGCCAAAGTATTGGAGCTTCAGCTTCAGCACTAGTCTTTCCAATGAAATTTCAGGGTTGATTTGCTTTAGGATTGACTGGTTTAATGTCCTTACTGTCGAAAGGGCTCTCAAGAGTCTTCAGCACCACAGTTCAAAAGTATCAGTTCGTTGGCACTCAGTCTTCTTTATGGTCCAACTCTCACATGACTACTGGAAAAACCATAGCTTTGACTATACGAACCTTTGTCAGCAAAGTGATGTCTCTGCTTTTTAACATGCTATATAGGCTTGTCGTAGCTTTCCGTCCAAGAAGCAAGCATCTTTTAATTTCATGGCTGCAGTCACCATCCACAGTGATTTTGGAGCCCAGGAAAATAAAGTCAGTCACTGCTTCCACTTTTACCCCTTCTATTTGCCATAAAGTGGTGGGAACCAGATGCCATGATCTTAGTTTTGTGAATGTTGGGTATTAAGCCAACTTTTTGCTTCTCCTCTTTCACCCTCATCCAGAGGCTCTTTAGTTCCTCTTCACTTTCTGCCATTAGAGTGGTATCATCTGCATATCTGAAGTTGTTGCTATTTTTCATCCTCTTTTTCCCCCTTCTCCTTTTACCTCACTTCTCCTTATCCACCATTATCTTCTCATTCCCATGCTTTCCTTTATTCTCCTCCTATGAAGTCACAGTGAGAAATGCAATGTTTCCTGCCATATCAGTAAACAAATGATGTCATACTCATCAATGATTGCAGTCTTCTATTGTGAGCTGATGAGCCCTGAAGAAACACAGGGCTGAAAAGAATACCTGCCATCTAGCAGCCATCAGACAGCAGCCACTCCTTATGCTGAGCCCAGAGAAAACTCAAGATAGGAAAATACAGGATATTGGCACCAGGTTGCTGAGGTGCATATCAAAAGAGTCATTTCAGTGAGCTCGGATTTTTGCATCTTTCCATACATCAGATCAGATCAGTCGCTCAGTCGTGTTCAGCTCTTTGCGACCCCATGAACTGCAGCACGCCAGGCCTCCCTGTCCATCACCAGCTCTCAGAGGTCACTCAGACTCACATCCATCGAGTCAGTGATGCCATCCAGCCATCTCATCCTCTGTTGTCCCCTTCTCCTCCTGCTCCCAATCCCTCCCAGCATCAGAGTCTTCTCCAATGAGTCAACTCTTCGCATGAGGTGGCCAAAATACTGGAGTTTCAGCTTGAGCATCATTCCTTCCAAAGAAATCCCAGGGCTGATCTCCTTCAGAATGGACTGGTTGGATCTCCTTGCAGTCCAAGGGACTCTCAAGAGTATTCTCCAACACCACAGTTCAAAAGCATCAATTCTTTGGCGCTCAGCCTTCTTCACAGTCCAGCTCTCACATCCATACATGACCACAGGAAAGACCATAGCCTTGACTAGGCGAAACTTTGTTGGCAAAGTGATGTCTCTGCTTTTGAATATGCTATCTAGGTTGGTCATAACTTTCCTTCCAAGGAGTAAGCGTCTTTTAATTTCATGGCTGCAGTCACCATCCATAGAAAAGCTCTAAATTCGTTAACTTGACATATCTGGTTTCTTTAATTAACAGTAATATTTTGATGCTCCCAACTACCTGCCCTTTGATGCAAAATTCTTATATATTCTAGCTCTTGCCCTCATCTCCTCAGAGAAGTTTCTTATGGCTATCTGAAAGCTGTCTCTAGGCTGCAGTCCTCATTTTGCCCCCAAATAAAACTTAACTCGCAACTCTCACGTTGTGCATTTTTAAAATCAATACATGTAATGTCCAGAATAGAAAGAGCATGACTCAGGATTGGGATGATGCTAGGGTGGAAGACATGTTTCTGTCCCAGCTCATGTTTATGACTTATTGATGTTAGTTTAGAATAGAAAAAAGAAGTCCAGAACGGCAGTGCCTAAAAGACAAGGAAGGGAAAAGCCCGAGAAAATAGATCAAAGGAAGTGACGGGAGTGAGGACCTCAGGTAGAACAAACAGCACTCCTGGCTAGCCCAAATTACATAGGGCAGGTCCAAGGGGAGGAGAAAAAACATATAAAAAGAGGAGCCAAACCGTGGGGGAAAGGGGGGGTGCTCTCTGTCTCTCCCGCTCTCTCCCTTCACATCATTTGGGTTGTCATGCCCTCATGCCTCGAGGATGTATTTTCCTTTATTTTCTAAATAAAACTGAGCTATAACTCGGAGCTGTGACACTGGTCTGTCCAAGAGCTGTAACGCTGGCCCGTCCGAGAGCTATAATCCCATTCTGTCGCTTCAAATTTTTGTTGTGACGAGACAGAATCAAAGAAATTACACACTCCACCGACACTTCCAAGAATATTAGGAGACATTCAGGCTTCAAAATGTTGAAGCTCCATTGTAAGCATTTCTTGGATGGCCATGAAAACACATTTCTTTGGAAACTGGTCAACTTTTGAAACCTGGAAGAATCCGAAGTTGCTCCTGTCCTTTAGATATCTCAGAGGAAATTCCTCCTAGGTTTTCAAAATGTTGTAAAATCTTCCAGTTGCCCCTTCTACAAAGTGACAGTCCAGCGAGTAGGCAGTCAGGGAGAGAAGTAGCATTCAGGACCAAGATGCCAAGCTCCAACTGGTCATTGTGGGCCTCTCAACAATGTACTCCTTCCTTGGAGAGAGCTTGGCTGTGGATCACCTCTGATTGTACCGTCTCCACACTTCTGAATTTGTATCTGTGGGAACTTTTGTTTTGCAAGACATTTCAGGGTCCCCCTAATTTCCTGTGACTTTTTCCACTTATTGTTTACTATTTTTCAATGATAAACAAAACTACAGCATCTTTGGTCATCGATTCACACATTCTGTCTTAGAATCATGATGAATATAAACTACCTCCTGTGAAAGACCAACAATCAGTCAAGTGAAAACAAAACTGAATGTTTTTGCCTTAAATATTCTATGCATCTCATCTCTCATCCCTTTCCTTCCTCTAGTTATGTTGCCTGTTCTTATTCCAACCAAGCAAGACTGTTTCTGGGTGAAACACTTGTTTAGATATTTGTTATGGTTTTCAAGGCTTTGTTTTAGCTAATTGTGCTCTGTCACAAACTTGCATTTCAAAGCTCTTCTAAAGTGATTACATACATTGAGATTTTTGTTTATTTCTTTTCTTAGAAAAATCAGAATTGTGAAATTTGTCTTTCTTGTCCTATCACGCCATTTAGCTGTGCTCATGTCCTTTCTACTCACAACCTCTTTTCCTTCCTCAGCAGTAAAGCAGAGTGATGGAGAGAGCCAATGCTAAAGCCAGGCCATCTTGGTTCGGATCAGTTTTATCCCCTACAAACCCAAGCAGCTGATTAACTCTCTGAGCCTCAGTTCTTTGCTTATTTACATAAAAGGCTTAGGACAGTGGCTAGCAACTCTCAATGTTCAGTGAACTTAGCTGCTCTTGTGATCAATGTTTATCAATCTCTATCATCCTGACCCGCTCTCCACTGGCTGCCATGATGCCTTGTGTGCTATGAACTAATGAAGACTCAAGATGCTAATGGTCCCCACTCTTCCTTCTAATTTTATTGGAGATTAGCCATTGTAGGTCTCTTGATACAGACACAATGAAGAAAAGGAGCTAAGTCCTCTGCCTTCAAGATGCTCACATCTTGACCAGAAGAGAGCAAGGACCTCGAGGGGTGTGATAAGAGCCATTAAATATAGTATGATGAGTTATAATAAAAGTCTGCAGAAAATTCTAGAGGGATTGAGTCATCCCTCTGGGAATGGAAATGATAGTGAAGAGCCAGGGACATCCTTAGAGGGTAGCTGGTCTTGCGGGAGGTGAGCTGGAGAACATTGTCCAGGTGGAGAGAATATGCTTGTCAAAGGCATGGAATGGTCCATTTTGGAAAGGCATAGAGAGGTCAGTGGGTTAAAGTGAGGATGAACTATGCTCAGTGTGCTTGGCTATAAGATCACAAATAATTGCTTAAAGGCAGAAAGCCCTGCTGGTGAGACCAGTCGAGATATAGTTTTTTTTTTTTAATATAAATTTATTTATTTTAATTGGAGGCTAATTACTTTACAATATTGTATTGGTTTTGCCATACATCAACATGAATCCGCCACGGGTGTACATTTGTTCCCCATCCTGAACCCTCCTCCCACCTCCCTCCCCATACCATCCCTCTGGGTCATCCCAGTGCACCAGCCCCAAGATATAGTTTTAAAATTCTTCTTTAAGGGCTTCCCTGGTGGTCCAGTGCTTGGGAGTCTGCCTGCCAATATAGGGGACATGGGTTTGATCCCTGGGCAGGGAAGATCCCAGGGGCCCCCAAGGACAACTGAGCCCCTGTGCTACAACCACTGAGCCCATGCTCCCTAGAGCCTATGTTCTGGAACAAAAGAAGCCACTGCAATGAGATATTCAAGCATGGCAACTAGAGAGTAACCCTGCTTGCCGCAAGTAGAGAAAGCCCTTCTGCAGCAACAAAAACCTGGTGGACCCAGAAACTTAAAAAAAAAAAAAAAAATATTATTTTCTTTAAGACATTATGTTTTGTAATTTATTTAACTGGGACAGATGATAGTGTGACCACCAATAATTGATGAGTGAGTAACATTACTCACTCAGGAGGTAGGGGTGGGGCAGGGCTAACGTTTATGGGGAGCCAATTATGTGCAGGCTCTGTACTAAATGATGCACTACTGTGTGGAAGGCAGACCAGAATTTTTTGAAGGAGAAAGCCAATTGTGGTAACAATTAAAGTGAATAGAATAAAACAAGCTATTGTATATATTTTCATAGTATTTTCATATACATTATCTTATTACAGACTCAGTGTGGGTCTAAAATAATCCTCATTTTACAGATAAGAAAAGCAAATCTCAGGTTAAGTGTACCAAAGATCACATAACCAGTGGAGGCAAAGGAAGGAGCTACAAGATTAGGGGGACTGTGTTCTAAATTGGAGATGACAAAAATGATTCATGGCAAATCAATTGGTCTTAGGCTTCTGGAATCAGGAGGATCCTGAGGCTTCATCCGGGATGAATGGTAAGAGTACTGTAATCAGCTAGCAATGGCTATCAGGAGATAGGGGGAAGGTGAGTTGCCATCCTTGTGTAAATATCATGATACTGTAAGTGTGTGTCTTATTTGCTTGAGCATGAATGAAGTAGGCTTTAAATCTGAGGTAGATGAGGGAGGTTACACAAAGGTGACCACAAGCTATAAAGAAGGCTGGGAAGCCCAACCTGGCACTCTTGCTGACCTAGAGGAGATGGGGGAGGAGAAGGCGGCTCAAGAAGGAGGGAATATAATTACGACTGATTCATGTTGTCGTACTGGAGAAGGAAATGGCCACCCACTCCAATGTTCTTGCCTGGAGAATCCCAGGGACAGGGGAGCCTGGTGGGCTGCCATCTATGGGGTCGCGCAGAGTCGGACATGACTGAAGTGACTTAGCAGCATGTTGTTGTACAGCAGAAACCAACACAACATTGGAAAGCAATTTTCCTCCAATAAAAAAAATAAAAGAAGGTTGGAAGAATGATATGGGGATTTTTCTAAGTTAATACTGTTTTTATACCTGGTATTGTAAATATGGGGCTTCCCTGGTGGCTCAGCAATAAAGAATCCACCTGCCAACTCAGGAGACCTGAGTTTGATCCCTGGGTTGGAAAGATCCCCTGGAGGAGAAAATGGCAATTTCTCCAGTGTTCTTGCCTGGGGAAATCCCATGGACAGAGGAGCCTGGCAGGCTATAGTCCATGGGGTCAAAAAAGAGTTGCACAGGACTTAGGGACTCAATAATAGCAACATCAACCTAGGAGGGACAACTGAGAAGCCTTGACTGCACACACATTTATTCACTAGTCATCATCAACTCGTGAATTCTACAGCTTGTCATATGCAACACATTCAAGACACAGTGCCTGCCCCCAGGGAGTTCCATCTCATTGGAGAAGACAGAAGACTGGACGGTAGCCTCAGTCACATAGGTATGAGAGAGTTGCTGAAGTACAGAGAATAGAAAACAGTCCTTGGCACACATGACTAGATTCCCTATCTGGTGAAGCAAACAGAAGCAGCTTGAGCCCATGAATTTCAGTTCTATCACTCAAAGATTTCCTATTTTACCTGGTAGTTACCTCTCTTTAAGATTATAATTGAATGCAAAAGACTTTTCCTGCAGTTTTTAAATAGGTTTAAAGCAAAAGGTCTGGATTAATGTATATCCACAAGAATCCTTATATTTATGTCTTATGTAGATATGTCTACATAAGAATCTTTATATTTATATTGTATTTAAAAATAATCCTTATATTTATATTTATGTCAGATTATATTTATGTTCTTATATTTATTAAATCCTTATATTTATCCTTATATTAAATCCAAATATTTAAATCCTTATATTTATTTATAAAAAAATCCTTATATTTATGTCAAAATTATGTGACTTTGGACAAATTTCCTAATCTCTCTGAGGTTCGGCTTCATTGCTTTAAAAATGGGCTGCGGTACTGAACGAGGGGACGCAACGGAGGCAGGGCCGCCGGCCATGACCCGCGGTAACCAGCGCGAGCTCGCCCGCCAGAAGAATATGAAAAAGCAGAGCGACTCGGTTACGGGAAAGCGCCGAGATGACGGGCTTTCTGCTGCCGCCCGCAAACAGAGGGATTCGGAGATCATGCAGCAGAAGCAGAAAAAGGCAAACGAGAAGAAGGAGGAACCCAAGTAGCTTTGTGGCTTCGTGTCCAACCCTCTTGCCCTTCGCCTGTGTGCCTGGAGCCAGTCCCATCACGCTCGCGTTTTCTCCTGTAGTGCTCACAGGTCCCAGCACCGATGGCATTCCCTTTGCCCTGAGTCTGCAGCGGGTCCCTTTGTGCTTCCTACCCCTCAGGTAGCCTCTCTCCCCCTGGGCCACTCCTGGGGGTGAGAGGGTTACCCCTTTCCAGTGTTTTTTATTCCTGTGGGGCTCACCCCAAAGTATTAAAAGTAGCTTTGTATTTTTTTTTTTTTTTTAAAAAAAAGGCTGCTACTGCTACTGCTAAGTCACTTCAGTCGTGTCCGACTCTGTGCGACCCCATAGATGGCAGCCCACCAGGCTCCGCCGTCCCTGGGATTCTCCAGGCAAGAACACTGGAGTTAGTTGCCATTTCCTTCTCCAATGCACGACAGTGTAAAGTGAAAGTGAAGTCTCTCAGTCGTGCCGGACCCTCAACAACCCCATGGACTGCAGTATTCCAGGCTCCTCTGTCCATGGGATTTTCCAGGCAAGAGTACTGGAGTGGGGTGCCATTGCCTACTCCATAAAAATGGGCTAATGATATGATATCACTTATATGTGGAATCTAAAATCTAACACAAATGAATTTATTTCCAAAATAGAAACACACTCACAGACATAGAAAATGAAATTTGTGGTCAGTAAAGGGCAAAGGGGAGAGAGAGATAAATTAGCAGTTTGGGATTAGCAGATACAAACTACTATATATAAAATAAACAACAAGGTCCTACTCTATAGCATGGGGGCTATAGTCAACATTCTGTAATAAACCAGGATGAAAAAAAAAAAAAAAAAAAAAAAAAATATATTTTTTTTTTTTTTTTTGTTGTTTTTTTTATTTATATTATAAATAGAAAGAATAAAAAAAGATGAAGGAGAAGAAAAAAAAGAAAAAAAAAAAAAGAGAGAAAAAAAAAAAAAAAAAAAAAAAAAAAAAAAAGATACCACCATGATAGAAAAAAGAAAGAAGAAAAAAAAAAAAAAAATGAAAAAGAAAAAAAAGGAGGGAAAAGAGGGTTAAAAAGCCAAAAAAAAAAAAAAAAAAAAAAAAGAACATGTCCTCACCACAAAACGGGAAAAAAAGAGAAAAAAAAGGGAAAAAAGGTAAGAATTTTTTTTTTTGGCCTCCAAAACACTGCAGAAGGGGACTGCAACCAAGAAAATAAAAAACGCCTACTCCTTGGAAGGAAAGTTATGACCAACCTAGATAGCATATTCAAAAGCAGAGACATTACTTTGCCAACAAAGGTTCGCCTAGTCAAGGCTATGGTCTTTCCTGTGGTCATGTATGGATGTGAGAGCTGGACTGTGAAGAAGGCTGAGCGCCAAAGAATTGCTGCTTTTGAACTGTGGTGTTGGAGAAGACTCTTGAGAGTCCCTTGGACTGCAAGGAGATCCAACCAGTCCATTCTGAAGGAGATCAGCCCTTGGATTTCTTTGGAAGGAATGATGCTAAAGCTGAAACTCCAGTATTTTGGCCCCCCCACCAAAAGAAGAGAGTTGGTGGGGGAGAGGAGAGGGGGGGGGGGGGGGGGGGGGGGGGGGAAGGGGGGAAAAAAAGAAGAAGAGGGGGGGGGGGGGGAAGGGGGGGGTGGGGGGGGGGAGGGGGGGGGGCCCGGGGGGGGTGGTGGAGGGGGGGGGGGGCGGGGGTGCTACAGTTGGGGGGGGCGAAAAAAAGGGGAGGGGAGGGGGGGGCTGATCTGACCTGATCTGATCTGATGTATGAATAACTGTATAATTTTTCTTTATACCAGAAATGAATGCAACATTGTAAATATACTATGCTTCAATTAAATAAATAAATAATGGGCTAATGAAATGATCTCTCTCCTTAAGATTTAAAATATGAGACATTCTAGCTAAATCTCTGGCACAACTCATGATACATACATATGAAGTGCTAGACAAATATTACTACTGTTACCATTGTCTACATCGACTACTCACCTCTACTCAAACACAGATTAAGCCCCTGTAGTAAGAAAATACATAAAACTAAGAAGAGGAAAGCTGAAGTTTTCATTGGCACATTTGTCTTCATTATGTTAAATACAAACTGACTTTCATGTTGATGACGAGCAGAAATAAAGGAATTGATAGCAAAAAGAAGAAATGATTCTTGATTAGAATTTCCTAATACCATCAAAGAAATTCTTAGTGCATAAGAGTCATCTTTTCTTATCATTAGTCAAAAGAATTTGGTTTAAAATAAGTAGCAGCAACCAAAACTTTGAATGCTCTAATGAAATCAACTCATTTCATGATAGTAGTTAAACGATGATTTAATTACAGTGTTTATTTCAGTACATTCTTTAATGGATAAATAAATGGTTCCATGCAAAAGTCTTCCTCAATAAATTGCATCTAAACAGTTTTAAAACTTAGGCTCATATAAAAATTGCCTGTGATTTGAGATAGACAGCTATTTTTTTAAGCAGCACTTGAAAGTGCTCTTGTAACTTAACCCCAAATTCTGATTTTCAAATGGACAGCAGGGGATTTACCAAATATGTGATGAAGAATCATGTTTTCATGTTCTTTCATTTTGGCAAGAACTCTTGTTTCAATTGAAAACATTCCCTTACCATCGTGGAAACCCAGAGGGCAATCATGAGTTTAGACCTGAAAAATAAAACTGAGAGGAAATACTGGAACAACATCTGGTTGTCATTCTGAAGGCCACAGAGAGGGGAAGTGGTTTTCCACTGCTAGTTAAGCAAAGGCAGGCATACGTTCCACATAATGTGGAGAGCAGACAGTAAAAATACAAAGACACGGAAGCTCCCCTTTCATTCACCATGAATGAAGCAGGTGCTGACTGTGCATGAAGCATTTAGGATTGCTTAGTTTAGGATCCTGATGTCATTTTATATTTTTAATGTAAAGGTTTTCTGTTTACATTTGGGGCCTCTCACAACCGCTTTGAGAGATATGGCCATGCCACTCAATTGGGCTCCTCCACCATAAAGATGAACCTTAGTAGATCCCCAAAGACCACAATTAGAAATATGATTCAAATCACTATCTCTGAATTTTCAGCCTTACAAATTATTCTATGTCTAGAAAGAAACTAAGGAAGGAAGGAAGGGGAAAGGGAGGGAGGAAGAAAGGGGAAGAAGGAAGGAAAGGAAAAAAGTGATGCTTTTGTTTCAAATACACATTTACAATTGTTGTTGTTGCTGTTTCATTGCTAAGTTGGGTCCAGCTCTTTTTGTGACCCCATGGAGTGTAGCCCGCCAGGCTCTTCTATCCATGAGATTTCCTCAGCTAAGAATACTGGAGTGGGTTGCCATTTTCTTCTCCAGGGGATCTTCCCAACCCAGAGATCAAATCACATCTCCTGCATTGGCAGATGGATTCTTTACTGCTGAACCACCAGGGAATCCCCCCCCCCCCCAAATGTGTACTAAATACAGTCCCTTTGTTGGCAAAGTAATGTCTCTGCTTTTTATTTTTTTATTTTATTTTTTTAATTTTATTTTGCTTAACTTTACAATATTGTACTGCTTTTGCCATACATCAAGATCAATCGGCCACAAGTATACATGTGTTCCCCATCCTGAACCCTCCTCCCTCCCCGTACCATTCCTCTGGGTCGTCCCAGTGCACCAGGCATTCGTTATCAGGCGTCGTACCTGGACTGGCGACTAGTTTCAGGTATGATATTATACATATTTCAATGCTATTCTCCCAAATCATCCACCCTCTCCCGTTCCCAGAAGACTGTTCTATACATCAGAGTCTCTTTTGCTGACTCGTAAACAGGGTTATTGTTACCATCTTTCTAAATTCCATATATATGCGTTAGTATACTGTACTTGTGTTTTTCTTTCTGGCTTACTTCACTCTGTATAATAGGCTCCAGTTCCATCCACCTCATTAGAACTGATTCAAATATATTCTTTTTAATGGCTGAGTAATACTCCATTGTGTATATGTACCACACCTTTCTTATCCATTCATCTGCAGATGGACATCTAGGTTGCTTCCAAGTCCTGGCTATTGTAAACAGTGCTGCTATGAACATTGGGGTGCACGTGTCTCTTTCAATTCTGGTTTTCTCAGTGTGTATGCCCAGCAGTGGGATTGCTGGATCATAAGGCAGTTCTATTCCCAGTTTTTTGAGGAATCTCCATATTGTTCTCCATAGTGGCTGTACTAGTTTGCATTCCCACCAACAATGTAAGAGGGTTCCCTTTTCTCCACACCCTCTCCAGCATTTATTGCTTGTGGACTTTTGGATCGCAGCCATTCTGACTGGTGTGAAATGGTACCTCATAGTGGTTTTGATTTGCATTTCTCTGATAATGAGTGATGTTGAGCATCTTTTCATGCGTTTGTTAGCCATCTGTATGTCTTCTGTGGAGAAATGTCTATTTAGTTCTTTGGTCCATTTTTTGATTGGGTCATTTATTTTTCTGGAATTGAGCTGTAGGAGTTGCTTGTATATTTTTGAGATTAGTTGTTTGTCTGTTGCTTCATTTGCTATTATTTTCTCCCATTCTGAAGGCTGTCTTTTCACCTTGCTTATAGTTTCCTTTGTTGTGCAGAAGCTTTTAAGTTTAATTAGGTCCCATTTGTTTATTTTTTATTTTATTTCCAATATTCTGGGAGGTGGGTCATAGAGGATCCTGCTGGGATGTATGTCAGAGAGTGTTTTGTCTATGTTTTCCTCTAGGAGTTTTATGGTTTCTGGTCTTTCATTTAGATCTTTAATCCATTTTGAGTTTATTTTTGTGTATGGTGTTAGAAAGTGTTCTAGTTTCATTCTTTTACAAGTGTTTGACCAATTTTCCCAGCACCACTTGTTAAAGAGATTGTCTTTAGTCCATTGTATATTCTTGCCTCCTTTGTCAAAGATAAGGTGTCCATATGTGCGTGGATTTATCTCTGGGATTTATATTTTGTTCCATTGATTTATATTTCTGTCTTTGTGCCAGTACCATACTGTCTTGATGACTGTGGCTTTGTAGTACAGCCTGAAGATCATACACCATGACCAAGTGGGCTTTATTCCAGGAATGCAAGGATTCTTCAATATCCACAAATCAATCAACGTAATACACCACATTAACAAATTGAAAAATAAAAACCATGTGATTATATCAATAGATGCAGACAAAGCCTTTGACAAAGTTCAACATCCATTTATGATAAAAACCCTCCAGAAAGCAGGAATAGAAGAAACATACCTCAACATAATAAAAGCTATATATGACAATCCCACAGCAAACATTATCCTCAATGGTGAAAAATTGAAAGCATTTCCTCTAAAGTCAGGAACAAGACAAGGATGCCCACTTTCACCATTACTATTCAACATAGTTTTGGAAGTTTTGGCCACAGCAATCAGAGCAGAAAAAGAAATAAAAGGAATCCAAATTGGAAAAGAAGAAGTAAAACTCTCACTGTTTCCAGATGACATGATCCTCTACGTAGAAAACCCTGAAGACTCCACTAGAAAATTACTAGAACTAATCAATGAATATAGTAAAGTTGCAGGATATAAAATCAACACAAAGAAATCCCTTGCATTCCTGTACACTAATAATGAGAAAATAGAAAGAGAAATTAAGGAAACAATTCCATTCACCATTGCAATGAAAAGAATAAAATACTTAGGAATATATCTTCCTAAAGAAACTAAAGACCTATATATAGAAAACTATAAAACACTGGTGAAAGAAATCAAAGAGGACACTAATAGATGGAGAAATATACCATGTTCATGGATTGGTAGAATCAATATAGTGAAAATGAGTATACTACCCAAAGCAATTTATAGATTCAATGCAATCCCCATCAAGCTACCAACGGTATTCTTCACAGAGCTAGAACAAATAATTTCTCAATTTGTATGGAAATACAAAAAATCTCGAATAGCCAAAGCTATCTTGAGAAAGAAGAATGGAACTGGAGGAATCAACCTGCCTGACTTCAGGCTCTATTACAAAGCCAGTGTCTCTGCTTTTTAATATTCTGTCTAGATTCATCATAACTTTCCTTCCAAGGAGTAAGCGTCTTTTAATTTCATGGCTGCAGTCACCATCTGCAATGATTTTGGAGCCCCCCAAAATAAAGTCAGCCACTGTTTACACTATTTCCCCATCTATTTGCCATGAAGTGATGGGACCAGATGCCATGATCATAGTTTTCTGAATATTGAGCTTTAAGCCAACTTTTTCACTCTCCTCTTTGACTTTCATCAAGAGGCTCTTTAGTTCTTCTTCACTTTCAGCTGTAAGGGTGGTGTCATCTGCATATCTGAGGATATTGAGAGTTCTCCTGGCAATCTTGATTCCAGCTTGTGCTTCTTTCAGCCAGCGTTTCTCATGATGTACTCTGCATATAAGTTAAATAAGCAGGGTGACAGTATACAGCCTTGATGTACTCCTTTTCCTATCTGGAACCAGTCTTCCTGACCTGCATACAGGTTTCTCAAGAGGCAGGTCAGGTGGTCTGGTATTCCCAGTATGGTTTTTCCAGTAGTCATGTATGATGCGAGAGTTGGACTATAAAGAAAGCTGAGCATTGAAGAATTGATGCTTTTGAACTGTGGTGTTGGAGAAGACTCTTGAGAGTCCCTTGGACTGCAAGGAGATCCAACCAGTCCATCCTAAAGGAGATCAGTCCTGGGTGTTCATTGGAAGGACTGATGTTGAACCTGAAACTCCAATACTTTGGCCACCTGATGCAAAGAGCTGACTCATTTGAAAAGACCCTGATGCTGGGAAAGATTGAAGGCAGGAGAAAAGGGGGCAACAGAGGATGAGATGGTTGGATGGCATCACCAACTCAGTGGACATGGGTTTGGGTGAACTCCGGGAGTTGGTGATGGACAGGGAGGCCTGGCATGTTGCAGTTCATAGGGTCGCAAAGAGTCGGACAAGACTGAGTGACTGAGCTGAACTGAAATACAGTCCCATCTCCCTGTTAGGAAATAAAGAATTTGGGGTTTTCTTGATGGCCCAGTGATTAAGAATTTGCCTTGCAATTCAAGGGACACCAATTTGATCACTGGTCCTGGAAGATCCCACATACTGTGGAGGAACTAAACCCGTGCATCATGACTACAGAAACCCACGCACCCTAGAGCCCATGCTCTGCAACAAGAGCAGTAGAGAAGCCTGTTTGCACCATGACTAGAGAGTAGCCCCCACTCACCACAACTAGAAAAAGTCCTTGAGAAACAACAAAGACCCAGCACAGCTTAAACAATAAGTAAATAAAAATATATTTGAAAAAAGAAATGAAGAATTAATAATACCATTGTCTGAGCCCATTAAAGTTTTGCAGGTCTTTGAATCTTGCTGCTACTACTTATTAACTACTTGACTTAACTACTGAAGTCTGTAGTGTTCAGATCCCTAATCTGCTCTTTTTTGAGCCTAGTTTTTTTTAAATTATTATAAAATGCTGTTTTGAAAAAGATGTGATACATGCAGAGGGCTCTGGAATTACATGATTTTGGCCAGGAGGGAAACAGTATTACAACTAGTTAAGGATCACAGTATATTTTAGAGCCCCTGCAAACCTTGTTACTACATGACCAGACCTGGGGAAAAGCCTATGAAAATATGTTTTTCACCTATTTTGGCTGTTGATGGTGGGCGAGATCTCTGATAGGTCATTCTCTACTGGAGGCAAGATGTGTTTCACACACAGCCAAGTAGGTGACTACTTAGTGTCACAGCCAGGTGCATTTGGACAATGGGTTCCATAGGGGATATCTTCTCCAAGTTGATCAGTGACAAGTTTATTAAGAACAAATCAGAATTGTAAACTGTTCTCCCACTGCTTCCCTCCCCTATGGTTTTCTCTGAGTTGTTACCATTTATCACTTTCAGCCAATCAAAAGAAAAAAAAAATAAGAACAAAAAGTCAGGAGTTTTTAAGACTTGTTGAGAAAACGTGTCACCAATGAGTGAGATGATGTCTCCTTGGAAGTTATTACGGCTTAATAGTCCATCATCCTTGCTCAGAATCTTCAAAAACCTTTTTGGTTCCATCTCAGTGTTTCCTAGGGCTTCACAGGTGGCAATAGTGGAAAAGAAGCCATCTGTCAATGCAAGAGATGTAAGAGATGTGGATTTGATCCCTGGATTGGGAAGATGCCCTGGAGGAGGGCATGAAAATCCACTCCATATCCTTGCCTGGAGAATCTCCATGGACAGAGGAGCCTGGCGGGCCACGGTCCATGGGGTCGCAAAGAGTTGGACACAACTGAAGCGACTTAGCACACACACATGCACGGTGTTTCCCAATCACTCAGCCTGTGGGCTGCCTGTGTTTTTCTTTTCCCAGGTGATGATCAGAGAGGGAAACAAGACAGAAAAGGGAAGAGAGGCTCATTAGGAACTGGTAACAGCTCCCTGTGACAAGACATCTAAAAATGCTGTCTCTGTCATCTTTTTCACTGTGGCATTTATTTGGCTGTGCTGTCAGGGAATGGGGAGTGAGAGTCAGCGTGAAAGTCCCATGTGGGGCACCAAACCTAAAGTAGTTTCCAGTGGGAGGCTGGTTTCAGGCAACAATGTCTATGAAATTGTATGATGAAAAGGCATAGAGTCAGAATAAAACAAGTCCAGCTCAATTTTTCTTTCTAAAAATACATTTGAGATTGTCATGGCTTCATGCTAAGTTCTGTCTGAGTGGCCAACCAACCATGCTGTTGATTTTACTGACATAGAATAGAGTAATTGAGCTATCTGGGACTTTATGCAAATTTTATGAAATTCCATTTTGCCGTAAAGGTGGTGGTGCTTTGTAATAAAGGCTCCCATGCTTCAGCAAGGGAAGACAGATGGTAACAGTCAGCAAAGAAAAAAAAAATCTTCCATCTTTAAGCTCTTATTTGTGCTCAACAGGTCCTACACAAATAGCTATGCAGAATGCAATAGTACACCACACCCACTTCACACCTGCCTCCCCAGGACTGACCCTGGGGTAAAACCAAAGTTATCAGATGAAGCAGCTTAAAAATGGAAACTTCTTTGTTGATCATCAGAAAATATTATAATGTAGCTCAGAAAGGCTGAGCTTACTCTTGGCTTAAAAAAATCCAAGGTTGTTAGCCCTAAGAAATAAGAACAAAGTTAAGTAAATAGAAAGAAAATATCTTTCATGCAGAACACATTTATCATTTCCAGGGTAGGGTGTAGAGTAGGAAATCAATCCATGGGATTCAACTATGTTGGATTTTAGGAGGATTCAAGTTGCAGACTGAGGTGAAGAAGCTAGTATTGAATGTTATCCCCCTCCCCACGTGTGGTTCCCCTTCCTCAACAGTTGCTAAGATTCACAGAGGCCAATTGGTCTGAGGCCCATTCCTCAAATATATTCTGGTCTTTTAAACTATAAAGATTACAGCATATATGATGGAAGGGATGATATTAACAGCCTTTGAAGATTTTTATGGCATTTTAGTTGACCATTTTTCCTCTTGGCTTCCTAGCAGCATTTCAAGGAAAGTTGAAGTTGTCTGTGCTCCTGTCTATTGCAGCTAGAGGAAGCTGAGGTGGGGGATAAGTGACCCTCTTTCAAAGGCAAGATCCAATAGAAAGTTGACAAACTTCCTTCTGCCCCACACAAAGTACCTAAGACAGTAGGGAAGACGACACAGAGATACTTTATCTTCTGTATTATGTGCTGATATGTGTCCCTGGTGGCTCAGATGGTAAAGAATCTGCCTGCAATATGGGAAACCCAGGTTTGATCCCTGGGTCAGGAAGATCCCTTGGAGAAGGAAATGGAAATCCACCAGTATTCTTGCCTGGAGAATTCCATAGACAAAAGAACCTGGCAGGCACATGGGTTTGCAACGTGTCAGACGCAAGTGAATGACTGACACTTTCACTTTCCCCTAAATTTAAACATTGAAATCTTACCCTCAATACCTGAGAAGGTGAACTTATTTGGAAATAGAGTCATTGAGGATGTAAATAGCTAAGTTGAAATGAAGTCATTTACTAGACTAGGGTGGGACCCCTAATCCAATAAGACTGATGTCCTTATAAAAAGTGAAAATTTAAATACAGACAGGCACACAGAGGGAACAGCAGAGAGAGATAAAGGCAGAGATCAGGATGATGCAGCAGAAACTCAGGAATGCCAAAGATTCCAACAAACCACCAGAAGTTAGGAGAGAGGCACGAGGCTAAGATTCTCCTTAACAGCCCTAAGCCAACATCTTGATTTTGAACTTCAAGCCTTCAAACTGAGACAGAAAGTAGGGAAAACCACTAGACCATTCAGGTATGACCTAAATCAAATCCCTTATGATTATACAGTAGGAAGTGAGAAATAGATTTAAGGGCCTAGATCTGATAGATAGAGTGCCTGATGAACTATGGAATGAGGTTCGTGACATTGTACAGGAGACAGGGATCAAGACCATCCCCATGGAAAAGAAATGCAAAAAGCAAAATGGCTGTCTGGGGAGGCCTTACAAATAGCTGTGAAAAGAAGAGAAGCGAAAAGCAAAGGAGAAAAGGAAAGATATAAACATCTGAATGCAGAGTTCCAAAGAATAGCAAGAAGAGATAAGAAAGGCTTCTTCAGCGATCAATGCAAAGAAATAGAGGAAAACAACAGAATGGGAAAGACTAGGGATCTCTTCAAGAAAATCAGAGACACCAAAGGAACATTTCATGCAAAGATGGGCTCGATAAAGGACAGAAATGGTATGGACCTAACAGAAGCAGAAGATATTAAGAAGAGGTGGCAAGAATACACAGAAGAACTGTACAAAAAAGAGCTTCACGACCCAGATAACCACGATGGTGTGATCACTGACCTAGAGCCAGACATCCTGGAATGTGAAGTCAAGTGGGCCTTAGAAAGCATCACTACGAACAAAGCTAGTGGAGGTGATGGAATTCCAGTGGAGCTATTCCAAATCCTGAAAGATGATGCTGTGAAAGTGCTGCACTCAATATGCCAGCAAATTTGGAAAACTCAGCAGTGGCCACAAGATTGGAAAAGGTCAGTTTTCATCCCAATCCCAAAGAAAGGCAATGCCAAAGAATGCTCAAACTACCGCACAATTGCACTCATCTCACATGCTAGTAAAGTAATGCTCAAAATTCTCCAAGCCAGGCTTCAGCAATATGTGAACCGTGAACTTCCTGATGTTCAAGCTGGTTTTAGAAAAGGCAGAGGAACCAGAGATTAAATTGCCAACATCCGCTGGATCATGGAAAAAGCAAGAGAGTTCCAGAAAAACTTCTATTTCTGCTTTATTGACTATGCCAAAGCCTTTGACTGTGTAGATCACAATAAACTGTGGAAAATTCTGAAAGAGATGGGAATACCAGACCACCTGATCTGCCTCTTGAGAAATCTGTATGCAGGTCAGGAAGTGACAGTTAGAACTGGTCATGGAACAACAGACTGGTTCTAAATAGGAAAAGGAGTACATCAAGGCTGTATATTGTCACCATGTTTATTTAACTTATATGCAGAGTACATCATGAGAAATGCTGGACTGGAGGAAACACAATTTGGAATCAAGATTGCTGGGAGAAATATCAATAACCTCAGATATGCAGATGATACCACCCTTATGGCAGAAAGTGAAGAGGAACTAAAAAGCCTCTTGATGAAAGTGAAAGTGGAGAGTGAAAAGGTTGGCTTAAAGCTCAACATTCAGAAAACGAAGATCATGGCATCTGGTCCCATCACTACATGGGAAATAGATGGAGAAACAGTGGAAACAGTGTCAGACTTTCTTTTTCTGGGCTCCAAAATCACTGCAGATGGTGACTGCAGCCATGAAATTAAAAGACGCTTACTCCCTGGAAGGAAAGTTATGACCAACCTAGATAGCATATTCAAAAGCAGAGACACTACTTTGCCAACAAAGGTTCGCCTAGTCAAGGCTATGGTCTTTCCTGTGGTCATGTATGGATGTGAGAGCTGGACTGTGAAGAAGGCTGAGCGCCAAAGAATTGATGCTTTTGAACTGTGGTGTTGGAGAAGACTCTTGAGAGTCCCTTGGACTGCAAGGAGATCCAACCAGTCCATTCTGAAGGAGATCAGCCCTGGGATTTCTTTGGAAGGAATGATGCTAAAGCTGAAACTCCAGTATTTTGGCCACCTCATGCAAAGAGTTGACTCATTGGAGAAGACTCTGATGCTGGGAGTGATTGGGGGCAGGAGGAGAAGGGGCCGACAGAGGATGAGGTGACTGGATGGCATCACTGACTCGATGGATGTGAGTCTGAGTGACCTCCAGGAGCTGGTGATGGACAGGGAGGCCTGGCGTGCTGCGGTTCATGGGGTCGCAAAGAGTCGGACATGACTGAGGGACTGATCTGATCTGATCTGAAGCTACCCAATGTGCAGTACTTTATTATGGCAGCCTTAGCAAATGAATACAACCTGCTACCAAACTCTGAATTTCACCAGGGTTAAGAGAATGTCATTTTTAGGTGAGAAAGGAGACATTAAATAGAACTATCAGAGCCTTGTTGGATGAGCTAAAGAGCAGACTACATGTCCTATACCATCCTATACCAAGGCTTGGCAAAACCTTCCAGTGAGTAGGAAAGCCTTCTCAGTGCTCCTAAGAACAACAGTTGAAATGCAATCAGACAGGAGCAATACTTTTTTTTTTCTTGACTGTACTGCATGGCATGTGGGACCTTAGTTCCCTGACCAGGGATTGAACCTGCACCTCTTGCATAAGAAGTGTGGAGTCTTAGCCACCGGACCACCAGGGAAGTGCCTACTCTGTGTTGTATAGAGATAGCTTTATACCCAGTACGTATATAGAGGATGGTGGTCTCTTTAGGTGGCTCCCTGTGTCTAGCCGGTCATCCACAGTTCCGGCTTTAGAGATCCCTCACTAACTTTGTGGTGAGCTGAGAAGAGGTTATAGGGTCATGAAAGTAAAAGTGAAAGGGAAGTCAGTCAGTTGTGTCCGACTCTTTGTGACCCCGTGGACTGTAGCCTACCAGGCTCCTCCATCCATGGGATTTTCCAGGCAAGAGTACTAGAGTGGGTTGCCGTTTCCTTCTCCAGGGGATATTCCTGACCCAGGGATCAAACTCAGGTCTCTCACATTGTAGGCAGATGCTTTACAGTCTGAGCCACCAGGGAAGTGATTCTAGGGTTACAGGGGTGTTTTATTAATAACACAAACTGTTGCTTCTCAATCTGATTGAGAATTATAATTTCAATCATTTCAAAGATTAATCCCTGTGATGCTGGCGACATTGGAGTGAAGTTGTGAATATGAAAAAAGCATATTAAGGCTAAGAGGATTCTACAAAAAAAAATTTCCATCATAGGTGTCTACAAACTGACCCTTTCTCAGTCCTAGTTCAGCTACCATCTCCCCACGCTGAGACCCTCAGTAGCCTCTCGGCTTCCAGCCCCAACCTGCTCTAATCCACCCCTTCCAGCCATGACCAGAGTCTCCTGTCATAAAAAGTTCTGACCAGGCCACTCCTCTTTTAAATACTCGACTCTCCAGGCCTTCAGCATCTATACCAATTTGAATTCCAGCTTCAGTTCCTTCTCACTCTTACCCAATTCCTGTCCTTCGTGACATTCCCTGAACAGGTCACTCGTTTCATGATTCTTCTTTTGTTCAGGTTGCTCTTTTCTGAAATGTTCTCTCTCCCATCCTTTTTATTTTTAAATGCTACCGTGTCTTCAAATCCCAGTTTGAACAGTTTCTCTGTGAACACTGCTCACGTCCTGTCAGAGTACATCTTGGCTTCTATAAGAAACTGTTCATTATGTTAAAATGACATTTATCATCATGCTATCATTTTTAGTCATATAATTACCTGTTTCTTTCCTTGAAAATGAGGTTCTTGAGGATAGTGCCTATACCTTGTTTGTGGATGTAAGCCCAGTACTTAGCAGTGTCTGGTGTGGTGAGATTGTAGAAAGTCTTGTAAATCACTGACTTGATTAGTGTGTAAACAGCAGCTCACACTGGACGCACAAGGAAAAGGTCAACCAGGTAAACACCTCTCCTCACTTCTAAGGATGGGCAGACCTGCCTGCAGAACTTCATGAAAGTTAGAGTGAAGCAATGTATAGATGAAGTTGCTTCCAAAAGCAGGGAAGATCGATGAGGGAGTGAGTGGGTTTCTGGTTTCTTTTCCAGTCCCCTATTTCAAGGCTCAGATAAGAAACACTTAAGAAGGTTCACCTGGCTTCAGGTGTGGCTGAAACAATATATTCAGGAAGGTGTCATCATGTATCTCTCCCTTCTGCTCTCCTCTGCGTTGGTTTTATTCCTCAGCATTTCTTCCAATGTGGGACATGTCAGACTCACCAGAGAAGAGCACCATCTAAAGCTGTGCAGAATGTAAGTTGTGCAGCCAGATGTGGCAGTCCTGGTCCCAAGCTTACACTGAACCAGGCACCCGCTGCCATAGACAGAGGCTCCTCCTTCCTCAGCATTCCAGCCGGAGTTCTCCTTGTCACCCTCATGGCCTCAGCTTGTGTCACTTAGCTCCTCATCAGTCACTGTGGCCATGATGATGCCTGTGCTCTCAGCGCCCCAGCCTGGGTCAGAGGCCTATTGACACAGCTGGGCATGACCCCAACCCACAGCTGGTGGTCCTAGATGCCAGGTGGGCCATAACAGATGTCCAGTGTAACAGCTGAGCACAGTTCAGGCCATCATAGGAGACTGACAAAGGCTGGCTCTTCTTCCTATTCACCCTTTCCTATAGTCTTCTACCCATCTCTTTCCTTGACATTTCAAAAATCTGTAAAACAATTAGTCTTGTTTATTAAAACCTCTTTGCAGAGGCCACTTACAGAATGTTGAAAGTTGGAATTTTAGGAGTGTCTTATTTATACTTTGTAATCAGAGATGCTGAATGTTCTTTTCCAATATCTGTACATATGACTTTGGTAAAAATGACATTCATTTATTATCCCAAAGGACTTGCCTTTTGTGTAAGATTTGGGGAAGGCTGCTCCTTAAGCTCACTTAATTTTATGTGAGAAATTTCTACAATCTGGGGGACTTCCCTGGCAGTCCAGAGGTTAAGACTTCACCTTCTAAGCAGAGGGTGCAGGTTCAACCCCTGGTTGGGGAGCTAAGATCCCATATGCCTCACAGCCATAAAGCAGAAGCAGTACTGTAGCAAATTCAGCAAAGACTTTAAAATTGGCCCACATCCAAAAAATCTTTTACAAAAGGGAAATTTCTACCGTTTTTATTCATGTGTAATTAAGTTAAACACTGGGCACCTTCCACAGGCGAGGCCATGTGCTAAACTAAATCACACATCCTGGACATTTATTCCTCAAAAGTTTGAGATATGACTATCCCCCATTTGCATAATTTGCCCAAGATGATACAGCTAGAAAGTATCAGAACCCTCATTAGCTCTCAAGTCTATAAAACCTATGCTTTTTTCACTAAAATAAGCTTTTTTTGAATATTTGGATTTTTAAATTCACAGATTGCCACTTCATTCTTTTCTGGATTAATAAACCATTTTCTGCTTTGAAAACTATTTGTTTTACCTCTGGGTTTTCCTTAAAAAAAAAAAAAAGAAAGAAAAGAAAGAAAGAAAGAGGAGCCACGTTAAAAGGTAAAAGGAAAGAGAAACTTTGTTGTGTATTTCCATTAAACAATAGGGCACGGACCATTTTTCTTACACATGCCTATGAGATAACGAAAGCCACTGGTATGAGACTTGAAAAGGAAACTGCATGCAGAGCCTTCTTGCTACAAGAAGGATTAACCATAGTGGTTGAGAGAAGGAAATGCAGCCTCACCAAGGAAAACTGTGACTCACCCTTCAGACAGCTGCCTCCAAACACCTGAAGAGAAAATATTCTCTGTAGACACTGGTGAAGGGCAGACGGGAATTTCCTGCTAATCTCCATAGAGCAAGGGAGAGAAAGTCCTTTTCTGAATGGGTGGGGCTGGAAGGGAAACAAACTTCTTGAGAGCAGGGAGCAGCCCTTCTGCAGAAGTTCCTGATAAGCCCTTGGAGTAAAGCCAGGAGCTGGAGCCCCTGAACCATAGAACTCCTTGTGCTCTCTTTAAACCACAAGATCAGTGCTATGATGTTGTATAAACGTAAACAGTTTGACCAGTTTGACAGGTAGCTCCCAGGTGGTTCAGTGGTAAAAGAATCTACCTGCCAATGCAGAAGACGCAGGTTTGATCCCTGGGTTGGGAAGATCTCCTGAAGGAGGAAATGGCAACCCACTCCAGTATTCTTGCCTGGGAAATCCCATGGACAAAGGAGACTGGTGGGCTACAGTCCATTGGGTCGCAAAGAATTGGACATGACTGAGCGCGCACAAACACACACACACACACACACACACACGATTACAGGGAGTTGAAAACATGGTTTATGGTTCCAAATATATTTTTCTTACCAACTATACACTTGGGTAAGTTACTTAATCTTACTGGGTCTTGGTTTTCTTATATGTAGAAAGAAGACAGTAATACTTTCCTCTATGGTTCTCAGCAGCATTAAGTAAAATGGTATACATTTATAACACATTTAGCAGAGTCCCTTGCAGAACAAATGTCCTTAAGAAATGTAATTGTTATTGCTGTGTTTGTGTTATGCTATTATAGCAGATATTCACATATTATAAAGACATAAATATAGGTACCTTGATGATTCCTCAAAAATTGAATATGGAATTACCATATGATCTAGCAATTCCACTTCTGGTTAAACGTGTGTCTTTATGTAAATTACCCCCAGCCACTTAGCTATTGAGGTCTAAAAGATCACTAATGCAATAAATTCAGGTTATCATACTCAAAGATTTAGAAAAAATACAAATGCCTAAGGCTCAAATAGATATTTTCACACTCACATTTATAGCAGCATTAATAAAAATAACCAAAAGTTGGAAGCAACTCAAATGTCCATCAGTGAAGGAATGAATAGACAAAATGAGATATATACTTACAGTGGAATATTGTTCGTCCATTAAAATGAAGGAAATTTTGATACATGCTACAACGTAGCTGAAACTTGAAGACATTATAAGGGAAATAAGTCAGTCACAAATGAAATGAAGACTACGAGTCCACTTATATGGGGTACCTGGAGGGTCCAAATTCTTTGTTGTTATTTAGTTGCTAGGTCATGTCCAGTTCTTTTTCAATCCCTTGGAATGTAACCTGCCAGGCTCCTCTATCCAAGGGATTTCCCAGGCAAGAATACTGGAGTGGGTTGCCGTTTCCCTCTCCAGGGGATCTTCCCAACCCAGAGATTGAATCACGTCTCCTGCATTGCAGGTGGATTGTTTACCACCGAGCTACCTGGGAAGCCCCATTCGAATCCATAGAGATAGAAAATAAAGTGGTGATTGCCATGGTTGGGAGGAGGGGAAATAGAGAACTAGTGTTTCATGGGTATAGAGTCTCAGCTGGGAAAGATAAAAAAAAAACTCTGAAGTTGTGCGGTAATGGTTATGCAACAGTGGAAATGTATTTAGTGCTATAAAACTGTACACTTAGAAATGGTTAAAATGGTAGATTTTATATTGTGTATATTTTATCACAATAAAAGAAAAAAAATAGTTTGGTCTTTGTTTTCTGCAACTTGAAATGCAGTTGGTGCAGGTGTGTAACGTAGAAAGTGCTCTGGGCTTTTTTCCAGAGTTTTAGTAGGAGAGGATCAACTTCTTGGGCAACCTTTTAAAATATGAGAGACTACTGCAATGTGACATAAAAACCTCTTACAGTCTAACTGCTGACAATGTTGAACTTAGACTGTAAGGGCCTGTTGGGGCTTCTCTGGAGGCTCAGTGATAAAGAATCCGCCTGCCAATGCAGGAGACATGGGTTCAATCCCTGGGTTGGGAAGATCCCTTGGCGAAGGAAATGGCAACCCACTCCAGTATTCTTGCCTAGGAAATCCCATGGACAGACGAGCCTGGTAGGCTACAGTCCATAGGGTCACAAAGGAGGCGGATATGACTTAGTGATTAAATACCCATCACAAGGGCCTATTGATTTAATCTTATCTTGGAATCTTATTAAGAGATATTAGTACTCTTGCCTGGAAAATCCCATGGATGGAGGAGCCTGGTAGGCTGCAGTCCATGGGGTCGCTAAGAGTTGGACACGACTGAGCGACTTCACTTTCACTTTTCACTTTCATGCACTGGAGAAGGAAATGGCAACCCATTCCAGTGTTCTTGCCTGGAGAATCCCAGGGACGGGAAGCCTGGTGGGCTGCCGTCTATGGGGTCGCACAGAGTCGGACACAACTGAAGCGACTTAGCAGCAGCAGCAGCAGCAGGCCATCAAACAATGTATACTGATTCTGAAAAAGGGACACAAGATACTGTGGCTTCATTTTATATTTCTTCCTTCTTATCTGTTTTTAAGAACTTTAATGAAGCATAATTGATATCCAATAAACTGCATATTTAAAGTGAACATTTGGTTTCGATGCACATGTATACTCCTGAAATCATGGACACCAACACAGAGAACATACTCACATCCTTCCAAAAGTTTCCTCATGTCTGCTTGTAATTCCTACCTCCATCTGGTTCCATGGTCCCACCACACCCATCCTCAGGTAACCATTGATCTGCTTTTTGTCATTATAGCTTTCCTTTCTAGAACTTTGTATGAATGGGACAATACAGAATGTATTCTTTGTCTGTTTTATACTCAGCATAATTTTGAGATTTATCCACGCTATTGTGTGTATCAAAGATACATCCCTTTTTATTGCTGAGTATTATCCGGATATACTACAGTAATTTCTTTAATCATTCATTTGTGACGGGCATTTGAGTTGTTTCTAATTTGGGGATATTAGAAGTGAAGTTCCTACAAACATTCATATACAAGTGTATGCATAAAAAGATGCTTTCCTTTCTCTTTGGTAAATAACTGAGTGGAACAGCTGGGTCATATAGTAGGTGTATATTTACCTTTTTAAGAAACTATAGAGTAGTTTTCCAAAGTGATTCTGCCATGTTTTACTTCTACCAGTGGTGTAATGAGAGTTCCAGTTGTTCTATATCCTTGCCAATGATTGATAAAGTCAGTTTTTAACTTTAGCCTTCTGATAAGTGTGCAGTGATGTCTCATTGTGGCTTTAATTTGCATTTCCTTAATGACTAAAGATGTTGATCGATCATCTTTTTCTATCCTATTAGCCAACTTATTGGGTTGACCCAAAAGTTCATTCGGGTCTTTCCATTAGATGTTATAGAAAAACCCAAACAAATGTTTTGGCCAACCCAGTATCTTCTTTGGTGACATGTATTCGAGTCTTTATCCATCCTTTATTGGGTTGTTTTATTGTTTCTGAGATTTGTGAGTTCTTTATCCATTGAAAAATCCTTTACTATGTATGTGTCTTAAAAATAAGTCTCCTAGTCTGTCATAGATCTTTTCATTTCCTTAAGAAGGAAGGAAACTTTTGAAGGGAGCTCCATTTTTCCTTATTCCCAGGCTAATAATGAAGTTTGAGTTTCCTAAGAACATGCTACACAGGGAATTATAAACCAAAGCAGAAATTTTGAAACAGAATGCCAACTGAAGCCAAATTTACTAATAATTGTTTGATGGGAACAAGTTTCTGGAGTATTATCCATCAAGTCAATTAACAAGGTAAGTGATTAACTTGGTCCTGCTAAATCAAGAGAGTATATTTCTGTGCTGGCAATTCTAGTCCAACGTCAGAGTTTGATTGTTTTAAACTAACTAGTTTAAGAGATTTTAGACAATTAAACTGAGGTTCATAAAGCAACAATCTGTGTTAAGAAAAAAGGATAAATTCATAAACTGTTACTTTTTCAAGCTCAGTAAGCATCAATGCAACAGATTTAGAGAAAATGTTTGCAATTAGCAAGACCTGATTCTGGGTGCCCTTCACCTTCCAGCTGCACTACTAGCTGCTGGCTCTCTGTGTATGCCTCAGACCAGTCAAAACAGAAGTCCGTATCAGTGAGGGCCTTGCCTATGGCTGGACAGACCTCAAGTGTATCACTTGTAGAACTGCGTCAGGATGGCTAGTGGAAATTCCGCAGGAAGGGTGGTGGCTATGATCGGTCCTCATGTAATCAAATGGGTTCCTGTGTAATCAAAAACCATTTCACACTCATTATCTGATCTAAACCACATACACACACAGCATGAAGCAGGCTTTCATGTTTCCTTGTACTTATTTGCTATTCATTTACCTCTTTGATGTAGCATTCATTCAAATATGTCACCCATTTTTATTGGGTTATTTTCTCATTGTTGAGTTGTGAGAGTATTTTAAATATATTCTGGATACAAGTCCTTCATCAGATATGTGATTTGTAAATAGTGTCTCCCAGGTTGTGGCATGCTCTTTTCATTTTCTTAAGAGCACTTTATGAACAAGTCCCTGCATCAGATACATCTGGGACCTAAACGTGCCTGCTGCTGCAGCTGCTGCTAAGTCGCTTCAGTCGTGTCCAACCCTGTGCGATCCCATAGACGGCAGCCCACCAGGCTCCCCCATCCCTGGGATTCTCCAGGCAAGAACACTGGAGTGGCACCCAAAATTCCTAAATACCAGCTTTGTTAAGTGCAAAAACTACCATACAAATGTACACTGATATTACACCCGTATCTACATGTTCATTTGGTTAGGCAATATTTAAGTACTTATGTTAACTGAGATGTTTGCCAGGGCCTCCTAACTGCTTGACCCCTTAATCCAAGTCTTCTGCATGATTTCCTTGGGAGGTAGAGGAGTGGGAGTGGGAAGCGGCTCGGCCTTCTGTCCCCACTGATTGGGTTCGTGTACAGACGTCTAGATACCCTCTGCTTGCTTGCCATAAGATTTCACCCCTGAACATGTGAGGCCTTTGTGTGGGCTGACTTCTCCACTGAGGTTCTGAAGAAGATGGAGGAGATGATTTCATCACACCAACGCACATGATTTCAGGTTGCCTGTGAGGCAACTTTGTTTGCCCTCGCTAGAAATTTTTCACTGCTGGCTTATTCCAGTGAACATCACAGCTCCAAGTGTTTCTCTTTCCTCCTCAAAAACAGATGCCCCAAAACATGCAATGTGTTGCAATATCTTTTGTGTTGCCATAGGCACCGCCTTGTTTCGTAAGAGGCCCATTCGGTATTTTTCCCAAGAACTAGCACTTTCCTAGTGAGGTTTTCTGGTGCAGCTAAAATAATTACTTCCCTCCTAATATGTAGCGGTCTATGAAGACATGCTGCCTTATATGTGGCATAGCTGTTTAGCATATGCAAATACAGATGCAGTTTGGGGTTAGCCTCCCTCGTTCTTACTAGAATTAATATTAATTTATCATTTATCCTCTACAATGATAGAGACATTGTTAAAAAAACTTCTTTTGGCTGCACTGGGTCTTTGCTGCTCCACACGGTCTCTTCATTGTGGGGAGCGAACTTCTCTCCTTGCTGCGCACAGGCTGTGGAGCACGTGGGCTCAGTAATTGCGGCACACAGGCTTAGCTGTCCCACAACATGCTGGATCTTAGTTTCCCAACCCAGGATAGAAAGTCTGTCCCCTGCACTGGAAGGCAGATTCTTTTTTTTTTACTTTTTATTTTGTATTGGGGTATAGTCAATTAAGAATGTTGTGATAATTTCTGTATACAGCAAAGGGGCTCAGCCATACACATATATGCGTCCATTTCCCCCAAACTCCCCTCCCATCCAGACCACCACATAACACTGAGCAGAATTCACTGTGCTATACAGTAGGTTGGAAGGCAGACTGTTAGCCACTGGAGCACCAGGGAAGTCTCATGGACATACTCTGGATATTCTGGATGGACCAGCATGCTCAGCTGTGGCACAGTTAATTCTGCAGAAGAAGCCTCTCCTCTATCCGCTGGTCCCCTGCACACACCCAGAGCAGACCTTTCCAAGGCTGCCCAAGCCTCTGGCTTTCTCAGCCGATTTAGCCGTTCGGCCCAGGCGAACTTTGGCATCTTCTTGACTGCTCTAGCTGGAGCCCCGCCGGCTGCGTCGCGCACTAAGAGCGCGGCCGAGAGGAGCTACCCCACGACCGAGGAAGGACGGCGGTGAGGGCCAGCGCACTAAGCACGGCCGAGAAGAGCTACCCCACGACCGAGGTCAGGAAGGGCGGCGGTGAGGAGAGACCCCTCGTCCAAGGTAAGGTGCGATGGCTGTGCTTCGCTGGCCGGGAGCAGCCAGGAGCAGCCCGGATGAGATACCCCACGCCCAAGGTAAGAGAAACCCAAGTAAGACAGTAGATCTTGAAAGAGGGCATCAGAGGGCAAATACACTAAAACCATTCTCACAGATAACTAGTCAATCTAATCACACAAGGACCACACCCTTGTCTAACTCAATGAGATTCAGCCATGCCCGAGGGGCAACCTGGGATGGGCGGGTCATGGTGGAGAGATCTGACAGGGTGTGGTCCGCTGGAGAAGGGAATGGCAAACCACTTCAGTATTCTTGCCTTGAGAACCCCATGAACAGTATGAAAAGACAAAATGATAGGATACTGAAAGAGAAACTCCCCAGGTCAATAGGGGCCCAATATGCTACTGGAGATCAGTGGAGAAATAACTCCAGAAAGAATGAAAGGATGGAGCCAAAACAAAAAGAATACCCAGCTGTGGATGTGTCTGGTGATAGAAGCAAAGTCCGATGCTGTAAAGAGCAATATTGCATAGGAACCTGGAATGTCAGGTCCATGAATCAAGGCAAATTGGAAGTGGTCAAACAAGAGATGGCAAGAGTGAATGTTGACATTCTAGGAATTAGCGAACTAAAATGGACTGGAATGGGTGAATTTAACTCGGATGACCATTATATCTACTACTGTGGGCAGGAATCCCTCAGAAGAAATGGAGTGGCCATCATGGTCAACAAAAGAGTCCGAAATGCAGTACTTGGATGCAATCTCAAAAATGACAGAATGATTTCTGTTCGTTTCCAAGGGAAACCATTCAATGTCACAGTAATCCAAATCTATGCCCCAACCAGTAATGCCGAAGAAGCTGAAGTTGAAAGGTTCTATGAAGACCTACAAGACCTTTTAGAACTAACACCCAAAAAAGATGTCCTTTTCATTATAGGGGACTGGAATGCAAAAGTAGGAAGTCAAGAAACACCTGGAGTAACAGGCAAATTTGGCCTTGGAATACGGAATGAAGCAGGGCAAAGACTAATAGAGTTTTGCCAAGAAAATGCACTGGTCATAGCAAATACCCTCTTCCAACAACACAAGAGAAGACTCTATACATGGACATCACCAGATGGTCAACACCGAAATCAGATCGATTATATTCTTTGCAGCCAAAGATGGAGAAGCTCTATACAATCAGCAAAAACAAGACCAGGAGCTGACTGTGGCTCGGACCATGAACTCCTTATTGCCAAATTCAGACTGAAATTGAAGAAAGTAGAGAAAACTACTAGACCATTCAGGTATGACCTAAATCAAATCCCTTATGATTATACAGTGGAAGTGAGAAATAGATTTAAGGGCCTAGATCTGATAGATAGAGTACCTGATGAACTATGGAATGAGGTTCGTGACATTGTACAGGAGACAGGGATCAAGACCATCCCCATGGAAAAGAAATGCAAAAAAGCAAAATGGCTGTCTGGGGAGGCCTTACAAATAGCTGTGAAAAGAAGAGAAGCGAAAAGCAAAGGAGAAAAGGAAAGATATAAACATCTAAATGCAGAGTTCCAAAGAATAGCAAGAAGAGATAAGAAAGCCTTCTTCAGTGATCAATGCAAAGAAATAGAGGAAAACAACAGAATGGGAAAGAGTAGGGATCTCTTCAAGAAAATCAGAGATACCAAAGGAACATTTCATGCAAAGATGGGCACGATAAAGGACAGAGATGGTGTGGACCTAACAGAAGCAAAAGATATTAAGAAGAGGTGGCAAGAATACACAGAAGAACTGTACAAAAAAGAGCTTCAAGACCTAGATAATCATGATGATGTGATCACTGACCTAGAGCCAGACATCTTGGAATGTGAAGTCAAATGGGCCTTAGAAAGCATCACTACGAACAAAGCTAGTGGAGGTGATGGAATTCCAGTGGAGCTATTCCAAGTCCTGAATGATGATGCTGTGAAAGTGCTGCACTCAATATGCCAGCAAATTTGGAAAACTCAGCAGTGGCCACAAGATTGGAAAAGGTCAGTTTTCATCCCAATCCCAAAGAAAGGCAATGCCAAGGAGTGCTCAAACTACCGAACAATTGCACTCATCTCACACGCTAGTAAAGTAATGCTCAAAATTCTCCAAGCCAGACTTCAGCAATATGTGAACCGTGAACTTCCTGATGTTCAAGCTGGATTTAGAAAAGGCAGAGGAACCAGAGATCAAATTGCCAACATCTGCTGGATCATGGAAAAAGCAAGAGAATTCCAGAAAAACATCTATTTCTGCTTTATTGACTATGCCAAAGCCTTTGACTGTGTGGATCACAATAAACTATGGAAAATTCTGAAAGAGATGGGAATACCAGACCACCTGATCTGCCTCTTAAGAAATCTGTATGCAGGTCAGGAAGCAACAGTTAGAACTGGTCATGGAACAACAGACTGGTTCCAAATAGGAAAAGGAGTACGTCAAGGCTGCATATTGTCACCATGTTTATTTAACTTCTATGCAGAGTACATCATGAGGAATGCTGGACTGGAAGAAACAGAAGTTGGAATCAAGATTGCCGGGAGAAATATCAATAACCTCAGATATGCAGATGACACCACTCTTATGGCAGAAAGTGAAGAGGGGCTAAAAAGCCTCTTGATGAAAGTGAAAGTGGAGAGTGAAAAGGTTGGCTTAAAGCTCAACATTCAGAAAACGAAGATCATGGCATCTGGTCCCATCGCTGCATGGGAAATAGATGGGGAAACAGTGGAAACAGTGTCAGACTTTGTTTTTCTGGGCTCCAAAATCACTGCAGATGGTGACTGCAGCCATGAAATTAAAAGACGCTTGCTCCTTGGAAGGAAAGTTATGACCAACCTAGATAGCATATTCAAAAGCAGAGACATTACTTTGCCAACAAAGGTTCGCCTAGTCAAGGCTATGGTCTTTCCTGTGGTCATGTATGGATGTGAGAGCTGGACTGTGAAGAAGGCTGAGCGCCGAAGAATTGATGCTTTTGAACTGTGGTGTTGGAGAAGACTCTTGAGAGTCCCTTGGACTGCAAGAAGATCCAACCAGTCCATTTTGAAGGAGATCAATCCTGGAATTTCTTTAGAAGGAATGATGCTAAAGCTGAAACTCCAGTATTTTGGCCACCTCATGCGAAGAGTTGACTCATTGGAGAAGACTCTGATGCTGGGAGGGATTGAGGGCAGGAGGAGAAGGGGGACGACAGAGGATGAGATGGCTGGATGGCATCACTGACTCGATGGATGCGAGTCTGAGTGACCTCCGGGAGCTGGTGATGGACAGGGAGGCCTGGCGTGCTGCGGTTCATGGGGTCGCAAAGAGTCGGACACGACTGAGCGACTGATCTGATCTGATCTGACTGCTCTAGACAGCCCTATCATGCGGCATTTCGAGGTCCGGACTTGTTTTTAACTCCTAGGAGAAAGGAAACACGGGTGCAGAAGAGCTTTTGGCAGAGCTGGGCTGTGGAGTCGCAGACTGTGTGGAGCGGGAGGGGGGGAATGGAAAGTTTATTGTGTTCCGGGAACCTTGACTGGCTTGGGGAGGACCCCAGCAACAGACGCGCTTATTGGGCCCACAGCTGATGTCTTACTCAACTTACGTCAGAAGGGGGAGCTCCGAGTTCATTGTCTGCACAGTAACTTGCCTAACATTTATTTTCAAAGCTGACTCCCTTAAAGGCAAGGCAGACTCCTAGGCATTTGTTCCAGGAGAAAATGCTCAGCACAATGCATGGATGGAGGCAGCTAATGACAGGAACAGTCACCAATTCAGGTTCTTGAAGGGTTCAGTACAAAGACAGTGTCCCAGCCATGCTGGCCAGATGCCCCATGAGCTCCTAGGGAAGCTGTATTTTCCCAGGATAAGCCCTAGGATAAGTGAGCGCCCCCTCTTCCCTCCTGAACTTCCCTTTCTTCCCTACTTTCTGGTTTTTCCTTTGGCCTGAAACCACTACATCTGTTACACCTGTCTTGGATTTGGCTTTAGAGAGTATGTGGCTTCAGAGATGCAGAGCAGCAGGAAAAGCAGATAGGATAGTCCTGTATGAACAAGGAAGGGGGAACCAGGAGCAGACTCGCTTTTCTGGGGGGAAAAATGAGAAAAAAAAACTAGTTAGATGGCAGGAGTATCAAGCAGAGTCTTTTTCCCTCTGGCCTCTATGCCCCGGAAGCAGATAGAGACCCCAGCTCTCCTAAGAAAACCATACACTTGGGCTGTTTCACGAAGAGTGTGATAAAGGGACTGCTACTTAACAGTTTCACAGAAGTGCCAGGGAACTTCTCACCCTTGGGCATGGCTGGGGGTGGGGATGGACATAAATATTTTAAAATCCTATGGATGGGGGATGTGGAAAGGAAAGCAGGGCATCCCACAGAGAATAGGGATGAATTAAGGGCAAACACAAGAGTTGAAATATTCCTCCAGTTACCCTGACGGCCGGGCAAAGTCTACATTGAGGGCCAAAGAACCTGGGGCAGAGTGCAGAAAGTAGGTGCCCCTGCTTCTAAGGCCACAGTCATCTGCTTGTGCCTACATTTTAATTCTGTAGAGGCTCAGGCCACAATTCTCCTCCTAAAATCACTTCCCCTATCATCTTTTACCTTGTATATTCCACATGACTTCCTTTCATTTTAAATTCACTGAGGGCAGGGGCCAGAAACTCTACAACTCGGCAGGCTCATTCTATAAAGAATGTCTCCTACGTGCTCTGCAATTTTAGTAATGTGTTGTCACATAAATCAAGTTGACATTGAAACTGCCACGTTGACTTTTATTTCATAAATAATTTATTTCCCATATAAAAGTTTAAATAAATAAATAAAGCATAAATCAATTTAAAAATAGCTTACAGTCTTTAACTGTCCATTGAAATCCAGTGCATTGCATTGTCAGTTACTTGAAGAGCCTCTGCTGGCTGAAGAGTCTCAGCTCAAAGTCACATTGTCCCTTCCCAGAGCCACAGGTGGGAGATGTTCAGTCACGGAGGTAACCTGTTAGTCTCGTCAGGAAAGAAAAGTTCCTGAGGATTTGCACTCTCACGACTGTCCAGGCACACCGGTTGTACTCCTTGGACTTCAGGTACTGCACGAGGTTGAAGTAATATTTCTTCAGGTGAAGAACGGTCGTGTCTCCCATAGTGGAGTTTTGCTTCTGCATTATTTCCTTCTGGATTGGTTCCAGACGATTCATCTGCCCATAGAGTTCCTCAAGGAGGTCCTCAATGATGGTGTCAGACCAGCCAGTGCTGGAGAAGTCTCTGGTGAGAATGCCAAAGATCTGCTGGAGCATCTCATAGATGACCAATATGGCATCTTCCTTCCGGAACTGCTGTGCTTGCTTCATCTCCTCAGGCATCTGGAAGTCCATCCTGGCCTCGAGGCAGTGTTGAGGAGTTGCAGGTAACTGCCACAGGAGTTTCTGACACACCACATTGCTCCGCCTTTGTTGGAATCAAGCAAGCTGTAGCTCCTGGAAAGAGCTGTGGTGGAGAAACACAGCAGGAGAGCCATGGGGATGAGGCACCGGTGGGTCATGGTGAAATCAGGCACAGGGCTGCCTGTTCTGCTAGTAGATGCTGAAGGAGAGTCTTCAAGGGTTTGCAGAGTGAATGGCCTTTCTCCTTGAGTGTGGGCTACTTATACAGGATGGCCCTCCATTCTTTCTTTCTATTAGAGAGGAATTTCCCACTTTCAGTTCTCCCTTTCAGTTTTCCCATGTCATTTACATTATTAGTTGCCTCTAAAACTCTTTTTCTTTAAGCTATTTGCTATTTTAATTTATATATGCCATGGGGAAAAAAGATATAGAAACTGAGAATTTCTAATGTTTTTTAAAGTTTCAATGAATTGCTGAATGTTAAAGAAAAATATAAGCCAAATCTTTTGAACTAGATTATTACAGGATTCTTTTATTTGGAAAAGATTTTTCTTTTTCTTTTTCTCTCTTCATATTATGAGATTTGGGGAGAGAGGGCCTTGTTTGTAAGAGAGTTTTCTTTTTCATAATAATTAGGTTTAATTTTCAATTCTGCTATTACCAAACAATAATACTTGCAGTTTATGATTTTAAAAGAGACACCTATTTTTTCTATCTATAAGAGAATAATGTTAAACTAAGTTGATGAACAATAAATACATGATATAAGTGGAGAGTGAAAAGGTTGGCTTAAAGCTCAACATTCAGAAAACGAAGATCATGGCATCTGGTCCCATCACTGCATGGGAAATAGATGGGGAAACAGTGGAAACAGTGTCAGACTTTGTTTTTCTGGGCTCCAAAATCACTGCAGATGGTGGCTGCAGCCATGAAATTCAAAGACGCTTACTCCTTGGAAGGAAAGTTATGACCAACCTAGACAGCATATTCAAAAGCAGAGACATTACTTTGCCAACAAAGGTTCGCCTAGTCAAGGCTATGGTCTTTCCTGTGGTCATGTATGGATGTGAGAGCTGGACTGTGAAGAAGGCTGAGCGCCAAAGAATTGATGCTTTTGAACTGTGGTGTTGGAGAAGACTCTTGAGAGTCCCTTGGACTGCAAGAAGATCCAACCAGTCCATTCTGAAGGAGATCAATCCTGGAATTTCTTTAGAAGGAATGATGCTCAAGCTGAAACTCCAGTATTTTGGCCACCTCATGCGAAGAGTTGACTCATTGGAGAAGACTCTGATGCTGGGAGGGATTGAGGGCAGGAGGAGAAGGGGACGACAGAGGATGAGATGGCTGGATGGCATCACTGACTTGATGGGTGTGAGTCTGGGTGACCTCCGGGAGCTGGTGATGGACAGGGAGGCCTGGCGTGCTGCGGTTCATGGGGTCTCAAAGAGTCGGACACGACTGAGCGACTGATCTGATCTGATACGTATGATTTAAATTAAATACATGCAGTTTATGATTTTAAAAAAAGACACCTACTTTTTTCTATCTAAAATAGAGTGATGTTCCTAGAGGGGTGGGATGGGGTGGGAGTGGAGAGGGAGGTTCCAGAGGAAGGGCATATATGTATACCTATCGCTAATTCATGTCGATATATGGCAGAAACCAACACAATATTGTAAAGCAATTATCATTCAATTAAAAATAAATATATGTAAATAAAAAGAAAAAATAATGCATATAAAAAACAACTCATGCGAAGAGTTGACTCATTGGAAAAGACTCTGATGCTGGGAGGGATTGGGGGCAGGAGGAGAAGGGGACGACAGAGAATGAGATGGCTGGATGGCATCACTGACTCGATGGACGTGAGTCTGAGTGAACTCCGGGAGTTGGTGATGGACAGGGAGGTCTGGCGTGCTGCGATTCATGGGGTTGAAGAGAGTCAGACACGACTGAGTGACTGATCTGATCTGATCTGATCTGATAAAAAACAAAATAGGATGATGTTAAACTAAGATGATCTGAGTTTTTTGGAGGCCTTAGTCACAAGAAGCAAGACATCACATTATTTTATCCACCTTGTTGTTGTTTTTCAGTCACTAAGTCGGGTCGGACTTTTTGCGGCCCCATGGACTGCAGCAATGGCACCCCACCCCAGTACTTTTGCCTGGAAAATCCCATGGACGGAGGAGCCTGGTAGGCTCCAGTCCATGGGGTCGATAAGAGTTGGACACGACTGAGCGACTTCACTTTCGCTTTTCACTTTCATACGTTGGAGAAGGAAATGGCAACCCACTCCAGTATTCTTGCCTGGAGAATCCCAGGGACAGGGGAGCCTGGTGGGCTTCTGTCTGTGGGGTCGCACAGAGTCGGACAGGACTGAAGCAACTTAGCAGCAGTAGCAGCAGCAGGACTGCAGCACACCAGGCTTCCCTGTCCTTCAGTACCTCCCAGAGTTTGTTCAAACTCATGTCCATTGAGTCAGTGATGCCTTCCAACCATCTCATCTTCTGTCACCCCCTTTCCCTCTTGCCCTCAATCTTTCCCAGCATCAGGGTGTTTTCTAATGAGTCAGCTCTTTGCATTCTTTGGTCAAAGCATTGAAGCTTCAGCTTCAGTATCAGCTCTTTTAATAAATATTCAGGACTGATTTCCTTTAGGATGGACTGGTTTGATCTCCTTCCAGTCCAAGGGACTCTCAAGAGTCTTTTCCAGCACTATAGTTTGAAAGCATCAATTCTTCGGTGCCTAGCCGTTTTTACGGTCCAATTCTCACATCCATACGTGACTAGACAGACCTTTGTTGTCAAAATGATGTCTCTGCTTTTTAATATGCTGTTTAGTTTTGTCATAGGTTTTCTTCCAAGTAGCAAGTGTCTTTTAATTTTGTGGCTGCAGTCACCATCTGCAGTGGTTTCAGAGCCCAAGAAAATATTTCTTTGTCTCAACTATCCAGAAAATAACTGAAAACTAAAGACTAAGTAATATTTCTAAGCAGGCAAAATAAATGTTTCACAGGCCATGCATAAAGTCCATGGTTCCTCTCGTAGTTGGCCTTTGTGACCATTATTGAGGGTCAGTGAACATACTTGTAACAATCTAGTCTGATTTTCCATCCTCATGCAAATATATACCACTTTTAAGAGGAGATCTAGAAGGAAAATAGTGGAAAAAATATTAAGCAATCAGGGGATTGAGACAAGGGGTTCTAGTTCAATATTTCTGAGACCGTTTTTGTGTTTATGTGTAGGTACTGATGCTGATAAGAAAGGAATCAGTAAAAAAAAAAATCAAATTATGATTTTCATGTCTGGTTTATATAGACGGGGGGATGTACAGTACATTTTTAAAGATTTCAGTATAAAAATAAGTTCTTATAAGTATGCTATTAATACTTAATTAATAATTTTCAGTTTTTAGCAATACTTTGTCTTATCTTTCAACCTGAATTTACTAAATTTACATAATATGCAACTGTAGCACGAGATGATGCAGACTGTGACCCTCACTCTCCTGGGTTATATACTTAAGCAGGAGAGAAGAACATTCATCAAAGACATACACAAAAGTAAAAATGCAATGGGCTTCCCCAGTGGCTCAGAGGTAAAGAATCCAGTAAGGGAGACACAGGAGGTGCGGGTTTGATCCCTGGGTCAGGAAGATCCCCTGCAGAAGGAAAATTCTGTGGACAGAGGAGACTGGTGCGCTACAGTCCATGGGGTCGCAAAGAGTTGGACATGACTGAGCAACTGAGCAGAGCATAAAAATGCAATGGTAACCAGTGTTACACAGGAGAGGTATGTAGTACTGTGGGCACCTGTGATATAGGGACATAATGTAGTAGAAGAAATCAAAGAAGACTGTCCTGAGGCAAGGACACTGGAGCTAAAATCAGAAGGAAGGTCAGATGGGACTGCGTGTGCTAAGGCCTTGTGGTGGGAGACACATGTCAGGGTAAAGAACTGGACTGAAGGCCCACTGTGACTTTTAAGTCAGAAAGTGGTCAGTGAATAATCTGAGGCCAGAAGGCAGGCAAGAGCCAGACAGCACACAGGGTGTGAGACCATGGAAGAAGTTTTTCTTTATCCTCAGAACAGTAGAAGCTATGGAAGGGTTTTGGTGGAGCTAAGTAACTTAATTAGATTTGAGGGGGGAAAAATAATCTCTCTACAGGAAGCAATAAGTAAAGGACGAAGAACAGAATGAGTGCAGACAGAGTAGTTAGGGGATTTACCTAATTGTAGGCTTAGGCGCTAGTGGTAGAGAAGAATTAATTCATTTCAGTGAAATCTCTCATTTCCTGACAGGACCAGAAGCTGAAGAAATTCTCCATCATTTTACAGTTACCTTAGTACTATTGGTTATTATAATTTTAATGTCTACTTAGTGTATAGGAATATTACTTCTATTGTACCAAACTGAAGTAGAGGCTGGAAGTATCTGGGTAAATGTATAATCCTGACCTCCAGGTTTCTCATCATCAATAGATCTCCTGTCTTCTGATATTTACAATTTGCTGAACAAACTATATCTCCCAGATCTCCCAGAGAGGACCATCTGTTGGTGATGTCCAAGGTGTTCCTAAGAAACTACTTATGCTTGAGCTGTGCTGATGCAATGTAGAGTAGAGAGGAAGCAAGTCATCCTTCCTTCTAAACTGGGTGAGCGGGAAAGATGCCTGTGTCATTCCCTCAAATGAGTGAAGAGTACTAAGAATGGAAAAGATAAAGCAACCAATCCAAAAAATGATTCTGGGAAGATGACAGTGGCGGTGGTATAATTTTAAATTTCTATGAGTTCTCACAAAGAAACAGACATTGCCACCAGATAGAAACAAAAATCCTACTGAGATGGAACTCATGGATATGAGCCACAAAAATGCAAGCAGATGAGGACAAATCACCAGTTGCCACAGGACCAGCCTGAGAGGAGCATCCATGTGGAAGAAAGCAGAGGAAAGCAATGGACCTAAGAACCCCAAAGTAGCTAAGAGGTATTTACTGGAAAGCCATCTGGGCCAATCTGAAAACAGCAGCTGAAACCGGAAGGGATTTGGCTCAATGTTATAGCTGTTGAGTTGTGATGATATCTCGGTAAGCTCTGAAAGGCAGTGAAATAGTCTAGGAGACCAGCAAGGTTCAAATCAACCAGGTACAGCTCCGCTTTGGAAATGGATCTACACTGAGGAGTAAGTGCTAACAATAGGATCAAATTTTAGCAGGATATAAACAGGAGAGACAAGAAAAGAGAAGACCAGACCAGGGTGAGAGGTGGGAAACTCAGAAAGCAAGCAGCCATATTTTTTAACATTTTATAGAAGCAGCAGAAGGGGGAGCTCTGTCAAACTAGAAAAGCCACCCTGAACTACTATTGTAGAAACTCAGGAAGCTTAAACTACTGTAAAATCAAGCAACAGAATAGTAGTATTAAGATTAAATTTCATACAGGTTATTGTTAGAAAAAAGAGAATAAGGTGCTGGACTAATAGCTCTGCTGCTGCTAAGTCGCTTCAGTCGTGTCCAACTCTGTGGGACCCCATAGACAGCAGCCCACCAGGCTCCCCCGTCCCTGGGATTCTCCAGGCAAGAACATTGGAGTGGGTTACCATTTCCCTCCCCAATGCTTGAAAGTGAAGTCGCTCAGTCGTGTCCGACTCTTCAAGACCCCACGGACTGCAGCCCACCAGGCTCCGCCGTCCATGGGATTTTCCAGGCAAGAGTACTGGAGTTGGGTGCCATTACCTTCTACAGATAATGAAAATATACCAGGAATACATGCAAATGAAACAGATTGAATTAGCTTTGCTGCTGCTGCTGCTAAGTCGCTTCAGTTGTGTCCGACTCTGTGCGACCCCATAGACGGCAGCCCACCAGGCTCCCCTGTCCCTGAGATTCTCCAGGCAAGAACACTGGAGTGGGTTGCCACTTCCTTCTCCAATGCATGAAAGTGAAAAGTGAAAAATGAAAGTGAAGTCGCTCAGTCGTGTCTGACTCTTCAAGACCCCAGAGACTGCAGCCCACCAGGCTCCTCCCTCCATGGGATTTTCCAGGCAAGAGTATTGGGATGGGGTGCCATTGCCTTCTCCCAAATTAGCATTACCAGAGAAGTATTTAAATACTTAAAAATTACATAAACAACATAAACAATATTACACAAATGCAGAAATGAAGTAATATATAGACAGAAAATCATTAGAAATAAAGGAAAAAACTAAATTTTGTTAAATAAGACATAGTCACAAGATAAGTTTTGAAAAATCTGTTAATTGAGAAAAGTTTTAATATGGAAAAATAAAGCAAATCAACAGCATATAAAAATATCATATATTGATCAAGGGGGATTACTTTTAGGAAACTGAGGATGTCTATATTATACAATTCATAGTGAAAAAGACAAATTAAATATCCATCAGTAGGGAATTGACAAAGTAATATTATACAGACCAAAATGGAATACTTTACGTCCATTAAAAGGAAGGTCAGGTGATATATAGACATACATTCAAGAATATTTAATAAAAAAGAGCAATATCACACGAAATGCTAGGCAGGATGATGCACAAGCTGGAATCAAGATTCCCGAGAGAAATATCGATAACCTCAGATATGCAAGTGACACCACACTTACGGCAGAAAGTGAAGAACTAAAGAGCCTCTTGATGAAAGTGAAAGAATGTGAAAAAGCTGGCTTAAAACTCAACTTTCAAAAAACAAAGATCAAGGCATCCAGTCGCATCAATTCATAGTAAATAGATGAGGAAACAATGGAAAGACTGAGAGGTTTTATTTTGGGGGGCTCCAAAATCACTGCAGATGGTGACTACAGCCAGGAAATTAAAAGACACTTGGTCCTTGGAAGAAAAGTTATGACCAATCTAGACAGCATATTAAAGAGCAGAGACATTTCTTTGCCAACAAAGGTCCATCTCATCAAAGCTATGGTTTTTCCAGTACTCACGCATACATGTGAGAGTTGGACTATAAAGAAAGCTGAGCGCTGAAGAATTGATGCTCTTGAATTGTGGTGTTGGTGAAGACTCTTGAGAGTTCTTTGGACTGCAAGGAGATCCAACCAGTTCATCCTAAAGGAAATCAGTCCTAAATATTCACTGGAAGGACTGATACTGAAGCTGAAACTCCAATACTTTGGCCACATGATGCAAAGAACTGACTCCTTGGAAAAGACCCTGATGCTGGGAAATATTGAAGGCCGGAAGAGAAGGGGTGACAGAGGATGAGATGGTTGGATGTCATCACCGACTCGATGGACATGAGTTTGAGCAAGCTCCGAGAGTTTGTGATGGACAGGGAAGCCAGGGGTGCTGCGGTCCATGGGGTCACAAAGAGTCAGACACGACTGAGGGACTGAACTGAACTTAATAATGGACATGATATTATTATTAACTTTATAAATTAATAAAGATACACATATATATGCTGATATATGCCTGCAATTTTTTATCACTGGGCAGTTTCACTTATCTATTGGTAGTAGGTATCCTAAATAAGAATGCAACAGGAGGAAAATTCTTTCACTTTGTGCCTTTAGAACTGTTTGTACATGGATTTTTTTCCCATAAAAAGAGAATATCTGGGAGATAGGATTCTTAGGCATTTTTATCACTTAGTGCACTTTATCTGCAGGAAAGAATAAAATAAATGTTTCTAAATGTTTAGCTTTCTTTTCTCACTTTTAAACTTTTTCCTATAATGAACACATGTTGTGTGATTACAAAATAAAAAGCACTTAGTTTATATTCAAAATCAGGGAGTAAAATTATATATAAATGCAACTATGTAAAAGCATGTAGAGAAAAAAACTAATTAAAGGAAATATACCAGTATTTTAATAGTTATTATGTTTGATTAGTGAAAGTAAAGGGTGATTTTTTTTTCTTTTTTACTTCCAAGGTTTCCAACTTTCCAATCGGTGAATGTATTCTTTCATTATTAACGAATCTGGGTTAATAAATGCGGCATTTTTGGGTTTATTAATTTCATTCAAAATCAGCAATGACCAGAATAAATATAATGCAAGCCAAACCTGTGTAATTTAAATTTTTCTGGTAGCCACATCAAAAGAATAAAAAGAAACAAGTTAATTTTAACAGTATATTTTATTTAACACAATATATTTAAATGTTATCATTTCAACATAAACCAATACAAAATTATTAATGAGATGGTTACATTCTTCTTTTTCATCATATCAGATCAGATCAGTCGCTCAGTCGTGTCCGACTCTTTGCGACCCCATGAACTGCAGCACGCCAGGCCTCCCTGTCCATCATCAGCTCTCGGAGGTCACTCAGACTCACATTCATTGAGTCAGTGATGCCATCCAGCCATCTCATCCTCTGTCGTCCCCTTCTCCTCCTGCCCTCAATCCCTCCCAGCATCAGAGTCTTCTCCAATGAGTCAACTCTTCGCATGAGGTGGCCAAAATACTGGAGTTTCAGCTTTAGCATCATTCCTTCCAAAGAAATCCCAGGGCTGATCTCCTTCAGAATGGACCGGTTGGATCTCCTTGCAGTCCAAGGGACTCTCAAGAGTCTTCAGATCACAATAAACTGTGGAAATTCTTTTTCATAGTGCCTTCAAAATACAGTACATACTTTCAGTCATAGTACAGCTCAGATGGACTAGTCAAGCAGTCAGTTGGCCACATGGCGTTGTTGACTCCATGGTGACCAGCACAACTCAAGATGGAGGGAGCAATAGGAAAACAAGATGGATATTAAAAATCAACCACTTCTTTTTATATGATCAATAAAAAGTTGGAAAATGACATTTAAAAATGATACCATTGACAATAACATAAAAAGTCTACTACTGAGAAACTGTCATAGCTGGAGGTGCTTAAGAGGATATGGCAGTTAAAAGTAATAGGGCATCTTAATTGACACCCCAGAACAGAAAAAGAAGATTAGGTTAAAAACTAGGGAGATCTGGGAATTCCCCAGAGATCTAGTGGTTGGGACTCTATGCTTTCATGGCAGCAGGCCTGAGTTCCATCCCTGGTCAGAGAACTAAGATCCCACAAATCTCAGAACCAAAAATAAGAGAATAAATAAAAAGTTGCTGCAACCAGAGTATGTGTGAGAGGGGGAGGCATTAAGGAGTTCTTAATACAGTGTAGACTAGTTAATTTTTTATTAATTAATTTATGACTGGACTGGCTCTTTGTTGCAGCAGGTGGGCTTTCTCTAGTTGGAGCAAGCATGGGCTGATCTCAGGTTGAGGTGCTCAGGCTTCTCACTGTGGAGCTTTCTTTTGCTGCAGAGCACAGACTCTAGGGCACAGGCTCAGTAGTTGGAGTACACAGGCTTAGTTGCCTCACAGCACATGTAATCCTCCCTGGCCAGGGACGGAACCCATGTCCCCTGTATTGGCAGGTGGATTCTTAACCACTGGCCCACCAGGGAAGTCCTAGACTTTAATTCTTTTAAATGTAGCATTGACAGGCCAATTACCTTCACTTTTGTCCTCTAAGTACAAGTCTGTACTTGAAATTAGATTCAAATTAGATGGCCAGAAACTAATGAAAAATAGCTTTCTCTGTTACACTGAGATTGTCCTTTTTTTTTTTTTTTTCATCTTGGTTGATCATCAATAAGTATTAAGCAACTTGTCCAGTTAATTCTTCTTCTGAGTGAGCAAAAGACATGTAAGCATGTGATGAGGTGGTCAGCATCAGTGAGAAGGGAATACAGAGTCTATGATAGGGGACTGCCAAGGCCACCTCCTACTGAGACTCACACTGTCATTTAGTGAGCTAATATTTAGCAAATGTTTCTTAACCACTTCATAAACAAAAGAAGCAAATGCTGCCAATTTATTGGACTATTTTTAAAATGTCTCTCAATAAAGTTTTGCTACTGGCTTGATTATATATTTTTCACATTCTTTCTGAGGTTTTTTCCAACATATTTGTTATTTATTGTTGATGCAAGAATGAATGAAACACTTTTTTCATTAAATTTTTCTACCGTTTAATGGACTAGATTCTCCTTGCATTTTCATACACAAACACATATCAAAAGAATTTTGGTTTTTAATCTGGCTAACTTTACAAATGCTATATCTAAAAGTATTTGGTTGGATTTTCAAATTTTTAAATAAACAAATATATTGTCTGCAAATAAAAATTTTAAAGGAATGAAGATGTTAAGTGTGATGATCGTATAGAGCAACCGCTATTTGGTGTATGAAATTGTACTTTAAAAACTATTTTGTAGCAAAGCTGAAATATGCATAGCCAATGGCACCCCACCCCAGTACTTTTGCCTGGAAAATCCCATGGACGGAGGAGCCTGGTAGGCTCCAGTCCATGGGGTCGCTAAGAGTCTGGCACAACTGAGCGACTTCACTTTCACTTTTCACTTTCATGCATTGGAGAAGGAAATGGCAACCCACTCCAGTATTCTTGCCTGGAGAATCCCAGGGATGGGAGAGCCTGGTGAGCTTCCGTCTATGGGGTCGCACAGAGTCGGACACGACTGAAGTGACTTAGCATAGCATAGCATAGCATGACCTAGTAAGTCCGGCAATCACTCTGGAAAAAAATCAAGTGAATATGCATCAGGATATAAGTAAAGAATATTTATACCAGCACTATTGATAATAGTATCAAACACAAAATGACGTAAGTATCCTTTAAAATGGCATAAATAAATAAGTTGTTGCCTATGCTTATAATAGGTTTGTTAATAACAAGATGTACAAAACACAATAAACACACAAACATAGTAGTAAGTAAAAGAAACTCAACTCAAAAGAAAACATAGACCATTTATATAAATGTATACAAAATTTAAAAATAAGCCTGACTAGACAGGAGACATTTTGCTCAGCAACCTAGGGTGTTCCTGTGAAGCTTCAGGACCACAGTGGAAAGTCTGTCTCCAGCTTGAGGGAAGAGCGTGTCTTCCCACCTTCCAGCAGCGGCCTCGCTCTCACCCTCTCTCAGCACCTGAGGCTGACTCTGCCCAGGCTGGGGTTACTCGTGCTCACAGCCAACAGCTCATGGGCCCAGAGCCGCTCCTCAGGCCTCCCACCTGGTGTGGAGAGGGACAATATGCAGAGAGATCTAAGTGCCCCTGGTTGCAGTCTTCTCTATTCCCCTTTCTCACACCCTGGACATCTTGCCACAGGCCTTGGATAGACTCATTGTGCACTTTTTTTCTAGCTCACTTCAGGATGCAGCTGGCACTAGGTACTCGGCTGAAGGCCTCTCTGCCAAGCTCTCCTAACTCCTCCAGAACATACCCAACCAGAGGATCCCACACTCTGCTCCCCTGTCACTCTCAGAATGTTCCCATCAGAGGGTCGATGGCCCAGGAACAGGCAGGAGCAGCCCAGGCCTTGTTTTCTCTGGGTGCTGCCAGGACCCACTGCTGCTGGACACTCAGACTGGCCCTTTCAGAATATGCCCGTCAGCATCAAGCCTGCTTTTACTTCAGATCCCAGACCATTCTGTGAGCTGGACTTTAATTCTCAAAATCACTATCAGGGGTGAAGCGAGTCAGGCTAACCCAAGGTTGAGAAAATGGTTAAAAGGGACAACACATTGGCTGCAGCTGCTGAACAAGCCTCAGAGGCCCCGTCTGCTGACACGTGAGCAAGTCCCACTGTGTGGGTTCTGGGTTAGTTTCCTGTCTCTGAGGCAGTTTCTGAATCTTCCTTAAAGTGAAACAGCCCAAAGCAAAGCCATCTGCATACTCAAAACCGACAAGTGACTTGAATTTTGTTACATCATCAGAGATTGTGTAATGAACCCCAGAAGGCAAAAATAGCAACGAAGCTGATGCAACAAGTGAAAAGGAAACTAAATGCAAGCTGCCAAACGTGTTTCAGGATCCAGCCTGGGAATCCCCTCTGGCCTGGCCTCCTGGCTGAGTTGAGTGCACAGAGCAGAGGATCCTCCTGACTGCCTGCCACACGCCTGTGTCTTCCTGGCTGAAACTCTGAGCTCCTAAAGTCCAAGGAAAACAAAGAATCCAGTGAGAGTGGGGGTGTGTCTTGTAGACAGCTGGCCTGTGTGCCACATAGGAATGTTTCCGTCTGGAACTCTGGGTATTGTTGCAACAGGCTTGGCCTCCTCATCCCAGTGAATGGCTATTTCCCCTCTCACTGTGTGGTGGGTGAGCTGCAGGAATCTGTCTCTGAACAGCTCTCTGGGAACTGCCTCATCTTCCTGAGCACAGAACCAGAACATCAGGAAATAATCTTCTAACCAGGTTCAAACCCAAAGAGTTAATACGTAAGAAGCACTTAGGAAAAATGTCTGGTACCATTGTGAGCATGTGCTATAAATTAAGGCAATTAATCTTGCCACACTTTCAAGAGGAGCTTTTATGATTATCTTAGTTAAGATAGTTATTGTAGTTAGTTATTGCAGTTAAGACACAATGCAGGAATTCATAACTAGGCAATCTAATTTTAAGTACTAATGAATAAAAATCTCAAAGATCTATTTTCGGGAAAATATAAATGAGAAACCGAAGTCTATAAAAGATGATGTTTTATGATATATTTTAATATGTCCCTATGTATAGATTTATTAACTACATATGAAAATGTCTAGAAGGATACCCATTAAATTGTTAACAGTATAGGATTCGGGTGCATCCTTCTAGAGGTCAAGGATAGGCATTCCTTTGTATGAGTTATTTAAAAGTTTAGCAATGACATGTGTGTTTTATAAATATAAATAAGCTTAAGAAGCCCTCTTTACTTCTTTTGAGTCACATTTATCATGGCAGCTACTGGTTCTCACATCTCTTAGCTGTCTCTGCAATCCCCAGCCTCCCTTGCTATTTTTGCTTCGTTTTGAACAGTTCAGGAAGGCTCTTTTCGCAAGAGTGGCCAAATGTAGAAACTTACTCTCCTTTCAACATCCAACTCCAGGATCCTGGATTCCACATATGCAGATTGACCTCCCATGATGTATATGGTTCTCCACTAATCCTTGAAAGCGCTCCAGTTCTTATTAGGCCCCAGGCAGGCAACTGTGTCCATGACCTGGGCTTTTCTCCACTCATCTCCCTCCCTCCTCTAATCTGTATCTCAAGAATCACATTCAATTCCTCCTGAAACTGTCCCTTGTTCATTCTATGACCCAGAGAGGGTAACCCCGTTCCCTCTTTATTCAGGAGGCTTCAGTTCAGTTCAGTCGCTCAGTCGTGTCTGACTCTTTGAGACCCCATGGACTGCAGCATGCCAAGCCTCCCTGTCCATCAGCAACTCCCAGAGTTTACCCAAACTCATGTCCATTGAGTCAATGATGCCATCCAACCATCTCATCCTCTGTCGTCCCCTTCTCCTCCTGCCCTCAATCTTTCCCAGCATCAGGGTCTTTTCAAATGTGTCAGCTCTTCGCATCAGGTGGCCAAAGTATTGGAGTTTCAGCTTCAACATCAGTCCTTCCAATGAACACTCAGGACTGATCTCCTTTAGGATGGACCGGTTTGATCTCCTTCAAGGCCAAGGGACTCTCAAGAGTCTTCTCCAACACCACAGTTCAAAAGCATCAATTCTTCGGCGCTCAGCTTTCTTTATAGTCCAACTCTAACATCCTTAAATGACTACTGGAAAAACCATAGCTTTGACTAGACAGACCTTCGTTGGTAGTGTAATGTCTCTGCATTAATATACTATCTGGGTTGCTTATAATTTTCCTTCTAAGGAGTAAGAGTCTTTTAATTTCATGGCTGCAGTAACCATCTGCAGTGATTTTTTGAGCCTCCAAAAATAAAGTCAGCCACTGTTTCCACTGTTTCCCCATTTATTTGCCATGAAGTGATGGGACCAGATGCCATGATCTTAGATTTCTGAATGTTGAGCTTTAAACCAACATTTTCACTCTCCTTTTTCACTTTCATCAAGAGGCTCTTTAGCTCTTCTCTTTCTGCCATAAGGGTGGTGTCATGTCATCTGCATATCTGAGGTTATTAATATGCAATCTTGATTCTATCTTGTGCTTCCTCCAGCCCAGCATTTCTCATGATGTACTCTGCATATAAGTTAAATAAACAGGGTGACAATATACAGCCTTGACATACACCTTTTCCTATTTGGAACCAGTCTGTCGTTCCATGTCCAGTTCTAACTGTTGCTTCCGGGCCTGCATACAGGTTTCTCAAGAGGCAGGTCAAGTGGTCTAGTATTCCCATCTCTTTCAGAATTTTCCACAGTTTATTGTGATCTACACAGTCAAAGGCCTTGGCATAGTCAATAAAGCAGAAGTAGATGCTTTTCTGGAACTCTCTTGCTTTTTCGATGATCCAGCAGATGTTGGCAATTTGATCACTGGTTCCTCTGCCTTTTCTAAAACCAGCTTGAACATCTGGAAGTTCAGACTTTATGTATTGATTGCTAAAGCCTGGCTTGGAGAATTTTGAGCATTACTTTACTGGCGTGTGAGATGAGTGCAATTGTGCGGTAGTTTGAGCATTCTTTGGCATTGCCTTTCTTTGGGATTGGAATGAAAACTCACTTTTTCCAGTCCTGTGGCCACTGCTGAGTTTTCCAAATTTGCTGGCATATTGAGTGCAGCTCTTTCAAAGCATCATCTTTCAGGATCTGAAATAGCTCAACTGGAATGCTATCATCTCCAACAGCTTTGTTCATAGTGATGCTTTCTAAGGCCCACTTGACTTCATCACGAATTCTAGCATGTCTGACTCTAGGTGAGTGATCTCACCATCATGATTATCTGGGTCATGAAGATCTTTTTTTGTATAGTTCTGCTTTCCTGGTGGATCAGAGATTAAAGCATCTACCTGCAAGGTAGGAGACCCAAGTTCAATCCCTGGGTCAGGAAGATTCCCTGGAATAGGAAATGGCAACCCACTCCAGTATTCTTGCCTGGAGAATCCCATGGATGGAGGAGCCTGGTAGGCTACAGTCCACAGGGTCGCAAGGAGTCGGACACGACTGAGTGACTTCACGTTCTTTCTTTCTTTTTGGTGTATTCTTGACACCTCTTCTGCTTCTGTTGCTGCTGCTGCTGCTAAGTCGCTTCAGTCGTGTCCGACTCTGTGTGACCCCATAGATGGAAGCTCACCAGGCTCCCCTGTCCCTGGGATTCTCCAGGCAAGAACACTGGAGTGGGTTGCCATTTCCTTCTCCAATGCATGAAAGTGAAAAGTGAAAGTGAAGTCGCTCAGTCGTGTCCGACTCCTAGTGACCCCGAGGACTGGAGCCTACCAGGCTCCTCCGTCCATGGGATTTTCCAGGCAAAACTACTGGGGTGGGGTGCCATTGCCTTCCCCGTCTGCTTCTGTTAGGATCATACAATTTCTATCCATTTTTGAGCCCATCTTTGCATGAAATGTTCCCTTGGCATCTCTAATTTTCTTGAAGAGATCTCTAGCTTTTCCTATTGTATTGTTTTCCTCTATTTCTTTGCACTGATCACTGAGGAAGGCTTTTCTATCTCGCCTTGCTATCCTTTGAAACTCTGCGTTCAGATGGGTATATCTTTCCTTTTCTCCTTTGCTTTTGGCTTCTTTTCTTTCACAGATATTTGTAAGGCCACCTCAGACAGCCATTTTGCTTTTTTGCATTTCTTTTTCTTGGAGTTGGTCTTACTCCCTGTCTCCTGTACAATGTCACAAATCTCTGTCCATAGTACCTCAGGCACTCTGTCTATCAAATTCTGTCCCTTAAATTTATTTCTCACTTCCACTATATATTCGTAAAGGATTTGATTTAGGTCATACCTGAATGGTCTAGTGGTTTTCCCTACTTTCTTAAATTGAAGTCTGAATTTGGCAATAAGAAATTCATGATCTGAGCCACAGTCTGCTCCCAGTCTTGTTTTTGCTGACTGTATAGATCTTTTCCATCTCTGGCTGCAAAGAATATAACCAGTCTAATTTTGGTGTTGGCCATCTGGTGATGTCCATGTGTAGAGTCTTCTCTTGTGTTGTTGGAAGAGGGTGTTTGCTATGACCAGTGTGTTCTCTTGGCAAAACTCTATTAGCTTTTTACCCTGCTTTGTTATGTACTCCAAGGCCAAATTTGCCTGTTACTCTAGGTGTTTCTTGACTGCCTACTTTTGCATTCCAGTCCCCTATACTGAAAAGGACATATTTTGGGGGTGTTAGCTCTAAAAGTTCTTGTAGGTCTTCGTAGAACCGTTCAGCTTCTTCAGCATTACTGGTTGAGGCATAGACTTGAATTACCATGATATTGAATGATTTGTTTTGGAAACAAACAGAGATCATTCTGTCATTTTTGAGATTGCATCCAAGTACTGCATTTTGGACTCTTGTTGATGGTGATGGTTACTTCATTTCTTCTAAGGGATTCTTGCCCACAATAGTAGATATAATGGTCATCTGAGCTAAATCCATCCATTCCAGTCCATTTTAGTTCGCTGATTCCTAAAATGTTGATGTCCACTCTTGCCATCTCCTGTTTGACCACTTCCAATTTGCCTTGATTCATGGACCTAACATTCCAGATTCCTATGCAATATTGCTCTAATATAGAGCAATAATGCATTCTACATTAGAGCAATATTGCTGGAGGCTTCGTGTCGATCAAAGCAGTGGCACCTCAATGTCCTAGTAATTGTCATATTTTTACCCACAATATACTTGAAATTTTAAAAAAGGACAGTTTCACTTAAGAAGATCCTTAGTGAAACAGCAAGATGATGAATTTTATGAAGTCTGAACTTTGGAGTATACATTTTAAAAATATTCTCTGTTGTAGTCTTTGTAGTCTGTAATACGCTATGTGACAAGCACTTCTGCTGCATGCACAGTGATTGTTCTGAGGGGAAGAACATGGATGATGACTATCTGAGTTATGAGCTAAGCTAGCCACTCTCTTTATAACACCTAGTTCTACTCTAGAGAATGACAGATAGTCAGATCATGGTTATTCACAGGTGGGCATTTGACAGATATTTTCTTATACTATTTCTATTAATGGTATTTAAATATTCATGTTGAATTAATGAATGAGGCCAATCTATTTTCTTTTTTTTTATTTTTTAACTTTACAATATTGTATTGGTTTTGCCATATATCAACATGAATCCGCCACAGGTATACACGTGTTCCCCATCCTGAACCCTTCTTCCTCCTCCCTCCCCGTACCATCTCTCTGGGTCGTCCCAGTGCACCAGCCCCAAGCATCCAGTATCATGCATCAAACCTGGACTGGAGACTCGTTTCTTTTTTTAATTTAATTTAATTTAATTTTTTAACTTTACAATATTGTATCATATATCAACATGAATCCGCCACAGGTATACACGTGTTCCCCATCCTGAACCCCCCTTCCCCTCCCTCCCCCTACCATCCCTCTGGGTCGTCCCAGTGCACCAGCCCCAAGCATCCAGTATCATGCATTGAACCTGGACTGGTGACTCGTTTCATATATGATATTATACATGTTTCAATGCCATTCTCCCAAATCATCCCACCCTCTCCCTCTCCCACAGAGTCCAAAAGACTGTTCCATACATCAGTGTCTCTTTTGCTGTCTCGTATACAGGGTTATTGTTACCATCTTTCTAAATTCCATATATATGCGTTAGTATACTGTATTGGTGTTTTTCTTTCTGGCTTACTTCACTCTGTATAATAGGCTCCAGTTTCATCCACCTCATTAGAACTGATTCAAATGTATTCTTTTCAATGGCTGAGTAATACTCCATTGTGTATATGTACCACAGCTTTCTTATCCATTCATCTGCTGATGGACATCTAGGTTGCTTCCATCAATCTATTTTCAATTCATGTTTCCAGGATATGAATTTGATCTCAGTGTGTAGCTTTGCTTCTGGAAGTTTGAGGAATAGTGATTTAATTTGCATAACTTACTAAATTTCTTATTTTATGTTTTAATTTTTACCTGATATAATTTATCAGCATGATGTTAAATCTCTAAATGATGCTCTAAAATAATTTTAAAATTAATTGCAGGCATTGTGATCTGAGCACACAACTTATACAAATATTTTTGCCCTGGAAGAATTATGGATATTCTCTGTGAAGTCTAAGGTATGATAATTTTCATGAATGGTTTATAAATATTTGAAGCAAGTTATATTTCCTATTCTAAGGGCTCAAGAGTCTTAACCACAAACTTCGTCTTCTAATCATACTTTCAATTCTTCTTCTCTTTATTAATTTTCTATATGGCTTTTTACAGACTAGTAGCATTGTACTGGGCTTCCCAGGTGGAGCTAATGGTACTATGCTCCATGGAGTCACAAAGAGTCAGACAGGACTGAGGCGACTCAGTGCAAGCACAGCATTGAGGTCAAACTTCAGTGCTACGGTGTTTCTGTTCATGTTGCTATATAACATTACATTCTTTACTCAGTGTTTATACCATTTGGGAGTTGGTGATGGACAGGGAGGCCTGGCGTGCTGCGATTCATAGGATCGCAAAGAGTCAGACACGACTGAGCGACTGATCTGATCTGATATCATTTGAGATTTAGCTCAAGCGTTTTTATATTTAATTATAAGTTCAATATGTTTCTTATGTATATTGAACTTCTTTCTCAAATTTAACATCTTTATTTCTGTAATTCTCAAGTATATCAATATTGATATTAATGACAAAGATTTCAGTGACATTAACATTGCCACCTCTAATTATTTCCTGTATTGTGTTTTCTTGCTCTGTTTTGGCTTGCCTCTGTGTTGTCCTTGTTTTGGTATTAAGTATTTAGTATTATTTGATTTTAAGTTTTTTTCCTCTTTTAAGTAATAGTGGCGTTTGTGCCTTAATCAATCAACAGATTCTTTTAAGTTTCACAGACTCTATTAATATTTATTATTTTAACCTTTATGAGGTTAGTCTCAAATGTATTGGGTTTATGCTTTACCTTTAATGTAACTTTTACATGTTTTTTGACCCTTGTCATTCTCCCTTCAGTTCTCCAATCAGATCAGATCAGTCGCTCAGTCGTGTCTGACTCTTTGCGACCCCATGAACTGCAGCACGCCAGGCCTCCCTGTCCATCACCAGCTCCCGGAGGTCGCTCAGACTCACATCCATCAAGTCAGTGATGCCATCCAGCCATCTCATCCTCTGTCGTCCCCTTCTCCTCCTGCCCTCAATCCCTCCCAGCATCAGAGTCTTCTCCAATGAGTCAACTCTTCGCATGAGGTGGCCAAAATACTGGAGTTTCAGCTTTAGCATCATTCCTTCTAAAGAAATTCCAGGATTGATCTCCTTCAGAAAGGACTGGTTGGATCTCCTTGCAGTCCAAGGGACTCTCAAGAGTCTTCTCCAACACCACAGTTCAAAAGCAGCAATTCTTCGGTGCTCAGCCTTCTTCACAGTCCAGCTCTCACATCCATACATGACCACAGGAAAGACCATAGCCTTGACTAGGCGAACCTTTGTTGGCAAAGTAATGTCTCTGCTTTTGAATATGCTATGTAGGTTGGTCATAACTTTCCTTCCAAGGAGTAAGCGTCTTTGAATTTCATGGCTGCAGCCACCATCTGCAGTGATTTTGGAGCCCAGAAAAATAAAGTCTGACACTGTTTCCACTGTTTCTCCATCTATTTCCCATGTAGTGATGGGACCAGATGCCATGATCTTCGTTTTCTGAATGTTGAGCTTTAAGCCAACCTTTTCACTCTCCACTTTCACTTTCATCAAGAGGCTTTTTAGTTCCTCTTCACTTTCTGCCATAAGAGTGGTGTCATCTGCATATCTGAGGTTATTGATATTTCTCCCAGCAATCTTGATTCCAGTTCTCCAATAGTCATTTATTTAAAGCAAATATATAATGTTAAAGCAATTTAGAGTTGCTCTGAATCCTTGAATGAAAAACTGAACAACTAAAACTGCAAAATTTAAAGTAATTTGAGACTTCCTTGGCCATTCAGTGGTTAGGACTCAGCATTTTGACTGCTGTGGGCCTGGATTCAATCCCCAGTCAGGGAACTAAGGTCTCATAAGCCATATGGCACAGCCAAAATAATAATAAACTTTTAAAAGCAACTTCCACTGATGTAACTATTCACTTCTAGTTCTTACTAGGACTGTTGCTTTAATCAACACAGTAAGTGTTCACAAGAGACTTGATAGGAATAGAAATGCATGTGAAGCTGTGTTCAAGTATATACAAAGGGGAATGTCTAAAAGTTAAATGAAAATAAATTGTTTATTTAAGAAACTAAAAATACATTAATTTTGAATGCACTGAGAATGATGGAAAGTTGGATGCAGTTTGCAAAACGAGTGCCATGTATTCCAAATGTGACGATTGTAAATTTTTTGGAGTCCTGTGGTCAATAAGGCCCTAATCAACTTGAATGAAACAATTCTCACCCTAAGGTGAAGCATATGAGAATATAGCAATGAGTTTCGTATTCTTATCTAGCTTGTAAACTTGCTCTGAAGGCAGTTCTCATCCTGGGAGTCAAAATCTTCTGCAGTGATGACGATGCTGTTGCCATCATTAGACATCATGTCTCCTGACCTGTTCAAAACTTCTATCGAGACTGCATCCAAGTACATGTACAAGTAAGGAAACAATGGAGAAATCTCTTTGAGTGTCACATAGACTCTTCCACTTTGTTGGCTACCCTAGAAGCTTTAACCAAGAAAGCAGGTGACTCAAGTTAGGCCTGAGGGGAGAGACTTTAAGCGGCAGGGGTTGCTTCATCACACCAGGCTCTCCATTTGTTCCTGGAAATCTTTCATGGCCTTGCTTCAGGGATCTGTTACCTAGTGATGGACTGGAGCAAGGACCAAGCTAAAATACTGAGAGAATGAAGATCTGAGGCAACCTTCCTTCTCTGTGCTCCAGGTCCTCAGCTTTGGAGTCTTTCTTGACTAGTGAGTGATGCAGTCAAAACAAATGATGCATGAACTGGAGTTACACTGCCATCTATGGGCTGTAGTCAAATACTGGCTTAGAGATTGGCTATATTGGTCTCTGAACACCACCTGGGAAGAAGGCAGAAAATTGGAAATTCAAAGAACATTTTGCTGTTCTTCCAATTTAAACACAAAGTAACAAATACAGAAGTGAAGAGAAAACAAATTCTCATTCATAGGTAGCGATTCTAGTCATGTGAAATGTATGTTCTTAGATCCACATATTCACCTTTGTTTTCAATAATGGAAAAAATGGATTGTTCATTATTGCATACATTTGCCATTTTTCTCTTTTTTATATCCTTAGCCACAGACATTTTAATGACAATATCATTTTTTCCAATTTATCAATTTCATACATTAAACCTATCCATTTTTTCACTTCCATAAAGTAAATTAATTTTCTGTTGTTTTATTATTTTTCTCAATGAAACACACTTGACTCTGATATATTTGTTCACGATGAGCTACAAATGGTGTATAATTTAAAAAATAAGGTAAAGTACTCTTCTTATGTTCTTGATAGTATTTCATATCTAACATGGTTTCCAAGTGGGATTATAAACTTTTTAAGTTTTATTACACAAATAAGACACAGATTCATTTTCCTTGTTATAGTTTAAGTAAATGTAGAAACATTCCAGCATTGGGATATCTTGTGAACTCCAAGAGGCAAATTGTTTTCTTATGTGAAACATAATAACATCTAAAATCACACACAAACTTTCCTTTTTGTTTCTTTAGTTTTATAGCTTCCTGCATGGTTGTTTTTGTTTAGTCCATAAGTCATTTCTGTCCTTCTATGACCCCATGGACAGTAGGCCCCCAGGCTCCTCTGTCCATGGAATTCTCCAGACAAGAATACTGGAGTGGGTTGTCAATTCCTAATAGAGGGCATCTTCCCAACCTACTGATGGAACCCGAATCTCTTGTCTCCTGCATTGGCAGGCAGATTCTTTACCACTAGTGCCATCTCATCTGTTAAATTGAAAGCTCACAGAGAGCTTAATTAATTTTAACTTAGAAAAGCATCAGGATTTAACATGGAAATGTTGTAGTCACAAATTCTATTTAAATGTTCTAATTGTTGAAATATTTCTTTTGCTTTTACAATGTTTCATTCTGTGTTATCACAATTTAGATTGTATGCATGGAAAGCAAAGCAGAGAGAAGGATTTTTTGGAATGAATATACCAATCTCAATAAATAAATTTTTCCATTATAATATTAATTTCAAAAATTCAAAATTTTAAAATCTTCATCCATCATGTAAAATAGATTCTCTATAACATCTATTGTTTCCCTGGTTGAAAGTAACCACCTTTTTAGAGAACTAATTTGAGACATGGCTAAATCAGACCCCCCCAAAATAAATAAATAAATATATATATATATATATATATATATATATATATATATACACACGTGTATCAACATTCCAAAAATGAAGATCATGGCATCCAGTCCCATTACTTTGTGAAAAATAGATGGGGAAAAAGTGGAAACAGTGTGAGATTTCATTTTCTTGGAGTCCGAAATCACTATGGATGGTGACTGCAGCCACTAAATTAAAAGATTCTTTCTCCTGGAAGAAAATTTATGACAAACCTAGACAGTGTGTTAAAAAACAAAGATATCATGTTGCTGATAAAGGTCCATGTACAGAGTCGGACACGACTGAAGCGACACAGCAGCAGTCAAAGCTATGGTTATTCCAGTAGTCATATACGGATGTGAGACCATAAAGAAGGACCATAAAGAAGCACCATAAAGAAGGCTGAGTGCTGAAGAATTGATTCTTTCTAACTGTGATGCTGGAGAATACTCTTTGAGAGTCCCTTGGCCAGCAAGGAGATCAAACCAGTCAATCCTAAAGGAAATCAACCCTGAATATGCATTGAAAGGACAGGTGCTGAAGCTGAAGCTCTAATACTTTGACCACCTGCTGAGAAGAAACCAACCCATTGAAAATGACCCTGATGCTGGGAAAGATTGAGGGTAAGAGGAGAAGGGATCAACAGAGGATGAGATGGTTGGACCGCATCACTGACTCAATGGACATGAGTTTGTGTAAACTCTGGGATTTGGTCATGGACAGGGAAGCCTGGCGTGCTGCAGTCCATGGGGTCGCAAAGAGTGGGATACGACTGAGCAGAGCGACTGAACTGAACCGAACCGAACTGAAGCCAGTATTCGACTACAGCCCATAGATGGAAGTGGAACTCCAGTTCATGTTAATTGGCATAAAGAAGGCTTACTTTGTAAGACTCTCAAATGTAAGGTGGTGTACATTGTCCCCGAATTGGAAAAAAAAAAAAAGAGAGAGAGAGAGAGAGAGGAAAAAAATCCCACATCATATAGAGGGGCCCTCTGGCATGAGCTATCTGGTACATTTAAATAAGTAAACAAGACAAGCTTCAGAGAAGGAAAGATAAGTTTCTATTATGATGAAAATCCTCACAGTTTATTCTTTACCTCTATAGCACCTAGAATTAACTGAGAAAGATCTTTAAGAACAGAGGATCCTGAAAACTTGTCCATGAGAAAGAAACTCTGAACGTTGAGTCTAGAAAATACAGCCCCTCAGACATCACGAGATCTTTTCAACGATGATCAAAAGATCTTTATACAATAAAAGACATTCTGTTCTGCTGTCCACACCTGTTTCTGAAAAATCATGATTTTCATTTCAGACATTTTTCAATGCCTGAAGAATTATGAGTACAATTGCTCTGGAGCAAGAAGCAAAAAATAATGTAATACATTAGTGAGAGTTACAAATAAAAACATCTTTATTTGTGGAGGTTTCTTGAGGATTCTTATATGAGGGAAAGGCACTTTTAATTTCCACTGTGAGAGCCTCTCAGGGAAAATGGCTGTATTCCTGTTCCCTGAGGTAGAGATGGATGCCATGGAAATACTCCTGGGCAAGGAGTCCCAAATGAGAACAGCACAGACTGTCTTCTTCCATCTGCTCCAGTTGTTTCAGGCTCTGATCCGGGATGGAGAGGAGTTTATCCAGCAGAGAGTTGTTCCAAGTAGCACGGCTGTCTTCCGTGGTGAAGAGTTGGGAGCTCTGTTGGAGCCTCAGATAGTGGTTGCAGGGGAGTGATCTTCTCTCTTTTCCAAGGAAGTCTGAAGTGGCTCTGTCCTTTAGGCGCGACTGAGAGCGGATCCTTTGCATCTGTTTCAAGTGTTTGAAGATTTCCTTGTTTTTCTGGCAATGGATCCCAGGCACGTTCCAGCGAAGAGAGCAAACAGGGATGCGGCGGAGCATCACTCCTTCCACCAGCAAGTGGATGTGGGCCACAGTGATTCTGTAGACGGCCGGGAGAGAGCGCGCGAGCACCGCGAAACGATGAGGAAAGAGCGCTGAGTTGGAACCGCAGACCGCCTGCTTCTCCCGGCCACCGCGAGAGCGCGCACGCTGTGGTTCGATCGCTTCTGCTTTCAAATCGCAGTCTTGGGAGAGTTGGCAGTTGACTCACAGGGGCTGGAGAGACAGGACGCAGTTTCCACAGAGCTTTTTATAGGAGCACTGAACCAAGGGTGCGCATATCATTAGCTCTTTTATGGAAAAGGCCTGGTTTTCCGCTGTCCTGAGTAGGGAGCCAGAATATTGCATTTTCGGAAAGACCGCCTGAGTAGTGGGCTTTCTTTACAAATGTCAAACTGAACCAGGCCATGTTTGAGGAAAAGAACCCCCAAGGTGGGGGTTCTGAGAGAGATGTGGCTGATTTTACAGATTGGCGCTCGCTACCGGCGCGAGGGAACCCACAGCTCAGAGAAACGCATCGGGCAGCAGTGATGGGATTATTGGCGATGCGAGGATGGACAGCGTTGTGCCCAAAGTGAAACTAGAAGGTGGGCATGAAACGACTGGTTACCGGACGCTGTGGTGGCGTTGCTGACAAAGTGAAGCAAGGTACCTGCGATGAGACTATTGGCTGTACCAGGAGCGGCGGGCGTTGCGGACACGCTGGAATCCCGCGGGCTAGGAAACTATTCGCTGTGGAACGGTGGCAGGACGTTGTGCACAAAGTGAAACACAGCGTCAGTGATGACAGTTTGGGTTCTGTGGCGATGGTGGGGGCGGGTGGGAGTTGCGCACGGGGAGCGCGGCGGCTAAGAGATTATTCTCTGCGGGAACCTGCTGGGGCGTTGCTCACACGGTCGAATCCTGCGGTGGCTAGGAGACTATTTGCAGTGAGTCGATGGGAGAGTGTTCCGCAAATTGGAGCATAGTGGAACACGGTGTCCGTGATGAGACTATTGGCTTTACCACGATGTGGGGATGGGGGTGGGGAGGTGAGGGGCGTTGCGAACACGGTGGAATCCCGCGGTGGCTCAGAGACTATTCGCTGTGGGACTCTGGGAGGGCGTGGGGTACAAAGTGGAACACGGTGGCCGCGATGACACTATCCGCTATGAGGCGATGGGAGGCTAGCCCTCAAGATTAGTTTGCATTAATTTTTAATTGAGGGATTACCATATCTGACAGTTTTTAATGACCCCGTGACCGTCTTAAGTAATTTTTAACTGATGTTCCTGAAACCTCTTTCCCAGGACTACATTGTTAGACATGAGGGTTGAAGTGTACAAGAAACCAAGGACATTTAGAAGGTCAGAATTTTTCATTTTCTGTAGTTAAGAATTTTATAAACTGAATGGAATTTGCCCAAAATTTATTGGCATCAAGAAGGCTTACTTTGTAAGACTCTCAAATGTAAGGTGGTGTACATTTTCCCCCAGTTGGAAAAAAGACAAAAGAACCCCACGTCATATAGCGGGGCCCTACAGCATGAGCTGTCTGATACATTTAAAGAAGTGAAGGAGACAAGAGCAGGTAAACTGTACGGATTCATGGAGAATATGCCTGTAACTTGGACATTCCACATGTCTTCTATTTTAAATTCTTCAAAGGCCAGGGTTGGAAACTACTATTCTGCAGGCTGGTTTGGCAATAAATGTCTCCAGGGTGCTCACCAATTTTTAATATATGTTGTCACATCAATCAAGTTGACATTGAAACTGCCATGTTCAATTTTGTTTCATAAATAATTTATTTCCCATATAAAAGTTTAAATAAATAAATAATGCATAAATCAATTTTAAAATAGCTTACAGTCTTTAACTGTCCATTGAAATCCAGTGCATTGCATTGTCAGTTACTTCAAGAGCCTCTGCTGACTGAAGAGTCTCACCTCAAAGTCACATTGTCCCTTCCCAGAGCCACAGGTGGGAGATGTTCAGTCATGGAGGTAACCTGTTAGTCTTGTCAGGAAAGAAAAGTTCCTGAGGATTTGCACTCGCACGACTGTCCAGGCACACCGGTTGTACTCCTTGGACTTGAGGTACTGCACGAGGTTGAAGTAATATTTCCTCAGGTGGAGAATGGTCGTGTCTCCCATAGTAGAGTTTTGCTTCTGCATTATTTCCTTCTGGACTGGCTCCAGACGGTTCATCTGCCCATAGAGTTCCTCAAGGAGGTCCTCAATGATGGTGTCAGACCAGCCAGTGCTGGAGAAGTCTCTGGTGAGAATGCCAAAGATCTGCTGGAGCATCTCATACATGACCAATATGGCATCTTCCTTCCGGAACTGCTGTGCTTGCTTCATCTCCTCAGGCATCTGGAAGTCCATCCTGAACTCGAGGCAATGTTGAGGAGTTGAAGGTAACTGCCGCAGGAGTTTCTGACACTCTGCAAGGCTCTGCCTTTGTTGGAATCGAAGCAAACTGTAGCTCCTGGAAAGAACTGTGGTGGAGAAACACAGCAGGAGAGCCATGGGGAGGAGGCACCTGTGGGTCATGGTGAAATCAGGCACAGGGCTGCCTGTTCTGCTAGTAGATGCTGAAGCTGAGTCTTCAAGGGTTTGCAGAGTGAATGTCCTTCCTCCTTGAGTGTGGGCTACTTATACAGGATGGCCCTCCATGCTTTCTATTGGAGAGGAATTTCCCACTTTCCAGTTTCCTTTTTAGTTCTCCTGTGTTGTTTAAATGATTAGTTACCTCGAAAACTCTTTTTCTTTTTAGCTCCTTGCTTTTTGATTTTATATATATTAGGGGAAAAGATATACAGTCTGGGAGAATTTCTAATGTTTTTGTAAAGTTTCAGTGAATTGCTAAATGCTAAAAAAAAAAAAAAATGCCTAATCAATTTGAACTGAATTATTGCAGGGTTCTTTCACCAGGAAAAGATCTTTCTTGTTCTCTTTTCATATTCTTAGATTTTGTGAAAGGATCTTTATTTCTAAGAGTTTAACAGTTGTAGAAAATAATTTATTTTTTTGTCTAAGGTAAGTTTGTGTGAGTTTTTTTAGGCCTTAACCATAAGCAGCAAGATATTGCATATCTTTATCAACTTTAGTTTATTGCTTTATTTGGCAATCTCAAATTATTCAGAATATACCAAAGTAAAGATTAAGTCTTATCTCTGTGCAGGCAAATGAATGTTACACAGGCCACACATAAAAGTTCATGATTTCTCTTGTAGGATGCCTTTTGACCATAACTGAGGGCCAATGTATATTTATTCTTGTATGTATATATACTTCAAATAATCTAAATATCTGATTTTGCATATTAAAGTAAGGATATAGCAAGCAGGAAAATTCTTTCCTCTTCACTTTGTTCCTTTAGAACTGTTTTTACATGAAATTTTCCCCAATTGCCTTCACGGACTCTTTGTCTGTATAATTAATTTTGGCTATGAAAATCCTTGTTTGCATCTTTTGGTGCACGTTTGTGTAGCCTTCTGTTGGATATATGCCTAGGATGAAGTAATTGGCTCATAGAATGTGCCTATGTTCAGATTTAGTAGATAATGACAAACATGTTTTTGAAAGTTTACACCAATTTATATTCTCACTATCAAGAGTATGGGATGTCAGTTGCATTACTTTCTTTTCAACACTTGGTATTGCCAGTCTTCTTAATTTTAGCCATTCTAGTGAATCGTAGTGATATCTTATTAGAGTTTTAATTCATATTGCCTACTTATTAATAAGGTTCAGCATATTTTCATACGCTTATTGACAATTTGGATATTTTCTTTGTGAGGGATCTGTTCAAATTCCTTGCTGACTGTCTCAGATAATTTTTTCTCTAAAGATGATGTAATTGTGTACATACAGAATACAAAAGGACATATAAACTATTGAAATTTTAAAATAAATTTAACAAGGTCACTGAAAAAAAGATCAATATTAAAATAAATCACATCTTTTGACATTAGTAATAAAAATTGGAAATTGACATTTCAAAATAATACCACTGATAAGAACATTAAAAGTCTACTACTGAGAAATTATCACAGCCTGGAGGTGCCTAAGGAAACATGGAAATTAAAGGTAACATGCCATTCTAAATGGCATCCGGGGACAGAAAAACAACTTTGGGTAAAAACTAAGGAGATCTGGGAATTCCCTCGAGTTTCACTGATTGGGACTCCATGCTTTCACTGCAGGATCCTGCTTGGATCCCTTGTTGAAGAACTATTTAATAAGATGTCATAAGTCTCGTGGCCATAAATAAATAAAAATGAAATTCCTGCAACCAGCGGGGCTGGGTGGGTGGATACAGGAATAAGGAGATTTGAATAAAGTGTTGATTTAAGTTTTTTTTTTTAAAAAAGCTTTGACAGGACAATTTGTCTTTACCTTTGACCTTTAAGTACAAGTCTATAATTGCGTTTTTGACTCAGCTGGCCAGAAAAAATAACAATTTCTTTCTCTAACATTGAGACAGTATGTTTTAAATCTTGATCATTAATGAGGTTAAGCAGCTTCTCTCTTTGTAAGTGAGCAAGCGACATGTAAGCACGTGATGAGGTAGTAAGCCTCAGTGAGAAAGGAAATCAGAGTGTGCAATAGGAGACTGTCAAGGCCACCTCCTCCTGAGAAACACAGTCATTTAGTGAACAAACATTTACTTAGCAAACATGTTCTATCAGATCAGATTAGTCGCTCAGTCGTGTCCGACTCTTCGCGACTCCATGAATCGCAGCACGCCAGGCCTCCCTGTCCATCACCAACACCCGGAGGTCACTCAGACTCACATCCATCAAGTCAGTGATGCTATCTAGCCATCTCATCTTCTGTCATCCGCTTCTCCTCCTGCCCCCAATCCCTCCCAGCATCAGAGTCTTCTCCAATGAGTCAACTCTTTGCATGAGGTGGCCAAAATACTGGAGTTTCAGCTTTAGCATCATTCCTTCCAAAGAAATCCCAGGGCTGATCTCCTTCACAATGGACTGGTTGGATCTCCTTGCAGTCCAAGGGACTCTTAAGAGTCTTCTCCAACACCACAGTTCAAAAGCATCAATTCTTCGGTGCTCAGCCTTCTTCACAGTCCAGCTCTCACATCCATACATGACCACAGGAAAGACCACCACTAGACCTTTCAGGTATGACCTAAAACATGTTCTAACCATGTCATAAGGTAAAACAAATATTGCCATTTTCTTGAACTATTTTAAAACTATCTCTCAATAAATTTTTGCTGCTGGCTTGATTATGTGTCTTGCACATTCTTTCTGAGGTTCATTCCAATATATTTATGCTTTATTGTTGCAAGTATGAATGAAATTTTTTCATGACATTTGCTAATTTTTAATGAACTAAGTTTTCCTTGCATTTTCATATATACATGCTTATGTCAATAACTAATTTTTTTATTTTTCTCTGATCAGCTTTACAAACACTATATAAAAGTTTGGTTGATTTTTCAAGTTTTTAGATAAACAAATACATTGCCTGCAAATAAAAAATTAAGGTCTGAAAATAGCAAGTGTGATGACCATATGGAGCAACTAATGTTTGTTGTGTATATTTGTTCAACTACTTTAAAAACATTATCTAGCAAAGCTGAAAATATGCATAGCCTGTGGCCTATGACCCAGTCATATGTGGGTGTAAGAGCTGGACCACAATGAAGGATGAACACTGAAGAATTGATGCTTTTGAACTGTGGTGTTGGAGAAGACTCTTGAGAGTCCCTTGAACTGCAGGGAGATCAAACCAGTCAATCCTAAAGGAAATCAATCCTGAACTTCATTAGAAGGACTGATGCTGAAACTGAAACTGCAATCCTCTAATGAGCTGACTCATTAGAAAAGACCCCAGTGCTGGGAAAGACTGAAGGCGGAAGGAGAGTGGGACGACAGAGGACACGATGGTTGGATGACATCTCTGATTCAGTGGGTATGAGTTTGAGCAAGCTCTGGGAGACGGTGAAGGACTGGGAAGTCTTGTTGCAGTCCATTGAGGTCACAAAGAATCAGACATGACTGAACAACTGAATAACAACATGACCCAGTAAGTCCACTCTTAGCAGTTACCCTGGGAAAGAATCATGTAAATATGCATCAGTATAAAAGTAAAGAATATTCAAATCAACAATATTCATGAGTCCCAAACTAGAAACAGCCCAAATACCCACTAAAATTGCATAAAATACTTTATCTATCCTGATAATAGGGTTATTAATAACAATCAAAAGTAAGAACCACAACTAAATGCACAAATATAGCAGTCACTGAAAGACACTCACCTCAGAAGAAAATGTATACTATTGTATAAATTTAAAAATAGGCCAGAGTAGACTGGAGACATTTTGCTTGGTGACAAAGAGAGTTCCTGTAAACTTCAAGACCACAATGGAAAGTCCGTCTCCAGCTTAAGACAAGAGTGTGTCTTCCCACCTTCCAGCTGTGGTCTCGCTCTCGCCCTCTCTCAGCACCTGAGGCTGACTCTGCCCAGGCTGGGGTTGCCCTGTGCTCACAGCCAGGGGACCCAGACCCCCTCCTCAGGCCTCCTCTCTGGTGTAAAGAGGGACAATATGCAGAAAGATCTTAGTGCCTCTGGTTGCAGCCTCTTCTCTCTTCCCTTTACTCACACGAAGGACATAATTCACAGGCCATGGACAATACTCATTGCCCAGTGTTTCTCCTGCTCACTTCAGATGCAGCTGGGACTCAGAATTTTGGTCAGGGCCTTGGCTAACTCTCCTAACTCCTCCAGAATGTACCCAACCAGAGGATCCCACACTCTGCTCCCCGTCACTCTCAGAATGTTCCCATCAGAGGGTCGATGGCCCAGGAACAGGCAGGAGCAGCCCAGGCCTTGTTTTCACTGTGTGCTGCCAGGACCCACTGCTGCTGGACACTCAGACTGGCCCTTTCAGAACATGCCCATCTGCATCAAGCCTGTATTTACTTTTCCCTTCAGATCCCAGGTTGTTCTCTGAGCTGGACTCTGAATTCTCAGAATAACTATCAGGGCTGCATTGAGTCGGGCCAACCTAAGGTTGAGAAGAGGGTTAAAAGGACAACACATTGGCTGTAGCTGCTGAACAAGCCTCAGGGGCCCCTGCCCCACCCTGCTGACAGGAGGGCAGGTCGCACTGTGTGGGTTCTGGGTGAGTTTCCTGTCTCTGAGGCAGTTTCTGAATCTTCCTTAAAGTGAAACAGCCCAAAGCAAAGCCATCTACATACTCAAAACCGACAAGTGACTTGAATTTTGTTACATCATCAGAGATTGCGTAATGAACCCCAGAAGGCAAAAATAGCAACGAAGTTGATGCAACAAGTGAAAAGGAAACTAAGTGCAAGCTGCCAAACGGAATTTCAGGATGCAGCCTGGGAATCCCCTCTGGCCTGGCCTCCTGGCTGAGTTGAGTGCACAGAGCAGAGGATCCTCCTGACTGCCTGCCAGAGGCCTGTGTCTTCCTGGCTGAAACTCTGAGCTCCTCAAGTCCAGGGAAAACAAAGAATCCAGTGAGGGTGAGGATGTGTCTTGTAGACAGCTGCCCTGTGTGCCACGTAGGAATGTTTCCTGTTTCCGTCTAGAACTCGGAGTATTGTTGCAATAGGCTTGGCAATGTCATCCCTGCTGCTGCTGCTAAGTCGCTTAAGTTGTGTCCAACTCTGTGCAACCCCATGGACGGCAGCCCACCAGGCTCCCCCATCCCTGGAATTCTGCAAGCAAGAACACTGGAGTGGGTTGCCATTTCCTTCTCCAATGCATGAAAGTGGAAAGTGGAAAGTGAAAGTGAAGTTGCTCAGTCGTGTCTGACTCCTGCAGCCCACCAGGCTCCTCCGTCCATGGGATTTTCCAGGCAAGAGTATTGGAGTGGAGTGCCATCGCCTTCTCTGAATGTCATCCCAGTGAATGGCTATTTCTCCTCGCTGTGCAGTGGGTGAGCTGTAGGGATCTGTCTCTGAACAGCTCTCTGGGAACTGCCTCATCTTCCTGACCACAGACCCAGAACATCAGGAAATAATCTGCTAAACAGATTCAAATAGAAGACTTAATGTAAGGAGCACTTGGAAAGTGTCTGGTACCATTCTGAGCATGTGCTATAAATTAAGGCAGTTAATCTTGCCACACTTTCAAGGTAAGCTTTTATGATTATCTTAGTTTTGCACTTAAGACATAATGCAGCAATTTATAACTAGGCAATCCTTTTTTATGCACTAATGAAGAAAAATCTCTAACATCTATTTGCAAGGAAATATAAATAAATGAGAAATTGAAGTATATGAAAAATGGGTATTTATGTGATATACATTAATATGTCCCTATGTATAGATTTATTAACTACCTATGAAAATGTCTAGAAGGATACCCATTAAATTGTTAACAGTATAGGTCACCATGTTTGTTTAACTTATATACAGAGTACATCATGAGAAATGCTGGACTGGAAGAAACACAAGCTAGAATCAAGATTGCTGGGAGAAATCTCAATAACCTCAGATATGCAGATGACACCACCCTTATGGCAGAAAGTGAAGAGGAACTCAAAAGCCTCTTGATGAGAGTGAAAGTGGAGAGTGAAAAGGTTAGCTTAAAGCTCAACATTCAGAAAACGAAGATCATGGCATCTGGTCCCATCACTACATGGGAAATAGATGGAGAAACAGTGGAAACAGTGTCAGACTTTCTTTTTCTGGGCTCCAAAATCACTGCAGATGGTGACTGCAGCCATGAAATTAAAAGACGCTTACTCCTTGGAAGGAAAGTTATGACCAACCTAAATAGCATATTCAAAAGCAGAGACATCACTTTGCCAACAAAGGTTCGTCTAGTCAAGGCTATGGTCTTTCCTGTGGTCATGTATGGATGTGAGATCTGGACTGTGAAGAAGGCTGAGTGCCGAAGAATTGATGCTTTTGAACTGTGGTGTTGGAGAAGACTCTTGACAGTCCCTTGGACTGCAAGGAGATCCAACCAGTCCATTGTGAAGGAGATCAGCCCTGGGATTTCTTTGGAAGGAATGATGCTAAAGCTGAAACTCCAGTATTTTGGCCACCTCATGCGAAGAGTTGACTCATTGGAGAAGACTCTGATGCTGGGAGGGATTGGGGGCAGGAGGAGAAGGGGACGACAGAGGATGACATGGCTGGATGGCATCACTGACTCGATGAATATGAGTCTGAGTGACCTCCGGGAGTTGGTAATGGACAGGGAGGCCTGGCGTGCTGCAGTTCATGGGGTCGCAAAGAGTCGGACACGACTGAGCGACTGATCTCATCCTAGAGGTCAAGGGTAGGCATTCCTTTGTATGAATTATTTAAAAGTTTAGCAATGATATGTGTGTTTAATATATATAAATAAGCTTAAGAAATCCTCTTTACTTCTTTTGAGTCACATTTATCATGGCAGCTACTGATTCTCATATCTCTTTGCTGTCTCTGCAATCCCCAGCCCGCCTTGTTCTTCTTGCCTCTATTTGAACAGTTTAGGAAGACTCTTTTCTCAGGAGTGGCCAAGTGTAGAAAACTTGCTCTCCCTTCCTCATCCTACTCCAGAATCCTAGATCCCACATATGCGATTGACCTCCCACGATGTATGTGGTTCTCCACTAATCCTTGAAGGCACTCCAGTTCTTACAGGCCCCAAGCAGGCAACTGTGTCCATGACCTGGGCTTTTCTTCACTTATCTCTCTCCCACCTCTAATCTATGTCTCAAGAATCACATCCATTCCCTCCTCAAATTGTCCCTTGTTTCTTCTATGACCCAGGGTGGGTAACCCCGTTCCCTCTTTATTCAGGTGACTTCAGTATAGGTTTATCTTGTAGGATCAGGCTTTGGGTTAGATTTTATTCAAAGGTGTATGCAAGCCAGCTTGCTTTTTTAAAATTACTTTTCTTTCCACTACTTAAATACAAATAGTAGTTTTCTACAAAATATAATACAAAACAACTATCTTATGAATGATAAAGATTTAAATGCTATGAACAGCCTAAATATTTCCGATAATTTTAATAAATAAATAAATATTACAACGTTTTAAGATATGGAAAATGGATTCTTAAATCTGTTTTAAACAGTTATGGTAACAAAACATTTAACATACATTTAAATAATCCCATATATTAGCTATTACTTATATGTCATCTGACACAAAAATAGAGTTAAAGGTTGCACTTTGAGTCTTAGAAAATAGCCATTTAGTTGACCAGATGAACTGTTTTCACATTCAACGCCTTATTTCCTGAGTTTTCCAATGAGCTTGTTGGCAAAGATCTAGCACCTGACAACTTTCCAGGCACAGGGGCTATATTCTTTCTCTTTGAGATACACACTGATTCGCTGGAAGTAACTCTTCACAGCCAATCTGGAGTTCTCACTCCCTAGAGGTGACTGTTCCGGTGTCCTTCTCTCCCTCAGACACACGTCCAGGTCCTCCAGCTGCTGATCAAGTCCCACAAGGAATCTGTCCAGGAGGCTCTCGTCCCGACCTGCAGAAGAGCCCATGGTGCTGAAGAGTTGGAAGGTCTGCTGGAACAACTCATGCACAACAGCTGTGGCTTCTGTCTTCTCAAGCCTGGTCCCGTGCACCAGGGCCTGAGGAAATCTGAAGTCAGTCCTGTCCCTCAGACAGGACACAATGGGCACTCTTTGCATCTGTCTCCAACGTGTGAAGCTTTCCAGATTGCCGTGGCTCGCAGGCAGCTCACAGCCCAGGGAGCACGTGGGGCTGGAGCAGAGCATCACCAGGGCCAGCAGCACAGAGACAGGGAGGCCACTGGGATGCTGGGAATTCGCAGGGCTGCCTGCAGGGGAGGTCTAGGCAAGGTCTGAGGGCTTGGGGTGATGGGTGGCTCTTAAAGAGTGAGTAGAGAAACTTTCATTTTCTGGGTTTTTCCACAGTTTGCCCTTTCCTTTCCTTTTCTACTCTTTGTAATGAAATCAATAAAAGAGCTAATTTTTGCCATGAGTGCCTAGGTGGGGGACATCAAATCATGGGTGCCACTGTGGTTGATAGCTACACAGCTGTATAGCATGCTTCTCACACCTCCTTAGTTGTTCCTGGGAGAAGAGTCTGATCAAAGTCAGAGAAGGGAGAAATATTCATGCAAAATGGTGACTTTTCCAGGTCACCAAGAAATATTCAGTATAAAAAGAGTTTATAAGAGAAGCTTTTGATTTTTCTCATTTTTTCCTTATTTACCCTTTTTCCCTTCTTCAAAAAATTCAGCTGTGTTTACCTTTACAATATCTGAGTAGGCCTTAAGCTCCCTGGAGACATTATAGGGAACAATATCACTAATATCATTTGTTAAAAATGAATTACATTGCACCTGTAATCCACAAGGCGCTTTTTTAGGTGCTGGTTGTCCTGCTGCTGCTGCTGCTAAAACGCTCCAGTCGTGTCCGACTCTGTGTGACCCCATAGACAGCAGCCCACCAGGCTCCTCTGTCCCTGGGATTCTCCAGGCAAGAGTACTGGAGTGGGTTGCCATTGCCTTCTCTGGCTAGTTGTCCTAAAAATTTCAATTTTGCCTGTGTTTATTTCTCTTTCTCCTCTGCTGCTGCTGCTGCTAAGTTGCTTCAGTTGTGTTCTACTCCATGCGACCCATGGTCTGCAGCCCACCAGGCTCCCCCCATCCCTAGGATTCTCCAAGCAAGAACACTGGAGTAGGTCGCCATTTCCTTCTCCAATGCATGAAAGTGAAAAGTGAAAATGAAGTTGCTCAGTCGTGTCCTAACTGCAGCCTACCAGGCTCTTCCGTCCATGGGGTTTTCCAGGCAAGAGTACTGGAATGGGGTGCCATTGCCAATATGGTGATAATCTACCGTACACTCAGGGATACTGAGATTGCAATTACATTCAACCCTTGTAATGGCATGTCTTTACCAATTCTGTAAGGTACAGATAATTTTTAATAATATTAATGACAGAAATTTTTACATGCAGCCTCTCAGCAAAGTGTTTTTAATAAACATGTCAGTAATCTTCACAGCTTCCTTATTAGATAATTACTATAATTATTGACATGTTTGCAAATAAGGAAACTGAAAACTCAGAGAGATTAGTCAGGATTAACTGCATAAGTGGTACTTGACCACTAAACTATTCTGCCTCCGTGTTATTCCTCATTAACCTTAAGCATTCTCCTTTAGCTGCACTACGTACAGTTGTAATTAAGTAATCCATCTAATTATGTAACATTTGACTGCCCTGATAGATTGTAAGCTCCCTAAAGGCAGTAATGGCACACGTCCCAGAGGAAGTGCACTGAGGGATCTCTGTCCCATTGTTGTTCGTCACTAAGGCATGTCCACTCTCTTTGACCCCATGGACTACAGCACGCCAGGCTTCCCTGTCCTTCTCTATTGGTCAGATTTGCTCAAGTTCATATCCATTGAGTTGGTGATGCGATCCCATCATCTCATCCTCTGTTGACCCCTTCTCGTCCTGCCCTCAGTCTTTCCCAGCGTCACAGTCTTTTCCAGTGAATGGGCTCTTCCCATCTGGTGACCTAAGTACTGGAGCTTCAGCTACGTCCAGAGCCAGTTCTAAGAGAACTATACACACCAGTTTGACTACTCAAACCTAGTATTTGAAGATTGTTTCAGAAAATGATAATCTTCTGAAAACAAAGACAGTAAGAGTAAATTTAAATGGATGTTTAAACTTTCTGGATAATTTCTCAAAATATTTTCTCAGATGGAAACAGGGACTCTCAAAGTTCAGTTGTTGCTAAGTTGCTTCAGCTGTGTCCAACTCTTTTTGAAACTATGGACCATAGTCTGTCAGGCTACTCTGTAGATATCAACAAAACACCACCTGAAATATAGGACTGGAAGTTAGCAAGTGCAATGGGAACTGTATCCTCTTTAATTGTAGTGTAATGATTGTAATGTTCCTGGAATGAACAAATGACATGTTTGTGACAAAGAAGAATAGGAATTGGAGAGGAAGAACTTACTAAGTTCCTCTAAAATAGGAAGCACTTTGTCAGAGGAGACAGCTCGGTCCAGTGCTTAAGACACTGGACATGGCGGCAAGTTTGCCTAGGTTGATGGCCCAACTCCATCCTACACTGGCTATGTGACCTTCAGCACCCTGGTTTTCCTCTTGTATGGAAATGATAATCATATTTGTTTCACTGGATTGTTGGGAAGATTGACATAGCATGCTTCTGACCATGCCTGGACAAGACATAGAAGCATTCAGTATATAGTAGCCATTCCCACGAGGGAGAAAATTCACACATCTAACTATGAGAACTGTACCAAATTTCCCTTAGATGACCTGCTTCCCTTCCTTTAATTCTCAGCTCAGTGGTCAACATTATTACATCTAGTCTCATCTCTTATGTGAACATGACGTCCTGTCCAAATCACTTATACCTAGTAGCTTCCAGGTAACAGCTGACCTCTCACACATGAATAAAATGTCTGTCCAATCTATGACCCAGTCTCTTTCATGGTGAGTTAATAGGTCTATATCCTCAGAATCAGATAACGTCCATGAAAAGTTAGTAATGTAAACAGACAAACAAATATAAATAAATAGATACTGGGAGTTAGCAAAGCTGACAACTTGCCTCTTAGGTAACACTTAGCCTAAGAGCCTGCTACCCTCCTCTGGTTCTGTCTGCAGCTAAACAGTCTCACATAAGCTGGTCTGAAATCTGTCACTCTGTAGAGCTCTTCATCCCCATTTGTGTAGTTAAGTGACATTTTGTCATTTGAACAGAGAAAATGTCACTATAGTTTTTTGTGTTTTTTTTTTCAATTACATTTTTTACTTTCCTTTTACCTTTGTGCATTACTTTTTCATTCACTGCTTACTTTTACTTTCTAGGAATGTTCAATGAGAGTGGAAAGTTTTTGACAGCTTCAGCATCAGTCCTTCCAATAAATATTCAGGACTGATTTCCTCTAGGATGGACTGGTTTGATCTTGGTGCACTCCAAGGGGCTCGCAAAGGTCGTCTCCAACACCACGGTTCAAAAGCATCAATTCTTTGGCACTCAGCTTTCTTTATAGTCCAAATCTCACATCCACACATGACTACTAGAAAAACCATTGCTTTGACTAGACAGACCTTTGTTGGCAAAGTAATGTCTTTGCTTTTTAATATGCTGTCTAGGTTGGTCATAGCATTTCTTCCAAGGAGCAAGCGTCTTTTAATTTCATGGCTGCACTCACCATCTGCAGTGATTTTGGAGCCCAAGATAATAAAGTCTGTCACTGTTTCCATTGTTCGCTATCTATTTTCCATGAAGTGGTAGAACAAGATGCCATGATCTTAGTTTTTGAATGTTCAGTTTTAAGCTAGCTTTTTCACTCTCTTCTTTCACTTTCATCAAGAGGCTCCTTAGTTCTTCTTCACTTTCTGCATAAGGGTGGTATCACCTGCATATCTGAGGTTACTGATATTTCTCCTGGCATTCTTGATTCCAGCTTGTGCTTCATGCAGCTTAGCATTTTGCATGATGTACTCTGCATATAAGTTAAATAAGCAGGGTGACAACATACAGCCTTGCTATACTCCTTTTCCCAGTTTGGAGCCAGCCCGTTGTTCCATGTCTGGTTCTAACTGTTTCTTCTTGACCTGCATACAGATTTCTCAGGAGACAGGTCGGTGGTCTGGTATTCCCAACTCTTCAAGAATATTCCACAGTTTGTTGTGATCTTCACAGTCAAAGGCTTTGACTTCATCAATAAAGCAGAAGTACATGTTTTTCTGGAATTCTCTTGCTTTTCTATGATCCAACAGATGTTGGCCATTTGATCTCTGGTTCCTCTGCCTTTTCTAAAACCAGCTTGAACATCTGGAAGTTCACGGTTCATGTGTTGCTGAAGCCTGGCTTGGAGAATTTTGAGCATTATTTTACTAGCATATGAGATGAGTGCAATTGTGTGGTAGTTTGAGCATTCTTTGGCATTGCCTTTCTTAGGGACTGGAGTGAAAACTGACCTTTTCCAGTCCTGTGGCCACTGCTGAGTTTTCCAAATTTGCTGGCATATTGAGTGCAGCACTTTCACAGCATCATCTTTTAGGATTTGAAATAGCTCAACTAGAATTTCATCACCTCCACTAGGTTTGTTCGTAGTGATGCTGCCTAAGGCCCACTTGACTTTGCTTTCCAGGATGTCTGGCTCTAGGTGAGTGATCACACCATCATGGTTATCTGGGTGATGAAGATCTTTCTTGTGTAGTTCTTCTATGTATTCTTACCACCTCTTCTTAATATCTCGTGTTTCTGTTAGAAAAATGGTCCATACCATTTCTGTCCATTTTTTGTTGCATGTCTTTGCATTAAATATTCTCTTGGTATCTCTAAGATACCAAGATTCTTGAAGAGATCTCTAGTCTTTCCCATTCTACTGTTTTCCTCTATTTCTTTGCATTGATCGCTGAAGAAGGCTTTCTTTTCTGTCCTTGCTATCCTTTGGACCTCTGCATTCCAATGGATATATCTTTCCTTTTCTCCTTTGCCTTTCAATTCTCTTGTTTTCTCAGCTATTTGTAAGGCCTCCTCAGACAACCATTTTGCCTTTTTGCATTTCTTTTTCTTGGGGATGGTCTTGATCTCTGCTTCCTGTACAAGGTCATGAACTTCCATCCATCGTTCTTCAGGCACTCTGTCTATCAGATTTAATCCCTTGAATCTATTTGTCACTTCCACTGTGTAATCACAAGGGATTTGATTTAGGTCATACCAGAATGATCTAGTGTTTTTCCCTACTTTCTTCATTTTAAGGGTGAATTTCGGGCTTCCCAGGTGGCTCAGATGGTAAAGTGTGTGCCTGCAATGTGGGAGAATGAGTTCAACCCCTGGATCAGGAAGATCCCCTGGAGAAGGAAATGGCAACCCACTCCAGTACTCCTGCCTGGACGCAGGAGCCTAGGCTACAGTACATTGGGTCATAAAGAGTCGAACAGGAAGGACTGAGTCACTTCACTTCACTTCACTTCACTTTGGCAATAAGGAGTTCATGATCTGAGCCACAGTCTGCTCCTGGTCTTGTTTTTGCTGACTGTGTAGAGCTTCTCCATCTTTGACTGCAAAGAATATAATCAAACCGATTTCAATATTGACCATCTGGTTATGTCCATGTGTAGAGTCTTCTCTTGTGTTGTTGGCAAAGAGTGTTTGTATGACCAGTGCATTCTCTTGGCAAAACTATTAGCCTTTGCCCTGCTTCACTTTGTCAGATCAGATCAGATCAGTCACTCAGTCGTGTCTGACTCTTTGCGACCCCATGAATTGCAGCACGCCAGGCCTCCCTGTCCATCACCAACTCCCGGAGTTCACTCAGACTCATGTCCATCGAGTCAGTGATGCCATCCAGCCATCTCATCCTCTGTCATCCCCTTCTCCTCTTGCTCCCAGTCCCTCCCAGCATCAGAGTCTTCTCCAATGAGTCAACTCTTCGCATGAGGTGCCCAAAGTACTGGAGTTTCAGCTTTAGCATCATTCCTTCCAAAGAAATCCCAGGGCTGATCTCCTTCACAATGGACTGGTTGGATCTCCTTGCAGTCCAAAGGACTGTCAAGAGTCTTCTCCAACACCACAGTTCAAAAGCATCAATTCTTCCATGGTCAGCTTTCTTCACAGTCCAACTCTCACATCCATACATGACCACAGGAAAAACCATAGCCTTGACTAGACGAACCACTTAAGTCCAAATTTGCCTGTTATTCCAGGTATCTCTTGACTTTGTACTTTTGCATTCTACAGGGTGGGCATAAGACAGTTGGTTACAGGGCGATGTTGGGGGCGTTGCTGACAAAGTGAAACATTGTAGCCATGAGATTATTGGCGTTGCTGCGATGAGACTATTGGCTGTCCCTAATGATTTGGGGTGGGGGGTGGTGGCGGCCTGCGTTGCAATCACGGTGGAGTCCCGTGGTGGCGAGGAGACTATTAGCCGTGGAACAATGGGAGGGTGTTGTGTACCAAGAGAAATACAGTGTCAGCGATGATACTATTGGCTCTGCTGTGATGGGGGCGGGGGAGGGGGGCGGGTTGCGCAGATGGAGGGCGGCAGCTAAGAGACTATTCACTGTGGCAGCCTGCTGGAGCGTTGCTCACAGGTCGAATCTCGTGGTGGCTAGGAGACGATTTGCTGTGGGATGATGGGAGAGCTTTTGGAGAACAAAGTGGAACACAGTGGCCACTATGAGACTATTCGCTGTGGGACTGTGGGACGGCGTTGTGCACAAAATGGAACATGGTGGCCACGATGACACTATCTGCTACAGGGCGATGGGAGGGCAATACCCGGCGATGGCAATGGGAGTATGGCCAATGTGACCTTATGACAGCATTGAGGACAAAGTGAGGCCAGGGATCAGCGAGGAGATCATTGGTTATGGGACGACCGGAGGGGATGTGCGCACAGGAGGACCTGCGGTGGCAATGAGACTATTTGCTATGGGACAATGGGACAGAATAGAGGTCAAAGTTAAACCAGGCTGTGGAGATGAGACCTTGGGCTATGGGAGTATGGGACAGTTTTGAAGAAAAGTGAAACACCACGGTGGAGATGGGATTATTGGCGATGGGAAGACAGGACAGCGCTGTTGTGCACAAAGGGGAAACCGGCGGCGGCCGTGAGCCTGTAGGTGATGAGACCGTGGGCAGGAGCTGGACACCAAGGGGTAATCGGAGGTGGCTTTGAGACTTTTGGCTTTGAGAAGCGTGGACGGCGATGCAGACAAAGTGAGAGCCAGCCACGGCGATGAGACATTTGTCTATGGGACGCTGAGAGGGTGTTGCGCACAGTGTGAAACACTGTGGCAGCAATGAGACAACTGGCTACTGGACGATGCAAGGGCATTGCGCACAAAGGGGAACCTGGCGCTGGCGAGGAGACTCTTCGCTAAGGCGCAATGGGAAGGCGTTGTGCAGAAAGTGAAACACAGCGGTGGGATGAGACCCTGGGCGGTGAGAAGACTGGGACTGCATTGAAAAAAAGTGAAACCGGGCGGCGGCGAAGAGCCTATAGGGAATGGGACCACGCGAAGGCGATGCGCGCACAGGAGAACCTGCGGTGGCGATGAGACTGTCAATGTTTGCCCTGGGAAGTCAGAGGGCGTCGCGGACACGTGTAAAGCAGCGGAGGCGGTGAGAATATTGGCGATGGGACGATAGAACCGCGGTGTGGACAAAGTTAAACCCGGCAGTGGGGGTGGGACTATGGGCGATGGGACGATGGGAGGGCCTTGAGCACAAAGCGGAGCCAGGTGGAGTCAGTGAGACTATAGGCTTAGAGCCATTTTGGACAACGTGAGAAACAGCCAAGGCCAAGACTATGGGACCCTGGGAGTGCATTGCAGACAGAGGAGAACTCAGCGGTGGCCAGGGGACAAATAACCATGGGACGGTTTGGGGGGACTTCCTAGGGCTGAGACAGACTGCAGCCACCACCTGGGCAAGTGACCAGGAAACAGTGAGCTCCTGGAATGCTCTGGAACTTTCAGAGTGTCTTTCAAGGATTCAGCCATGAACTGGGGGTGTTAAGTATTCAGTAGCTAAAAAGTAGGAATATTTTAAAAACACAGCAGTTTATTTTTAAATTAATTTTTATTTAATATACTTATTTTAAATGAAATATTTCAAGTTTCCAGTTTTATAATAAATATATATAAGGTACTTAAAGTATAATTTTGTTTAACAATAGCATTTTAATAAACATTATTTAAACTAAATTTTCTTTGTATTAAAACAAGTCTTTAATATACTTTTACATTTCTGTTTTTAGTGGATGTAAACTTGTTAATAATTTCATGATTACTTTTCACTTACTTTTAATTGAGAGAATTACCATGTTTGACAATTTCTAGTGACCTGATAGTAGTTTTAAGTAATTTTAAACTCATGTTCTTGAAATCTCTTTCTGAGGACTACATTGTTGGAAAGAAAGGTTGAAGTACACAAGCAACTAAGGCCATTTAGAAGGTCAGAATTTTTCAATTACTTTAGTAAGAATTTTATAAACTAAATGGAATTTGCCCTGATTTTTTTGATATCAAGAAGGCTTACTTTGTAAGACTCTCAAATGTAAGGTGATGTACATTTCTCCCTATTTAATAATAAGAAAAAAAAACCCCACATCATATAAATAAGCCCTACAAAATGAGCTGTCTGGTACATTTAAAGAAGTGAAAAGACAAGAGTAGGTAAACAGTATGGATACATGGAGAGCATGCATATAACTTAGACATTCCACATGGCTTCCTTGTATTTTAAATTCCTCAAAGGCAGGGGCCAGAAACTCTACTACTCTGCAGGCTTGTTTTGCAAAGAATGTCTCCAAGGTGCTCTGCAATTTTTAATATGTGTTGTCACATAAATCAAGTTGAGATTGAAACTGCTATGTTGACTTTTGTTTCATAAATAATTTATTACTCATACAAAAGTTTAAATAAATAAATAATGCATAAATCAATTTAAAAATAGCTTAGTCTTTAACTGTCCATTGAAATCCAGTGCATTGCATTGTCAGTTACTTGAAGAGCCTCTGCTGGCTGAAGAGTCTCACCTCAAAGTCAAATTGTCCATTCCCAGAGCCACAGGTGGGAGATGTTCAGTCATGGAGGTAATCTGTTAGTCTCATCAGGAAAGAAAAGTTCCTGAGTATTTGCACTTGTACGACTGTCCAGGCACACTTGTCGTACTCCTTGGACTTCAGGTACTGCACGAGGTTGAAGTAATATTTCTTCAGGTGAAGAACGATCGTGTCTCCCATAGTGGAGTTTTGCTTCTGCATTATTTCCTTCTGGATTGGCTCCAGACGGTTCATCTGCCCATAGAGTTCCTCAAGGAGGTCCTCAATGATGGTGTCAGACCAGCCAGTGCTGGAGAAGTCTCTGGTGAGAATGCCAAAGATCTGCTGGAGCATCTCATAGATGACCAATATGGCATCTTCCTTCCGGAACTGCTGTGCTTGCTTCATCTCCTCAGGCATCTGGAAGTCCATCCTGAACTCGAGGCAGTGTTGAGGAGTTGAAGGTAACTGCCGCAGGAGTTTCTGACACTCCGCAAGGCTCCGCCTTTGTTGGAATCGAAGCAAGCTGTAGCTCCTGGAAAGAGCTGTGGTGGAGAAACACAGCAGGAGAGCCATGGGGAGGAGGCACCTGTGGGTCATGGTGAAATCAGGCACAGGGCTGCCTGTTCTGCTAGTAGATGCTGAAGCTGAGTCTTCAAGGGTTTGCAGAGTGAATGTCCTTCCTCCTTGAGTGTGGGCTACTTATACAGGATGGCTGTCCATTCTTTCTATTTGAGAAGAATTTCCCACTTTCAGTTCTCCCTTTCAGTTTTCCTTTGTCATTACAGTTATTAGTTGTCTCCAAAACTCTTTTTCTTTAAGCTCCTTGCTATTTTAATTTACATATACCACATGGAAAAAAGATATAGAAACCAAGAATTTCTAATCTTTTTTAAAGTTTCAATGAATTGCTGAATGTTGAAGAAAAATATAAGCCAAATCTTTTGAACTAGATTATTACAGGATTCTTTCATTTTGAAAAGATTTTTCTTTTTTTGCTTTTCATATTATGAGATTTGTGGAGAGGGGGCCTTGTTTGTAAAAGTTTTATTTTTCATAAGAATTAGGTTTAACTCTCAAATATGCCATTAACAAAAAATAATACTTGCAGTTTGTGATTTAAAAAAAGATACCTATTTTTTTCTAGCTAAAAGAGAATAATGTTAAACTAAGTTGATGAACAATAAATACATGATATATGTATGATTTAAATTAAAGATATGCAGTTTATTATTTTAAAAAAGGCACCTATTTTTTTCAATCTAAAATAGAGTGACATTCCTAGAGGTCTGGGTGGGGGCAGGGAGGTTCCAGAGGAAGGGGATATATGTATACCTGTGGCTGATTCATGTTGACATATGGCAGAAATCAACACAATATTGTAAAGCAATTATCACTCAATTAAAAATAAATATATTTAAATAAAAATAAAAAATAATGTATATAAAAAACAAAATAGAATTCTGTTAAAGTTGTTCTGAATTTTTTTGGAGGCCTTAGTCATAAGGAGCAAGGCATCACATAACTTTATCAACCTTGTTGTTGTTTTTCAGTCATTAGGTCGGGTCCGAATTTTTGCGGCCCCATGGAAGGCAGAATGCCAGGCTTCCCTGTCCTTCAGTACCTCCCAGAGTTTGTTCAAACTCATTATCACTTCATGGTAAATAGATGGGGAAACAATGGAAACAGTGACAGACTTTATTTGCTAGGGCTCCAAAATCAGTGCAGATGGTGACTGCAGCTAGGAAATTAAAAGACCACTTCTTTTTATATGAATGTGCAATTTAAATTTTTCTGGAAGTCACATCAAAAGAGTAAAAATAAAAAATTAATTTGAACAGTATATTTTCTTTAACAATATATCTAAATGTTATCATTTTACCATAAGCCAATACAAAATTAGTAGTGAGATAGTTACATTCTTCTTTTGCATAGTGCCTTCAAAATACAGTCCATGCTGTTAGTGACAGTACAGCTCAGGCTGGACTAGTCAAGCACTCAGTTGGCCACATGGGGTTGTCGGCTCCATGGTGACCAACACAGCTCAAGATGGAGGGAGCATAGGAAAACAAGATCAATATTAAAAATCAACCACTTCTTTTTATATGATCAATAAAAAGTTGGAAAATGAAATTTAAAAATGATACCATTGACAATAACATAAAGAGTACTACTGAGAAACTGTCATAGCCAGAGGTGCCTAAGAAGACGTGGCAATTAAAGGTGATGGGCATCCTAAATGACATCCCAGAACAGAAAAAGAACATTAGGTAAAAAATGAAGGAGATCTGGGAATTCCCCAGAGATCTAGTGGTTGAGACTCTATGCTTTCAGGACAGCAAGCTCGAGTTCCATCCCTGGTCAGAGAACTAAGATCCCACAAATCTCAGAACCAAAAATAAGAAAATAAATAAAAAGTTGCTACAATCAGAGTGTGTGTGGGAAGGGTGAGTGGAAGGGGGGAGAGGCATTAAGGAGTTCTTAATAAAGTGTAGACTAGGTAATTTTTTATTAATTAATTTATGACTGGACTGGCTCTTTGTTGCAGCAGGTGGGCTTTCTCTAGTTGGAGCAAGCCTGGGCTGATCTCTAGTTGAGGTGCTCAGGCTTCTCACTGTGCAGCTTTCTCTTGCTGCAGAGCATAGACTCTAGGGCACAGGCTCAGTAGTTGGGCTTCACAGGCTTAGTTGCCTCACAGCACGTGTAATCCTCCCTGGCCGGGGATGGAACCCATGTCCCCTGCATTGGCAGGTGGATTCTTAACCACTGGCCCACCAGGGAAGTCCCAGACTTTAATCCTTTTGAACGTATCATTGACAGGCCCAATTACCTTCACTTTTGTCCTCTAAATGCAAGTCTATAATTGAAATTTGATTCAAATTAGATGGCCAGAAACTAATGAAGAATAGAAGCTTTCTCTGTTACATTCAGATTATCTCTTTTTTTCATCTTGATCATCCATAAGTATTAAACAACTTGCCCAGCTAATTCTTCTTCTGAGAGAGCAAAAGACATGTAAGCATGTGATGAGGTGGTCAGCATCAGTGAGAAGGGAATACAGAGTCTGCAATAGGAGACCGCCAAGGTCACCTCCTACTGAGACGCACACTGTCATTTAGTGAGCAAATATTTAGCAAATGTTTCTTAACCACTTCATAAACCAAAGAAGCAAATGCTGACAATTTATTGAACTATTTTTACAATGTCTCTCAATAAAGTTTTGCTACTGGCTTGATTATATATTCTTTACATTCTTTTTTAGTTTTTTCCCCCAAATATTTATTATTTACTATTGTTGCAAGAATGAATGAAACAGTTTTTTCATTACATTTTCTATTTTTTAATGGACTAGGTTTTCCTTGCATTTTCATACACAAACACATAACAAAATAATTTTGGTTTTTAATCTGGCTAACTTTACAAATGCCATATCTAAAAGTATTTGGTTGGATTTTCAAATTTTTAAATAAATGTATATTGTCTGCAAATAAAAATTTTAAAGAATTGAAAATGTCAAGGGTGATGTTCATATAGAGAAACTGCTATTTGGTATAAATTTGTACTTTAAAAACTTTTTTTAGCATAGTTGAAATATGCATAGCCTATGATCTAGTAACTCCAGCAATGACCCTGGAAAAAAAATCAAGTGAATATGCATCAGGATATACGTAAAGAATACTTATACCAGCACTATTGATAACAGTACCAAACAGGAAATGACGTAAAATCCCTTAAAATGGCATAAACAAATAAGTTGTTGTCTATGCTTATAATAGGGTTGTTATTATTAACAATGTAAGATGTAAGAAGCAAAATAAATGCACAAACATAGTAGTAAGAGAAACTCAACTCAAAAGAAAACACAGATCATTTGTATAAATGTATAAAAATTAAATAATAGGCCAACCCAAACTGGAGACATTTTGCTCAGCAACCTAGAGAGCTCCTGTGAAGCTTCAGGACCACAATGGAAAGTCTGTCTCCAGCTTGAGGGAAGGGAGTGTCTTCCCACCTTCCAGCTGTGGCCTCGCTCTCACCCTCTCTCAGCACCTGAGGCTGACTCTGCCCAGGCTGGGGTTGCCCTGTGCTCAGAGCCAACACTTGGGGGGCCCAGAGCCCCTCCTCAGGCCTCCCACCTGGTGTGGAGAGGGACAATATGCAGAGAGATCTAAGTGCCCTTCGTTGCAGTCTTCTTTCTTCACCTTTCCCACACCCTGGACAACTTGTCACAGGCCTTGTGCACTGTGACACATTGTGCACTTTTTTTCTAGCTCACTTCAGGATGCAGCTGGAACTAGGTACTTGGCTGAAGGCCTCTCTGCCTAGCTCTCCTAACTGTTCCTCCAGAACATACTCAACCAGAGGATCCCACACTCTGCTCCCCTGTCACTCTCAGAATGTTCCCATCAGAGGTTCGATGGCCCAGGAACAGGCAGGAGCAGCCCAGGCCTTGTTTTGTCTGTGTGCTGCCAGGACCCGCTGCTGCTGGACACTCAGACCTGCCCTTTCAGAACGTGCCCATCAGCATCCAGCCTGCTTTCACTTCAGATCCCAGGCCGTTCTCTGAGCAGGACTTTAATTCTCAGAATCACTATCAGGGGTGCAGTGAGTCAGGCTAACCCAAGGTTGAGAAAAGGGTTAAAAGGACAACACATTGGCTGCAGCTGCTGAACAAGCCTCAGAGGCCCCCTCTGCTGACAGGTGAGCAAGTCCCACTGTGTGGGTTCTGGGTTAGTTTCCTGTCTCTGAGGCAGTTTCTGAATCTTCCTTAAAGTGAAACAGCCCAAAGCAAAGCCATCTGCATACTCAAAACCAACAAGTGACTTGAATTTTGTTACATCATCAGAGATTACATAATGAACCCCAGAAGCAAAAATAGCAACGAAGCTGATGCAACAAGTGAAAAGGAAACTAAATGCAAGCTGCCAAAAGGAATTTCAGGATCCAGCCTGGGAATCCCCTCTGGCCTGGCCTCCTGGCTGAGTTGAGTACACAGAGCAGAGGATCCTCCTGACTGCCTGCCACACGCCTTTGTCTTCCTGGCTGAAACTCTGGGCTCCTAAACTCCAGGAGAACCAAGAATCCAGTGAGGGTGGGGGTGAGTCCTTGTAGACAGCTGGCCTGTGTGCCACATAGGAATGTTTCCGTCTAGAACTCTGGGTATTGTTGCAACAGGCTTGGCCTCCTCATCCCAGTGAATAGCTATTTGTCCTCTCACTGTGTGGTGGGTGAGCTGCAGGAATCTGTCTCTGAACAGCTCTCTGGGAACTGCCTCATCTTCTTGACCATAGACCCAGAACATCAGGAAATAATCTTCTAACCAGATCCAAACCCAAAGAGTTAATACGTATGGAGCACTTAGGAAGTGTCTGGTACCATTGTGAGAATGTGCTATAAATTAAGGCAATTAATCTTACCACATTTTCAAGATAAGCCTTTATGATTATCTTAGTTTTGCAATTAAGACATAATGCAGCAATTTATAACTAGGCAATCTATTTTGATGTATAAATGAAGAAAAATCTCAAAGATCTTTTTGCAAGGATATATAAATGAGAAACTGAAGTATATGAAAAATGGATATTTATGTGATATGCATTAGTATGTCCATAGGTATAGATTTATTAACTACATATGAAAATGTCAGGAAGGATACCCATTAAATTGTTAACAGTATAGGATTACGATGCATCCTCCAAGAAGTCAAAGGTAGGCATTCCTTTGTATGAGTTATTTAAAAGTTTAGCGATGACATGTGGGTTTAATATATATAAATAAGCTTAAGAAGCCCTCTTTACTTCTTTAGAGTCACATTTATCATGGCAGCTACTGGTTCTCACATCTCTTAGCTGTCTCTGCAATCCCCAGCCTGCCTTGTTCTTCTTGCCTCCATTTGAACAATTTAGGAAGACTCTTTTCTCAGGAGTGGCCAAGTGTAGAAAACTTACTCTCCCTTCCACATCCTACTCCAGGATCCTGCATTCCAAATATGCAGATTGTCCTCCTATGGTGTATGTGCTCCTGCTGCTAAGTCGCTTCAGTCGTGTATGACTCCTGGCCACCCCATAGACGGCAGCCCACCAGGCTCCTGCAGAGCTGGGATTCTCCAGGCAAGAGTACTGGAGTGGGTTGCCATTTCCTTCTCCAATGCATGAAAATAAAAAATGAAAGTGAAGTCGCTCAGTGGTGTCCAACTCTTAGCGACCCCAAGGACTGCACCTACCAGGCTCCCCCATCACTGGGATTCTCCAGGCAAGAGTCCTGGAGTGGGTTGCCAGTGCCTTCTCCCCGTGATGTCTGTGGTTCTCCACTAATCCTTGAAGGCGCTTCGATTCCACAGGCCCCCAAGCAGGCAACTGTGTCCATGACCTGGGCTTTTCTCCACTCATCTCCCTCCCACCTCTAATCTATGTCTCAAGAATCACATTCAGTCCCTCTTCACATTGTCCATTGTTCCTTCTATGACCCAGGGTGGGTAACCCCATTCCCTTTTTATTCAGGTGACTTCTGTATAGGCTTATCTTGTAGGATCAGGCTTTGGGTTAGATTTTATTCAATTATATGTGCAAGTCAATTTGTTTTTTCAAATAACTTTTATTTTCTCAACTGAAAAACCAGAGTAGTCATAAAAAATATAGTACAAAGCAAATATCTTATGAATGATAAAGATTTAAATGCTATGAACAGCCTAAATATTTCCAATAATTTAGATAAATAAATAAATATTACAACTTTTTAAGATATGGAAAATGGATTCTTAAATCTGTTTTCAACAGTTATGGTAACAAAACATTTAACATACATTTAAATAATCCCATATATTAGCTATTACATATATTTCATCTGACACAAAAATAGAGTTAAAGTTTGCACTTTGAGTCTTAGAAAATAGCCATTTAGTTGACCAGATGAACTGTTTTCACATTCAACGCCTTCTTTATTTCCTGAGTTTTCCTATGAGCTTGTTGGCAAAGACCAAGCACCTTCTGATTTCCACGCTGACAACCTCCCAGGCATAGCAGCTGTATTCTTTCTCTTTGAGATACATACTGATTCGCTGGAAGTAACGCTTCACAGCCAATCTGGAGTCCTCACTCCCTAGAGGTGACTGTTCTGGTGTCCTTCTCTCCCTCAGACACATGTCCAGGTCCTCCAGCTGCTGATCAAGTCCCACAAGGAATCTGTCCAGGAGGCTCTTGTCCCGACCTGCAGAAGAGCCCATGGTGCTGAAAGCTGAAAGGTCTGCTGGAGCAACTCGTGCACAACAGCTGTGGCATCTGTCTTCTCAAGCCTGGTTGCGTGCACCAGGGTCTGAGGAAATCTGAAGTCAGTCCTGTCCCTCAGGCAGGACACAATGTGCACTCTCTCCATCTGACTCCAATGTGTGAAGCTTTCCAGATTGCTGTGGCTCGCAGGCAGCTCACAGCCCAGGGAGCATGTGGGGCTGGAGCAGAGCATCACCAGGGCCAGCAGCACGGAGACGGGGAGGGCCACTGGGATGCTGGGGGCTCACAGGACTGCCTGCAGGGGAGGTCTAGGCAAGGTCTGAGGGCTTGGGGTGATGGTGGCTCTTAAAGAGTGAGTAGAGAAACTTTCATTTTCTGGGTTTTTCCACAGTTTGCCCTTTCCTTTCTTTTTCTACTCTTTGTAATGAAATCTATACAAGTGCTAATTTTTGCCATGAGTGCCTAGGCGGGGGACATCAAATCATGGGTGTCACTGTGGTTGATAGTTACACAGCCATATAGTATGCTTCTCACACCTCCTTAGTTGTTCCTGGGAGAAGAGTCTGGTCAAAGTCAGAGAAGGAAAAAATATTCATAGAAAAGGTGGCTTTTCCAGGTCACCAGAAATGTTCAGTATGAAAAGAGCTTATAAGAGAAGCTTTTGATTTTTCTCATTTTTTCCTGTTTTACACTTTTCCCCCTTCTTTAAAAAAGTTCAGTTGTGATTGTACCTTTACAATGTCACCTGAGTAGGCCTTAAGCCCTTTGTTTAAAATGAGTTATTTTGCAACTATTATCCACAAGGCACTTTTTAAGGTGCTGGTTGTCCTAAAACATTCGTGTTTGCCTGTGTTTATTTCTCTTTCGCCTCTACCACTACGATATTTCACAGGATACTTTGCTTCAGTCTTTGTGCGATAGTACAGATAATCTCACCTCTTTAAATATTTCCCTGGGAAGTGATAATCTACCATACCCTCAGGGATACTCAGGTTGCAATTACATTCAATCCTTGTAATGGCATGTCTTTACCAATTCTATAAGGTACAGATAATTTTTAATTATCATATCAGATCAGATCAGTCGCTCAGTCGTGTCCGACTCTTTGCGACCCCATGAACTGCAGCACGCCAGGACTCCCTATCCATCACCAGCTCTCGGAGGTCACTCAGACCCACATTCATCAAGTCAGTGATGCCATCCAGCCATCTCATCCTCTGTCGTCCCCTTCTCCTCCTGCCCTCAATCCCTCCCAGCATCAGAGTCTTCTCCAATGAGTCAACTCTTTGCATGAGGTGGCCAAAATACTGGAGTTTCAGCTTTAGCATCATTCCTTCCAAAGAAATCCCAGGGCTGATCTCCTTCAGAATGGACTGGTTGGATCTCCTTGCAGTCCAAGGGACTCTCAAGAGTCTTCTCCAACACCACAGTTCAAAAGCATCAATTCTTCGGCGCTCTGCCTTCTTCACAGTCCAGCTCTCACATCCATACATGACCACAGGAAAGACCATAGCCTTGACAAGGCGAACCTTTGTTGGCAAAGTGATGTCTCTGCTTTTGAATATGCTATCTAGGTTGGTCATATAACTTTCCTTCCAAGGAGTAAGCGTCTTTTAATTTCATGGTTGCAGTCACCATCTGCAGTGATTTTGGAGCCCAGAAAAAGAAAGTCTGACACTGTTTCCACTGTTTCTCCATCTATTTCCCATGTAGTGATGGGACCAGATGCCATGATCTTCGTTTTCTGAATGTTGAGCTTTAAGCCAACCTTTTCACTCTCCACTTTCACTTTCATCAAGAGGTTTTTGAGTTCCTCTTCACTTTCTGCCATAAGGGTGGTATCATCTGCATATCTGAGGTTATTGATATTTCTCCCGGCAATCTTGATTCCAGCTTGTGTTTCTTCCAGTCCAGCATTTCTCATGATGTACTCTGCATATAAGTTAAATAAACACGGTGACAATATACAGCCTTGACGTACTCCTTTTCCTATTTGGAACCAGCCTGTTGTTCCATGACCAGTTCTAACTGTTGCTTCCTGACCTGCGTACAGATTTCTCAAGAGGCAGATTATATTAATGACAAATATTTACATGCAGCCTCTCAGCAAAGTGTTTTTAATAAACATGACAGTAATATTCACAGCTTCCTTATGAGATAATTACTCTAATTATTGACATATTTGCAAATAAGGAAACTGAAAACTCAGAGAGATTACTTGCTAACAATCAGGACTAACTGCATAAGTGGTACTTGAGCACTCTACTCTTCAGCCTCCACGTTATTCCTCTTTAACCTTAAGCATTCTCCTTTAGCTACATTATGCACAGTTGTAATTAAGTAATCCATCTAATTATGTAACATTTGACTGCCCTGATAGATTGTAAGCTCCCTAAAGGCAGTAATGGCATGTGTGGAGAATCCAGGAAGGTGTCTGTCCCAGAGGAAGTGCACAGAGGGGTCTCTGTCCCATTGTTGTTGGTCACTAAGGCATGTCCGACCTGTTGTCTATCTCTCAGAGTTTGCTAAAATTCATGTTCATTGAGTCGATCCAGTGCAATAGAATCATCTCATCCTCTGTTGACCCCTTCTCATCCTGCCCTCAATCTTTTGCAGCATCAGGGTCTTTTCCAGTGAGAGGGCTCTTCCCATCAGGTGGCCCAGGTATCGGAGCTTCAGCTGTGTCCCAGGAGTAGTTCTAAGAGAACTATACACACCAAAGTTTGAGTAGACCTAGTATTTGACAGCAATGGCACCCCACTCCAGTATTCTTGCCTGGAAAATCCCATGGACGGAGGAGCCTGGTAGGCTACAGTCCATGGTGTCACTAAGAGTCGGACACGACTGAGCAATTTCACATTCACTTTTCACTTTCATGCATTGGACAAGGAAATGGCAACCCACTCCAGTGTTCTTGCCTGGAGAATCCTAGGGACGGGGGAGGCTGGTGGGCTGCCATCTCTGGGGTCGCACAGAGTCGGACACGACTGAAGCGACTAAGCAGCAGCAGTAGCAGCAGTATTTGAAGACTGTTTCAGAAAATGATAATCTTCTGAAAACAAAGAGAGTAAGAGTAAATTTAAATGGATTTTTTAACTTTCTGGATAATTTCTCAAAATATTATCTCAAGTAGAAACAGAGACTCTCAGAGTTGTTGTGTAGTTGCCATAATCTGCCAGGCTCCTCTGTAGATCTCAACAAAAACACCACTTGAAATATAGGATTGGAACTTATCAGGTGCAAAGGGAACTGTGTACTCAGCTGTCATCTAATGATTGTCATGTCCCTGGAATCAGCGAATGGCACTTTTATGACCATGAAGAATAGGAACTGGAAAGAAAGACATTACTAAGTGTTCCTCTAAAACAGGAAGCACATTGTCAGAGCAGATAGCTCAGTCTGGTACATGACAGGGGCATGGGGGCAAGATTCCTGGGTTGATGTCACAGCTCCAGCCTGCACTGCCTATGTGACTTTCAGCACTATGGTTTTCTCCTCTTATATGGGACTGATAATCATATAAGTTTCACTGAATTTTTCTGAAGATTGTAGGACATAACGTACTTCTGACAATGCTTGGACATATAAGATTTCAGTATCTGTTAACTGTTCCCACAAGGCAGAAAATTCACACATCCAACTATGGAAACTGGATATAATTTCCCTGAGATGACCTGCTTCCCTTCCCTTAATGCTCAGCTCACTGCTCAACATTATAACATCTAATCTCATCTCTTGCGTGAACATGATGTGCTGTCCAAACACTATATCTAGTAGCTTCCAGGTAACAGCTGACATCTCAGACATGAATAAAATGACCATCCATTCTGTACGCCAGTCTCTTTCCATGGTGAGTTAATAGGTTAACATCCTCAGAATCCAATACCATCCACGAAGAGTGAGAAATGTAAACAGACAAATAAAGATATAAATAAATAGATACTGGGAGTTAGCAAAGCCATCCACTATCCTTTTAGGTAACACTGTGCCTAAGAGCCTGCTACCCTCCTCTGGCTCTGTCTGCAGCTAAACAATTTCACATAAGCTGGTCTGAAATCTTTCACTCAGTAGAGCTCTTCATCCCTATTTGTATAGTTAAGTGACATTTTATGATTTGGACAGAGATGTCAGTGTAGTTTTTTCAATTACATCATTTACTTTCTCTTTACCTTTGTGCATTACTTCTTCATTAACTGCTTGCTTTTACTTTCTAGGAATGTTCAATGATTGGAAAGTTTTGATCTCTTGAAAAATCACCAAGGAAATATATTAACTGTTCTATTCATTTACATTTTCTCTTCCTGTTATTGCCATAAACCTCAAAGTGGAAATAGAAAAGATTGTAGGAGCATTAGCACAGCTTTTACAAACTGAAATGCAAATGTCAAAGAAGAGGTAGCAATATGAAAACTGTATAAAAGTACCTAAGAAAAAGGTGGGTTGCTTGGACATGGCAAGGACAACGGCCTGGGCTAAGAAAGGCACATTCTAACCACTTGAACACTTGGACAGGAGCGGTGCTTACACTTTATTTTCATGAGAGTCACTTTGGAGGATTCATCATCTTGGTATAGGCTTAGTTTGTAACCAGGAAGGGTTAATTTTGAGTTTCAACTGGATCTGCTTCTGTGACTTCAATTTTTTTTTGTCCCAGAAATTCACATTTGGGAAAGGCAGAATCACAGATAGCTATGACATCTTTGTTTGTTGACATGACATGAGATATTCCATTTCACACCACCCATGAAATGACTATCAGGAAGTGCAACTAATCCATCCGCCTACCTGAGGCTTGCCTGCTCTTCTGGGAGATATTTTCAGGAATTAAAAATTCTTTTACTTTGTTTCCTCACCTCCCCCCATCTCTGATTCATAAAAGAGTCTGACATCCAGAACCCCCACAAGATGGTTATTTTGAGGCACTAGGCTTTGCTCTTCTCAGTCAGCCAGTTCCCCAATAAAGTCCTTTCCTACTCCCAACACCTCGTCTTGGATTCATTGATTTACCCTGCTGCAAGCAGGGCAACTTGGATTCTGTAACAAGCTCAGCATGTTGACTGGCACATAATAAATGTTTAGTAATTTGCTCAGTTATGAAGAGTAAAGAAAACCAAATTTGACAAAAGTTCTGCTGAAGAGAATAAGATGAGATCCATGCATATAAAGCTCAGATATTTTTCACATCTGATCAAGTCTTTCAAGAGGAATATGCAGAGGCAGCAAAAGAAGATTTGAAATGCTGTGGGCCTGGGTTCAATCCCCAGTCTGGAAACTAAGCCTCCTAAGCCACGTGGCACAGCCAAAATAATAACAAACTCTTTAAAGTAACTTCCACTGATGTGACTATTCACTTGCAGTTCTTACTAGGACTGTTGCTTTTAATCAACACAGTAAATGCTCATAAGAGACTTGATAGGAATAGAGATGCATGTGAAGCTATGTTCAAGTGTAAACACAGGGGAACCTCTAAAAGTTAAAGGAAAATACATTGTTTACTTAAGAAAATGAAAACACATTAAATTTGAATGCTGTTAGAATGATGGAAAGTTGGATGCAGTTTGCAAAATGAGTGCCATGTATTCCAAATATGATGACTGGAAATTTTTGGAGTCCTGTGGTTACTAAGGCCCTAATCAACTTGAATGAAACAATTCTCACTTTAAGGTGAAGCATATGAGAATACAGCAATGAGTTTCATCTCCTTATCTAGCTTGTAAACTTGCTCTGAAGGCAGTTCTCATCCTGGGAGTCAAAATCTTTTTGACTGATGACGATGCTCTTGCCATCATTAGACATCATATCTCCTGACCTGTTCTTCAAGACTTCTCTTGAGACTGCATCCAGGTACATGTACAACTAAGGAAACCACGGGGAAATCTATGTTCAGTGTACATAGACTCTCTCATAAAACTACCCCACAAGCTTTAACCAAGAAAGCAGGTGAACCAGGTGAGGTCTGAGAGGAGAGTTTAAGCATCAGGGGTTACTTCATCACACCAGGCTCTCCATCTGTCCCTGGAAGTCTCTGATGGCCTTTCTTCAGGGATCCATTATCCAGCATTGGTTAGACCAAGGAGCAAGCTACAGTACTGAGAAATGAAGAGCTGAGGCAACTTCCATCTCTGTGTTCTAGGTCCTCAGCCTTGTAGTCTTGGTTGACTAGTAAGTGATGCATTCATGAACAAACAAAGGCCATCTATGGCCTGTAGTCAAATACTGGCTTCAGTTCAGTTCAGTTCAGTCCCTGTGCTCAGACGTATCCGACTCTTTGCGACCCCATGGACTACAGCACGCCAGGCTTCCCTGTCCATCACCAACTCCCGGAGTTTAAACAAACTCATGTCCATTGAGTTGGTGATGCCATACAACCATCTCATCTTCTGTTGTCCCCTTCTCCTCCCTCCATAAATCTTTCCCAGCATCAAGGTCTTTTCAAATGAGTCAATCCTTTGCATCAGGTGGCCAAAGTATTGGAGTTTCAGCTTCAGTATCAGTCCTTCCAATGAACAATCAGGACTGATCTCCTTTAGGATGGGCTGGTTGGAACTCCTTGCAGTCCAAGGGACTCTCAAGAATTTTCTCCAACACCACAGTTCAAGAGCATCAGTTTTTCAGCACTCAGCTTTCTTTATAGTCCAACTCTCACATTCATACATGACCACTGGAAAAACCATAGCTTTGACTAGATGGACCGTTTTGGCAAAGTATGTCTCTGCTTTTTAATATACTGTCTAGGTTGGTCATAACTGTTCTTCCAAGGAGTAAGCTTTTTATGCCATGGCTGCAGTCACCATCTGCAGTGATTTTGGAGCCCCAAAAAATAAAGTCTGCCACTGTTTCCACTGTTTCTCTAGCTATGTGCCATGAAGTGATGAGACCGGATGCCATGATCTGTTTTCTTAATGTTGAGGTTTAAGCCAACTTTTTCACTCTCCTCTTTCACTTTCATCAAGAGGCTCTTTAGTTCTTCACTTACTGCCTTAAGGGTGGTGACATCTGCATATCTGAGGTTATTGATATTTCTCCCGGCAATCTTAATTCCAGCTTGTGCTTCATCTGGCCCAGTGTTTCTCATGATGTACTCTATATATGTTAAATAAGCAGAGTGATAATATATAGCCTTGACGTACTCCTTTTCCTATTTGGAACCAGTCTGTTGTTCCATGTCCAGTTCTAACTGTTGCTTCCTGACCTGCATACAGATTTCTCAAGAGGCAGTCAGGTGGTCTGGGATTCCCATCTCTTTCAGAAGCTTCCACAGTTTATTGTGATCAAGGCTTTGACATAGTCAATAAGGCAGGAATAGATGTTTTTCTGGAACTCTCTTGCTTTTTCAATGATCCAGCAGATGTTGGCAATTTGATCTCTGGTTCCTCTGCCTTTTCTAAAGCCAGCTCGAACATCTGGAAGTTCGCGGTTCATGTATTGTTGAAGCCTGGTTTGGAGAATTTTGAGCATTCCTTTGCCAGCGTGTAAGATAAGTGCAATTGTGCAGTAGTTTGAGCATTCTTTGGCATTGCCTTTCTTAGGGATTGGAATGAAAACTGAGCTTTTCCAGTCCTGTGGCCACTGCTGAGTTTTCCAAATTTCTTGGCATATTGAGCTTAGAGATTGGCTATATTGGTTTCCTCTGAACTCTAGCTGGGAAGAAGGCAGGAAATTAGAAATCAAAGAACAGTTAGCTGTCCTGCCAATTTAAACAGTAAGTAGCAAATACAGAAGTGAAGAAAAAGCGATTCTCATTCACAGTCATGATTCTAGTGATGTGAAATGTACGTTCTCAGACCCATGTATTCATCTTCTTTTTCAATAATGGAAAAAAATGGATTTTCATTATTACATGCATTTGCCATTTTCCCTCTATTTTTATATCCTTAGCCATGGACATTTTATGACCATATCATTTTTTCCAAATATGAATTTCATACATTAAACCTATCCATTTTTTCACTTCCATAAAGTGAATTACGTATTTTTCTATTGTTTTATTATTTTACTTGATGAAACATACTTGACTCATATATTTGTTTTTGAAGAGCTACAAATGATGTATAATTTAAAACATAAGGCAAAGTACTTTTCTCATGTTCTTGATAGTATTTCAGATCTAACATGGTTTCCAAGTAGGATTTAAATTTTTTGAGTTTTATTACACATATAAGTCACTGAATCATTTTCATCGTTAGATTTTAACTAAATGTAGAAACATTCCAGCATTGTGACTTCCAGTGATAACTTGCCAACTCCAAGAGGTATATTGTTTTCTTATGTGAAACATAATAACATCGAAAATCACACACAAACTTTCCTTTGTGTTTCTCTAGTTTTATGGTTTTCTGCATGGTTGTTGTTTGGTCCATCAGTCGTTTCTGACTCTTTGTGTCCCCATGAACTAAGTAGCCTGCCAGGGTGCTCTGACAAGAACACTGGAGTGGGTTGTCATTTCCTTATAGAGGGGATCTTCCCAACCCAGGGATGGAACCCGCATCGCCTGTCTCCTGCAGTGGCAGGCAGATTCTTTACCACTAGTGCCGTCTCATCTGTTAAACTGTAAGTTCACATAGAGTTTCATTCATTTTAACTTAGAAAAGCATCAGGATTTCACATGGAAATGTTGTAGTCACAAATTCTATTTAAATGTTCTAATTGTTGAAACATTTCTTTTGTATTTAGAATATTTCATTCTGTGTATCACAATTCAGATTGCATGCATGGAAAACAAAACAGAGAGGATTTTTTGGAATGAATATGCCAATTGCAGTAAAGAAATTTTCCATTATAATAGCAATTTCAAAAATTCAAATTTTGAAAAGCTTTAGCCATCATGTAAAACAGAATGTCTATAACATCTCTTGTTTCCCTGACCTAAATTAACCACCTTTCTAGAGAACCAGGCAGAGCTAAATGAGACACTCCCAAAAAATACATATACATATATAGTTGCATCAACATTCAAAAAGCAAAGATTATGGCATACAGTCCCATCACTTCATGGCAAATAGATGGGGAAAAAGCAGCAATACTGTCAGATTTCATTTTTCTTGGGGTCCAAAATTACTACGGATGGTGAATGCAGCCACAAAATTAAGACTCTTTCTCCTTGGAAGAAATTATATGAGGAATATAGACAGTGTGTTAAAAAGCAGAGATACCATGTTGCCAACAAAGGTGCATGTAGTCAAAGTTATGGTTTTTTCAGTAATCATGAATGGTTGTGATTTGGACCATAAAGAAAGCTGAGCACCGAAGAATTGATGTTTTTGAACTGTGGTACTGAAGAAAAGTCTTGAGAGTCCCTTGGACTGCAAGGAGATTAAACCAGTCAATCCTTAAGGAGATCAACCCTGAATATGCATTGAAAGGACTGGTGCTGAAGCTGAAGCTCTAATACTTTGGCCACCTGCTGAGAAGAAACGAACCCTTTGAAAATGACCCTGATGCTGTGGAAGATTGAGGGCAGAAGGAGAATGGGGCAACAGAGGATGAGAAGGTTACTTGGCATCACTGACTCAATGGACGTGAGTTTGAGCAAACCTGGGAGATAGTGAAGGACAGGGAAGCCTGGCATGCTACAGTTCATGGGGTCACACACAGTCGGATATAACTAAGCGACTGAACAAAAATATATACACATATATAAATACACAGACTTGTACAATATACATTAAATAAGTACACATGTGTGTTGCTACTTTAACATAAAAGGTTGAACAGCAAATGTTTCCTTGAATTGCTATCTTATCCTGTATTATTTATTTTCCTGCACCATAAATGTTACCTCATCAGCAGGATAACAGCAAGACTAATTCAGTGACTGTTTGTGGTATTAATAGACTAAGCATAGTAATGTGTCAAATATTTTATAAAGTGTTTCATCAATTGCAATTAATTTTATCTCTTAACTCTTTGTGGATACAAAAATGTGTTTTTGTTTTTTTGTCCTCTCACAGAGGATGTGTGAGATATTTTTTGAAGATCATTTTTCGGAAGACTGTCTTCAACTTTCCATTTCCAATATTTAGAAGATCAGGATGAGGCTCTTGGGCCTGGACCCAAATGGAAGACTCACTCATCACGTTTTCTTCAGTCATCCTCAAGTAGTTGCAAGGAACTGCCTGATTCTTCTTTTCTTGTCTCCCTCAGGTAGTAAGGAAACAGCCTGTAATGTGTCTACACTGTGGATATTTTCCTGTAGGCAGTGCCTTTGGGGATCAGCTTGAATGTTTCTTTCAAACAGCCGATGATACTGTGAACTAGGACTGGCATTCTTGTCATTTTCCCCAAAGCTGAACTTAGAGGAAAAGCATTTGGGTCAGATTGTATCTTAACGAACTGTGTGGAAGCAAGAACAATGCTTGTTCCCTTTGATCCCTATCAGAACTTCATTTGAACAAATAGTACATATGTGAAACGTGGTCTCATGCCCTGTCAAGTACAAACTAGGACGTGCCGTTGGCACTTGCCATCTACCTACAAGGATTAAATCATGTGTTCTTGCAGCTGCTGATTTTTAACACCCATGAGAGGAATCTAAGGTGGAAACAGAAGTGAGGCATGCTGTGTGCAGGGATAGCTGGCAGAACAAGTTTTCAGAAGGTTAGCTATTTTCAGGAGCCCATTTTAAGAACTCAGTTGTTCTTATATCTTCTCATATCTAGAAAAGCACGAACACCCTTCATGGTGATGACTGCTTCTTGTGACTCCAAGAAACCTCCATGACAGTGGCAGAAAACTTCCACAAAAACAGGCACATGATTACATGTATTCCCCCTTCAGCAAAACCACATATCTCCCTCTGTGTGTCTTTGGAGCAGCTTCTCAGAGCTATCTGATGTGCTGTCTCCTGGGCTGCAGTCCTCATTTTGCCTCCCAAACTCTTAACTTTCAACTTTCGTGTTGTGCATTTTTGAAAGTCAGCACCCTGAACTTATCTCTTCATCCATTTATCACCCAATAGTTTCCCAACTTGCTTGCAATGAGATTCCGATGAGGATAAATCCAGGCCATGGAACGTCAGAGGAAGTGCTCTCACCCTGTATAGTCCTGGCCCTTGGAAACATCCCCTGTGAGCCACCAGACTTCATCCCTTTACTGCTGAGTGTACTAGATCCAAGTACCACAGACAAACTTGGAGTCACATATTGATGATGGAAAAAGCCACAAAACAGAAGGTACCCATGTCCCTGAATCAGCCTTTGAATGTGAGCAAACCAGAAGATTCACCTGATCTGGAAGGTACTCTTCAGAGAAGGAAAGATAAGTTTCTATTATGATGAAAATCCACACAGTTTATTCTTTGTCTTATAGCACCTAGAATTAACTGAGAAAGATCTTTAAGAACAGAGGATCCTGAAAACCTGTCCATGAGAAGGAAACTCTGAACGCTGAGTATAGAAAATACCAGCCCCTCAGACATCAAGAGATCTTTTAAATGATGATCAAAGATCTTTATACAAGAAAAGACATTCTGTTCTGCTGTGCACACCTGTTTCTGAAAAATCATGATTTTCATTTCAGTTTTCAGTGCTTGAGGAAGTATGAGTTGCAAATGCTTTGGAACAGGAAGCAAACAATAATGGAATTCATTAGCGAGTGTTACAAATATAAACATCTTTATTGTTGCCATTTCTTTGAGGATTCTTACAAGAGGGAAAGACACTTTTAATTTCCACTCTGACAGCGTTTCAAGCAAAGTGGCTATATTCCAGCTCCCTGAGGTAGAGATGGATGCCATGAAAATACTTCTGGGCAGGAAATCCCGGTGAGAACAGCACAGATTGTCTCTTCCACTGGCACCAGTTGTTTCAGGCTCTGATCCAGGCTGCGGAGTAGCACGGCTGTCCTCCGTGGTGAAGAGCTGGGAGCTCTGCTCCAGCATCAGATAGTGGTTGCTGGGGCCCTGAGTCATCTGCATTGGAGTGATCATCTCTCTTTTCCAAGGAAATCTGAAGTCGGCTTTGTCCTTTAGGCGCGACTGAGAGCGGATCCTTTGCATCTATTTCAAGTGTTTGAAGATTTCCTTGTTTTTCTGGCACGGGATCCCAGGCACGTTCCAGCAAAGAGAGCAAGCAGGGATGCAGCAGAGCATCACTCCTTCCACCAGCACGTGGATGTGGGCCATAAATATGTCAGTGATTCTGCAGACGGCCGGGAGGGGGCGAGAGAGCACCGCGAAACGATGAGCAAAGAGCGCTGAGATGGACACGCAGATCGGCTGCTTCTCCGGGCGACCGCGAGATTCCGCACGCTGTGGTGCGATCGTTTTTTGCTATCGAATCGCGGTCTTGGGAGAGTTTGTAGTTGACTGTCGTGCGGCGGCTGGAGAGACAGGACGCAAAGTTTCCACAGAGCTTTTTGTAGGAGCACTGATTCAAGGGTGCGCATATCATAAGCCCTTTGATGGAAAAGGGCTGGTTTCCGCTCTCCTGAGTAGAGAGCCAGAATATTGCGTATTTCGAAAAAATCGCCCGAGTGGGCTTTCTTTCCACATGTCAACCCGAAGTGGCCATGTTTGAGGAAAAGAACCCCCAAGGGGTTCTGAGCCAGATGAGGCTGATTTTACAAATTGGCGCTCACTTCCGGCGCGAGGGAACCCACAGCTCAGAGAAAGGCACCCGGCAGCGGTGATGGGATTATTGGCGATGCGAGAATGGACAGCGTTGTGCCCAAAGTGAAACTAGAGGGTGAGCAAGAGACTACTGGTTGCCGGCTCATACGGGCCCTTGCTGACTAAGGGAAACACGGAGCTGTGCCGCCGTGATGGGGCGGGGGGGGGGGGGGGGGGTGGGGAGGGGGTGAGCTTGGCGAACACGCTGAAATCCCGCATTGGTTTGAAGACGATAAGCTGTGGAAGGATGGGAGGGCGTCGTGCACCAGGTGAAACGCGGGGGAGTGAGTGGGCGTTGCGCACAGGGCGCGCGGTGGCTCAGAGACTACTGGCTGTGGGATCTTGCTGGGACGTTGCTCACACGCTCAAATCCCGCGGTAGCTAGGAGACGGTTTGCTGTGGGATAATGGGAGGGCATTCGGCAGAAAGTGGAACACAGTGGCCCCGATGTGACTATTGGCTTTACCCCGACTGGGGGGCGAAGTAGGGGCCGGGATGGAAGGTCGAATCCCGCGGTGGATCCAAGACTATTCGCTGTGGGACTATGGGAGGGAGTTCAGAACAAAATGAAACACAGTGGCCGCAATAACAGTATCGCCTATGGGGCGATTCCCGGCCGTGGAGATGAGACTATTTGCTATGGGACGATGGCAAGAGTTGAGGTCAAATTTATACCCAGCGGTGGGGATGAGACCTTGGGTGATCTGAGTATAGGGCAGCTTTGAAGAAAAGTGAACCACCGCGGTGGAGATGGGACTATTGGCGATGAGAAGTCAGGACAGCGATATTGTGCACAAAGGGGAAACCGGCGGCGGCAGTGAGCCTCTAGGCGATGGGACCACGGGCGGACGTTGGGCATAAAGGGGAAACTGGTGGTGGCTTTGAGAAGAGTGGACGGCGTTGCGGACAAAGTGAAAGCCAGCATCGGCGATGAGACATTTGTCTACGGGGACTATGCGAGGGTGTTGCTCACGTAGGGGAGCCTGGAGCTGGCCAGGAGACTATTCCCTATGGCACGATGGGAAGGCGTTCTGCACAAAGTGAAACAGGGCGGTGGAATGAGACCTTGGGCCCTGTCCTTGCAGTTGAAGTGAAACACCGCTTTGCCGATGAGCCTATAGGCGCTGGGACCATGGGACGTCCTTGGGCAAAAAGGGGAAGTCGGCAAGGAGTCTTGGTTTTCAGAAGACAGCGTTGCGGACAAAACGAAAGCCAGCTCGGCGTTGAGATAAACAGCTTGGAGATATTGGCTTTGGGACGAAGCTAACAGGCAATGAGACCTTGTCAGAACATTGCAGACAAAAGAGAACCCGGCCGTGGCTAAGAGAGTATTCCCTATGACACGATGGGAAGGCGCTGCGAAGAGAGTGCATTTCAGGCCTGCAGTGGGAATGAGACAGGACAAAGGAGGACCCTGAGATGGCGATGAAACTCTCGGTGTTTGCGCTGAGAAGTTGGAGGGCTTTGCGGCGAGTGTAAAACAGCGGAGGCGACGAGAATATTGACGCGAGGACGCTGGGACAGAGTCCTGCACCACGTGAAATCCGGCGGGGGTTGGGGGTGGGTGAGGCTGTTGCAGATAAGACCGTTGAAATGTATTGCCTACGAAGTGAAAGCCGACATGGGATGAGAGTATAAACTATGAGGCACTGGGGGTGGCTTTGCGCTCACTTGAGATGCCGCCGTGGCTGAGATTATTCTCTGTCGGACGATGGGCGGGCTTGGTGCTCAAAGGGAAGCACAGCGGAAGCGAGGAGACTATTGGCTGTGGGGTGACGGGAGGGCGTTTCTCATACAGGGAAGCCCTGCTTGGCTTTGAGACGCTGAGTCCGCGTTGCGGACAAAGTGAAACGTGACGGTGGAGAAAAACTACTGGTGGTGGGACGGTTGGAGAGCTTTGAGACAAAGTTAAACCCGGCGGAGGGATGAGACTACCGGACGATGGATGCGTGTGGTCCACACAGGGGAACCTGGAAGTGGCGACGAGACTATTCGCTGTGGCAAGACGGAAAGGCGTTGGGCACAAAATGAAACACGGTGGCAGCGCTGAGGCTTTGGGCTTCGAGTTGATGGGACGGCTTTGCGGACAAAGTGAAAGCGAGCGAAGGTGAGGAGACAATGGGCTCGGGGCGGTGGCACCGCGGTGCGGACCAAGGTAAACGCGGCGGTGGGGGTGAGAGGGTGAGAGACGGGACGATGGGAGGACCTCGAGCACAGAGCGGAGCCTGGTGGAGTCGGTGAGACTACAGGCTTAGAGCCGTTTTGGACAACGTGAGAAACAGCCAAGGCCAAGACTGGCTATGGGACCCTGGGAGTGCGTTGCAGAGGAGAACTCAGCGGTGGCCAGGGGACAAATAACCGTGGGACGGTTTGGCGGACTTTCTGGGGCTGAGACAGAACGCGGCCACCACCAGGGTCGGGAGCAAAGAACTGTGCGCCCCTGGAATGCTCTGGAATTTTCAGGGTCTTTTAAGGATTTGGCCTTGAAGTGGGGGGAGTAAGTGTTGAATAGCTGAAAACTAGGAATATTTTAAAAACCACAGAACTTAATTTTTTGAATTAATTTTATATTGAATTATATACTTATTTTAAATTAAATATTTCACGTTTCCAATTTTGTAATAATTTATAGAAAGTATTTTAAATATTAAGCATAGAATATTAAAATATATTTTGTATATAACAGTAGCATTTTATTAAACTTAATTTAAACTATATTTTCTGTGTACTAAAACATTTAATATTTTACTTTTCTATCTTTCAATGATGTAAACTTAATATTTTCAAGATGACTTTTCATTTATTTTTAATTGAGTGAATTAGCATTTTTGACAATTTCTAATGACCCCAAGGACAGTCTTAAGTAATTCGACTCATGTTCCTGAAACCTCTTTCTGAGGACTACTTTGTTGGAAATAAGGGTTGGAGTGTACAAGCAACTGAGAACATTTAGAAGGTCAGAATATTTCATTTACTTTAGTGAAAATTTTATAAATTAAGTGGAATTTGCCCAAATTTTATTGGCATAAAGAAGGCTTACTTTGTAAGACTCTCAAATGTAAGGTGATGTACATTTTCCCGAATTGAAAAAAGAAGAGAGGAAAAAACCCCACATCACATAGAGGGGCCCTCTGGCATGACCTATCTGGTACCTTTAAAGAAGTGAACAAGACAAGCGCAGGTAGACTGTATGGATATGTGGAAAGCATGCATATAACTCGGACATTGCACACAGCTTCCTTGTATTTTAAATTCCTCAAAGGCAGGGGCCAGAAACTACTACTCTGCAGGCTTGTTCTGCAATGAATGTCTCCAAGGTGCTCTGCAATTTTTAATATATGTTGTCACATAAATCAAGTTGAGATTGAAACTGCCACGTTGACTTTTGTTTCATAAATAATTTATTTCTCATAAAAATTTAAATAAATAAATAATGCATAAATGAATTGAAAAATAGCTTAGTCTTTAACTGTCCATTGAAATCCAGTGCATTGCATTGTCAGTTACTTCAAGAGCCTCAGCTGGCTGAAGAGTCTCACCTCAAAGTCACATTGTCCCTTCCCAGAGCCCCAGATGGGAGATGTTCAGTCACGGAGGTAACCCGTTAGTCTCGTCAGGAAAGAAAAGTTCCTGAGTATTTGCACTTGCACAACTGTCCAGGCACACCTGTTGTACTCCTTGGACTTCAGGTACTGCACGAGGTTGAAGTAATATTTACTCAGGTGGGGAATGGTCGTGTCTCCCATAGTGGAGTTTTGCTTCTGCATTATTTCCTTCTGGATTGGCTGCAGACGATTCATCTGCCCATAGAGTTCCTCAAGGAGGTCCTTGATGATGGTGTCAGACCAGCCAGTGCTGGAGAAGTCTCTGGTGAGAATGCCAAAGATCTGCTGGAGCATCTCATAGATGACCAATATGGCATCTTCCTTCAGGAACTGCTGTTGTTCGTTCATCTCCTCAGGCATCTGGAAGTCCATCCTGAACTCGAGGCAATGTTGAGGAATTGAAGGTAACTGCCGCAGGAGTTTCTGACACTCTGCAAGGCTCCGCCTTTGTTGGAATCGAAGCAAGCTGTAGCTCCTGGAAAGAGCTGTGGTGGAGAAACACAGCAGGAGAGCCATGGGGAGGAGGCACCGGTGGGTCATGGTGCAATCAGACACAGGGCTGCCTGTTCTGCTAGTAGATGCTGAAGGGGAGTCTTCAAGGGTTTGCAGAGTGAATGGCCTTCGTCCTTGAGTGTGGGCTACTTATACAGGATGGCCCTTCATTCTTTCTATTAGAGAGGAATTTCCCACTTTCAGTTCTCCCTTTCAGTTTTCCTGTGTCATTTAATTATTAGTTGCCTCCAAAACTTTTTTTAAAGCTCCTTGCTATTTTAATTTATGTATACTATTGGGAAAAAAGATATAGAAACTGAGAATTTCTAATGTTTTTTAAAGTTTCAATGAATTGCTGAATGTTAAAGAAAAATATAAGCCAAATCTTTTGAACTAGATTATTACAGGATTCTTTGATTTCAAAAATATTTTCTTTTTTTCTTTTCATATTACGAGATTTGTGCAGAGGGGGCCTTGTTTGTAAGAGTTTTCTATTTCATAAGAATTAGGTTGAATTCTCAAATCTGCTATTACCAAACAATAACACTTGCAGTTTATGATTTTAAAAAGCATACTTATTTTTTCTATCTAAAAGAGAATAATGTTAAACTAAGTTGATGAACAATAAATACATGATATATGTATGATTTAAATTAAACACATGCAGCTTATGATTTTTAAAAAGGCATCTGGTTTTTTCTATCTAAAATAGAGTGATGTTCCTAGAGGGTGGTGGGGGCAAGGAGCTTCCAGAGGAAGGGGATATATGTATACCTATGGCTGATTCCTGGGGTAGTTCCTCTCGGCCGTTCTTCAGTGCGCTGCGCAGCCGGCGAGTGCACAATTGCACTCATCTCACACACTAGTAAAGTAATGCTCAAAATTCTCCAAGCCAGGCTTCAGCAATATGTGAACCGTGAACTTCCTGATGTTCAAGCTGGTTTTAGAAAAGGCAGAGGAACCACAGATCAAATTGCCAACATCCGCTGGATCATGGAAAAAGCAAGAGAGTTCCAGAAAAACATCTATTTCTGCTTTATTGACTATGCCAAAGCCTTTGACTGTGTGGATCACAATAAACTATGGAAAATTCTGAAAGAGATGGGAATACCAGACCACCTGATCTGCCTCTTGAGAAATCTGTATGCAGGTCAGGAAGCAACAGTTAGAACTGGTCATGGAACAACAGACTGGTTCCAAATAGGAAAAGGAGTGTGTCAAGGCTGTATATTGTCACCCTGTTTATTTAACTTATATGCAGAGTACATCATGAGAAACGCTGGACTGGAAGAAACAAAAGTTGGAATCAAGATTGCTGGGAGAAACATCAATAACCTCAGATATGCAGTTGACACCACCCTTATAACAGAAAGTGAAGAGGAACTCAAAAGCCTCTTGATCAAAGTGAAAGTAGAGAGTGAAAAGGTTGGCTTAAAGCTCAACATTCAGAAAATGAAGATCATGGCATCTGGTCCCATCACTACATGGGAAATAGATGGAGAAACAGTGGAAACAGTGTCAGACTTTATTTTTCTGGGCTCCAAAATCACTACAGATAATGACTGCAGCCATGAAATTAAAAGACGCTTACTCCTTGGAAGGAAAGTTATGACCAACCTAAATAGCATATTCAAAAGCAGAGACATTACTTTGCCAATAAAGGTTCACCTAGTCAAGGCTATGGTCTTTCCTGTGGTCATGTATGGATGTGAGAGCTGGACTGTGAGGAGGGCTGAGCACCGAAGAATTGATTCTTTTGAACTGTGGTGTTGGAGAAGACTCTTGAGAGTCCCTTGGACTGCAAGGAGATCCAACCAGTCCATTCTGAAGGAGATCAGCCCTGGGATTTCTTTGGAAGGAATGATGCTAAAGCTGAAACTCCAATATTTTGGCCACCTCATGCGAAGTGTTGACTCATTGGAGAAGACTCTGATGCTGGGAGGGATTGAGGGCAGGAGGAGAAGGGGACGACAGAGGATGAGATGGTTGGATGGCATCACTAACTCGATGGATGTGAGTCTGAGTGATCTCCAGGTGTTGGTGATGGACAGGGAGGCCTGGCGTGCTGCAGTTCATGGGGTCGCAAAGAGTCGGACATGACTGAGCGACTGATCTGATCTGATCTGATCCGATGGCTGATTCATGGCACCCTACTCCAGTACTCTTGCCTGGAAAATCCCATGGACGGAGGAGCCTGGAAGGGTGCAGTCCATCGGGTTGCTGAGGGTCGGACACGACTGAGCGACTTCCCCTTCACTTTTCACTTTCATGCTTTGGAGAAGGAAATGGCAACCCACTCCAGTGTTCTTGCCTGGACAATCCCAGGGACAGGGAAGCCTGATGGGCTGCCGTCTATGGGGTCGCACAGAGTCGGACACGACTGAAGCGACTTAGCAGCAGCAATATGGCTGATTCATGATGATATATGGCAGAAACCAACACAGTATTGTAAAGCAATTATCATTCAATTAAAAATAAATATATGTAAATAAAAGGAAAAATAATGTATATAAAAAACAAAATAGAATGCTATTAAGTTGTTCTGAGTTTTTTTGAGGCCTTAGCCATAAGGAGCAAGACATCACATAACTTTATCATCTTGTTGTTTTTCAGTTGCTAGGGCGGGGTCCGACTTTTTCCAGCCCCATGGAAGGCAGAATGCCAGGCTTCCCTGTCTTTCAGTACCTCCCGGAGTTTGTTCAAACTCATGATCACTTTATGGTAAATAGATGGGGAAACAATGGAAACAGTGACAGACTTTATTTGCTAGTGCTCCAAAATCAGTGCAGATAGTGACTGCAGCTAAGAAATTAAAAGACCACTTCTTTTTATATGAATGTGCAATTTAAATTTTTCTGGAGACCACATCAAAAGAGTGAAAAGAAAAAAGTTAATTTGAACAGTGTATTTTATTTAACAATGTATCTAAATGTTATCATTTCAACATAAGCCAATACAAAATTAGTAGTGAGATAGTTACCTTCTTCTTTTGCATAGTGCCTTCAAAATACAGTCCATGCTGTTAGTGACAGTACAGCTCAGGCTGGACTAGTCAAGCGCTCAGTTGGCCACGTGGGGTTTTCGGCTCCATGGTGACCAACACAGCTCAAGATGGAGGGAGCATAGGAAAACAAGATCAATATTAAAAATCAACCACTTCTTTTTATATGAGCAATTAAAAGCTGGAAGATGACACTTAAAAATGATACCATTGACAATAACATAAAATGTCTACTACTGAGAAACTGTCATAGCCAGAGGTGTCTAAGAAAACGTGGCAATTAAAGGTAATGGGGCATCCTAAATGACATCCCAGAACAGAAAAAGAACATTAGGTAAAAAACTAAGTTGATCTGGGAATTCCCCAGAGATCTAGTGGTTGGGACTCTATGCTTTCAGGGCAGCAGGCCGGAGTTCCATCCCTGTTCAGAGAACTAAGATCCCACAAATCTCAGAACCAAAAATAAGAAAATAAATAAAAAGTTGCTACAACCAGAGTGTGTGTGGGAAGGGTGAGTGGGAGGGGAGAGAGGCATTAAGGAGTTCTTAGTAAAGTGTAGACTAGGTAATTTTTAATTAATTAATTTATGACTGGACTGGCTCTTTGTTGCAGCAGGTGGGCTTTCTCTAGTTGGAGCAAGCCTGGGCTGATCTCTAGTTGAGGTGCTCAGGCTTCTCACTGTGGAGCTTTCTCTTGCTGCAGAGCACAGACTCTAGGGCACAGGCTCAGTAGTTGGGCTTCACAGGCTTAGTTGCCTCACAGCACGTGTAATCCTCCCTGGCCAGGGATGGAACCCATGTCCCCTGCATTGGCAGGTGGATTCTTAACCACTGGCCCACCAGGGAAGTCCCAGACTTTAATCCTTTTGAACATATCATTGACAGGCCCAATTACCTTCACTTTTGTCCTCTAAGTGCAAGTCTACAATTGAAATTTGATTCAAATTAGATGGCCAGAAACTAATGAAGAAAAGAAGCTTTCTCTGTTACATTCAGATTGTCTTTTTTTTTCATTCAATCTTGATCATCAATAAAGATTAAGCAACTTGTCCAACTAATTCTTTTCTGAGAGCAAAAGACATGTAAGCATGTGATGAGGTGGTCAGCATCAGTGAGGAAGGAATACAGAGTCTGCAATAAGAGACTGCCACGGTCACCTCCTACTGAGACTCACACTGTCATTTAGTGAGCAAATATTTATTTGGCAAATGTTTCTTAACCACTTCATAAACAAAAGAAGCAAATGCTGCCAACTTATTGGACTATTTTTAAATGTCTCTCAATAAACTTTAACTACTGGCTCGATTATATATGTTTCACATTCTTTCTGGGGTGTTTTTTTTTTTTTTTCCAAAATATTTATTATTTACTGTTGTTGCAAGAATGAATGAAACAGTTTTTTCATTATTTTCTACTTTTTAATGAACTGGGTTTTCTTTGCATTTTCATACAAAAACACATAACAAAATACTTTTGGTTTTTAATCTGTCTAACTTTACAAATGCTATATCTAAAAGTATTTCGTTGGATTTTCAAATTTTTAAATGAATGTATATTGTCTGCAAATAAAAAATTTAAAGAATTGAACGTGTCAAAGGTGATGTTCATATAGAGCAACTCTTATTTTGTGTATAAATTGTAAATGAAAAACATTTTGTAGCATAGTTGAAATATGCATAGCCTATGATCTAGTAACTCCAGCAATCAACCTGGGAAAAAAATCAAGTGAATATGCATCAGGATATAAGTAAAGAATACTTATACCAGCACTATTGATAACAGTACCAAACAGGAAATGACGTAAAATCCCTTCAGACCGGATCAGATCAGTCGATTAGTCGTGTCCGACTCTTCGCGACCCCATGAGTCGCAGCACACCAGGCCTTCCTGTCCATCACCAACTCCCGGAGGTCACTCAGACTCACATCCATCGAGTCAGTGATGCCATCCAGCCATCTCATCCTCTGTCGTCCCCTTCTCCTCCTGCCCCCAATCCCTCCCAGTTGTCTATGCTTATGATAGGGTTGTTAATAATAAGATGTAAGAAGCACAATAAATGCACAAACATAGTAGTAAGAGAAACTCAAATCAAAACACAAACCATTTATATAAATGTATACAAAATTTAAAATTAGGCCAACCTAACTGGAGACATTTTGCTCAGCAACCTAGAGAGCTCCTGTGAAGCTTCAGGACCACAATGGAGAGTCTGTCTCCAGCTGGGAGAATAGCGTGTCTTCCCACCTTCCAGCTGTGGCCTGGCTCTCGCCTCTCTCAGCACCTGAGGCTGACTCTGCCCAGGCCTGGTTGCCCTGTGCTCACAGCCAACACCTGATGGGCCCAGAGCCCCTCCTCAGGCCTCCCACCTGGTGTGGAGAGGGACAATATGCAGAGAGATCTAAGTGCCCTTCGTTGCAGTCTTCTGTCTTCCCCTTTCTCACACCGTGGACATCTTGTCAAAGGCCTTGGATAGACCCATTGTGCACTTTTTTTCTAGCTCACTTCAGGATGCAGCTGGAACTAGGTACTCAGCTGCAGGCCTCTCTGCCAAGCTCTCCTAACTCCTCCAGAACATACCCAACCAGAGGATCCCACACTCTGCTCCCCTGTCACTCTCAGAATGTTCCCATCAGAGAGTCGATGAACCAGTAACAGGCAGGAGCAGCCCAGGCCTTTTTTCACTGTTTGCTGCCAGGACCGGCTCCTGCTGGACGCTTAGACTGGCCTTTTCAGAACGTGCCCATCAGCATCAAGCCTGCATTTACTTCAGATCCCAGGCTGTTCTCTGAGCTGGACTTTAATTCTCAGAATCACTATCAGGGGTGCAGCGAGTCAGGCTAACCCAAGGTTGAGAAAAGGGTTAAAAGGGACAACACATTGGCTGCAGCTGCTGAACAAGCCTCAGAGGCCCCCTCTGCTGACATGTGAGCAAGTCCCACTGTGTGGGTTCTGGGTTAGTTTCCTGTCTCTGAGGCAGTTTCTGAATCTTCCTTAAAGTGAAACAGCCCAAAGCAAAGCCATCCGCATACTCAAAACCAACAAGTGACTTGAATTTTGTTACATCATCAGAGATTACATAATGAACCCCAGAAGCAAAAATAGCAACGAAGTTGATGCAACAAGTGAAAAGGAAACTAAATGCAAGCTGCCAAACGGGATTTAGGATGCAGCCTGGGAATCCCCTCTGGCCTGGCCTCCTGGCTGAGTTGAGTGCACAGAGCAGAGGATCCTCCTGACTGCCTGCCAGATGCCTGTGTCTTCCTGGCTGAAACTCTGAGCTCCTGAAGTCCAGGGAAACCAAAGAATCCAGTGAGGGTGGGGGTGTGTCTTGGAGACAGCTGGCCTGTGTGCTATGCAGGAATGTTTCTGTATAGAACTCTGGGTATTGTTGCAACAGGCTTGGCCTCCTCATCCCAGTGAATGGCTATTTCCCCTCTCACTGTGTGGTGGGTGAGCTGTGGGAATCTGTCTCTGAACAGCTCTCTGGGAACTGCCTCATCTTCCTGAGCACAGAATCAGAACATCAGGAAATAATCTTCTAACCAGATTCAAACCCAAAGACTTAATATTTAAGGAGCACTTGGGAAGTGTCTGGTACCATTGTGAGCATGTGGTATAACTTAAGGCAATTAATCTTACCACACTTTCAAGATAAGCCTTTATGATTATCTTAGTTTTGCAATTAAGACATAATGCAGCAATGTATAACTAGGTAATCTATTTTGATGTATAAATGAAGAAAAATTTCAAAGATCTATTTGCAAGGAAATGTAAATAAATGAGAAGCTGAAGTATATGAAAAATGGATATTTATGTGATATACATTAGTATATCCATATATATAGATTTATTAACTACATATGAAAATGTCTAGAAGGATACCCATTAAATTGTTAACAGAATAGGATACGGGTGCATCCTCCTAGAAGTCAAAGGTAGGCATTCCTTTGTATGAATTATTTAAAAGTTTAGCAATGACAAGTGTGTTTAATATATATAAATAAGCTTAAGAAACCCTCTTTACTTCTTTATAGTCACATTTATCATGGCAGCTACTGGTTCTCACATCTCTTAGCTGTCTGTGCAATCCCCAGCCTGCCTCGTTCTTCTTGCCTCCATTTGAACAATTTAGGAAGACTCTTTTCTCAGGAGTGGCCAAGTGTAGAAAACTTACTCTCCCTTCCACATCCTACTCCAGGATCCTGCATTCCAAATATGCAGATTGACCTCCCAGGATGTATGTGCTGCCTCTGCTAAGTTGCTTCAGTTGTGTCCGACTCTGTGCAGCCCCATACTCGGCAGGCCACCAGGCTCCCCCGTCACTGGGATTCTTCAGGCAAGAACAATGGAGTGGGTTGCCATTTCCTTCTCCAATTCGTGAAAATGAAAAGTGAATGTGAAATCACTCAGTCGTGTCCAACTCCTAGAGACCCCATGGACTACACCTACCAGGCTCCCCCATTACTGGGATTCTCCAGGCAAGAGTCCTGGAGTGGGTTGCCAGTGCCTTCTCCCCATGATGTATGTGGGTCTCCACTAATCCTTGAAGGCGCTCTGATTCTTACAGGCCCCAAGCAGGCAACTGTGTCAATGACCTGGCCTTTTCTCCACTCATCTCCCTCCCACCTCTAATCTATGTCTCAAGAATCACATTCAATCCCTTCTCACATTGTCCATTGTTCCTTCTATGACCCAGGGTGGGTAACAACATTCCCTTTTCTTTCAAGTGACTTCAGTATAGGTTTATCTTGTAGGATCAGGCTTTGGGTTAGATTTTATTCAAAGGTGTGTGCAAGTCCATTTGTTTTTTTCCAATTACTTTTATTTTCTCTACTGAAAAACAAGAGTCAGTTCAGTTCAGTCACTCAGTCCTGTCTGACTCTTTGGGACCCCATGAATCACAGCACACCAGGCCTCCTTGTCCATTACCAACTCCCGGAGTTCGCCCAGATTCACGTCCATCGAGTCAGTGATGCCATCCAGTCATCTCATCTGTCGTCCCCTTCTCCTCCTGCCCCCAATCCCTCCCAGCATCAGAGTCTTTTCCAATGAGTAAACACTTCGCATGAGGTGGCCCAATCAGTGGAGTTTAAGCTTTAGCATCATTCCTTCCAAAGAAATCCCAGGGCTGATCTCCTTCAGAATGGACTGGTTGGATCTCCCTGCAGTCCAAGGAACTCTCAAGAGTCTTCTCCAACACCACAGTTCAAAAGCATCAATTCTTCAGCGCTCAGCCTTCTTCACAGTCCAACTGTCACATCCATACATGACCACAGGAAAAACAATAGCCTTGACTAGACGGACCTTTGTTGGCAAACTAATGTCTCTGCTTTGATATGCTATCTAGGTTGGTCATAACTTTCCATCCAAGGAGTAAGCGTCTTTTAATTTCATGGCTGCAGTCATCATCTGTAGTGACTTTGGAGCCCAGAAAAATAAAGTCTGACACTGTTTCCACTGTTTCCCCATCTATTTCCCATGAAGTGATGGGACTGGATGCCATGATCTTCATTTTCTGAATGTTGAGCTTTAAGCCAACTTTTTCACTCTCCACTTTCACTTTCATCAAGAGGCTTTTGAGTTCCTCTTCACTTTCTGTCATAAGGGTGGTGTCAACTGCATATCTGAGGTTATTGATGTTTCTCCCAGCAATCTTGATTCCATCTTGTGTTTCTTCCAGTCCAGCGTTTCTCATGATGTACTCTGCATATAAGTTAAATAAACAGGGTGACAATATACAGCCTTGACGTACTCCTTTTCCTATTTGGAACCAGTCTGTTGTTCCATGTCCAGTTCTAACTGTTGCTTCCTGACCTGCATCAAATTTCTAAAGAGGCAGATCAGGTGTTCTGGTATTCCCATCTCTTTCAGAATTTTCCACAGTTTATTGTGATCCACACAGTCAAAGGCTTTGGCATAGTCAATAAAACAGACATAGATGCTTTTCTGGAACTCTCTTGCTTTGTCCATGATCCAGCGGATGTTGGCAATTTGATCTGTGGTTCCTCTGCCTTTTCTAAAACCAGCTTGAACATCAGGAAGTTCACGGTTCACATATTGCTGAAGCCTGGCTTGGAGAATTTTGAGCATTACTTTACTAGCATGTGAGATGAGTGCAATTGTGCGGTAGTTTGAGCATTCTTTGGCATTGCCTTTCTTTGGGATTGGGATGAAAACTGACCTTTTCCAATCTTGTGGCCACTGCTGAGTTTTCCAAATCTGCTGGCATATTGAGTGCAGCACTTTCACAGCATCATCTTTCAGGATTTGGAATAGCTCCACTGGAATTCCATCACCTCCACCAGCTTTGTTCGTAGTGATGCTTTCTAAGGCCCACTTGACTTCACATTCCAGGATGTCTGGCTCTAGGTCAGTGATCACACCATCATGATTATCTGGGTCGTGAAGCTCTTTTTTGTACAGTTCTTCTGTGTATTCTTGCCACCTCTTCTTAATATCTTCTGCTTCTGTTAGGTCCATACCATTTCTGTCCTTTATCGAGCCCATCTTTGCATGAAATGTTCCTTTGGTATCTCTGATTTTCTTGAAGAGATCCCTAGTCTTACCCATTCTGTTGTTTTCCTCTATTTCTTTGCATTGATCGCTGAAGAAGCCTTTCTTATCTCTTCTTGCTATTCTTTGAAACTCTGCATTCAGATGTTTATATCTTTCCTTTTCTCCTTTGCTTTTCGCTTCTCTTCTTTTCACAGCTATTTGTAAGGCCTCCCCAGACAGCCATTTTGCTTTTTTGCATTTCTTTTCCATGGGGATGGTCTTGATCCCTGTCTCCTGTACATGTCATGAACCTCATTCCATAGTTCATCAGGCACTCTATCTATCAGATCTAGGCCCTTACATCTATTTCTCACTTCCACTGTATAATCATAGGGGATTTGATTTAGGTCATACCTGAATGGTCTAGTGGTTTTCTCTACTTTCTTCAATTTCAGTCTGAATTTGGCAATAAGGAGTTCATGGTCTGAACCACAGTCAGCTCCTGGTCTTGTTTTTGCTGATTGTATAGAGCTTCTCCATCTTTGGCTGCAAAGAATATAATCGATCTGATTTCGGTGTTGACCATCTGGTTATGTCCATGTATAGAGTCTTCTCTTGTGTTGTTGGAAGAGGGTATTTACTATGACCAGTGGATTTTCTTGACAAAACTCTGTTAGTCTTTGCCCTGCTTCATTCCATATTCCAAGGCCAAATTTGCCTGTTACTCCAGGTGTTTCTTGACTTCCTACTTTTGCATTCCAGTCCCCTATAATGAAAAGGACATCTTTTTTGGGTGTTAGTTCTAAAAGGTCTTGTAGGTCTTCATAGAACCGTTCAACTTCAGCTTCTTCAGCGTTCCTGGTTGGGGCATAGACTTGGATTCCTGTGACATTGAATGGTTTGCCTTGGAAACGAACAGAGATCATTCTGTCGTTTTTGAGATTGCACCAGTAATCCCTCTAATACTGTGGTGTTAACCTTGCTGGGGGGATTGAGGGGGGAGGAGAAGGGGACGACAGGGTGAGATGGCTGGATGGCTCACTGACGGGCCACGGTGTGGACAGGGAGGCCTGGCGTGCTGCGGTTCATGGGGTCGCAAAGAGTCGGACACGACTGAGCACTGATCTGAATCCCTCTAATTATGTACCATTTGACTGCACTGAGAGATTGTAAGCTTCCTAAAGGCAGTAATGGCACATGTGGGAGAATCCAGGAAGGCGTCCGTCCCAGAGGAAGTGCACAGGGGGGTCTATGTCCCATTGTTGTTCGTCACTAAGGCATGTCCACTCTCTTTGATCCCATGAGCTACAGCACTCCAGGCTTCCCTGTCCTTCTCTATCTCTCAGAGATTGTTAAAATTCATGTTCATTGAGTCGATCCAATGCAATCGAATCATCTCATCCTCTGAGGACCCCTTTCTCGTCCTGCCCTCAATCCTTCCAAGCATCAGGGTCTTTTCCAGTGAGTGGGCTCTTCCCATGAGGCAGCTAAAGTATTGGAGCTTCAGCTCTGTCCCAGAAGTAGTTCTAAGAGAACTATACACACCAAAGTTGGAGTAGACCTAGTATTTGAAGACTGTTTCAGAAAATGATAATCTTCTGAAAACAAAGAGAGTAAGAGTAAATTTAAATGGATTTTTTAACTTTCTGGATAATTTCTCAAAATATTATCTCAGGTGGAAGCAGAAACTCTCAGAGTTGTTGTGTATTTGCCATAATCTGCCAGGCTCCTCTGTAGATCTCAACAAAACACCACTTGAAATATAGGATTGGAATTTATCAGGTGCAAAGACAACTGTGTACTCAGCTGTCATCTAATGATTGTCATGTCCCTGGAATGAGCGAATGGCACTTTCATGACAATGAAGAATAGGAACTGGAAAGGAAGACCTTACTAAGTGTTCCTCTAAAATAGGAAGCACGTTGTCAGAGCAGACAGCTTGGTCCGGTGCATGAGACTGTGGACATGGGGGCAAGATTCCTGAGTTGATGTCACAGCTGCAGCCTGCACTGCCTATATGACCTTCGGCACTACAGTTGTCTCCTCTTATATGGAACTGATAATCATATAAGTTTCACTGGATTTTGCTGAAGATTGTCGGACATAACGTACTTCTGACAATGCTTGGACATATAAGATTTCAGTATCTGTTAACTGTTCCCACAAGGCAGAAAATTCACACATCCAACTATGGAAACTGGATAGAATTTCCCTGAGATGACCTGCTTCCCTTCCCTTAATGCTCATCTCACTGCTCAACATTATAATGTCTAATCTCATCTCTTGCGTGAACATGATGTGCTGTCCAAACACTACATCTAGTAGCTTCCAGCTAACAGCTGACCTCTCAGACATGAATAAAATGACTGTCCAGTCTGTACCTCAGTCTCTTTTCATGGTGAGTTAATAGGTTAACATCCTCAGAATCCAATACCATCCACAAAGAGTGAGAAATATAAACAGACAAATAAAGATAAATAGATACTGGGAGTTAGCAAAGCCATCCACTATCCTTTTAGGTAACACTGTGCCTATGAGCCTGCTACCCTCCTCTGGCTCTGTCTGCAGCTAAACAATTTCACATAAGCTGGTCTGAAATCTGTCACTCTGTAGAGCTCTTCATCCCTATTTGTGTAGTTAAGTGACATTTTGTGATTTGGACAGAGATGTCACTATAGTTGTTTTCAATTACATCACTTACTTTCTTTTTACCTCTGTTCATTACTTCATCTTTCACTGCTTACTTTTACTTTCTTGAAATGTTCAATGAGTGGAAAGTTTTGATCTGTTGAAAAATCACCAAGGAAATACATTAACTGTTCTATTCATTTACATTTCTGTTCCTGTTTTTGCCATAAACGTCCAAGTGGAAATAGAAAAGATTGTAGGAACATTAGCACAGCTTTTACAAACTGAAATACAAATGACAAAGAAGAGGTAGCAATATGAAAACTGTATAAAAGTACCTAAGAAAAAGGTGGGTTGCTTGGACATGGCAAGGACAATGGCCTGGGCTAAGAAAGGCACATTCTAACCACTTGAACACTTGGACAGGAGCGGTGCTTACACTTTATTTTCATGAGAGTCACTTTGGAGGATTCATCATCTTGGTATAGGCTTAGTTTGTAACCAGGAAGGGTTAATTTTGAATTTACACTGGATCTGCTTCTGTGACTTCAATTTTTTTTGTCCCAGAAATTCACATTTGGGAAGGGCAGAATCACAGATAGCTATGACATCTTTGTTTGTTGACATGACATGAGATATTCCATTTCACACCACCCATGAAATGACTATCAGGAAGTGCAACTAACCCATCCGCCTACCTGAGGCTTGCTTGCTCTTCTGGGAGATATTTTCACGAATTAAAACATCCTTTACTTTGTTTCCTCACTTCTCCCCATCTCGGATTCATAAAAGAGTCTCACATCCAGGACCCCGACAAGATGGTTATTTTGAGGCACTAGCCTTTGCTCTTCTCAGTCAGCCAGTTCCCCAATAAAGTCCTTTCCTGCTCCCAATACCTCATCTTGGATTCATTGATTTACCCTGCTGCAAGCAGAGCAACTTGGACTCTGTAACAAGTTCAGCATTTTGATTGGCACATAATAAATGCTTAGTAATTTCCTCAGTTATGGAGAATAAATAAAACCGAAATTGACAAAAGTTCTGCTGAAGAGAATAAGATGAGATCCATGCATATAAAGCTCAGATATTTTTCACATCTGATCAAGTCTTTCAAGAGGAATATGCAGAGGCAGCAAAAGAAGATTTGAAAAAGAAGTCTAACAAAGTTTCCTTAAAAGTTGATCTTAGCGTCAGATCATTAGGAAGAAGGATCCAATAACTCTTAAAATATCATTAGTTGCAAGTTACTGAGATGATAAGCATTCCATTGAATTAGAACATCTACTTTTTTAATGAATGCATTTTACTTCAATGTAAGGATACAGAAGAGCAGAAACTCATGACAGATTTCTAGGCTCTTGAAGTGAAAAGCAAGCCCAAAATTAGGTAGTATATGTATCTGGGTAAACTCAGAATATGAACAAGAGCAGGTGAGTGGTGGCCCGCTCCAGGAGGCCCAGGCCATCTCTGTGCTCCACGAGATGTTCCAGCAGAGCTTCAACCTCTTCCACACAAAGCGCTCCTCTGCTTCCTGGGACACCACCCTCCTGGGTTTTATTATTTTTCTTGATGAAACATACTTGACTCATATGTTTGTTTTTGATGAGCTAAAAAATAATGTACAATTTAAAAAATAAGGTAAGGTACTTTTCTCATGTTCTTGATAGTATTTCAGATCTAACATGGTTTCCAAGTAGGATTATAAATTTTTTGAATTTTATTACACATATGAGAAATGCTGGGCTAGAAGAAGCACAAGCTGGAATCAAGATTGCCGGGAGAAATATCAGTAACCTCAGATATGCAGATGACACCACCCTTATGACAGAAAATGAAGAGGACCTAAAAAGCCTCTTGATGAAAGTGAAAAGAGGAGAGTGAAAAAGTTGGCTTCAAGCTCAACATTCAGAAAACGAAGCTCATGGCATCTGGTCTCATTACTTCATGGCAAATAGATGGGGAAACAGTGGAAACCGTGTCAGACTGTATTTTGGGGGGCTCCAAAATCACTGCAGATGGTGACTGCAACCATGAAATTAAGACACTTACTCCTTGGAAAAAAAGTTATGACCAACCTAGATAGCATATTGAAAAGCAGACACATTACTTTGCCAACAAAGGTTTGTCTAGTCAAGGCTATGGTTTTTCCTGTGGTCATATATGGATGTGAAAGTTGGACTGTGAAGAAAGCTGAGAGCTGAAGAATTGATGCTTTTCAACTATGGTGTTGGAGAAGACTCTTGAGAGTCTCTTGGACTGAAAGGAGGTCCAACCAGTCTATCCTAAAGGAGATCAGTCCTGGGTGTTCATTGGAAGGCCTAATGCTAAAGCTGAAACTCCAATATTTTGGCCACCTCATGCGAAGAGTTGACTCATTGGAAAAGACTCTGATGCTGGGAGGGATTGGGGGCAGGAGGAGAAGGGGACGACAAAGGATGAGATGACTGGATGGCATATTGACTCGATGGATGTGAGTCTAGGTTATCTCCGGTAGTTGGTAATGGACAGGGAGGCCTGGCGTGCTGCGGTTCATGGGGTTGCAAAGAGTTGGACATGACTCAGAGACTGAACTGAACTGAGGTGAACACATATAAGATACTGATTCATTTGCATCGTTAGATTTTAACTAAATGTAGAAACATTCCTGCATTGGGACTTCCAGTGATAACTTGCCAGCTCCAAGAGGTATATTGTTTTCTTATGTGAAACATAATAACATCCAAAATCACACACAAACATTCCTTTGTGTTTCTCTAGTTTTATAGTTTTCTGCATGGTTGTTGTTGTTTGGTCCATCAGTCGTTTCTGACTCTTTGTGTCCCCATGAACAGTAGCCTGCCAGGGTGCTCTGACAAGAATACTGGAGTGGGTTGTCATTTCCTTATAGAGGGGATCTTCGCAACCCAGGGCTGGAACCCGCATCCCCTGTCTGCTGCAGTGGCAGGCAGATTCTTTACCACTAGTGCCATCTCATCTGTGAAATTGTAAGTTCACATAGTGTTTCATTCATTTTAACTTAGAAAAGCATCAGGATTTCACATGGAAATGTTGTAGTCACAAATTCTATTTAAATGTTCTAATTGTTGAAACATTTCTTTTGTATTTAGAATATTTCATTCTGTGTATCACAATTCAGATTGCATGCATAGAAAACAAAACAGAGAGGATTTTTTGGAATGAATATGCCAATTGCAGTAAATAAATTTTCTATTATAATTTATTATTATAATTTTCCATTGTATAGCAATTTCAAAAATTCAAATTTTGAAAATCTTTAGCCATCATGTAAAACAGAATGTCTATAATATCTCTTATTTCCCTGACCTAAATTAACCACCTTTCTAGAGAACCAGTTTGAGGCAGAGCTAAACCAGACCCCCCCCCCCCAAAAAAAAAATACATATTACATAGATATATAAAGTTGCTGCTGCTGCTAAGTCACTTCATTCGTGTCAGACTCTGTGTGACCTCATAGACGGCAGCCCACCAGGCTCCATCCCTGGGATTCTCCAGGCAAGAATACTGGAGTGGGTCGCCATTTCCTTCTCCAATGCATGAAAGTGAAAAGTGAAGGCGCTCACTAGCGTCCGACTCTTAGGAACCCCATGAACTGCAGCCCACCAGGCTCCTCTGTCCATGGGATTTTCCAGGCAAGAGTACTGGAGTGGGGTGCCATTGCCTTCTCCAAGTTGCATCAAAATTCAAAAAAGGAAGATCATGGCATATAGTCCCATCATTTCATGTCAACTAGATGGGCAAACAGTGGAAACACTGTTATATTTCATTTTCTTGGGGTCCAAAATTACTACGGACATTTGTGGTGAATGCAGCCACAAAATTAAGAGTCTTTCTCCCTAGAAGAAATTATATGAGAAATATAGACAGTGTGTTAAAAAGCAGAGATACCATGTTGCCAAGAAAAGTCCATGTAATCAATGTTATGGTTTTTCCAGTAGTGATGTATGGATGTGATTTGGACCATAAAGAAAGCTGAGCGCCAAAGAATTGATATTTTTGAACTGTGGTACTGAGGAAGAGTCTTGAGAGTCCCTTGGACTGCAAGGAGATCAAACCAGTCAATCCTAAAGGAGATCACCCCTGAATCTGTGTTGAAAGGACTGGTGCTGAAGCTGAAGCTCTAATACTTTGGCCACCTGCTGAGAAGTAACTGACCCTTTGAAAATGACCCTGATGCTGTGGAAGACTGATGGCAGGAGGAGAAGGGGGTGACAGATGATGAGAAGGTTTCTTGGCATCACTGACTCAAAGGACATGCCTTTGAGCAAACTTGGGAGATAATGAAGGACAGGGAAGCCTGGCATGCTACAGTTCATGGGGTCACACACAGTTGGATATAACTAAGCGACTGAACAAAAATATATACACATATATAAATACACAGACTTGTACAATATACATTAAATAAGTACACATGTGTGTTGCTACTTTAACATAAAAGGTTGAACAGCAAATGTTTACTTGAATTGCTATCTTATCCTGTATTATTTATTTTCCTGCACCATAAATGTTACCTCATCAGCAGGATAGCAGCAAGACTAATTCAGTGACTGTCATATTAATAGACTAAGCATATTTTATAAAGTGTTTCATTGATTGCAATTAATTTTCTCTCTTAAGTCTGTGGATACAAAAATTTGTTTTTGTTTTTTTTGTCTTTGCACACAGCATGTGTGAGATATTTTTTGAAGATCATTGTTAGCAAGACTGTCTTCAACTTTCCATTTCCAATATTTAGAAGATCAGCATGGGGCTCTTTGGCCTGGACCCAAATGGAAGACACTCATCACGTTTTCTTCAGTCACCCTCAAGTAGTTGCAAGGAACTGCCTGATTCTTCTTTTCTTGTCTCCCTCAGGTAGTAAGGAAACAGCCTGTAATGTGTCTACACTGTGGATATTTTCCTGTTGGCAATGCCTTTGGGGAGCAGCTTGAATGTTTCTTTCAAACAGCCAATGATACTGTGAACTAGGACTGGCATTCTTGTCATTTTCCCCAAAGCTGAACTTGGAGGAAAAGCATTTGGGTCAGATTGTATCTTAACGAACTGTGTGGGAGCAAGAACAATGCTTGTTCCCTTCGATCCCTATCAGAACTTCATTTGAACAAATAGTACATACGTGAAACGTGGTCTCATGCCCTGTCAAGTACAAACTAGCACGTGCCATTGGCACTTGCCATCTACCTACAAGGATTAAATCATGTGTTCTTGCAGCTGCTGATTTTTAACACCCATGAGAGGAATCTAAGGTGGAAAGCAGAAGTGAGGCATGCTGTGTGCAGGGAAAACTGGCAGAACAAGTCTTCAGAAGGTTAGCTATTTTCAGGAGCCCATTTTAAGAACTCAATTTTTCTTCTATCTCCTCATATCTAGAAAAGCACGAACACCCTTCATGGTGATCACTGCTTCCTGTGACTCCAAGAAACCTTCATGACACTGGCAGAAAACCTCCATAAAAATCAGGCACATGATTACCTATACTCCCCCTTCACCAAAATCACATACATCCCTCTGTGTGGCTTTGGAACAGCTTCTCAGAGCTATCTGATGTGCTGTCTCCTGGGCTGCAGTCCTCATTTTGCTTCCCTAAACTCTTTCAACTTCGTGTTGTGCATTTTTGAGTCAGCATCCTGAACTTATCTCTTGATCCATTCTTCACCCAAAAGCAGCGCTGAGGCTTTTGGCTTGGAGTTGATGCGACGGCTTTGCGGACAAAGTGAAAGCGAGCGAAGGTGAGGAGACAACGGGCTCGGGCAGTGGCACCGCGGTGCGGACCAAGGTAAACGCGGCGGTGGGGGTGAGAGGGTGAGAGGCCGGACGATGGGAGGGCCTCGAGCACAAAGCGGAGCCTGGTGGAGTCGGTGAGACTATAGGCTTGGAGCCGTTTTGGACAACGTGGAAACAGCCAAGGCCAAGACTGGCTATGGGACCCTGGGAGTGCGTGGCAGACAGAGGAGAACTCAGCGGTGGCCAGGGGACAAATAACCATGGCATGGTTTGGGGGACTTTCTGGGGGTGAGATGGAATGCGGCCACCACCTGGGTCACCGAGCAAAGAACTGTGTGCCCCTGGAATGCTCTGGAATTTTCAGAGTCTTTCAAGGATTCGACCTTGAAGTGGCGGGAGTAAGTGTTGAATAGCTGAAAACTACTTTTGCCTGGAAAATCCCACGGACGGTGGAGCCTGGTAGGCTGCAGTCCATGGGGTCTCTAAGAGTCGGACATGACCGAGCAACTTCACTTTCACTTTTCGCTTTCGTGCATTGGAGAAGGAAATGGCAACCCACTCCATGTTCTTGCCTGGAGAATCCCTGGGACTGGGGAGCCTGGTAGGCTACCGTCTATGGGGTCACACAGAGTCGGACACGACTGAAGTGACTTAGCATAGCATAGCATAGGAATATTTTTAAAACCACAGAACTTAATTTTTTGAATTAATTTTATATTGAATTATATACTTATTTTAAATTAAATATTTCACGTTTCCAATTTTGTAATAAATTTATAGAAAGTATTTTAAATATTAAGCGTAGAATATTAAAATATATTTTGTATATAACAGTAGCATTTTATTAAACTTAAACTATATTTTCTGTGTACTAAAACAAGTATTTAATATTTTACTTTTCTATCTTTCAATGATGTAAACTTAATATTTTCAAGATGACTTTTCATTTATTTTTAATTGAGTGAATTAACATTTTTGACAATTTCTAATGACCCAAAAGACAGTCTTAAGTAATTCGAATCATGTTCCTGAAACCTCTTTCTGAGGACTACTTTGTTGGAAATAAGGTTTGGAGTGTACAAGCAACTGAGAACATTTAGAAGGTTAGAATATTTCATTTACTTTAGTGAGAATTTTATAAATTAAGTGGAATTTGCCCAAATTTTATTGGCATAAAGAAGGCTTACTTTGTAAGACTCTCAAATGTAAGATGATGTATATTTTCCCCGAATTGAATAAAGAAGAGAGGAAAAAAACCCCACATCACACAGAAGGGCCCTCTGGCATGAGCTATCTGGTACCTTTAAAGAAGTGAACAAGACAAGCGCAGGTAGACTATATGGATACGTGGAGAGCATGCATATAACTTGGACATTCCACACAGCTTCCTTGTATTTTAAATTCCTGAAAGGCAGGGGCCAGAAACTCTACTACTCTGCAGGCTTGTTCTGCAATGGATATCTCCAAGGTGCTCTGCAATTTTTAATATATGTTGTCACATAAATCAAGTTGAGATTGAAACTGCCAAGTTGACTTTTGTTTCATAAATAATTTATTTCTCATATAAAAATTTAAATAAATAATGCATAAATCAATTTTAAAATAGCTTAGTCTTTAACTGTCCATTGAAATCCAGTGCATTGCATTGTGAGTTACTTCAAGAGCCTCTGCTGGCTGAAGAGTCTCACCTCAAAGTCACATTGTCCCTTCCCAGAGCCACAGATGGGAGATGTTCAGTCACGGAGGTAACCTGTTAGTCTCATCAGGAAAGAAAAGTTCCTGAGTATTTGTACTTGCACAACTGTCCAGGCACACCTGTTGTACTCCTTGGACTTCAGGTACTGCACGAGGTTGAAGTAATATTTACTCAGGTGGGGAATGGTCGTGTCTCCCATAGTGGAGTTTTGCTTCTGCGTTATTTCCTTCTGGATTGGCTGCAGACGATTCATCTGCCCATAGAGTTCCTCAAGGAGGTCCTTGATGATGGTGTCAGACCAGCCAGTGCTGGAGAAGTCTCTGGTGAGAATGCCAAAGATCTGCTGGAGCATCTCATACATGACCAATATGGCATCTTCCTTCCGGAACTGCTGTTGTTGCTTCATCTCCTCAGGCATCTGGAAGTCCATCCTGAACTCGAGGCAATGCTGAGGAATTGAAGGTAACTGCCGCAGGAGTTTCTGACACTCCGCAAGGCTCCGCCTTTGTTGGAATCGAAGCAAGCTGTAGCTCCTGGAAAGAGCTGTGGTGGAGAAACACAGCAGGAGAGCCATGGGGATGAGGCACCGGTGGGTCATGGTGCAATCAGGCACAGGGCTGCCTGTTCTGCTAGTAGATGCTGAAGGGGAGTCTTCAAGGTTTGCAGAGTGAATGGCCTTCGTGCTTGAGTGTGGGCTACTTATACAGGATGGCCGTCCATTCTTTCTATTAGAGAGGAATTTCCCACTTTCAGTTCTCCCTTTCAGTTTTCCTGTGCCATTTAATTATTAGTTGCCTCCAAAACTTTTTTTAAAGCTCCTTGCTATTTTAATTTATGTATACTATTGGGAAAAAAGATATAGAAACTGAGAATTTCTAATGTTTTTTAAAGTTTCAATGAATTGCTGAATGTTAAAGAAAAATATAAGCCAAATCTTTTGAACTAGATTATTACAGGATTCTTTGATTTCAAAAATATTTTCTTTTTTTCTTTTCATATTACGAGATTTGTGCAGAGGGGGCCTTGTTTGTAAGAGTTTTCTATTTCATAAGAATTAGGTTGAATTCTCAAATCTGCTATTACCAAACAATAACACTTGCAGTTTATGATTTTAAAAAGCATACTTATTTTTTCTATCTAAAAGAGAATAATGTTAAACTAAGTTGATGAACAATAAATACATGATATATGTATGATTTAAATTAAATACATGCAGCTTATGATTTTTAAAAAGGCATCTGTTTTTTTCTATCTAAAATAGAGTGATGTTCCTAGAGGAGTGGGTAGGGGCAGGGAGGTTCCAGAGGAAGGGGATATATGTATACCTGTGGCTGATTCCTGGGGTAGTTCCTCTCGGCCGTGTTCTCAGTGCGCTGCGCAGCCGGCGAAGGCACAATTGCACTCATCTCACACACTAGTAAAGTAATGCTAAAAATTCTCCAAGCCAGGCTTCAGCAATATGTGAACCGTGAACTTCCTGATGTTCAAGCTGGTTTTAGAAAAGGCAGAGGAACCACAGATCAAATTGCCAACATCCGCTGGATCATGGAAAAAGCAAGAGAGTTCCAGAAAAACATCTATTTCTGCTTTATTGACTATGCCAAAGCCTTTGACTGTGTGGATCACAATAAACTGTGGAAAATTCTGAAAGAGATGGGAATACCAGACCACCTGATCTGCCTCTTGAGAAATCTGTATGCAGGTCAGGAAGCAACAGTTAGAACTGGTCATGGAACAACAGACTGGTTCCAAATAGGAAAAGGAGTGTGTCAAGGCTGTATATTGTCACCCTGTTTATTTAACTTATATGCAGAGTACATCATGAGAAACGCTGGGCTGGAAGAAACACAAGATGGAATCAAGATTGCTGGGAGAAACATCAATAACCTCAGATATGCAGATAACACCACCCTTATGACAGAAAGTGAAGAGGAACTCAAAAGCCTCTTGATGAAAGTGAAAGTGGAGAGTGAAAAGGTTGGCTTAAAGCTCAACATTCAGAAAACGAAGATCATGGCATCTGGTCCCATCACTACATGGGAAATAGATGGAGAAACAGTGGAAACAGTGTCAGACTTTATTTTTCTGGGCTCCAAAATCACTGCAGATGGTGACTGCAGCCATGAAATTAAAAGACGCTTACTCCTTGGAAGGAAAGTTATGACCAACCTAGATAGCGTATTCAAAAGCAGAGACATTACTTTGCCAACAAAGGTTCGCCTAGTCAAGGCTATGGTCTTTCCTGTGGTCATGTATGGATGTGAGAGCTGGACTGTGAGGAGGGCTGAGCGCCGAAGAATTGATGCTTTTGAACTGTGGTGTTGGAGAAGACTCTTGAGAGTCCCTTGGACTGCAAGGAGATCCAACCAGTCCATTCTGAAGGAGATCAGCCCTGGGATTTCTTTGGAAGGAATGATGCTAAAGCTGAAACTCCAATATTTTAGCCACCTCATGCGAAGAGTTGACTCATTGGAGAAGACTTTGATGCTGGGAGGGATTGGGGGCAGGAGGAGAAGGGGACGACAGAGGATGAGATGGCTGAATGGCATCACTGACTCGATGGATGTGAGTCTGAGTGATCTCCGGGTGTTGGTGATGGACAGGCAGGCCTGGCATGCTGCAGTTCATGGGGTCGCAAAGAGTCAGACACGACTGAGCGACTGATCTGATCTGATCTGATCTGATGGCTGATTCATGGCACCCCACTCCAGTACTCTTGCCTGGAAAATCCCATGGACGGAGGAGCCTGGAAGGCTGCAGTCCATCGGGTCGCTGAGGGTCGGACACGACTGAGCGACTTCCCCTTCACTTTTCACTTTCATGCTTTGGAGAAGGAAATGGCAACCCACTCCAGTGTTCTTGCCTGGACAATCCCAGGGACAGGGAAGCCTGATGGGCTGCCGTCTATGGGGTTGCACTGAGTCGGACACGACTGAAGCGACTTAGCAGCAGCAATATGGCTGATTCATGATGATATATGGCAGAAACCAACACAATATTGTAAAGCAATTATCATTCAATTAAAAATAAATATATGTAAATAAAAGGAAAAATAATGTATATAAAAAACAAAATAGAATGCTATTAAGTTGTTCTGAGTTTTTTTGAGCCTTAGCCATAAGGAGCAAGACATCACATAACTTTATCATCTTGTTGTTTTTCAGTCGCTAGGGCGGGGTCCGACTTTTTCCAGCCCCATGGAAGGCAGAATGCTAGGCTTCCCTGTCCTTCAGTACCTCCCGGAGTTTGTTCAAACTCATGATCACTTTATGGTAAATAGATGGGGAAACAATGGAAACAGTGACAGACTTTATTTGCTAGTGCTCCAAAATCAGTGCAGATAGTGACTGCAGCTAAGAAATTAAAAGACCACTTCTTTTTATATGAATGTGCAATTTAAATTTTTCTGGAGACCACATCATAAGAGTGAAAAGAAAAAAGTTAATTTGAACAGTGTATTTTATTTAACAATGTATCTAAATGTTATCATTTCAACATAAGCCAATACAAAATTAGTAGTGAGATAGTTACATTCTTCTTTTGCATAGTGCCTTCAAAATACAGTCCATGCTGTTAGTGACAGTACAGCTCAGGCTGGACTAGTCAAGCGCTCAATTGGCCACATGGGGTTGTCGGCTCCATGGTGACCAACACAGCTCAAGATGGAGGGAGCACAGGAAAACAATATCAATATTAAAAATCAACCACTTCTTTTTATATGAGCAATTAAAAGCTGGAAGATGCCATTTAAAAATGATACCATTGACAATAACATAAAATGTCTACTACTGAGAAACCGTCATAGCCAGAGGTGTCTAAGAAAACGTGGCAATTAAAGGTAATGGGGCATCCTAAATGACATCCCAGAACAGAAAAAGAACATTAGGTAAAAAACTAAGTTGATCTGGGAATTCCCCGGAGATCTAGTGGTTGGGACTCTATGCTTTCAGGGCAGCAGGCCGGAGTACCATCCCTGGTCAGAGAACTAAGATCCCACAAGTCTCACAACCCAAAATAAGAAAATAAATAAAAAGTTGCTACAACCAGAGTGTGTGTGGGAAGGGTGAGTGGGAGGGGGGAGAGGCATTAAGGAGTCCTTAATAAAGTGTAGACTAGGTAATTTTTATTAATTAATTTATGACTGGACTGGCTCTTTGTAGCAGCAGGTGGGCTTTCTCTAGTTGGATCAAGCCTGGGCTGATCTCTAGTTGAGGTGCTCAGGCTTCTCACTGTGGAGCTTTCTCTTGCTGCAGAGCACAGACTCTAAGGCATGGGCTTAGTAGTTGGGCTTCACAGGCTTAGTTGCCTCAAGCACATGTAATCCTCCCTGGCTGGGGATGGAACCCATGTCCCCTGCATTGGCAGGTGGATTCTTAACCACTGGCCCACCAGGGAAGTCCCAGACATTAATCCTTTTGAACGTATCATTGACAGGCCCAATTACCTTCACTTTTGTCCTCTAAGTGCAAGTCTACAATTGAAATTTGATTCAAATTAGATGGCCAGAAACTAATGAAGAAAAGAAGCTTTCTCTGTTACATTCAGATTGTCTTTTTTTTAATTCAATCTTGATCATCAATAAAGATTAAGCAACTTGTCCAACTAATTCTTTTCTGAGAGCAAAAGACATGTAAGCATGTGATGAGGTGGTCAGCATCAGTGAGGAAGGAATACAGAGTCTGCAATAAGAGACTGCCACGGTCACCTCCTACTGAGACTCACACTGTCATTTAGTGAGCAAATATTTATTTGGCAAATGTTTCTTAACCACTTCATAAACAAAAGAAGCAAATGCTGCCAACTTATGGACTATTTTTAAAATGTCTCTCAATAACCTTTAACTACTGGCTCGATTATATATGTTTCACATTCTTTCTGGGGTGTTTTTTTTTTTCCAAAATATTTATTATTTACTGTTGTTGCAAGAATGAATGAAACAGTTTTTTCATTATTTTCTACTTTTTAATGACCTGGGTTTTCTTTGCATTTTCATACACAAACACATAACAAAATAATTTTGGTTTTCAATCTGGCTAACTTTACAAATGCTATATCTAAAAGTATTTGGTTGGATTTTCAAATTTTTAAATGAATGTATATTGTCTGCAAATAAAAAATTTAAAGAATTGAACGTGTCAAAGGTGATGTTCATATAGAACAACTGTTATTTTGTGTATAAATTGTAAATGAAAAACATTTTGTAGCATAGTTGAAATATGCATAGCCTATGATCTAGTAACTCCAGCAATGACCCTGGAAAAAAAAAATCAAGTGAATATGCATCAGGATATAAGTAAAGAATACTTATACCAGCACTATTGATAACAGTACCAAACAGGAAATGACGTAAAATCCCTTCACATCGGATCAGATCAGTCCCTCAGTCGTGTACAACTCTTCACGACCCCATGAATCGCAGCACACCAGGCCTTCCTGTCCATCACCAACTCCCGGAGGTCACTCAGACTCACATCCATCGAGTCAGTGATGCCATCCAGCCATCTCATCCTCTGTCGTCCCTTTCTCCTCCTGCCCCCAATCCCTCCCAGTTGTCTATGCTTATGATAGGGTTGTTAATAATAAGACGTAAGAAACACAATAAATGCACAAACATAGTAGTAAGAGAAACTCAACTCAAAACACAAACCATTTATATAAATGTATACAAAATTTAAAAGTAGGCCAACCTAACTGGAGACATTTTGCTCAGCAACCTAGAGAGCTCCTGTGAAGCTTCAGGACCACAATGGAGAGTCTGTCTCCAGCTGGGAGAATAGCGTGTCTTCCCACCTTCCAGCTGTGGCCTGGCTCTCGCCTCTCTCAGCACCTGAGGCTGACTCTGCCCAGGCCTGGTTGCCCTGTGCTCACAGCCAACATCTGGTGGGCCCAGAGCCCCTCCTCAGGCCTCCCACCTGGTGGGGAGAGGGACAATATGCAGAGAGATCTAAGTGCCCTTCGTGGCAGCCTTCTGTCTTCCCCTTTCTCACACCGTGGACATCTTGTCAAAGGCCTTGGATAGACCCATTGTGCACTTTTTTTCTAGCTCACTTCAGGATGCAGCTGGAACTAGGTACTCAGCTGCAGGCCTCTCTGCCGAGCTCTCCTAACTCCTCCAGAACATACCCAACCAGAGGATCCCACACTCTGCTCCCCTGTCACTCTCAGAATGTTCCCATCAGAGGGTCGATGACCCAGTAACAGACAGGAGCAGCCCAGGCCTTTTTTCACTGTTTGCTACCAGGACCGGCTGCTGCTGGACACTCAGACTGGCCTTTTCAGAACGTGCTCGTCAGCATCAAGCCTGCATTTACTTCAGATCCCAGGCTGTTCTCTGAGCTGGACTTTAATTCTCAGAATCACTATCAGGGGTGCAGCGAGTCAGGCTAACCCAAGGTTGAGAAAAGGGTTAAAAGGGACAACACATTGGCTGCAGCTGCTGAACAAGCCTCAGAGGCCCCCTCTGCTGACATGTGAGCAAGTCCCACTGTGTGGGTTCTGGGTTAGCTTCCTGTCTCTGAGGCAGTTTCTGAATCTTCCTTAAAGTGAAACAGCCCAAAGCAAAGCCATCCGCATACTCAAAACCAACAAGTGACTTGAATTTTGTTACATCATCAGAGATTACATAATGAACCCCAGAAGGCAAAAATAGCAACGAAGTTGATGCAACAAGTGAAAAGGAAACTAAATGCAAGCTGCCAAACGGAATTTCAGGATGCAGCCTGGGAATCCCCTCTGGCCTGGCCTCCTGGCTGAGTTGAGCGCACAGAGCAGAGGATCCTCCTGACTGCCTGCCAGATGCCTGTGTCTTCCTGGCTGAAACTCTGAGCTCCTGAAGTCCAGGGAAACCAAAGAATCCAGTGAGGGTGGGGGTGTGTCTTGGAGACAGCTGGCCTGTGTGCTATGCAGGAATGTTTCCGTCTAGAACTCTGGGTATTGTTGCAACAGGCTTGGCCTCCTCATCCCAGTGAATGGCTATTTCCCCTTTCACTGTGTGGTGGGTGAGCTGCGGGAATCTGTCTCTGAACAGCTCTCTGGGAACTGCCTCATCTTCCTGAGCACAGAATCAGAACATCAGGAAATAATCTTCTAACCAGATTCAAACCCAAAGACTTAATACTTAAGGAGCACTTGGGAAGTGTCTGGTACCATTGTGAGCATGTGGTATAACTTAAGGCAATTAATCTTACCACACTTTCAAGATAAGCCTTTATGATTATCTTAGTTTTGCAATTAAGACATAATGCAGCAATGTATAACTAGGCAATCTATTTTGATGTATAAATGAAGCAAAATTTCAAAGATCTATTTGCAAGGAAATGTAAATAAATGAGAAACTGAAGTATATGAAAAATGGATATTTATGTGATATACATTAGTATGTCCATATGTATAGATTTATTAACTACATATGAAAATGTCTAGAAGGATACCCAGTAAATTGTTAACAGAATAGGATTCGGGTGCATCCTCCTAGAAGTCAAGTGTAGGCATTCCTTTGTATGAATTATTTAAAAGTTTAGCAATGACAAGTGTGTTTAATATATATAAATAAGCTTAAGAAACCCTCTTTACTTCTTTATAGTCACATTTATCATGGCAGCTACTGGTTCTCACATCTCTTAGCTGTCTGTGCAATCCCCAGCCTGCCTCGTTCTTCTTGCCTCCATTTGAACAATTTAGGAAGACTCTTTTCTCAGGAGTGGCCAAGTGTAGAAAACTTACTCTCCCTTCCACATCCTACTCCAGGATCCTGCATTCCAAATATGCAGATTGACCTCCCAGGATGTATGTGCTGCCTCTGCTAAGTTGCTTCAGTTGTGTCCGACTCCGTGCAACCCCATACTCGGCAGGCCACCAGGCTCCCCCGTCACTGGGATTCTTCAGGCAAGAACAATGGAGTGGGTTGCCATTTCCTTCTCCAATGCATGAAAATGAAAAGTGAATGTGAAATCACTCAGTCGTGTCCAACTCCTAGAGACCCCATGGACTACACCTACCAGGCTCCCCCATTACTGGGATTCTCCAGGCAAGAGTCCTGGAGTGGGTTGCCAGTGCCTTCTCCCCATGATGTATGTGGGTCTCCACTAATCCTTGAAGGCGCTTCGATTCTTACAGGCCCCAAGCAGGCAACTGTGTCCATGACCTGGCCTTTTCTCCACTCATCTCCCTCCCACCTCTGATCTATGTCTCAAGAATCACATTCAATCCCTTCTCACATTGTCCATTGTTCCTTCTATGACCCAGGGTGGGTAACAATATTCCCTTTTCATTCACGTGACTTCAGTATAGGTTTATCTTGTAGGATCAGGATTTGGGTTAGATTTTATTCAAAGGTGTGTGCAAGTCCATTTGTTTTTTTCCAATTATTTTTATTTTCTCTACTGAAAAACAAGAGTCAGTTCAGTTCAGTCACTCAGTCCTGTCTGACTCTTTGGAACCCCATGAATCACAGCACACCAGGCCTCCTTGTCCATTACCAACTCCCGGAGTTCGCCCAGATTCACGTCCATCGAGTCAGTGATGCCATCCAGTCATCTCATCTGTCGTCCCCTTCTCCTCCTGCCCCCAATCCCTCCCAGCATCAGAGTCTTTTCCAATGAGTCAACACTTCGCATGAGGTGGCCAAAACAGTGGAGTTTAAGCTTTAGCATCATTCCTTCCAAAGAAATCCCAGGGCTGATCTCCTTCAGAATGGACTGGTTGGATCTCCCTGCAGTCCAAGGAACTCTCAAGAGTCTTCTCCAACACCACAGTTCAAAAGCATCAATTCTTCAGCGCTCAGCCTTCTTCACAGTCCAACTGTCACATCCATACATGACCACAGGAAAAACAATAGCCTTGACTAGACGGACCTTTGTTGGCAAACTAATGTCTCTGCTTTGATATGCTATCTAGGTTGGTCATAACTTTCCTTCCAAGGAGTAAGCGTCTTTTAATTTCATGGCTGCAGTCATCATCTGTAGTGACTTTGGAGTCCAGAAAAATAAAGTCTGACACTGTTTCCACTGTTTCCCCATCTATTTCCCATGAAGTGAAGGCACCAGATGCATGATCTTCGTTTTCTGAATGTTGAGCTTTAAGCCAACCTTTTCACTCTCTACTTTCACTTTCATCAAGATGCTTTTTAGTCCCTCTTCACTTTCTGCTATAAGGGTGGTGTCATCTGCATATCTGAGGTTATTGATATTTCTCCCAGCAATCTTGATTCCAACTTGTGTTTCTTCCAGTCCAGCATTTCTCATGATGTACTCTGCATATAAGTTAAATCAACAGGGTGACAATATACAGCCTTGACGTACTCCTTTTCCTATTTGGAACCAGTCTGTTGTTCCATGACCAGTTCTAACTGTTGCTTCCTGACCTGCATACAAATTTCTCAAGAGGCAGATCAGGTGGTCTGGTATTCCCATCTCTTTCAGAATTTTCCACAGTTTATTGTGACCCACACAGTCAAAGGCTTTGGCATAGTCAATAAAGCAGACATAGATGCTTTTCTGGAACTCTCTTGCTTTTTCCATGATCCAGCGGATGTTGGCAATTTGATCTGTGGTTCCTCTGCCTTTTCTAAAACCAGCTTGAACATCAGGAAGTTCACGGTTCACATATTGCTGAAGCCTGGCTTGGAGAATTTTGAGCATTATTTACTAGCATGTGAGATGAGTGCAATTGTGTGGTAGTTTGAGCATTCTTTGGCATTGCCTTTCTTTGGGATTGGGATGAAAACTGACCTTTTCCAATCTTGTGGCCACTGCTGAGTTTTCCAAATTTGCTGGCATATTGAGTGCAGCACTTTCACAGCATCATCTTTCAGAATTTGGAATAGCTCCACTGGAATTCCATCACCTCCACTAGCTTTGTTCGTAGTGATGCTTTCTAAGGCCCACTTGACTTCACATTCCAGGATGTCTGGCTCTAGGTCAGTGATCACACCATCATGGTTATCTGGGTCGTGAAGCTCTTTTTTGTACAGTTCTTCTGTGTATTCTTGCCACCTCTTCTTAATATCTTCTGCTTCTGTTAGGTCCATACCATTTCTGTCCTTTATCGAGCCCATCTTTGCATGAAATGTTCCTTTGGTATCTCTGATTTTCTTGAAGAGATCCCTAGTCTTTCCCATTCTGTTGTTTTCCTCTATTTCTTTGCATTGAGCGCTGAAGAAGCCTTTCTTATCTCTTCTTGCTATTCTTTGAAACTGTGCATTCAGATGTTTATATCTTTCCTTTTCTCCTTTGCTTTTCGCTTCTCTTCTTTTCACAGCTATTTGTAAGGCCTCCCCAGACAGCCATTTTGCTTTTTTGCACTTCTTTTCCATGGGGATGGTCTTGATCCCTGTCTCCTGTACAATGTCACGAACCTCATTCCATAGTTCATCAGGCACTCTAGCTATCAGATCTAGGCCCTTACATCTATTTCTCACTTCCACTGTATAATCATAAGGGATTTGATTTAGGTCATACCTGAATGGTCTAGTGGTTTTCGCTACTTTCTTCAATTTCAGTCTGAATTTGGCAATAAGGAGTTCATGGTCTGAGCCACAGTCAGCTCCTGGTCTTGTTTTTGCTGATTGTATAGAGCTTCTCCATCTTTGGCTGCAAAGAATATAATCGATCTGATTTCCGTGTTGACCATCTGGTTATGTCCATGTATAGAGTCTTCTCTTGTGTTGTTTGTAGAAGGTATTTGCTATGACCAGTGCATTTTCTTGGCAAAACTCTATTAGTCTTTGCCCTGCTTCATTCCGTATTCCAAGGCCAAATTTGCCTGTTACTCCAGGTGTTTCTTGACTTCCTACTTTTGCATTCCAGTCCCCTATAATGAAAAGGACATCTTTTTTGGGTGTTAGTTCTAAAAGGTCTTGTAGGTCTTCATAGAACCGTTCAACTTCAGCTTCTTCAGCGTTCCTGGTTGGGGCATAGACTTGGATTCCTGTGACATTGAACGGTTTGCCTTGGAAACGAACAGAGATCATTCTGTCGTTTTTGAGATTGCATCCAAGTAATTCCTCTAATTATGTACCATTTGACTGCACTGAGAGATTGTAAGCTTCCTAAAGGCACTAATGGCACATGTGGGAGAATCCAGGAAGGTGTCCGTCCCAGAGGAAGTGCACAGGGGCGTCTATGTCCCATTGTTGTTCGTCACTAAGGCATGTCCACTCTCTTTGATCCCATGAACTACAGCACTCCAGGCTTCCCTGTCCTTCTCTATCTCTCAGAGATTGTTAAAATTCATGTTCACTGAGTCGATCCAATGCAATCGAATCATCTCATCCTCTGAGGACCCCTTCTCATCCTGCCCTCAATCCTTCCCAGCATCGGGGTCTTTTTCAGTGAGTGGGCTCTTCCCATCAGGCAGCTCAAGTATTGGAGCTTCAGCTCTGTCCCAGAAGTAGTTCTAAGAGAACTATACACACCAAAGTTGGAATAGACCTAGTATTTGAGGACTGTTTCAGAAAATGATAATCTTCTGAAAACATAGATAGTAAGAGTAAATTTAAATGGATTTTTTAACTTTCTGGATAATTTCTCAAAATATTATCTCAGGTGGAAGCAGAAACTCTCAGAGTTGTTGTGTAGTTGCCATAATCTGCCAGGCTCCTCTGTAGATCTCAACAAAACACCATGTGAAATATAGGATTGGAACTTATCAGGTGCAAAGACAACTGTGTACTCAGCTGTCATCTAATGATTGTCATGTCCCTGGAATGAGCGAATGGCACTTTCATGACAATGAAGAATAGGAACTGGAAAGGAAGACCTTACTAAGTGTTCCTCTAAAATAGGAAGCACATTGTCAGAGCAGACAGCTTGGTCCGGTGCATGAGACTGTGGACATGGCGGCAAGATTCCTGGGTTGATGTCACAGCTCCAGCCTGCACTGCCTATGTGACCTTCGGCACTACAGTTGTCTCCTCTTATATGGAACTGATAATCATATAAGTTTCACTGGATTTTGCTGAAGATTGTCGGACATAACGTACTTCTGACAATGCTTGGACATATAAGATTTCAGTATCTGTTAACTGTTCCCACAAGGCAGAAAATTCACACATCCAACTATGGAAACTGGATAGAATTTCCCTGAGATGACCTGCTTCCCTTCCCTTAATGCTCATCTCACTGCTCAACATTATAATGTCTAATCTCATCTCTTGCGTGAACATGATGTGCTGTCCAAACACTACATCTAGTAGCTTCAGCTAACAGCTGACCTCTCAGACATGAATAAAATGACTGTCCAGTCCGTACCTCAGTCTCTTTTAATGGTGAGTTAATAGGTTAACATCCTCAGAATCCAATACCATCCACAAAGAGTGAGAAATATAAACAGACAAATAAATAGATACTGGAAGTTAGCAAAGCCGTCCACTATCCTTTTAGGTAACACTGTGCCTATGAGCCTGCTACCCTCCTCTGGCTCTGTCTGCAGCTAAACAATTTCACATAAGCTGGTCTGAAATCTGTCACTCTGTAGAGCTCTTCATCCCTATTTGTGTAGTTAAGTGACATTTTGTGATTTGGACAGAGATGTCACTATAGTTGTTTTCAATTACATCACTTACTTTCTTTTTACCTCTGTTCATTACTTCATCATTCACTGCTTACTTTTACTTTCTTGAAATGTTCAATGAGTGGAAAGTTTTGATCTCTTGAAAAATCACCAAGGAAATACATTAACTGTTCTATTCATTTACATTTCTGTTCCTGTTTTTGTCATAAACGTCCAAGTGGAAATAGAAAAGATTGTAGGAACATTAGCACAGATTTTACAAACTGAAATACAAATGACAAAGAAGAGGTAGCAATATGAAAACTGTACAAAAGTACCTAAGAAAAAGGTGGGTTGCTTGGACAAGGCAAGGACAGTGGCCTTGGATAAAAAAGGCACATTCTAACCACTTGAACCCTTGGACAGGAGCGGTGCTTACACTTTATTTTCATGAGAGTCATTTTGGAGGATTCATCATCTTGGTATAGGCTTAGTTTGTAACCAGGAAGGGTTAATTTTGAATTTACACTGGATCTGCTTCTGTGACTTCAGTTTTTTTTTGTCCCAGAAATTCACATTTGGGAAGGGCAGAATCACAGATAGCTATGACATCTTTGTTTGTTGACATGACATGAGATATTCCATTTCACACCACCCATGAAATGACTATCAGGAAGTGCAACTAACCCATCCGCCTACCTGAGGCTTGCCTGCTCTTCTGGGAGATATTTTCAGGAATTAAATCATCCTTTACTTTGTTTCCTCACTTCTCCCCATCTCGGATTCATAAAAGAGTCTCACATCCAGGACCCCCACAAGATGGTTATTTTGAGGCACTAGCCTTTGCTCTTCTCAGTCAGCCAGTTCCCCAATAAAGTCCTTTCCTGCTCCCAACACCTCGTCTTGGATTCATTGATTTACCCTGCTGCAAGCAGAGCAACTTGGACTCTGTAACAAGCTCAGCATTTTGATTGGCACATAATAAATGCTTAGTAATTTCCTCAGTTATGGAGAATAAATAAAACCGAAATTGACAAAAGTTCTGCTGAAGAAAATAAGATGAGATCCATGCATATAAAGCTCAGATATTTTTCACATCTGATCAAGTCTTTCAAGAGGAATATGCAGAGGCAGCAAAAGAAGATTTGAAAAAGAAGTGTAACAAAGTTTCCTTAAAAGTTGATCTTAGTATCAGATCATCAGGAAGAAGGATGCAATAACTCTTAAAATATCATTAGTTGCAAGTTACTGAGATGATAAGCATTCCATTGAATTAGAACGTCTACTTTTTTAATGAATGCATTTTACTTCAATGTAAGGATACAGAAGAGCAGAAACTCATGACAGATTTCCAGGCTCTTGAAGTGAAAAGCAATGCCAAAATTAGGTAGTACATGTGTCTGGGCAAACTCAGAATATGAACAAGAGCAGGTGAGTGGTGGCCAGCTCGAGGAGGCCCAGGCCATCTCTGTGCTCCACGAGATGTTCCAGCAGAGCTTCAACCTCTTCCACACAGAGCGCTCCTCTGCTTCCTGGGACACCACACTCCTGGGTTTTATTATTTTTCTTGATGAAACATACTTGACTCATATGTTTGTTTTTGATGAGCTACAAATGATGTACAATTTAAAAAATAAGGTAAGGTACTTTTCTCATGTTCTTGATAGTATTTCAGATCTAACATGGTTTCCAAGTAGGATTATAAATTTTTTGAATTTTAGTACACATATGAGAAATGCTGGGCTAGAAGAAGCACAAGCTGGAATCAAGATTGCCAGGAGAAATATCAGTAACCTCAGCTATGCAGATGACACCACCCTTATGACAGAAAGTGAAGAGGACCTAAAAAGCCTCTTGATGAAAGTGAAAAGAGGAGAGTGAAAAAGTTGGCTTCAAGCTCAACATTCAAAAAACGAAGCTCATGGCATCTGGTCTCATTACTTCATGGCAAATAGATGGGGAAACAGTGGAAACCGTGTCAGACTGTATTTTGGGGGGTTCCAAAATCACTGCAGATGGTGACTGCAACCATGAAATTAAGACACTTACTCCTTGGAAAAAAAGTTATGACCAACCTAGATAGCATATTGAAAAGCAGACACATTACTTTGCCAACAAAGGTTTGTCTAGTCAAGGCTATGGTTTTTCCTGTGGTCATGTATGGATGTGAAAGTTGGACTGTGAAGAAAGCTGAGAGCTGAAGAATTGATGCTTTTCAACTATGGTGTTGGAGAAGACGCTTTAGCGTCTCTTGGACTGAAAGGAGGTCCAACCAGTCTATCCTAAAGGAGATCAGTCCTGGGTGTTCATTGGAAGGCCTAATGCTAAAGCTGAAACTCCAATATTTTCGCCACCTCACGCGAAGAGTTGACTCATTGGAAAAGACTCTAATGCTGGGAGGGATTGGGGGCAGGAGGAGAAGGGAACGACAAAGGATGAGATGGCTTGATGGCATATTAACTCGATGGATGTGAGTCTAGGTGAACAACGGTAGTTGGTAATGGACAGGGAGGCCTGGCGTGCTGCGATTCATGGGGTTGAAAAGAGTTGGACATGACTCAGAGACTGAACTGAACTAAACTGAACACATATAAGATAATGATTCATTTTCATCATTAGATTTTAACTAAATGTAGAAACATTCCAGCATTGGAACTTCCAGTGATAACTTGCCAACTCCAAGAGGTATATTGTTTTCTTATGTGAAACATAGTAACATCGAAAATCACACACAAACTTTCCTTTGTGTTTCTCTAGTTTTATGGTTTTCTGCATGGTTGTTGTTTGGTCCATCAGTCGTTTCTGACTCTTTGTGTCCCCATGAACAGTAGCCTGCCAGGGTGCTCTGACAAGAATACTGGAGTGGGTTGTCATTTCCTTATAGAGGGGATCTTCCCAACCCAGGGCTGGAACCCGCATCTCTTGTCTCCTGCAGTGGCAGGCAGATTCTTTACCACTAGTGCCGTCTCATCTGTTAAACTGTAAGTTCACATAGAGTTTCATTCATTTTAACTTAGAAAAGCATCAGGATTTCACATGGAAATGTTGTAGTCACAAATTCTATTTAAATGTTCTAATTGTTGAAACATTTCTTTTGTATTTAGAATATTTCATTCTGTGTATCACAATTCAGATTGCATGCATGGAAAACAAAACAGAGAGGATTTTTTGGAATGAATATGCCAATTGCAGTAAATAAATTTTCCATTATAATAGCAATTTCAAAAATTCAAATTTTGAAAATCTTTAGCCATCATGTAAAACAGAATGTCTATAACATCTCTTGTTTCCCTGACCTAAATTAACCACCTTTCTAGAGAACCAGTTTGAGGCAGAGCTAAACCAGACCCTCCCCCCCAAAAAAATACATATACATATAAAGTTGCATCAAAATTCAAGAAACGAACATCATGGCATATAGTCCCATCATTTCATGTCAACTAGATGGGGAAACAGTGAAAACACTGTTATACTTCATTTTCTTGGGGTCCAAAATTACTATGGACATTTGTGGTGAATGCAGCCACAAAATTAAAAGAGTCTTTCTCCTTGGAAAAAATTATATGAGAAACATAGACAGTGTGTTAAAAAGCAGAGATACCATGTTGCCAAGAAAAGTCCGTGTAGTCAATGTTATGGTTTTTCCAGTAGTCATGTATGGATGTGATTTGGACCATAAAGAAAGCTGAGCGCCAAACAATTGATGTTTTTGAACTGTGGTACTGCGGAAGAGTCTTGAGAGTCCCTTGAACTGCAAGGAGATCTAACCAGTCAATCCTAAAGAAGATCACCCCTGAATATGCGTTGAAAGGACTGGTGCTGAAGCTGAAGCGCTAATACTTTGGCCACCTGCTGAGAAGTAACTGACCCTTTGAAAATGACCCTGATGCTGTGGAAGACTGAAGGCAGGAGGAGAAGGGGGCGACAGATGATGAGAAGGTTTCTTGGCATCACTGACTCAAAGGACATGAGTTTGAGCAAACTTGGGAGATAATGAAGGACAGGGAAGCCTGACATGCCACAGTTCATGGGGTCACACACAGTTGGATATAACTAAGCGACTGAACAAAAATATATACACATATATAAATACACAGACTTGTACAATATACATTAAATAAGTACACATGTGTGTTGCTACTTTAACATAAAAGGTTGAACAGCAAATGTTTACTTGAATTGCTATCTTATCCTGTATTATTTATTTTCCTGCACCATAAATGTTACCTCATCAGCAGGATAGCAGCAAGACTAATTCAGTGACTGTTTGTCGTATTAACAGACTAAGCATATTTTATAAAGTGTTTCATCGATTGCGATTAATTTTCTCTCTTAAGTCTGTGGATACAAAAATTTGTTTTTGTTTTTTTGTCCTCGCACACAGCATGTGTGAGATATTTTTTGAAGATCATTGTTAGCAAGACTGTCTTCAACTTTTCATTTCCAATATTTAGAAGACCAGGATGAATCTCTTGGGCCTGGACCCAAATGAAAGACTCACTCATCACGTTTTCTTCAGTCACCCTCAAGTAGTTGCAAGGAACTGCCTGATTCTTCTTTTCTTGTCTCCCTCAGGTAGTAAGGAAACAGCCTGTAACGTGTCTACACTGTGGATATTTTCCTGTAGACAATGCCTTTGGGGATCAGCTTGAATGTTTCTTTCAAACAGCTGATGATACTGTGAACTAGGACTGGCTTTGTTGTCATTTTCCCCAAAGCTGAACTTGGAGGAAAAGCTTTTGGGTCAGATTGTATCTTAACGAACTGTGTGGAAGCAAGAACAATGCTTGTTCCCCTCGACCCCTATCAGAACTTCATATAAACAAATAGTACAGACGTGAAACGTGGTCTCATGCCCTGTCAAGTACAAACTAGCACGTGCCATTGGCACTTGCCATCTACCTACAAGGATTCAATCATGTGTTTTTGCAGCTGCTGATTTTTAACACCCATGAGAGGAATCTAAGGTGGAAGGCACAAGTGAGGCATGCTGTGTGCAGGGAAAACTGGCAGAACAAGTCTTCAGAAGGTTAGCTATTTTCAGGAGCCCAAGAACTCAATTGTTCTGCTATCTCTTCATATTTAGAAAAGCATGAACATCTTTCATGGTGATGACTGCTTCTTGTGACTCCAAGAAACCTTCATGACACTGGCAGAAAAACTCCATAAAAAACAGGCACATGATTACATGTATTCCCCCTTCACAAAATCACATACATTCCTCTGTGTGTCTTTGGAACAGCTTCTCAGAGCTATCTGATGTGCTCTCTCCTGGGCTGCACTCCTCATTTTGCCCCCAAACTCTTAACTTTCAACTTTCGTGTTGTGCATTTTTGAGTCAGCACCCTGAACTTATCTCTTCATCCATTCATCACCCAACAGTTTCCCAACTTGCTTGCAATGAGATTCCCATGAGGATAAATCCAGGCCATGGAATGTCAGAGGACGTGCTCTCACCCTGTATAGTCCTGGCCCTTGGAAACATCCCCTGTGAGCCACCAGACTTCATCCCTTTACTGCCGGGTGTACTAGATCCAAGTACCACAGACAAACTTGGAGTCACACATTGATGATGGAAAAAGCCACAAAAGACAAGGTACCCCTATCCCTGAATCAGCCTTTGAATGTGAGCAAACCAGAAGATTCACCTGATCTGGAAGGTACTCTTCAGAGAAGGAAAGATAAGTTTGTATTATGATGAAAATACGCACAGTTTATTCTTTGTCTTATAGCACCTAGAATTAACTGAGAAAGATCTTTAAGAACAGAGGATCCTGAAAACCTGTCCATGAGAAAGAAACTCTGAACGCTGACTATAGAAAATACCAGCCCCGCAGACATCAAGAGATCTTTTAAATGATGATCAAAGATCTTTATACAAGAAAAGACATTCTGTTCTGCTCTCCACACTTGTTTCTGAAAAACCATGATTTTCATTTCAGTTTTCAGTGCCTGAGGAAATATGAGTTGCAATTGCTTTGGAACAGGAAGCAAACAATAATGGAATTCATTAGCGAGTGTTAAAAATATAAACATCTTTATTGTTGCCATTTCTTTGAGGATTCTTACATGAGGGAAAGACACTTTTAATTTTCACTCTGACAGCCTGTCAAGCAAAGTGGATGTATTCCAGCTCCCTGAGGTAGAGATGGATGCCATGGAAATACTCCCGTGCAGGAAATCCCGGGCAGCAAGTCCAAATAACAGCACAGATTATCTCCTTCCATCTGCTCCATTTGTTTCAGGCTCTGATCCTGGCTGCGGAGTAGCACGGCTGTCCTCCGTGGTGAAGAGTTGGGAGCTCTGCTCCAGCATCAGATAGTGGTTGCTGGGGCCCTGAGTCATCTGCATTGGAGTGATCATCTCTCTTTTCCAAGGAAATGTGAAGTTGGCTTTGCCATTTAGGCGCGACTGAGAACGGTACCTTTGCATCAATTTCAAGTGTTTCAAGATTTCCTTGTTTTTCTGGCACGGGATCCCAGGCACGTTCCAGCAAAGAGAGCAAGCAGGGATGCAGCAGAGCATCACTCCTTCCACCAGCACATGGATGTGGGCCATAAATATGTCAGTGATTCTGCAGACGGCCGGGAGGGGGCGCGCGAGCACCGCGAAACGAGGAGCAAAGAGCGCTGAGAAGGAACCGCAGATCGCCTGCTTCTCAGGGCGACCGCGAGAGCCCGCACGCTGTGCTTTGATCGTTTTTTGCTATCAAATCGCAGTCTTGGGAGAGTTTGTAGTTGACTGTCGTGCGGCTGCTGGAGAAACAGGACGCAAAGTTTCGACAGAGCTTTTTGTAGGAGCACTGATTCAAGGGTGCGCATACCATTAGCCCTTTTGTGGAAAAGGGCTGGTTTCCGCTGTCCTGAGTAGGGAGCCAGAATATTGCATTTTCATAAAGACCGCCTGAGTAGTGGGCTTTCTTTCCACATGTCAACGCGAACTGGCCATGTTTGAGGAAAAGAACCCCCAAGGGGTTCTGAGCGAGCTGAGGCTGATTTTACAGATTGGCGCTCATTCCGGCGCGAGGGAACCCACAGCTCAGAGAAAGGCACCGGGCAGCGGTGATGGGATTATTGGCGATGCGAGGATGGACAGCGTTGTGTCCAAAGTGAAACTAGAGGGTGAGCAAGAGACTACTGGTGGCCGGCTCGTATGGGACGTTGCTGACTAAGTGAAACACGGTATCTGGGATGAGACAACTAGCTGTGCCGCTTTGATGGCGGGATAGGGGGAGCGTACGGAACACGCTGGAATCTCGCGTTAGCTTGAAAACGATAATTGTGGAAGGATGGGAGGGCGTCGTGCACCAGGTGAAACGCAGCACAGTGGGCGTTGCGCACAGGGCGCGCGGTGACTCAGAGACTACTCGCTGTGGGATCCTGCTGGGACGTTGCTCACACGCTCGAATCCCGCGGTAGCTAGGAGACGGTTTGCTGTGGGATGATGGGAGGGCGTTCGGCACAAAGTGGAACACAGTGGCCCGATGTGACTATTGACTTTACCACGATTGGGGGGCGAAGTAGGGGCCGGGGTGGAAGGTCGAATCCCGCGGTGGATCCAAGACTATTCGCTGTAGGACTATGGGAGGGAGTTTAGAACAAAATGAAACACAGTGGCCGCAATGACAGTATCGGCTATGGGGCGATTCCCGGCCGTGGCGATGAGACTATTTGCTATGGGACAATGGCAAGAGTTGAGGTCAAATTTATACCCGGCGGTGGGGATGAGACCTTGGTTGATCTGAGTATAGGGCAGCTTTGAAGAAAAGTGAACCACCGCGGTGGAGATGGGACTACTGGCGATGGGAAGGCAGGACAGCGATATTGTGCACAAAGGGGAAACCCGCGGCGGCAGTGAGCCTCTAGACGATGGGACCACGGGCGGACGTTGGGCATAAAGGGGAAACTGGTGGTGGCTTTGAGAAGAGTGGACGAAAGCGTTGCGGACAAAGTGAAAGCCAGCATAGGCGATGAGACATTTGTCTACGGGGACTATGCCAGGGCGTTGCTCACGTAGAAGAGCCTGCTCTAGCCAGAAGACTGTTCCCTATGGCACGATGGGAAGGCGTTCTGCACGAAGTGAAACAGGGCGGTGGGATGAGACCTTGGGCCATGTCCTTGCAGTTGAAGTGAAACACCACTTTGCCAATGAGCCTATAGGCCCTGGGACCATGGGAGGTCGTTGGGCAAAAAGGGGAGGTTGGCGGTGGCAAGGAGTCTTGGTTTTCAGAGCACAGAGAGCGTTGCGGAGAAAACGAAAGCCAGCTTGGCCTTGAGATAGACAGCTTGGAGACTATTGTCTTTGGGACGATGCTTACAGGCGATGAGACCTTGTCAGAACACTGCAGACAAGAGAGAACCCGGCCGTGGCTAACAGAGTATTCCCTATGGCGCACGATGGGAAGGCCCTACGAAAAGAATGCATTTCAGCCCCGCAGTGGGGATGAGACAGGACAAAGGAGGACCCTGAGATGGCGATGAAACTATCAATGTTTGCGCTGAGAAGTCGGAGGGCTTGGGGCAAGTGTAAAACAGCGGAGGCGATGAGAATATTGACGAGAGGACGCTGGGACAGAGTCCTGCACCACGCGAAATCCGGCGGGGGTTGGGGGTGGGTGAGGCTGTTGCACCTAAGACCTTTGGAATGTGTTGCGACAGAGTGAAAGCGGACGTCGCTTTGAGACGAGAGGCTGTCGGGCACTGGGGGCGGTGTTGGGCTCTCTTTAGATGCCGCGGTGGCCGAGACTATTCTCTGTCGGACGATGGGCGGGCTTGGTGCTCAAAGTGAAGCACAGCGGAAGCGAGGAGACTATTGGCTATGGGGTGACGGGAGGGCGTTTCCCATACAGGGAAGCCCTGCTTGGCTTTGCCACGCTGAGTCCGCGTTGCGGACAAAGTGAAACGTGATGGTGGAGAAAAACTATTGATGGTGGGATGGTTGGAGAGCTTTGCTACAAAGTTAAACCCGGCGGAGGGATGAGACTACCCGACGATGGATGCGTGTGGTCCATACAGGGGAACCTGGAAGTGGCGACGAGACTATTCGCTGTGGCAAGAGGGAAAGGCGTTGGGCACAAAATGAAACACGGTGGCAGCGCTGAGGCTTTTGGCTTGGAGTTGATGGGACGGCTTTGCGGACAAAGTGAAAGCGAGCATAGGTGAGGAGACAATGGGCTCGGGGCGGTGGCACCGCGGTGTGGAGCAAGGTAAACCGGGCGTTAGGGGTGAGAGTGTGAGAGACGGGACGATGGGAGGACCTTGAGCACAGAGCGGAGTCTGGTGGAGTCAGTGAGACTACAGGCTTGGAGCCGTTTTGGACAACGTGGAAACAGCCAAGGCCAAGACTAGCCGTGGGATCCTGGGAGTGCGTTGCAGAGGAGAACTCAGCGGTGGCCAGAGGTCAAATAACCGTGGGACAGTTTGGCGGACTTTCTGGGGCTGAGACAGAACGCGGCCACCACCAGGGTCGGGAGCAAAGAACTGTGTGCCCCTGGAATGCTCTGGAATTTTCAGGGTCTTTCAAGGATTCGGCTTTGAAGTGGGGGGAGTAAGTGTTGAATAGCTGAAAACTAGGAATATTTTAAAAAGCACAGCACTTTCTTTGTTTGAATTAATTTTATATTGAATTATATACTTATTTTAAATTAAATATTTCACGTTTCCAATTTTACAATAAATTTATAGAAAGTATTTTAAATATTAAGCATAGAATATTAAAATATATTTTGTATATAACTAGCATTTTATTAGGAGAATGCAATGGCACCCCACTCCAGTACTCTTGCCTGGGAAATCCCATGGACAGAGGAGCCTGGTAGGCTATAGTCCATGGGGCCTCCAAGAGTCGGACACGACTGAGCGACTTCATTTTCACTTTTCACTTTCATGCATTAGAGAAGGAAATGGCAACCCACTCCAGTGTTCTTGCCTGGAGAATCCCAGGGACAGAGGAGCCTTGTGGGCTTCCGTCTATGGGGTCGCACAGAGTCGGACACGACTGATGCGACTTAGCAGCAGCAGCAGCATTTTATTAAACTTTATTTAAACTATATTTTCTGTACACTAAAACAAGTAATATCGTTTTACTTTTCCACCTTTAATGGATGTACACTCAATATTTTCAAGATTAATTTTCACTTATTTTTAGTGGAGTGAATTAGCATGTTTGACAACTTCTAATAACCCCCAAGACAGTCAAGTAATTTTTGACTCATGTTCCTGAAACCTCTTTTTGAGGACTACGTGGTTGGAAATAAGGGTTGGGGTGTACAAGCAAAGGAGGACATTTAGAATGTCTGAATTTTTCATTTACTTTAGTAAGAATTTTATAAATTAAGTGGAATTTGCCCAAATTTTGTTGGCATAAAGAAGGCTTACTTTATAAGACTCTCACTGTAAGGTGGTGTACATTTTCTCCCAACTGAAAAAAAAGAGAGAAAAAAACCCCACATCATATAGAGGGCCTCTACAGGATCTGGAACATTTAAAGAAGTGAACAAGACAAGCGCAGGTAGACTGTATGGATACATGGAGAGCATGCATATAACTCGGACATTCCACACAGCTTCCTTGTATTTTAAATTCCTCAAAGGCAGGGCCGGAAACTCTACTACTTTACAGGCTTGTTTTGCAATGAATGTCTCCAAGGTGCTCTGTAATTTTTTAATATGTGTTGTCACATAAATCAAGTTAACATTGAAACTGCCACGTTGACTTTTGTTTCATAAATAATTTATTTCTCATATAAAAGTTTAAATAAATAAATAATGCATAAATGAATTTAAAAATAGCTTAGTCTTTAACTGTCCATTGAAATCCAGTGCACTGCATTGTCAGTTACTTGAAGAGCCTCTGCTGGCTGAAGAGTCTCAGCTCAAAGTCACATTGTCCCTTCCCAGGGCCACAGGTGGGAGATGTTCAGTCACGGAGGTAACCTGTTAGTCTTATCAGGAAAGAAAAGTTCCTGAGGATTTGCACTCGCACGACTGTCCAGGCACATCTGTTGTACTCCTTGGACTTCAGGTACTGCACGAGGTTGAAGTAATATTTCCTCAGGTGCAGAATGGTCGTGTCTCCCATAGTAGAGTTTTGCTTCTGCATTATTTCCTTCTGGACTGGCTCCAGACGATTCATCTGCCCATAGAGTTCCTCAAGGAGGTCCTCAATGATGGTGTCAGACCAGCCAGTGCTGGAGAAGTCTCTGGTGAGAATGCCAAAGATCTGCTGGAGCATCTCATACATGACCAATATGGCATCTTCCTTCTGGAACTGCTGTGCTTGCTTCATCTCCTCAGGCATCTGGAAGTCCATCCTGGCCTCGAGGCAATGTTGAGGAATTGAAGGTAACTGCAGCAGGAGTTTCTGACACACCACAATGCTCCGCCTTTGTTGGAATCGAAGCAAGCTGTAGCTCCTGGAAAGAGCTGTGGTGGAGAAACACAGCAGGAGAGCCATGGGGAGGAGGCACCGGTGGGTCATGGTGAAATCAGGCACAGGGCTGCCTGTTCTGCTAGTAGATGCTGAAGCTGAGTCTTCAAGGGTTTGCAGAGTGAATGTCCTTCCTCCTTGAGTGTGGGCTACTTATACAGGATGGCCCTCCATTCTTTCTTTCTATTAGAGAGGAATTTCCCACTTTCAGTTCTCCCTTTCAGTTTTCCCATGTCATTTAAATTATTTGTTGCTTCTAAAACTCTTTTTCTTTAAGCTGCTTGCTGTTTTAATTTATATATGCCATGGGGGAAACAGATATAGAAACCAAGAATTTCTAATGTTTTTTAAAGTTTCAATGAAATGCTGAATGTTAAAGAAAAATATAAGCCAAATCTTTTGAACTAGATTATTACAGAATTCTTTCATTTCAAAAAGATTTTTCTTTCTTTCTTTTCATATTCTGAGATTTGTGGAGAGGGGGCCTTGTTTGTAAGAGTTTTCTTTTTCATAAGAATTAGGTTGAATTCTCAAATCTGCTATTACCAAACAATAGTACTTGCAGTTTATGATTTTAAAAACATACCTATTTTTTTCTAGCTAAAAGAGAATAATGTTAAACTAAGTTAATGAACAACACACGATATATATATATGATTTAAATTAGACGCATGCTGTTTATGATTTTAAAAAAGGCGCCTATTTTTTTCTATCTAAAATAAAGTGATGTTCCTAGAGGGGTGGGTGGGGGCAGGGAGGTTCCAGAGGAAGGGGATATATGTATACCTGTGGCTGATTCATGTTGACATATGGCAGAAACCAACACAATATTGTAAAGCAATTATCATTCAACTAAAAATAAATATATTTAAATAAAAAGAAAAAATAATGTATATAAAATACAAAATAAAACGATGTTAAACCAAGTTGTTCTGAATTTTTGGGGAGGAATTAGCCACAAGGAGCAAGACATCACATAACTTTATCAACCCTGTTGTTTTTCAGTGGGTAGGTCAGGTCCGACTTTTTGCGACCCCATGAAAGGCAGAATGCCAGGCTTCCCTGTCCTTCAGTACCTCCTGGAGTTTGTTCAAACTCTATCACTTCATAGTAAATAGATGGGAAAACAATGGAAACAATGACAGACTTTATTGTTATAGCTCCAAAATCAGTGCAGATGGTGACTGCAGCTAGAAAATTAAAAGACCACTTCTTTTTATATAAAAGTGTAATTTAAATTTTTCTGGAGGCCACATCAAAAGAGTGAAAAGAAAAAAGTTAATTTGAACAATGTATTTTATTTAACAATGTATCTAAATGTTATCATTTCAACATAAGCCAATACAAAATTAGTAGTGAGATACTTACATTCTTGTTTTGCATAGTGCCTTCAAAATACAGTCCATGCTGTTAGTGACAGTACAGCTCAGGCTGGACTAGTCAAGCGCTCAGTTGGCCACGTGGGGTTGTCGGCTCCATGGTGACCAACACAGCTCAAGATGGAGGGAGCATAGGAAAACAAGATCAATATTAAAAATCAAACACTTCTTTTTATATGAGCAGTAAAAAGCTGGAAAATGACATTTAAAAATGATACCATTGACAATAACATAAAATGTCTACTACTGCGAAAGTGTCATAGCCAGAGGTGCCTAAGAAAATGTGGCAATTAAAGGTGATGCGGCATCCTAAATGACATCCCAGAACAGAAAAAGAACATTAGGTAAAAAACTAAGTTGATCTGGGAATTTCCCAGAGATCTAGTGGTTGGGACTCTATGCCTTCCAGCCCTGGTCAGAGAACTAAGATCCCACAAGTCTTACAACCCAAAATAAGAAAATAAATAAAAAGTTGCTACAACCAGAGTGTGTGTGGGAAGGGTGAGTGGGAGGGGAGAGAGGCATTAAGGAGTTCTTAGTAAAGTGTAGACTAGGTAATTTTGAATTAATTAATATGACTGGACTGGCTCTTTGTTGCAGCAGGTGGGCTTTCTCTAGTTGGAGCAAACATGGGCTGATCTCTAGTTGAGGTGCTCAGGCTTCTCACTGTGGAGCTTTCTCTTGCTGCAGAGCACAGACTCTAGGGCACAGGCTCAGTAGTTGGGGTGCACAGGCTTAGTTGCCTCACAGCACATGTAATCCTCCCTGTACGGGGATGGAACCCATGTCCCCTGCATTGGCAGGTGGATTCTTAACCACTGGCCCACCAGGGAAGTCCTAGACTTTAATTCTTTGGAATGTATCATTGACAGGCCCAATTACCTTCACTTTTGGCCTCTAAATACAAGTCTATAATTGAAATTTGATTCAAATTAGATGGCCAGAAAGTAAAGAAGAATAGAAGCTTTTTCTGTTACATTCAGATTGTCTCTTTTTTTCATCTTAATCATTAATAAGGATTAAGCAACTTGTCCAACTAATTCTTCTTCTGAGAGAGCAAAAGACAAGGAAGCATGTGATGAGGTGGTCAGCATCAATGAGAAGGGAATACAGAGTCTGCAATAGGAGATGGCCAAGGTCACCTCCTACTGAGACGCACACTGTCATTTAGTGAGCAAATATTTAGCAAATGTTTCTTAACCACTTCATAAACAAAAGAAGCAAATGCTGCCAATTTATTGGACTGTGTTTAAAATGTCTCTCAATAAACTTTTGCTACTGGCTCGATTACGTATTTTTCACATTCTTTCTGAGGTTTTTTTCCCCCAACATATTTAGTATTACTGTTGTTGAAAGAATGAATGAAACAGTTTTTTCATTACATTTTCTGCTTTTAATGAACTGGGTTTTCCTTGCATTTTCATAAACAAACACATAACAAAATAATTTGGGTTTTTAATCTAAGTTTACAAATGCTATATCTAAAAGTATTTGGATGGATTTTCAAATTTTTAAATGAATGTATATTGTCTGCAAATAAAAATTTTAAAGCATTGAAAATGTCAAGGGTGATGTTCATATAGAGCAACTGCTATTTGGTGTATAAATTTGTACTTTAGAAACATTTTGTAGCATAGTTGAAATATGCATAGCCTATGATCTAGTAACTCCAGCAATCACCCTGGGAAAAAAATTAAGTGATATGCATCAGAATATAAGTAAAGAATATTTATACCAGCACTATTGATAATAGTACCAATCATAAAATGATGTAAAATCCCTTAAATGGCATAAATAAATAAGTTGTTGTCTATGCTTATAATAGGGTTGTTAATAACAAGATGTAAGGAGCACAATAAATGCACAAACATGGTAGTAAGAGAAACTCAAAAGAAAACACAAACCATTTGTATAAATGTATAAAAATTAAAAAATAGGCCAACCTAAACTGAAAACATTTTGCTCAGCAACCTAGAGAGCTCCTGTGAAGCTTCAGGACCACAATGGAAAGTCTGTCTCCAGCTTGAGGGAAGGGAGTGTCTTCCCACCTTCCAGCTGTGGCCTTGCTCTCGCCCTCTCTCAGCACCTGAGGCTGACTCTGCCCAGGCTGGGGTTGCCCTGTGCTCAGAGCCAACAACTGGGGGGCCCAGAGCCCCTCCTCGGGCCTCCCACCTGGTGTGGAGAGGGACAATATGCAGAGAGATCTAAGTGCCCTTCGTTGCAGTCTTCTTTCTTCCCCTTTCCCACACCCTGGACAACTTGTCACAGGCCTTGTGCACTGTGACACATTGTGCACTTTTTCTCTAGCTCACTTCAGGATGCAGCTGGAACTAGGTACTTGGCTGAAGGCCTCTCTGCCAAGCTCTCCTAACTCCTCCAGAACATACCCAACCAGAGGATCCCACACTCTGCTCCCCTGTCACTCTCAGAATATTCTCATCAGAGGTTCGATGGCCCAGGAACAGGCAGGAGCAGCCCAGGCCTTGTTTTCACTGTTTGCTGCCAGGACCCGCTGCTGCTGGACACTCAGACCTGCCCTTTTAGAACGTGCCCTTCAGCATCAAGCCTGCATTTATTTCAGATCCCAGGCCATTCTCTGAGCTGGACTTTAATTCTCAGAATCACTATCAGGGGTACAGTGAGTCAGGCTAACCGTTGAGAAGACGGTTAAAAGGGAAAAACACATTGGCTGCCGCTGCTGAACCCCCTCTGCTCAGAGGCCCCCCTCTGCTGACACGTGAGCAAGTCCCACTGTGTGGGTTCTGGGTTAGTTTCCTGTCTCTGAGGCAGTTTCTGAATCTTCCTTAAAGTGAAACAGCCCAAAGCAAAGCCATCTACATACTCAAATCTGACAAGTGACTTGAATTTTGTTACATCACCAGAGATTACATAATGAACCCCAGAGGGAAAAATAGCAACGAAGCTGCTGCAATAAGTGAAAAGGAAACTAAATGCAAGCTGCTGAACGGGATTTCAGGATGCAGCCTGGGAATCCCCTCTGGCCTGGCCTTCTGGCTGAGTTGAGTGCCCAGAGCAGAGGATCCTCCTGACTGCCTGTCAGACGCCTGTGTCTTCCTGGTTCAAACTCTGAGCTCCTAAACTCCAGGAGAACCAAGAATCCATTGAGGGTGGGGGTTAGTCCTTGTAGACAGCTGGCCTGTGTGCCATGTAGTAATGTTTCCGTCTAGAACTCTGGGTATTGTTGCAACAGGCTTGGCCTCCTCATCCCAGTGAATGGCTATTTCTCCTCTCACTGTGCGGTGGGTGAGCTGCAGGAATCTATCTCTGAACAGCTCTCTGGGAACTGCCTCATCTTCCTGAGCACAGAACCAGAACATCAGGAAATAATCTTCTAACCAGATTCAAACCCAAAGAGTTAATACGTAAGGAGCACTTAGGAAAAATGTCTGGTACCATTGTGAGCGTGTGGTATAAATTAAGGCAATTAATCTTACCACACTTTCAAGATAAGCCTTTATGATTATCTTAGTTTTGCAGTTAAGACATAATGCAGCAATTTATAACTAGGCAATCTATTTTGAAGTATAAATGAAGAAAAATCTCAAAGATCTTTTTGCAAGGAAATATAAATAAATGAGAAACTGAAGTATATGAAAAATGGATATTTATGTGATATACATTAGTATGTCCATAGGTATAGATTTATTAACTACATATGAAAATGTCTAGAAGGATACGCATTAAATTGTTAGCAGTATAGGATTACTATGCATCCTCCTAGAAGTCAAGCTTTGGCATTCTTTTGTACGAATTATTTAAAAGTTTAGCGATGACACGTGGGTTTAATATGTATAAATAAGCTTAAGAAACCCTCTTTACTTCTTTAGAGTCACATTTATCATGGCAGCTACTGATTCTCACATCTCTTTGCTGTCTCTGCCATCCCCAGCCCATCTTGTTCTTCTTGCCTCTATCTGAACAGTTTAGGAAGACTCTTTTCTCAGGAGTGGCCAAGTGTAGAAAACTTACTCTCCCTTCCACATCCTACTCCAGGATCCTAGATTCCACATATGCAGATTGACCTCCCATGATGTATGTGCTGCTGCTGCTAAGTTGCTCCAGTTGTGTCCGACTCCATGCAACCCCATACTCGGCAGACCACCAGGCTCCCCCGTCACTGGGGTTCTCCTGGCAAGAGTACTGGAGTAGGTTGCCATTTCCTTCTCCAATGCATGAAAATGAAAGGTGAAAGTAAAGTCACTCAGTTGTGTCCAACTCTTAGCGACCCCATGGATAGCACCTACCAGGCACCCCCGTTGCTGGGATTCTCCAGGCAAGAGTCCTGGAGTGGGTTGCCAGTGCCTTCTCCCCATGATGTATGTGGGTCTCCAGTAATCCTTGAAGGTGCTCCAGTTCTTACAGGCCCCAAGCAGGCAACTGTGTCCATGACCTGGGCTTTTCTCCACTCTTCTCCCTCCCACCTCTGATCTATCTCTCAAGAATCATATTCAATCCCTCTTCACATTGTCCATTGTTCCTTCTATGACCCAGGGTGGGTAACAATATTCCCTTTTCATTCAGGTGACTTCAGTATAGGTTTATCTTGTAGGATCAGGCTTTGGGTTAGATTTTATTCAAAGGTGTGTGCAAGTCCATTTGTTTTTTTCATCTCTACTGAAAACAAGAGTAGTCTTATACAAAATATAGTACAAAGCAAATACCTTATGAATGATAAAGATTTAAATGCTATGAACAGCCTAAATATTTCCAATAATTTCAATAAATAAATAAACATTATAACTTTTAAGATATTGAAAATGGATTCTTAAATCTGTTTTGAACAGTTACGGTAACAAAACATTTAACATACATTTAAATAATCCCATATATTAGGTATTACTTATATGTCATCTGACACAAAAATAGAGTTAAAGGTTGCACTTTGAGTCTTAGAAAATAGCCATTTAGTTGACCAGATGAACTGTTTTCACATTCAATGTCTTTTTTATTTCCTGAGTTTTATGATGAGCTTGCTGGCAAAGACCAAGCACCTTCTGATTTCCATGCTGACAACCTCCCAGGCACAGCGGCTGTATTCTTTCTCTTTGAGATACACACTGATTCGCTGGAAGTAACTATTCACAGCCAATCTGAAGTTCTCACTCCCTAGAGGTGACTGTTCTGGTGTCCTTCCCTCCCTCAGACACGTATCCAGGTCCTCCAGCTGCTGATCAAGTCCCATGAGGAACTCTGTCCTGGAGGCTCTCGTCCCAACCTGCAGAAGAGCCCATGGTGCTGAAGAGCTGGAAGGTGTGCTGGAGCAACTCGTGCACAACAGCTGTGGCTTCTGTGTTCTCAAGCCTGGTCTCGTGCACCAGGGTCTGAGGAAATCTGAAGTCAGTCCTGTACCTCAGACAGGACACAATGGGCACTCTCTCCATCTGATTCCAACGTGTGATGCTGCCCATATTGCCGTGGCTCGCAGGCAGCTCACAGCCCAGGGAGCATGTGGGGCTGGAGCAGAGCATCACCAGGGCCAGCAGCACAGAGACGGGGAGGCCACTGGGACGCTGGGGGCTCGCAGGACTGCCTGCAGGGGAGGTCTAGGCAAGGTCTGAGGGCTTGGGGTGATGGGTGGCTCTTAAAGAGTAAGTAGAGAAACTTTCATTTTCTGGGTTTTTCCACAGTTTGCCCTTTCCTTTTTTCTTCCTACTCTTTGTAATGACATCTATACAAGTGCTAATTTTTGCCATGAGTGCCTAGGTGGGGGACATCAAATCATGGGTGCCACTGTGGTTGATATCTACACAGCCATATATTATGCTTTTTACACCTCCTTAGTTGTTCCTGGGAGAAGAGTCTGGTCAATGTCAGAGAAGGACGAAATATTCATAGAAAAGGTGGCTTTTCCAGGTCACCAAGAAATGTTCAGTATGAAAAGAGCTTATAAGAGAAGCTTTTGATTTTTCTCATTTTTTCCTCATTTACCCTTTTCTCCCTTTAAAAAATTTCAGTTGTGATTGTACCTTTACGATATGACTTGAGTAGGTTTTAAGCTCACTGGAAACATTATAGGGGACAACATCACTGATATCATTTGTTAAAAATGAGTTATTTTGCAACTATAATCCACAAGGCACTTTTTAAGGTGTTGGTTGTCCTAAAACATTCATGTTTGCCTGTGTTTATTTCTCTTTCTCCTCTACCACTACAATGTTTCACAGGGTACTTTGCTTCAGTCTTTGTGCAATAGTACAGATAATCTCATCTCCTTAAATATTTCACTGGGAAGTGAACTAAGTAATCCATCTAATTATGTAACATTTCACTGCACAGATTGTAAGCTCCCCAAAGGCAGTAATGGCACATGAGGAGGATACAGGAAGGTGTCTGTCCCAGAGGAAGTGCACAGAGGGGTCTCTGTCCCATTGTTGTTCGTCACTAAGGCATGTCCACTTTCTTTGATCCCATAGACTCCAGCAGACCAGGCTTCCCTGTCCTTCTCTATCTCTCAGGGTTTATTAAAACTCATGTTCATGAGTCAATCCAATGCAATCAAATCATCTCATCCTCCGTTGACCCCTTCTCGTCCTGCCCTCAATCTTTCCCAGCATCAGGGTCTTTTCCAGTGAGTGGGCTCTTCCCATCAGGTGGCCCAAATATTGGAGCTTCATCTCTGTCCCAGGAGTAGTTCTAAGAGAACTATACACACCAAAGTTTGGGTAGACCTAGTATTTGAAGACTGTTTCAGAAACTGATAATCTTCTGAAAACAAAGATAGTAGGAGTAAATTTAAATGGATTTTTTAACTTTGTGGACAATTTCTCAAAATATTATCTCAGGTGGAAGCAGAGACTCTCAGAGTTGTTGTGTAGTTGCGATAATCTGCCAGGCTCCTCTGTAGATCTCAACAAAACACCACTTGAAATATAGAATTCAGATCAGATCAGATCAGTCGCTCAGTCGTGTCCGACTCTTTGCGACCCCATGAACCTCAGCACGCCAGGCCTCCCTGTCCATCACCAGCTCCCGGAGGTCACCCAGACTCACATCCATCGAGTCAGTGATGCCATCCAGCCATCTCATCCTCTGCCGTCCCCTTCTCCTCCTGCCCTCAATCCCTCCCAGCATCAGAGTCTTCTCCAATGAGTCAACTCTTCGCATGAGGTGGCCAAAATACCACCTGTTTCAGCTTTAGCATCATTCCTTCTAAAGAAATTCCAGGATTGATCTCCTTCAGAATGGACTGGTTGGATCTTCTTGCAGTCCAAGGGACTCTCAAGAGTTTCAGCTTTAGCATCATTCCTTCTAAAGAAATTCCAGGATTGATCTCCTTCAGAATGGACTGGTTGGATCTTCTTGCAGTCCAAGGGACTCTCAAGAGTCTTCTCCAACACCACAGTTCAAAAGCATCACTTCTTCGGCGCTCAGCCTTCTTCACAGTCCAGCTCTCACATCCATACATGACCACAGGAAAGACCATAGCCTTGACTAGGCGAACCTTTGTTGGTAAAGTAATGTCTCTGCTTTTGAATATGCTATCTAGGTTGGTCATAACTTTCCTTCCAAGGAGCAAGTGTCTTTTAATTTCATGGCTGCAGTCACCATCTGCAGTGATTTTGGAGCCCAGAAAAACAAAGTCTGACACTGTTTCCACTGTTTCCCCATCTATTTCCCATGCAGCGATGGGACCAGATGCCATGATCTTCATTTTCTGAATGTTGAGCTTTAAGCCAACCTTTTCACTCTCCACTTTCACTTTCATCAAGAGGCTTTTTAGCCCCTCTTCACTTTCTGCCATAAGGGTGGTGTCATCTGCATATCTGAGGTTATTGATATTTCTCCCGGCAATCTTGATTCCAACTTGTGTTTCTTCCAGTCCAGCATTTCTCATGATGTACTCTGCATATAAGTTAAATAAACATGGTGACAATATACAGCCTTGACGTACTCCTTTTCCTATTTGGAACCAGTCTGTTGTTCCATGACCAGTTCTAACTGTTGCTTCCTGACCTGCATACAGATTTCTTAAGAGGCAGATCAGGTGGTCTGGTATTCCCATCTCTTTCAGAATTTTCCATAGTTTATTGTGATCCACACAGTCAAAGGCTTTGGCATAGTCAATAAAGCAGAAATAGATGTTTTTCTGGAACTCTCTTGCTTTTTCCATGATCCAGCGGATGTTGGCAATTTGATCTCTGGTTCCTCTGCCTTTTCTAAAACCAGCTTGAACATCAGGAAGTTCACGGTTCACATATTGCTGAAGCCTGGCTTGGAGAATTTTGAGCATTACTTTACTAGCGTGTGAGATGAGTGCAATTGTTCGGTAGTTTGAGCACTCCTTGGCATTGCCTTTCTTTGGGATTGGGATGAAAACTGACCTTTTCCAGTCCTGTGGCCACTGCTGAGTTCTCCAAATTTGCTGGCATATTGAGTGTAGCACTTTCACAGCATCATCATTCAGGACTTGGAATAGCTCCACTGGAATACCATCTCCTCCACTAGCTTTGTTCGTAGTGATGCTTTCTAAGGCCCATTTGACTTCACATTCCAAGATGTCTGGCTCTAGGTCAGTGATCACATCATCATGATTATCTGGGTCTTGAAGCTCTTTTTTGTACAGTTCTTCTGTGTATTCTTGCCACCTCTTCTTAATATCTTCTGCTTCCGTTAGGTCCACACCATCTCTGTCCTTTATCGTGCCCATCTTTGCATGAAATGTTCCTTTGGTATCTCTGATTTTCTTGAAGAGATCCCTAGTCTTTCCCATTCTGTTGTTTTCCTCTATTTCTTTGCATTGATCGCTGAAGAAGGCTTTCTTATCTCTTCTTGCTATTCTTTGGAACTCTGCATTTAAATGTTTATATCTTTCCTTTTCTCCTTTGCTTTTCGCTTCTCTTCTTTTCACAGCTATTTGTAAGGCCTCCCCAGAAAGCCATTTTGCTTTTTTGCATTTCTTTTCCATGGGGATGGTCTTGATCCCTGTCTCCTGTACAATGTCACGAACCTCATTCCATAGTTCATCAGGCACTCTATCTATCAGATCTAGGCCCTTAAATCTATTTCTCACTTCCACTGTATACTCATAAGGGATTTGATTTAGGTCATACCTGAATGGTCTAGTAGTTTTCTCTACTTTCTTCAATTTCAGTCTGAATTTGGCAATAAGGAGTTCATGGTCTGAGCCACAGTCAGCTCCTGGTCTTGTTTTTGCTGATTGTATAGAGCTTCTCCATCTTTGGCTGCAAAGAATATAATCCATCTGATTTCGGTGTTGACCATCTGGTGATGTCCATGTATAGAGTCTTCTCGCGCACTAAGAGAGCCCTGCCGGCTGCGTCTCGCACTAAGAGCGCCCCTTCGGCTGCGTCGAGCACTAAGAGCGCACTAAGAGTGCGGCCGAGAGGAGCTACCCCACGACCGAGGAAGGACGGCGGTGAGGGCCAGGGCACTAAGCACGGCCGAGAAGAGCTACCCCACGACCGAGGTCAGGAAGGGCGGCGGTGAGGAGAGACCCCTCGTCCAAGGTAAGGTGCGATGGCTGTGCTTCGCTGGCCGGGAGCAGCCGGGAGCAGCCGGGATGAGATACCTCACGCCCAAGGTAAGAGAAACCCAAGTAAGACAGTAGGTCTTGAAAGAGGGCATCAGAGGGCAAATACACTAAAACCATTCTCACAGATAACTAGTCAATCTAATCACACAAGGACCACACCCTTGTCTAACTCAATGAGATTAAGCCATGCCCGAGGGGCAACCTGGGATGGGCGGGTCATGGTGGAGAGAGATGACAGGGTGTGGTCCGCTGGAGAAGGGAATGGCAAACCACTTCAGTATTCTTGCCTTGAGAACCCCATGAACAGTATGAAAAGGCAAAATGATAGGATACTGAAAGAGAAACTCCCCAGGTCAGTAGGGGCCCAATATGCTACTGGAGATCAGTGGAGAAATAACTCCAGAAAGAATGAAAGGATGGAGCCAAAGCAAAAAGAATACCCAGCTGTGGATGTGTCTGGTGATAGAAGCAAAGTCCGATGCTGTAAAGAGCAATATTGCATAGGAACCTGGAATGTCAGGTCCATGAATCAAGGCAAATTGGAAGTGGTCAAACAAGAGATGGCAAGAGTGAATGTTGACATTCTAGGAATTAGCGAACTAAAATGGACTGGAATGGGTGAATTTAACTCGGATGACCATTATATCTACTACTGTAGGCAGGAATCCCTCAGAAGAAATGGAGTGGCCATCATGGTCAACAAAAGAGTCCGAAATGCAGTACTTGGATGCAATCTCAAAAACGATAGAATGATCTCTGTTCGTTTCCAAGGCAAACCATTCAATGTCACAGTAATCCAAGTCTATGCCCCAACCAGTAATGCCGAAGAAGCTGAAGTTGAAAGGTTCTATGAAGACCTACAAGACCTTTTAGAACTAACACCCAAAAAAGATGTCCTTTTCATTATAGGGGACTGGAATGCAAAAGTAGGAAGTCAAGAAACACCTGGAGTAACAGGCAAATTTGGCCTTGGAACACGGAATGAAGCAGGGCAAAGACTAATAGAGTTTTGCCAAGAAAATGCACTGGTCATAGCAAATACCCTCTTCCAACAACACAAGAGAAGACTCTATACATGGACATCACCAGATGGTCAACACCGAAATCAGATCGAAATATAGGATTGGAACATATCAAGTGCAAAGGGATCTGTGTACTCAGTTCAGTTCAGTTCAGTTCAGTCACTCAGTTGTGTCCGACACTTCGCGACTCCACGAATCGCAACACACCATGCCTCCTGTCCATCACCAACTCCCGGAGTTCACTCAGACTCATGTCCATCGAGTCAGTGATGCCATCCAGCCATCTCATCCTCTGTCGTCCCCTTCTCCTCTTGCCCTCAATCCCTCTCAGCATCAGAGTCTTTTCCAATGAGTGAACTCTTCGCATGAGGTGGCCAAAATATTGAAGTTTCAGCTTCAGCATCATTCCTTCCAAAGAAATCCCAGGGCTGATCTCCTTCACAATGGACTGGTTGGATCTCCTTGCAGTCCAAGGGACTCTCAAGAGTCTTCTCCAACACCACAGTTCAAAAGCATCTATTCTTTGGTGCTCAGCTTTCTTCACAGTCCAACTCTCACATCTATACATGACCCCAGGAAAAACCATAGCCTTGACTAGACAGACCTTTGTTGGCAAACTAATGTCTCTGCTTTTGATATGCTATCTAAGTTGGTCATAACTTTCCTTCCAAGGAGTAAGCGTCTTTTAATTTCACGGCTGCAGTCATCATCTATAGTGATTTTGGAGCCCAGAAAAATAAAGTCTGACACTGTTTCCACTGTTTCCCCATCTATTTCCCATGAAGTGATGGCACCAGATGCCATGACCTTCGTTTTCTGAATGTTGAGCTTTAAGCCAACGTTTTCACTCTCCACTTTCACTTTCATCAAGTGGCTTTTTAGTTCCTCTTCACTTTCTTCCATAAGGGTGGTGTCATTTGTAATGTCCCTGGAATGAGCCAATGGCACTTTTATGACAATGAAGAATAGGAACTGGAAAGGAAGAACTTATTAAGTGTTCCTATAAAATAGGAAGCACATTGTCAGAGCAGACAGCTCGGTCCAGCGCATGAGATGGTGGACATGGGGGCAGGATTCCTGAGTTGATGTCACAGCTGCAGCCTGCACTGCCTATGTGACCTTCGGCACTACAGTTGTCTCCTCTTATATGGAACTGATAATCATATAAGTTTCACTGGATTTTGCTGAAGATTGTAGGACGTAACGTACTTCTGACAATGCTTGGGCATATAAGATTTCAGTATCTGTTAACTGTTCCTAAGAGGCAGAAAATTTACACATCCAGCTGTGGAACCTGGATAGAATTTCCCTGAGATGACCTGCTTCCCTTCCCTTAATGCTCAGCTCACTGGTCAACATTATAACCTCTAATCTCATCTCCTGTGTGAACATGATGTGCTGTCCAAACACTACATCTAGTAGTTTCCAGCTAACAGCTGACCTCTCAGACATGAATAAAATGACCATTCAGTCATACCCCAGTCTCCAGTTTAAAAGATTTACATCCTCAGAATCCATAACATCCACGAAGAGTGGGAAATGTTAACAAACAAATAAAGATAAATAAATAAATACTGGGGGTCAGCAAAGCGGTCCACTATCTTTTTAGGTAACACTGTGCCTAAGAGCCTGCTACCCTCCTCTGGCTCTGTCTGCAGCTAATTAATTTCTCATGGGAATACATGGGAAATAGATGGAGAAACAGTGGAAACAGTGTCAGACTTTATTTTTCTGGGCTCCAAAATCACTGCAGATGGTGACTGCAGCCATGAAATTAAAAGACGCTTACTCATTGGAAGGAAAGTTATGACCAACCTAGATAGCATATTCAAAAGCAGAGACATCACTTTGCCAACAAAGGTTCACCTAGTCAAGGCTATGGTCTTTCCTGTGGTCATGTATGGATGTGAGAGCTGGACTGTGAAGAAGGCTGAGCGCCGAAGAATTGATGCTTTTGAACTGTGGTGTTGGAGAAGACTCTTGAAAGTCCCTTGGACTGCAAGGAGATCCAACCAGTCCATTCTGAAGGAGATCAGCCCTGGGATTTCTTTGGAAGGAATGATGCTAACTGAAACTCCAGTATTTTCGCCACCTCATGCAAAGAGTTGACTCATTGGAGAAGACTCTGATGCTGGGAGGGATTGAGGGCAGGAGGAGAAGGGGACGACAGAGGATGAGATGGCTGGATGGCATCACTGACCCGATGAATATGAGTCTGAGTGAACTCCGGGAGCTGGTAATGGACAGGGAGGCCTGGCGTGCTGCAGTTCATGGGGTCGCAAAGAGTCGGACACGACTGAGTGACTGATCTGATCTGAAACAATTTCTCATAAGCTGGTCTGAAATCTGTCACTCTGTAGAGCTCTTCATCCCTATTTGTGTAGTTAAGTGACATTTTGTGATTTGGACAGAGACATCACTATAGTTGTTTTCAATTACAGCATTTACTTTCTCTTTACCTTTGTGCATTACTTCTTCATTCACTGCTTACTTTTACTTTCTAGGAATGTTCAATGAGTGGAAAGTTTTGATCTCTTGAAAAATACCGAGGGAATACATTAACTGTTCTATTCATTTACATTTTCTGTTCCTGTTTTTACAATAAACCTCGAAGTGGAAATAGAAAATATTATAGGAGCATTAGCACAGCTTTTACAAACTGAAATACAAATGACAAAGAAGAGGTAGCAATATGAAAACTGTATAAAATTACCTAAAAAAAAGGTGGGTTGCTTGGACATGGCAAGGACAATGGCATAGGCTAAAAAAGGGACATTCTAACCACTTGAACACTTGGACAGGAGTGGTGGTTACACTTTATTTTCATGTGAGTGACTTTGGAGGATTCATCATCTTGGTATAGTAACCACAAATGGTCAATTTTGAATTTACACTGGATCTGATTCTGTGACTTCAATTCTTTTTGTCCCAGAAATTCACATTTGGGAAGGACAGAATCACAGATAACTATGACATCTTTGTTTGTTGACATGACATGAGGTATTCCATTTCACACCACCCATGAAATGACTATCAGGAAGTGAAACTAACACATCCGCCTACCTGAGGCTTGCCTGCTCTTCTGGGAGATATTTTCAGGAATTAAAAGTCCTTTTACTTTGTTTCCTCACTTCCCCCCATCTCGGATTCATAAAAGAGTCTCACATCCAGGACCCCCACAAGATGGTTATTTTGAGGCACTAGCCTTTCCTCTTTTCCGTCAGCCAGTTTCCGAATAAAATCCTTTCCTGATCCCAACACCTCGTCTTGGATTCATTGATTTACCCTACTGCAAGCAGAGAAACTTGGACTCTGTAACAAGCTCAGCATTTTGATTGGCACATAACAAATGCTTACTAATTTCCTTAATTGTGGAGAGTAAATAAAACCAAATTTGACAAATTAAAAGTTCTGCTGAAAAGAGTAAGGTGAGATCCATGCATATAAAGCTCAGATATTTTTCACATCTGTTCAAGTCTTTCAAGAGGAATATGCAGAGGCAGCAAAAGAAGATTTGAAAAAGAAGTCTAACAAAGTTTCCTTAAAAGTTGATCTTAGCATCAGGAATAAAGATCCAATAACTCTTTTTTTTTTTTTTTTTTATCAAGAATCTCTTTTATTGATTATCAGAAACATTACAAACATATCATTAGTTCCAAGTCACTGAGATGATAAGCATTCCATTGAATTAGAACATCTACTTTTTTAATGAATGCATTTTACTTCAATGTAAGGATACAGAAGAGCAGAAACTCCTGACAGATTTCCAGGCTCTTGAAGTGAAAAGCAAGCCCAAAATGAGGTAGTAGATGTATCTGGGTAAACTCAGAATATGAACAGGAGCAGGTGAGTGGCGGCCAGCTCCAGGAGGCCCAGGCCATCTCTGTGCTCCACGAGATGTTCCAGCAGAGCTTCAACCTCTTCCACACAGAGCGCTCCTCTGCTGCCTGGGACACCACCCTCCTGGGGCAGCTCTGCACTGAACTCCATCTGCAGCTGGACGACCTGAACTCCTGCCTGGGGCAGGTGATGGGAGAGGAAGACTCTGCCCTGGGGAGGACGGGCCCCACACTGGCCGTGAAGTGGTACTTCCAGGGCATCCATGTCTACCTGAAAGAAAAGGAATACAGTGACTAGGCCGGGGAAACTGTCAGAGTGGAAATCATGAGGCACTTTCTATGTTAACAAGTTCCTAAGAAAACTCAGAAAGTAAGAAGGAACCTGATTCTCAGTGACTCGTGTCCTACTCAGACTCTTCACTGTTCAGTCATTTCCAAACTCTGATTTCTCCCTTGGCTATGAATTAGTTTGAGTGACATTTGATATTGGCATTAATATTGAGAATATCAACATCCAGCTGCTTTTAGAATTAGAGGAAATATATCTGATGCCCTGTGGCTCAATCTTTGGAATAATATGTTTTTGTATGAATGTAACTCATTTATTTATATTAATTCATTTATTTTTATGGTACTTGCATTTTTATGTTCTATTTATTACATGCATGCATGCTATGCATACTAAGTCACTTCAGTCATGTCCGAATCTATGCGACCCTATGGACAGCAGCCCCCCAGGCTCCTCTGTCCATAGGATTCTAAAGGCAAGAATACTAGAATGGGTTGCCATTTCCTTCTCCAATTTCTTCCCTAAGAATATAGAATTTCCTTTAATAAAAATGTACCTTTTCTTTACTCATGAAATGTATTTGAAGACATGTTTCTTCCTCTTCCTTTTGAATCTTTTCCCAGAGGCCTAATACTGTAAAACTACATATAGAAAGATGTTGTGCAGTTCGTGCCTTTATTTGCTGGCCTTGCGGAGAGTCTTGAGTATGAGAGGCAGAGGCCTTGACCTTACAGAGCTCACACTGGAGCAAGGACATTGCCATGAAGGCAGTAGTTATAAGATAATTAGGCATTTACATTTGGGCCCTGGGCTACACAGAAGAAATATCAGATGCTGATGGCAGTGAGTATCCTGGGAAGCTCATTTAGACCACCTTTAAGCAACTTAGCAGCAGCAGCAGCAGCAGTCTCCCCAGGGAAGTAATCCGAAGTATGAGACTTGAAGAATGAGTATGAATTTGTCAAATAACTCATGAAGAGCAAAATTTCTCAGAATAACAAATAGTAATAATACAAAACAAAGCATAGCATATAGAGTGTCCCTGCAGCAGGAATGATTCTGGTACTTTTAAAGATCTGAACAAGACCGAAGTCGGTAGACTGTACTCATGCATGTAGGGGATAGCATGGCATGACCCTGGAGATACGGAAAAGGGCCCAGTGATAGACTTATGAATGATGTTAGCTTTTATCTTAAGAACCAAGGAAATTACTTGCGAATTTAAAGCTACAGAGCCACTCGGCCCAAAGCAGATGCAGGGATATTCATGAAACCAGCAGTTCTCAAAGTGTGGTCTGAGGGTCCCTGCAGATCCCCAGGACAATCTACAGGGATTCATGAGGAAAAATAACTATTATAGTGACATCAAGATCTTATCTGTCTTTTCCACCACAGTAACAACTTGTGCTGGTTGTGCAAATACAGCCTGGGGAGGACTACAGAGCTGCAGTGTCGATCTGAGCAGGGGCCCCTCAGCGCCTAGTCATTGTCAACGTTTACAAGTTTGAAAAAGGGACAGTTTCACGTAAGAAGATCCTTAGTGAAACAGCAAGATGAGGAATTTTATGAAATCTTAACATTGGAGTACACATTTAAAAAATATTCTCCGTTGTAGTCTTTTTAACATGTTGTGTGACAAGCACGTCTGCTGCATGCATGGTGACTGTTCTGAATTGAAGCACTTGGATGTTGATTATTTGAGTAATCAGCTAAACTACCACTGTCTTGATAAAATCAAGTTTTACTCTAGAGAATGACAGTCAAATCGTGGTCACTCAGAAGTGGGCATTTGACAGATATTTTCTTAAACTGTTTCTATTAATTCTATATAAATGCTCTTATTTACTTTAATGAATGAGGCCAATCTATTTTTGATTCATGTTTCCAGGATATGAATTCATCTCAGTGTGTATCTTTGCTTCTGAAAATTTGAAGAGTAGTGATTTAATTTCCATTACTTACAAAATGTCTAATTTTATGGTTTAATTTTGACTTGACATAATTTATCAGGATGATGTTACATCTTTAAATGATGCTTTAAAATAATATTAAAATTAATTTCAGGCATTATGATCTGGGCACAAAAGTTATACAAATATTTTTCCCCTGGAGGAATTATGGATACTTTCTGTTAAGACTAATGTATGATAATTTTCATGGATGGTTTATAGATATTTGAAATAAGTTATATTTCCTATTGTAGGTTAAGGGCCCAAGAGTGTTAATCGCTAATTTCCTCCTGTAAATGACAGTTTCAATTCTTCCCTTTACTGCTTTATATATGGTTTTTTACAGACCAGTAGCATTGTACTGGGCTTCTCAGGTGGAGCTAATGCTGGAGAACCTGCCTGCCAATTCAGGAGACAAGAGGAGACACCAGTTTGATCCCTGGGTCAGGAAGATCCCCTGGAGGAGGGCATGGCAACCCACTCCAGTATTCTTGCCTGGAGAATCCCATGGACAGAAGAACCTGGCTGCCTATGGTCCACAGAGTCACAAAGAGTCAGACACGACTGAAGAGACTCAGCTCAAGCACAGCATTGAGGTAAAACTTCATACTCCGGTGTTTCTCTTCACATTGCTATCACATTGCTACATGACGTTACATTCTTTACTCAGTGTTTCATGCTATTTGAAATTTAGCTCAAGCACTTTAAAAATTTAATAATAGATTTAATGTATTTTTTATGTATATTGAACGTCTTTCTTATGAAGAATAATTTCTTTCTCACGTGTTTGTTTCTGGAATTCTCAAGTGTATGGATATTGATATTAACGTCAAAGACCTTGTTGATATTAACATTGCCACCTCTAATTATTTCCTACATTATATTTTTGGGCTCTGTATTGGCCCCCTTCTCTGTTGCCCCTGTTTTGGTGTTAAGTATTTAGTATTATTTGATTTTAGGTTTTTCTTCCTCTTCCAAGGAATAATGGAGTTTGTGTATTAAATCAATCAATAGCATCTTTTATGTTTAAGCAGACTTCGTTAATTTTTTTATTATTTTAACCTTTATCAGTTTGGGTCTCCAATGTGTTGGATTTATGCTTTACTTTTAACATGACTTTTACATGGTTTTTGACCCTTGTCATACTCCATTCAGTTCTCCAACAGTCATTTATTTTGGTAAATATATAATGTTAAAGCAATTTAGAGTTTCTCTGAATCCTTGAATGAAAAACTGAACAACCAAAACTGCAAAATTTAAAGTAATTTGAGACTTCCTTGGCTGTTCAGTGGTTAGGACTCAATATTTTCACTGCTGTGGGCCTGGGTTGAATCCCCAGTCTGGAAACTAATGCCTCTTAAGCCACGTGTCACAGCCAAAATAATAACAAACTCTTTAAAGTAACTTCCACTCATGTGACTATTCACTTGTAGTTCTTACTAGGACTGTTACTTTTAATCAACACAGGAAATGCTCACAAGAGACTTGATAGGGATCAGATCAGATCAGATCAGTCGCTCAGTCATGTCCGACTCTTTACGACCCCATGAACTGCAGCACGCCAGGCCTCCCTGTCCATCACCAGCTCTCGGAGGTCACTCAGAGTCACATCCATCGAGTCAGTGATGCCATCCAGCCATCTCATCCTCTGTCGTCCCCTTCTCCTCCTGCCCCCAATCCCTCCCAGCATCAGAGTCTTCTCCAATGAGTCAACTCTTCGCATGAGGTGGCCAAAATACTGGAGTTTCAGCTTTAGCATCATTCCTTCCAAAGAAACCCCAGGGCTGATCTCCTTCAGAATGGACTGGTTCGATCTCCTTGCAGTCCAAGGGACTCTCAAGAGTCTTCTCCAACACCACAGTTCAAAAGCATCAATTCTTCGGTGCTCAGCCTTCTTCACAGTCCAGCTCTCAGAGATGCATATAAAGCTATGTTCAAGTGTAAACACAGGAGAATGTCTAAAAGTTAAAGGAAAACACATTGTTTATTTAAGAAAATGAAAACACATTAATTTTGAATGCTCTTAGAATGATGGCAAGTTGGATGCAGTTTGCAAAATGAGTGCCATGTATTCCAAATATGATGACTAGAAATATTTGGAGTCCTGTGGTTAGTAAGGCCCTAATCAATTTGAATGAAACAATTCTCACTTTAAGGTGAAGCATATGAGAATATAGCAATGAGTTTCATCTCCTTATCTAGCTTGTAAACTTGCTCTGAAGGCAGTTCTCATCCTGGGAGTCAAAATCTTTTTGAATGATGACGGTACTCTTGCCGTCATTAGACATCATGTCTCCTGACCTGTTCTTCAAGACTTCTCTTGAGACTGCATCCAGGTACATGTACAACTAAGGAAACCACGGGGAAATCTATGTTCAGTGTCACATAGACTCTCTCATATAACAACCCTGCAAGCTTTAACCAAGAAAGCAGGTGAACCAGGTGAGGTCTGAGAGGAGAGTTTAAGCGGCAGAGGTTACTTCATCACACCGGGCACTCCATCTATTCCTGGAAGTCTTTGATGGGTTTTCTTCAGGGATCCATTATCCAACATTGGACTAGAGCAAGGAGCAAGCTACAGTGCTGAGAGAATGAAGAGCTGAGGCAACCTCCATCTCTGTGTTCTAGGTCCTCAGCCTTGTAGTCTTGGTTGACTAGTGAGTGATGCATTCATGAACAAACATGAACTGGAGTTCCACTTCCATCTATGGCCTGTAGTCAAATACTGGCTTCAGTTCAGTTCAGTTCAGTGGCTCAGCTCAGTCCTTTCCGACTCTTTGCGACCCCATGGACTGGAGCATGCCAGGCTTCCCTGTCCATCACCAAGTCCCGGAGTTTACGCAAATTCATGTCCATTGAGTCGGTGATGCCATCCAACCATCTCATCTTCTGTCGTCCCCTTCTCCTCCCTCTATAAATCTTTCCCGGCATCAAGGTCTTTTCAAATGAGTCAAGTTTTCCCATCAAGTGGCCAAAGTATTCGCGTTTCAGCTTCAATATCAGTCCTTCCGATGAACATTCAACTGATTTCCTTGAGGATGGACTGGTTTCTTCTCCTTGCAGTCCAAGGGACTCTCAAGAATCTTCTCCAACACCACAGTTCAAGCGCATCACTTCTTCAACACTCAGCTTTCTTTAAAGTCCACTCTCACATTCATACACGACCACTGGAAAAACCATAGCTTTGACTCGATGGACCGTTTTGGCAAAATATGTCTCTGCTTTTTAATATTCTGTCAAGGTTGGTCATAACTTTTCTTCCAAGGAGTAAGCTTTTTATGCCATGGCTGCAGTCACCATCTGCAGTGATTTTGGAGCCCAAAAAATAAAGTCTGCCACTGTTTCCACTGTTTATCCATCTATGTGCCATCAAGTGATGAGACTGGATGCCATGTTCTTAGTTTTCTGAATGTTGAGGTTTAAGCCAACTTTTTCACTCTCCTCTTTCACTTTCATCAAGAGGCTCTTTAGTTCTTCTTCACTTACTGCCTTAAGGGTGGTGACATCTGCATATCTGAGGTTATTGATATTTCTCCCGGCAATCTTGATTCCAGCTTGTGCTTCATCTGGCCAAGGGTTTCTCATGATGTACTCTATATATGTTAAATAAGCAGGGTGATAATATACAGCCTTGACGTACTCCTTTTCCTATTTGGAACCAGTCTGTTGTTCCATGTCCAGTTCTAACTGTTGCTTCCTAACCTGCATACAGATTTCTCAAGAGGCAGTCAGGTGGTCTGGGATTCCCATCTCTTTCAGAAGATTCCACAGTTTATTGTGGTCCACACAGTCAAAGGCTTTGGCATAGTCAATAAAGCAGAAATAGATGTTTTTTCTGGAACTCTCTTGCTTTTTTCAATGATTCAGCGGATGATGGCAATTTATTCTCTCGTTCCTCTGCCTTTTCTAAAACCAGCTCAAACATCTGGAAGTTCACGGTTCATATATTGTTGAAGCGTGGCTTGGAGAATTTTGAGCATTCCTTTGCTAGTGTGTAAGATGAGTGCAATTGTGCAGTAGTTTGAGCATTCTTTGGCATTGCCTTTCTTAGGGATTGGAATGAGAACTGAGCTTTTCCAGTCCTGTGGTCACTGCTGAGTTTTCCAAATTTCTGGGCATATTGAGTTTAGAGATTGGCTACATTGGTTTCCTCTGAACTCCAGCTGGGAAGAAGGCAGGAAATTAGAAATCAAAGAACAGTTAGCTGTCCTGCCAACTTAAACACAAAGTAGCAAATACAGAAGCGAAGAAAAAACAATTCTCATTCACAGGAGTGTTTCTAGTAATGTGAAATGTATGTTCTTAGACCCACAATTTCATCTTCTTTTTCAATAATGTGAAAAAATGGATTTTCATTATTACATGCATTTGCCATTTTCCCTCTATTTTTATATCCTTAGCCATGGACATTTTATGGCCATATCATTTTTTCCAAATATGAATTTCATACACTAAACCTATCCATTTTTTCACTTCCATAAAGTGAATTACATATTTTTCTATTGTTTTATTATTTTTCTTGATGAAACATACTTGACTCATATGTTTGTTTTTGATGAGCTACAAATGATGTACAATTTAAAAAATAAGGTAAGGTACTTTTCTCATGTTCTTGATAGTATTTCAGATCTAACATGGTTTCCAAGTAGGATTATAAATTTTTTGAATTTTATTACACATATGAGAAATGGTGGGCTGGAAGAAGCACAAGCTGGAATCAAGATTGCCGGGAGAAATATCAGTAACCTCAGATATGCAGATGACACCACCCTTATGACAGAAAGTGAAGAGGACCTAAAAAGCCTCTTGATGAAAGTGCAAGAGGAGAGTGAAAAAGTTGGCTTCAAGCTCAACATTCAGAAAACGAAGATCATGGCATCTGGTCTCATTACTTCATGGCAAATAGATGAGGAAACAGTGGAAACCGTGTCAGAGTGTATTTTGGGGGCACCAAAATCACTGCAGATGGTGACTGCAGCCATGAAGTTAAGACACTTACTCCTTGGAAAAAAAGTTATGACCAACCTAGATAGCATATTGAAAAGCAGACACATTACTTTGCCAACAAAGGTTTGTCTAGTCAAGGCTATCGTTTTTCCTGTGGTCATGTATGGATGTGAAAGTTGGACTCTGAAGAAAGCTGAGAGCTGAAGTATTGATGCTTTTCAACTATGGTGATGGAGAAGACTCTTGAGAGTCTCTTGGACTGAAAGGAGGTCCAACCAGTCCATCCTAAAGGAGATCAATCCTGGGTGCTCATTGGAAGGCCTAATGCTAAAGCTGAAACTCCAATATTTTGGCCACCTCATGCGAAGAGTTGACGCATTGGAAAAGACTCTGATGCTGGGAGGGATTGGGGCCAGGAGGAGAAGGGGACGACAAAGGGTGAGATGGCTGGATGGCATATTGACTCGATGGATGTGAGTCTAGGTGAACTCAGGTAGTTGGTGATGGACAGGGAGGCCTGGCGTACTGGGATTCATGGGGTTGCAAAGAGTCGGACACGACTGAGCGACTGAACTGAACTGAAGTGAACACATATAAGATACTGATTCATTTTCATCGTTCGATTTTAACTAAATGTAGAAATATTCCAGCATTGGGACTTCCAGTGATAACTTGCCAACTCCAAGAGGTATATTGTTTTCTTATGTGAAACATAGTAACATCGAAAATCACACACAAACTTTCCTTTGTGTTTCTCTAGTTTTATGGTTTTCTGCAAGGTTGTTGTTGTTTGGTCCATCAGTTGTTTCTGACTCTTTGTGTCCCCATGAACAGTAGCCTGCCAGGGTGCTCTGACAAGAATACTGGAGTGGGTTGTCCTTTCCTTATAGAGGGGATCTTCCCAACCCAGGGCTGGAGCCCGCATCTCTTGTCTCCTGCAGTGGCAGGCAGATTCTTTACCACTAGTGCCGTCTCATCTGTGAAACTGTAAGTTCACATACAGTTTCATTCATTTTAACTTAGAAAAGCATCAGGATTTAATATGAAAATGTTTTAGTCACAAATTCCATTTAAATGTTCTAATTGTTGAAACATTTCTTTTGTATTAGAATATTTCATTCTGTGTATCACAATTCAGATTGTATGCATGGAAAACAAAACAGAGAGGATTTTTTGGAATGAATATGCCAATTGCAGTAAATAAATTTTCCATTATAATTTATTATTATAATTTTCCATTATATAGCAATTTCAAAAATTCAAATTTTGAAAATCTTTAGCCATCATGTAAAACAGAATGTCTATAACATCTCTTGTTTCCCTGACCTAAATTAACCACCTTTCTAGAGAACCAGTTTGAGGCAGAGCTAAACCAGACCTCCCCCCAAAAAATACATATACGTATACATAGACATATAAAGTTGCATCAAAATTCAAAAAACGAAGATCATGGCATATAGTCCCATCATTTCATGTCAACTAGATGGGCAAACAGTGGAAACACTGTTATATTTCATTTTCTTGGGGTCAAAAATTACTACGGACATTTGTGGTGAATGCAGCCACAAAATTAAGAGTCTTTCTCCTTAGAAGAAATTATATGAGAAATATAGACAGTGTGTTAAAAAGCAGAGATACCATGTTGCCAAGAGAAGTCCATGTAGTCAATGTTATGGTTTTCCAGTAGTCATGTATAGATGTGATTTGGACCATAAAGAAAGCTGAGCGCCAAAGAATTGATGTTTTTGAACTGTGGTACTGAGGAAGAGTCTTGAGAGTCCCTTGGACTGCAAGGAGATCAAACCAGTCAATCCTAAAGGAGATCACCCCTGAATATGTGTTGAAAGGACTGGTCCTGAAGCTGAAGCTCTAATACTTTGGCCACCTGCTGAGAAGTAACTGACCCTTTGAAAATGACCCTGATGCTGTGGAAGACTGAAGGCAGGAGGAGAAGGGGGCGACAGATGATGAGAAGGTTGCTTGGCATCACTGACTCAAAGGACATGAGTTTGAGCAAACTTGGGAGATAATGAAGGACAGGGAACCCTGGCATGCTACAGTTCATGGGGTCACACACAGTCGGATATAACTAAGCGACTGAACAAAAATATATACACATATATAAATACACAGACTTGTACAATATACATTAAATAAGTATACATGTGTGTTGCTACTTTAACATAAAAGGTTGAAAAGCAAATGTTTACTTGAATTGCTATCTTATCCTGTATTATTTATTTTCCTGCACCATAAAAGTTACCTCATCAGCAGGATAGCAGCAAGACTAATTCAGTGACTGTTTGTCATATTAATAGACTAAACATATTTTATAAAGTGTTTCATCAATTGCGATTAATTTTCTCTCTTAACTCTGTGGATACAAAAATTTGTGTTTTTTTTTTTTTTGTCCTCACACACAGCATGTGTGAGATATTTTTGAAGATCATTGTTAGGAAGACTGTCTTCAACTTTCCATTTCCAATATTTAGAAGATCAGGATGAGGCTCTTGGGCCTGGACCCAAATGGAAGACTCACTCATCACGTTTTCTTCAGTCATCCTCAAGTAGTTGCAAGGAACTGCCTGATTCTTCTTTTCTTGTCTCCCTCAGGTAGTAAGGAAACAGCCTGTAATGTATCTACACTGTGGATATTTTCCTGTAGGCAATGCCTTTAGGGATCAGCTTGAATGTTTCTTTCAAACAGCTGATGATACTGTGAACTAGGACTGGCATTCTTGTCATTTTCCCCAAAGCTGAACTTGGAGGAGAAGCATTTGGGTCAGATTGTATCTTAACGAACTGTGTGGAAGCAAGAACAGTGCTTGTTCCCTTTGACCCCTATCAGAACTTCATTTGAACAAATAGTACATATGTGAAACGTGGTCTCATGCCCTGTCAAGTACAAACTAGCACGTGCCATTGACACTTGCCATCTACCTACAAGGATTCAATCATATGTTCTTGCAGCTGCTGATTTTTAACACCCATGAGAGGAATCTAAGGTGGAAAGCAGAAATGAGACTGGCAGAACAAGTCTTCAAAAGGTTAGCTATTTCAGGAGCCCATTTTAAGAACTCAATTGTTCTTCTATCTCCTCATATCTAGAAAAGCACGAACACCCTTCATGGTGATGACTGCTTCTTGTGACTCCAAGAAACCTCCATGACAGTGGCAGAAAACTTCCACAAAATCAGGCACATGATTACCTATATTCCCCCTTCAGCAAAACCACATATCTCCCTCTGTGTGTCTTTGGAGCAGCTTCTCAGAGCTATCTGATGTGCTGTCTCCTGGGCTGCAGTCCTCATTTTGCCCCCAAACACTTAACTTTCAACTTTCGTGTTGTGCATTTTTGAGTCAGCACCCTGAACTTATCTCTTCATCCATTCATCACCCAATAGTTTCCCAACTTGCTTGCAATGAGATTCCCATGAGGATAAATCCAGGCCATGGAATGTCAGAGGAAGTGCTCTCACCCTGTATAGTCCTGGCCCTTGGAAACATCCCCTGTGAGCCACCAGACTTCATCCCTTTACTGCCGGGTGTACTAGATCCAAGTACCACAGACAAACTTGGAGTCACATATTGATGATGGAAAAAGCCACAAAACAGAAGGTACCCATGTCCCTGAATCAGCCTTTGAATGTGAGCAAACCAGAAGATTCACCTGATCTGGAAGGCCTGCATTGTGCTCTTCAGAGAAGGAAAGATAAGTTTCTATTATGATGAAAATCCACACAATTTATTCTTTATCTCTATAGCATCTAGACTTAACTGAGAAAGATATCTAAGAACAGAGGATCCTGGAAACCTGTCCATGAGAAAGAAACTCTGACCTCCAAGTATAGAAAATACCAGCCCCTCAGACATCAAGAGATCTTTTAAATGATGATCAAAGATCTTTATACAAGAAAAGACATTCTGTTCCGCTCTTCACACTTGTTTCTGAAAAATCATGATTTTCATTTCAGTTTTCAGTGCCTGAGGAAATATGAGTTGCAATTGCTTTGGAACAGGACGCAAACAATAATGGAATTCATTAGCGAGTGTTACAAATATAAACACCTTTATTGTTGCCATTTCTTTGAAGATTCTTACATGAGGGAAAGGCACTTTTAATGTCCACTCTGACAGCCTGTCAAGCAAAGTGGCTGTATTCCAGCTCCCTGAGGTAGAGATGGATGCCATGGAAATACTCCCGTGCAGGAAATCCCGGGCAGCAAGTCCCAATGAGAACAGCACAGATTGTCTCCTAGCATCGGCTCCATTTGTTTCAGGCTCTGATCCGGGCTGCGGAGTAGCATGGCTGTCCTCCGTGGTGAAGAGCTGGGAGCAATGCTCCAGCATCAGATAGTGGTTGCTGGGGCCCTGAGTCATCTGCATTGGAGTGATTATCTCTCTTATCCAAGGAAATCTGAAGTCGGCTTTGCCGTTTAGGCCGGACTGAGAGCGGTACCTTTGCATCAATTTCAAGTGTTTGAAGATTTCCTTGTTTTTCTGGCACGGGATCCCAGGCACGTTCCAGCAAAGAGAGCAAGCAGGGATTCAGCAGAGCATCACTCCTTCCACCAGCACGTGGATGTGGACCATAAATATGTCAGTGATTCTGCAGACGGCCGGGAGGGGGCGCGCGAGCACCGCGAAACGATGAGCCAAGAGCGCTGAGACGGACACGCAGACCGCCTGCTTCTCCGGGCGACCGCGAGAGCCCGCACGCTGTGCTTTGATCGTTTTTTGCTATCGAATCGCAGTCTTGCAGAGAGAGTTTGCAGTTGACTCTCGAGGGGCTGCTGGAGAGACAGGACGCAAAGTTTCGACAGAGCTTTTTGTAGGAGCACTGATTCAAGGGTGCGCATACCATTAGCCCTTTTGTGGAAAAGGGCTGGTTTCCGCTGTCCTGAGTAGGGAGCCAGAATATTGCATTTTCGGAAAGATCGCCTGTGTAGCGGGCTTTCTTTCCACATGTCAACCCGAACTGGCTATGTTTGAGGAAAAGAACCCCCAAGGAGTTCTGAGCGAGCTGAGGCTGATTTTACAGATTGGCGCTCATTCCGGCGCGAGGGAACCCACAGCTCAGAGAAAGGCACCGGGCAGCGGTGATGGGATTATTGGCGATGCGAGGATGGACAGCGTTGTGTCCAAAGTGAAACTAGAGGGTGAGCAAGAGACTACTGGTTGCAGGCTCATATGGGCCGTTGCTGACTAAGTGAAACACGGTATCTGGGATGAGACAACTAGCTGTGCCGCTTTGATGGCGGGATAGGGGGGAGCTTGGCGAACACGCTGGAATCCCACGTTGGCTTGAAGATGATAAGCTGTCGAAGGACGCCAGGGCGTCGTGCACCAGGTGAAACGCGGGGGAGTGGACGTTGCGCTGACGGAGCGCGGTGGCTCAGAGACTACTCGCTGTGGGATCCTGCTGGGACGTTGCTCACACGCTCGAATCCTGCGGTTGCTAGGAGACGGTTTGCTGTGGGATAATGGGAGGGCGTTTGGCACAAAGTGGAACACAGTGGCCCGATGTGACTATTGGCTTTACCACGATTGGGGGGCGAAGTAGGGGCCGGGATGGAAGGTCGAATCCCGCGGTGGATCCAAGACTATTCGCTGTGGGACTATGGGAGGGAGTTTAGAACAAAATGAAACACAGTGGCCGCAATGACAGTATCGGCTATGCCGGTGGTGGCGATGAGACTATTTGCTATAGGACGATGGCAAGAGTTGAGGTCAAATTTATACCCAGCGGTGGGGATGAGACCTTGGGTGATCTGAGTATAGGGCAGCTTTGAAGAAAAGTGAACCACCGAGGTGGAGATGGGACTATTGGCGATGGGAAGGCAGGTCAGCGATATTGTGCACAAAGGGGAAACCGGCGGCGGCAGTGAGCCTCTAGGCGATGGGACCACGGGCGGACGTTGGGCATAAAGGGGAAACTGGTGGTGGCTTTGAGAAGAGTGGACGAGAGCGTTGCGGACAAAGTGAAAGCCAGCATAGGCGATGAGACATTTGTCTACGGGGACTATGCCAGGGCGTTGCTCACGTAGGGGAGACTGTTCCCTATGGCACGTTGGGAAGGCGTTCTGCACGAAGTGAAACAGGGCGGTGGGATGAGACCTTGGGCCATGTTCTTGCAGTTGAAGTGAAACACCACTTTGCTGATGAGCCTATAGGCGCTGGGACCATGGGAGGTCGTTGGGCAAAAAGGGGAAGTCGGCGGTGACAAGGAGTCTTGGTTTTCCGAGCACAGAGAGCGTTGCGGAGAAAACGAAAGCCAGCTTGGCCTTGAGATAGACAGCTTGGAGGCTATTGTCTTTGGGACGATGCTTACAGGCGATGAGACCTTGTCAGAACATTGCAGACAAAAGAGAACCCGGCCGTGGCTAACAGAGTATTCCCTATGGCGCACGATGGGAAGGCCCTACGAAGAGAGTGCATTTCAGCCCCGCAGTGGGGATGAGACAGGACAAAGGAGGACCCTGAGATGGCGATGAAACTATCAATGTTTGCGCTGAGAAGTCGGAGGGCTTGGGGCAAGTGTAAAACAGCGGAGGCGATGAGAATATTGACGAGAGGACGCTGGGACAGAGTCCTGCACCACGTGAAATCCGGCGGGGGTTGGGGGTGGGTGAGGCTGTTGCAGATAAGACCGTTGGCCTGTGTTGCCGACAGAGTGAAAGCGGACGTCGCTTTGAGACGAGAGGCTGTCTGGCACTGGGGGCGTGTTGCGCTCTCTTTAGATGCCGCGGTGGCTGAGATTATTCTCTGTCGGACGATTGGCGGGCTTGGTGCTCTAAGTGAAGCACAGCGGAAGCGAGGAGACTATTGGCTATGGGGTGACGGGAGGGCGTTTCTCATGCAGGGAAGCCCTGCTTGGCTTTGAGACGCTGAGTCCGCGTTGCGGACAAAGTGAAACGTGACGGTGGAGGAAAACTACTGGTGGTGGGACGGTTGGAGAGCTTTGCGACAAAGTTAAACCCGGCGGAGGGATGAGACTACCCGACGATGGATGCGTGTGGTCCACACAGGGGAACCTGGAAGTGGCGACGAGACTATTCGCTGTGGCAAGACGGAAAGGCGTTGGGCACAAAATGAAACACGGTGGCAGCGCTGAGGCTTTTGGCTTCGAGTTGATGGGACGGCTTTGCGGACAAAGTGAAAGCGAGGGAAGGTGAGGAGACAATGGGCTCGGGGCGGTGGCACCGCGGTGCGGACCAAGGTAAACGCGGCGGTGGCGGTGAGAGGGTGAGAGACGGGACGATGGGAGGACCTTGAGCACAGAGCGGAGCCTGGTGGAGTCGGTGAGACTATAGGCTTGGAGCCGTTTTGGACAACGTGAGAAACAGCCAAGGCCAAGACTGGCTATGGGACCCTGGGAGTGCGTTGCAGAGGAGAACTCAGCGGTGGCCAGGGGACACATAACCACGGGACGGTTTGGGGGACTTTCTGGGGCTGAGACAGAACGCGGCCACCACCAGGGTCGGGAGCAAAGAACTGTGTGCCCCTGGAATGCTCTGGAATATTCAGGGTCTTTCAAGGATTTGGCCTTGAAGTCGGGGGAGTAAGTGTTGAATAGCTGAAAACTAGGAATATTTTAAAAAGCACAGCACTTTCTTTGTTTGAATTAATTTTATATTGAATTATATACTTATTTTAAATTAAATAATTCACATTTCCGATTTTACAAGACATTTATAGAAAGTATTTTAAATATTAAGCATAGAATATTAAAATATATTTTGTATGTAACAGTAGCATTGTATTAAACTTCATTTAAACTATATTTTCTGTATACTAAAACAAGTAATATCGTTTTACTTTTCCATCTTTAATGGATGTAAACTCAATATTTTCAAGATTAATTTTCACTTATTTTTAATTGAGTGAATTAGCATGTTTGACAACTTCTAATGACCCCCAAGACAGTCTTAAGTAATTTTTGACTCATGTTGCTGAAACCTTTCTGAGGACTGTGGTTGGAAATAAGGATTGGAGTGTACAAGTAACTGAGGACATTTAGAAGGTCCGAATTTTTCATTTACTTCAGTAAGAACTTTATAAACTAAGTGGAATTTGCCCAAATTTTGTTGGCATAAAGAAGGCTTACTTTGTAAGACTCTCAATGTAAGGTGGTGTACATTTTCCCCTAACTGGAAAAAAAGAGAGAAAAAAACCCCACATCATATAGAGGGCCTCTACAGGATCTGGTACATTTAAAGAAGTGAACAAGACAAGCGCAGGTAGACTATATAGGTACATGGAGAGCATGCATATAACTTGGACATTCCACACAGCTTCCTTGTATTTTAAATTCCTCAAAGGCAGGCGCCAGAAACTCTACTACGCTACAGGCTTGTTTTGCAATGAATATCTCCAAGGTGCTCTGCAATTTTTAATATGTGTTGTCACATAAATCAAGTTAACATTGAAACTGCCACGTTGACTTTTGTTTCATAAATAATTTATTTCTCATATAAAAGTTTAAATAAATAAATAATGCATAAATGAATTTAAAAATAGCTTAGTCTTTAACTGTCCATTGAAATCCAGTGCATTGCATTGTCAGTTACTTGAAGAGCCTCTGCTGGCTGAAGAGTCTCACCTCAGAGTCACATTGTCCCTTCCCAGAGCCACAGGTGGAAAATGTTCAGTCACGGAGGTAACCTGTTAGTCTCATCAGGAAAGAAAAGTTCCTGAGGATTTGCACTCGCACGACTGTCCAGGCACATCTGTTGTACTCCTTGGACTTGAGGTACTGCACGAGGTTGAAGTAATATTTCCTCAGGTGGAGAATGGTTGTGTCTCCCATAGTAGAGTTTTGCTTCTGCATTATTTCCTTCTGGATTGGCTCCAGACGATTCATCTGCTCATAGAGTTCCACAAGGAGGTCCTCAATGATGGCGTCAGACCAGCCAGTGCTGGAGAAGTCTCTGGTGAGAATGCCAAAGATCTGCTGGAGCATCTCATACATGACCAATATGGCATCTTCCTTCTGGAACTGCTGTGCTTGCTTCATCTCCTCAGGCATCTGAAAGTCCATCCTGAACTCGAGGCAATGTTGAGGAGTTGAAGGTAACTGCCACAGGAGTTTCTGACACACCGTAACACTCCGCCTTTGTTGGAATCGAAGCAAGCTGTAGCTCCTGGAAAGAGCTGTGGTGGAGAAACACAGCAGGAGAACCATCGGGAGGAGGCATCGGTGGGTCATGGTGAAATCAGGCACAGGGCCTGTTCTGCTAGTAGATGCTTAAGCGGAGTCTTCAAGGGTTTGCAGAGTGAATGTCCTTCGTCCTTGAGTGTGGGCTACTTATACAGGATGGCTATCCATTCTTTCTATTAGAGAGGAATTTCCCACTTTCAGTTCTCCCTTTCAGTTTTCCCGTGTCATTAAATTATTTTGTTGCCTCTAAAACTCTTTCTTTAAGCTGCTTGCTATTTTAATTTATATATACCATGGGGAAAAATACAGAAACTGAGAATTTCTAATGTTTTTTAAAGTTTCAATGAATTGCCGAATCTTAAAGAAAAATATAAGCCAAATCTTTTGAACTAGATTATTACAGGATTCTTTGATTAAAAAAATATTTTCTTTTTTTCTTTTCATATTCTGAGATTTGTGGAGAGGGGGCCTTGTTTGTAAGAGTTTTCTTTTTCATAAGAATTAGGTTGAATTCTCAAATCTGCTATTTCCAAACAATAATACTCGTAGTTTATGATTTTAAAAAACATACCTATTTTTTCTAGCTAAAAGAGAATAATGTTAAACTAAGTTGATGAACAATACATGATATATATATGATTTAAGTTAAACACATGCTGTTTATGATTTTTAAAAAGGCGCCTATTTTTTTCTAGCTAAAAGAGAATAATGTTAAACTAAGAGTCGGACACGACTGAGCGACTTCACTTTCACTTTTCACTTTCATGCACTGGAGAAGGAAATGGCAACCCACACCAGTGTTCTTGCCTGGAGAATCCCAGGGACAAAGGAGCCTGGTGGGCTGACGTCTATGGGGTCGCACAGAGTCGGACACAACTGAAGCGACTTAGCAGCAGCAGCAGCAAGTTGAGGAGCAATACACGATATATATATGATTTAAATTAAATACCTGCTGTTTATGATTTTTAAAACGGCGCCTGTTTTTTTCTATCTAAAATAAAGTGATGTTCCTAGAGGGGTGGGTGGGGACAGGGAGGTTCCCGAGGAAAGGGATATATGTATAGCTATGGCTGATTCATGTTGACATATGGCAGAAACCAATACAATATTGTAAAGCAATTATCATTCAACTAAAAATAAATATATTTAAATAAAAAGAAAAAACAATGTATATAAAAAACAAAATAGAATGCTGTTAAGTTGTTCAGAATTTTTTGGGAGGCCTTAGCCATAAGGAGCAAGACATCACATAACTTTATCATCTTGTTGTTGTTTTTCAGTCGCTAGGTCGGGTCCGACTTTTTGCGGCCCCATGGAAGGCAGAATGCCAGGCTTCTCTGTCCTTCAGTACGTCCCGGAGTTTGTTCAAACTCTATCACTTCATGGTAAATAGATGGGAAAACAATGGAAACAGTGACAGACTTTATTTTTTAGGGCTCCAAAATCAGTGCAGATGGTGACTGGAGCTAAGAAATTAAAAGACCACTTCTTTTTATATAAAGGTGCAATTTAAATTTTTCTGGAGGCCACATCAAAAGAGTGAAAAGAAAAAAGTTAATTTGAACAGTGTATTTTATTTAACAATGTATCTAAATGTTATCATTTCAACATAAGCCAATACAAAATTAGTAGTGAGATAGTTACATTCTTCTTTTGCATAGTGCCTTCAAAATACAGTCCATGCTGTTAGTGACAGTACAGCTCAGGCTGGACTAGTCAAGCGCTCAGTTGGCCACGTGGGGTTGTCGGCTCCATGGTGACCAACACAGCTCAAGATGGAGGGAGCATAGGAAAACAAGATCAATATTAAAAATCAACCACTTCTTTTTATATGAGCAATTAAAAGCTGGAAGATGACATTTAAAAACAATACCATTGACAATAACATAAAATGTCTACTACTGAGAAACCGTCATAGCCAGAGGTGCCTAAGAAGATGTGGCAATTAAAGGTGATGTGGCATCCGGCATCCTAAATGACATCCCAAAACAGAAAAAGAACATTAGGTAAAAAACTAAGTTCGTCTGGGAATTCCCCAGAGATCTAGTGGTTGGGACTCTATGCTTTCAGGGCAGCAGGCCGGAGTTCCATCCCTGGTCAGAGAACTAAGATCCCACAAGTCTCACAACCCAAAATAAGAAAATAAATAAAAAGTTGCTACAACCAGAGTGTGTGTGGGAAGGGTGAGTGGGAGGGGGGAGAGGCATTAAGGAGTTCTTAATAAAGTGTAGACTAGGTAATTTTTTATTAATTAATTTATGACTGGACTGGCTCTTTATTGCAGCAGGTGGGCTTTCTCTAGTTGGAGCAAGCATGGGCTGATCTCTAGTTGAGGTGCTCAGGCTTCTCACTGTGGAGCTTTCTCTTGCTGCAGAGCACAGACTCTAGGGCACAGGCTCAGTAGTTGGGCTTCACAGGCTTAGTTGCCTCAAGCACGTGTAATCCTCCCTGGCCGGGGATGGAACCCATGTCCCCTGCATTGGCAGGTGGATTCTTAACCACTGGCCCACCAGGGAAGTCCTAGACTTTAATCCTTTTGAACGTATCATTGACAGGCCCAATTACCTTCAATTTTGTCCTCTAAGTGCAAGTCTACAATTGAAATTTGATTCAAATTAGATGGCCAGAAACTAATGAAGAATAGAAGCTTTCTCTGTTACATTCAGATTGTCTTTTTTTTAATTCAATCTTGAGCATCAATAAAGATTAAGCAACTTGTCCAACTAATTCTTTTCTGAGAGCAAAAGACATGTAAGCATGTGATGAGGTGGTCAGCATCAGTGAGAAAGGAATACAGAGTCTGCAATAGGAGACTGCCACGGTCACCTCCTACTGAGACTCACACTGTCATTTAGTGAGCAAATATTTATTTGGCAAATGTTTCTTAACCACTTCATAAACAAAATAAGCAAATGCTGCCAACTTATTGGACTATTTTTAAAATGTCTCTCAATAAACTTTAACTACTGGTTCAGTTATATATTTTTCACATTCTTTCTGGGGTGTTTTTCTTTTTCCAAAATATTTATTATTTACTGTTGTTGCAAGAATCAATGAAACAGTTTTTTCATTATTTTCTACTTTTTAATGGATTGGGTTTTCTTTGTATTTTCATACACAAACACATAACAAAATAATTTTGGTTTTTAATCTGGCTAACTTTACAAATGCTATATCTAAAAGTATTTCGTTGGATTTTCAAATTTTTAAATGAATGTATATTGTCTGCAAATAAAAAATTTAAAGGATTGAACATGTCAAAGGTGATGTTCATATAGAGCAACTCTTATTTTGTGTATAAATTGTAAATGAAAAACATTTTGTAGCATAGTTGAAAAATGCATAGCCTATGATCTAGTAACTCCAGCAATCAACCTGGGAAAAAAAATCAAGTGAATATGCATCAGGATATAAGTAAAGAATATTTATACCAGCACTATTGATAACAGTACCAAACAGGAAATGACGTAAAATCCCTTCAGATCAGATCAGATCAGTCGCTCAGTCATGTCTGACTCTTCGCGACCCCATGAATTGCAGCACGCCAGGCCTCCCTATCCATCACCAACTCCAGGAGGTCACTCAGGCTCACATCCATCGAGTCAGTGATGCCATCCAGCCATCTCATCCTCTGTCGTCCCCTTGACCTCCTGCCCCCAATCCCTCCCAGTTGTCTATGCTTATGATAGGGTTGTTAATAATAAGATGTAAGAAGCACAATAAATGCACAAACATAAGAGTGAGTAAGAGAAACTCAAAACACAAACCATTTGTATAAATGTATACAAAATTTAAAAATAGGCCAACCTAACTGGAGACATTTTGCTCAGCAACCTAGAGAGCTCCTGTGAAGCTTCAAGACCACAATGGAAAGTCTGTCTCCAGCATGAGGGAAGGGAGTGTCTTCCCACCTTCCAGCTGTGGCCTCGCTCTCGCCCTCTCTCAGCACCTGAGGCTGAATCTGCCCAGGCTGGGGTTGCCCTGTGCTCAGAGCCAACAACTGGGGGGCCCAGCGCCCCTCCTCGGGCCTCCCACCTGGTGTGGAGAGGGACAATATGCAGAGAGATCTAAGTGCCCTTCGTGGCAGTCTTCTGTCTTCCCCATTTTCACACCCTGGACATCTTGTCAAAGGCCTTGGATAGACTCACTGTGCACTTTTTTTCTAGCTCACTTAAGGATGTAGCTGGAACTAGGTACTCGGCTGCAGGCCTCTCTGCCTAGCTCTCCTAACTCCTCCAGAACATACCCAACCAGAGGATCCCACACTCTGCTCCCCTGTCACTCTCAGAATGTTCCCATCAGAGGGTCGATGGCCCAGGAACAGGCAGGAGCAGCCCAGGCCTTTTTCACTGGGAGCTGCCAGGACTGGCTGCTGCTGGACACTTAGACTGGCCTTTTCAGAACGTGCCCGTCAGCATCAAGCGTGCATTTACTTCAGATCCCAGGCTGTTCTCTGAGCTGGACTTTAATTCTCAGAATCACTATCAGGGGTGAAGTGAATCAGGCTAACCCAAGGTTGAGAAAAGGGTTAAAAGGGACAACACATTGGCTGCAGCTGCTGAACAAGCCTCAGAGGCCTGCTCAGCTGACATGTGAGCAAGTCCCACTGTGTGGGTTCTGGGTTAGTTTCCTGTCTCTGAGGCAGTTTCTGAATCTTCCTTAAAGTGAAACAGCCCAAAGCAAAGCCATCTGCATACTCAAACCCAACAAGTGACTTGAATTTTGTTACATCATCAGAGATTACATAATGAACCCCAGAAGGCAAAAATAGCAACGAAGCTGATGCAACAAGTGAAAAGGAAACTAAATGCAAGCTGCCAAACGGGATTTCAGGATGCAGCCTGGGAATCCCCTCTGGCCTGGCCTCCTGGCTGAGTTGAGCGCACAGAGCAGAGGATCCTCCTGACTGCCTGCCAGATGCCTGTGTCTTCCTGGCTGAAACTCTGAGCTCCTGAAGTCCAGGGAAAACAAAGAATCCAGTGAGGGTGGGGGTGTGTCTTGGAGACAGCTGGCCTGTGTGCTATGCAGGAATGTTTCTGTCTAGAACTCTGGGTATTGTTGCAACAGGCTTGGCCTCCTCATCCCAGTGAATGGCTATTTCCCCTCTCACTGTGTGGTGGGTGAGCTGCGGGAATCTGTCTCTGAACAGCTCTCTGGGAACTGCCTCATCTTCCTGAGCACAGAATCAGAACATCAGGAAATAATCTTCTAACCAGATTCAAACCCAAAGACTTAATACTTAAGGAGCACTTGGGAAGTGTCTGGTACCATTGTGAGCATGTGGTATAACTTAAGGCAATTAATCTTACCACACTTTCAAGATAAGCCTTTATGATTATCTTAGTTTTGCAATTAAGACATAATGCAGCAATGTATAACTAGGCAATCTATTTTGATGTATAAATGAAGAAAAATCTCAAAGATCTATTTGCAAGGAAATGTAAATAAATGAGAAGCTGAAGTATATGAAAAATGGATATTTATGTGATATACATTAGTATGTCCATATGTACAGATTTATTAACTACATATGAAAATGTCTAGAAGGATACCCATTAAATTGTTAACAGAATAGGATTTGGGTGCATCCTCCTAGAAGTCAAAGGTAGGCATTCCTTTGTATGAATTATTTAAAAGTTAACAATGACAAGTGTGTTTAATATATATAAATAAGCTTAAGAAACCCTCTTTACTTCTTTATAGTCACATTTATCATGGCAGCTACTGGTTCTCACATCTCTTAGCTGTCTGTGCAATCCCCAGCCTGCCTCGTTCTTCTTGCCTCCATTTGAACAATTTAGGAAGACTCTTTTCTCAGGAGTGGCCAAGTGTAGAAAACTTACTCTCCCTTCCACATCCTACTCCAGGATCCTGCATTCCAAATATGCAGATTGACCTCCCATGATGTATGTGCTGCCTCTGCTAAGTTGCTTCAGTTGTGTCCGACTCCGTGCGACCCCATACTCGGCAGGCCACCAGGCTCCCCCGTCACTGGGATTCTTCAGGCAAGAACAATGGAGTGGGTTGCCATTTCCTTCTCCAATGCATGAAAATGAAAAGTGAATGTGAAATCACTCAGTCGTGTCCAACTCCTAGAGACCCCATGGACTGCACCTACCAGGCTCCCCCATTACTGGGATTCTCCAGGCAAGAGTCCTGGAGTGGGTTGCCAGTGCCTTCTCCCCATGATGTATGTGGGTCTCCACTAATCCTTGAAGGCGCTCTGATTCTTACAGGCCCCAAGCAGGCAACTGTGTCCATGACCTGGCCTTTTCTCCACTCATCTCCCTCCCACCTCTGATCTATGTCTCAAGAATCACATTCAATCCCTCCTCACATTGTCCATTGTTCCTTCTATGACCCAGGGTGGGTAACAACATTCCCTTTTCTTTCACGTGACTTCAGTATAGGTTTATCTTGTAGGATCAGGATTTGGGTTAGATTTTATTCAAAGGTGTGTGCAAGTCCATTTGTTTTTTTCCAATTACTTTTATTTTCTCTACTGAAAAACAAGAGTCAGTTCAGTTCAGTCACTCAGTCCTGTCTGACTCTTTGGGACCCCATGAATCACAGCACACCAGGCCTCCTTGTCCATTACCAACTCCCGGAGTTCGCCCAGATTCACGTCCATCGAGTCAGTGATGCCATCCAGTCATCTCATCTGTCGGCCCCTTCTCCTCCTGCCCCCAATCCCTCTCAGCATCAGAGTCTTTTCCAATGAGTCAACACTTCGCATGAGGTGGTCAAAGCAGTGGAGTTTAAGCTTTAGCATCATTCCTTCCAAAGAAATTCCAGGGCTGATCTCCTTCAGAATGGACTGGTTGGATCTCCCTGCAGTCCAAGGAACTCTCAAGAGTCTTCTCCAACACCACAGTTCAAAAGCATCAATTCTTCAGCGCTCAGCCTTCTTCACAGTCCAACTGTCACATCCATACATGACCACAGGGAAAACAATAGCCTTGACTAGACAGACCTTTGTTGGCAAACTAATGTCTCTGCTTTGATATGCTATCTAGGTTGGTCATAACTTTCCTTCCAAGGAGTAAGTGTCTTTTAATTTCATGGCTGCAGTCACCATCTGTAGTGATTTTGGAGCCCAGAAAAATAAAGTCTGACACTGTTTCCACTGTTTCCCCATCTATTTCCCATGAAGTGAAGGGACCGGATGCATAATCTTCATTTTCTGAATGTTGAGCTAAAGCCAACTTTTTCACTCTCTACTTTCACTTTCATCAAGATGCGTTTTAGTCCCTCTTCACTTTCTGCCATAAGGCTGGTGTCATCTGCATATTTGAGGTTATTGATATTTCTCCCAGCAATCTTGATTCCAACTTGTGTTTCTTCCAGTCCAACGTTTCTCATGATGTACTCTGCATATAAGTTAAATAAACAGGGTGACAATATACAGCCTTGACAAACTCCTTTTCCTATTTGGAACCAGTCTGTTGTTCCATGTCCAGTTCTAACTGTTGCTTCCTGACCTGCATACAAATTTCTCAAGAGGCAGATCAGGTGGTCTGGTATTCCCATCTCTTTCAGAATTTTCCACAGTTTATTGTGACCCACACAGTCAAAGGCTTTGGCATAGTCAATAAAGCAGACATAGATGCTTTTCTGGAACTCTTGCTTTTTCGATGATCCAGAGGATGTTGGCAATTTGATCTCTGGTTCCTCTGCCTTTTCTAAAACCAGCTTGAACATCAGGAAGTTCACGGTTCACATATTGCTGAAGCCTGGCTTGGAGAATTTTGAGCATTACTTTACTAGCATGTGAGATGAGTGCAATTGTGTGGTAGTTTGAGCATTCTTTGGCATTGCCTTTCTTTGGGATTGGGATGAAAACTGACCTTTTCCAATCTTGTGGCCACTGCTGAGTTTTCCAAATTTGCTGGCATATTGAGTGCATCACTTTCACAGCATCATCTTTCAGAATTTGGAATAGCTCCACTAGAATTCCATCACCTGCACTAGCTTTGTTCGTAGTGATGCTTTCTAAGGCCCACTTGACTTCACATTCCAGGATGTCTGGCTCTAGGTCAGTGATCACACCATCGTGGTTATCTGGGTCGTGAAGCTCTTTTTTGTACAGTTCTTCTGTGTATTCTTGCCACCTCCTCTTAATATCTTCTGCTTCCGTTAGGTCCATACCATTTCTGTCCTTTATCGAGCCCATCTTTGCATGAAATGTTCCTTTGGTATCTCTGATTTTCTTAAAGATATCCCTAGTCTTTCCCATTCTGTTGTTTTCCTCTATTTCTTTGCATTGATCGCTGAAGAAGCCTTTCTTATCTCTTCTTGCTATTCTTTGAAACTCTGCATTCAGATGTTTATATCTTTCCTTTGTTCCTTTGCTTTTTGCTTCTCTTCTTTTCACAGCTATTTGTAAGGCCTCCCCAGACAGCCATTTTGCTTTTTTGCATTTCTTTTCCATGGGGATGGTCTTGATCCCTGTCTCCTGTACAATGTCACGAACCTCATTCCATAGTTCATCAGGCACTCTAACTATCAGATCTAGGCCCTTACATCTATTTCTTACTTCCACTGTATAGTCATAAGGGATTTGATTTAGGTCATACCTGAATGGTCTAGTGGTTTTCCCTACTTTCTTCAATTTCCCTCTGAATTTGGCAATAAGGGGTTCATGGTCTGAGCCACAGTCAGCTCCTGGTCTTGTTTTTGCTGATTGTATAAAGCTTCTCCATCTTTGGCTGCAAAGAATATAATCAATCTGATTTCGGTGTTGACCATCTGGTGATGTCCATGTATAGAGTCTTCTCTTGTGTTGTTGGTAGAGGGTATTTGCTATGACCAGTGCATTTTCTTGGCAAAACTCTATTAGTCTTTGCCCTGCTTCATTCCGTATTCCAAGGCCAAATTTGCCTGTTACTCCAGGTGTTTCTTGACTTCCTACTTTTGCATTCCAGTCCCCTATAATGAAAAGGACATCTTTTTTGGGTGTTAGTTCTAAAAGGTCTTGTAGGTCTTCATAGAACCGTTCAACTTCAGCTTCTTCAGCTTTACTGGTTGGGGCATAGACTTGGATTACTGTGACATTGAATGGTTTGCCTTGGAAACGAACAGAGATCATTCTGTCGTTTTTGAGATTGCATCCAAGTAATCCCTCTAATTATGTACCATTTGACTGCACTGAGAGATTGTAAGCTTCCTAAAGGCAGTAATGGCACATGTGGGAGAATCCAGGAAGGTGTCCGTCCCAGAGGAAGTGCACAGGTGGGTCTATGTCCCATTGTTGTTCGTCACTAAGGCATGTCCACTCTCTTTGATCCCATGAACTACAGCACTTCAGGCTTCCCTGTCCTTCTCTATCTCTCAGAGATTGTTAAAATTCATGTTTATTGAATTGATCCAATGCAATTCAATCATCTCATCCTCTGAGGACCACTTCTCGTCCTACCCTCAATCCTTCCCAGCATCAGGGTCTTTTCCAGTGAGTGGGCTCTTCCCATCAGGCAGCTCAAGTATTGGAGCTTCAGCTCTGTCCCAGAAGTAGTTCTAAGAGAACTATACACACCAAAGTTGGAATAGACCTAGTATTTGAGGACTGTTTCAGAAAGTGATAATCTTCTGAAAACAAAGAGAGTAAGAGTAAATTTAAATGGATTTTTTAACTTTCTGGATAATTTCTCAAAATATTATCTCAGGTGGAAGCAGAAACTCTCAGAGTTGTTGTGTATTTGCCATAATCTGCCAGGCTCCTCTGTAGATCTCAACAAAACACCACTTGAAATATAGGATTGGAACTTATCAGGTGCAAAGACAACTGTGTACTCAGCTGTCATCTAATGATTGTCATGTCCCTGGAATGAGCGAATGGCACTTTCATGACAATGAAGAATAGGAACTGGAAAGGAAGACCTTACTAAGTGTTCCTCTAAAATAGGAAGCACATTGTCAGAGCAGACAGCTTGGTCTGGTGCATGAGACTGTGGACATGGCGGCAAGATTCCTGGGTTGATGTCACAGCTCCAGCCTGCACTGCCTATGTGACCTTCGGCACTACAGTTATCTCCCCTTATATGGAACTGATAATCATATAAGTTTCACTGGATTTTGCTGAAGATTGTCGGACATAACGTACTTCTGACAATGCTTGGACATATAAGATTTCAGTATCTGTTAACTGTTCCCACAAGGCAGAAAATTCACACATCCAACTATGGAAACTGGATAGAATTTCCCTGAGATGACCTGCTTCCCTTCCCTTAATGCTCAGCTCACTGCTCAACATTATAATGTCTAATCTCATCTCTTGCGTGAACATGATGTGCTGTCCAAACACTACATCTAGTAGCTTCCAGCTAACAGCTGACCTCTCAGACATGAATAAAATGACTGTCCAGTCTGCACCTCAGTCTCTTTTCATGGTGAGTTAATAGGTTAACATTCTCAGAATCCAATACCATCCACAAAGAGTGAGAAATATAAACAGACAAATAAATAGATACTGGAAGTTAGCAAAGCCGTCCACTATCCTTTTAGGTAACACTGTGCCTATGAGCCTGCTACCCTCCTCTGGCTCTGTCTGCAGCTAAACAATTTCACATAAGCTGGTCTGAAATCTGTCACTCTGTAGAGCTCTTCATCCCTATTTGTGTAGTTAAGTGACATTTTGTGATTTGGACAGAGATGTCCCTATAGTTGTTTTCAATTACATCATTTACTTTCTTTTTACCTCTGTTCATTACTTCATCATTCACTGCTTACTTTTACTTTCTTGAAATGTTCAATGAGTGGAGAGTTTTGATCTGTTGAAAAATCACCAAGGAAATACATTAACTGTTCTATTCATTTACATTTCTGTTCCTGTTTTTGCCAGAAACATCCAAGTGGAAATAGAAAAGATTGTAGGAACATTAGCACAGCTTTTACAAACTGAAATACAAATGACAAAGAAGAGGTAGCAATATGAAAACTGTATAAAAGTACCTAAGAAAAAGGTGGGTTGCTTGGACATGGCAAGGACAATAGGCTGGGATAAAAAAGGCACATTCTAACCACTTGAACACTTGGACAGGAGCGGTGCTTACACTTTATTTTCATGAGAGTCACTTTGGAGGATTCATCATCTTGGTATAGGCTTAGTTTGTAACCAGGAAGGGTTAATTTTGAATTTACACTGGATCTGCTTCTGTGACTTCAATTTTTTTGTCCCAGAAATTCACATTTGGGAAGGGCAGAATCACAGATAGCTATGACATCTTTGTATGTTGACATGACATGAGATATTCCATTTCACACCACCCATGAAATGACTATCAGGAAGTGCAACTAACCCATCCGCCTACCTGAGGCTTGCCTGCTCTTCTGGGAGATATTTTCAGGAATTAAATCATCCTTTACTTTGTTTCCTCACTTCCCCCCATCTCGGATTCATAAAAGAGTCTGACATCCAGGACCCCCACAAGATGGTTATTTTGAGGCACTAGCCTTTGCTCTTCTCAGTCAGCCAGTTCCCCAATAAAGTCCTTTCCTGCTCCCAACACCTCGTCTTGGATTCATTGATTTACCCTGCTGCAAGCAGAGCAACTTGGACTCTGTAACAAGCTCAGCATTTTGATTGGCACATAATAAATGCTTAGTAATTTCCTCAGTTATGGAGAATAAATAAAACCAAAATTGACAAAAGTTCTGCTGAAGAGAATAAGATGAGATCCATGCATATAAAGCTCAGATATTTTTCACATCTGATCAAGTCTTTCAAGAGGAATATGCAGAGGCAGCAAAAGAAGATTTGAAAAAGAAGTCTAACAAAGTTTCCTTAAAAGTTGATCTTAGTATCAGATCATCAGGAAGAAGGATGCAATAACTCTTAAAATATCATTAGTTGCAAGTTACTGAGATGATAAGCATTCCATTGAATTAGAACATCTACATTTTTAATGAATGCATTTTACTTCAGTGTAAGGATACAGAAGACCAGAAACTCATGACAGATTTCTAGGCTCTTGAAGTGAAAAGCAAGCGCAAAATTAGGTAGTACATGTGTCTGGGTAAACTCAGAATATGAACAAGAGCAGGTGAGTGGTGGCCAGCTCGAGGAGGCCCAGGCCATCTCTGTGCTCCACGAGATGTTCCAGCAGAGCTTCAACCTCTTCCACACAGAGCGCTCCTCTGCTTCCTGGGACACCACCCTCCTGGGTTTTATTATTTTTCTTGATGAAACATACTTGACTCATATGTTTGTTTTTGATGAGCTACAAATGATGTACAATTTAAAAAATAAGGTAAGGTACTTTTCTCATGTTCTTGATAGTATTTCAGATCTAACATGGTTTCCAAGTAGGATTATAAATTTTTTGAATTTTATTACACATATGAGAAATGCTGGGCTAGAAGAAGCTGGAATCAAGATTGCCGGGCGAAATATCAGTAACCTCAGCTATTCCACAAGCTGGAATTCCACAAGCTGGAATTAAGATTGCCGGGAGAAATATCAGTAACCTCAGCTATGCAGATGACACCACCCTTATGACAGAAAGTGAAGAGGACCTAAAAAGCCTCTTGATGAAAGTGAAAAGAGGAGAGTGAAAAAGTTGGCTTCAAGCTCAACATTCAGAAAACGAAGATCATGGCATCTGGTCTCATTACTTCATGACAAATAGATGGGGAAACAGTGGAAACCGTATCAGACTGTATTTTGGGGGGCTTCAAAATCACTGCAGATGGTGACTGCAACCATGAAATTAAGACACTTACTCCTTGGAAAAAAGTTATGACCAACCTAGATAGCATATTGAAAAGCAGACACATTACTTTGCCAACAACGGTTCGTCTAGTCAAGGCTATGGTTTTTCCTGTGGTCATGTATGGATGTGAAAGTTGGACTGTGAAGAAAGCTGAGAGCTGAAGAATTGATGCTTTTCAACTATGGTGTTGGAGAAGACTCTTGAGAGTCTCTTGGACTGAAAGGAGGTCCAACCAGTCCATCCTAAAGGAGATCAGTCCTGGGTGTTCATTGTAAGGTCTAATGCTAAAGCTGAAACTCCAATATTTTCGCCACCTCATGCGAAGAGTTGACTCATTGGAAGAGACTCTGATGCTGGGAGGGATTGGGGGCAGGAGGAGAAGGGGACGACAAAGGATGAGATGGCTGGATGGCATATTAACTCGATGGATGTGAGTGTAGGTGAACAACGGTAGTTGGTAATGGACAGGTAGGCCTGGCGTGCTGCGATTCATGGGGTTGAAAAGAGTTGGACATGACTCAGAGACTGAACTGAACTAAACTGAACACATATAAGATACTGATTCATTTTCATCATTAGATTTTAACTAAATGTAGAAACATTCCTGCATTGGAACTTCCAGTGATAACTTGCCAACTCCAAGAGGTATATTGTTTTCTTATGTGAAACATAATAACATTGAAAATCACACACAAACTTTCCTTTGTGTTTCTCTAGTTTTATAGTTTTCTGCATGGTTGTTGTTTGGTCCATCAGTCGTTTCTGACTCTTTGTCTCCCCATGAACAGTAGCCTGCCAGGGTGCTCTGACAAGAATACTAGAGTGGGTTGTGATTTCCTTATAGAGGGGATCTTCCCAACCCAGGGCTGGAAACCGCATCTCTTGTCTCCTGCAGTGGCAGGCAGATTCTTTACCACTAGTGCCGTTTCATCTGTTAAACTGTAAGTTCACATAGAGTTTCATTCATTTTAACTTAGAAAAGCATCAGGATTTCACATGGAAATGTTGTAGTCACAAATTCTATTTAAATGTTCTAATTGTTGAAACATTTCTTTTGTATTTAGAATATTTCATTCTGTGTATCACAATTCAGATTGCATGCATGGAAAACAAAACATAGAGAATTTTTTGGAATGAATATGCCAATTGCAGTAAATAAATTTTCCATTATAATAGCAATTTCAAAAATTCAAATTTTGAAAATCTTTAGCCATCATGTAAAACAGAATGTCTATAACATCTCTTGTTTCCCTGACCTAAATTAACCACCTTTCTAGAGAACCAGTTTGAGGCAGAGCTAAACCAGACCCCCCCCCCCAAAAAAAAATACATATACATATAAAGTTGCAGCAAAATTCAAGAAACGAAGATCATGGCATAAAGTCCCATCATTTCATGTCAATTAGATGGGGAAACAGTGAAAACACTGTTATATTTCATTTTCTTGGGGTCCAAAATTACTACGGACATTTGTGGTGAATGCAGCCACAAAATTAAAAGAGTCTTTCTCCTTGGAAAAAATTATATGAGAAATATAGACAGTATGTTAAAAAGCAGAGATACCATGTTGCCAAGAAAAGTCCGTGTAGTCAATGTTATGGTTTTTCCAGTAGTCATGTATGGATGTGATTTGGACCATAAAGAAAGCTGAGCGCCAAAGAATTGATGTTTTTGAACTGTGGTACTGAGGAAGAGTCTTGAGAGTCCCTTGAACTGCAAGGAGATCTAACCAGTCAATCCTAAAGGAGATCACCCCTGAATATGCATTGAAAGGACTGGTGCTGAAGCTGAAGCTCTAATACTTTGGCCACCTGCTGAGAAGTAACTGACCCTTTGAAAATGACCCTGATGCTGTGGAAGACTGACGGCAGGAGGAGAAGGGGGCGACAGATGATGAGAAGGTTGCTTGGCATCACTGACTCAAAGGACATGAATTTGAGCAAACTTGGGAGATAATGAAGGACAGGGAAGCCTGGCATGCTACAGTTCATGGGGTCACACACAGTTGGATATAACTAAGCGACTGAACAAAAATATATACACATATATAAATACACAGACTTGTACAATATACATTAAATAAGTACACATGTGTGTTGATACTTTACATAAAAGGTTGAACAGCAAATGTTTACTTGAATTGCTATCTTATCCTGTATTATTTATTTTCCTGCACCATAAATGTTACCTCATCAGCAGGATAGCAGCAAGACTAATTCAGTAACTGTTTGTTGTATTAATAGACTAAGCATATTTTATAAAGTGTTTCATCGATTGCGATTAATTTCCTCTCTTAACTCTGTGGATACAAAAATTTGTTTTTGTTTTTTTTGTCCTTGCACACAGCATGTGTGAGATATTTTTTGAAGAACATTGTTAGGAAGACTGTCTTCAACTTTCCATTTCCAATATTTAGAAGATCAGGATGAGTCTCTTGGGCCTGGACCCAAATGGAAGACTCACTCATCACGTTTTCTTCAGTCATCCTCAAGTAGTTGCAAAGAACTGCCTGATTCTTCTTTTCTTGTCTCCCTCAGGTAGTAAGGAAACAGCCTGTACTGTGTCTACACTGTGGATATTTTCCTGTAGGCAATGCCTTTAGGGATCAGCTTGAATGTTTCTTTCAAACAGCCGATGATACTGTGAAATAGGACTGGCATTCTTGTCATTTTCCCCAAAGCTGAACTTGGAGGAAAAGCCTTTGTGTCAGATTGTATCTTAACGAACTGTGTGGGAGCAAGAACAATGCTTGTTCCCCTGGACCCCTATCAGAACTTCATATAAACAAATAGTACATATGTGAAACGTGGTCTCATGCCCTGTCAAGTACAAACTAGCACGTGCCATTGGCACTTGCCATCTACCTACAAGGATTCAATCATGTGTTTTTGCAGCTGCTGATTTTTAACACCCATGAGAGGAATCTAAGGTGGAAGGCACAAGTGAGGCATGCTGTGTGCAGGGAAAACTGGCAGAACAAGTCTTCAGAAGGTTAGCTATTTTCAGGAGCCCATTTTAAGAACTCAATTGTTCTGCTATCTCTTCATATTTAGAAAAGCATGAACATCTTTCATGGTGATGACTGCTTCTTGTGACTCCAAGAAACCTTCATGACACTGGCAGAAAAACTCCATAAAAAACAGGCACATGATTACATGTATTCCCCCTTCAGCAAAATCACATACATCCCTCTGTGTGTCTTTGGAACAGCTTCTCAGAGCTATCTGATGTGCTCTCTCCTGGGCTGCAGTCCTCATTTTGCCCCCAAACTCTTAACTTTCAACTTTCGTGTTGTGCATTTTTGAGTCAGCACCCTGAACTTATCTCTTGATCCATTCTTCACCCAACAGTTTCCCAACTTGCTTGCAATGAGATTCCCATGAGGATAAATCCAGGCCATGGTACGTCAGTGGAAGTGCTCTCACCCTGTATAGTCCTGGCCCTCGGAAACATCCCCTGTGAGCCACCAGACTTCATCCCTTTACTGCCGGGTGTACTAGATCCAAGTACCACAGACAAACTTGGAGTCACATATTGATGATGGAAAAAGCCACAAAACAGAAGGTACCCATGTCCCTGAATCAGCCTTTGAATGCGAGCAAACCAGAAGATTCACCTGATCCGGAAGGTACTCTTCAGAGAAGGAAAGATCAGTTTCTATTATGATCAAAATCCGCACAGTTTATTCTTTGTCTTATAGCACCTAGAATTAACTGAGAAAGATCTTTAAAAACAGAGGATCCTGAAAACCTGTCCATGAGAAAGAAACTCTGAACGCTGACTATAGAAAATACCAGCCCCTCAGACATCAAGAGATCTTTTAAATGATGATCAAAGATCTTTACACAAGAAAAGACATTCTGTTCCGCTCTCCACACTTGTTTCTGAAAAACCATGATTTTCATTTCAGTTTTCAGTGCCTGAGGAAATATGAGTTGCAATTGCTTTGGAACAGGAAGCAAACAATAATGGAATTCATTAGCGAGTGCTAAAAATATAAACATCTTTATTGTTGCCATTTCTTTGAGGATTCTTACATGAGGGAAAGACACTTTTAATGTTCACTCTGACAGCCTGTCAAGCAAAGTGGATGTATTCCAGCTCCCTGAGGTAGAGATGGATGCCATGGAAATACTCCCGTGCAGGAAATCCCGGGCAGCAAGTCCAAATAACAGCACAGATTATCTCCTTCCATCTGCTCCATTTGTTTCAGACTCTGATCCTGGCTGCGGAGTAGCACGGCTGTCCTCCGTGGTGAAGAGTTGGGAGCTCTGCTCCAGCATCAGATAGTGGTTGCTGGGGCCCTGAGTCATCTGCATTGGAGTGATCATCTCTCTTTTCCAAGGAAATGTGAAGTTGGCTTTGCCGTTTAGGCCGGACTGAGAGCGGTACCTTTGCATCAATTTCAAGTGTTTGAAGATTTCCTTGTTTTTCTGGCACGGGATCCCAGGCACGTTCCAGCAAAGAGAGCAAGCAGGGATGCAGCAGAGCATCACTCCTTCCACCAGCACGTGGATGTGGGCCATAAATATGTCAGTGATTCTGCAGACGGCCGGGAGGGGGCGCGCGAGCACCGCGAAACGATGAGCAAAGAGCGCTGAGACGGAACCGCAGATCGCCTGCTTCTCAGGGCGACCGCGAGAGCCCGCACGCTGTGCTTCGATCGTTTTTGCTATCAAATCGCAGTCTTGGGAGAGTTTGTAGTTGACTGTCGTGCGGCTGCTGGAGAGACAGGACGCAAAGTTTCGACAGAGCTTTTTGTAGGAGCACTAATTCAAGGGTGCGCATACCATTAGCCCTTTTGTGGAAAAGGGCTGGTTTCCGCTGTCCTGAGTAGGGAGCCAGAATATTGCATTTTCATAAAGATCGCCTGAGTAGTGGGCTTTCTTTCCACGTGTCAATCCGAACTGGCCATGTTTGAGGAAAAGAACCCCCAAGGAGTTCTGAGCGAGCTGAGGCTGATTTTACAGATTGGCGCTCATTCTGGCGCGAGGGAACCCACAGCTCAGAGAAAGGCACCTGGCAGCGGTGATGGGATTATTGGCGATGCGAGGATGGACAGCGTTGTGTCCAAAGTGAAACTAGAGGGTGAGCAAGAGACTACTGGTTGCCGGCTCGTATGGGCCGTTGCTGACTAAGTGAAACACGGTATCTGGGATGAGACAACTAGCTGTGCCGCTTTGATGGCGGGATAGGGGGAGCGTACGGAACACGCTGGAATCTCGCGTTAGCTTGAAAACGATAATTGTGGAAGGATGGCAGGGCGTCGTGCACCAGGTGAAACGCAGCACAGTGGGCGTTGCGCACAGGGCGCGCGGCGACTCAGAGACTACTCGCTGTGGGATCCTGCTGGGACGTTGCTCACAAGCTCGAATCCCGCGGTAGCTAGGAGACGGTTTGCTGTGGGATGATGGGAGGGCGTTCGGCACAAAGTGGAACACAGTGGCCCGATATGACTATTGACTTTACCACGATTGGGGGGCGAAGTAGGGGCCGGGATGGAAGGTCGAATCCCGCGGTGGATCCAAGACTATTCCCTCTGGGACTATGGGAGGGAGTTTAGAACAAAATGAAACACAGTGGCCGCAATGACAGTATCGGCTATGGGGCGATTCCCGGCCGTGGCGTTGAGACTATTTGGTATGGGAAAATGGCAAGAGTTGAGGTCAAATTTATACCCGGCGGTGGGGATGAGACCTTGGGTGATCTGAGTATAGGGCAGCTTTGAAGAGAAGTGAACCACCGCGGTGGAGATGGATTTGGGGCGATGGGAAGGCAGGACAGCGATATTGTGCACAAAGGGGAAACCGGCGGCGGCAGTGAGCCTCTAGGCGATGGGACCACGGGCGGACGCTGGGCATAAAGGGGAAACTGGTGGTGGCTTTGAGAAGAGTGGACGAAAGCGTTGCGGACAAAGTGAAAGCCAGCATCGGCGATGAGACATTTGTCTACGGGGACTATGCCAGGGCGTTGCTCACGTAGAAGAGCCTGCTCTAGCCAGGAGACTGTTCCCTATGGCACGATGGGAAGGCGTTCTGCACAAAGTGAAACAGGGCGGTGGGATGAGACCTTGGGCCATGTCCTTGCAGTTGAAGTGAAACATCACTTTGCTAATGAGCCTATAGGCCCTGGGACCATGGGAGGTCGTTGGGCAAAAAGGGGAGGTTGGCAGTGGCAAGGAGTCTTGGTTTTCAGAGCACAGAGAGCGTTGCGGAGAAAACGAAAGCCAGCTTGGCATTGAGATAGCTTGGAGACTATCGTCTTTGGGACGATGCTTACAGGCGATGAGACCTTGTCAGAACATTGCAGACAAAAGAGAACCCGGCCGTGGCTAACAGTATTCCCTATGGTGCACGATGGGAAGGCCCTACGAAGAGAGTGCATTTCAGCCCCGCAGTGGGGATGAGACAGGACAAAGGAGGACCCTGAGATGGCGATGGGGCAAGTGTAAAACAGCGGAGGCGATGAGACTGTTGACGAGAGGACGCTGGGACAGAGTCCTGCACCACGCGAAATCCGGCGGGGGTTGGGGGTGGGTGAGGCTGTTGCACAGAAGACCGTTGGAATGTGTTGCCGACAGAGTGAAAGCGGACGTCGCTTTGAGACGAGAGGCTGTCGGGCACTGGGGGCGGTGTTGGGCTCTCTTTAGATGCCGCGGTGGCTGAGATTATTCTCTGTCGGACGATGGGCGGGCTTGGTGCTCTAAGTGAAGCACAGCGGAAGCGAGGAGACTATTGGCTGTGGGGTGACGGGAGGGCGTTTCTCATACAGGGAAGCCCTGCTTGGCTTTGAGACGCTGAGTCCGCGTTGCGGACAAAGTGAAACGTGATGGTGGAGAAAAACTATTGATGGTGGGATGGTTGGAGAGCTTTGCGACAAAGTTAAACCCGGCGGAGGGATGAGACTACCCGATGATGGATGCGTGTGGTCCACACAGGGGAACCTGGAAGTGGCGACGAGACTATTCGCTGTGGCAAGAGGGAAAGGCGTTGGGCACAAAATGAAGCACGGTGGCAGCGCTGAGGCTTTTGGCTTGGAGTTGATGGGACGGCTTTGCGGACACAGTGAAAGCGAGCGAAGGTGAGGAGACAATGGGCTCGGGGCGGTGGCACCGCGGTGCGGACCAAGGTAAACGCGGCGGTGGGGGTGAGAGGGTGAGAGACGGGACGATGGGAGGACCTTGAGCACAGAGCGGAGCCTGGTGGAGTCGGTGAGACTACAGGCTTGGAGCCGTTTTGGACAACGTGGAAACAGCCAAGGCCAAGACTGGCCGTGGGACCCTGGGAGTGCGTTGCAGAGGAGAACTCAGCGGTGGCCAGAGGTCAAATAACCGTGGGACAGTTTGGCGGACTTTCTGGGGCTGAGACAGAACGCGGCCACCACCAGGGTTGGGAGCAAAGAACTGTGTGCCCCTGGAATGCTCTGGAATTTTCAGGGTCTTTCAAGGATTCGGCTTTGAAGTGGGGGGAGTAAGTGTTGAATAGCTGAAAACTAGGAATATTTTAAAAAGCACAGCACTTTCTTTGTTTGAATTAATTTTATATTGAATTATATACTTATTTTAAATTAAATATTTCACGTTTCCAATTTTACAATAAATTTATAGAAAGTATTTTAAATATTAAGCATAGAATATTAAAATATATTTTGTATATAACTAGCATTTTATTAGGAGAATGCAATGGCACCCCACTCCAGTACTCTTGCCTGGGAAATCCCATGGACAGAGGAGCCTGGTAGGCTATAGTCCATGGGGCCTCCAAGAGTCGGACACGACTGAGCGACTTCATTTTCACTTTTCACTTTCATGCATTAGAGAAGGAAATGGCAACCCACTCCAGTGTTCTTGCCTGGAGAATCCCAGGGACAGAGGAGCCTTGTGGGCTTCCGTCTATGGGGTCGCACAGAGTCGGACACGACTGATGCGACTTAGCAGCAGCAGCAGCATTTTATTAAACTTTATTTAAACTATATTTTCTGTATACTAAAACAAGTAATATCGTTTTACTTTTCCACCTTTAATAGATGTACACTCAATATTTTCAAGATTAATTTTCACTTATTTTTAGTGGAGTGAATTAGCATGTTTAACAAGTTCTAATAACCCCCAAGACAGTCAAGTAATTTTTGACTCATGTTCCTGAAACCTCTTTTTGAGGACTACGTGGTTGGAAATAAGGGTTGGGGTGTACAAGCAAAGGAGGACATTTAGAATGTCTGAATTTTTCATTTACTTTAGTAAGAATTTTATAAATTAAGTGGAATTTGCCCAAATTTTGTTGGCATAAAGAAGGCTTACTTTCTAAGACTCTCAATGTAAGGTGGTGTACATTTTCTCCCAACTGAAAAAAAAGAAAAAAACCCCACATCATATAGAGGGCCTATACAGGATCTGGAACATTTAAAGAAGTGAACAAGACAAGCACAGGTAGACTGTATGGATACATGGAGAGCATGCATATAACTCGGACATTCCACACAGCTTCCTTGTATTTTAAATTCCTCAAAGGCAGGGCCGGAAACTCTACTACTTTACAGGCTTGTTTTGCAATGAATGTCTCCAAGGTGCTCTGTAATTTTTAATATGTGTTGTCACATAAATCAGGTTAACATTGAAACTGCCACATTGACTTTTGTTTCATAAATAATTTATTTCTCATATAAAAGTTTAAATAAATAAATAATGCATAAATGAATTTAAAAATAGCTTAGTCTTTAACTGTCCATTGAAATCCAGTGCATTGCATTGTCAGTTACTTGAAGAGCCTCTGCTGGCTGGAGTCTCACCTCAAAGTCACATTGTCCCTTCCCAGGGCCACAGGTGGGAGATGTTCAGTCACGGAGGTAACCTGTTAGTCTCGTCAGGAAAGAAAAGTTCCTGAGGATTTGCACTCGCACGACTGTCCAGGCACATCTGTTGTACTCCTTGGACTTCAGGTACTGCACGAGGTTGAAGTAATATTTCCTCAGGTGGAGAATGGTCGTGTCTCCCATAGTAGAGTTTTGCTTCTGCATTATTTCCTTCTGGATTGGCTCCAGACGATTCATCTGCCCATAGAGTTCCTCAAGGAGGTCCTCAATGATGGTGTCAGACCAGCCAGTGCTGGAGAAGTCTCTGGTGAGAATGCCAAAGATCTGCTGGAGCATCTCATAGATGACCAATATGGCATCTTCCTTCTGGAACTGCTGTGCTTGCTTCATCTCCTCAGGCATCTGGAAGTCCATCCTGGCCTCGAGGCAATGTTGAGGAGTTGAAGGTAACTGCAGCAGGAGTTTCTGACACACCACAACGCTCCGCCTTTGTTGGAATCGAAGCAAGCTGTAGCTCCTGGAAAGAGCTGTGGTGGAGAAACACAGCAGGAGAGCCATGGGGAGGAGGCACCGGTGGGTCATGGTGAAATCAGGCACAGGACTGCCTGTTCTGCTAGTAGATGCTGAAGCTGAGTCTTCAAGGGTTTGCAGAGTGAATGTCCTTCCTCCTTGAGTGTGGGCTACTTATACAGGATGGCCCTCCATTCTTTCTATTAGAGAGGAATTTCCCACTTTCAGTTCTCCCTTTCAGTTTTCCCATGTCATTTAAATTATTTGTTGCTTCTAAAACTCTTTTTCTTTAAGCTGCTTGCTGTTTTAATTTATATATACCATGGGGAAAAAAGATATAGAAACCAAGAATTTCTAATGTTTTTTAAAATTTCAATGAAATGCTGAATGTTAAAGAAAAATATAAGCCAAAGCTTTTGAACTAGATTATTACAGAATTCTTTCATTTCAAAAAGATTTTTCTTTCTTTCTTTTCATATTATGAGATTTGTGGAGAGGGGGCCTTGTTTGTAAGAGTTTTCTTTTTCATAAGAATTAGGTTGAATTCTCAAATCTGCTATTACCAAACAATAGTACTTGCAGTTTATGATTTTAAAAAACATACCTATTTTTTTCTAGCTAAAAGAGAATAATGTTAAACCAAGTTGATGAACAACACACGATATATATATGATTTAAATTAAACGCATGCTGTTTATGATTTTTAAAAAGGCGCCTATTTTTTTCTATCTAAAATAAAGTGATGTTCCTAGAGGGGTGGGTGGGGGCAGGGAGGTTCCAGAGGAAGGGGATATATGTATACCTGTGGCTGATTCATGTTGACATATGGCAGAAACCAACACAATATTGTAAAGCAATTATCATTCAACTAAAAATAAATATATTTAAATAAAAAGAAAAAATAATGTATATAAAATACAAAATAAAACGATGTTAAACCAAGTTGTCCTGAATTTTTGGGGAGGCCTTAGCCATAAGGAGCAAGACATCACATAACTTTATCAACCCTGTTGTTTTTCAGTGGGTAGGTCAGGTCTGACTTTTTGCGACCCCATGAAAGGCAGAATGCCAGGCTTCCCTGTCCTTCAGTACCTCCTGGAGTTTGTTCAAACTCTATCACTTCATGGTAAATAGATGGGAAAACAATGGAAACAGTGACAGACTTTATTGTTATAGCTCCAAAATCAGTGCAGATGGTGACTGCAGCTAGGAAATTAAAAGACCACTTCTTTTTATGTACAAGTGTAATTTAAATTTTTCTGGAGGCCACATCAAAAGAGTGAAAAGAAAAAAGTTAATTTGAACAATGTATTTTATTTAACAATATATCTAAATGTTATCATTTCAACATAAGCCAATACAAAATTAGTAGTGAGATAGTTACATTCTTCTTTTGCATAGTGCCTTCAAAATACAGTCCATGCTGTTAGTGACAGTACAGCTCAGGCTGGACTAGTCAAGCGCTCAGTTGGCCACGTGGGGTTGTCGGCTCCATGGTGACCAACACAGCTCAAGATGGAGGGAGCATAGGAAAACAAGATCCATATTAAAAATCAACCACTTCTTTTTATATGATCAATAAAAAGTTTGAAAATGACATTTAAAAACGATACCATTGACAATAACATAAAATGTCTACTACTGAGAAACCGTCATAGCCAGACGTGCCTAAGAAGACGTGGCAATTAAAGGTAATGGGGCATCCTAAATGACATCCCAGAACAGAAAAAGAACATTAGGTAAAAAACTAAGGAGATCTGGGAATTCGCCAGAGATCTAGTGGTTGGGACTCTATGCCTTCCAGCCCTGGTCAGAGAACTAAGATCCCACAATAAGAAAATAAATAAAAAGTTGCTAAAACCAGAGTATGTGTGGGAAGGGTGAGTGGGAGGAAAGAGAGGCATTAAGGAGTTCTTAGTAAAGTGTAGACTAGGTAATTTTGAATTAATTAATTTATGACTGGACTGGCTCTTTGTTGCAGCAGGTGGGCTTTCTCTAATTGGAGCAAGCCTGGCTGATCTCTAGTTGAGGTGCTCAGGCTTCTCACTGTGGAGCTTTCTCTTGCTGCAGAGCACAGACTCTAGGGCACAGGCTCAGTAGTTGGGCTTCACAGGCTTAGTTGCCTCACAGCACATGTAATCCTCCCTGGCCGGGGATGGAACCCATGTCCCCTGCATTGGCAGGTGGATTCTTAACCACTGGCCCACCAGGGAAGTCCCAGACATTAATCCTTTGGACTGTATCATTGACAGGCCCAATTACCTTCACTTTTGGCCTCTAAGTGCAAGTCTACAATTGAAATTTGATTCAAACTAGATGACCAGAAACTAATGAAGAAAAGAAGCTTTCTCTGTTACATTCAGATTGTCTCTTTTTTTCATCTTAATCATTAATAAGGATTAAGCAACTTGTCCAACTAATTCTTCTTCTGAGAGAGCAAAAGACATGTAAGCATGTGATGAGGTGGTCAGCATCAGTGAGAAGGGAATACAGAGTCTGCAATAGGAGACCGTCAAGACCACATCCTACTGAGACATACACTGTCATTTAGTGAGCAAATATTTAGCAAATGTTTCTTAACCACTTCATAAACAAAAGAAGCAAATGCTGCCAATTTATTGGACTGTGTTTAAAATGTCTCTCAATAAACTTTTGCTACTGGCTCGATTATGTATTTTTCACATTCTTTCTGAGGTTTTTTTCCCCCCAACATATTTAGTATTACTGTTGTTGAAAGAATGAATGAAACAGTTTTTTCATTACATTTTCTACTTTTTAATGAACTGGGTTTTCCTCGCATTTTCATAAACAAACACATAACAAAATAATTTTGGTTTTTAATCTGGCTAAATTTACAAATGTTATATCTAAAAGTATTTGGATGGATTTTCAAATTTTTAAATGAATGTATATTGTCTGCAAATAAAAATTTTAAAGGATTGAAAATGTCAAGGGTGATGTTCATATAGAGCAACTGCTATTTGGTGTATAAATTTGTACTTTAGAAACATTTTGTAGCATAGTTGAAATATGCATAGCCTATGATCTAGTAACTCCAGCAATCACCCTGGGAAAAAAATTAAGTTATATGCATCAGAATATAAGTAAAGAATATTTATACCAGCACTATTGATAATAGTACCAATCATGAAATGACGTAAAATCCCTTAAAATAGCATAAATAAATAAGTTGTTGTCTATGCTTATAATAGGGTTGTTAATAACAAGATGTAAGGAGCACAATAACTGCACAAACATAGTAGGAAGAGAAACTCAACTCAAAAGAAAACACAAACCATTTGTATAAATATATAAAAATTAAAAAATAGGCCAACCTAAACTGGAGACATTTTGCTCAGCAACCTAGAGAGCTCCTGTGAAGCTTCAGGACCACAGTGGAAAGTCTGTCTCCAGCATGAGGGAAGGGAGTGTCTTCCCACCTTCCAGCTGTGGCCTTGCTCTCGCCCTTTCTCAGCACCTGAGGCTGACTCTGCCCAGGCTGGGGTTGCCCTGTGCTCAGAGCCAACAACTGGGGGCCCAGAGCCCCTCCTCAGGCCTCCCACCTGGTGTGGAGAGGGACAATATGCAGAGAGATCTAAGTGCCCTTCATTGCAGTCTTCTGTCTTCCCCTTTCTCACACCCTGGACAACTTGTCACAGGCCTTGTGCACTGTAACACATTGTGCACTTTTTTTCTAGCTCACTTCAGGATGCAGCTGGAACTAGGTACTTGGCTGAAGGCCTCTCTGCCAAGCTCTCCTAACTCCTCCAGAACATACCCAACCAGAGGATCCCACACTCTGCTGCCCTGTCACCCTCAGAATGTTCCCATCAGAGAGTCGATGGCCCAGGAACAGGCAGGAGCAGGCCAGGCCTTATTTTCACTGTTGGCTGTCAGGACCCGCTGCTGCTGGACACTCAGACCTGCCCTTTCAGAATGTGCCCATCAACATCAAGCCTGCTTTTACTTCAGATCCCAGACCATTCTCTGAGCTGGACTTTAATTCTCAAAATCACTATCAGGGGTGCAGTGAGTCAGGCTAACCCAAGGTTGAGAAAACGGTTAAAAGGGCAACACATTGGCTGCCGCTGCTGAACAAGCCTCAGAGGCCCCCCTCTGCTGACAGGTGAGCAAGTCCCACTGTGTGGGTTCTGGGTTAGTTTCCTGTCTCTGAGGCAGTTTCTGAATCTTCCTTAAAGTGAAACAGCCCAAAGCAAAGCCATCTGCATACTCAAAACCGACAAGTGACTTGAATTTTGTTACATCATGAGAGATTGTGTAATGAACCCCAGAGGGAAACATAGCAACGAAGCTGATGCAACAAGTGAAAAGGAAACTAAATGCAAGCTGCCAAACGTGTTTCAGTATCCAGCCTGGGAATCCCCTCTGGCCTGGCCTCCTGGCTGAGTTAAGTGCACAGAGCAGAGGATCCTCCTGACTGCCTGTCAGACGCCTGTGTCTTCCTGGTTCAAACTCTGAGCTCCTAAACTCCAGGAGAACCAAGAATCCATTGAGGGTGGGGGTTAGTCCTTGTAGACAGCTGGCCTCTGTGCCACGTAGTAATGTTTCCGTCTAGAACTCTGGGTATTGTTGCAACAGGCTTGGCCTCCTCATCCCAGTGAATGGCTATTTCTCCTCTCACTGTGCGGTGGGTGAGCTGCAGGAATCTATCTCTGAACAGCTCTCTGGGAACTGCCTCATCTTCCTGAGCACAGAACCAGAACATCAGGAAATAATCTTCTAACCAGATTCAAACCCAAAGAGTTAATACGTAAGGAGCACTTAGGAAAAATGTCTGGTACCATTGTGAGCGTGTGGTATAAATTAAGGCAATTAACCTTACCACACTTTCAAGATAAGCCTTTATGATTATCTTAGTTTTGCAGTTAAGACATAATGCACCAGTGTATAACTAGGCAATCTATTTTGATGTATAAATGAAGAAAAATCTCAAAGATATTTCTGCAAGGAAATATAAATAAATGAGAAACTTAAGTATATGAAAAATGGATATTTATGTGATATACATTAGTATGTCCATAGGTATAGATTTATTAACTACATATGAAAATGTCTAGAAGGATACCCATTAAATTGTTAGCAGTATAGGATTACTATGCATCCTCCTAGAAGTCAAGCTTTGGCATTCCTTTGTATGAATTATTTAAAAGTTTAGCGATGACATGTGGGTTTAATATGTATAAATAAGCTTAAGAAACCCTCTTTACTTCTTTAGAGTCACATTTATCATGGCAGCTACTGATTCTCACATCTCTTTGCTGTCTCTGCCATCCCCAGCCCATCTTGTTCTTCTTGCCTCTATCTGAACAGTTTAGGAAGACTCTTTTCTCAGGAGTGGCCAAGTGTAGAAAACTTACTCTCCCTTCCACATCCTACTCCAGGATCCTAGATTCCACATATGCAGATTGACCTCCCATGATGTATGTGCTGCTGCTGCTATGTCACTTCAGTCGTGTCCGACTCCGTGCGACCCCATACTCAGCAGGCCACCAGGCTCTCCCGTCACTGGGGTTCTCCAGGCAAGAGTACTGGAGTAGGTTGCCACTTCCTTCTCCAATGCATGAAAATGAAAGGTGAAAGTGAAGTCACTCAGTCGTGTCCAACTCTTAGCGACCCCATGGATAGCACCTACCAGGCACCCCCGTTGCTGGGATTCTCCAGGCAAGAGTCCTGGAGTGGGTTGCCAGTGCCTTCTCCCCATGATGTATGTGGGTCTCCAGTAATCCTTGAAGGTGCTCCAGTTCTTACAGGCTCCAAGCAGGCAACTGGGTCCATGACCTGGGCTTTTCTCCACTCATCTCCCTCCCACCTCTGATCTATGTCTCAAGAATCACATTCTATCCCTCCTCACATTGTCCATTGTTCCATCTATGACCCAGGGTGGGTAACAACATTCCCTTTTTATTCAGGTGACTTCAGTATAGGTTTATCTTGTAGGATCAGGCTTTGGGTTAGATTTTATTCAAAGGTGTGTGCAAGTCCATTTGTTTTTTTCAAATTACTTTTATTTTCTCTACTGAAAAGCAAGAGTAGTCTTATACAAAATATAGTACAAAGCAAATACCTTATGAATGATAAAAATTTAAATGCTATGAACAGCCTAAATATTTCCAATAATTTAAATAAATAAACATTACAATTTTTTAAGATATTGAAAATGGATTCTTAAAGCTGTTTTGAATAGTTAAGGTAACAAAACATTTAATATACATTTAAATAATCCCATATATTAGCTGACACGATGCGGTCCACTAGAGAAGGGAATGGCAAACCACTTCAGTATTCTTGCCTTGAGAACCCCATGAACAGTATGAAAAGGCAAAATGATAGGATACTGAAAGAGAAACTCCCCAGGTCAGTAGGTGCCCAATATGCTACTGGAGATCAGTGGAGAAATAACTCCAGAAAGAATGAAGGGATGGAGCCAAAGCAAAAAGAATACCCCGCTGTGGATGTGACTGGTGATAGAAAAAAGGTCTGATGCTGTAAAGAGCAATATTGCATAGGAACCTGGAATGTCAGGTCCATGAATCAAGGCAAATTGGAAGTGGTCAAACAAGAGATGGCAAGAGTGAATGTCAACATTCTAGGAATCAGTGAAATAAAATGGACTGGAATGGGTGAATTTAACTCAGATGACCATTATATCTACTACTGCAGGCAGGAGTCCCTCAGAAGAAATGGAGTAGCCATCATGGTCAACAAAAGAGTCCGAAATGCAGTACTTGGATGCAATCTCAAAAATGACGGAATGATCTCTATTCGTTTCCAAGGCAAACCATTCAATGTCACAGTAATCCAAGTCTATGCCCCAACCAGTAATGCTGAAGAAGCTGAAGTTGAATGGTTCTATGAAGACCTACATGACCTTTTAGAACTAACACCCAAAAAAGATGTCCTTTTCATTATAGGGGACTGGAATGCAAAAGTAGGAAGTTAAGAAACACCTGGAGTAACAGGCAAATTTGGCCTTGGAGTATGGAATGAAGCAGGGCAAAGACTAATAGAGTTTTGCCAAGAAAATGCACTGGTTAAAAGAAGCACCCTCTTCCAACAACGCAAGAGAAGACTCTATACATGGACATCACCAGATGCTCAATACTGAAATCAGATTGATTATATTCTTTGCAGCCAAAGATGGAGAAGCTCTATAGAGTCAGCAAAACAAGACCAGGAGCTGACTGTGGCTCAAACCATGAACTCCTTATTGCCAAATTCAGACTGAAATTGAAGAAAGTAGGGAAAACCACTAGACCATTCAGGTATGACCTAAATCAAATCCCTTATGATTATACAGTGAAAGTGAGAAATAGATGTAAGGGCCTAGATCTGATAGCTAGGGTGCCTGATGAACTATGGAATGAGGTTCGTGACATTGTACAGGAGACAGGGAAAAAGACCATCCCCATGGAAAAGAAATGCAAAAAAGCAAAATGGCTGTCTGGGGAGGCCTTACAAATAGCTGTGAAAAGAAGAGAAGCGAAAAGCAAAGGAGAAAAGGAAAGATATAAACATCTGAATGCAGAGTTCCAAAGAATAGCAAGAAGAGATAAGAAAGCCTTCTTCAGCGATCAATGCAAAGAAATAGAGGAAAACAACAGAATGGGAAAGACTAGGGATCTCTTCAGGGGAAGGCAATGGCACCCCACCCCAGTACTTTTGCCTGGAAAATCCCATGGATGGAGGAGCCTGGTAGGCTCCAGTCCGAGGGGTTGCTAAGAGTCAGACACGACTGAGCGACTTCACTTTGACTTTTCACTTTCATGCATTGGAGAAGGAAATGGCAACCCACTCCAGTGTTCTTGCCTGGAGAATCCCAGGGACAGGAGAGCCTGGTGAGCTTCCATCTATGGGGTCGCACAGAGTCGGACACGACTGAAGCGACTTAGCACAGCAGCAGCAGGGATCTCTTCAAGAAAATCAGAGATACCAAGGGAACATTTCATGCAAAGATGGGCTCGATAAAGGACAGAAATGGTATGGACCTAACAGAAGCAGAAGATACTAAGAAGAGATGGCAAGAATACACAGAAGAACTGCACAAAAAGGATCTTCATGACCCAGATAATCACGATGGTGTGATCACTGACCTAGAGCCAGACATCCTGGAATGTGAAGTCAAGTGGGCCTAGGAAAGCATCACTACGAACAAAGCTAGTGGAGGTGATGGAATTCCAGTTGAGCTATTTCAAATCCTGAAAGATGATGCTGTGAAAGTGATGCACTCAATATGCCAGCAAATTTGGAAAACTCAGCAGTGGCCACAGGACTGGAAAAGGTCAGTTTCCATTCCAATTCCAAAGAAAGGCAATGCCAAAGAGTGCTCAAACTACCGCACAATTGCACTCATCTCACACGCTAGTAAAGTAATGCTCAAAATTCTCCAAGCCAGGCTTCAGCAATATGTGAACCGTGAACTTCCTGATGTTCAAGCTGGTTTTAGAAAAGGCAGAGGAACCAGAGATCAAATCTCCAACATCCGCTGGATCATAAAAAAGCAAGAGAGTTCCAGAAAAGCATCTATTTCTGCTTTATTGACTATGCCAAAGCCTTTGACTGTGTGGATCACAATCAACTGTGGAAAATTCTGGAAGAGATGGGAATAGCAGACCACTTGATCTGCCCCTTGAGAAATTTGTATGCAGGTCAGGAAGCAACAGTTAGAACTGGACATGGAACAACAGACTGGTTCCAAATAGGAAAAGGAGTACATCAAGGCTGTACATTGTCACCCTGTTTATTTAACTTATATGCAGAGTACATCACGGGAAATGCTGGACTGGAAGAAACACAAGTTGGAATCAAGATTGCCGGAAGAAATATCAATAACCTCAGATATGCAGATGACACCACCCTTATGGCAGAAAGTGAAGAGGAACTCAAAAGCCTCTTGATGAAAGTGAAAGTGGAGAGTGAAAAAGTTGGCTTAAAGCTCCACATTCAGAAAATGAAGATCATGGCATCCGGTCCCATCACTTCATGGGAAATAGATGGGGAAACAGTGGAAACAGTGTCAGACTTTATTTTTATGGGCTCCAAAATCACTACGAATAGTGACTGCAGCCATAAAATTAAAAGACGCTTAGTCCTTGGAAGGAAAGTTATGACCAACCTAGATAGCATATTCAAAAGCAGAGACATTACTTTGCCAACAAAGGTGCGTCTAGTCAAGGCTATGGTTTTTCCTGTGGTCATGTATGGATGTGAAAGTTGGACTGTGAAGAAGGCTGAGCGCCGAAGAATTGATGCTTTTTTTTTTTTTTTAATTGAGGTTTTCAATTTGATTAGTATATATTGGTTCGTAATACTCATTAAATTTTTGTTTGTTTCTCGAATTGATGCTTTTGAACTGTGGTGTTGGAGAAGACTCTTGAGAGTCTCTTGGACTGCAAGGAGGTCCAACCAGTCCATTCTGAAGGAGATCAGCCCTGGGATTTCTTTGGAAGGAATGATGCTAAAGCTGAAACTCCAGTACTTTGGCCACCTCATGTGAAGAGTTGACTCATTGGAGAAGACTCTGATGCTGGGAGGGATTGGGGGCAAGAAGAGAAGGGGATGACAGAGGATGAGATGGCTGAATGGCATCACTGACTTGATGGACGTGAGTCTGAGTGAACTCCGGGAGTTGGTGATGGACAGGGAGGCCTGGCATCCTGCGATTCATGGGGTGGCAAAGAGTCGGACACGACTGAGCGACTGATCTGATCTGTTAGCTATTACTTATATGTCATCTGACACAAAAATAGAGTTAAAGGTTCCACTTTGAGTCTTAGAAACTAGCCATTTAGTTGACCAGATGAACTGTTTGCACATTCAAAGTCTTTTTTTATTTCCTGAGTTTTCTGATGAGCTTGTTGGCAAAGATCAAGCACTTTCTGATTTCCACGCTGACAACCTCCCAGGCACAGCAGCTATATTCTTTCTGTTTGAGATACACACTGAATCGCTGGAAGTAACTCTTCACAGCCAATCTGGAGTTCTCACTCCGTAGAGTGACTGTTCGGGTGTCCTTCCCTCCAGGCGTCCAGGTCCTCCAGCTGCTGATCAAGTCCCACAAGGAATCTGTCTAGGAGGCTGTCGTCCAGACCTGCAGAAGAGCCCGTAGTGCTGAAGAGCTGGAAGGTGTGCTGGAGCAACCCGTGCACAACAGCTGTGGCTTCTGTCTTCTCAAGCCTGGTCGTGTGTACCAGGGTCTGAGGAAATCTGAAGTCAGTCCTGTCCCTCAGACAGGACACAATGGGCACTCGCTGACTCCAATGTGTGAAGCTTTCCAGATTGCCGTGGCTCACAGGCAGCTCACAGCCCAGGGAGCACATGGGGCTGGAGCAGAGCATCACCAGGGCCAGCAGCACAGAGATGGGGAGGCCACTGGGATGCTGGGGCTCGCAGGACTGCCTGCAGGGAAGGTCTAGGCAAGGTCTGAGGCTTGGGGTGATGGGTGGCTCTTAAAGAGTGAGTAGAGAACTTTTATTTTCTGGGTTTTTCCACATTTTGCCCTTTCCTTTTTTTTTCCTACTCTTTGTAATGACATCTATACAAGTGCTAAATTTTGCCATGAGTTCCTAGGTGGGGGACATCAAATCATGGTTGCCACTGTGGTTGATATCTACACAACCATATATTATACTTTTTACACCTCCTTAGTTGTCCCTGGGAGAAGAGTCTGGTCAGTGTCAGAGAAGTAAGAAATATTCATACAAAAGGTGGCTTTTCCAGGTCACCAAGAAACGTTCAGTATAAAAAGAGCTTATAAGAGAAGCTTTCGATTTTTCTCATTTTTTTCCTCATTTACCCTTTTTCTCCCTTCTTTAAAAAATTTTAGTTGTGATTGTACCTTTATGATACGACCTGAGTAGGCTTAAACTCACTGGAGACATTATAAGGAACAATATTACTCATATCATTTGTTAAAAATGAGTTATTTTGCAACTATAATCCACAAGGCACTTTTTAAGGTGCTGGTTGTCCTAAAACATTCATATTTGCCTGTGTTTATTTCTCTTTCTCCTCTACCACTACAATGTTTCACAGGGTACTTTGCTTCAGTCTTTGTGCGATAGTACAGATAATCTCATCTCCTTAAATATTTCACTGGGAAGTGAATTAAGTAATCCATCTAATTATGTAACATTTCACTGCATAGATTGTAAGCTCCCTAAAGCCAGTAATGGCACATGTGGTGACTCCAGGAAGGTGTCCGTCCCAGAGGAAGTGCACAGTGGGGGGTCTCTGTCCCATTGTTGTTCGTGACTAAGGCATGTCCACTCTCTGTGATCCCATGGACTACAGCAGGCCAGGCTTCCCTGTCCTTCTCGATCTCTCAGAGTTTGTTAAAACTCATGTTCATGAGTCGATCCAATGCAATCGAATCATCTCATCCTCCATTGACCCCTTCTCATCCTGCCCTCAATCTTTCCCAGCATTAGAGTCTTTTCCAGTGAGTGGGCTCTTCTCATCAGGTGGCCCAAATATTGGAGCTTCATCTCTGTTCCAGGAGTAGTTCTAAGAGAACTACACACATCAAAGTTTAGGTAGACCTAGTATTTGAAGACTGTTTCAGAAAGTGATAATCTTTTGAAAACAAAGATGGTAAGAGTAAATTTAAATGAATTTTTTAACTTTCTGGATAGTTTCTCAAAATACTATCTCAGGTGGAAGCAGAGACTCTCAGAGTTGTTGTATAGTTGCCATAATTTGCCAGGCTCCTCTGTAGATCTCAACAAAACACAGCTTGAAATATAGGCTTGGAACTTATCAGGTGCAAAGGGATCTGTGTACTCAGTTCAGTTCAGTTCAGTCGATCTTTGATTTCCAACTCTTCGTGACCCCATGAATCGCAACACTCGAGGCCTCCCTGTTCATCACCAACTCCCGGAGTTCAGTCAAACTCACGTCCATTGAGTCAGTGATGCCATTCAGCCATCTCATCCTCTGTCGTCCCCTTCTCCTCCTGCCCCCCATCCCTCCCAGCATCAGAGTCTTTTCCAGTGAGTCAACTCTTCGCATGAGGTGGCCAAAGTACTGGAGTTTCAGCTTCAGCATCATTCCCTCCAAAGAAATCCCAGAGCTGATCTCCTTCAGAATGGACTGGTTGGATCTCCTTGCAGTCCAAGGGACTCTCAAGAGTCTTCAACACCACAGCTCAAAAGCATCAATTCTTTGGCGCTCATCCTTCTTCACAGTCCAACTCTCACATCCATACATGACCACAGGAAAAACCATAGCCTTGACTAGACAGACCTTTATTGGCAAACTAATGTCTCTGCTTTTGAATATGCTATCTAGGTTGGTCATAACTTGCCTTCCAAGGAGTAAGCGTCTTTTAATTTCATGGCTGCAGTCACCATCTGCAGTGATTTTGGAGCCCCAAAAAATAAAGTCTGACACTGTTTCCACTGTTTCTCCATCTATTTCGCATGAAGTGATGGGACCAGATGCCATGACCTTCGTTTTCTGAATGTTGAGCTTTAAGCCAACGTTTTCACTCTCCACTTTCACTTTCATCAAGTGGCTTTTTAGTTCCTCTTCACTTTCTTCCATAAGGGTGGTGTCATTTGTAATATCCCTGGAATGAGCCAATGGCACTTTTATGACAATGAAGAATAGGAATTGGAAAGGAAGAACTTATTAAATGTTCCTCTAAAATAGGAAGCACATTGTCAGAGCAGACAGCTCGGTCCAGTACATGAGACGGTGGACATGGGGGCAAGATTCCTGGGTTGATGTCACAGCTCCAGCCTGCACTGCCTATGTGACCTTCGGCACTACAGTTGTCTCCTCTTATATGGAACTGATAATCATATAAGTTTCACTGGATTTTGCTGAAGATTGTAGGACATAACATACTTCTGACAATGCTTGGGCATATAAGATTTCAGTATCTGTTAACTGTTCCCACGAGGCAGAAAATTTACACATCCAGCTGTGGAACCTGGATAGAATTTCCCTGAGATGACCTGCTTCCCTTCCCTTAATGCTCAGCTCACTGGTCAACATTATAACCTCTAATCTCATCTCCTGTGTGAACATGATGTGCTGTCTAAACACTACATCTAGTAGCTTCCAGCTAACAGCTGACCTCTCAGACATGAATAAAATGACCGTCCAGTCATACCCCAGTCTCCAGTTTAAAAGATTTACATCCTCAGAATCCATAACATCCATGAAGAGTGGGAAATATAAACAGACAAATAAAGATAAATAAATAAATACTGGGAGTCAGCAAAGTGGTCCACTATTTTTTTAGGCAACACTGTGCCTAAGAGCCTGCTACCCTCCTCTGGCTCTGTCTGCAGCTAAACAATTTCTCATAAGCTGGTCTGAAATCTGTCACTCTGTAGAGCTCTTCATCCCTATTTATGTAGTTAAGTGACATTTTGTGATTTGGACAGAGACATCACTATAGTTGTTTTCAATTACATCATTTACTTTCTCTTACCTTTGTGCATTACTTCTTCATTCACTGCTTACTTTTACTTTCTAGGAATGTTCAATGAGTGGAAAGTTTTGATCTCTTGAAAAATACCGAGGGAATACAGTAACTGTTCTATTCATTTACATTTTCTGTTCTTGTTTTTACAATAAACCTCGAAGTGGAAATAGAAAAAATTGTAGGAGCATTGACACAGCTTTTACAAACTGAAATACAAATGACAAAGAAGAGGTAGCAATATGAAAACTGTATAAAATTACCTAAAAAAAAGGCGGGTTGCTTGGACAAGGCAAGGACAATGGCCTGGGCTAAAAAAGGGACATTCTAACCACTTGAACACTTGGACAGGAGTGGTGGTTACACTTTATTTTCATGAGAGTGACTTTGGAAAATTCATCATCTTTGTATAGGCTTAATTTGTAACCAGAAACGGTCAATTTTGAATTTACACTGGATCTGATTCTGTGGCTTCAATTCTTTTTGTCCCAGAAATTCACATTTGGGAAGGGCAGAATCACAGATAACTATGACATCTTTGTTTGTTGACATGACATGAGGTATTCCATTTCACACTACCCATGAAATGACTATCAGGAAGTGCAACTAACCCATCCGCCTATCTGAGGATTGCCTGCTCTTCTGGGAGATATTTTCAGGAATTAAAAGTCCTTTTACTTTGTTTCCTCACCTCCCCCCATCTCGGATTCATAAAAGAGTCTGACATCCAGGACCCCCACAAGATGGTTATTTTGAGGCACTAGCTTTTCCTCTTTTCCGTCAGCCAGTTCCCGAATAAAGTCCTTTCCTGATCCCAACACCTCGTCTTGGATTCATTGATTTACCCTACTGCAAGCAGAGCAACTTGGACGCTGTAACAAGCTCAGCATTTTGATTGGCACATAATAAATGCTTAGTAATTTCCTTAGTTATGGAGAGTAAATAAAACCAAATTTGACAAATTAAAAGTTCTGCTGAAAAGAGTAAGGTGAGATCCATGCATATAAAGCTCAGATATTTTTCACATCTGATCAACTCTTTCAAGAGGAATATGCAGAGACAGCAAAAGAAGATTTGAAAAAGAAGTGTAACAAAGTTTCCTTAAAAGTTGATCTTAGCATCAGGAAGAAAGATCCAATAACTCTTAAAATATCATTAGTTCCAAGTCACTGAGATGATAAGCATTCCATTGAATTAGAACATTTACGTTTTTAATGAATGCATTTTACTTCAATGTAAGGATACAGAAGAGCAGAAACTCATGACAGATTTCCAGGCTCTTGAAGTGAAAAGCAAGCCCAAAATTAGGTAGTACATGTATCTGGGTAAACTCAGAATATGAACAGGAGCAGGTGAGTGGCGGCCAGCTCCAGGAGGCCCAGGCCATCTCTGTGCTCCACGAGATGTTCCAGCAGAGCTTCAACCTCTTCCACACACAGCGCTCCTCTGCTTCCTGGGACACCACCCTCCTGGAGAAGCTCTGCATTGAACTCCATCTGCAGCTGGACAACCTGAACTCCTGCCTGGGGCAGGTGATGGGAGAGGAATACTCTGCCCTGGAGAGGACGGGCCACACACTGGCCATGAAGTGGTACTTCCAGGGCATCCATGTCTACCTGAAAGACAGGATGACTTTCAGGATGACTTTCAGACAGGATGACTACCAGAAATACAGTGACTGGGCCGGGGAAACCATCAGAGTGGAAATCATGAGGCGCTTTCTATGTTAACAAGTTCCTAAGAAAACTCAGAAAGTAAGAAGGAACCTGATTCTCAGTGACTTGTGTCCTACTCAGACTCTTCACTGTTCAGTCATTTCCAAACTCTGATTTCTCCCTCAGCTATGAAATAGTTTGAGTGACATTTGATATTGGCATTAATATTGAGAATATCAACATCCAGCTGCTTTTAGAATTAGAGGAAATATATCTGATGCCCTGTGGCTCAATCTTTGGAATAATATGTTTTTGTATGAATGTAACTCTTATTTATATTAATTCATTTATTTTTATGTTACTTGCATTTATATGTTCTATTTATTACATGCATGCATACTATGCATACTAAGTCACTTCAGTTGTGTCCGAATCTATGCGACCCTATGGACAGCAGCCCCCCAGGCTCCTCTGTCCACAGGATTCTAAAGGCAAGAATACTAGAATGGGTTGCCATTTCCTTCTCCAATTTCTTCCCTAAGAATATAGAATTTCCTTTAATAAAAATGTACCTTTTATTTACTCATGAAATGTATTTGAAGACATGTTTCTTCCTCTTCCTTTTGAATCTTTTCCCAGAGGCCTAATGCTGTAAAACTACATATAGAAATATGTTGTGCAGTTCGTTCCTTTATTTGCTGGCTTCGCGGAGAGTCTTGAGTATGAGAGGCAGAGGCCTTGACCTTACAGAGCTCACACTGGAGCAAGGACATTGCCATGAAAGAAGTAGTTATAAGATAATTAGGCATTTACATTTGGGCCCTGGGCTACACAGAAGAAATATCAGATGCTGATGGCAGTGAGTATCCTGGGAAGCTCATTTAGACTACCTTTAAATGACTTAGCAGCAGCAGCAGCAGCAGCAGCTAGTCTCCCCAGGGAAGTAATCCGAAGTATGAGACTTGAAGAATGAGTATGAATTTGTCAAGTAACTCATGAAGAGCAAAATTTCCCAGAATAAAAAAACTAATAATACAAAACAAAGCATAGTATATAGAGTGTCCCTGCAGCAGGAATGATTCTGGTACTTTTAAAGACGTGAACAAGACCAGAGTCGGTAGACTGTTGATGCATGTAGTGGATAGCATGGCACGACCCTAGAGATATGGAAGAGGGCCCAGTGATAGACTTTTGAATGGTGTTAGATTTTATCTTAAGAACCAAGGAAATTACTTGCGAATTTAAAGCTACAGAGCCACTCAGCCCAAAGCAGATGCAGGGACATTCATGAAACCAGCAGTTCTCAAAGTGTGGTCTGTTGGCCCCTGCAGATCCCCAGGACACTCTACAGAGATTCATGAGGAAAAATAATTACTATAGTGACATCAAGATCTTATCTGTCTTTTCCACCACAGTAACAACTTGTGCTGGTTGTGCAAATACAGCCTGGGGAGGGCTACAGAGCTGCAGTGTCGATCTGAGCAGGGGCCCCTCAGCGCCTAGTCATTGTCATGGTTTACGTATCATACACTCGAAGTTTGAAAAAGGGACAGTTTCACGTAAGAATGTCCTTAGTGAAACAGCAAGATGAAGAATTTTATGAAATCTTAACCTTGGAGTACACATTTAAAAAATCTCCATTGTAGTCTTTTTAATATGTTGTGTGACAAGCACGTCTGCTGCATGCATGGTGATTGTTCTGAGGAGAAGCACTTGGATGATGATTATTTGAGTTATGAGCTAGACTACCACTCTCTTGATAAAATCAAGTTTTACTACACAGAATGACAGTCAATCACAGTCACTCAGAAGTTCGAATTTGACAGATATTTTCTTATACTATTTCTATTAATGTATATGAATATTCTTGTTGACTTAAATGAATGAGGACAATCTATTTTCAATTCATGTTTCCAGGCTATGAATTCATCTCAGTGTGTATCTTTGCTTCTGAAAATTTGAAGAGTAGTGATTTAATTTCCATTACTTACAAAATTTCTAATTCTATGATTTAATTTTGACGTAGTTTATCAGGATGATGTTACATCTTTAAATGATGCTTTAAAATAATATTAAAATTAATTGTAGCCATTGTGATTGGGCACACAAACTTATACAAATATTTTTCCTCTGGAGGAATCATGGATATTTTCTGTGAAGTCTAATGTATGATAATTTTCATGGATGGTTTATAGATATTTGAAACAAGTTATATTTCCTATTCTAGGTTAAGGCCCCAAGAGTGTTAATCACTAATGTCCTCCTCTAAATCGTAGTTTCAATTCTTCTCTTTACTACTTTATATATGGTTTTTTATAGACTAGTTTGGAGAAGGCAATGGCATCCCACTCCAGTACTCTTGCCTGGAAAATCCCACAGATGGAGGAGCCTGGTGCGCTGCAGTCCATGGGGTCACTAAGAGACAGACACGACTGAGCGACTTCACTTTCACTTTTCACTCTCATGCACTGGAGAAGGAAATGGCGACCCACTCCAGTGTTCTTGCCTGGAGAATCCCAAGGACCACAGAGCCTGGTGGGCTGCTGTCCATGGGGTCGCACAGAGTTGGACACGACTGAAGCGACTTAGCAGCAGCAGCAGCAGCAGTAGCATTGTACTAGACTTCCCAGGTGGAGCTAATGATAGAGAACCTGCCTGCCAATTCAGGAGACAAGAGGAGACACCAGTTTGATCCCTGGGTCAGGAAGATCCCCTGGAGGAGGGCATGGCAACGCACTCCAGTATTCTTGCCTGGAGAATCCCATGGACAGAAAAGCCTGGCAGCCTATAGTCCACAGAGTCACAAAGAGTCAGATACGACTGAAGAGACTCAGCTTAAGCACAGCATTGAGGTAAACCTTCAGTGCTCCGGTGTTCCTGTTTACATTGCTATCACATTACTACTTGACGTTACATTCTTTACTCAGTGTTTCATACTATTTGAAATTTAGCTCAAACAATTTAAAAAGTTAATTATAGATTCAATGTGTTTCTTAAGTATATTGGACGTCTTTCTCATGAAGAATAATTTCTTTCCCATGTGTTTGTTTCTGGAATTCTCAAGTGTATGAATATTGATATTAATTTCAAAGATCTCGTTGATATTAACATGGCCACCTCTAATTATTTCCTACTTTATATTTTCTTGCTCTGTATTGGCCGCCTTCTGTGTTGCCCCTGTTTTGGTATTAGATCAGATCAGGTCAGTCCCTCAGTCGTGTCCGACTCTTTGCGACCCCATGAATCCCAGCACGCCAGACCTCCCTGTCCATCACCAACTCCCAGAGGTCACTCAGACTCACGTCCATTAAGTCAGTGATGCCATCCAGCCATCTCATCCTCTGTCGTCCCCTTCTCCTCCTGCCCCTAATCCCTCCCAGCATCAGAGTCTTTTCCAATGAGTCAACACTTTGCATGAAGTGGCCAAAGCACTGGAGTTTCAGCTTTAGCATCATTCCTTCCAAAGAAATCCCGGGGCTGATTTCCTTCACAATGGACTGGTTGGATCTCCTTGCAGTCCAAGGGACTCCCTAGAATCTTCTCCAATACGACAGGTCAAAAGCATCAATTCTTTGGCACTCAGCCTTCTTCACAGTCCAGCTCTCACATCCATACATGACCACAGGAAAAACCATAGCCTTGTCTAGACGAACCTTTGTTGGCAATGTAATGTCTCTGCTTTTGAATATGCTATCTAGGTTGGTCATAACTTTCCTTCCAAGAAGCAAGTGTCTTTTAATTTCATGGCTGCAGTCACCATCTGCAGTGATTTTGGAGCCAAGAAAAATAAAGTCTGACACTCTTTCCACTGTTTCCCCATCTATTTCCCATGAAGTGATGGGACCGGATGCCATGATCTTCATTTTCTGAATGTTGAGCTTTAAGCCAACTTTTTCACTCTCCACTTTCACTTTCATCAAGAGGCTGTTGAGTTCCTCTTCACTTTCTGCCATAAGGGTGGTGTCATCTGCATATCTGAGGTTATTGATATTTCTTCCAGCAATCTTGATTCCAACTTGTGTTTCTTCCAGTCCAGCGTTTCTCATGATGTATTCTGCATATAAGTTAAATAAACAGGGTGACAATATACAGCCTTGACAAACTCCTTTTCCTATTTGGAACCAGTCTGTTGTTCCATGTCCAGTTCTAACTGTTGCTTCCTGACCTGCATACAAATTTCTTAAGGGGCAGATCAAGTGGTCTGGTATTCCCATCTCTTTCAGAATTTTCCACAGTTGATTGTGATCCACACAGTCAAAGGCTTTGGCATAGTCAATAAAGCAGAAATAGATGTTTTTCTGGAACTCTCTTGCTTTTTTTATGATCCAGTGGATGTTGGCAATTTGATCTCTGGTTCCTCTGCCTTTTCTAAAACCAGCTTGAACATCAGGACATTCACGGTTCACATATTGCTGAAGCCTGGCTTGGAGAATTTTGAGCATTACTTTACTAGCGTGTGAGATGAGTGCAATTGTGCGGTAGTTTGAGCACTCTTTGGCATTGCCTTTCTTTGGGATTGGGATGAAAACTGACCTTTTCCAGTCCTGTGGCCACTGCTGAGTTTTCCAGATTTGCTGGCATATTGAGTGCAACACTTTCACAGCATCATCTTTCAGGATTTGAAATAGCTCAACTGGAATTCCATCACCTCCACTAGCTTTGTTCGTAGTGATGCTTTCTAAGGCCCACTTGACTTCATATTCCAGGATGTCAGGCTCTAGGTCAGTGATCACACCATCATGATTATCTGGGTCGTGAAGATCTTTTTTGTGCAGTTCTTCTGTGTATTCTTGCCATCTCTTCTTAATATCTTCTGCTTCTGTTAGGTCCATACCATTTCTGTCCTTTATCGAGCCCATCTTTGCATGAAATGTTCCTTTGGTATCTCTGATTTTCTTGAAGAGATCCCTAGTCTTTCCCATTCTATTGTTTTCCTCTATTTCTTTGCATTGATCGCTGAAGAAGGCTTTCTTATCTCTTCTTGCTATTCTTTGGAACTCTGCATTCAGATGCTTATATCTTTCCTTTGCTCCTTTGCTTTTCGCATCTCTTCTTTTCACAGCTATTTGTAAGGCCTCCCCAGACAGCCATTTTGCTTTTTTGCATTTCTTTTCCATGGGGATGATCTTGATCCCTGTCTCCTCTACAATGTCATGAACCTCACTCCATAGTTCATCAGGCACTCTATCTATCATATCTAGGCCCTTACATCTATTTCTCACTTCCACTGTATAATCATAAGGGATTTGATTTAGGTCATACCTGAATGGTCTAGTGGTTTTCCCTACTTTCTTCAATTTCAGTCTGAATTTGGCAATAAGGAGCTCATGGTCTGAGCCACAGTCAGCTCCTGGTCTTGTTTTTGCTGATTGTATAGAGCTTCTCCATCTTTGGCTGCAAAGAATATAATCGATCTGATTTTGGTGTTGACCATCTGGTGATGTCCATGTATAGTATCTTCTCTTGTGTTGTTGGAAGGGGGTGTTTGTTATGACCAGTGCATTTTCTTGGCAAAACTCTATTAGTCTTTGCCCTGCTTCATTCCATACTCCAAGGCCAAATTTGCCTGTTACTCCAGGTGTTTCTTGACTTCCTACTTTTGCATTCTAGTCCCCTATAATGAAAAGGACATCTTTTTTGGGTGTTAGTTCTAAAAGGTCTTGTACGTCTTCATAGAACCGTTCAACTTCAGCTTCTTCGAGCGTTACTGGTTGGGGCATAGACTTGGATTACTGTGACATTGAATTGTTTGCCTTGGAAAAGAACAGAGATCATTGTGTCGTTTTTGAGATTGCATCCAAGTACTGCATTTTGGACTCTTTTGTTGACCATGATGGTCACTCCATTTCTTCTGAGGGATTCCTGCCCACAGTAGTAGATATAATGGTCATCTGAGTTAAATTCACCCATTCCAGTCCATTTCAGTTCACTGATCCTAGAATGTCGACATTCACTCTTGCCATCTCTTGTTTGACCACTTCCAATTTGCCTTGATTCATGGACCTGACATTCCAGGTTCCTATGCAATATTGCTCTTTACAGCATTGGACTTTGCTTCTATCACCAGACACATCCACAGCTGGGTATTCTTTTTGCTTTGGCTCCATCCCTTCATTCTTTCTGGAGTTATTTCTCCACTGATCTCCAGTAGCATATTGGGCCCCTACTGACCTGGGGAGTTTCTCTTTCAGTATCCTATCATTTTGCCTTTTCATACTGTTCATGGGGTTCTCAAGGCAAGAATACTGAAGTGGTTTGCCATTCCCTTCTCCAGTAGACCACATCCTGTCAGATCTCTCCACCATGATCTACCCATCTTGGGTTGCCACATGGTCATGGCTTAGTTTCATTGAGTTAGACAAGGCTGTGGTCCTAGTGTGATTAGATTGACTAGTTTTCTGTGAGTATGGTTTCAGTGTGTTTGCCCTCTGATGCCCTCTTGCAACACCTACCATCTTACTTGGGTATCTCTTACCTTGTGCGTGGGGTATCTCTTCACTGCTGCTCCAGCAAAGCACAGCCATTGCGCCTTACCTTGGACAAGGGGTCTTTCCTCACCGCCGCCCTTCCTGACCTTCCACGTGGGATAGCTCCTCTAAGCCCTCCTGCACCGCGCAGCCACGTCTGCTTGGACGTGGGGTTGGTCCTTCCGGCCACCACCCCTGGCCTCGGGGCGTGGGGTTGCTCCTCCTGGCTGCCACCCTTGGCCTTGGGCATGGGGGCATGGGGTATCTCCTCCGGGCCACCACCCCTGACCTCAGATGCAGGGTGTCTCCTCCAGACCGCCGCCCCTGACTTCGAACACGGGGTAACACCTCTCGGCCGTTCCTGCGCCGTCACAGTCTGGTACTCTCGGCCACTGCCCCTGACTTTGGACGTGGGGTGGCTCCTCTCGGCTGCGCTTAGCGTGCCCGCCGCAGTCCCCTGTGCTGGTATTAAGTATTTAGTATTATTTGATTTTAGGTTTTTCTTCCTCGTCCAAGTAATAATGGAGTTTGTGTATTAAATCAATCAATAGCATCTTTTATGTTTAAACAGATTTTGTTAATTTTTTAATTATTTTAACCTTTATCATTTGGGGTCTCCAATGTGTTGGATTTATGCTTTTAACATGACTTTTACATGTTTTTTGTCCCTTGTCATATTCCATTCAGTTCTCCAACAATCATTTACTGTAGTAAATATATGTTAAAGCAATTTAGAGTTTCTCTGAATCCTTGAATGAAAAACTGAACAACCAAAACTGCAAAATTTAAAGTAATTTGAGACTTACTTGGCTGTTCAGTGGTTAGGACTCAATATTTTCACTGCTGTGGGCCTGGGTTGAATCCCCAGTCTGGAAACTAATGCCTCTTAAGCCACGTGTCACAGCCAAAATAATAACAAACCCTTTAAAGTAACTTCCACTGATGTGACTATTCACTTGCAGTTCTTACTAGGACTGTTGCTTTTAATCAACACAGCAAATGCTCACAAGAGACTTGATAGGGATAGAGGTGCATGTGAAGCTATGTTCAAGTGTAAATACAGGGGAAAGTCTAAAAGTGAAAGGAAAACACATTGTTTACTTAAGAAAATGAAAACACATTAAATTTGAATGCTCTTAGAATGATGGCAAGTTGGATGCAGTTTGCAAAATGAGTGCCATGTATTCCAAATATGATGATCGGCAATTTTTGGAGTCCTGTGGTTAGTAAGGCCCTAATCAACTTAAATGAAACAATTCTCACTTTAAGGTGAAGCATATGAGAATACAGCAATGAGTTCCATCTCCTTATCTAGCTTGTAAACTTGCTCTGAAGGCAGTTCTCATCCTGGGAGTCAAAATCTTTTTGAATGATGACGATGCTGTTGCCATCATTAGACATCATGTCTCCTGACCTGTTCTTCAATACTTCTCTTGAGACTGCATCCAGGTACATGTACAACTAAGGAAACCATGGGGAAATCTATGTTCAGTGTCACATAGACTCTCTCATAAAACTACCCCGCAAGCTTTAACTAAGAAAGCAGGTGAACCAGGTGAGGTCTGAGAGGAGAGTTTAAGCGGCAGGGGTTACTTCATCACACCAGGCACTCCATCTGTCCCTGGAAGTCTTTGATGGCCTTTCTTCAGGGATTTGTTATCCAGCGTTGGACTAGAGCAAGGAGCAAGCTACAGTTCTGAGAGAATGAAGATCTGAGGCAACCTCCATCTCTGTGTTCTAGGTCCTCAGCCTTGTAGTCTTGGTTGACTAGTGAGTGATGCATTCATGAACAAACATGAACTGGAGTTCCACTTCCATCTATGGCCTGTAGTCAAATACTGGCTTCAGTTCGGTTCAGTTCAGTTACTCTTCTCAGTCGTATCCAACTCTTTGTGACCCCATGGACTGCAGCACGCCAGGCTTCCCTGTCCATCAGCAACTCCGGAATTTACGCAAACTCATGTCCATTGAGTAGGTGATGCCATCCAACCATCTCATCTTCTGTTGTCCCCTTCTCCTCCCTCCATAAATCTTTCCCAGCATCAAGGTTGGGGAAGGCAATGGCACCCCACCCCAGTACTCTTGTCTGGAAAATCCCATGGACGGAGGAGCCTGATGGGCTGCAGTCCATGGGGTCGCTAAGAGTCGGACACGACTGAGCGACTTCACTTTCACTTTTCACTTTCATGCATTGGAGAAGGAAAAGGCAACCCACTCCAGTATTCTTGCCTGGAGAATCCCAGGGACGGGGGAGCCTGGTGGGCTGCCGTCTATGGGGTCGCACAGAGTCGGACACGACTGAAGCGACTTAGCAGCAGCAGCAGCATCAAGGTCTTATCAAATGAGTCAACCCTTCTCATCAAGTGGCCTAAGTATTGGAGTTTCAGTCCTTCCAATGAACATTCAGGACTGATCTCCTTTAGGACAGACTGGTTGGAACTACTTGCAATCCAAGGGACTCTCAAGAATCTTCTCCAACACCACAGTTCAAGAGCATCTGTTATTCAGCACTCAGCTTTCTTTATAGTCCAACTCTCACATTCACACACTGGAAAAACCATAGCTTTGACTAGATGGAACATTGTTGGCAAGTATGTCTCTGCTTTTTAATATACTGTGTAGGTTGGTCATAACTGTTCATCCAAGGAGTAAGCTTTTTATTCCATGGCTGCAGTCACCATCTGCTGTGATTTTGGAGACCAAAAACATAAAGTCTGCCTCTGTTTCTCCAGCTATGTGCCATGAAGTGATGAGACCGAATGCCATGATCTTAGTTTTCTAAATGTTGAGGTTTATGCCAACTTTTTCACTCTTCTCTTTCACTTTCATCAAGAGGCTCTTTAGTTCTTCACTTGCTGCCTTAAGGGTGGTGACATCTGCATAGCTGAAGTTATTGATATTTCTCCCGGCAATCTTGATTCCACCTTGTGCTTCATCTGGCCCAGTGTGCCTCATGATGTACTCTATATATCAGTTAAATAAGCAGGGTGATAATATACAGCCTTGACGTACTCCTTTTCTATTTGGAAGCAGTCTGTTGTTCCATGTCCAGTTCTAACTGTTGCTTCCTGACCTGCATACAGATTTCTCAAGAGGCAGTCCGGTGGTCTGGTAGTCCCATCTCTTTCAGAATTTTCCACAGTTTATTGTGAGCCACACAGTCAAAGGCTTTGGCATAGTCAGTAAGGCGGAAATAGACGTTTTTCTGGAACTCTCTTGCTTTTTTGATGATCCAGCGGATTTTGGCAATTTGATCTCTGGTTCCTCTGCCTTTTCTGAAGCCAGCTCGAACATCTGAAAGTTCATGGTTCATGTATTGTTGAAGCCTGGCTTGGAGAATTTTGAACATTCCTTTGCTAGTGTGTAAGATGAGTGCAATTGTGCAGTTGTTTGAGCATTCTGTGGCATTGCCTTTCTTAGGGACTGACCTTTTCCAGTCCTGTGGCCACTGCTGAGTTTTCCAAATTTCCTGGCATATTGAGCTTAGAGATTGGCTATATTGGTTTCCTCTGAACTTCAACTGGGAAGAAGGCAGCAAATTAGAAATCAAAGAACAGTTAGCTGACCTGCCAATTTAAACACAAAGTAGCAAATACAGAAGTGAAGAAAAAGCAATTCTCATTCACAGTAGTGATTCTAGTGATGTGAAATGTATGTTCTTAAACTCACATATTCATCTTCTTTTTGAATAATGGGAAAAAATGGATTTTCATTATTACATGCTTTTGCCATTTTCCCTCTATTTTTATATCCTTAGCCATGGACATTTTATGACCATATCATTTTTTCTAATATATCAATTTCATACATTATACGTATCAAACTTTTCACTTCCATATAGTGAATTAATTTTTTTATTGTTTTATTATTTTTCTTGATGAAACATACTTGACTCATATGTTTTTGATGAACTACAAAAATGATATATAATTTAAAAAATAAGGTAAAGTACTTTTCTCATGTTCTTGATAGTTTTCAGATCTAACATGGTTTCCAAACAGTTTTTTAAGTTTTATTACACATATAAGACACTGAATCATTTTCATCGTTAGATTTTAACTCAATGTAGAAATATTCCAGCATTGGGCCTTCCAGTGATAACTTGCCAACTCCAAGAGGTATATTGTTTTCTTATGTGAAACATAATAACATTGAAAATCACACACAAACTTTCCTTTGTGTTTCTCTAGTTTTATAGTTTTCTGCATGGTTGTTGTTTGGTCCATCAGTCGTTTCTGACTCTTTGTCTCCCCATGAACAGTAGCCTGCCAGGGTGCTCTGACAAGAATACTGGAGTGGGTTGTCATTTCCTTATAGAGGGGATCTTCCCAACCCAGGGCTGGAAACCGCATCTCTTGTCTCCTGCAGTGGCAGGCAGATTCTTTACCACTAGTGCCGTCTCATCTGTTAAACTGCAAGTTCACATAGAGTTTCATTCATTTTAACTTAGAAAAGCATCAGGATTTCACATGGAAATGTTGTAGTCACAAATTCTATTTAAATGTTCTAATTGTTGAAACATTTCTTTTGTATTTAGAATATTTCATTCTGTGTATCACAATTCAGATTGTATGCATGGAAAACAAAACAGAGAGGATTTTTTGGAATGAATATGCCAATTGCAATAAATAATTTTTCCATTATAATAGCAATTTCAAGAATTCAAATTTTGAAAGTCTTCAGCCATCATATAAAACAGAATGTCTATAACACCTATTGTTTCCCTGACCTAATTAACCACATTTCTAGAGAATCAGTTTGATGCAGAGCTAAACCAGACCCCCCCAAAAATATATATATACATACTTTGCCAACAAAGGTTCACCTAGTCAAGGCTATGGTCTTTCCTGTGGTCATGTATGGATGTGAGAGCTGGACTGTGAAGAAGGCTGAGCACCGAAGAAGTGATGCTTTTGAACTGTGGTGTTGGAGAAGACTCTTGAGAGTCCCTTGGACTGCAAGGAGATCCAACCAGTCCATTCTGAAGGAGATCAGCCCTGGGATTTCTTTGGAAGGAATGATGCTGAAGCTGAAACTCCAATATTTTGGCCACCTCATGCGAAGAGTTGACTCATTGGAGAAGACTCTGATGCTGGGAGGGATTGGGGGCAGGAGGAGAAGGGGACGACAGAGGATGAGATGGCTAGATGGCATCACTGACTCGATGGATGTGAGTCTGAGTGACCTCCGGGAGTTGGTGATGGACAGGGAGACCTGGCATGCTGTGATTCATGGGGTCGCAAAGAGTTGGACACGACTGAGAGACTGATCTGATCTGATACATATACAGTTGCATCAACATTCAAAAAACGAAGACCATGGCATATAGTCCCATCACGTCATGGCGACTATATGGGGAAACAGTGGAAACACTGTTAGATTTCGTTTTCTTGGGATCCATAATTACTACGGATGGTGAATGCAGCCACAAAATTAAAAGAATCTTTCTCCTTGGAAGAAATTATATGAGAAATATAGACAATGTGTTAAAAAGCAGAGATACCATGTTGCCATCAAAAGTCCCTGTAGTCAATGTTATGGTTTTTCCAGTAGTCATGAATGGGTGTCATTTGGACCATAAAGAAAGCTGAGTGACAAAGAATTGATGTTTTGGAACTGTGGTACTGAGGAAGAGTCTTGAGAGTCCCTTGGACTGCAAGGAGATCTAACCAGTCAATCCTAAAGGAGATCAACCCTGAATATGTGTTGAAAGCATGGTGCTGAAGCTGAAGCTCTAATACTTAGGACACCTGCTGAGAAGAAACTGACCCTTTGAAAATAAATGACCCTGATGCTGTGGAAGATTGACGGCAGGAGGAGAAGGGGGCAACAGAGGATGAGAAGGTTGCTTGGTATCACTGACTCAATGGACATGAGTTTGAACAAACTTGGGAGATAGTGCAGGACAGGGAAGCCTGGCATGCTACAGTTCATGGGGTCACACACAGTTAGATATAACTAAGCGACTGAACAAAAATATATACACATACATAAATACACACACACCTTTACAACATATATTAAATAAGTACATATGTGTGTTGCTACTTTAACATCAAAGGGTGAACAGCAAATGTTTACTTGAATTGCTATCTTATCCTGTATTATTTATTTTCCTGCACCATAAATGTTACCTCATCAGCAGGATAACAGCAAGACTAATTCAGTGACTGTTTGTGGTATTAATAGACTAAGCATAATAAATGTGTCCAACATTTTATACAGTGTTTCATCAATTGCGATTAATTTTATTGCTTAACTTTGTGGATACAAAAATTTGTTTTCTTTTTTTTGTTCTCGCACACAGAATGTGTGAAATATTTTTTGAAGACCATTTTTAGGAAGACTGTTTTCAGCTTTCCATTTACCATATTTAGAAGATCAGGATAAGGCTCTTGGGCCTGGACCCAAATGGAAGACTCACTCATCGTTTTCTTCAGTCATCCTCAAGTAGTTGCGAGGAACTGCCTGATTATTCTTTTCTTGTCTCCGTCAGGTAGTAAGGAAACAGGCTGTAATGTGTCTACACTGTGGATATTTTCCTGTAGGCAATGCTTTTGGGGATCAGCTTGAATGTTTCTTTCAAACAGTCCATTATACTGTGAACTATGACTGGCATTCTTGTCATTCTCCCCAAAGCTGAACTTGGACAAAAAGCATTTGGGTCAGATTGTATTTTAACGAAGTATGTGCAAGCAAGAACAATGCTTGTTCCCCTTGACCCCTACCAGAACTTCATTTGAACAAATAGTAGAAACGTGAAACGTGGTCTCATGCCCTGTCAAATACAAACTAGCACGTGCCATTGGCACTTGCCATGTACCTACAAGGATTCAATCATGTGCTCTTGCAGCTGCTGATAATTTTAACACCCATGAGAGGAATCTAAGGTGGAAAGCAGAAGTGAGGCATGCTGTGTGCAGGGAAAACTGGCAGAACAAGTCTTCAGAAGGTTAGCTATTTTCAGGAGCCTATTTTAACAACTCAGTTGTTCTGCTATCTCCTCATATCTAGAAAGCAGGAACATCTTTCATGGTGATGACTGCTTCTTGTGACTCCAAGAAACCTCCATGACAGTGGCAGAAAACTTCCACAAAATCAGGCACATGATTACCTATATTCCCCCTTCACCAAAATCACATACATCCCTCTGTGTGTCTTTGGAACAGCTTCTCAGAGCTATCTGATGTGCTGTCTCCTGGGCTGCAGTCCTCATTTTGTCCCCAAACTCTTAACTTTCAACTTTCGTGTTGTGCATTTTTGAGTCAGCACCCTGAACTTATCTCTTCATCCATTCTTCACCCAATAGTTTCCCAACTTGCTTGCAATGAGATTCCCATGAGGATAAATCCAGGCCATGGAATGTCAGAGGAAGTGCTCTCACCCTGTATAGTCCTGGCCCTTGGAAACATCCCCTGTGAGCCACCAGACTTCATCCCTTTACTGCCGGGTGTACTAGATCCAAGTACCACAGACAAACTTGGAGTCACATATTGATGATGGAAAAAGCCACAAAACAGAAGGTACCCATGTCCCTGAATCAGCCTTTGAATGTGAGCAAACCAGAAGATTCACCTGATCTGGAAGGCCTGCATTGTGCTCTTCAGAGAAGGAAAGATAAGTTTCTATTATGATGAAAATCCACACAATTTATTCTTTATCTCTATAGCATCTAGACTTAACTGAAAAAGATATCTAAGAACAGAGGATCCTGGAAACCTGTCCATGAGAAAGTAACTCTGACCTCCAAGTATAGAAAATACCAGCCCCTCAGACAACAAGAGACTTTTAAACGATGATCAAAAGATCTTTATACAAGAAAAGACATTTTGTATTGCTGTTCACACCTGCTTCTGAAAAAATCATGATTTTCATTTCAGTTTTCAGTGCCAGAGGAATTATGAGTTTCAATCCCTTTGGAACAGGAAGCAAACAATATTGGATTTCATTAGCGAGTGTTACAAATATAATCTTTATTGTTGCCATTTCTTTGAAGATTCTTACATGAGGGAAAGGCACTTTTAATTTCCACTCTGACAGCCGCTCAGGCAAAGTGGCTGTATTCCAACTCCCTGATGTAGAGATGGATGCCATGGAAATATTCCCTTGCAGCAATTCCCAATGAGAACAGCACATTGTTTCTTCCATTGGCTCCACTTGTTTCAGGCTCTGATCCGGGCTGCGGAGTAGCACGGCTGTCCTCCCTGGTAAAGAGTTGGAAGCTCTACTGGAGCCTCAGATAATTGTTGCAGGGGTTCTGAGTCATCTGCACTGGAGTGATCATCTCTCCTTTCAAAGGAAATCTGAAGTCGGCTTTGTCGTTTAGGCGCGACTGAGAGCGGATCCTTTGCATCTGTTTCAAGTATTTGAAGATTTCCTTGTTTTTCTGGCAGGGGATCCCAGGCACGGTCCCGCGAGGAGAGCAAGCAGGGATGCAGCAGAGCATCACTCCTTCCACCAGCAAGTGGAGGTGGGCTATAGAGAATGTCAGTGATTCTGCAGACGGCCGGGAGGGGGCGCGCGAGCACCGCGAAACGATGAGCAAAGAGCGCTGAGACGGACACGCAGACCGCCTGCTTCTCCGGGCCACTGCGAGAGCAGGCACACTGTGGTTCGACAGTGTGTGGTTTTTTGCTTTCGAATCGCAGTCTTGGGAGAGTTTGCAGTTGACTCTCGAGGGGCTGCTGGAGAGACAGGGAGCTAAGTTTCCTCAGAGCTTTTTATAGGAGCACTGATTCAAGGGTGCGCATACCGTTAGCCCTCTGATGGAAAAGGGCTGGTTTCCGCGGTCCTGAGTAGGGAGCCAGAATATTGCATATTCGGAAAGATCGTCTGAGTAGTGGGCTTTTTTTCCACACGTCAACCCGAACTGGTCATGTTTGAGGAAAAGAACCCCCAAGGCGTGGGTTCTGAGCGAGATGAGGCTGATTTTACAGATTGGCGCTCGCTTCCTGCGTGAGGGAACCCACAGCTCAGAGAAAGGCACCGGGAGCCTTGATGGGATTATTGGCCATTCGATGATGGACAGCATTGTGCCCAAAGTGAAACTAGAGGGTGAGCAAGAGCCTACTGATTGCCGGCTCATACCGGCTGTTGCTGACTAAGTGAAACACGGAATCCGGGATGAGACAACTAGCTGTGCCGCGTTGATGGGGTGTCCGGGGGAGCGTGGCGAACACGCTGGAATCACGCGTTGGTTTGAACGATAAGCTGTGGAAGGACAGGAGGGCGTCGTGCACCAGGTGAAACGCGGGGAAGTGAGCATTGCGCACCCTGAGCGCGGTGGCTCAGAGACTATTCGCTGTGGGACCCTGCTGGGGCGTCTCTCACATGGTCGAATCCCGCGGTGGCTAGGAGACGGTTGCTGTGGGATGATGGGAGAGCGTTCGGCACACAGTGGAGCACAGTGGCCGCGATGAGACGATTGGCTTTACCAGATTTCAGGGGCGGAGTAGGGGTCGGGATGAACGGTCGAATCCCGCGGTGGATCCGACACTATTCGCTGTGGGACTATGGGAAGGAGTTCGAAACAAAATGAAACACAGTGGCCTCAATGACAGTATCGCCTATGGGGCGACTCCCGCGGTGGCCATGAGGCTATTTACCGTTGAAGTCAAATATACACTCGGCGGTGGGAATGAGAATTTCGGTTCTGTGAGCAGTTTGAAGAAAAGTGAACCACCGCGGTGGAGATGGGACTACGGGCTATGGTAAGCAGGACTGCAATGTTGTGTACAAAGGGGAAACAGGCGGCGGCAGTGAGCCTCTAGGCGATGGGACCACGGGCGGGCGTTGGGCATAAAGGGGAAACTGGTGGCGGCTTTGAGAAGAGTGGACGAAAGCGTTGCGGACAAAGTGAAAGCCAGCATCGTCGATGAGACAGACGATGTCTCATCGTACAGACGATATCGGCATAGACGATGTCCACGGGGACTATGCGAGGGCGTTGCTCAGATAGGGGAGCCTGGAGCTGGCCAGGAGACTATTCCCGATGGCACGATGGGAAGGCGTTCTGCACAAAGTGAAACAGGCCGCTGGGATGAGACCCTGGGCGATGTCCTTGGAGTCGAAGTGAAACACCGCTTTGCCGATGAGCCTATCTACAGGCGCTGGGACCGTGGGGGTGGGGGTGGAGGGGGGGGGGGTCGTTGGGCAAAAGGGGGAAGTCGGCGGTGGCTAGAGAGAAGTCTTGGTTTCCAGAGGATAGATTGCGCTGCGGACAAAACGAAAGCCAGCATCGGCGTTGAGATAGACAGCTTGGAGACTGTTGGCTTTGGGACGATGCCCACAGGCGATGAGACCTTGTCGGAACAGTGCAGACAGAAGAGAGCCCGTCGGTGGCTAGCAGAGTATTGCCTATGGCACGATGGCAAGGCGTTGCGAACAGAGTGCATTTCAGCCCTGCGGTGGGGATGAGACCGGACAAACGAGGACCCTGAGATGGCGGTGAAACTATCGATGTTTGCGCTGAGAAGTCGGAGGGCTTTGCAAAGGCGAGTGTAAAACAGCGGAGGCGATGAGCCTATTGGCCATAGGACGCTGGGACAGAGTCCTGCACCACGGGAAATCCGTCGAGGGTTGGGGGTGGGTGAGGCTGTTGCAGATGAGCCGGTTGGAGAGTGTTGCGGACAGAGTGAAAGCCAACGATGAGACGAGAGGCTGTGGGGCAACGGGAGCGGCGTGGCGCTCACTTCGGATGCCGCGGCGGCTGAGATTCTTCGCCGTCGGACGATGGGCGGGCTTGGTGCTCAAAGTGAAGCACAGCGGAAGCGAGGAGGCTATGGTCTATGCGGTGATGGGAGGGCGTTTCTCATACAGGGGAGCCCTGCTTGGCTTTGAGACGCTGAGTCCGCGTTGCGGACAAAGTGAAACGTGACGGTGGCGAAAAACTACTGGTGGTGGGACGGTTGGCCAGCTTTGCGACAAACTTAAACCCGGCGGAGGGATGAGACTACCCGACGACGGGAGGGTGTGGTCCACACAGGGGAACCTGGACGTGGCGATCATAGAATGTTTTAATAATAAAATATACTTATTTTAAACGCAATATTTCACGTTTCCAATTTTACAATAAATGTATAGAAAGTATTTTAAATCTTAAGCGTAGAATATTAAAGTATACTTTGTAATAGCAGTAGCAATTTATTAAACTTTATTTCATCTATATTTTCTGTGTACTAAAACAAGCATTTAATATCGTTTTACTTTTCCATCTTTAATGGATGTAAACTTAATATTTTCAAGATGACTTTTCACTTATTTTTAATTGCGTGAATTAGCATGTTTGACAGTTTCTAATGACCCCCAAGACAGTCTTAAGTAATTTTTGGCTCATGTTCCTGAAAGCTCTTTGTGAGGATTCCGTTGTTGGAAATAAGGGGTTGGAGTGTACAGGCAACTGAGGACATTTAGAAGGGCCGAATTTTTCATTTACGTGAGTAAGAATTTTAGAAACGAAGTGGAATTTGCCCAAATTTTGTTGGCATAAAGAAGGCTTACCTTGTAAGACTCTCAAATGTAAGGTGGCGTACATTTTCCCCGAATTGAAAACAAGAAAAGGCAACCCCGCCCCCCCCCCCACACACACACACATCATATAGAGGGGCCCTACCGCATGAGCTGTCTGGTACGTTTAAAGAAGTGACCCAGAGAAGCGCAGGTAGACTGTATGGGTACAGGGAGAGCATGCATGTCACTTGGACATTCCCCACGGCTTCCTTGTATTTTAAATTCCTCAAAGGCAGGGCCAGAAACTCTACTCCTCTGCAGGCTTGTTTTGCAGTGAATGACTCCAAGGTGCTCTGCAATTTTCAGTATGTGCTGTCACATAAATCAAGTTGAGTTTGAAACTGCCACGTTGACTTTTGTTTCATAAATAATTTATTTCTCACATAAAAGTTTAAATGAATGAATAATGCATAAATCAAGGTAAAAATAGCTTAGTCTTTAATGTCCATTGAAATCCAGTGCATTGCATTGTCAGTTACTTTGAGAGCCTCTGCTGGCTGAAGAGCCTCAGCCCAAAGTCACATACATTGTCCCTTCCCAGAGCCACAGGTGGGAGACGTTCAGTCACGGAGGCAATCTGTTAGTCTCCTCAGGAAAGAAAAGTTCCTGAGGATTTGCACTCGCACGACTGTCCAGGCACACCGGTTGTACTCCTTGGACTCCAGGTACTGCAGGAGGTTGAAGTAATATTTCTTCAGGTGAAGAAGGGTTGTGTCCCCCGTGGTGAAGTTTTGCTCCGGCATTATTTCCTTCCGGATTGGCTGCAGACGATTCATCTGCCCATAGAGTTCCGCACGGAGGTCCTCAATGACGGTCTCAGACCAGCCAGTGCTGGAGAAGTCTCTGGTGAGAATGCCGAAGATCTGCCGGAGCATCTCATAGATGACCAATATGGCATCTTCCTTCCGGAACTGCTGTGCTTGCTTCATCTCCTCAGGGACCTGGAAGTCCCTCCTGGCCTCGAGGCAGTGTTGAGGAGTTGAAGGTAACTGCCACAGGAGTTTCTCACACACCGCAGCGCTCCGCCTTTGTTGGAATCGAAGCAAGCTGTAGCTCCTGGAAAGAGCTGTGGTGGAGAAACCCAGCAGGAGAACCACCGGGAGGAGGCACCGGTAGGTCATGATGAAAACAGGCACAGGGCTGCCTGTTCTGCTAGAGGATGCTGAAGCGGAGTCTTCAAGGGTTTGCAGAGTGAATGGCCTTCCTCCTTGAGTGTGGGCTACTTATACAGGATGGCCCTCCGAGGGGAATTCCCCACTTTCAGTTCTCCCTTTCAGTTTTCCTTTGTCATTTAAATTATTAGCTGCCTTTAAAACTGGCAGAAAGTGAAGAGGAACTAAAGAGCCTCTTGATGAAAGTGAAAGAGGAGAGTGAAAAAGTTGGTTTCAAGCTCAACATTCGGAAAACGAAGATCACGGCCTCTGGTCCCATCACTCCATGGCAAATAGGTGGGGAGCCAGTGGAAACCGTGTCCGACTTTATTTTGAGGGTGAGGACGGGCTCCAAATGATCACTGCAGATGGTGACTGCAGCCACAAAATTGAAAGACGCTTACTCCTTGGAAGGACAGTTATGACCAACCTAGATAGCATATTCGAAAGCAGAGAATATTCCCCTTTGTCGTGTACAAAGGGGAAACCGGCGGCGGCAGTGGGCCTCTAGGCGATGGGACCACGGGCGGGCGTTGGGCATAAAGGGGAAACTGGTGGCGGCTTTGAGAAGAGTGGACGAAAGCGTTGCGGACAAAGTGAAAGCCAGCATCGTCGATGAGACAGACGATGTCTCATCGTACAGACGATATCGGCATAGACGATGTCCACGGGGACTATGCGAGGGCGTTGCTCAGATAGGGGAGCCTGGAGCTGGCCAGGAGACTATTCCCGATGGCACGATGGGAAGGCGTTCTGCACAAAGTGAAACAGGCCGCTGGGATGAGACCCTGGGCGATGTCCTTGGAGTCGAAGTGAAACACCGCTTTGCCGATGAGCCTATCTACAGGCGCTGGGACCGTGGGGGTGGGGGTGGAGGGGGGGGGGGTCGTTGGGCAAAAGGGGGAAGTCGGCGGTGGCTAGAGAGAAGTCTTGGTTTCCAGAGGATAGATTGCGCTGCGGACAAAACGAAAGCCAGCATCGGCGTTGAGATAGACAGCTTGGAGACTGTTGGCTTTGGGACGATGCCCACAGGCGATGAGACCTTGTCGGAACAGTGCAGACAGAAGAGAGCCCGTCGGTGGCTAGCAGAGTATTGCCTATGGCACGATGGCAAGGCGTTGCGAACAGAGTGCATTTCAGCCCTGCGGTGGGGATGAGACCGGACAAACGAGGACCCTGAGATGGCGGTGAAACTATCGATGTTTGCGCTGAGAAGTCGGAGGGCTTTGCAAAGGCGAGTGTAAAACAGCGGAGGCGATGAGCCTATTGGCCATAGGACGCTGGGACAGAGTCCTGCACCACGGGAAATCCGTCGAGGGTTGGGGGTGGGTGAGGCTGTTGCAGATGAGCCGGTTGGAGAGTGTTGCGGACAGAGTGAAAGCCAACGATGAGACGAGAGGCTGTGGGGCAACGGGAGCGGCGTGGCGCTCACTTCGGATGCCGCGGCGGCTGAGATTCTTCGCCGTCGGACGATGGGCGGGCTTGGTGCTCAAAGTGAAGCACAGCGGAAGCGAGGAGGCTATGGTCTATGCGGTGATGGGAGGGCGTTTCTCATACAGGGGAGCCCTGCTTGGCTTTGAGACGCTGAGTCCGCGTTGCGGACAAAGTGAAACGTGACGGTGGCGAAAAACTACTGGTGGTGGGACGGTTGGCCAGCTTTGCGACAAACTTAAACCCGGCGGAGGGATGAGACTACCCGACGACGGGAGGGTGTGGTCCACACAGGGGAACCTGGACGTGGCGATCATAGAATGTTTTAATAATAAAATATACTTATTTTAAACGCAATATTTCACGTTTCCAATTTTACAATAAATGTATAGAAAGTATTTTAAATCTTAAGCGTAGAATATTAAAGTATACTTTGTAATAGCAGTAGCAATTTATTAAACTTTATTTCATCTATATTTTCTGTGTACTAAAACAAGCATTTAATATCGTTTTACTTTTCCATCTTTAATGGATGTAAACTTAATATTTTCAAGATGACTTTTCACTTATTTTTAATTGCGTGAATTAGCATGTTTGACAGTTTCTAATGACCCCCAAGACAGTCTTAAGTAATTTTTGGCTCATGTTCCTGAAAGCTCTTTGTGAGGATTCCGTTGTTGGAAATAAGGGGTTGGAGTGTACAGGCAACTGAGGACATTTAGAAGGGCCGAATTTTTCATTTACGTGAGTAAGAATTTTAGAAACGAAGTGGAATTTGCCCAAATTTTGTTGGCATAAAGAAGGCTTACCTTGTAAGACTCTCAAATGTAAGGTGGCGTACATTTTCCCCGAATTGAAAACAAGAAAAGGCAACCCCGCCCCCCCCCCCACACACACACACACATCATATAGAGGGGCCCTACCGCATGAGCTGTCTGGTACGTTTAAAGAAGTGACCCAGAGAAGCGCAGGTAGACTGTATGGGTACAGGGAGAGCATGCATGTCACTTGGACATTCCCCACGGCTTCCTTGTATTTTAAATTCCTCAAAGGCAGGGCCAGAAACTCTACTCCTCTGCAGGCTTGTTTTGCAGTGAATGACTCCAAGGTGCTCTGCAATTTTCAGTATGTGCTGTCACATAAATCAAGTTGAGTTTGAAACTGCCACGTTGACTTTTGTTTCATAAATAATTTATTTCTCACATAAAAGTTTAAATGAATGAATAATGCATAAATCAAGGTAAAAATAGCTTAGTCTTTAATGTCCATTGAAATCCAGTGCATTGCATTGTCAGTTACTTTGAGAGCCTCTGCTGGCTGAAGAGCCTCAGCCCAAAGTCACATACATTGTCCCTTCCCAGAGCCACAGGTGGGAGACGTTCAGTCACGGAGGCAATCTGTTAGTCTCCTCAGGAAAGAAAAGTTCCTGAGGATTTGCACTCGCACGACTGTCCAGGCACACCGGTTGTACTCCTTGGACTCCAGGTACTGCAGGAGGTTGAAGTAATATTTCTTCAGGTGAAGAAGGGTTGTGTCCCCCGTGGTGAAGTTTTGCTCCGGCATTATTTCCTTCCGGATTGGCTGCAGACGATTCATCTGCCCATAGAGTTCCGCACGGAGGTCCTCAATGACGGTCTCAGACCAGCCAGTGCTGGAGAAGTCTCTGGTGAGAATGCCGAAGATCTGCCGGAGCATCTCATAGATGACCAATATGGCATCTTCCTTCCGGAACTGCTGTGCTTGCTTCATCTCCTCAGGGACCTGGAAGTCCCTCCTGGCCTCGAGGCAGTGTTGAGGAGTTGAAGGTAACTGCCACAGGAGTTTCTCACACACCGCAGCGCTCCGCCTTTGTTGGAATCGAAGCAAGCTGTAGCTCCTGGAAAGAGCTGTGGTGGAGAAACCCAGCAGGAGAACCACCGGGAGGAGGCACCGGTAGGTCATGATGAAAACAGGCACAGGGCTGCCTGTTCTGCTAGAGGATGCTGAAGCGGAGTCTTCAAGGGTTTGCAGAGTGAATGGCCTTCCTCCTTGAGTGTGGGCTACTTATACAGGATGGCCCTCCGAGGGGAATTCCCCACTTTCAGTTCTCCCTTTCAGTTTTCCTTTGTCATTTAAATTATTAGCTGCCTTTAAAACTGGCAGAAAGTGAAGAGGAACTAAAGAGCCTCTTGATGAAAGTGAAAGAGGAGAGTGAAAAAGTTGGTTTCAAGCTCAACATTCGGAAAACGAAGATCACGGCCTCTGGTCCCATCACTCCATGGCAAATAGGTGGGGAGCCAGTGGAAACCGTGTCCGACTTTATTTTGAGGGTGAGGACGGGCTCCAAATGATCACTGCAGATGGTGACTGCAGCCACAAAATTGAAAGACGCTTACTCCTTGGAAGGACAGTTATGACCAACCTAGATAGCATATTCGAAAGCAGAGAATATTCCCCTTTGTCGTGTACAAAGGGGAAACCGGCGGCGGCAGTGGGCCTCTAGGCGATGGGACCACGGGCGGGCGTTGGGCATAAAGGGGAAACTGGTGGCGGCTTTGAGAAGAGTGGACGAAAGCGTTGCGGACAAAGTGAAAGCCAGCATCGTCGATGAGACAGACGATGTCTCATCGTACAGACGATATCGGCATAGACGATGTCCACGGGGACTATGCGAGGGCGTTGCTCAGATAGGGGAGCCTGGAGCTGGCCAGGAGACTATTCCCGATGGCACGATGGGAAGGCGTTCTGCACAAAGTGAAACAGGCCGCTGGGATGAGACCCTGGGCGATGTCCTTGGAGTCGAAGTGAAACACCGCTTTGCCGATGAGCCTATCTACAGGCGCTGGGACCGTGGGGGTGGGGGTGGAGGGGGGGGGGGGGGTCGTTGGGCAAAAGGGGGAAGTCGGCGGTGGCTAGAGAGAAGTCTTGGTTTCCAGAGGATAGATTGCGCTGCGGACAAAACGAAAGCCAGCATCGGCGTTGAGATAGACAGCTTGGAGACTGTTGGCTTTGGGACGATGCCCACAGGCGATGAGACCTTGTCGGAACAGTGCAGACAGAAGAGAGCCCGTCGGTGGCTAGCAGAGTATTGCCTATGGCACGATGGCAAGGCGTTGCGAACAGAGTGCATTTCAGCCCTGCGGTGGGGATGAGACCGGACAAACGAGGACCCTGAGATGGCGGTGAAACTATCGATGTTTGCGCTGAGAAGTCGGAGGGCTTTGCAAAGGCGAGTGTAAAACAGCGGAGGCGATGAGCCTATTGGCCATAGGACGCTGGGACAGAGTCCTGCACCACGGGAAATCCGTCGAGGGTTGGGGGTGGGTGAGGCTGTTGCAGATGAGCCGGTTGGAGAGTGTTGCGGACAGAGTGAAAGCCAACGATGAGACGAGAGGCTGTGGGGCAACGGGAGCGGCGTGGCGCTCACTTCGGATGCCGCGGCGGCTGAGATTCTTCGCCGTCGGACGATGGGCGGGCTTGGTGCTCAAAGTGAAGCACAGCGGAAGCGAGGAGGCTATGGTCTATGCGGTGATGGGAGGGCGTTTCTCATACAGGGGAGCCCTGCTTGGCTTTGAGACGCTGAGTCCGCGTTGCGGACAAAGTGAAACGTGACGGTGGCGAAAAACTACTGGTGGTGGGACGGTTGGCCAGCTTTGCGACAAACTTAAACCCGGCGGAGGGATGAGACTACCCGACGACGGGAGGGTGTGGTCCACACAGGGGAACCTGGACGTGGCGATCATAGAATGTTTTAATAATAAAATATACTTATTTTAAACGCAATATTTCACGTTTCCAATTTTACAATAAATGTATAGAAAGTATTTTAAATCTTAAGCGTAGAATATTAAAGTATACTTTGTAATAGCAGTAGCAATTTATTAAACTTTATTTCATCTATATTTTCTGTGTACTAAAACAAGCATTTAATATCGTTTTACTTTTCCATCTTTAATGGATGTAAACTTAATATTTTCAAGATGACTTTTCACTTATTTTTAATTGCGTGAATTAGCATGTTTGACAGTTTCTAATGACCCCCAAGACAGTCTTAAGTAATTTTTGGCTCATGTTCCTGAAAGCTCTTTGTGAGGATTCCGTTGTTGGAAATAAGGGGTTGGAGTGTACAGGCAACTGAGGACATTTAGAAGGGCCGAATTTTTCATTTACGTGAGTAAGAATTTTAGAAACGAAGTGGAATTTGCCCAAATTTTGTTGGCATAAAGAAGGCTTACCTTGTAAGACTCTCAAATGTAAGGTGGCGTACATTTTCCCCGAATTGAAAACAAGAAAAGGCAACCCCGCCCCCCCCCCCCCACACACACACACATCATATAGAGGGGCCCTACCGCATGAGCTGTCTGGTACGTTTAAAGAAGTGACCCAGAGAAGCGCAGGTAGACTGTATGGGTACAGGGAGAGCATGCATGTCACTTGGACATTCCCCACGGCTTCCTTGTATTTTAAATTCCTCAAAGGCAGGGCCAGAAACTCTACTCCTCTGCAGGCTTGTTTTGCAGTGAATGACTCCAAGGTGCTCTGCAATTTTCAGTATGTGCTGTCACATAAATCAAGTTGAGTTTGAAACTGCCACGTTGACTTTTGTTTCATAAATAATTTATTTCTCACATAAAAGTTTAAATGAATGAATAATGCATAAATCAAGGTAAAAATAGCTTAGTCTTTAATGTCCATTGAAATCCAGTGCATTGCATTGTCAGTTACTTTGAGAGCCTCTGCTGGCTGAAGAGCCTCAGCCCAAAGTCACATACATTGTCCCTTCCCAGAGCCACAGGTGGGAGACGTTCAGTCACGGAGGCAATCTGTTAGTCTCCTCAGGAAAGAAAAGTTCCTGAGGATTTGCACTCGCACGACTGTCCAGGCACACCGGTTGTACTCCTTGGACTCCAGGTACTGCAGGAGGTTGAAGTAATATTTCTTCAGGTGAAGAAGGGTTGTGTCCCCCGTGGTGAAGTTTTGCTCCGGCATTATTTCCTTCCGGATTGGCTGCAGACGATTCATCTGCCCATAGAGTTCCGCACGGAGGTCCTCAATGACGGTCTCAGACCAGCCAGTGCTGGAGAAGTCTCTGGTGAGAATGCCGAAGATCTGCCGGAGCATCTCATAGATGACCAATATGGCATCTTCCTTCCGGAACTGCTGTGCTTGCTTCATCTCCTCAGGGACCTGGAAGTCCCTCCTGGCCTCGAGGCAGTGTTGAGGAGTTGAAGGTAACTGCCACAGGAGTTTCTCACACACCGCAGCGCTCCGCCTTTGTTGGAATCGAAGCAAGCTGTAGCTCCTGGAAAGAGCTGTGGTGGAGAAACCCAGCAGGAGAACCACCGGGAGGAGGCACCGGTAGGTCATGATGAAAACAGGCACAGGGCTGCCTGTTCTGCTAGAGGATGCTGAAGCGGAGTCTTCAAGGGTTTGCAGAGTGAATGGCCTTCCTCCTTGAGTGTGGGCTACTTATACAGGATGGCCCTCCGAGGGGAATTCCCCACTTTCAGTTCTCCCTTTCAGTTTTCCTTTGTCATTTAAATTATTAGCTGCCTTTAAAACTGGCAGAAAGTGAAGAGGAACTAAAGAGCCTCTTGATGAAAGTGAAAGAGGAGAGTGAAAAAGTTGGTTTCAAGCTCAACATTCGGAAAACGAAGATCACGGCCTCTGGTCCCATCACTCCATGGCAAATAGGTGGGGAGCCAGTGGAAACCGTGTCCGACTTTATTTTGAGGGTGAGGACGGGCTCCAAATGATCACTGCAGATGGTGACTGCAGCCACAAAATTGAAAGACGCTTACTCCTTGGAAGGACAGTTATGACCAACCTAGATAGCATATTCGAAAGCAGAGAATATTCCCCTTTGTCGTGTACAAAGGGGAAACCGGCGGCGGCAGTGGGCCTCTAGGCGATGGGACCACGGGCGGGCGTTGGGCATAAAGGGGAAACTGGTGGCGGCTTTGAGAAGAGTGGACGAAAGCGTTGCGGACAAAGTGAAAGCCAGCATCGTCGATGAGACAGACGATGTCTCATCGTACAGACGATATCGGCATAGACGATGTCCACGGGGACTATGCGAGGGCGTTGCTCAGATAGGGGAGCCTGGAGCTGGCCAGGAGACTATTCCCGATGGCACGATGGGAAGGCGTTCTGCACAAAGTGAAACAGGCCGCTGGGATGAGACCCTGGGCGATGTCCTTGGAGTCGAAGTGAAACACCGCTTTGCCGATGAGCCTATCTACAGGCGCTGGGACCGTGGGGGTGGGGGTGGAGGGGGGGGGGGGTCGTTGGGCAAAAGGGGGAAGTCGGCGGTGGCTAGAGAGAAGTCTTGGTTTCCAGAGGATAGATTGCGCTGCGGACAAAACGAAAGCCAGCATCGGCGTTGAGATAGACAGCTTGGAGACTGTTGGCTTTGGGACGATGCCCACAGGCGATGAGACCTTGTCGGAACAGTGCAGACAGAAGAGAGCCCGTCGGTGGCTAGCAGAGTATTGCCTATGGCACGATGGCAAGGCGTTGCGAACAGAGTGCATTTCAGCCCTGCGGTGGGGATGAGACCGGACAAACGAGGACCCTGAGATGGCGGTGAAACTATCGATGTTTGCGCTGAGAAGTCGGAGGGCTTTGCAAAGGCGAGTGTAAAACAGCGGAGGCGATGAGCCTATTGGCCATAGGACGCTGGGACAGAGTCCTGCACCACGGGAAATCCGTCGAGGGTTGGGGGTGGGTGAGGCTGTTGCAGATGAGCCGGTTGGAGAGTGTTGCGGACAGAGTGAAAGCCAACGATGAGACGAGAGGCTGTGGGGCAACGGGAGCGGCGTGGCGCTCACTTCGGATGCCGCGGCGGCTGAGATTCTTCGCCGTCGGACGATGGGCGGGCTTGGTGCTCAAAGTGAAGCACAGCGGAAGCGAGGAGGCTATGGTCTATGCGGTGATGGGAGGGCGTTTCTCATACAGGGGAGCCCTGCTTGGCTTTGAGACGCTGAGTCCGCGTTGCGGACAAAGTGAAACGTGACGGTGGCGAAAAACTACTGGTGGTGGGACGGTTGGCCAGCTTTGCGACAAACTTAAACCCGGCGGAGGGATGAGACTACCCGACGACGGGAGGGTGTGGTCCACACAGGGGAACCTGGACGTGGCGATCATAGAATGTTTTAATAATAAAATATACTTATTTTAAACGCAATATTTCACGTTTCCAATTTTACAATAAATGTATAGAAAGTATTTTAAATCTTAAGCGTAGAATATTAAAGTATACTTTGTAATAGCAGTAGCAATTTATTAAACTTTATTTCATCTATATTTTCTGTGTACTAAAACAAGCATTTAATATCGTTTTACTTTTCCATCTTTAATGGATGTAAACTTAATATTTTCAAGATGACTTTTCACTTATTTTTAATTGCGTGAATTAGCATGTTTGACAGTTTCTAATGACCCCCAAGACAGTCTTAAGTAATTTTTGGCTCATGTTCCTGAAAGCTCTTTGTGAGGATTCCGTTGTTGGAAATAAGGGGTTGGAGTGTACAGGCAACTGAGGACATTTAGAAGGGCCGAATTTTTCATTTACGTGAGTAAGAATTTTAGAAACGAAGTGGAATTTGCCCAAATTTTGTTGGCATAAAGAAGGCTTACCTTGTAAGACTCTCAAATGTAAGGTGGCGTACATTTTCCCCGAATTGAAAACAAGAAAAGGCAACCCCCCCCCCCCCCCCACACACACACACACATCATATAGAGGGGCCCTACCGCATGAGCTGTCTGGTACGTTTAAAGAAGTGACCCAGAGAAGCGCAGGTAGACTGTATGGGTACAGGGAGAGCATGCATGTCACTTGGACATTCCCCACGGCTTCCTTGTATTTTAAATTCCTCAAAGGCAGGGCCAGAAACTCTACTCCTCTGCAGGCTTGTTTTGCAGTGAATGACTCCAAGGTGCTCTGCAATTTTCAGTATGTGCTGTCACATAAATCAAGTTGAGTTTGAAACTGCCACGTTGACTTTTGTTTCATAAATAATTTATTTCTCACATAAAAGTTTAAATGAATGAATAATGCATAAATCAAGGTAAAAATAGCTTAGTCTTTAATGTCCATTGAAATCCAGTGCATTGCATTGTCAGTTACTTTGAGAGCCTCTGCTGGCTGAAGAGCCTCAGCCCAAAGTCACATACATTGTCCCTTCCCAGAGCCACAGGTGGGAGACGTTCAGTCACGGAGGCAATCTGTTAGTCTCCTCAGGAAAGAAAAGTTCCTGAGGATTTGCACTCGCACGACTGTCCAGGCACACCGGTTGTACTCCTTGGACTCCAGGTACTGCAGGAGGTTGAAGTAATATTTCTTCAGGTGAAGAAGGGTTGTGTCCCCCGTGGTGAAGTTTTGCTCCGGCATTATTTCCTTCCGGATTGGCTGCAGACGATTCATCTGCCCATAGAGTTCCGCACGGAGGTCCTCAATGACGGTCTCAGACCAGCCAGTGCTGGAGAAGTCTCTGGTGAGAATGCCGAAGATCTGCCGGAGCATCTCATAGATGACCAATATGGCATCTTCCTTCCGGAACTGCTGTGCTTGCTTCATCTCCTCAGGGACCTGGAAGTCCCTCCTGGCCTCGAGGCAGTGTTGAGGAGTTGAAGGTAACTGCCACAGGAGTTTCTCACACACCGCAGCGCTCCGCCTTTGTTGGAATCGAAGCAAGCTGTAGCTCCTGGAAAGAGCTGTGGTGGAGAAACCCAGCAGGAGAACCACCGGGAGGAGGCACCGGTAGGTCATGATGAAAACAGGCACAGGGCTGCCTGTTCTGCTAGAGGATGCTGAAGCGGAGTCTTCAAGGGTTTGCAGAGTGAATGGCCTTCCTCCTTGAGTGTGGGCTACTTATACAGGATGGCCCTCCGAGGGGAATTCCCCACTTTCAGTTCTCCCTTTCAGTTTTCCTTTGTCATTTAAATTATTAGCTGCCTTTAAAACTGGCAGAAAGTGAAGAGGAACTAAAGAGCCTCTTGATGAAAGTGAAAGAGGAGAGTGAAAAAGTTGGTTTCAAGCTCAACATTCGGAAAACGAAGATCACGGCCTCTGGTCCCATCACTCCATGGCAAATAGGTGGGGAGCCAGTGGAAACCGTGTCCGACTTTATTTTGAGGGTGAGGACGGGCTCCAAATGATCACTGCAGATGGTGACTGCAGCCACAAAATTGAAAGACGCTTACTCCTTGGAAGGACAGTTATGACCAACCTAGATAGCATATTCGAAAGCAGAGAATATTCCCCTTTGTCGTGTACAAAGGGGAAACCGGCGGCGGCAGTGGGCCTCTAGGCGATGGGACCACGGGCGGGCGTTGGGCATAAAGGGGAAACTGGTGGCGGCTTTGAGAAGAGTGGACGAAAGCGTTGCGGACAAAGTGAAAGCCAGCATCGTCGATGAGACAGACGATGTCTCATCGTACAGACGATATCGGCATAGACGATGTCCACGGGGACTATGCGAGGGCGTTGCTCAGATAGGGGAGCCTGGAGCTGGCCAGGAGACTATTCCCGATGGCACGATGGGAAGGCGTTCTGCACAAAGTGAAACAGGCCGCTGGGATGAGACCCTGGGCGATGTCCTTGGAGTCGAAGTGAAACACCGCTTTGCCGATGAGCCTATCTACAGGCGCTGGGACCGTGGGGGTGGGGGTGGAGGGGGGGGGGGGTCGTTGGGCAAAAGGGGGAAGTCGGCGGTGGCTAGAGAGAAGTCTTGGTTTCCAGAGGATAGATTGCGCTGCGGACAAAACGAAAGCCAGCATCGGCGTTGAGATAGACAGCTTGGAGACTGTTGGCTTTGGGACGATGCCCACAGGCGATGAGACCTTGTCGGAACAGTGCAGACAGAAGAGAGCCCGTCGGTGGCTAGCAGAGTATTGCCTATGGCACGATGGCAAGGCGTTGCGAACAGAGTGCATTTCAGCCCTGCGGTGGGGATGAGACCGGACAAACGAGGACCCTGAGATGGCGGTGAAACTATCGATGTTTGCGCTGAGAAGTCGGAGGGCTTTGCAAAGGCGAGTGTAAAACAGCGGAGGCGATGAGCCTATTGGCCATAGGACGCTGGGACAGAGTCCTGCACCACGGGAAATCCGTCGAGGGTTGGGGGTGGGTGAGGCTGTTGCAGATGAGCCGGTTGGAGAGTGTTGCGGACAGAGTGAAAGCCAACGATGAGACGAGAGGCTGTGGGGCAACGGGAGCGGCGTGGCGCTCACTTCGGATGCCGCGGCGGCTGAGATTCTTCGCCGTCGGACGATGGGCGGGCTTGGTGCTCAAAGTGAAGCACAGCGGAAGCGAGGAGGCTATGGTCTATGCGGTGATGGGAGGGCGTTTCTCATACAGGGGAGCCCTGCTTGGCTTTGAGACGCTGAGTCCGCGTTGCGGACAAAGTGAAACGTGACGGTGGCGAAAAACTACTGGTGGTGGGACGGTTGGCCAGCTTTGCGACAAACTTAAACCCGGCGGAGGGATGAGACTACCCGACGACGGGAGGGTGTGGTCCACACAGGGGAACCTGGACGTGGCGATCATAGAATGTTTTAATAATAAAATATACTTATTTTAAACGCAATATTTCACGTTTCCAATTTTACAATAAATGTATAGAAAGTATTTTAAATCTTAAGCGTAGAATATTAAAGTATACTTTGTAATAGCAGTAGCAATTTATTAAACTTTATTTCATCTATATTTTCTGTGTACTAAAACAAGCATTTAATATCGTTTTACTTTTCCATCTTTAATGGATGTAAACTTAATATTTTCAAGATGACTTTTCACTTATTTTTAATTGCGTGAATTAGCATGTTTGACAGTTTCTAATGACCCCCAAGACAGTCTTAAGTAATTTTTGGCTCATGTTCCTGAAAGCTCTTTGTGAGGATTCCGTTGTTGGAAATAAGGGGTTGGAGTGTACAGGCAACTGAGGACATTTAGAAGGGCCGAATTTTTCATTTACGTGAGTAAGAATTTTAGAAACGAAGTGGAATTTGCCCAAATTTTGTTGGCATAAAGAAGGCTTACCTTGTAAGACTCTCAAATGTAAGGTGGCGTACATTTTCCCCGAATTGAAAACAAGAAAAGGCAACCCCGCCCCCCCCCCCCCACACACACACACACATCATATAGAGGGGCCCTACCGCATGAGCTGTCTGGTACGTTTAAAGAAGTGACCCAGAGAAGCGCAGGTAGACTGTATGGGTACAGGGAGAGCATGCATGTCACTTGGACATTCCCCACGGCTTCCTTGTATTTTAAATTCCTCAAAGGCAGGGCCAGAAACTCTACTCCTCTGCAGGCTTGTTTTGCAGTGAATGACTCCAAGGTGCTCTGCAATTTTCAGTATGTGCTGTCACATAAATCAAGTTGAGTTTGAAACTGCCACGTTGACTTTTGTTTCATAAATAATTTATTTCTCACATAAAAGTTTAAATGAATGAATAATGCATAAATCAAGGTAAAAATAGCTTAGTCTTTAATGTCCATTGAAATCCAGTGCATTGCATTGTCAGTTACTTTGAGAGCCTCTGCTGGCTGAAGAGCCTCAGCCCAAAGTCACATACATTGTCCCTTCCCAGAGCCACAGGTGGGAGACGTTCAGTCACGGAGGCAATCTGTTAGTCTCCTCAGGAAAGAAAAGTTCCTGAGGATTTGCACTCGCACGACTGTCCAGGCACACCGGTTGTACTCCTTGGACTCCAGGTACTGCAGGAGGTTGAAGTAATATTTCTTCAGGTGAAGAAGGGTTGTGTCCCCCGTGGTGAAGTTTTGCTCCGGCATTATTTCCTTCCGGATTGGCTGCAGACGATTCATCTGCCCATAGAGTTCCGCACGGAGGTCCTCAATGACGGTCTCAGACCAGCCAGTGCTGGAGAAGTCTCTGGTGAGAATGCCGAAGATCTGCCGGAGCATCTCATAGATGACCAATATGGCATCTTCCTTCCGGAACTGCTGTGCTTGCTTCATCTCCTCAGGGACCTGGAAGTCCCTCCTGGCCTCGAGGCAGTGTTGAGGAGTTGAAGGTAACTGCCACAGGAGTTTCTCACACACCGCAGCGCTCCGCCTTTGTTGGAATCGAAGCAAGCTGTAGCTCCTGGAAAGAGCTGTGGTGGAGAAACCCAGCAGGAGAACCACCGGGAGGAGGCACCGGTAGGTCATGATGAAAACAGGCACAGGGCTGCCTGTTCTGCTAGAGGATGCTGAAGCGGAGTCTTCAAGGGTTTGCAGAGTGAATGGCCTTCCTCCTTGAGTGTGGGCTACTTATACAGGATGGCCCTCCGAGGGGAATTCCCCACTTTCAGTTCTCCCTTTCAGTTTTCCTTTGTCATTTAAATTATTAGCTGCCTTTAAAACTGGCAGAAAGTGAAGAGGAACTAAAGAGCCTCTTGATGAAAGTGAAAGAGGAGAGTGAAAAAGTTGGTTTCAAGCTCAACATTCGGAAAACGAAGATCACGGCCTCTGGTCCCATCACTCCATGGCAAATAGGTGGGGAGCCAGTGGAAACCGTGTCCGACTTTATTTTGAGGGTGAGGACGGGCTCCAAATGATCACTGCAGATGGTGACTGCAGCCACAAAATTGAAAGACGCTTACTCCTTGGAAGGACAGTTATGACCAACCTAGATAGCATATTCGAAAGCAGAGAATATTCCCCTTTGTCGTGTACAAAGGGGAAACCGGCGGCGGCAGTGGGCCTCTAGGCGATGGGACCACGGGCGGGCGTTGGGCATAAAGGGGAAACTGGTGGCGGCTTTGAGAAGAGTGGACGAAAGCGTTGCGGACAAAGTGAAAGCCAGCATCGTCGATGAGACAGACGATGTCTCATCGTACAGACGATATCGGCATAGACGATGTCCACGGGGACTATGCGAGGGCGTTGCTCAGATAGGGGAGCCTGGAGCTGGCCAGGAGACTATTCCCGATGGCACGATGGGAAGGCGTTCTGCACAAAGTGAAACAGGCCGCTGGGATGAGACCCTGGGCGATGTCCTTGGAGTCGAAGTGAAACACCGCTTTGCCGATGAGCCTATCTACAGGCGCTGGGACCGTGGGGGTGGGGGTGGAGGGGGGGGGGGGTCGTTGGGCAAAAGGGGGAAGTCGGCGGTGGCTAGAGAGAAGTCTTGGTTTCCAGAGGATAGATTGCGCTGCGGACAAAACGAAAGCCAGCATCGGCGTTGAGATAGACAGCTTGGAGACTGTTGGCTTTGGGACGATGCCCACAGGCGATGAGACCTTGTCGGAACAGTGCAGACAGAAGAGAGCCCGTCGGTGGCTAGCAGAGTATTGCCTATGGCACGATGGCAAGGCGTTGCGAACAGAGTGCATTTCAGCCCTGCGGTGGGGATGAGACCGGACAAACGAGGACCCTGAGATGGCGGTGAAACTATCGATGTTTGCGCTGAGAAGTCGGAGGGCTTTGCAAAGGCGAGTGTAAAACAGCGGAGGCGATGAGCCTATTGGCCATAGGACGCTGGGACAGAGTCCTGCACCACGGGAAATCCGTCGAGGGTTGGGGGTGGGTGAGGCTGTTGCAGATGAGCCGGTTGGAGAGTGTTGCGGACAGAGTGAAAGCCAACGATGAGACGAGAGGCTGTGGGGCAACGGGAGCGGCGTGGCGCTCACTTCGGATGCCGCGGCGGCTGAGATTCTTCGCCGTCGGACGATGGGCGGGCTTGGTGCTCAAAGTGAAGCACAGCGGAAGCGAGGAGGCTATGGTCTATGCGGTGATGGGAGGGCGTTTCTCATACAGGGGAGCCCTGCTTGGCTTTGAGACGCTGAGTCCGCGTTGCGGACAAAGTGAAACGTGACGGTGGCGAAAAACTACTGGTGGTGGGACGGTTGGCCAGCTTTGCGACAAACTTAAACCCGGCGGAGGGATGAGACTACCCGACGACGGGAGGGTGTGGTCCACACAGGGGAACCTGGACGTGGCGATCATAGAATGTTTTAATAATAAAATATACTTATTTTAAACGCAATATTTCACGTTTCCAATTTTACAATAAATGTATAGAAAGTATTTTAAATCTTAAGCGTAGAATATTAAAGTATACTTTGTAATAGCAGTAGCAATTTATTAAACTTTATTTCATCTATATTTTCTGTGTACTAAAACAAGCATTTAATATCGTTTTACTTTTCCATCTTTAATGGATGTAAACTTAATATTTTCAAGATGACTTTTCACTTATTTTTAATTGCGTGAATTAGCATGTTTGACAGTTTCTAATGACCCCCAAGACAGTCTTAAGTAATTTTTGGCTCATGTTCCTGAAAGCTCTTTGTGAGGATTCCGTTGTTGGAAATAAGGGGTTGGAGTGTACAGGCAACTGAGGACATTTAGAAGGGCCGAATTTTTCATTTACGTGAGTAAGAATTTTAGAAACGAAGTGGAATTTGCCCAAATTTTGTTGGCATAAAGAAGGCTTACCTTGTAAGACTCTCAAATGTAAGGTGGCGTACATTTTCCCCGAATTGAAAACAAGAAAAGGCAACCCCGCCCCCCCCCCCCACACACACACACACATCATATAGAGGGGCCCTACCGCATGAGCTGTCTGGTACGTTTAAAGAAGTGACCCAGAGAAGCGCAGGTAGACTGTATGGGTACAGGGAGAGCATGCATGTCACTTGGACATTCCCCACGGCTTCCTTGTATTTTAAATTCCTCAAAGGCAGGGCCAGAAACTCTACTCCTCTGCAGGCTTGTTTTGCAGTGAATGACTCCAAGGTGCTCTGCAATTTTCAGTATGTGCTGTCACATAAATCAAGTTGAGTTTGAAACTGCCACGTTGACTTTTGTTTCATAAATAATTTATTTCTCACATAAAAGTTTAAATGAATGAATAATGCATAAATCAAGGTAAAAATAGCTTAGTCTTTAATGTCCATTGAAATCCAGTGCATTGCATTGTCAGTTACTTTGAGAGCCTCTGCTGGCTGAAGAGCCTCAGCCCAAAGTCACATACATTGTCCCTTCCCAGAGCCACAGGTGGGAGACGTTCAGTCACGGAGGCAATCTGTTAGTCTCCTCAGGAAAGAAAAGTTCCTGAGGATTTGCACTCGCACGACTGTCCAGGCACACCGGTTGTACTCCTTGGACTCCAGGTACTGCAGGAGGTTGAAGTAATATTTCTTCAGGTGAAGAAGGGTTGTGTCCCCCGTGGTGAAGTTTTGCTCCGGCATTATTTCCTTCCGGATTGGCTGCAGACGATTCATCTGCCCATAGAGTTCCGCACGGAGGTCCTCAATGACGGTCTCAGACCAGCCAGTGCTGGAGAAGTCTCTGGTGAGAATGCCGAAGATCTGCCGGAGCATCTCATAGATGACCAATATGGCATCTTCCTTCCGGAACTGCTGTGCTTGCTTCATCTCCTCAGGGACCTGGAAGTCCCTCCTGGCCTCGAGGCAGTGTTGAGGAGTTGAAGGTAACTGCCACAGGAGTTTCTCACACACCGCAGCGCTCCGCCTTTGTTGGAATCGAAGCAAGCTGTAGCTCCTGGAAAGAGCTGTGGTGGAGAAACCCAGCAGGAGAACCACCGGGAGGAGGCACCGGTAGGTCATGATGAAAACAGGCACAGGGCTGCCTGTTCTGCTAGAGGATGCTGAAGCGGAGTCTTCAAGGGTTTGCAGAGTGAATGGCCTTCCTCCTTGAGTGTGGGCTACTTATACAGGATGGCCCTCCGAGGGGAATTCCCCACTTTCAGTTCTCCCTTTCAGTTTTCCTTTGTCATTTAAATTATTAGCTGCCTTTAAAACTGGCAGAAAGTGAAGAGGAACTAAAGAGCCTCTTGATGAAAGTGAAAGAGGAGAGTGAAAAAGTTGGTTTCAAGCTCAACATTCGGAAAACGAAGATCACGGCCTCTGGTCCCATCACTCCATGGCAAATAGGTGGGGAGCCAGTGGAAACCGTGTCCGACTTTATTTTGAGGGTGAGGACGGGCTCCAAATGATCACTGCAGATGGTGACTGCAGCCACAAAATTGAAAGACGCTTACTCCTTGGAAGGACAGTTATGACCAACCTAGATAGCATATTCGAAAGCAGAGAATATTCCCCTTTGTCGTGTACAAAGGGGAAACCGGCGGCGGCAGTGGGCCTCTAGGCGATGGGACCACGGGCGGGCGTTGGGCATAAAGGGGAAACTGGTGGCGGCTTTGAGAAGAGTGGACGAAAGCGTTGCGGACAAAGTGAAAGCCAGCATCGTCGATGAGACAGACGATGTCTCATCGTACAGACGATATCGGCATAGACGATGTCCACGGGGACTATGCGAGGGCGTTGCTCAGATAGGGGAGCCTGGAGCTGGCCAGGAGACTATTCCCGATGGCACGATGGGAAGGCGTTCTGCACAAAGTGAAACAGGCCGCTGGGATGAGACCCTGGGCGATGTCCTTGGAGTCGAAGTGAAACACCGCTTTGCCGATGAGCCTATCTACAGGCGCTGGGACCGTGGGGGTGGGGGTGGAGGGGGGGGGGGGTCGTTGGGCAAAAGGGGGAAGTCGGCGGTGGCTAGAGAGAAGTCTTGGTTTCCAGAGGATAGATTGCGCTGCGGACAAAACGAAAGCCAGCATCGGCGTTGAGATAGACAGCTTGGAGACTGTTGGCTTTGGGACGATGCCCACAGGCGATGAGACCTTGTCGGAACAGTGCAGACAGAAGAGAGCCCGTCGGTGGCTAGCAGAGTATTGCCTATGGCACGATGGCAAGGCGTTGCGAACAGAGTGCATTTCAGCCCTGCGGTGGGGATGAGACCGGACAAACGAGGACCCTGAGATGGCGGTGAAACTATCGATGTTTGCGCTGAGAAGTCGGAGGGCTTTGCAAAGGCGAGTGTAAAACAGCGGAGGCGATGAGCCTATTGGCCATAGGACGCTGGGACAGAGTCCTGCACCACGGGAAATCCGTCGAGGGTTGGGGGTGGGTGAGGCTGTTGCAGATGAGCCGGTTGGAGAGTGTTGCGGACAGAGTGAAAGCCAACGATGAGACGAGAGGCTGTGGGGCAACGGGAGCGGCGTGGCGCTCACTTCGGATGCCGCGGCGGCTGAGATTCTTCGCCGTCGGACGATGGGCGGGCTTGGTGCTCAAAGTGAAGCACAGCGGAAGCGAGGAGGCTATGGTCTATGCGGTGATGGGAGGGCGTTTCTCATACAGGGGAGCCCTGCTTGGCTTTGAGACGCTGAGTCCGCGTTGCGGACAAAGTGAAACGTGACGGTGGCGAAAAACTACTGGTGGTGGGACGGTTGGCCAGCTTTGCGACAAACTTAAACCCGGCGGAGGGATGAGACTACCCGACGACGGGAGGGTGTGGTCCACACAGGGGAACCTGGACGTGGCGATCATAGAATGTTTTAATAATAAAATATACTTATTTTAAACGCAATATTTCACGTTTCCAATTTTACAATAAATGTATAGAAAGTATTTTAAATCTTAAGCGTAGAATATTAAAGTATACTTTGTAATAGCAGTAGCAATTTATTAAACTTTATTTCATCTATATTTTCTGTGTACTAAAACAAGCATTTAATATCGTTTTACTTTTCCATCTTTAATGGATGTAAACTTAATATTTTCAAGATGACTTTTCACTTATTTTTAATTGCGTGAATTAGCATGTTTGACAGTTTCTAATGACCCCCAAGACAGTCTTAAGTAATTTTTGGCTCATGTTCCTGAAAGCTCTTTGTGAGGATTCCGTTGTTGGAAATAAGGGGTTGGAGTGTACAGGCAACTGAGGACATTTAGAAGGGCCGAATTTTTCATTTACGTGAGTAAGAATTTTAGAAACGAAGTGGAATTTGCCCAAATTTTGTTGGCATAAAGAAGGCTTACCTTGTAAGACTCTCAAATGTAAGGTGGCGTACATTTTCCCCGAATTGAAAACAAGAAAAGGCAACCCCCCCCCCCCCCACACACACACACACACACATCATATAGAGGGGCCCTACCGCATGAGCTGTCTGGTACGTTTAAAGAAGTGACCCAGAGAAGCGCAGGTAGACTGTATGGGTACAGGGAGAGCATGCATGTCACTTGGACATTCCCCACGGCTTCCTTGTATTTTAAATTCCTCAAAGGCAGGGCCAGAAACTCTACTCCTCTGCAGGCTTGTTTTGCAGTGAATGACTCCAAGGTGCTCTGCAATTTTCAGTATGTGCTGTCACATAAATCAAGTTGAGTTTGAAACTGCCACGTTGACTTTTGTTTCATAAATAATTTATTTCTCACATAAAAGTTTAAATAAATCAGTAAGGCATAGGTCATGATGAAAACAAGCACAGGGCTACCTGTTCTGCTAGTAGATGCTGAACCAGAGCCTTCAAGGGTTTCCAGAGTGAATGGCCTTCCTCCTGGAGTTTGGGCTACTCATACCAGATGGCCCTCCCAGGGGAATTCCCCACTTTCAGTGCTCCCTTTCAGTTTTCCTTTGTCATTTAAATTATTAGTTGCCTTTAAAACTCTTTGGCAGAAAGTGAAGAGGAACTAAAGAGCCTCTTGATGAAAGTCAAAGAGGAGAGTGAAAAAGTTGGCTTCAAGCTCAACATTCGGAAAACGAAGATTATGGCCTCTGGTCCCATCACTCCATTGCAAATAGATGGGGAACCAGTGGAAACAGTATCCGACTTTATTTTGGGTTGCTCCAAAATCACTGTAGATGGTGATTGCAGCCTTAAAATTAAAAGACGCTTACTCCTTGCAAGGAAAGTTATGACCAACCTACGTAGCATATTCAAAAGCAAAGACATTAGTTTGCCAACAAAGGTCCCTGTAGTCAAGGGTATGTTTTTTTCCAGTGGTCATGTATGGTTGTTATTTGCATCATAAAGAAAACAGCGCCGAAGAATTGATATTTTTGAACTGTGGTACTGAAGGAGAGCTTTTAGAGTACCTTGGACTGCAAGATCAAACCAGTCAATCCTAAAGGAGATCACCCCTGAATATGCATTGAAAGCACTAGTGCTGAAGCTGAAGCTCTAATACTTTGCCCACCTGCTGAGAAGGAACTGACCCTTTGAAAATGACCCTGATGCTGTTGAAGATTGAGTTCAGGTTGAGAAGGGAGCAACAGAGGATGAGAAGGTTGCTGGGCATCACTGACTCAACGGATATGAGTTTGAGCAAACCTGGGAGATAGTGCAGGACAGGGAAGCCTGGCATGCTACAGTTCATGCGGTCACACACAGGAAGCAAACAATAATGGAATTCATTAGCGGGTGTTGGAAATATAAACATCTTTATTGTTGCCATTTCTTTGAGGATTCTTACGTGAGGGACAGGCACTTTTAATTTCCATTCTGACAGCCTCTCCAGCAAAGTGGCTGTATTCCAGCTCCCTGAGGTAGAGATGGATGCCATGAAAATACTCCCGGGCAGGAAGTCCCAGTGAGAACAGCACAGATTGTCTCCTTCCATCGGCTCCAGTTGTTTCAGGCTCTGATCCTGGCTGCGGAGTAGCACGGCTGTCCTCCCTGGTGAAGAGTTGGAAGCTCTGCTGGAGCCTCAGATAGTGGTTGCTGGGGCCCTGAGTCATCTGCATTGGAGTGATCATCTCTCTTTTCCAAGGAAATCTGAAGTCGGCTTTGTCGTTTAGGCGCGACTGAGAGCGGATCCTTTGCATCTGTTTCAAGTATTTGAAGATTTCCTTGTTTTTCTGGCAGGGGATCCCAGGCACGGTCCCGCGAGGAGAGCAAGCAGGGATGCAGCAGAGCATCACTCCTTCCACCAGCAAGTGGAGGTGGGCCATAGAGAATGTCAGTGATTCTGCAGACGGCCGGGAGGGGGCGCGCGAGCACCGCGAAACGATGAGCGAAGAGCGCTGAGACGGACACGCAGACCGCCTGCTTCTCCTGGGAACCGCGAGAGCAGGCGCACTGTGGTTCGACAGTGTGTGGTTTTTTGCTTTCGAATGGCAGTCTTGGGAGAGTTTGCAGTTGACTGTCGTGGGGCTGCTGGAGAGACAGGGAACCAAGTTTCCACAGAGCTTTTTATAGGAGCGCTGATTCGAGGGTGCGCATATCATTAGCCCTCTGATGGAAAAGGGCTGGTTTCCGCGGTCCTGAGTAGGGAGCCAGAATATTGCATATTCGGAAAGATCGCCTGAGTAGTGGGCTTTCTTTCCACACGTCAACCCGAACTGGTCATGTTTGAGGAAAAGAACCCCCAAGGCGGGGGTTCTGAGCGAGATGAGGCTGATTTTACAGACTGGGGCTCAATTCCGTCGCGTTGCAGCCAAAGCTCAGAGAAAGGCACCGGGCAGCGGTGATGGGATTATTGGCGACGCGAGGATGAACAGCGTTGTGCCCAAAGTGAAACTAGAGTGTGAGCAAGAGACTACTGGTTGCGGGCTCATAAGGGCTGTTGCTGACTAAGTGAAACGCGGTATGCGGGATGCGACAACTAGCTGTGCTGCGTTGATGGGCTGTTGGGGGGGGGGGGGGTGCGTGGCGAACACGCTTGAATCCCGCTGTAGCTAGGAGACAGCTGCTGTGGGATGATGGGAGAGCGTTCGGCACACAGTGGAACACAGTAGCCGCGATATGACTATTGGCTTTACCACTATTGGGGGTCGTAGTAGGGGCCGGGATGGATGGTCTAATCCCGGGGTGGATCCGAGACCATTAGCTGTGGGACTATGGGAGGGAATTCGGAACAAAATGAAACACAGTGGCCGCAATAACAGTATCTCCTATGGGGCGATTCCCGGCGGTTGCGATGAGACTATTTGCTATGGAACGATGGCAAGAGTTGAGGTCAGGTTAAACCCGGCGGTGGGAATGAGATCTTGGGTGATCTGAGTATAGGGCAGCTTTGAAGAAAAGTGAAGCACCACGGTGGAGATGGATTTTGGGCGGTGGGAAGGCAGGACAGCAATGTTGTGCACAAAGGGGAAACCGGCTGCGGCAGTGAGCCTCTAAGGTGATGGGACCACGGGCGGACGTTGGGCATAAAGGGGAAACTGGTGGTGGCTTTGAGAAGAGTGGACGGCGTTGCGGACAAAGTGAAAGCCAGCATCGGCGATGACACATTTGTCTACGGGGACTATGCGAGGGCGTTGCTCACGTAGAAGAGCCTGGAGCTGGCCAGGAGACTATTCCCTATGGCACGATGGGAAGGCGTTCTGCACAAAGTGAAACAGGGCGGTGGGTTGAGACCTTGGGCGATGTCCTTGGAGTCGAAGTGAAACACCACTTTGCCGATGAGCCTATAGGCGCTGGGACTATGGGACATCGTTGGGCAAAAAGGGGAAGTCTGCGGTGGCAAGGAGTCTTGGTTTTCAGAGGACAGCGTTGCGGACAAAACGAAAGCCAGCTCGGCGTTGAGATAGACAGGTTGGGGACTGTTGGCTTTGGGACGATGCCTACAGGCGATGAGACCTTGTCAGAACATTGGAGACAGAAGAGAACTCGGCGGTGGCTAGCAGAGTATATTGCCTATGGCACGGTGGGAAGGCGTTGTGAACAGAGTGCATTTCAGCCCTGTAGTGGGGATGAGACCGGAATAACGAGGACCCTGAGATGGCGAAGAAACTATCCTTGTTTGCGCTGAGAAGTCGGAGAGCTTGAGGCCAGTGTAAAACAGCGGAGGCGATGAGCCTATTGGCCATAGGACGCTGGGACAGAGTCCTGCACGACGTGAAATCCGGCGCGGGTGGTGGGTGGGTGAGGCTGTTGCAGATAAGACAGTTGGAATGTGTTACCGACAGAGTGAAAGCCGACGTCGCGATTAGACTAGAGGCTGTCGGGCACTGGGGGCGCCTTGCGCTCCCTTTGATGCCGCGGTGGCTAAGATTATTCGCTGTCGTAAAATGGGCGGGGCTTGGTGCTCAAAGTGAAGCACAGCGGAAGCGAGGAGACTATTGGCTGTGGGGTGACGGGAGGGCGTTTCTCATACAGGGGAACGCAGCTTGGCTTTGGGACGATGAGTTCGCGTTTCGGACAAAGTGAAACATGACGGTGGCGAAAAACTACTGGTGGTGGGACGATTGGAGAGCTTTGCGACAAAGTTAAACCCGGCGGAGGGATGAGACTACCGGACGATGGATGCGTGTGGTCCACACAGGGGAACCTGGACGTGGCGACGAGACTATTCGCTGTGGCAAGACGGAAAGGCGTTGGGCACAAAATGAAACACGGTGGCAGCGCTGAGGCTTTTGGCTTCGAGTTGATGGGACGGCTTTGCGGACAAAGTGAAAGCGAGCGAAGGTGAGGAGACAATGGGCTCGGGGCGCTGGCACCGCGGTGCGGACCAAGGTAAACGCGGCGGTGGGGGTGAGAGGGTGAGAGACGGGACGATGGGAGGACCTCGAGCACAGAGCGGAGCCTGGTGGAGTCGGTGAGACTATAGGCTTGGAGCCGTTTTGGACAACGTGAGAAACAGCCAAGGCCAGGACTGGCTGTGGAACCCTGGGAGTGCGTTGCAGAGGAGAACTCGGCGGTGGCCAGGGGACACATAACCGTGGGAAGGTTTGGGGGACTTTCTGGGGGTGAGACGGAACGCGGCCACCACCAGGGTCGGGAGCAAAGAACTGTGTGCCCCTGGAATGCTCTGGAATTTTCAGGGTCTTTCAAGGATTCGACCTTGGAAGTAGGGGGAGTAAGTGTTGAATAGCTTAAAACTAGGAATATTTTAAAAAGCACAGCAGTTTATTTTTATGAGTTAATTTTATATTGAATTATATACTTATTTTAAATTAACTATTTCACGTTTCCAATTTTATAATAAATTTATAGAAGATATTTTAAATCTTAAGCTTAGAATATTAAAATATATTTTGTATATAACAGTAGCATTTTATTAAACTTCATTTAAACTATATTTTCTGTGTACCAAAACGAGTATTTAATATTGTTTTACTTTTCTATCTTTCATGGATGTAAACTTAATATTTTCAAGATGACTTTTCACTTATTTTTAATTGTGTGAATTAGCATATTTGACTGTTTCTAATGACCCCCAAGACAGTCTTAAGTAATTTTTGACTCATGTTCCTGAAACCTCTTTCTGAGGACTATGTTATTGGAAATAAGGGTTGGAATGTACAAGCAACTGAGGACATTTAGAATGTCCGAATTTTTCATTTACGTGAGCAAGAATTTTAGAAACGAAGTGGAATTTGCCCAAATTTTGTTGGCATAAAGAAGGCTTACTTTGTAAGACTCTCAAATATATGGTGGTGTACATTTTCCCTTAATTGAAAAAAAAAAAGAAAAAAACCCACCACCACCACATCATATAGAGGGGCCCTATAGCATGAGCTATCTGGTACATTTAAAGAAGTGAACAAGACAAGTGCAGGTAGACTATATAGATACATGGAGAGCATGCATATAACTTGGACATTCCTCATGGCTTTCTTTTATTTTAAATTCCTCAAAGGCAGTGGCCAGAAACTCTACTACTGTGCAGGCTTGTTTTGCAATGAATGTCTCCAGGGTGCTCTGCAATTTTTAATATGTGTTGTCACATAAATCAGGTTGACTTTGAAACTGCCATGTTGACTTTTGTTTCATAAATAATTTATTTCCCATATAAAAATTTTAATAGATAATGCATAAGTTAATTTAAAAATAGCTTAGTCTTTAATGTCTATTGAAATCCTGTGCATTGCATTGTCAGTTACTTTAAGAGCCTCTGCTGGCTGAAGAGTCTCACCTCAAAGTCACGTTGTGCCTTCCCAGAGCCACAGGTGGGAGATGTTCAGTCACGGAGGTAATCTGTTAGTCTCATCAGGAAAGAAAAATTCCTGAGGATTTGCACTCGCACGACTGTCCAGGCACACCTGTTGTACTCCTTGGACTTCAGGTAGTACATGAGGTTGAGGTAATATTTCTTCAGGTGAAGAAGGATTGTGTCTCCCATAGTGAAATTTTTCTTCTGCATTATTTCCTTCTGGATTGGCTGCAGACGATTCATCTGCCCATAGAGTTCCACACGGAGGTCCTCAATGATGGTCTCAGACCAGCCAGTGCTGGAGAAGTCTCTGGTGAGAATGCCGAAGATCTGCTGGAGCATCTCATACATGACCAATATGGCATCTTCCTTCTGGAACTGCTGTGCTTGCTTCATCTCCTCAGGGACCTGGAAGTCCATCCTGGCCTCAAGGCAATGTTGAGGCATTGCAGGTAACTGCCTCAGGAGTTTCTGAGACACCGCAGCGCTCTGCCTTTGTTGGAATCGAAGCAAGCTGTAGCTCCCGGAAAGAGCTGTGGTGGAGAAACACAGCAGGAGAACCATCTGGAGGAGGCACTGGTAGATCATGGTGGAATCAGGCACAGGGCTGCCTGTTCTGCTAGTAGGTGCTGAAGCAGAGTCTTCAAGGGTTTGCAGAGTGAATGACCTTCCTCCTTGAGTGTGGGCTACTTATACAGGATGGCTCTCCTTTCTTCTTGAGAGGAATTTCCCACTTTCAGTTCTCTTTTTAAGTTTTCCTCTGTCATTTAAAGGATTAGTTACCTCTAAAACTCTTTCTCTTTAAGCTCCTTACTTTTCATACAGTCTGAAAGAATTTCTAATGTTTCTGTAGATTTTCAGTGAATTGCTAAATGCTAAAAAAAAATAGCCCAATCAATTTGAATTATAGCAGAGTTCTTTCATTGGTAAAAGATCTTTGTCTTTGTTTTTTCATATTATTAGATGCTGTGAAAGGGTCTTTATTTCTAAGAGTTTATGATTTTAGAAAAAAATTTATTTTTTATATCTAAAATAGAATGGTATAAGCTAAGTTGATCTGAAATATTTTGTAGGCCTCAATGATAAGCAGCAAAATATTGCATAACTTTATCAGCCAAAATTTATTGCTTTGACAATCTCAAACTATTCCAAATATAACTAAAAAGTAAAGATTAAGGAATATCTCTATGCAGGCAAATGAATGTTACACAGACCATGCATAAAAGTCCATGACTTCTCTTATAGGGATCCTTTGTGACAATTGCTGAGGCCCGATGCATATTTATTTTGTACATACTTCAAATAATCTAAATATCTGATTTTGCACACTAGGGTAAGGATGCAGCAAGCAGGAAAATTCTTTGCTCCTCACTTTGTACCTTTAGAACTGCTTGTACATAAGCTTTTCCTCATAATGAAAGAATATTCTGAGATAGGATTCTTAGGTATTTTCATAATTTAGTTTGAAAGAATTGAATAAATGTTACTGTAATTTTTACCCTTTCTTTTCTCACATTTAAATTTTTTCTATAAGGAATTTATTTTTTGGTATTACAAGAAAATAAAAAGCACCTAGTTATATTTAAAAGCAGGGCATAAAATTATAGATACAATGCAACAATGTAAAAGTATATAGGAAAAAAATAAACTAAAGGAAATATACTAACATTTTAATAGTAATTATGTTTGACTTGTGAAGCTAAATGGTGATTTTTATCCTTTACGTGATTTTCCATTATGCTACCAGAGAATGTATTCAGCACTGCTCAGAAGAAATATAATTTCTTAAAAATTTTAAGAAATTTTAAATTTCTTAATTTAAAATTTTAAGAAATTTTAAATTTCTTAATTTAAAATTTTCTAGTAGCCACATCAAAAGAGGAAAAAGAAACAAGTGAGGTTAATTTTAACAGTGTATTTTATTGAACATTTAAATATCCAAATGTTATCATTTCAACACATACCAATATAAAATTAATAATGAGATAGCTACATTTATCTTTTTCTTAGTTCCTTCAAAATACAGTACATACTTTTACAGTCATAGTACAGCTGAGATTGGACTAGTCAAGTGGTCAGTTGGCTTCTTGTGGTTGATGTCATGGTGGCCAGCACAGCTCAAGATGGAGGGAGCAGCTTGACAGAGAGCCAGGAGAATTCCTGAGTTTGCAGGGACCACATAGAAGGAGTTTCAAGTTGTGGACGAGTTATGTGCTAAGAATCAAGGGGATCATTGGTGGAAAATCAGCTCAGAATGTTTTCGGGACAGTCTTGAATGCAAGAGTGTGGCTTTGTACTTAATTCAAGAAGTCTTCAGGCAGAGAGGGTGCTGGGTTGTGCCCTGAAATGGGCACAGATGTTGTTGGGAACTGAAGCCGGGAAAAATCCTGCCCAGGTGTTCTCATGGCTGTAGAGACTGGAAATAAAGACCAGAGTGAGGAACTGGAAGAAGGGGATGAGTACAGAATTTTAAACAAGAATTCTTTTTTTCTTCTTTCTTCTCTTTGTCCTCCTCCCATGTCCTGCTATTGTGTTTATGAACTGCTTCCTAATGAGGCTCCTTCAATTGCCTTTATGGAGTTTATCCACCTTTCAATTGCCTTCATGGAGTTTATATTGATTTTTGTCAGTATAATTAATTTTGCTATGAAAATCCTTGTTTGTGTCCTTTGGTGCACATTTTTATAGCCTTCTGTTGGGTATATGGCCTAGGATGAAGTAACTGGGTAATAGAATGTGCATATGTTCAGATTTAGTAGATAATACCAAACATATTTTCCAAATGTTTGCACCAATTTATAGTCTCACTGGAGAAGGCAATGGCACCCCACTCCAGTACTCTTGCCTGGAAACTCCCTTGGACGGAGGAGCCTGGTAGGCTGCAGTCCGCGGGGTCGCGAAGAGTGGGACATGACTGAAGCAACTTAGCACCAGCAGCATAGTCTCACTATCAGAGAATGGGATGTTAGTTGCATTACTTTCTTTTCAACACTTGGTGTTGCCTGTCTTCTTAATTTTAGCCATTCTAGTGAAGCATAGTGATGTCTTATTACAGTTTTAACTCATATTGCCTAATTGTTTCTATGGTTCAACACAATTTTTATATGCTTATTGACCATTTTCGATATTTTCTTTGTGAGAGACCTGTTCAAATACCTTGCTGACTGTCTCAGGTAATTTTTTTCTATCTAAAGATATAATTGTGTACATACAAAATACAAAACAATATATAAACTATTAGAATTTTAAAATAAATTTAACAAGTCACCAAAAAGAAGTTCAATTTTAAAATCAATCACCTCTTTTTACCTAGCAATAAAAAATTGGAAATTGACATTTTGAAATGATACCACTGAAAAGAACATAAAAAGTCTATTACTGAGAAATTGTCACAGCCTGGAGGTGCCTAAGGAAACATGGAAATTAATAAAATGTGCCATTCTAAATAGCATCCCAGGACAGAAAAACAATATTGGGTAGAAACTAAGGCGATCTGGAAATTCCCTTGAGTTTCAGTGGCTGGAACTGCATGCTTTCACTGCAGGGCACCCAGGTTGGATCTCTGGTTGGGAATCTATTTAATAAGATCCCACAGTTCTCATAGCCTTAAATAAATAAATTAATAAAAATAAAGTTACTCCAACCAGCGGGAATAATGTGTAGGTGATGGAATAAGGAAATTTGAATAAAGTATAGATTTCAGGTTTTTTTAAAAGTAGCTTTGACAGGTCGCTTTATCTTCACCTTTAACCTCAGCTGAAATTCCAATATTTTGGCCACTTGATGCAAAGAGCTGACTCACTGGAAAAACCCTGATGCTGGGAAAGATTGAAGGCAGGAGGAGAAGGGGACAACAGAGGATGAAATGGTTGGATGGCATCACCAACTCGATGAACATGAGTTTGAGCAAGCTCTGGGAGTTGATGATGGACAGGGAAGCCTGCGTGCTGCAGTCCATGGGATCACAAAGAATAGGACATGAGTGAGCAACTGAACTGACAAGTCTATAATTTCATTTTTGATTCATATTAGATGGCCAGAAGCCAGTGAAAAATATAATAGTTTTTCCTCTTACATTGAGACAGTATGCTTTAAATCTTGATCAATAATGAGGATTAAGCAACTTCTCTTTTTGTAAGGGGGCAAGGAGCATGTAAGCATGTGATGAGGTGGAAGGGAGATATTTATTCATATCTTCCCTCAGTGAGGAGGGAGATCAGAGCGTGCAATAGGAGACTGCCAAGGCCACCTTCTCCTGAGAAACACACAGTTATTTAGTGAACAAATTTTACTTAGCAAACATTTCTTAACCATGTCATAAAGAAAAACAAATATTTCCATTTTCTTGAACTATTTTTAAACTGTCTCTCAATAAATTTTTGCTGCTAGTTTGATTATATGTCTTGCACATTCTTTCTGAGGTTTATTCCAATATATTTTTGTTTTATTATTGTTGCAAGTATTAATGAAAATTTTTCATGACATTTGCTACTTTTTAAATAGCAACTTTAAATAGAAAGTAGGGATAGAAAACTTTGCTGTTAAGTTTTCCTTGCATTTTCATACACACACATATGAAAATAACTAATTTTGTTTTTTTCTCTGGCCAGTTTTACAAACACTATATAAACATTTTGGATTTATTTTTCAAATTTTTAGATAAATACATTGCCTGTAAATAAAAAAGTTAAAGGACCTAAAATATCAAGTGTAATGACTATATGGAGCAACTGCTGTTTGGTGTGTTAATTTGTACAACTACTTTCAAAAACCTTATCTAGGAAAGCTGAAAATATGCATGGCCTGTGACCCAGTAAATCCACTCTTAATTAACCTAAAAAGAATCATGTAAATCTGCATCAGGATATAAGAAAAGAATATTCAGACCAACAGTATTCATAACAATTGCAAACTAGAAACAACCCAAATATTCCTTAAAATTGCATGAATAAATATGTTACCTATGCTTACACTATGGTTGTTAATAACAATAAAATGTAAGAAACACAACTAAATGCACAAACATAGTAGTGAGTAAAAGAACCTCAACTCAAAAAAACCCCACATACCATTTATACAAATTTAAAAATAGGCCAAACTAGACTGGAGACAGGGGAAGGCAATGGCACCCCACCCCAGTACTTTTGCCTGGAAAATCCCATGGACAGAGGAGCCTGGTAGGCTCCAGTCCATGGGGTCGCTAAGAGTCGGACACGACTGAGCGACTTCACTTTCACTTTTCACTTTCCTGCATTGGAGAAGGAAATGGCAACCCACTCCAGTGTTCTTGCCTGGAGAATCCCAGGGGCAGGGGAGCCTGGTGAGCTTCCGTCTATGGGGTCTCACAGAGTCGGACACGACTGAAGCGACTTAGCAGCAGACTGGAGACATTTTGCTTGGCAACCTAGAGAGCTCCTGTGAAGCTTCAGGACCACAATGGAAAGTTTGTCTCCAGCTTGAGGGAAAAGCGTGTCTTCCCACCTTCCAGCTGTGGCCTCACTCTCGCCCTCTCTCAGCACCTGAGGCTGACTCTGCCCAGGCTGGGGTTGCCCTGTGCTCACAGCCAATAGCTGATGGGCCCAAAGCCGCTCCTCAGGCCTCCCACCTAGTGTGGAGAGGGACAATATGCAGAGATCTAAGTGCCTCTGGTTGCAGCCTCTTCTCTCTTCCCTTTGGGCTTCCCTGGTAGCTCAGCTGGTAAAGAATCCACCTGCAATGCGGGAGACCTGGGTTTGATCCCTGGGTTGGGAAGATCCCCTGGAGAAGGGAACAGCTGCCCCCTCCAGTATTTTGGTCTGGAGAACTCCATGGACTATATAGTCCTTGGGGTCACAAAGAGTAGGACACAACTGAGTGACTTTCACTTTCACTTTATGTTTTCCCTTTACTCATGCTCTATTTGTCTTTCATATGCCTTGGACTAGACTCATTGCCCACTGTTTGTCCTTCTCGCTTCAGGATCAAGCTGGGACTAGGTACTTTGCTGGGGGCCCTCTCTGCCTAGCTCTTCTAACTCCTCCAGAACATAACCAACCAGAGGATCCTACACTCTGCATCCCGTCACCCTCAGAATCCTCCCATCAGAGGGTCGATGGCCCAGGAATGGGCAAGGGTAGCCCAGGCATTGTCTTCACTGTTTGCTGCCAGACCTGCTGCTGCTGGACACTCAGACTGGCCCTTTGACAACATGCCCGTCTGCATCAAGCCTGCATTTACTTTTTCCTTCAGATTCCAGGCCGTCCTATGAGCTGAACTCATTTAATTCTCATAGTCATTGTCAGGGCTGCATTGAGTCCGGCCAGCCTAAGGTTGAGAAGAGAGTTAAAAGGACAACACATTGGCTGCAGCTGCTGAACAAGCCTCTGGAGGCCTCTGCCCCACCCTGCTGACATGAGGACAGGTCATACTGTGTGGGTTCTGGGTGAGTTTCCTGTCTCTGAGGCAGTTTCCAAATCTTCTTTAAAGTGAAACAGCCCAAAGCAAAGCCCTCTACATACTTAAAACTGACAAGTGACTTGAATTTTGTTACATCATCAGAGATTGTGTAATGAACCCCAGAAGGCAAAAATAGCAATGAAGTTGATGCAATGAGTGAAAAGGAAATTAAATGCCAGCTGCCATACAGGATTTCAGGATCCAGCCTGGGAATCCCCTCTGGTCTGGCCTCCTGGCTGAGTTGAGTGCCCAGAGCAGAGGATCCTCCTGACTGCCTGCCAGATGCCTGTGTCTTCCTGGCTGAAACTCTGGGCTCCTAAACTCCAGGAGAACCAAGAATCCATTGAGGGTGGGGGTGAGTCCTTGTAGACAGCTGGCCTCTGTGCCACGTAGGAATGTTTCCGTCTAGAACTCTGGGTATTGTTGCAACAGGCTTGGCCTCCTCATCCCAGTAAATAGCTATTTCTCCTCTCACTGTGCAGTGGGTAACTGGCATGAAGCTGTGTCTGAATAGCCCTCTGGGAACTGCCTCATCTTCCTGACCACAGGCCCAGAATATTGGAAAATAATCTTCTAACCAGATTCAAATAGAAGAGCTAATACATAAGGACCACTTGGGAAGTATCTGGTACCATTCTGAGCACGTTCTATAAATTAAAGTACAGAAACTTGGAGGACCATTGGGAAGTTGGGGGGCTCTGCAGGATTGCCTGAAGGAGAGGTATTAGCAAGTTCTGAGGACTTTGGGCAATGGGTGCATTTTAAACATTGAGTATTGAAACTTTGATTTTCTGTGTTTTGTCATTTTTTTCCCTTTTTCTTTTCTACTCTTTTTTTTTTTTTTTTATGAAGCCTATTAAAAATGTGCATTTATTGCCATGAGTGCCTAGGTGGGGGACTCCAAATCACATGTGCCACTGAGATATCTACACAGCAGTATAGCACTCTTCTCCCACCTCCTGTGTTGTACCTGGAGAGGAGAGTCTAGTTAAAGAAGGGAGAAACATTCGTACCATATATGGTGGATTTTCCAGGTCAAAAGGAAATATTCAATATAAATTTGATTTTTCTTTTTTTCCTTATTGACCCTTTTCTCCCTTCTTTAAAATGTTAAATTATGTATATACCTTAAAAAATATCAACTGAATTGTTCTAAAGTTCACTGAAGACATTGTTGGAGAACAATATCACTGAGATGATCTGTTATAAGGAAAGTATGGTGTATCTATAACCTTCTGGCCACTCATTTAGGGTGCTGGTTTCCCTAAAATTTTTGAGTTTGCCTGTGTATGTGATTCTCACTCTTCTCTACCAACTACAGTTGCCTCAGTCATTGTGCAATACAATCTCATCTCCTTATATACTCACTGAGAGGTGACATATCCTACTACATATTCAGGGAGAATGAGGCTGCAATGATTTTCGAACCTTGTAATGATACATCTTTATTGAATCTGTAAGATACAGATTATTTTTAATATTAATGGTAGCAACCTTAAATTATTTACAACCTCTCAGGGAAGTCTTTTACAAACACTTCATTTAATCTCTACAACTTCCCTTTGAGATAATTACTATAATTATTTATATGATTGCAAATAAGGAGGGCTTGCCTAGTGGCTCAGATGGTAAATAATCTGCCTGCAATGCAAGAGACCCGAGTTCAATCCCTGAGTTGGGAAGATCCCCTGGAAAAGGAAGTGGATGCCCACTCCAGTATTCTTGCCTGGAGAATTCCATGGACCAAGGAGCCTGTCAGGAGACAGACAGTACATGGGATTGCAAAGAGTTGGACACAACTGATCGACTTACTTGCAAATAAGGAAACTGAAAACTCAGAGAGATTACTTAATTTGCTAAGTCATGATTAATTATATAAGTAGTATTTTACCACTACACTGTTCTGTGTCCTTGTTACTTCTCATTAATCTTAAGCATCTCCTTTAGCTATACTCTGTACAACTGGAATTAAGTAATTTATCTAATTATGTAACATCTGATTGCCCTGATAGACTATAAGGCAGTAATGCCACATCTGGAGTGTCCAGCAAGTTGTTGTTCAGTCACTAAGTCATGTCCAACTCTTTGCGACCCCATGGACTGTAGCCTACCAGGCTCCTCTGTCCATGGGAATTTCCAGGCAAGAATACTGGAGTAGGTTGCCATTTCCTTCTCCAGGGGATCTTCCAAATCAGGGATCAAAGCCATGTCTCCTGCATTGGCAGGAGGATTCTTTATTACTAAGCCTCCAGGGAAGTCATCGCTCTGTCCCAGAGCCAGTTAAGAGTGAGTAGATGTAGGATTTGAAGACTGTGTCAGAAAATGATAATCTTCTGAAAACAAAGATAGTAAGAGTAAATTTTAAATGGATGCTTTATCCTTCAGGATAATTTCTAAAAATATTATCTCGGATGGGAACATGTCCAGTGAAAGTGACCAAAGGTCCAGTTTAAGTGAAAGTGAAAACTGCTCAGTTGTGTCTTACTGTTTGTGACCCCATGGACTATATATACAGTCCATGGAATTCTCCAGGCTAGAATACTGGAGTGGGTAGCCTTTCCCTTCTCCAGGGGATCTTTCCAGCCCAGGGATCAAACCCAAGTCTCCCGCATTGCGGGCAGATTCTTTACCAGCTGAGCCACCAGGGAAGCCCAAGAATACTGAAATGGGTAGCCTATTCCTTCTCCAGCAGGTGTTCCCGACCTTGGAATCAAACCAGGATCTTCTACATTGCAGGCAGATTCTGTAGCACTCAACAAAACACCATCTAAAAGACAAGACTGGAAGTAAGCAAGTATAAGGGGAACTGTATCCTCTTCAATTATATTGTTGTAATGGTTGTAATGTCTTTGGAATGGATGAATGGCACTTTTGTGACAAAGAAGAATGGGAATTTGGAAAGTAAGAACTTGCTAAGTATTTCTCTAAGATAGGAAGCACATTGTCAGAGGAGAGGGCTGGATCCACTGCTTGAGACAGTGGACACAGGGGCAAGACTGCCTGGGTTGATGTCCCAGCTTCAGTCTGCATTGGCTCTATGACCTTCAGCACCTCAGTTTTCTCCCCAGTTATATGGAAAGGATAATCATATCTATTCCACTGACTTGTTGTGATGATTGGATGGCCTAGCGTATTTCTAACAATGCCTGGACAAATAAGTAGGCATTATTTAGCCATTCCCATGTGGGGCAAAATTCACACATCCAGCTATAGGCACTGGATAGAATTTCCCTGAGATGATCTCTTCCCTTCCTTTAATTCTCAGCTCACTTCTGATCTCATCTCTTATGCAAACATGGCGCCCTGTCCAAATGACTAACATCTAGTAGTTTCCAGATAACAGCTGACCTCTTGCACATCAACAAAGTGGCTGTCCAGTCTGTACCCTAGTCTCTTTTCAGTGTGGGTTAATAGGACTATATCCTCAGAATCTGATAACCTCCATAGAGAGTGAAAAATGTAAACAGACAAGTAAATAGATTCTTATATTTAGCAAAGCTGACAACTAGCCTTTTAGGTTAACACTCTACCTAGAAGCCTGCTGCCCTGCTCTGGCTCTGCAGCTAAACAAGCTCACTTGGTGTCAGGGGACGTTCAGCTTTAAGGATTCCAATGTTATTCTTGTCCTTTGTGTGCTGTTTCTCAAGGATTCTCTATTCCTTATCAGTTCCTGGAAAACAGGAGCGAGCAGAGCTGCACGCAGTTCTCAGGACTGAGATCATGAGAGAGGGCACCTGCCTGGACTTCCTTCAGTGACTCCCTGCAGTGACCTTACTTAAATGTAATCTATTCAGTTAAGCCCCTCTTACTCAAGATATTGAATGCTTTCTGGCTTTTGAAAATTGTTATTTGCTTGGCTTTGTTTTTGCTCAATTTTTTTTTTTTACTGCCTAAAGCTGCCTTGTATGAAGATATATAAACATGCATTTCTGCAAATAAAGCACCCTTGTTCCACTCAAGACTTGGGTCCCCTGCATCCCCCTTCTTGTTGACTCCAGTCCCCAGGTCTACAAAGACCATGACAACATGAGGTGGTCAAAATCTGTCACCCTGTAGAGCTCTTCATCCCTGATTTGTAGTTAAGTGACATTTTCTCATTTGCACAGAGAAGACTTTATCACTCCCCCCCCCCCCACAATATCGGTGTTTACTTACATTTGTCTTTGTGCATTCAGTTAGGTTGCTCAGTTGTGCCCGACTCTTTGTGACCCCATAAACTGCAGTACTCCAGGCCTCCCTGTCCATCACCAATTCCCTGAGTTCACCCAAACCCATGTCCATCAAGTCGATGATGCCATCCAACCATCTTATCCTCTGTTGTCCCCTTCTCCTCCTACCCTCAATCTTACCCACCATCAGGATCTTTTCCAGTGAGTCAGCTCTTCACATCAGGTGGCCAAAGTATTGGAGTTTCAGCTTCAACATCAGTGCTTCCAATGAACACCAAGGACTGATCTCCTTTAGGATGGACTGGTTGGATCTCCTTGCAGTCCAAGAGACTCAAGACTCTTCTCCAACACCACAGGTCAAAAGCATCAATTCTTTGGCACTCAGCTTTCTTCACAGTCCAACTTTCACGTCCATACACAACCACTGGAAAAACCATAGCCTTGACTAGACGGACTTTTGTTGGCAAAGTAATGTCTCTGCTTTTTAATATGCAGTCTAGGTTGGCCATAACTTTCCTTCCAAGGAGTAAACGTCTTTTAATTTCATGGCTGCAGTCACCATCTGCAGTGATTTTACAGCCCCTCAAAATAAAGTCTGACCTGTTTCCACTGTTTCCCCATCTATCTGCCATGAAGTGATAGGACCAGATGCCATGATCTTAGTTTTCTGAATGTTGAGCTTTAAGCCATCTTTTTCACTCTCCTCTTTCACTTTCATCAAGAGGCTCTTTAGTTCTTCATTATATGCCATAAGGGTGGTGTCATCTGCATATCTGAGGTTATTGATATTTCTCCCAGCAATCTTGATTCCAGCTTGTGCTTCTCCCAGCCCAACATTTCTCATGATGTACTCTGCATATAAGTTAAATAAGCAGGGTGACAATATACAGCCTTGACGTACTCCTTTTCCTATTTGGAACCAGTCTGTTGTTCCATGTCCTGTTCTAACTGTTGCTTCCTAACCTGCATACATATTTCTCAGGAGGCAGGTCAGGTGGTCTGGTATTCCCATCTCTTTCAGATTTTCCAGTTTATTGTGATCTATGCAGTCAAAGGCTTTGGCATAGTCAATAAAGCAGAAATAGATGTTTTTCTGGAACTCTCTTGCTTTTTCGATGATCCAGCGGATGTTGGCAATTTGGTCTCTGGTTCCTCTGCCTTTTCTAAAACCAGCTTAAACATCTGGAACTTCATGGTTAACGTATTGCTGAAGCCTGGCTTGGACAATTTTGAGCATTACTTTGCAAGCATGTGCTGCTGCTGCTGCTGCTGCTAAGTCGCTTCAGTCGTGTCTGACTGTGCGACCCCATAGACAGCAGCCCAACAGGCTCCTCTGTCCCTGGGATTCTCCAGGCAAGAATACTGGAGTGGGTTGCCATTTCCTTCTCCAATCATGAAAGTGAAAAATGAAAGTGAAGTCGCTCAGTCATGTCTGACTCTTAGCGACCCCAAGGACTGCAGCCTACCAGGCTCCTCCATCCTTGGGATTTTCCAGGTGAGAGTACTGGAGTGGGGTGCCATTGCCTTCTCCATGTGAGCATGTGAGATGAGTGCAATTGTGCGGTAGCTTGAGCATTCTTTGGCATTGCCTTTCTTTGGGATTGGAATGAAAACTGACCTTTTCCAGTCCTGTGGTCACTACTGAGTTTTCCAAATTTGCTGGCAGATTGAATGTAGTACTTTCACAACATCATCTTTCAGGATTTGAAAAGGCTCAACTGGTATTCCATGACCTCTACTAGCTTTGTTCATAGTGATGGTTTCTAAGGTCACATGACTTCACATTCCAGGATGTCTGGCTCTAGGTGAGTGACCACCCCACCGTGATTATCTGGGTCGTGAAGATCTTTTTTGTCCAGTTCTTCTGTGTATTCATGCCACTTCTTAATATTTTCTGCTTCTGTTAGGTCCATACCATTTCTGTCCTTTATTGAGCCCATCTTTGCATGAAATGTTCCCTTGCTATCTCTAATTTTCTTGAAGAGATCTCTAGTCTTTCCCATTCTGTTGTGTTCCTCTATTTCTTTGCATTGATCACGCAGGAAGGCTTTGTTGTCTCTCCTTGCTATTCTTTGGAACTCTGCATTCAATGGGAATATCTTTTCTCCTTTGCTTTTCGAACTATCACTAATTCAAAGTTGTTAAGATGATAAGCATTCCATTGAATTGGAACCTGGATGCCTGTCTGATGGGAGAGGAAGACTCCACCCTGGGAAGGATGGGCCCCCACATTGGCTGTGAAGAGGTACTTCAGGGAATCCATGTCTACCTGAAAGAGAAGGAATACAGTGACTGTGCCTGGGACATTGTCAGATTGGAAATCATGCGGCACTTTCTCTGTGTTAACAAACTCCTAAGAAAACTCAGAAGTAAAAAGGAACCTATCTTTTTGCCTTTCATACTGTTCATAGGGTTCTCAAGGCAAGAATACTAAAGTGGCTTGCCATTCCCTTCTCCAGTGGACCACGTTTTGTCAGAACTCTCCACCCGTCCGTCTTGGGTGGGCCTACACAGCATGGCTCAAAGTTTCACTGAGTTAGAGAGGCTATGGTCCATGTGATCAGATTGGTTAGTTTTCTGTGATTGTGGTTTTCTGTCTGCCCTCTTATGGAGAAGGATAAGATGTTTATGGAAGATTCCTGATGGGAGAGACGGACTGAGGGGCAGCTGGGTCTTGTTCTGAAATTTGTTCTGAAACTCCAATCCTTTGGCCACCTGATGCAAAGAGCTGACTCATTAGAAAAGACCCTGATGCTGGGAAAGATTGAAGGTGGGACGAGAAGGGGATGACAGAGGATGAGATGGTTGGATGGTATCACTGACTCAATGGATATGAGTTTGAGTGGGCTCCAGGAGTTGGTGATGGACAGAGAGGCCTGGTGTGCTGCAGTCCATGGGGTTGCAAAGAGTTGGACACAACTGAGTGACTGAACTGAACTGAACTGAAGAAGGAACTTGATTCTCAGTGACTAGTGTCCTAGCTCAGACTCTTCATTGTTCAGTCATTTCCAAAGCTGTGATTTCTGCCTCAGCTATGAAGTAGTTTGAGTCACACTTGGTATCTGCAGTAATATGGAAAACATTGATATCCAACTCTTCTCAGAGTTGGAGGAAATTTAACTGATGCCCTGTGACTGAATCTCATTGTAGAAAATATGTATATTTGTATGTATGTGTGTTATTTACTTATTTGCTTAATTTATTCATGTTTATGGTATGTGCATTTATCAGTTGTATTTTAATATAAGGTTATGCCACATTTTAAAAAATAAAACTGTTACATTTTTACTTTTTAAATTTAAGATGTTTTTATGCTTCCTCTTTTTGAAACCTTTCCCAAAGTCCCGCTGCAAACTACTTTTATAGAAGGGTTTTGTGCATTTCCGGAGAAGGCAATGGCACCCCACTCCAGTACTCTTGCCTAGAAAATCCCATGGATAGAGGAGCATGGTGGGCTGCAGTCCATGGGGTCGCTACGAGTCGGACGTGACTGAGCGACTTCACTTTCACTTTTCATTTTCACACAATGGAGAAAGCAATGGCAACCCACTCCAGTGTTCTTGCCTGGAGAATCCTAGGGACAGGGGAGCCTGGTGGGCTGCCGTCTATGGGGTCACACAGAGTCGGACACGACTGAAGCGACTTAGCAGCAGCAACAGTTGTGCAGTTCATTCCTTTACTTGTTGGTCTTGGGGAGAGAGTCTTGAGTATGAGAGGCAGAGGCCCTGAACTTACAACGCTTACATTGGAGCAAAGGCCACTGCTGTGAAAAAAGCAGTTATGAAGTAATTAGATAATTTACATTCAGGATCTGAGCCACACAGGAGAAGTAAAAGATGCTTATGGCTGTGAGTATCCTCAGTAGCTCATCAGCTCCTGAGTGCCAAAGAATTGATGCTATTGAACTGTAGTGCTGGAGAAGACTCTTGAGAGCCCTTTGGACTGCAGGGGGATCAAACCAGTCCATCCTAAAGGCAATCAGTCCTGAATATTCATTGGAAGGACTTATGCTAAAGCTGAGGCTATAATACTTTGGTTATCTGATGCGAAGAACTGACTCATTGGAAAAGACCTTGATGATGGGAAAGATTAAAGGCAGGAGGAGAAGGGGATGACAGAGGATAAGATGATTGGATGGCATCACCAACTCAATGGACATGAGTTTGAGCAAACTCCAGGAGGTAGTGAAGGACAGGGAAGCCTGGCATGCTGTATTCCCTGGGGTCGCAAAACAATTGGACATGACTTAGTGGCTGCATAACAGTTTCTGGAGGGCTTCCCTGGTGCCTTAGTGGTAGAGAATCCACCTGCCAATGCAGGAGATACAAGTTCGAAACCTGATCCTGGAAGATCCCTTAGAGAAGGAAATGGCAACCCCCTCTAGTATTCTTGTCTGGAAAACCCCCACGGACGGAGGAGTCTGGTGGGCTATAGTTCATGGGGTCGCAAAGTTCAAACAGGACTTAGCAACTGAACAGCGACAATGATTTCTGGAACAAGCCTACAGAGTTGGGCAGTACTGATGCATAGAAATATGACATGTAATGACCCTGGAGATATGGAAAAGGGCCCACTGGTAGACTTTGTGAAAGATGTTAGATTTTATCTTAAGAGCCAAGGAAGTTACTCTACAATTTAAAGGTTAAAGTGACTTTAACCAGAGCAGGTGCAAGGAAATTCATTAAATCAGCAGTTGTTTAAGTGTGGTCTGTAGAGCCCTGTGGATCCCCAAGACACTTTAAGGGGATTCATGAAGTCAAAATGATTGTTATATCTTCATATAATGATATCAAGACCTTATTTGCTTTTTCACCACATTAACAACTTCTATGGGTGGTGCAAAAACAGTGGTGGGTAAGACTGCAGGTGCCTGAGTGTCGATCAAAGCCACGGCACCTAAATGTCCTAGTAATTCTCATGGTTTTCACTATAATCTTCTTGAAGTAGAACTTCCACTTTCACTTAAGAATACCTTTAGAGAAACAGTAAGATTATGACTTTTATGGAATCTTAATTTTTGAGTATGCATTTAAAAACTATTCTCTGTGATAGTTTTTTTAATGTGCTGTGTGACAAGCACTTCTGCTGCATGCATGATGATTGTTCTGAGGAGAAGCACATAGATTGATGACTGTATGAGCTGTGAGCTAAATTAGCCACTCTTTTCACAAACTCCAGTTTTACTCCAAACCATGACAGACAAACTATGGCTATTCAGAATTTGGTATCTGACAGATATTTTCTTGAGATATTTATAAAATGAAACTGTCCCTTCAAGGAGGACATTTGTTGCCAGTGATAACAGTTGGGCTTTCAATATAAAATTAGAATTTTAAAAAATCTACCACTGTGATCCTGACAATTTCCTAATACTTAAAGACTTTTATGATGACAGCAATGAAGATATTAACAAATAAAGTTCTTGAGTCTATATATTGAAATATATGTAGATTTTCTAAGATCTGAATATCTCTGCACCAGTGTTTTAAAAATGACTCATGTATATACTACAAAATCATGCATAGGTTAAAGAGACCTATTCAAGGGGCAAGTCAGATTGATACGTTGTTATGTAACTGAATTTTAAAAGTACACTTTTTGGGTTTTTGACTCCACATTGCAACTAATCCTTGAGAAACTGCCACTTATCAAAGTCTATTTTTGTAAATGATGCATTTCATATACACACATACATACTTGTATATGTATATATACATGGACGGAGGAGCCTGGTAGGTTACAGTCCATGGGGTTGCAAAGAGCTGGACACCACTGAGCGTCTTCACTTATATACATATATATACTTTCTGGTGTCAAATCATCTTTATATTTCTAAGGTACTCTTAATCATGATGAATTAGTTTATTAATCTGATTTTGAATTCTGTCACACTGGAATGTGTATAGATTTGGGAAAATTCTGACTGTAACTGAATCACATTTCTGCTACTTCATAGCACCTATGGTCTGTTGTTCTTGCACATAGTAGGTACTCAGTAAATTAGAGTATCAAAGGACACACTGAAGAGAACCAGTTATTGTTTAATGGCTTGGTAGGGTTGTTCAGAAGATAGAAATATTTCCTGTAAAGTGTTTAGCACAGTCCCAGGTGCAGAGGGAATATTTAATGAATGTTACATTTTCCTATTTCTTTTAATGTTATTTGGATTCTCTTACTGACTTGAACAAGTGTGTGTGTGCTGGCTCAGTTGCTCAGTAGTGTCCTACTCTTTGCAACCCCATGGACTGTAGTTTGCCAGGCTCCTCTGTCCATGGAATTGTCCAGGCAAGAATACTGAAATGGGCTGCCATTTCCTCCTCCAGGGGATTTTCCCAACCCAGCGATGGAACTGGTGTCTCCTGTATCTCCTGTTGGGCAGGCTAGTTCTTTATTAATGAGTCACCTGGGAAGCCCTTTAATGAGTGAGGCCAATCTATTTTCAATTCATGTTTCCTAAAGCTGTCAATTTGGGCTTCCCAGACGGCGCTAGTGGCAAGGACTAACTAGACTGGCAGGCTATAATCCATGGGATTGCAAAAGAGACACAACTGAAGAAACTTAGCCTGCACACACTCAAGGCTGTGAATTTACCTCAGTATGCAACTTTGCTTCTGCAAATTTGAAGAATAGTGATGAATTTCCATTACTTACTAAATTTCTCATTTCATTTTAAAATTCTGACTTGACCATAATTTATCAGGATGATTTAAAATCTCTAAATGATTGCTTTTGTGCTAAGTTGCTTCAGTTGTGTCCAACTCTTTGTGACCCTATGGGCCGCCAGGCTCCTTTGTCTAAGGGATTCTTCAGGCAAGAATACTGGAGTGGGTTGCTGTGCCCTCCTTCAGGGGATCTTCCCAACCTAGGGATGGAATCCAGGTCTTTTATGTCTATCTTCATTGGTAGGCAGGTTCTTTACCACTAGCGCCACCTACTTTAATATTAATTGCAGGCATTGTGATGAGAACATGCATGTTTGCTCTGGAGGAATTATGGATATTTTCTGGGTAGTCTAATATATGATAATTTTCATGGATGATTTATAAATATATGATAGAAGTTATATTTCCTATTCTAGGTTATAGTGGCCCTATATATAAACCTCTGGTTTATAGTCTTTTACATCATATTTCAGTCCTTCTTTTCTCTATTATTTTTCTATATTTTTTTTACCAACTAAAATTTCAGTGCTACCATGTTTCTGTTTGCATTACTACATATTGCTACATTTTTTTCCACTAAATCTCTTATAATTTTTGAAATTTAGTTCCATGCTTTTAAAATTTAATTCTAGATCCAACTGCATTTCTATGTATATTGACCTTTTTTCTCAAATTTAACATGTTTTTATTGAAGTGTCCTGGATGTTAATGACATTAATATTGATATTAATTATTTATCAAGATCTCATTGACGTTAACATTGCCACCTCTAATTATATCCTTCATTATATTTTCTTGCTCTGTATTTGCCAATCTTTTTTGTTGTTGCAGTTTTAGTATTAATAAGTATTTAGTATTATTTGAATTTGGGCTTTTCTTCCTCTTAAAGGTAATAGTGGGGTTTATGTTTAAAGCAATCAATGGATTTTTTCATTCATAAGTAGCTTGTATTTATTATCTTGAGTGCTGTATATTTGGGTTTTAAGTACGTTGATTTCTGCTTTACTGTTACTATTACATTTTTTTAAAGCCACTGAATTAATTTATTCTATTATTTCTTGGGCTGTGCTGGGTCTTTGTTGCTGTACGGGCTTTCTCCAGTTGTGGTGCTTGGGTTTCTCATTGCAGCAGCTTCTCTAACTGTGGAGCCTGGGCTCTAGGTACACAGGCTTCAGTAGTTGTGACTCCCAGACTTTAGAGCACAGGCTCAGTAGTTGTGGTTTGACCACTTAGTTGCTCTGAGGCATGTGAGATCTTCTTGGACCAGGGATCAAACCGGTGTCCCTTGCATTACAAGGCAGATTCTTAACCACTGGACCACCAGGGAAGCCCTTTTACATATTTTTTTGACACTTGTCATACTCCTTTCAATTCTCCATTGCCATTGATTTAAACTCATTATACTTTTGAAAGCCATTTAGAGTTTCTCTTAAGTTTTGAATGAAAAATTGCAGAATTAAAACTGCAAAAATTAAACTATTGGGGGAATTCCCTGGTGGTCCAAAATCACTGCAGATGGTGATTGCAGCCATGAAATTAAAAGATGCTTACTCCTTGGAAGGAAAGTTATGACCAACCTAGACTGCATATTAAAAAGCAGAGACATTACTTTGCCAACAAAGGTCCGTCTAGTCAAGGCTATGGTTTTTCCAGTGGTCATGTATGGATGTGAGAGTTGGACTGTGAAGAAAGCTGAGCGCTGAAGAATTGATGCTTTTGACCTGTGGTGTTGGAGAAGACTCTTGAGAGTCCCTTGGACTGCAAGGAGATCCAACCAGTCCATCCTAAAGGAGATCAGTCCTTGATGTTCATTGGAAGCACTGATGTTGAAGCTGAAACTCCAATACTTTGGCCACCTGATGTGAAGAGCTGACTCATTGGAAAAGACCCTGATGCTGGGAGGGATTGGGGGCATGACAAAGGATGAGATGGCTGGATGGCATCACTGACTCCATGGACATGAGTTTGAATAAACTCTGGGAATTGGTGGTGGACAGGGAGGCCTGGTGTACTGCGATTCATGGGGTCGCAAAGAATTGGACACGACTGAGCGACTGAACTGAACTGAACTGGACTGGTGGTCCACTGGTTAGGACTTGCACTGCTGTGTGCCTGGGTTCAATCCCTAGTCGTGAAGCTAAAATCCCACAACCTGCATGGCACAGCCAAAAAAAATAAATACAGTTTTAAAAAGTAATTTTAACCGATTTTACTGTTCCCTTCTAGTTCTTTATTGGGGCTCTTGCTTTTAGCCAATATAGTATGTGTTCATAGGAGACATGATAGGAATAGATATGCACATGAATTTATGATCAAGTATAAACAGACAAGAGGTTCGAAAAGATTAGTGAAAATAAATTGACGGTTTATTTAAGAAAATAAAAACATGTTAATTTTCAATGTGCTTAGCATGATGGTCGGAGAACGCAATGGCACCCCACTCCAGTACTCTTGCCTGGAAAATCCAGTGGACGGAGGAACCTGGAAGGTTGCAGTCCATGGTGTCGCTGAGGGTCGGACACGACTGAATGACTTCACTTTCACTTTTCACTTTCATGCTTTGGAGAAGGAAAGGGCAACCCACTTCAGTGTTCTTGCCTGGAGAATCCCAGGTACAGGGGAGCCTAGTGGGCTGCTGTCTATGGGGTCGCACAGAGTTGGACATGACTGAAGTGACTTAGCTGTAGTAAGTCATGATGGTAAGTTGAATGCAGTAGGCAAAATTACTGCCATGTACTTCAGATGTGATGACTGGAAAATTTTTGGAGTCCTGTGGTCAGTAAGGGCATAATCAACTTAAATTAAACAATTTTCATTGTAAGATGAAGCATATGAGGATATAGCAATGAGTCTGGTATTCTTATCTAGCTTGTAAACTTGCTCTGAAGACAAGTTTATCTTGTTCTTATCCTGGGAATCAAAATCTTTTTGATGATGATGATACTGTCGGCTGTCATTAATGATTACAGCTTCTGACCTGTTTTTCAAGACATACTGAATCTGCATCCAGGCACAAATACAGTTAAGGAAACAACTAGAAGATCTATCAGAGTGTCACGTAAACTACTCGTTTTTGATGGCTACCCTGTGAGCTTTAACCAAGAAAGCAGGTGAATCAAGTTAGGTCTGAGGGAGAGCATAAAGGCAGGGCACCATGCTCTCCATCTCTTCCTGGAAGCCTTTCATGGCCTCTCTTTAGGGATCCATTATCCAGCACTGGAGTAAGCTAAAGAAGTGAGAAGAAGATTTAGGCAAACCTCCCTGCACTCCAGGCCTTCAGCTTTGGAGTCTTACTTGACTAGTGAGTAATACATTCCTGAATAAAAGATATGAAATTGGAGTTTTACTGCCACCTATGGGATGTAGTCAAATACTGGCTTAGAGACTGGCTATATTTCTTTGGAAGGAATGATGCTAAAGCTGAAAGTCCAGTACTTTGGCCACCTTATGTGAAGAGTTGACTCATTGGAAAAGAATCTGATGCTGGGAGGGATGGGGGGCAAGAGGAGAAGGGGATGACAGAGGATGAGATGGCTGAATGGCATCACTGACTCAATGAATGTGAGTCTGAGTGAACTCCGGGAGTTGGTGATGGACAGGGAGGCCTGGCATGCTGCAATTCATGGGATCGCAAAGAGTCAGACACGACTGAGCGACTGATTTGATCTGATTTGATCTCTGACATTGGTCTCTTGAACTTCAGCTGGGAAGATGGTAGGAAATTAGAAATCAAAGAACATTTTGATATCCTACTAATTTAAAAGCAAAAAAAAAAAAAAACCAAATGTAGAAATAAAGCAAAAAAATTCTTATTCATAGTAGTGATCCTAGTAATGCGAAAAGTATGCTTTTGGATGCACAGAAGGCAATGGCACCCCACTCCAGTACTCTTGCCTGGAAAATCCCACGGACGGAGGAGCCTGATAGGCTGCAGTCCATGGGGTCGCTAAGAGTCAGACATGACTGAGCGGCTTCACTTTCTCTTTTCACTTTCATGCATTGGAGAAGGAAATGGCAACCCACTCCAGTGTTCTTGCCTGGAGAATCCCAGGGATGGGGGAGTCTGGTGGGCTGCCGTCTATGGGGTCACACAGAGTCGGACACGACTGAAGTGACTTAGCATAGCATACCATTCATTTTACTCCAAAATCAGATCAGATCAGTCGCTCAGTCGTGTCCGACTCTTTGCGACCCCATGAACTGCAGCACGCCAGGCCTCCCTATCCATCACCAGCTCTCGGAGGTCACTCAGACTCACATTCATCGAGTCAGTGATGCCATCCAGCCATCTCATCCTCTGTTGTCCCCTTCTCCTCCTGCCCTCAATCCCTCCCAGCATCAGAGTCTTCTCCAATGAGTCAACTCTTCGCATGAGGTGGCCAAAGTACTGGAGTTTCAGCTTTAGCATCATTCCTTCCAAAGAAATCCCAGGGCTGATCTCCTTCAGAATGGACCGGTTGGATCTCCTTGCAGTCCAAGGGACTCTCAAGAGTCTTCTCCAACACCACAGTTCAAAAGCATCAATTCTTCGGTGCTCAGCCTTCTTCACAGTCCAGCTCTCACATCCATACATGACCACAGGAAAGACCATAGCCTTGACTAGGCGAACCTTTGTTGGCAAAGTAATGTCTCTGCTTTTGAATATGCTATCTAGGTTGGTCATAACTTTCCTTCCAAGGAGTAAACGTCTTTTAATTTCATGGCTGCAGTCACCATCTGCAGTGATTTTGGAGCCCAGAAAAATAAAGTCTGACACTGTTTCCACTGTTTCTCCATCTATTTCCCATGTAGTGATGGGACCAGATGCCATGATCTTCGTTTTCTGAATGTTGAGCTTTAAGCCAACCTTTTCACTCTCCACTTTCACTTTCATCAAGAGGCTTTTGAGTTCCTCTTCACTTTCTGCCATAAGAGTGGTGTCATCTGCATATCTGAGGTTATTGATATATAACTGGCATATTTGTATAATTTAAACCAAAAAAGAGACACATATTTAACAATTTATTTGTAAATGTTATCCCTGAGCTGACTTACATTGTGTCTAGCACCACGTAAAGACAAGCTGTAATAACTGACTCTTGGGAGGAAGGCATTGGGTTGTTTTTTGCTTTCTCAAAGGATCCTTGAATTCTGCAATGCAAATGTACTCACCCACCTCTGTGATCAATTAGCTGCAAGTTCTGCACATTAATAATTTCTTTCTTTTTAAACGTTCAATTTTTAAAACTTTTTAATTAATTAATATTTTGGCTGCTCTGGGTCATATTGCTGTGCTTGGACTTTATCTAATTGCAGCAAGGGGTACTATTCTTTGTTGTGATAAGGAAGTTTCTCACTGGTGGCTTCTCTTGTGACTCATGGGCTGTAGAGCATGGGCTCAGTAGTTATGGGACACAGGCTTAGTTGCCTCAGGGCCTGTGGGATCTTCCAGACCAGGGATCGAGTCCATGTCCCCTGCACTGGGAGGTGAATTCTTAACCACTGTACCACTAGGGAAGTCTGATAATTTCTTTCTTAGAAAGAATTCCTTGAAAGCATATGCTCACTGGATATTTTTTTTTTCTCTCCGTAGACTCATAGGAGCTATGTCATGATGACAAGCACCACAGTTTTAAGAGCCAGAAGGAAATTCACTGTAGAAAAAAAAAACACACAGTGATATGAGTAGCCATAATGAGGCTAGAAATGTAATTTTTTCAGCCAGATTCAACAACCTTCCTGTAATCATTCTAAATCTCTGGACTACAGAAAGCCAGGTATCAGCTCCATCTCTTTGAGCTGTTTCCAGGCCCCTTTCAAGGAAGTTGGACCTGACTGTACCTGCTGGCATTCCTTCCCCAAGAGGTTGCCCCACAGCCCTCTCCTGAGATGACCATATTAGCCTAGCCCAGTCTGAGTTTCTGTCCCTTTGTAGAACTCTGAGGCGGAAAAGATAGGAGTATGATGAATGAGCAATCCGCCCTTTCTTCCACAGTTCTGCTGACCCGGAATTCAGATTCGTGTCAGGATTTAAGCAGACTTCTGCTTCTGGAATGTGGTGATCTGTCTTCTGGGATATGATGACCTGTTGCATCTGAAGGGTACTGAGGGGGACTGCAGTGATACTTCTAGCTTGGAAGATGGTAGGATGATGAAACCTTTCACCTACTCAGTGATATCAAGGGGAGAAACATAACTAGGCTTTCATTTTGTCATGCCTTAGTCCCATTTATGAGTGCTATTAAGCTGGAAGAATCAGGCAAAACAACACCTTTGTCAAGGATCTTCAGTAAGGTCTAAATTTCATATTGTTACCGAGTCCATGCTTGCTCTGCTCAACACACAACAGGCAAGCGAATCCGAGGGATGAGTGTTGAGGCAAGGAAGAGACTTAAATTTGGGACCCAGCAGCCAGAGAAGATGGGAGGCTAGAGCCTTAAAATAAACATCTTGTTTATGGCCTAGATGCCAGGTTCTTTTATGGAACAGAGATGCACCGGAGGAAACAGAGTAAAAAGACTTTTAACTCTGCAGACTCGCAAATATCCTCTAGAATAACAAGCCTCAGGCAGGGGAATGTGTTAGTTTTACTTCCTTACAGTCAGTCCTTCACAGATGGGTGGGGTCAGGTTATCTCCCTGAGGCAGGCCATTATGGATGTTTATAATAACAAAAATGGGTTAAAGTCACAGAAGCAGATCCAGTGCAAATTTAAAATTAATTCTTCCCAGTTATAATATCTGGACTCCAAGTCTGCTGCTGCTGCTGCTGCTGCTGCTGCTGCTGCTAAGTCACTTCAGTCGTGTCCGACTCTGTGTGACCCCATAGACATCAGCCCACCAGGCTCTTCTGCCCCTGGGATTCTCCAGGCAAGAAAACTGGAGTGGGTTGCCATTTCCTTCTCCAATGCATGAAAGCGAAAAAGTGAAAGTGAAGTCGCTCAGTCGTGTCCGACTCTTAGCGACCCCATGGACTGCAGCCCACCAGGCTCCTCCATCCATGGGATTTTCCAGGCAAGAGTACTGGAGTGGGGTGCCATTGCCTTCTCCGCCAAGGCTGCAGTCACATTAACAAAATGCCTGTGTTGAAAGCTGTTGTCCACATTATCTACAGTATAGGAGACTTGCTTGTGTTTCCCACCATAGAAGGGCAGCAGACCAAGTGGCAAGATGCTGGATTTGAAGTCAGAAAGACCTTGATTCAATTCTGAGTACTCTTTCGAACCATTTGAGCTATAAGGAAAATTACTGAAGCTGAGTCTGTATTTTCTCATCAGTAACAATTTCCTACTCACGTCGGGTTGTCTCTAAGGTTCTACTGGTCCTGTTTGATGGGCTCAGAGACAGATGAATTTTAGAAACCAAAGTACACAGAACCCTGAGGATAAGAATCCTGGCAACAATTACCATCTACCTTGTCCAGTTCCTAAAGCTTCCATCCTGTGGAAAACTGAAGCAGGAACACTGGTGACAGCAACACTGCAGAGGTCCTTTTAAAGGGTTCGGATTTCTACTTTCATTTTTTATCTTACTATAAATTCATCTGATTGTAAAGTGTACGTCAACACTTCTATAATGCAGATGTATCATTTTTATTATGTACACTTTCCAATAAAGACAAAAAGCTTTAGAAATAGTAAATAATTTGTCTGAGGCCAAATGATGAAGTTAAGATTCAAACTCAAGGTAGTCCATCCTGACTAACCCCTTCTACCCTATACATTGCCCGGGGAGCAGAGATGAATGGATAAGATCTTAGCCTACAGCTTGCAAGTAATTAATAATAGCCCAGAAGCATTCTGCCAGGGCCTTGCTGAGAGGTAGAATGGTATGGAAGAGCTGTAGGGTAATCAGCGTGGCTACAAGCCAGCAGAGACTGATTTGTAAGGACCCCACCTAAGAGTTGGACATGACCAAGTGACTAAGCACACACACACACACACACACACTACTCCCAACCCAGAAGCAGGTGTGTTTCAACTTTAACCTATGCCCTTGGGAACCCACAGGGCCAGCAATGTTGTAAATGCCTGTGCATTCTTCTCTCATTCTCACATTCCTTGCCTGGTTTTAATTTGTGGAATCAGATCTGCAGTCAGAATTTCTTGGATAAAATGTACACCAGCAAGAAAATCAGCTCTTTCTTCTAAAAACAGCATTAGTGCACATAGTTTAAAAATGAACAGGGTTCTTCTTTAGGAAGCTTGAATCTTCTTCCCACCAGCCACAAAATGACTCCCGTTCCTATTCTCTTTACAGTGAGGAATGGTCATGTAAATGAATTCTTGCCAGTTGAACATGGTTGGAAGTCATGTTTTCCTTGCACAGGTCAGGCCCTTGAAAACACAGCCATGTACTCCATCAAGCTTTTTCCCTTTACAACGGAGAGGAATAAACCCAAGCACCACAGAGACATTTAAAATCACATATTGTTGATAGCAAGAGCATTGTACGGAAGTGTCTCTGATTCACTGTTTGGGAGAGAACCATCTGATCAGGAAGGCTTACACTGAGGTGTTAACACGGATGGAAGATAAACCTTATTGTGTTCAAAATGCAGTTATAATGTTTTTCTGTTTGAGCAGCTAATATTAATTACTTAACAGACCGAAGTCTGTAACAAGATAATGAAGAAAGTTTGCCATGGAAAGTTACATCTCAGCTTCTAGTAAGAAATGGAATATTTCCTGCCATATTAGTAAATAAGGATGTTACAATCATCAGTGATTGCAGCCCTTCCCATGAACTAGTGAGCCCTGAGGGAACTCCGGAAGGAGAACACATGCCATCTAGCAGCCCTCATACTGTAGCCACTCCCTACAGTGAGCCCTGAGGAAAAGATCAGGATGTGTAAACACAAGAAATTGGCCCCAGACAGCTACGGTGCATAGCAAAGGAGTGATTCCAGTCAGCCCAGACTCTTGCATCTTCCATACATAGAAAACTGCTGAATTCCTTTACTTGACATATCTAATTTTTGTTCTCGATAACCTTTTGATGTTCAGACTACCTGCCCTTTGTTGCAAAACCTCTAGGTAACCTGGGTCTTCCCCATGCCTCCTCGGGGCAGTCCTCTCAGGATGACTTAAGATGTTGTCACCCAGGCTTGAAGTCCTAAAAATTCCCATTGAATAAAACATAACTCTCAGTTTCTAGGACATGAATAGATTTAAAGTCAACATAAGGGACAGCATATACCTTCCAAAAAAACAAAAAAGATAAATGATTTATTATAATGAGGTTATTTAAAGAAGCATCAGATCAGATCAGATCAGTTGCTCAGTCGTGTCCAACTCTTTGCGACCCCATGAACTGCAGCACGCCAGGCCTCCCTGTCCATCACCAACTCCCGGAGGTCACTCAGACTCGCATCCATCGAGTGAGTGATGCCATCCAGCCATCTCATCCTCTGTCGTCTCCTTCTCCTCCTGCCCCCAATCCCTCCCAGCATCAGAGTCTTTTCCAGTGAGTCAACTCTTCGCCTGAGGTGGCCAAAATACTGGAGTTTCAGCTTTAGCATCATTCCTTCCAAAGAAATCCCAGGGCTGATCTCCTTCAGAATGGACTGGTTGGATCTCCTTGCAGTCCAAGGGACTCTCAAGAGTCTTCTCCAACACCACAATTCAAAAGCATCAATTCTTCGGTGCTCAGCCTTCTTCACAGTCCAGCTCTCACATCCATACATGACCACAGGAAAAAGCATAGCCTTGACTAGGCGAACCTTTGTTGGCAAAGTAATGTCTCTGCTTTTGAATATGCTATCTAGGTTGGTCATAACTTTCCTTCCAAGGAGTAAACGTCTTTTAATTTCATGGCTGCAGTCACCATCTGCAGTGATTTTGGAGCCCAGAAAAATAAAGTCTGACACTGTTTCCACTGTTTCCCCATCTATTTCCCATGCAGTGATGGGACCAGATGCCATGATCTTCGTTTTCTGAATGTTGAGCTTTAAGCCAACCTTTTCACTCTCCACTTTCACTTTCATCAAGAGGCTTTTTAGCCCCTCTTCACTTTCTGCCATAAGGGTGGTGTCATCTGCATATCTGAGGTTATTGATATTTCTCCCAGCAATCTTGATTCCAACTTGTGTTTCTTCCAGTCCAGCATTTCTCATGATGTACTCTGCATATAAGTTAAATAAACATGGTGACAATATACAGCCTTGACGTACTCCTTTTCCTATTTGGAACCAGTCTGTTGTTCCATGACCAGTTCTAACTGTTGCTTCCTGACCTGCATACAGATTTCTCAAGAGGCAGATCAGGTGGTCTGGTAGTCCCATCTCTTTCAGAATTTTCCACAGTTGATTGTGATCTACACAGTCAAAGGCTTTGGCATAGTCAATAAAGCAGAAATAGATGTTTTTCTAGAACTCTCTTGCTTTTTCCATGATCCATAGGTTTAAAAAAAAAGCATAAGTCATTTACATTTCTGAAACTTTCTTTTTTTGGAAACCCTATATATTTTAAATATAAAGCCTTGAATTTCAGATTTTTCATAGCTGATACAGAAAATACAATGCAGATTGCTTGTTTGGATTTGACAAACAGCAGTCTATGGGGTCTCACAGAATCGGACACGACTGAAGCGACTTAGCAGCAGCAGCAGTATTAGCATAATTGATTAGAGAATTATGAAAATCATTTTATTATTTTCTGAATTTTCTGTGAAATTTATTCATTGGGGAAAGCACACTTCACTGATCCTTTGGACAATCTCCAAGGCAAGGCAGCTATAGTCCTCCTCTTCTAAATAGCTGCTGACTCCTTGGAGGCACTTTTGGGACAACTTTTCCAAGCAAGGACAAGCTAGAAGATTGTCTATTTTCATCTTCTGCTCCAGCTCCAGATTGGCTAGAGAGTAATTTAACAAGCAGATCTTACTCCAAACTATACTGTAGTTTTCTGAGTGGAACAGGTTTAAGATCTGGAACAGATTGAGAATCCAACGATAGAAACTGGTGGCTTGTGTCTTCTAGATGCTGATATCTCCTACTCTGTAGTGAAAAAAAAAGAAAATGAAAGCCAGTCCTGTCATGCTTGCGTGATTGATCTCATATCTCAAAACTGAGGATTTCCTGCTTTTCACAGCTTTGAGCCTAGGAGAGGCTGAAGCAAGGTATCATTAGCACCATTAGCAAGTAGATTGTGCCATTCAGCTCAGTGATCCAGCGGATCACGGAGAAATGGCACGCGCTGCTGCGGTTCAAATGAGCCCAAAGCTCCTTTGGCGGCGCCCCAGCGGCCGGGAGGGGGCACCCGAATTCGCCATAACGCACCGACAGCGCCGCCCACCCAGCGGGACCCGCCTCCAGGTTCAGCGCCGCGAACTCTAGCGCGGGATCCACCGGGAGAGCCCGAGGCGCCGCCGGGCCCAGGGAGCGCGTGGGGCCGCCGGAGCCGTGAGGAAATTTCCTTTACGGGCCCTACTGCCCAGGGCAGCTTTGCCGTGGCTTCGCTCAGAGCCTTTGATTTCTGCACCTGTTCTTGCGTTCATCCTCCCCTTCCTGGGAAAAGATTTTAGCCAGAGCGGTTTACACCGTGCTTGTTGATGCTGCGATTGATGGCCTGAAATCAGAGCATGTCGTGGTATGTTTTCAGATTCAAGCTTGTTTCTGGGGGAAAAGACTAATTCAGGGAAAGGAGAAAGGCATCTACAATCTGGACAGGTACCTACGAAGTAATGGGGTCCCCCAGTCCTGCGAGTGGGACTGTGACTTAGGGACACGGCTGATGCGGGGCTCAAACTTACTGGAGCCTGAGGCAAAAGGTAAGCTTTGTTTCTATATGTTTCCTTTTATGATTTTTAATGGTTTATTTTTCCTACAGCTTTAAATTGGTGGAGAAATATTGAAACTATTATCGAAAATATCATTAATATTAATAACCATGTAATTATTATAAACTTAATTATTAACAGTAAAATTCACAGCACCATTTAAAATATTGAAACTATTATTTTAAATACTATTAATTATTAACATTAAAATTTTAAATATTGAGGCTATTATTTATTAATAGCTGCATAATTATTATACACCATCAATTATTAATATTTAAATTCACAGCACCTTTTAAAATTTACATGTTTTATTTATACCCAAACCAGAATTCATTGTAATTTTTTCTTCATTCTAGTAAAAGGAAACTAGTCAGTTTTCAAAATATGCTTCTTTAATTATCTTGTTTTCATTATTAAGAATTTCTATTTTGACATTTTTTGTGGTTTTAAAGAATTTTTAATTAACTTCAGCTCGCTGGTATTTCTTCTGCAGCATCCCACTGTGACTAGCATTTTCTATAAAATTTTCAAGGCCACTTCTGATTTTGCTTAAGATTGCACTAAACCAAATTTGTGAGTCACTTGGGAAGATCCAAACACAAAACTGATTTTATATTACAAATTACTGATGTTGCATCTTGCTTGCTTGTGTGTGTGTGTGTGTGTGTGTGTGTGTGAGTCGCCCAGTCATTTCCAACTCTTTGCAAGACCACGGATTGTACCTCGCCAGGCTCCTCTGCCCATGGAATTCTCCAGGCAAGAATACTGGAATGGATTGCTATTCCCTTCTTTAGAGGATATTCCCAACCCAGGGCTTGAACCCAGGTCTCCCATATTGCAAGGGGATTCTTTACCACCTGACCACCAAAGAAGCCCTACATCTTGCTTAAAACTGCTGCTGCTGCTAAGTCACGTCAGTCGTGTCCAACTCTGTGTGACCCCATAGATGGCAGCCCACCAGGCTCCCCCATCCCTGGGATTCTCCAGGCAAGAACACTGGAGTGGGTTGCCATTTCCTTCTCCAACGCGTGAAAGTGAAAAGTGAAAGGGAAGTCGCTCAGTCATGTCCGACTCTTGGCAACCCCATGGACTGCAGCCTACCAGGCTTCTCCGTCCATGGGATTTTCCAGGCAAGAGTACTGGAGTGGGGTGCCATTGCCTTCTCCGTGCTTAAAACTACTTAAAATGAATTTCTGCAGAACTTAAATCATCAAAATACGTAAGAGCCAAGTCAATGGCTGCTTTTTCATATCAGATGTATTTACATGAAAATAAAGTTCCTTTGTTAAATACTCAAAATGTGAATGCACTTAGTTTAGATTTTTATATTCATATCTAAATTTCAAATTTGAAATCAGGATGTCTATAATCTAACTTTAAAAATATGCTTATAGCCCATAATAATTGATACTTTCATCCAGTTATTCCTGCATTTCCAATTTCTAATTCCTGTTTTTCCATATATTTTCAAGTTCAGAAAGTGCGTGCATATCTATCTCAAGCATTTTACATTTATTAACCTACTTTCAGGGCTTCCCAGGTGGCTCAGTGGTAAAGAATCCACCTGACAATGGGTTTAGTTCCTGGATTGGGAAGATTCCTTGGAGGAGGAAATGGTAACACACTGCAGTATTCTTGGTGGGATAATCCCATGGACAGAGGAGCCAGGTGGGTAAATCCATGGGGTCGCCAAGAATTCAAGCAAGAGTTGAACACCACTAAGCATGCGTGCAACATACTTTCAAATGTATTGTTTCATTTGTTGTAAGCAAAATGGTAGGCCTCCTATGAGTAAGCTGTTTTGTTTTTGTTTTGCTTATTTATTTATTTGGCTGTGATGGGTCTTAGTTACTGCATGCAAGGTCTTGCATCATCCTTGCAGTGTGATCTTTAGTTTCACCTGTGGGACCTAGTTCCTTGACGAGGGATGAAACCCAGGTCCCCTGCACCGGGAGCTTGGAGTCTAAGCTACTGGACCACCAGGGAATTCCCTGAACGAGCTGTTTTATTTCTAGATGGGTTTATGGAGGGTTTTAGTAGAGCTTTATTAACTTTTACCATTTGGTTTTGAATAGCATCCTGCCAAATTAAACTACATGAAAATGTATAATCTTTTTGTGCCAAAATGCTTTAAATTTCAATACAATGTACATTGTCACTTGATACTATATCTTTTAATATTTTGCAGACATCTTTACTTTGTGTGTGAAGTGCCACGATTGCACATAACCTTGATACCCATCAGATGTCTATTTATGTTTTTAATATGGATTTTAGAATAAGAAAACTGAAAAAATACATTTATCCTCTGTACAGTACTAAAAAAGCTTATCATATGTCATATCACAAAAACAATATGTTGATGATTGAGCTAAAACTATGAGTTGAATAAGGCACAAATGTAGCATAATGATTCTTGAGGGAAATAATGAATTGTTCATCATTGCATGCACTTCGCTGTCTTTCCACTCTGACAAGTCCATCACAAAGTAATATTATTTACAAAAATGAGAAATTGCTATGTTAGCAAATAATGATTTAAAATAGTCAAATATTTAAAATAATCATGTTTCTGTCATTTCCTACATTCTTCAAAATGATTCTCAGAAAACATATTGCAAAAACATAAAAAAATATGCACAGAGATAGTAAGCTACACTTTCCTCAAAGTTCCATCTTATTTCTCTCCTCTGCTTCACAAACAAGTTTGCAAAATCGTTGTCTGTACACAGTACCCTTAATTCCCCTTCCTCTTCACTTACTCGCATCTGGTTTCTCCTCCATTAATTCTGCTAAACCAGATGCTGCTACGGTCACCAGTGGCGTATGTTTCAGGTCTGCTGGGACAGGTCAGTCCTCACCCACCCTGCAGGCCCCACCGTGTCTTTGAAACACACTCCTTCCCTTCAGTAATCTCTCCCCTGTTTGTCCTTGTGTCCTTCTCACTGCACTGCCCTCTGGCTCAGTGCCTGTTGCAGACTCTTCTCTACCTTACCCTTAAATACTGAGGGTCCTCTTCTCATTGTCTATTCTATTTATAAGCGACCACATCCATCCCCATGTCCTTATTACCAGACACAGAACGCTGCTGCTGCTAAGTCGCTTCAGTCATGTCCGACTGTGCGACTCCATAGATGGCAGCCCACCAGGCTCCCCTGACCCTGGGATTCTCCAGGCAAGAACACTGGAGTGGATTGCCGTTTCCTTCAATGCGTGCATGCATGCTAAGGCGCTTCAGTCATGTCCAACTCTGTGCGACCCCGTGGACAGCAAATCACAGGCTCCTCTGTCCATGGGATTCTCCAGGCAGGAATACTAGAGTGGGTAGCCATTTTTCTCTCCGAGACACACAAGAAAGAATTTCAAATCAGTACTTATACCCGTGGCATTTGTTTATTGTAGACCCACTTGGCCAACAGCCATTCAGGCTTCTATAATTACATACCTCTCAGGTACAACTGAGTGACTTCACTTTCACTTTTCACTTTTGTGCATTGGAGAAAGAAATGGCAACCCACTCCAGTGTTCTTTCCTGGAGAATCCCAGGGATGGTGGAGCCTGGTGGGCTGCCGTCTCTGGGGTCGCACAGAGTTGGACATGACTAAAGTGACTTAGCAGCGGCAGTGGCAGCAGCAGCAAAAGGTACCATAGAAAAGGTATCCTTCTTTTTTTCCCTGAAAATTACCTGTAAAAATTACCTGTAAGTATCTTCTGATGTGAGAACCCAGTTTTCCATTACTTTTCTTTGTATTTTTTAATGAAATTTTTAAAAAATACATTATTTTTATGTATCGTTCTCTATGAGACTGAAAGTTTCAACATAGAAGGTACTGAATTATATTTATTTACCAGTGTTTCTTAAAGGCAATTCACAATCTGCCACGTTGATACTCAATTAATACATGTGACATGAACTGAATGAATGAATGAGTAGATAAGTGTTACCATCAATTACTCACTTTTGTTTAGAATACTGAAGATTGAATTTAGGTATTAAGAATAAACAGACTCAGCGTCTGGATTTCTACACAGAGACCACTGCACAAATATGTTTGCTATGAGGCAGCGTCACCTGTGGAGATTTCTTTGATCAAAACACAGGGTTTTCTACTTAAATACTCACTGCTGGATTAGTTCATTTTTGTGTATATTCAATCATTCAGTAAAAATATGTTTGGAAATGCCATCCACTAAAAGAGAGCAGAATAAATTTGATCTCACACACACAAAAAGAAAACTTGAGTTTGATAAGAATTTAATAAATAAAAAATCATATTTAATGAAATGGAAAGCTGAACATATTTCCTAAATCTTAATACAATGTGAAGGCAAACATCCCTATATGAAAATATAAATATGACAAGAATGAGTATAAATAAATAATAAATAAATCAGGGAAATAATCGCTTAAGGACTGATAACCCTAGAGCTAAGTTTTTAACATCCTTGCTTAATACTACAAAATATATGCTTAAATAATTCAGTAAATTTAGTGGCTAAAGCAGAAATCAGAAACTTCTGAAATGACCACAGGTGAGTGTGCAAGGCTGATGTGACATCTTAGTCAGTGAGAGTCATTTCAAGGTGAGTTCAGATCTCCACCCATCTTTCTTAACCTTTCTTGCAAGCTGGTTGATGATGAGAGGGCTCTCATTATCTCCACTCTGACGATTTCCCAGGCGCAGTCGCTGTATTCCTTCTCTTGCAGGTAGACATGGATTCCCTGGAAGTACCTCTTCATGGCCAGTGTGGGGCCCATCCTTCCCAGGGCAGAGTCTTTCTCTCCCATCACCTGCCCCAGGCAGGTGTCCAGGTCGTCCAGCTGCTGATGGAGTCCAGTGCAGAGCTGCTCCAGGAGGGTGGTGTCCCAGGCAGCAGAGGAGTGCTCTGTGTGGAAGAGGTTGAAGGTCTGCTGGAGCATCTCGTGGAGCACAGAGATGGCCTGGGCCTTCTGGAGCTGGCCGCCCTCCACCATCTCCTGGGGGAAAGCGAAGTCTTTTCTGTCCTGTAGACAGAAACGAGGGGAGAGTCTCCTCATTTGGCCCAGGAGCCTGAGGTTCTGCCTGCCAACCAGCACATGGTTCTGAGACAGGTCACAGCCCAGGGATCCTCCAGGGCCATAGCTGACCAGCACCAGGGCCATCAGTAGAGAGAGCACGAAGGCCATGGGGAAGATGCAGCTGCTGCTGGGCTGGCTGAGGCGGCGTCTGGATGAACCTTGAGGTAGGTTCTCTGATGCCATGCTTTCTAAGCAAGGCCATTAAATAGGGAACATGGTAGTTTTCATTTTCTAGTCATTTCTATACACTTTTACTTCCTTTTTTCATTTTCCTTTATGTATTCACAACATGATCAAATAAAATGTCATCAATCTAAACTATTAATTATGTGTATTTCCCAATAACTTCCTATGTGCCCATCCAAATGGATATTTATCAAATGAGAAAGGTCTTTTTCTTAACTCAGGAGTGATGTATGTTTGTAATTACACACATTATTGCTTTTTGTATCTCATGCATAAGTGTTGCTCTCTTCTTGTCCATGAACTAACTCATCGGTGTAGCCTTGATCTTAGGCTCCACTTTTCCCTCTTACTTTACATAGGAAGCCAGGCTCCCTCAGCTCTATATTTCTGTATTTATAAAGTATTTACCAGTTCACTCTGGTAATTAAGCTCTTTGAAATAAATGATAGTTTATCTTTAGTCTTTGATTTAGAGAAGAGGCTGATTATTGTGAGGAGAGGCTGATTATTGTGAGTCCATGAGCTCCTCCCATGTTTCTTTTCCTTCTAGAACACATTCCTGCAGGTCCATGTGGTTGTGCTTCAGAGAACCACAAAGTCAGGACTATTACAGACTTCACGCTTTCTTTCTACCATTTTCATACTGGAGACCTATTGTCCTTCACTGACTGGGCCAATACCCCCACCAGAATCCTGGTTCTTCTCATGGAACATGAGTGGGGAGACTCTAAATCCAGGATAATTGTATTTTCCCAGCAGCACCTCACTCAGAAGGGAGAGATCACATGGAGCCACCCCCTGCCCTCTGGAGTGACAGAGTCCCCTTGCTCACCTGCTGGGCTCCCTCCCTGCAGACAGGCTCACCACAGCCTGAGAACGCAAAAAAATCTCCTTTCTGTAGAGCGCTTGTTTACTTGTTGGGAAAATAAATTGTCTTCCTAAACCCCCACCTTCTCCTCTGGAATGTTTGTGTGAAGGACCCGAGTTCCCAGTGGTGACCCCTCTTCTCCTGACCCATGTCTCCAGGTGTCCTAAGTGTTAGTATTGCTCACATGCTGAGAGTAAGGTGTGTTTGTGCACGTAGACAGAGGAATTATTCAACTGCAATTATTTTACCTGTAGTAGAGAGACTGTTTTTATTTTACCAAGTATAGATTTTATCATTCTACTCTCAATGTTTTGAACATGTGTGATGTTCAGAGTTTCTGAGTTGGAGTAATGAGATTCAGCGGTGTTGCTGTCTCTCATCAGAAGTTAATGTCACAGAACCTAGTGAGCTTCAGTTGTTCATTCAGTCAGTTGATTCCACTGGGCTTCTTTGTTCCTCTGTCTCTGTCTTCCTCTGAGAATGCAGGGCAATGAGACTCACGCTACTCAGTTAGGGGGAAATAGCCTTCTTTCTTTGCTTGTGGGTGATTCTTCAGTTGAAGTTGTTTTAATTTATATTGGCATACTGGGCAAGATTAGTCTCACTGCTCCTGCTCTAGTCCTAATTCATAATGAGGTGAGAACAATAAAAGGAAGTCAAGAAAGCCAGAGGGGTTGTATCTCTGTCATTTTCAAGACTTTAGATTTTTTTGTTTTTCTTTGCAACTTTCCTAGAAAGTAAAATTTGAGATGAGAAAACAAATGTAGACAAAAATAAAAGAAAAAACAAATGTAAATCTGAACGTCATGAATATGAAAAAAGGGAAGTGGCTTTCCCCTGACACAGTGACGTATTCTGAGTTAGCACACTTCAGTGCAGCACAGCTGGGGACATGCTGAGGCAGAGGGGAAGGATGAGGCCAGTATGAACAACAGAAAGGCTGGGACACAGCTGTGTCTGCCAGAAACTCAATGAAGGAAAAGTTCTGGGTCAGTCGACTGCCCTTTGCTTTGCAGGATTAGTTACCTCATTTTTCTTTCGTTTAATCCATGTACGATCAGTTTCAGGAGAGAAGGAAGAAGTCACACCCATCAGCTCATATGAAACTGATAAGCAGAACCTCAGTTGGTATAACACTAACCCTCTGTGGCGGAATCGTGGAGACCAGCCCTGCTGAGCATGTGTCCTGATGATAAATCCACTCAACAATGAGAAGATGCTTTGTGAAAGCTGGAATTAAATAAAAGGGAATCAGATAATTCCAAAGATCCTTATGTTAATCTGGGTAATAGTAATCATAATATTAAAAAGTAATAACTGAATTTTGTTTGCTACCAAGGACTTGCCATTTTAAGCTCTTTAAAATATTAACTCAGTTCTCTCATTAACCCTATTTGGATCACACCATTTATATAACTGGAGAGAAATATCATTCTGGAGCATTGAACTATTCCCAATGTACCAAATACAAACCTACACCTAAGGAGCTTTACAATGATTTGTCTGAACAAGTCCATTAATATGAACATGATAATGGGAAACCAACAAAATAAGTTGAAGGAGGAGAATGAGATGACAAAAGCCCTTAAATCCCCTGCAAATGCTAAAGGGCTTTGTAGGGCAATAAGGGAGGTGGTCTTAAGTCTAGAGAAATCTCTTTAAGGTCTAATCAAAATAGACAAAATTGCTATTAAGTAGTTAGAGGGGAATAGATTTTTCTGCTAATTGAAAAAAATAAAATAAATGAGAGACTTTCCTACAGGTCAGGATCTGGCCCTTCACACTGTGACCTGGATTCAGTCCCTGCTATGAAAAATAAGGTCCCACAAGCCATGAGGTGGTAAATCTAAGATTTTATGAGTGATTTCTCCAATGAGATATAGTAAAATAACTTTATTAACCCTATAAGAGCTGAGTCCTGTTGATCTTTGTATTTTAAATTCTGGACTTTTCTCGTGAGTTTAAGAACAAAGGAAGAGCATCAATTTCTAGCCACATGAACTCTGACTTTTCTCCTTCGAGATGACAGCTAAAATGTCACTTGGCATCTTGTTCCCAACAAGTAGACAAGTGGGAATGAAGTCACTACCCATTGTGTTCCCTGGCCTCCAGCAGGCTCTGACAGAAGTTCAGGGTGGAGATCAGCAAAGGGGCACTCTGTGCTCTGGGAAACTAACACAACAGACAAGCGGAGAGTTAGACAATTTTCCTGAGAAAAAGTTATGAACCCAGTTTTTGCAACTTCTCATAGGTAGAAGAGCACTAAAATCATTCATGGAGATATCTGTTCCTACTGACTCTCAGCCACCTTCTACCAAGTGATGGCATGTAACCCCTTTAGCACAATCACATTTATATACTGACCCCCTCTAAAACCTTGAAGCAGTTCCTCAGAGCTGAGTAGAGTCTGTCCTCTTGGCTAGAATCCTCAGTAAGTCCACCCAAAAAACTGAACTCCCGGCAGTCAGGTTGCCAGTATTTTTTCAGTTGACAAGAATCCTTTGTGGTGCTCCCTCCGTTTTAAGGTTGAGGTCATAGGACTGAATTTTAAGTCCTTTTCTCATTTTATACTCTTTTCCTATTTGATCAGTTTTTCTGTTCCATGCTTTATATTTCATGGAATTGCTTGTAAATTTCCATCTCCAATATCCAATGGACATTTGCACTGATATGTTTACTAATGAGAGGGTAACAGGCAGGAAGTCCAGGGGTCTCCAAACGGAGGAAATAGCCTGCATGTGTCAGATTTTTTCTCTCTCTTAAGCGGCAGGAGGAAACAAACTAGCCATAGTTTTTCCTTCTCTATACAAATTTAAAACAAGGTTTCTCTTAAAATACTGTGTTGCCATAATGACATCTGGTTTCACCTGAAGTTAACTATTCTCAAACTTAGAGATAACCAATGCCTTTTTCTTATGGAAATGTTTGTCTTAAGCTATGCTAATATACTATACTTTTACCCCAAACTCTGTCTTCAAGTCGGTTCTGCCTCTTGGCTCAGAACCTACTTGACAAACCAGTATATTATACTCGGATACTGTTCCCTAATCTATGTAAATGAAACTATTTGTATGGTGATCTACCCTTCTTCAATATTCAAGTTAATCATTTTATGGCCCAGCATGAACCAAATTCAGACTTAAATTGAAGAAAGTAGGGAAAACTACTAGACCATTCAGGTATGACCTAAATCAAATCCCTTACGATTATACAGTGGAAGTGAGAAATAGATTTAAGGGCCTAGATCTGATAGATAGAGTGCCTGATGAACTATGGAATGAGGTTCATGACATTGTACAGGAGACAGGGATCAAGACCATCCCCATGGAAAAGAAATGCCAAAAAGCAAAATGGCTGTCTGGGGAGGCCTTACAAATAGCTGCGAAAAGAAGAGAAGCGAAAAGCAAAGGAGAAAAGGAAAGATATAAACATCTAAATGCAGAGTTCCAAAGAATAGCAAGAAGAGATAAGAAAGCCTTCTTCAGTGATCAATGCAAAGAAATAGAGGAAAACAACAGAATGGGAAAGACTAGGGATCTCTTCAAGAAAATCAGAGATACCAAAGGAACATTTCATGCAAAGATGGGCTCGATAAAGGACAGAAATGGTATGGACCTAACAGAAGCAGAAGATATTAAGAGGTGGCAAGAATACACAGAAGAACTGTACAAAAAAGATCTTCATGACTCAGATAATCATGATGATGTGATCACTGACCTAGAGCCAGACATCCTGGAATATGAAGTCAAGTGGGCCTTAGAAAGCATCACTACGAACAAAGCTAGTGGAGGTGATGGAATTCCAGTGGAGCTATTCCAAATCCTGAAAGATGATGCTGTGAAAGTGCTGCACTCAATATGCCAGCAAATTTGGAAAACTCAGCAGTGGCCACAGGACTGGAAAAGGTCAGTTTTCATCCCAATCCCAAAGAAAGGCAATGCCAAAGAATGCTCAAACTACCCCACAATTGCACTCATCTCACATGCTAGTAAAGTAATGCTCAAAATTCTCCAAGCCAGGCTTCAGCAATATGTGAACTGTGAACTTCCTGATGTTCAAGCTGGTTTTAGAAAAGGCAGAGGAACCAGAGATCAAATTGCCAACATCCGCTGGATCATGGAAAAAGCAAGAGTTCCAGAAAACCCTCTATTTCTGCTTTATTGACTATGCCAAAGCCTTTGACTGTGTAGATCACAATAAACTGGAAAATTCTGAAAGAGATGGGAATACCAGACCACCTGATCTGCCTCTTGAGAAATCTATATGCAGGTCAGGAAGCAACAGTTAGAACTGGACATGGAACAATAGACTGGTTCCAAATAGGAAAAGGAGTACGTCAAGGCTGCATATTGTCACCATGTTTATTCAACTTATATGCAGAGTACATCATGAGAAACGCTAGACTGGAAGAAACACAAGTTGGAATCAAGATTGCTGGGAGAAATATCAATAACCTCAGATATGCAGATGACACCACCCTTATGGCAGAAAGTGAAGAGGAACTAAAAAGCCTCTTGATGAAAGTGAAAGTGGAGAGTGAAAAGGTTGGCTTAAAGCTCAACATTCAGAAAACGAAGATCATGGCATCTGGTCCCATCACTGCATGGGAAATAGATGGGGAAACAGTGGAAACAGTGTCAGACTTTGTTTTTCTGGGCTCCAAAATCACTGCAGATGGTGACTGCAGCCATGAAATTAAAAGACGCTTACTCCTTGGAAGGAAAGTTATGACCAACCTAGATAGCATATTCAAAAGCAGAGACATCACTTTGCCAACAAAGGTTCGGCTAGTCAAGGCTATGGTCTTTCCTGTGGTCATGTATGGATGTGAGAGCTGGACTGTGAAGAAGGCTGAGCACCGAAGAATTGATGCTTTTGAACTGTGGTGTTGGAGAAGACTCTTGAGAGTCCCTTGGACTGCAAGGAGATCTAACCAGTCCATTCTGAAGATCAGCCCTGGGATTTCTTTGGAAGGAATGATGCTAAAGCTGAAACTCCAGTACTTTGGCCACCTCAGGCGAAGAGTTGACTCACTGGAAAAGACTGATGCTGGGAGGGATTGGGGGCAGGAGGAGAAGGGGACGACAGAGGATGAGATGGCTGGATGGCATCACTGACTCAATGGATGTGAGTCTGAGTGGCCTCTGGGAGTTGGTGATGGACAGGGAGGCCTGGTGTGCTACTATTCATGGGGTTGCAAAGAGTCGGACATGACTGAGCGACTGATCTGATCTGATCTGATGAACTATTTGGTGCCAAGATTATCCCAAAATGCATGTTATGCGTGAGGGGCCTGGTGCCATTCTGAGTTTTAAGACATTCCTTTCTTTCATTAACAGACTGCTAGTGACTATATAACATCCAGCTGAAGACTAGCGGGGCGGGGGATGGTGGGAGGGGGTGGGGAGGGTGGGGGGTGGTGGTGAAGAGTGGGGGTGGGGGGGGGTGTACGCTTTCTGCCCCCTTCTGATGCCTATGTCAGAAGCTTTCTCTATCTCCTTTATACTTTAATAAAACTTTATTACACAAAAGCTCTGAGCGATCAAGCCTCATCTCTGGCCCCGGATTGAATTCTTCTCCTCCAGGCGCCAAGAAGCCCGGCGTCTTTGCATGATTCAACAACAACATTTTACTAATTACCCCTATAGTAGTTAACATTTATATCCTCTCACAGCTTGGTCCATATTCTACTGGCAGTATTCCAGTTTTCTCCCTTTTATTGTAGAATTCAACATAACTGATACTCATTTCTGCTACTAATTAGTACTATTTTTAAAATAGTTAACATTTTAATATGAATTAACTGATTATTGATTTGATATAATTTCCTTTAAAAGAATCAAAGTTACAAAAATGATTGAATTAGTTATGTTTATATCTAGGTCTTGAGGGCAACACACAACCTGGCTAAAGGAAGTGTATTTTTCACTCTAATCTGCATATCAAAAAAAATGGGTCAAGGACTTGTAAAATGAATTCTTTAATCAAGTTGTGCATTCAGCTGGGTGTTGCTTTTTTAAGAAAAAAGCAAAGGATGTTTTTTAATAGTAATAATTTAATGAATAAGAAAAATTATAAGCTGACTACTAAATATGTATTTTCCCTTAAGTATTCATACATAATATTATATAAAAAAAAAAAAAAAAGAACAAAATAATTTAAGTAAATATAAATAAATAAATATTAAAGTAGATAAATGTCCATGTAGGTAAATAAGTAGATAGATCAGCTTGAGTATCTGTGAGGGAGTAGTTCCTGTAGAGTAGAACATGATATCCTTTAATATTCCTGAAAACCTTTGACAAATTGAATCAATTCAGGGCCGGATAACAGCAGAAATGAGAGTCCTTGACATGGCAGCGCAGGAGGAAGTGTGGTCTGTTGGTCCATGAGAATCATTTCTGTGTTGACCCAGGTATGTGTCAGTGCTTTCTCCTGAATCTCTCCTGCAAGTTTGTTGAGGAAGAGAAGGCTCTCCTGACTTCTCCTCTGACAACCTCCCAGGCACAAGGGCTGTGTCTCTTCTCTCGCAGATAGAGAGTGAGTCTGTGGAAATATTTCCTCACAGCCAGGCTGGAGTCCTCCTTGAGCAGGGGAGCCCCTGGCAGCCCCTCCTCCTGCCTCAGACAGGCTTGCAGGTCAGTGAGCTGCTGATCCAGTGCAGCACGGAGCTTGTCCAGGAGGGTTTGGTCCCATGCAGCGGCCGAGCCCTCTGTGCTGAAGAGCTGGAAGGTGTGCTGGGTCACCTCGTGGAGTGCAGAGATGGCTTGAGCCTTTTGCAACTGGCTGCCACCCAGCGCCTCCTCGGGGAATGCGAAGTCATTTCTGTCCTGCAGGCAGGAGGAAGGGGAGACCCTCCTCAGTTGTTGCAGGAGCATCAGGACCCTCCTGTTGGCCAGGCTGTGGGTGTGAGGCAGGTGGCAGCCCAGAGAGCAGATGGCATTGCAGCTGAGCAGCAGCAGGGCCAGGAGGAAGGGCCAGGCTGGGGCCATCAGGGACCTTGCAGATGCTTCTGGCCTAGGGAGGTGGGTGACTCAGTGAACCTATACTCTAGGTTCTCGGAAGACCTTCCTTCAGGCCTGTGTCTTAAATAGGAGCCCATGGTTTCCATATTCTCAAAGTTCCCTTTTGCTTTCTACTTTTGTTTTTGCTTTTCAATTTGCACTCTTCAAATGGGTTAGGACAGCATTCACAAATGTTGTTTTCATTATTGCTCCCCCTTCCCCTATTGACAGAGTCTTCTGAGATTTTTTTTTCCTAATTACCCCCACCATGAAATTTTAACAACACATTTATGCTGTGGATCCATCTTTGTACTCCATACATATCTTTATACATAGAAAAATAAAAGTGCAAAGTTTCCTTGTTGTATTCACCCTAGGGTTAACAATACCATAAAATGAAAGCTGTACATTAAATGTAAAATCTGTTGAGTTTTATTTAACTTGATGAATGAGTTTGAAGAATGACTTTTAATGGAGGATACTTACTTATATAAATAGTAATATACCAAATTACATATTTATATGAAATTCATTTTAAAATGTATAATAATACCACAGTATAGATAGACTTTAAAATCTTTCAAAGCTCAAAATCATTGAAAATCTTAAGTTATTTTCTTATTATTTATTTTGAGGTACTTTTAACTTTCCTTCAAATCAGAAACCAATTTTTAATTCCCTGGCTACTCAATATTCATCTCTATTTTATCAACATTTCTTTCTGTTTAGCTCTTGACATGCTTTTATGCATATTCTTGGAAACTTTGATAGGGATAAGTAATAAAATACCATGATATCACTCCAATGGAAGAAAGTGAAGAGGAACTAAAGAGCCTTATGATGAGGTGAAAGAGGAGACTGAAAGACTGGGATAACACTCAACATTTAAAAACCTAAGCTTATGACATCTGTGGCGAATAGATGGGGAAAAAGGGGAAACTGACAAATTTTCTTTTCTTTGTCTCCAAAATCACTGTGGGCAGTGACTTCAGCTACAAAATTAAAAGACACTTGCTCCTTGGAAGAAAAGCTATGATTGAACTAGACAGCATATTAAAAAGCATAGGCATCACTTTGACGACAAAGGTCTGTATAGTCAAAGCTATGGTATTTCCAATGATTTTGGGAGAGTTGGACCACAAAGAAAGCTGAGCGCAGTAGAATTTTACTTTCAAATTGTGTTGCCTTATAAGACTTTTAAGGGTCCTTTGGTCAGCAAGTAGATGAAACCAGTCACGATATCAAACCTGAATATTTTTGGAAGGACTGACGCTGAAGCTGAAACTCCAATAAATAAGTGTTAGTTGCTCAGTCATGTCTGATCTTTGCGACCACATGGACTCTAGCCAGCCAGTTGCTCTTCTGTCCATGGAATTCTCCAGACAAGAATACTGGAGTAGATTGCCATTCCTTCCTCCAGGGGTCTTCCTGACCCAGGAATCAAACTCGGGTCTCCCGCATTGCAGGTACATTCTTTACCATCTGAGCTACCAGGGAAGCCCTATACTTTGGCCATCTGATGTACAGAGCCAACTCAATGGAAAAGACCCTGATGCTGGGGAAGATTGAGAGCAGGAGGAGAAGGGGGCCACAGAGGATAAGAGGGTTGGATGGCATTACCAACTCAATGGCAAATGAATGAATTTGAGCAAACTCCAGGAGATAGTGAAGGACAGGGAATCCTGGTGTGCTGCAGTCCATGCGGTTGCAAAGAGTCGGACAGGGTTTACTGGCTCAAAAATAACAGTAAAATTTCCTTCCATTGAACCCTGAATGGTAAGCTTCTCCAGGCAGCTGCAGGAGGGAGAAGGTCTTTTTCTTGGGTTCCTTTGGGAAATGCCCACTCGGGAGAGTTTGCAGTTCTGGGTTCTGCAGACAACCAGGGCATAGCATCCTCAGTGAGCCTCTTGATACTGACTTACTGTCAGGGGAAAAACCTTTCTTTTTTACAGGGAGCCTTGTCATAGCCATGCCAGCGACAGTGTTCTCTGGTTGGAAGCATGGAACCTTGCATTTTCTGAGCCTTCCCTAGAGTTTTGTGCTTTATTTTCCAGGAAGGATTCCACTTACTGAGGGGTTTCAGGTGGGGAGTCAGCGAGTTGGAGTCGATTTTACAGATTCGGATCCTTTCTGGTGTGATCCAGTGACAGATCAGAGACAGGGGAACCTGGCAGTGGTAATGGGACCTCTGGAAGGTGTCTGGGATGCCCTGGGGGTGAGTCAGAGGGTGGCCACCACCAAGGCCAAGGACCGGGGAGCTGTGATTTCCTGTTTTAAGAATATTTATCCTTATTGCCAAATTCAGACTGAAGTTGAAGAAAGTAGGGAAAACTACTAGACCATTCAGGTATGACCTAAATCAAATCCCTTATGATTATACAGTGGAAGGGAGAAATAGATTTAAGGGCCTAGATCTGATAGATAGAGTGCCTGATGAACTATGGAATGAGGTTCGTGACATTGTACAGGAGACAGGGATCAAGACCATCCCCATGGAAAAGAAATGCAAAAAAGCAAAATGGCTGTCTGGGGAGGCCTTACAAATAGCTGCGAAAAGAAGAGAAGCGAAAAGCAAAGGAGAAAAGGAAAGATATAAACATCTGAATGCAGAGTTCCAAAGAATAGCAAGGAGAGATAAGAAAGCCTTCTTCAGTGATCAATGCAAAGAAATAGAGGAAAACAACAGAATGGGAAAGACTAGGGATCTCTTCAAGAAAATCAGAGATACCAAAGGAACATTTCATGCAAAGATGGGCACGATAAAGGACAGAAATGGTATGGACCTAACAGAAGCAGAAGATATTAAGAAGAGGTGGCAAGAATACACAGAAGAACTGTACAAAAAAGAGCTTCACGACCCAGATAATCATGATGATGTGATCACTGACCTAGAGCCAGACATCTTGGAATGTGAAGTCAAATGGGCCTTAGAAAGCATCACTACAAACAAAGCTAGTGGAGGTGATGGAATTCCAGTGGAGCTATTCCAAATCCTGAAAGATGATGCTGTGAAAGTGCTGCACTCAATATGCCAGCAAATTTGGAAAACTCAGCAGTGGCCACAGGACTGGAAAAGGTCAGTTTTCATCCCAATCCCAAAGAAAGGCAATGCCAAAGAGTGCTCAAACTACCGCACAGTTGCACTCATCTCACACGCTAGTAAAGTAATGCTCAAAATTCTCCAAGCCAGGCTTCAGCAATATGTGAACCATGAACTTCCTGATGTTCAAGCTGGTTTTAGAAAAGGCAGAGGAACCAGAGATCAAATTGCCAACATCCGCTGGATCATGGAAAAAGCAAGAGAGTTCCAGAAAAACATCTATTTCTCCTTTATTGACTATGCCAAAGCCTTTGACTGTGTGGATCACAATAAACTATGGAAAATTCTGAGAGAGATGGGAATACCAGATCACCTGATCTGCCTCTTGAGAAATCTATATGCAGGTCAGGAAGCAACAGTTAGAATTGGACATGGAACAACAGACTGGTTCCAAATAGGAAAAGGAGTACGTCAAGGCTGCATATTGTCACCATGTTTATTTAACTTATATGCAGAGTACATCATGAGAAATGCTGGACTGGAAGAAACACAAGTTGGAATCAAGATTGCCAGGAGAAATATCAATAACCTCAGATATGCAGATGACACGACTCTTATGGCAGAAAGTGAAGAGGGGCTAAAAAGCCTCTTGATGAAAGTGAAAGTGGAGAGTGAAAAGGTTGGCTTAAAGCTCAACATTCAGAAAACGAAGATCATGGCAACTGGTCCCATCACTACATGGGAAATAGATGGAGAAACAGTGAAAACAGTGTCAGACTTTATTTTTCTGGGCTCCAAAATCACTGCAGATGGAGACTGTAGCCATGAAATTAAAAGACGCTTACTCCTTGGAAGGAAAGTTATGACCAACCTAGATAGCATATTCAAAAGCAGGGACATTACTTTACCAACAAAGGTTCGCCTAGTCAAGGCTATGGTCTTTCCTGTGGTCATGTATGGATGTGAGAGCTGGACTGTGAAGAAGGCTGAGCGCCGAAGAATTGATGCTTTTGAACTGTGGTGTTGGAGAAGACTCTTGAGAGTCCCTTGGACTGCAAGAAGATCCAACCAGTCCATTCTGAAGGAGATCAATCCTGGAATTTCTTTGGAGGGAATGATGCTAAAGCTGAAACTCCAGTATTTTGGCCACCTCATGCGAAGAGTTGACTCATTGGAGAAGACTCTGATGCTGGGAGGGATTGAGGGCAGGAGGAGAAGAGGACGACAGAGGATGAGATGGCTGGATGGCATCACTGACTTGATGGGTGTGAGTCTGAGTGACCTCCGGGAGCTGGTGATGGACAGGGAGGCCTGGCGTGCTGCGGTTCATGGGGTCGCAAAGAGTCGGACACGACTGAGCGACTGATCTGATCTGATCCCTGCACAGACTAAATTTTAAAAAATCTTCTTCTTGGCCTATCACAGATAATAAGAAAAGAAAAGTAATTTAGAACATGGAACTAAAGATTTCTTCTTTAACAAGTTGGCAGGAAAACTCAGGAATTAAGGGAAAATATTTTAATTGTCAAGATGCTGAAATTAACTGACTGTTACCAATAACATGAAGTTGAGCAAATTGGTTAATTTCATTCCCCCTCTCTGACTTGTTATTGATTAAAAGATTGGTTCATGCAAATATTTGGACCAAGCCATGGATAGGGAACAACTGGCTAAAAGATTAAATGCCTTAAAAAATTAAATTAAAAAAATTAAAATTTAAAAAATTATTTTGAGTATTTTTTCCCATTATCTCCTAGGAAGAACCTGAAGGCAGAGCATTCTTTCCTGTTGCCTCATATTTCTTGATGTTTCTTTTCTCTCAAAATACTTTTAATGTCCTTAAGATGGGCCATCATTCCTCTCTGTTTGATCCAGAATCTATGGTCTTTATGTGTGAGCACAGATTACCAGTTCTTTTTGTTAAGAAGGTGATTGAGAATAATTACACATGACAATTTCTTCTCCATCATGTGTGCTTTGAACATGAAATAGTTACGTACGACTTCAACTAGTGTATTGCAGGAGCTAAAAATGCCATGCCCTGTGTCTTAATTCAGGCTGCTGTAACAAGGTCCCAAAGACTGGGTGGCTCATCAGTGATAGAAGTTTATTTGTCAGAGTAGTGGGACTGAAGTGTGAGATCAGGGTACCAGCAGGGTTGCGTTTTGGTGAGAATCCTCTTTTGGGTTGCAAACTGCCAGCTTCTCTCTGTCCTCCTATGGTGGAGAGGAAAGAGGAAGCAAAGTGTCTTGTGAGGCTCATAAAGACAATAATCCCATGCTTAAGGAATCCCTCCTCATAACGTCATCTATTGGAAGTGGATGAGCAAATTAGAAGTGCTCAAATGAGATGGGAAGAGGGAAGATCGACATTTTAGGAATCAGTGAACTAAAAAGGACTGGAATGGGTGAATTTGACTCAGATGACCATTATATCTACTATTGTGAGCAAGAATCCCTTAGAAGAAATGGCATAGCCATCATAGTCAACAAAAGAGTCTGAGATGCAGTACTTGGATGCAATCCCCAAAATGACAGAATGACCTCTTTTCATTTCCAAGGAAAACCACTCATTATCACAGTAATCCAAGTCTATGCCCCAACCAGTAATGCTGAAGAAGCTGAAATTGAATGGTTCTATTAAAACCTACAAGACCTTCTAGAACTAACACCCCCAAAAGATGTCCTTTTCATTATATGGGACTGGAATGCAAAAGTAGGAAGTCAAGAAACACCTGGAATAATAGGCAAATTTGGCCTTGGAGTCCAAAATGAAGCAGGGCAAAGGCTAATAGAGTTTTGCCAAGGGAATTCACTGGTCATGGCAAACACACTCTTCTAAAAACCCAGAAGACTCTACACATGGGCATCACCAAATGGTCAATACCGAAATCAGATTGATTACATTCTTTGCAGCCAAAGATGGAGAAGCTATATACAGACAGCAAAAACAAAACTGGGAGCTGATTGTAGCTCAGATCATGAACTCCTTATTTCCCAATTCAGACTTAAATTGAAGAAAGTAGGGAAAAACACTAGACCAGTCAAGTATGACCTAAATCAAATCCCTTATGATTATACAGTAGAAGTGAGAATAGATTCAGGGGATTAGATCTGATAGAGTGCCTGAAGAACTATGGATGGAGGTTCGTGACCTTGTACAGGAGGCAGTGATCAACAATATCCCCAAAAAAAGAAATGCAAAACGCCAAAATGGTTGTCTGAGGAGGCCTTACAAATAGGTATGAAAAGAAAAGCGAAAGGCAAAGGGGACAAGGAAAGATACACCCATCTGAATGCAGAATTCCAAAGAATAGCAAGGAGAGATAAGAAAGCCTTCCTCGATGATCAATGCAAAGAAATAGAGGAAAGCAATAGAATAGGAAAGACTAGAGATCTCTTCAAGAAAAATAGAGATACCAAGGGAACATTTCATGCAAAGATGGACATGATTAAGAACAGAAATGGTGAGGACCTAACAGAAGCAGAAGATATTAAGAGGTGGCAAGAATACACAGAAGAACCATACAAAAAAGATCTTCATGACCCAGATAACCACGATGGTGTGATCACTGACCTAGAGCCAGACATCCTGGAATGTGAAGTCAAGTGGGCCTTAGAAAGCATCACTACAAACAAAGCTAGTGGAGATGATGAAATTCCAGTTGAGCTATTTCAAATCCTAAAAAATGATGCTGTGAAAGTGCTACACTCAATATGCCAGCAAATTGGGAAAACTCAGCAGTGGCCACAGGACTGGAAAAGGTCAGTTTTCGTTCCAATCCCAAAGAAAGGCAATGCCAAAGAATGTTCAAACTACCACACAATTGCATTCATCTCACGCAAAGTAATGCTCAAAATTCTCCAAGCCAGGCTTCAACAGTACGTGAACCATGAACTTCCAGATGTTCAAGCTGGTTTTAGGAAAGGCAGAGGAACCAGAAATCAAGTGGCCAAAATCCGCTGGATCATCAAAAAAGTGAGAAAGTTCCAGAAAAAACATCTACTTCTGCTTTATTGACTATGCTAAAGCCTTTGACTGTGTAGATCACAAGAAATTGTGGAAAATTCTTCAAGAAATGGGAATAGCAGACCCCCTGATCTGCCTCCTGAGAAATCTGTATGCAAGTCAAGAAGCAACAGTTAGAACTGGACATGGAACAACAGACTGGTTCCAAATAGGAAAAGGAGTATGTCAAGGCTGTATATTGTCACCCTGCTTGTTTAACTTATATGCAAAGTACATCATGAGAAATACTGGACTGGATGAAATACAAGTTAGAATCAAGATTGTTGGGAGAAATATCAGTAACCTCAGATACACAATAACCTCTGACACCTGTATGAGAGAAAGCAAAGAAGAACTAAAGAACCTCTTTATGAAAATGAAACAGGAGAGTGAAAAAGTTGGCTTAAACCTCAACATTCAGAAAACTAAGATCATGGTATCCAGTCCCATTACTTCATGGCAAATAGGTAGGGAAACAATAGAAAGAGTGAGAGGCTTTATTTTTCTGGGCTCCAAAATCACTGCAGATGGTGAATGCAGCCATGAAATTAAAAGACACTTGCTCCTTGGAAGAAAACCTATCACCAACCTAGATAGCATATTAAAAAGCAGAGACATTACTTTGCCAACAAAGGTCCATCTAGTCAAGGCTATGGTTTTTCCAGTTGACATGTATGGATGTGAAAGTTGGATTATAAAGAAAGCTGAGCATGGAAGAATTGATGCTTTTGAACTGTGTTGTTGGAGAAGACTCTTGAGAGTCCCTTGGACTGCAAGGAGATCCAGCCAGTCCATCCTAAAGGAAATCAGTCCTGAATATTCATTGGAGGGACTGATGTTGAAGCTGAAACTCAAATGCTTTGGCCACCTGATGTGAAGAACTGACTCATTTGAAAAGACCCTGATGCTGGGAAAGATTGAAGGTGGAGTAGAAGGGGACGACAGAGGATGAGATGGTTGCATGGCATCACCAACTCAATGGACATGAGTTTGAGTAAGCTCCGGGAGTTGCTGAAGGATAGGAAAGCCTGGCATGCTATAGTCCATAGGGTCACAAGGAGTTGGACACAACTGAACTGAACTGAACTGAACCTCATCTAAACCTAATGATCTCTGTAATATCCCACCTTCTGTTAGGATCACATGGTGGGGGTACATTTCATTATACGAATTTTGGGTACACACACACATTAAGTCTGTAACATGGTAAGAAGGTACCGATGTGTTGTGTTTATGGCAATGATTCATTGGAATATATTTCATTCTTGATATTTATTTGAGAATAAAAAACACATTTCTTGATGTTGCCATCACTTTTTGTGGCACATTAGTCCCGAATTGATTATTAACTAAATGTTACAATGCTACTGTGAACATAATTACCAAGGTCCTACCAGACAAATTCCACAGACTTTCAGTCTTTATAAAAAAATGATGTTGTCAGGAACTCAAATTCCTTCGCCCTTAAAAGGGACTCTTAATCCTTCCAACATAGTTGAAACTGAGTTGTAAATATTCTCATTTCCAAGAGCCACCTGGTAAGACTTTATTTGAGTGAAATAGTGTAATAAGAAAATGGCAAATCCAGGTTTCAAAACCTAATATGTCAGATTCCAAGCCGCTCCTCCCTCTCCAACACCATAAACATCTGTGCAAACTGCATGTATTGAACCATCACTTATTTTCCTATTTTCCTAACATACATTGTGCCTTTGTTGTCAATACCTCACCGTTACAGTACTTTATATTTTCATTAGTTTATTGTCTATCTCCAAATTTCTAGATAAATTGAGCAGTTTACAAATTTACAAATAATCCTGATTAGTTTATATAATTAGCAAAATAAAACTATCAACTGGTAATTATTTCTGAGAGTCTAATGTGATTGACAAAATTAATAATTATAATAATAAATAATCATATTTAACTGACAATATAGATTTATAGAGATTGCTGAATTAGTCCTCACCATAAATTTGAGATATGTGATAGATAAGACCCCTCAGAGTTATAGGCCCTGCAAGAGATTGGATCACATATATTTCTATGAGCCTCTGTAGAAAATGGGCTTCTCTCATGGCTCAGTGGGTGAAGAATGCACCTGTCCATGCGGGAGATAAGTGTTGGATCCATGGATTGGGCCCTGTAGAAGGGAATGGCAACCCACACCAGTATTCTTGCCTAGGAAATCCCGTGGACAAGGGAAGCCTGGCAAGCTACAATCTATGGGGTACAAAGAGTTGGACTTGACTTACAAACTAAATAAAAACAGTAAAAACTCAGGAAATTCACCTTCATAAGAATTTAATAAATAAAAGAAATTACAAATTTAATGAACTAGAAATGTAAATGTATTTTCTAAATTTTAATACAGTGTAAAAAATCTTTTACATGAGAAAATAAATATGAGGAGATTAAAAAAATAAATATAACTAAATAAATAAGCAAACAAATAATAAATAACATCAGTGCAGTAGTTGCTTAGGACTGAATCCCCTTAAACTGAATACATTTACTTCCTACTACTGACAAAGTACTGGTTGAATTAATTTAATAAATTTTGTGATTAAAGCAGAAATCAGAGTCTTCTGAAATGACTACAGGTGAGCATACAAGGGTGATGTGGCATCTTAGTCAGTGAGAGTCATATCAAGGTAAGTTCAGGTCTCCATCCATCATTCTTAACCTTTCTTGCAAGCTGGTTGATGAAGAGAAGGATCTCATGATTTCCACTCTGATGATTTCCCAGGCGCAGTCGCTGTATTCCTTCTCTTTCAGGTATACATGGATGCCCTGGAAGTACCTCTTCATGGCCAGTGTGGGGCCTGTCCTTCCCAGGGCAGAGTCTTCCTCTCCCATCACTTGCCCCAGGCAGGTGTCCAGGTCGTCCAGCTGCTGATGGAGTCCAGTGCGGAGCTGCTCCAGGAGGGTGGTGTCCCAGGCAGCAGAGGAGTGCTCTGTGTGGAAGAGGTTGAAGGTCTGCTGGAGCATCTCGTGGAGCACAGAGATGGCCTGGGCCTCCTGGAGCTGGCCGCCCTGCACCATCTCCTGGGGGAAGGTGAAGTCTTTTCTGTCCTGCAGACAGAAACGAGGGGAAAGCCTCCTCATTTGGCCCAGGAGCCTGAGGTTCTGCCTGCCAACCAGCACATGGTTCTGAGACAGGTCACAGCCCAGGGATCCTCTCAGGCCGTAGCTGACCAGCACCAGGGCCATCAGTAGAGAGAGCACGAAGGCCATGGGGAAGATGAGGCTGAGATGGCATTTGGTGGAACCTTGAGGTAGGTTCTCTGATGCCATGCCTTCTAAGCTAGGCCATTAAATAGGGAACATGGTAGTTTTCATTTTCTAATCATTTCTATACACTTTTACTTCCTTTTTTCATTTTCCTTTATGTATTCACAATATGATCAAATGAAATGTCATCAATCTAAACTATTAATTTTGTGTATTTCCCAATAACTTCCTATGTGCCCATCCAAATGAATATTTATCAGTCAAATGAGAAAGATCTTTTTCTTAACTTAGGAGTGATGTATGTTTGTAATTACACACATTATTGCTTTTTGTCTCTCATGCATAAATGTTGCTCTCCTCTTGTCCATGAACACATCTGTAGCCCTGATCTTAGGCTCCACTTTTCCCTCTCACTTTACCTAGGAAACCAGGCTCCCTCAGCCCTATGGTTTCTGTATTTATAAGTGATTTACCAGATTACTCTGGCAATTACGGTCTTTGAAACAGAAGATGGTTTATCTTTAGTGTTTTATGTAGAAAAGAGTCTGATTAGTACAAGTCCATGAGCTCTTCCCACGTTTCTCCTCCTTTTGGAACATGTTCCTACAGGTCCTGTAGTTGTGTTTTAGGGAACCACGAAGTCAGGACTATTACAGACATTGCCCTTTCTTTCCACCATTTTCATCCTGGAGACCTATTTTCCTCCACGGACTGGGCCAATACCCACACCAGAATCCTGGTTCTTCTCAGGGAACATGAGTGAGGAGACTACATCCAGGATAATTGTATTTCCCCAGCAGCACCTCACTCAGAGGGAGAGATCACATGGAGCCACCCCCTGTCCTCTAGAATGACAGGGTCCCTTCCTCACCTACTGGACTCCCTCCCTGAGGACAGGCTCACCACATCCTGAGGACTTGAAAATCTCCTTTCTGTGGAGGGCCTGTTTATTTGTTGGAAAAGTAAATCATCTTCCTGAAACTCCACCCTCTCCCCTGGAGTGTTTATGTGAAGAACCCAAGTTCCCAGTGGTGACCCCTCTTCTCCTGACCCATGTCTCCAGGTGTCCTAAGTGTCAGTAGTGCTAAGGCGCTGAGAGTTAAAGTGTGTTTGTGCACGTAGACAGAGGAATTATCCAACTGCAATTATTTTACCTTTAGTAGAGAGACTGTTTTTATTTTACCAAGTATAGATTTTATCATTCTACTCTCTTAATGTTTTGAACACATGTGATGTTCAGAGTTTCTGAGTTGGAGTAATGAGATTCAGCGGTGTTGCTGTCTCTCATCAGAAGTTTATGTCACAGAACCTAGTGAGCTTCAGTTGTTCATTCAGTCAGTTGATTCCACTGAGCTTCTTTGTTCCTCTGTCTCTGTCTTCCTCTGAGAATGCAGGGCAATGAGACTCACGCTACTCAGTTAGGGGGAAATAGCCTTCTTTCTTTGCTTGTGGGTGATTCTTCAGTTGAGGTTGTTTTAATTTATATTGACATACTGGGCAAGATTAGTCTCACTGCTCCTGCTCTAGTCCTAATTCATGATGAGGTGAGAACAATAAAAGGAAGTCAAGAAAGCCAGAGGGGTTGTATCTCTGTCATTTTCAAGACTTTAGATTTTTTTGTTTTTCTTTGCAACTTTCCTAGAAAGTAAAATTCGAGATGAGAAAACAAATGTAAACAAAAAGAAAACAAATATAAATTTGAATGTCATGAATATGAAAAAGGGAAGTGGCTTTCCCCTGACACAGTGACGTATTCTGAGTTAGCAAACTTCAGTGCAGCACAGCTGGGGACATGCTGAGGCAGAGGGGAAGGATGAGGCCAGTATGAACAACAGAAAGGCTGGGACACAGCTGTGTCTGCCAGAAACTCAATGAAGGAAAAGTTCTGGGTCAGTTGACTGCCCTTTGCTTTGCAAGATCAGTTGCCTCATTTTTCTTTCATTTAATCCATGTAAGATCAGTTTTAGGAGAGAACTAAGTCACATCCATCAGCTCACAAGGAATGTCAGTTGCTAGAAAACTAACACTCTCTGGCAGGATTTTGGAGAACAACCTTGCTGAGCATCTGTCTAGGTGATAAATCCACTCAACAACGAGAAGATGCTTTGTGAAAACTAAAATAAAAGGGAATCAGATAATTCTAAAGATCATTATATTAATCTGGGTAAGCATAATCATAATATTAAAAAGTAATAACTGAATTTTGTTTGCTACTAATGGACTTGCCATTTTAAACTCTTTAAAATATTAACTCAGGGTCTCATTAACCCTATTTGGATCACACCATTTATACAACTGGAGAGAAATATCAATCTGGAGCATTGAACTATTCCCAAAGTACCAAATACAAAGGAGCTTTACAATGATTTGTCTGAACAAGCCCATTAAAAAGAGTGAAGTGTTCAAATGAACATGATACTGGGAAACCAACAAAATAAGTTGAAGGAGAAAAATGAGACGACAAAAAGCTCTTAAATCACCTGCAAATGCTAAAGGGTCACTGTTAATGGTTTTGTAGGGCGATAAGAGAGGTGGTCTTAAGTCTAGAGAAATCTCTTTAAGGTCTAATCAAAATAGACAAAATTGCTATTAAATAGTTAGAGGGGAATAGATTTTTCTGCTAATTGAAAAAAATAAAATAAAAATGAACAGGAGTTCCTTATTGGTTAGCATCTGGCCCTTTCTGACCTGGATTTAGAACCTGGTGGCACCCCACTCCAGTACTCTTGCCTGGAAAATCCCACAGACGGAGGAGCCTGGTAGGCTGTAGTCCATGGGGTCGCTAAGAGTCGGACATGACTGAGCGACCTCACTTTCTCTTTTCATTTTCATGCATTGGAGAAGGAAATGGCAACCCACTCCAGTGTTCTTGCCTAGAGAATCCCAGGGACGGGGAAGCCTGGTGGGCTGCCGTCTATGGGCTCACACAGAGTCGGACATGACTGAAGTGACTTAGCATAGCATAGCATAGCATGAAAAATGAGATCCCACAAGCCACAAGGTGGTAGGTCTAAGATTTTATGAGTGATTTCTTCAATGAAAGATGGGCTTCCCTGGTGGTTCCTATGGTAAAAAATCTTTCTGCAATGCAGCAGATCTGGATTTGATCCCAAGTTAGGGAAGATCCACTGGTGAAGGGAATGGCAGTCAACTCCAATATTCTTCCCTGGAAAATTCCATGGACAGAGAAGCTTGGAGAGCAATAGTCCATGGAGTTGCAAAGAGTCGGACATGACTAGTGACTAACACTTTCACACTTTCTTCAATGAAATATAGTACCCCTGATATCTTTGTATTTTAAACTCTTGACTTTTCTCGTGAGTTTAAGAACAAAAGAAAAATATCTAACAATTTCCAGCCATTTTAGCTCTGACATTTCTCCTATAAGATTACAACTAAAATGATACTCTGCATCTGCTTCTACCTGAATGAAGTCACTACCCACTGCAGTCCCTGACCTCCAGCACACGCTTGATAAGAGTTCAGGGTGGAGATCAGGAAAGACGCACTCTGTGCTGCAGGAAAACTGACACAGCAGGCTGGCCGTTCAGGTCCCTCCACTGTGTCCAGCTCTTTGCAACCCCATTGATAGGTGCACGCCAGGCTTCCCTATCTATTCCTGTCCAACAGGCCAGCAGAGAGTTAGATAATTTTCTGAGAAAAATTTATGAACCCAATTCTTGCAACTTCTCATACTTAGAAATGCTCTAAGATCTTTCAGAGAGACATCTGTACCTCCTGACTCTTAGCCACCTTCTACCAAGTGATGGCACGTAACCCCTTCAGAACAATCATGTATGTGCTGACACCCTCTAAGTCCTTGGAGCAGTTCCTCAGAGCTGAGGAGAGTTTGTCCTCCAGTTATAGTCCTCAGTAAGTCCTCCCAAAAACTGAACTCTAGCAGTCATGTTGTCAGTATTTTTCAGTTGACAAGGACCCTTTGCAGGAGACCTCCTCAGGTCAACTTGCTGTTCTCATTCATAGTGAAGACACCTGCATTTCTCACCTCCAGTCCAGATGGGTCATCCTATTGTTTACTGATAGAGTCCAGTGAAGAATCTCTTTTCTTTATTTTTCCAACCACGAATTCAGATGTGGGTACTGAGAAAGCCTCATGTATTACCAAGATGGAAGAGCATACATACTTCCTGGACAGAATTATGGAAGGTTTTGAAAGGACTCCTTAGCATGGAGAGACTACCTTGGACTCCAGGGTCAGCCTCATGGTTTTGTATAGTTGAATTTGTTTAAAGTTCTGTAGGACTTTAATAAAAATATTATTTAAGAAATCATTTGTTAATAAAATGATATTTTAACAGTAATATAGGAATGGTTTTTGCTTCTTTTAGTACCCTATTCCTCAGATAGGTTTCCAAACCTCTAAGTGTACTTTAAATGTCTCTCTGATGATTCAAGGGGTCGCAAAGAGTCGGACACAACTAAGGGACTGAACTAAACTGAACTGAACTGACATTAAATGTTCCTACTCACTGCTGTTTGTACCAACTGGAAACAAGATAAAGATGATTGATTCATCAATGTCCTCTTTCCAAATTGCCTACATTAAATACATGAATTTCCACAAAGATCTTTGCTACTTTTAGGAATTGTGATCTTCCAGAGTGTACATTAGTGATATGTGTCCTTCCAGGAAGGCTCTGTCACACTAGTTGCTAAGTGTATTAAAATTGCTGCCTGTATCCCTTCTATTTAAGATTGTTTAATTTTGCTTGTCTCTGAAAGAGGCAAAGTTATCATGATGGAGTTAAAGAACTTCCTTGCATTTCATTGTCCTCAGGCACGTCTTGCCCTGCTCTGTGATAACTTGCTGGGTCCTAAGGAGGTAGCAAGCCTGCAACTGTGATGGGCGTGACTCTCCTCCCTTCAGAGACTCTGAAGGCTGCTGTGGTATGACTATCCCCTGTGCTGGAGGCACTGCTACTAGCTCGGCTTTCATGCTGTCTCTGTGCTCTCAGCATCCACTTCAGTCTTCTCATTCTCTGGAAAGGAATGTTGTAGAGAAATGCTTGCCTCAATTCTTCTCATCTGTGTTGTTCCATGTCCTGAGGGCTTCCTGCTATTGTCTTGCTACTTCTGAATTACTTTGTGTATCATCCTGAGATTCCTAGCTTAATAGAAAAGTAAAAATGTAAACCTAAAGAGCCTGTGCTGTGATTTTCCATAATGTTCAACACATCATTGATTCCTTCTTCATTCAGAAACCTACTGGTTTCTGTTGATAAATTCTACCAAGCAAGTTCTCACTAAGGTGGTCAGTGTCATCTCTTTTCCCAAGTAGGAAGAACTTTCCATCTACATATCCATGAATAGATTGAGTCTTAAGGGATTGCAACCCTTCCATTTCTGTCTTTTCACCACTCTCTCGTGTTGTTAACACATGGCCATTCCATCTCTGCTTCCTTTGTGGCATTCCCTCCCTTTGAAGGTTGAGGTCATAGGACTCAATTTTAAGTCTTTTTCCCATTTGATCAGTTTTTCTGTTCCGTGCTTTACATTTCATGAAATTGCTTGTAAATTGCCATCTCCAATGTCCAGTAGGCATTTGCACTGAAATGTTTACTAATTAATTGTAGTAGTTAACTTTTTATATCCTGTCACATCATGGTCCACATTCTACTGGCAGAATTCCAGTTTTCTCCCTTTCATTGTAGCATTCAACCTGATATTCATTTCAGCTAATAATTCAGTTCAATTCAGTTCAGTCTCTCAGTGATGTCTGAATATTTGCGACCACATGAACTGCAGCATGCCTGGCCTCCCTGTCTATCACCAACTCCCGGAGTCCACCCAAACCCATGTCCATTGAGACGGTGATGCCATCCAATCATCTCATCTTCTGTCATCCTCTTATCATCCTGCCTTCAATCTTTCCCAGCATCAAGGACTTTTCCAATGAGTCAGCTCTTTGCATCAGGTGGCCAAAGTATTGGAGTTTCAGCTTCAACATCAGTCCTTCCAGTGAACATCCAGGACTCATCTCCTTTAGAATGGACTGGTTGGATCTCCTTGCAATCCAAGGAGCTCTCAAGAGTCTTTTCCAACACCACAGTTCAAAAGCATCAATTTTTCGGCACTCAGCTTTCTTTATAGTCCAACTCTCACATCCACACGGAGAAGGCAATGGCACCCCACTCCAGTACTTTTGCCTGGAAAATCCCATGGACAAAGGAGCCTGGTAGGCTGCAGTCCATGGGGTCGCTAAGAGTCGGACATGACTGAGTGACTTCACTTTCACTTTCCACTTTCGTGCATTGGAGAAGGAAATGGCAACCCACTCCAGTGTTCTTGCCTGGAGGATCCCAGGGACAGGGGAGCCTAGTGGGTTGCCGTCTTTGGGGTCACACAAAGTCAGACACGATTAAAATGACTAGCAGCAGCAGCACATCCATACGTGATTACCAGAAAAACCATAGCCTTGACTAGATGGACCTTGTTGGCAAAGTAATGTCTCTGCTTTTTAATATGCTGTCTAGGTTGGTCATAACTTTCCTTCCAAGGAGTTAGCGTCTTTTAATTTCATGGCTGCAATTTCCATCTGCAGTGATTTTGGAGCCCAGAAAAATAAACTCAGCCACTGTTTCCATTGTTTCCCCATATATTTGCCATGAAGTGATGGGACCGGATGCCATGATCTTAGTTTTCTGAATGTTAAGTTTTAAGCCAACTTTTTCACTCTCCTCTTTCACTTTTATCAAGAGGCTCTTTAATGCTTCTTCACTTTCTGCCATAAGGGTGGTGTCATCTGCATATATGAGGTTATTGATATTTCTCCCAGCAATCTTGATTCCAGCTTGTGCTTCTTCCAGCCCAGCGTTTCTCATGATGTACTCTGCATATAAGCTAAATAAGTAGGGTGAAAATATACATCCTTGACGAACTCCTTTTCCTATTTGGAACCAGTCTGTTGTTCCATGTCCAGTTCTAATTGTTGCTTCTTGACTTGCATACAGATTTCTCAGGAGGCGTATCAGGTGATCTGCTATTCCTATCTCTTTCAGATTTTCTACTGTTTATTGTGATCCACACAGTCAAAGGCTTTGGCATAGTCAATAAAGCAGAAGTAGATGTTTTTCTGGAGCTCTCTTGCTTTTTTGATGATCCAGCAGATGTTGGCAATTTGGTCTCTGGTTCCTCTGCTTTTTCTAAAATCAGCTTGAACATCTGGAAGTTCACAGTTCACATATTGCTGAAGCCTGGCTTGGAAAATTTTGAGCATTACTTTACTAGCATATGAGATGAGTGCAATTGTGCGATAGTTTGAGCATTCTTTGGCATTGCCTTTCTTTGGGATTGGGATGAAAACTGACCTTTTCCAGTCCTGTGGCCACTGCTGAGTTTTCCAAATTTGCTGGCATATTGAGTGCAGCACTTTCACAGCATCATCTTTCAGGATTTGGAATAGCTCCACTGGAATTCCATCACCTCCACTAGCTTTGTTCATAGTCATGCTTCCTAAGGCCCACTTGACTTCACATTCCAGGATGTCTGGCTCTAGGTCAGTGATCACACCATCGTTATTATCTGGGTTGTGAAGATCTTTTTTGTACAATTCTTCTGTGTCTTCTTGCCACCACTTCTTAATATCTTCTGTTTCTGTTAGGTCCCTACCATTTTTGTCCTTTATTGAGCCCATCTTTGCATAAAATGTTCCCTTGGTATCTCTAATTTTCTTGAAGAGATCTCTAGTCTTTCCCATTCTATTGTTTTCCTCTATTTCTTTGCATTGATCTCTGAGGATTAGAACTATTTTTACTATAGTGAACATTTCATTATGAATTAACTATTGATTTGGGGTTAATTTCTTTTTAAAAAATCAAAGCTACAAAAATGACTGAATTAGTTACATTTACTTCTAGGCCTTGAGAGCAACACACAACCTGGCTAAAGGAAGTGTATTTTTGATTCAAATCTGAAAATCAAAAAAGGGGTCAGGGACTTGTAAAATGAATTGTTTAATCAAGTTATGCATTCAGCTTGGCATTTCATTTTAAAGAAAAAGAAATAAAGAATGTTTTTATAGTAAGAATTTAATGAAAAATAAAAATATAAACTGACTAAATATAAAATTCATGCCAATTCCAAAGAAAGGCAGTGCCAAAGATGCTCAAACTACCGCATAATTGCACTCATCTCACATGCTCGCAAAGTAATGCTCAAAATTCTCCAAGTCAGGATTCAACAATATGTGAACCGTGAACTTCCAGATGTTTAAGCTGGTTTTAGAAAATGCAGAGGAACCAGAGGTTAAATTGCCAACATCTGTTGGATCATCAAAAAAGCGAGAGAGTTCCAGAAAAACATCTACTTCTGCTTTATTGACTATGCCAAAGCCTTTGACTGTGTGGATCACAACAAATTGTGGAAAATTCTTCAAGAGATGGGAATAGCAGACCACCTGATATGCCTCCTGAGAAATCTGTATGCAAGTCAAGAAGCAACAGTTAGAACTGGACATGGAACAACAGACTGGTTCCAAATAGGAAAAGGAGTACGTCAAGGCTGTATATTGTCACCTTATTTATTTAACTTATATGCAGAGTACATGATGAGAAATGCTGGGCTGGAAGAAGCACAAGCTGGAATCAAGATTGCTGGGAGAAATATCAATAACCTCAGATATGCAGATGACACCACCCTTATGGCAGAAAGTGAAGAAGAACTAAAGAGCCTCTTGATGAAAGTGAAAGAGGAGATTGAAAAAGTTGGCTTAAAGCTCAACATTCAGAAAACGAAGATCATGGCATCTGGTCCTATCACTTCATGGCAAATAGATAGGGAAACAATAGAAAGAGTTAGAGGCTTTATTTTGGGGGACTCCAAAATCACTGCAGATGATGATTGCAGCCATGAAATTAAAAGACGCTCCTTGGAAGGAAAGCTATGACCAACCTAGACAGCATATTAAAAAGCAGAGACATTACTTTGCCAAAGAGGTCCATCTAGTCAAGGCTATGGTTTTTCCAGTAATCATGTATGGATGTGAGAGTTGGACTATAAAAAAAACTGAGTGCAGAAGAACTGGTGCTTTTGAACTTTGGTGTTGGAGAAGATTCTCGAGAATCCTTTGGACAGCAAGGAGATCCAACCAGACCATCCTAAAGGAAATCAATCCTGAATATTCATTGAAAGGCCTGATGCTAAAGCTGAAACTCCAATACTTTGGCCACCTGAAGGGAAGAACTGACTCCTTTGAAAAGATCCTGATGCTGGGAAAGATTGAAGTTAGGGGGAGAAGGGGATGACAGAGGATGAGATGGTTGGATGGCACACTGACTCAATGCCCATGAGTTTGGGTGGACTCCAGGAGTTGGTGATGGACAGGGAGGCTTGGCATTCTGTAGTCCATGGGGTCACAAAGTGTCGGATACAACTGTGTGACTGAACTGAATTGAACAGAATATTATGCCATTGTTATCTGTAGACCATCATAAAATGGGAATTACGGTTCTATCAATCGTTGTGGAAGAATGCAAACCTTATGTATTAGATCTTAAAAAGGAAATGCAGAGAGTTGTGGCAGGATTTATCTTGGTGAAATTTAAACTGTCAGAATAACCTATGGAGTCACACCTCTGAGTTCTTTTAGACTAAATAAGAGAGTTAGATTGAGCTTTGGGTTTTTATTTCAAGCTGAGTTGACTCATGTAGATGAATATCTCCTTTTGGATTGAGACTTTTCCATGAGTATATTTCATTTTCAGTGCAATAACACAAAAGAAGCATCAAAGCTGTGACAATCTTTGATGCCCAGAATAGAATGGAAAAGCTTTTCAGTGGAAACAAGAGAAAAGTGTAGAAAATGACAGTTCTGGCCTATTAAAGATCTTATTTGGGGGAAGTTGCTGGGAACAGCTGGATAAAGGCTGGCACAGCCCAACATCTGCAGCATCACCAAGCTAACCAGATGCCAACCCCTTCCCTGATGACATGGAGGGTGATGTTCTCCAGCCCCGGAGAATGGTGATCATCACCATTGCCATCCTTCTAGAGACCAGGAATCACCAAACTCAGAGCTTTAGTGAAACTGAGTCCCAGGGCTACAGCTTCCCAAGGAGATCCAAGCTGCCTTCCCTATGCCTCTGTGGCTGGGATGGGCACCACAGATCTCCCTATAACAGACCAACTGGCCCTGCCTGCCCAGCGGAAACTGATTCCAGGTCAAGAGCCTTGAACTTGAGCGCAGGTACCACCCAGGATAACCGGAGAGTCCCGGTTGACAGGAGCCTCATGCCAGGGCAAGGCGTTGCTGGGGCCCCGGGAGCTCGTGGGGCCCCAGGAGCAGTGAGGAAACTTCCTTTTGGGCTAAACTGCCCAGGGGTGTTTTGTAGCGGCTTCGCTCAGAGCCTTTGATTTCTGCACCTGCACATAAGTCCATCCTCCCCTTCCTGGGCCGAGGTTTTAGCCAGAGCTGTTTACACTGGTGCCCGTTTATGCAGTGATTAGTGGCTGGAAATCAGAGCATATTGTGGTGTGTTTTCAGATTCAGGGTTGTTTCTGGGGAAAGGAGTGATTCAGGGAAAGTTGAAAGGCATCTACAGTTTGGAAGGGCATCTACCTGATATTGGAACCCTCCAGTGGGAAGACTTGAGGATAAGACTGAGACTTCAAGGAGCCCCTTGAAAGGGAAAGTGATTTCATTTAATTTAAATGGTTAATTTCTCCTGCAATGATCAAGTAGTTGAAAAATATTTTTAAATGTATAGGTAAGTCTTAAACTCACACCAAGTTTAAATATTTTCCTTAAGCCAAAACAAGACTTTAAGGTTCTGGTTTCAGTGGAAGAAAAATCATCTGCAATGTGTTCAAAATTACTTCTTTGTTCATCTTAGTTCAATTGAGCAAAAGCTGTAGTTGACAAACTTATGATGCAGTAACTACCTTAAATACTTTGAATTTTCAAAATCTTTCTTCTCCTTTCTTTTAACCTAGGATTGTATGTTAAGCTTTCAAATTTATACATAGTTTTCCACTGGGGAGTTTTACTAACTTTTTAAAAATGTTATTTCATACAGATAAGTTGCTTTAAAATTCATAATCAAGATGTTTTGCATTTTAACATAATATAAGTTTACATTTAATATACCATTTGCTACTTAATAAGCATCTTTTATGCCAAATGTACTGATTGCATGTTGATTTGATGCCCAGTAAATATCTCACTGTGCTTGGTACAGCCATGAGATTATTTCATTTGCTAGTACAATTTAAAAATGTGTAGATATGCTTTGTACAATATTAAAAAAGATTTCTGCTGCTAAGTCGCTTCAGTCATGTCTGACTCTGTGTGACCCCATAGACAGCAGCCCACCAGGCTCCTCCATTCCTGGGATTCTCCAGGCAAGAATACTGGAGTGGGTTGCCATTTCCATCTCCATGGAAAAGATTAACCTATTCTAATTTGCAGAGGTAGAATTTTTGCATTAAAAATTAGAGTTGAGCAAGGCACAGATATGGCATAATCATTCTTAGGGTAGACATGAAATAATGGTGAAACCTTTGTATACACCTGTCACAGTAACAACTCTCAGAGTTATGTTTAATGCGTCCCTGCTGCTGTATATAATCTACTATTTATGATAACTTTGTAAGTTGTTATATTAACATTATATAAAGTACGTAACATGAGATGGTATATTGAGTGGAGTACAGTATTCTCATTATCTCTATTTTGTTTTCATTTGGACACTGATTGCTTTACAATGTTTTCTTGGTTTCTGTTGTTCAGTTCAGTTCAGTTGCTCAGTCGTGTCTGACTCTTTGCAACTCCATGAATCGCAGCACGCCAGGCTTCCCTGTCCATCACCAACTCCCGGAGTTTACTCAAACTCAGGTGCATCGAGTCGGTGATGCCATCCAGCCACCTCATCCTGTGTCGTCCCCTTCTCCTCCTGCCCCCAATCCCTCCCAGCATCAGAGTCTTTTCCAATGAGTTAACACTTCCCATGAGGTGGCCAAAGTAGTGGAGTTTCAGCTTTAGCATCATTCCTTCCAAAGAAATCCCAGGGCTGATCTCCTTCAGAATGGACTGGTTGGATCTCCTTGCATTCCAAGGGATTCTCAAGAGTCTTCTCCAACACCACGGTTCAAAAGCATCAATTCTTTGGTACTCAGCTTTCTTCACAGCCCAACTCTCAAATCCATACATGACCACAGGAAAAACCATAGCCTTGACTAGATGAACCTTTGTTGGCAAAGTAATGACTCTGCTTTTGAATATGCTATCTAGGTTTCTGTTGTACAACAATGTAAATCAACTATAAATACACATATATCCACTCCCTTATTCCTATTTTAAAGCTGAGAAAACTGTAGTATAGGACAGAAAAACCAACTGGACTAAATAGTGCAGAAAGTTGAGGGAAGACTAAAGAGATGCCCAGATAACAAATATATTGGTCAAAGAAGAAGACAAGAGTAAACCACACACACACACACACACACACACACAATGCATCAAGATTGTCATTTTCAAACAGTTTAACTGGTAAAACTATTTTAAGCTTATCATTATTATTATTATCACATTTATACTTTTATTGACAACCCCGAGGACCAGTAGTATCCTACCATTGTGCAGGATGCTGGGTGGGAATAAGAAATGGAGCCGTGCTCCTGCTCTGGGGAGTCAATTCCTCACCGTTCAAGGGACTCTCAGTTAGAAGGTCCTGATGGAAGATGTGTGGGGGGAGGGGTGTTTAAAACTAAAAACAAGACCTTGATCTTTTTTGTTTTTTTCTTTTAGTTCTACCAGTTTATGATTACCAACACCTCTCCCTCCACCCTCATGCACACATGCTCAGTCATGTAACCCCATGGACTGCAGTCCGCCAAGCTCCTTTGTCCATGGACTTTTCCAGGCAAGAATACTGAATATGTTGCCATTTCCTTCTCCAGGAAGGCCTTGATCTTGAAAAATACAAACTGTAGGAAATTCTTAATTAAAGTTGAAATATAGAAAATGAAATGTATAAACTGTTGGAATCTTTGTTGATCAATTTTTGTAAATGAACCGTGGCTTGTTACTGCAGGGACTTGCATATACCTCAGTAATGATATTTTCTGTGCAGCATGTTGACATATTGATTATTAAATTCCTTCTTAGAAAAGCATACTGTTTGAAGATAGAGAACATACCTATTTCCAGTAATTAACCTCCTGTTCAAATCTCAGCCAAACATAGGTCCATGGTGCTGAATAAAAGATATGGTGGGTGTGCATGAGATGCTTCAACATATTTCAAATGGTCAAATGTTGAAGTTTTGGCTTAGTTTCTGTTTCAAGATGGTGGAGTAGAAGGACATGCCCTCATCTCCTGCAAGAGCACCGAAATCGCAACAAGCTGTTGAAAACTGTCCACAGGAGGACTCTGGAGCCCACCTAAAAAAGATACCCCACGTCCAAAGACAAAAAAGAAATTACAACGAGATAGTAGAAGGGGCTCAAGCACAATAAAAATAAATGTCATATCTGCCAGTTGGGAAACCAACAAACTGGAAAATAGTACTACTAAAAAAGTTCTATCACTGTTGTGAAGGTTCTAAGACTCACATCAGTCTTCTGGGTCTGCAGATCCAGCAAAGGGACTGGGTAGCCCCAGGGAATCTGACTCTGAAGGCCAGGGAGATTTGATTACAAGACTTCCACAGGACTATGGAAAAGAGACTCCATTCTCAAAGGGGACAAACAAAATCTTGGGAGCACCAAGATGCAAGGGAACTGAGCAGCAGTGACCCCACAGGAGACTGAACCAGGCCTACCTGCTGAAGGTGGAGTTTCCTGTGGAGGTGGGTCAGCAGGGGCTTGCCGTGGGGGCAAGGGCACTAGCTGCAGCAATCCTGGAAGGTGCCCCATAACGTGAGTCCCCTGGCTGCTGCTGCTAAGTCGCTTCAGTAGTGTCTGATTCTGTGCGACCCCATAGACGGCAGCCCACCAGGCTCCCCTGTCCCTGGGATTCTCCAGGCAAGAACACTGGAGTGGGTTGCCATTTCCTTCTCCAATGCACAAAAGTGAAAAGTGAAAGTGAAGTCTCTCAGTCATGTCCGACTCCTAGCGACCCCATGGACTGCAGCCTACCAGGCTCCTCCGTCCATGGGATTTTCCAGGCAAGAGTACTGCAGTGGGGTGCCATTGCCTTCTCCGGAGTCCCCTGGGGGTTTCAGAAAATCACACTTCATTCATTAATAGTGTTTCTCCTGTCTTTAGTGTGAGAAGGGTAACAATTGGTTTCTGAACTCTTTGTTGGGTTTTGGTCTTTCAGTAGCAATGCAGAGGCTCCAGGAGGTGACATTGCCAACAAGTATGGACAAGGGACTTTACTGAAAGGAGAACTAGGATCCAGCCCAGGACAGTGTAGGACTGGAGGGCAGAAGTCCATTTCACAGCGCCTGCTTTTTCCTTCCTGCCTCTGCATGTGTTTGATTTTCTGCATTGATATGAGTTCTGTATTGTTTCCCTATTATTTGTCTTTTTTATATCAAAGCATTTTCTACAAACTCATCTTTCTCAAAGAGTTTTTACGAACTCATAGGAGTGCTTTTTAGAGATATGAAACCCAGAAATTAGAATTCTCTTCAGCACACAGCAAAGGAAAGTTCTCACATTGAAAACACTGAAACCACTGAAGTTGAAAGAAAATACCTTTGTCAGGGGCCAGCACCTTTCCAGTGCTGCCCTCCAGTCGCTGTCTCAGGGCGGCTGTCCTGTCTGCTCCCTGAGGGCAGCCACTCCATGATTATCAGGGTCCTGATGATTTCTGCTAGAAGAGCTTGATGCCTCTTGTGTGATATGGACTCAATGAATCCAAACAGTAATCCTGTGAAAACCACTCTTACTGTCCCCGTATTAAAGATGAGGAAACTAACCTGTTGTGTTTGTGAGATTTTTCAGGGTCACACTGTTGGTAAATAGCAGAGCTGGGATTCAGAGGTTTTGGAATTTCTAGAACTCTCCTTTCACTTGGGCTCTCTTCCTGTGGCTTCCACCCTGACTACACCATGCAGCTAGAAACCAGCACAGAACAGAGCTCCTGTGTGGAGGCAGTGAAGGCATTGTGTAAGGGAGTGAATTGCTCAGTAAGGCAGTGCTGAGGAGAAGGTGGGAGGCAGAGGAATAGGAGTCAGGAGCAGCCAGTCCACACCGTATGGCATGAGCTTTCCTGCAAGAGGTGACTGCTTCCTCAGATATGTATATCAAACATTCTTTAATGAGTGGGTATAGATTAGTTATGCCTATGACATCAAAATTAATCATTTTCTACAATTTTATAATCTCCTTTCTACCTGTTTTCTTTTTGGCACCCTCGAAAGCTTATAGGATCTTAGGTCCCCACCAAGGCTCCCTGGAGGGAAAACTCAGAGTCCTAGAAACTGCGCTACCAGAAAGCTTGAAGAATTCCACCTTTTGACAGACATTTGTTAGAAAGTGATAGAACTGTACCACAGTATAAAATGAACAATTACTGTTTTGTGATAGTTATATATAGACAAAATAAGGATTTAGATTTTCAAAATAAAAACACCTCAAGAAGTTTACCTTGATAAGTATTTAATAAATAAAACAAATTACAATTTTAATCAAAGAGAAAGGGGAATATATTTTCTATATTTTAATGCAATGTAAGCATCAGATCAGATCAGATCAGATCAGTCGCTCAGTCGTGTCCGAACACATCTTTAATACAAAAATATAAAATATTGAGATAAAATAATACGTTAAATAAATAAAATGTAAATAAATAACATCAAAGTAGTCATTCCTTATAGACTGAAACCCTTGCAGCTGGGTACTTTTATATCTACTTGCTCACTAATACTGTATTACTATGCATTGGCCTAACTAATTAAATAACTTTCGTGGCTAAAGCAGAACCAGAGTCTTCCGAAATGACTACACTTGAGTGTGCAAGGATGATGTGGCATCTTAGTCAGTGACAGTCATGTTAAGGTTAATTCTGGTCTCCATCCGTCACTCTTAACCTTTCTTGCAAGCTGGTTGATGAAGAGAAGGATCTCATGATTTCCAGTCTGACGATTTCCCAGGCACAATCGCTGTATTCCTTCTTTTTCAGGTAGACATGGATTCCCTGGAAGTACCTCTTCACAGCCAGTGTGGGTCCTGTCCTTCCCAGAACAGAATCTTCCTCTCCCATCACCTGCCCCAGGCAGGCGTCCAGGTCATCCAGCTGCTGATGGAGTCCAGTGCGGAGCTGCTCCAGGAGGGTGGTGTCCCAGGCAGCAGAGGAGCGCTCTGTGTGGAAGAGGTTGAAGGTCTGCTGGAGCATCTCGTGGAGCACAGAGATGGCCTGGGCCTCCTGGAGCTGGCCGCCCTCCACCATCTCCTGGGGAAAGCAAAGTCTTTTCTGTCCTGCAGACAGAAGCGAGGGGAGAGTCTCCTCATTTGGCCCAGGAGCCTGAGGTTCTGCCTGCCAACCAGCACATGGTTCTGAGACAGGTCACAGCCCAGGGATCCTCCAGGGCCGTAGCTGACCAGCACCAGGGCCATCAGTAGAGAGAGCACGAAGGCCATGGGGAAGGTGCAGCTGCTGCTGGGCTGGCTGAGATAGCGTCTGGTGGAACCTTGAGGTAGGTTCTCTGATGCCATGCTTTCTAAGCAAGGCTATTAAATAGGGAACATGGTAGTTTTCATTTTCTAGTCGTTTCTCTACACTTTTACTTCCTTTTTTAGTTTTCTGTTATGTATTCTCAACACAGTCAAAGAAATTTTCTTCCTTCTAGACTATTAATTTTGCCTTTTCCTAGTGATTTCAGATGTGCCCATCCACATGGATATTTTTCAATCAAATGAGAAAGGTCTTTGTCTTAAGTCAGAAGTGATGCACATTTGTAATTACACATGTTATCACCCTTTATCTCTCATGCACAAGTGATGCTCTCCTCTCATCTATGAACACATTTTTGGCTTGCTCTTAGGCTCCATTTTTCCCTCTTTGGTTCCATAGGAAGCCAGGCTCTGTCCGCTCTATAGTTTCCGTATTTATAAGGGATTTACCAGATCACTCTGGCAGTTAAGCTCTTGGAAACAAATGATGAGTTTTCTTTAGGATTTGATTCATAGAAGAGGCTGATTCTTATCAGTCTTGGAACTCCTCCCACATTTCTCTTCCTTTTAGAAACGTTCCTGCAGATTCCTGCCCTTCATGGAACCATGAGGGCAGGACTATTACAGACATCACCCTTTCTTTCCACCATTTTCTTACTGGAGACCTTTCATCCTCCACAGACTGGGCCAATGCCTCCACCAGAATCCCGTTTCTTCTCAGAGAACATTGGTGAGGAGACTATAAATCCAGGATAATTGTATTTTCCCAGCAGCACCTCACTCACAAGGGAGAGATCACATGGAGCCACCCCCGTCCTCTGGAGTGACTGAGTCCCCTTGCTCATCTGCTGGACTCCCTCCCTGAGGACAGGCTTAGCACATCCTGTGGGCTCGAAAATCTCCTTTCTGTGGAGGGCTTATTGGTATGTTGGGAAAGTAAATTGTCTTCCTGAAACCCCAACCTCTCCCCTGGAGTGTTTGTGTGAAGGATACTAGTTCTCAGTGGTGACCTCTTCTTGTCCTGACCTGTTTCCCCAGGTGTCTAAAGTGTCAACAGTGCTCAGATGCTGAGAGCAAAAGTGTGTTTGTGCAAGTTGGTGGGGGAGTTTCCAACTGCAATTATTTTCCTTTTAGTAGATAAATAATATTTACTTTGCCAAATATAAGTTTTATTATTCAACTCTTACTTAAACTCTTCAACACTTGTTCTTCTCAGAGTATCTCAGCTGGAGGAAGGAGATTCAGTGATGATATGTCTCTTATTGGAAGCTTATGTCACAGAATCTACTGAGTTTCAGTCATTGATTCAGGCAGTTGATTCTACTGGGCATCTCTGTTCCTCTGTTTCTGTCTCCTCTGAGATTGCAGGGCAGTGAGACCCAAGGTACTAAATCAGGATAAATAGCCTTCTTTCCTTTACTTGAGTGTAATTTTTCATTTAAACTTTTTATATACACTTAGTGAATGTATTGGTCAATATTGGACAATATTGGTATGCCTGCCTGTGCTCTGGTTCTATTTCATGATGAGGTGAGAGCAAGAAAGGGAAGTAAAGAGAGTCAGAGAGGCTGCATCTCTTTCGCTTTCAAGACGTTGGATTTGTTTTTGTTTCTCTTTGCAACTTTCCTAGAAAGTAAAATTCCACAGTTGTATTGTGGGCAAGAAGAAAACAAGGGTAAGTCTCAATGTCCTGAGTATGAAAGAAGGGAAGTGGTTTTCCCCTGACGTAATGATGAATTATTCTGAGTTAGCAAACTGCAGTGCAGCACAGCTGGGGAGTGGCTGTGGCAGAGGGGAAGGATGAGGCCAGTATGAACAACAGAAAGCCTGGGACAGCGCTACTTCTTCAGATCAGATCAGATCAGTCGCTCAGTCATGTCCAACTCTTTGCGACCCCATGAACTGCAGCACGCCAGGCCTCCCTGTCCATCACCAACTCCTGGAGGTCACTCAGACTCACATCCATCGAGTCAGTGATGCCATCCAGCCATCTCATCTTCTGTCGTCCCCTTCTCCTCCTGCCCCCAATCCCTCCCAGCATCAGAGTCTTCTCCAATGAGTCAACTCTTCGCATGAGGTGGCCAAAATACTGGAGTTTCAGCTTTAGCATCATTCCTTCCAAAGAAATCCCAGGGCTGATCTCCTTCAGAATGGACTGGTTGGATTTCCTTGCAGTCCAGAAGCTCAATGAAGGCCAAGTCCTGGGTCAGTTGACTGCCTTCAGCTTTGTAAGATCAGCTAGCTGATTTTCCTTTCCTTTAATGCACATGTGGTCAGTATAAGAAGAGACGGAAGAGAGACAGCAATCAGAACCCCAGTTGCTAGAACACAAACCCTTTCTGGCAGAGTTTAAGAGACCAGCCTTGCCTAGCATCTGTGTAGTTAATAAATCCACTTGGGTAATGAGAAGATGCTTTGAAAAAACTAGAATGACAGAGAATTAAATGATTCCAAAAGATCCTGATCTTAATCTGGGTGACAGTAAAATTATGATACTAAAAGTAATAGCTGAATTTTATTGATCTTCCTAATATTCCAGTTTGTGATATGATCACATTGATGGGTTGGGTTTCTACAGGTTTTTTAAGAATTTTAAAAATATTTATTTTATGTGCTTATTTAACTTTAGTTGAAGCATGCTGGATCTTGGATCTTCCTTGCTTCGTGTGGGATCTTTACTTGGGCCATGGGAAGTCCTGCTTGCCACATGCAGGATCTAGTTCCCTGACCAGAGATCCAACTCAGGCTCCCTGCTATGGGAGCATGGAGTCCTGGCCACTGGACCATCAGGGAGTCTCGAGGGGTAGGGTTTCAATATACGAAATTGGGCAACACACACACATTCAGTCTGTAACATGGAAATAAGGAGATACCAAGGTATTGTGTTTATGGCAAGGATTCATTAGGATCTATTTCATTCTTGGTATTTATTTGAGGAGAAAGAACACGCTCCCTGATGCTACCCTCACTTTTAATGGCACATCCATCCTGAATTGTTTACACATTAAGTGTTATAAATGTTGTACTGTGAACCTAATTACCAAGGATCTACCAGGCTTCCCTGGTGGCTCAGATGGAATAGAATCCACCTGCAATGCAGGAGACCAAGGTTCAAACCCTGAGTTGGGAAGATCCCCTGGAGAAGGAAATGGTAACCCACTCCAGTATTCTTGCTTGGAGAATTCCATGGGCAGAGGAGCCTGACAGGCTACAGTTCATGCAGTCACAGAGGGTTGGACTCAACTAAGTGACTAACACTTTCACCAGACAAATTTTACAGACTATCAGTGTTCATCAAAGATGACAGTGATAACAACTACAAATTCTTTAGCCTCTGAAGGGACTCACTTAATCCTTCCAACATAGTGAAACTGAGTTAATATTCTCCTTTCCAAGAGCCCCCTGCTAAGACTTTATTTGAATGAAATAATCTAATAATGAATTTGCAAATCCAGATTTCAAAACCTAATATGTCAGATTCCAAACCTCCTGTCCACAGCATAAACACCTGAGCACACTGCACGTACTGAACTCTCACTTGTTTCCCTCTTTTACTTCTCACACAAGATGTCCCTGTGTTGTTTCACACCTCGATGTTACAAATCTCTTATTTCCATTAACGTCTGCCTCCAAATTCTCGATAAGCTGAGCGATTTACAAAGATTCCTGATTATTTTGTATAAGAAGCAAAATGAAATTATCAAGTGGTAGTTATTACTGAGAGTCTAACTGTGCTTGACAAAATTAATAATTCTAATAATTACAAAATAATTGTATTTAACTGTCCAAGATGATTCATAGATTGTAAGTGATCCTCACCATAAAATTGAGGTGTATGATGGACAAGATCCTTGAGAGTTATGACCACTGCTCAGATTGGATTACAAACATTTCAGTGAATCCTCTGTAGAAAACCCCAAGCTGATGGTACTTGTGGATATAGGTAAAGCATACTTGATGCTACCAAATTACTTGAATATGGGAAATGACTGGAAGAATAGAAGACGACGTATGCTAACCCGTGAATTGTGAGGGATGGAGCAGAACATCCCCATGGCCATCAGCAGGGAAACAGGATTCTGGAAATTCAGCACTTCCCCTGGGCCTCAGTGAAACAGATCAGGTCGTGTACTAAGCTAAGCAGTCCCCCAAGCTCCTTTTGCTGCATCCTGGAAGAAGCACAAGCTTGGGGTCAAGATTGCCGGGAGAAATCTCAATAGCCTCAGATATGCAGATGACACCACCCTTATGGCAGAAAGTGAAGAGGAACTAGAAAGCCTCTTGATGAAAGTGAAAGAGGAGAGTGAAAAAGTTGGCTTAAAGCTCAATATTCAGAAAACGAAGATCATGGCATCTGGTCCCATCACTTCATGGCAAATAGATGAGGAAACAGTGGAAACAGTGTCAGACTTTATTTTTGGGGCTCCAAAATCACTGCAGATGGTGACTGCAGCCATGAAGTTAAAACATGCTTGATCCTTAGAAGAAAAGTTGTGACCAACCTACACAGCATATTGAAAAGCAGAGACATTATGCCATCAAAGGTCCGTCTAGTCAAGGCTATGGTTTTTCCAGTGGTCATGTATGGATGTGAGAGTTGGACTGTGAAGAAAGCTGAGCTCTGAAGAACTGAGGCTTTTGAACTGTGGTGTTGGAGAAGACTCCTAAGAGTCCCTTGGACTGCAAGGAGATCCAACCAATCCATTCTAAACGAGAGCAGCCCTGGGTGTTGTTTGGAAGGAATGATGCTAAAGCTGAAACTCCAGTACTTTGGCCACCTCATGCGAAGAGCTGAGTCACTGGAAAAGACTCTGATGCTGGGAGGGATTGGGGGCAGGAGGAGAAGGGGACGACAGGGGATGAGCTGGCTGGATGGCATCACCGACTCGATGGACGTGAGTTTGAGTGAACTCCGGGAGTTGGTGATGGACAGGGAGGCCTGGTGTGCTGTGATTATTGGGGTCGCAAAGAGTCGGACACGACTGAGCCACTGAACTGAACGGCCGGGAGGGAGCGCCCGATCTCTCAGTAACTGACAGACCAGCGCCGCAATCCCAGCTGGACCCGTCTCCAGGTACAGAGCGGCCAACTCGGGCGGCGGATCCACCGGGAGAACTCGGGGGTCGCCCTCGGCGGTAGCAGCAACCCGGGCGAGGCGCCTCTGCGGCCCAGGGAGCGCGTGGGGCCGCGCGAAAAAACTTCTTTTTCCGGCCGGACTGCACAGGGGAGCTTTGCCGCCGCATATCTCAGAGCCTTTGATTTCTGCACCAGCCCTTGTATCCACCCTCCCCTTCCTGGGAGGAGATTTTACCTAGAGCGATTTACACCGGTGCCCGTTTATTCTGCGATGGCTGGCTGGCTGGAAATCCAATGGCAACCCGCTCCAGTATTCTTGCCTGGAAAATCCCATGGACGGAGGAGCCTGGTAGGCTGCAGTCCATGGGGTCGCGAAGACTGGGACTCGGCTGAAACGACTTACGACTTAGCAGCACCAGCAGCAGCAGCAGCAGATGGCTGAAAATCAGAGCATGTTGTGGTATGTTTTCAGATTTAGGACTGTTTCTAGGGGGAAGGGCTAATTCAGGGACAACAGGAAAGTCATCTACAATCCGGACAGAAATCTGCTCGATATTGGGACCCTCCAGTGGGAAGGAAGACTTGGCGACAAGACTGAGACTTAAAGGAGCCCCAAGGGAAAGAGAAAATTATTTCATTCAATATTAATATAAAAGGTAAATTTCTCCTGTAATGTTAATTGTCGGAAAAATCTTTTAAAATATATACGTCTTAAACTCACATCAAGCTGAAATATTTTCTTATACCACAACAGTACTTTTAAGTTCCTGGCTTTAATGGAAGCAAAATCATCAGTAATGTTTTCAAAATTGCTACTTTGTATATATCTCTCTTCACTGAGGGAATGCCATATTTGACAAATTATGCCCCAATAACTACCTTAAATAACCAATCTCAACTTACAAATTCCTTTTTTCTCTCATGTCCTTTACCCAAGGATCATCTATTAAACCTTTATTTTTTTATGTAGTCAGTTTTTCATTGGAGAGCTTCATTAACTTTTTCAAAATGTCAAATCATATGGATAAGTTGCTGAAAAACCTGCAGTCAAAATGCTTTTGATTTCAGCATAACGTGTGCTCAGTAGGTACCAACTGTGAAATAGGCAGTTGGGTATATGATTCCAGCATGCATCTTCGGAAGGCATCACCATCAAGACAGATTTTTAAAGCCCTGAAAACTAGAGCAGGCCATGACCTAGTTCATGAGTTTGAACATAAAACTGTTCTGGGCCCTGAACACAGGAAAATCACAAGTGTCTTGTCATACATGAACCTCAACTGGATACCAGCCAGATGGCAGGAGTGCAGTGTGAATATGGAGCTAGGGATCTGGTTGAGGACCTTGCAATCTGTGTGTCTTCTAGCTGGAGATCACAGAGTTTGAACAAAAATGAATCATGAGCTCCTTTACATGGGTAAAGTGACAGTGCAAGAGCACTGGGTGCATTGTGTATGGATCAGAAATTCACAGAAGAAACCTGCATTTCCAGTGGATATGATGGGGAAAGGCTGTCACCTGCTCTAGCGCACTGGTCTTAAAACTAAAGTCTCAACTGCACAGCTCTTCTCAGCTCTACTCTGTGGTGCTGGGGCTCCAGTTTCTTTCAGTACATTTCTCCTTTGCCTGCAGATTGTTTTTCTTTCAGAGTTCTCCCGAACCAATTCCAAGAGGTGGACTAGAAGACTGGAGTATGACTGATGACAACCACCATCAATTAGGAAAAGGAAAATTAATGGTTGCTGCTAGATGGTATGTGTCACCAGTCAGATTGGCAAAATTGAAAAGGATGATAAGATCCTGTTTTGGTCAATGTGAGAGAACATATAAGAACTTATATGGTCTTGAATGTGGATTAATGTAGCCATTGTTATTATGGACAGTTGGCAGTATGCATGTGCAAGGTTTATGTATTTTGACCAATAAAATTGACTTCATGGCCCCTTGTTCAGAGAAAGACTCTTGCTTGTGTTATAAGACACCTGCATACACTTGTAGCAGTCTCTCCTCAAAGGCACTAATTTATGAGAAGGACCGACTCTAGGAGGTGACACTGCTGGCACTTAGGGACTGGAGTCTTCACGGAAAACAACTAGGATCAAACCTGGGACAGCCCAGGGTTGGAGAGCAGAACCTCACACTGCATGGCCCTTGCTCTTTTCTTCCTGCCTCTGCTTTGCTGCTGAAAGACTGAAACCCAACAGAGAGTTGAGAAGGTAATTTTAGAAATGTCTTCAAGAAGTAGTAGAGTAGTACTTATACTAAAGACGCAAGAAACATTATTAATGAGTAATGTGTGTGATTTTCTGCATTCATATGAGACCTCTATGATTACCCTATTATTCATTTTTATAGTAGATCAAAGCATTTTCTACTAATCCTTCTTTCTCAAAGAATTTCTATGACTTCCTAAGAATACTTCTAGAAGTCTGAAACACAGAAATTGGAATTGTCTTCAGCCTTGAGCACAGGAGAGTTCACACACTGAATATACTGTGAAACTAGCACCCAAGTTAAATATTTTTACCAAAGACCTAGCATCAGGACGGGGGGCATTGTAGGCTGCCGTCAATGGAGTCACACAGAGTCAGGCACAAATGAAGCGACTTAGCAGCAGCAGCAGCAGCATCTTTCTAGTGCTGCCTTCGGTCACTGCCTCAGGCCAGCTGTCCTGCCTGCTCCCTGTGGGCAGCTACTCCGGGACTCTCCCTGTCCTAATTATTTGTGCCAAGCACACTTTTATGCTTCTTTTAATACCGACTCATTGATCCACACGGTATTCCTATGAAAAACTACTGTGATTTTCCCCACATTTGAGAAGAAGATCAAGGTAGAATGCATGCCTGCATGCATGCTAAGTTGGTTCAGTCATGTCCAACTCCTGTGACCCATAGACTGTAGCCCACCAGGCTCCTCTGTCCATGGGATTTCCAAAAAGAATATTGGAGTGGGTTGCCATTTCCTTCTCCTTAGTGTTTGTGATATTTTGCAGGGTCACACTGCTGTTAAATAGCAGAGCTGCAATTCAAAGGTTTTGAAACTTCTAGAACTCTCCTTTCACTTGCGCTCTCTTCCAGTGATTTCCACTCAGAGAAACTTTGAAGCCAGAAACCACCACGGAACAGAGCTCCTGTGTTGGAGGCAGTGAGGATATAGTGTAAGGGAGTGGGTTGCTCAGTAAAGCAGGACGGAGGAGAAGTTGGGAGGAAGAGTAAGTTCAGGATCAGCCACTGAGCACCACATGTTTGCAGCTTCCCTGGAGGAAGGGAGTCCTCCCCCCAGTACTGACATCAACGATTCTTTGCTGATTGGGTATAAACTAGCTATACTTGTGACTTCAGGACTAATCATTTACCACCATTTCAGACTCCTTTCTACCTTTTTTTGTTTTTTTTTTTTTGAGTGGAGGGGGCTGAACTCCACAGCTTGCAGGATCTTAGTTCCCTGACCAGGTATCCATGGCACCTGAGCTTCTCACACTGGACGCATGGAGTCCTGTCCACTGGACTGCCAGTGAATTCCAGGAATTCTACCTTTTGACAATCATTTCTGAAATGAGATACGACTATTCTGTAGTATAAATGGACCAATGCTATTCCACGATAGGTTTATGTAGACAAGATCAGTATTTAGTTCTTCATAATGAAAAAACAAATTTACTTTCATAAAAATTTAATAAATAAAACAAATTAGAAGATTAAGGAAATGAACATATTTTCTAATTTTATTACAATGCAGACAAACATTTTTACATGAAAATATAAATATTATGAGATAAAAGAAAATAAATACATAAATAAACATAAATAACATCAGGGGAGTCATCCCCGTGCAGTTGAATACTTTTTATATCTACTTGCTTATTGCTACTGAGAAAGTACTATTGATTGAATTCAGGAAACATTGTGGCTAAAGCAGAAATCAGAGTCTTCCGAAATGACCTCAGGTGAGTGTGCAAGGGTGATGTGGCGTCTTAGTGACAGTCATGTCAAGGTGACTTCAAGTCTGCATCCATCATTCTTAACCTTTCTTGCAAGCTGGTTGATGAAGAGAAGGATCTCATGATTTCCACTATGACGATTTCCCAGGCGCAGTCGCTGTATTCCTTCTCTTGCAGGTAGACATGGATGCCCTGGAAGTACCTCTTCATGGCTAGTGTGGGGCCCATCCTTCCCAGGACAGAGTCTTCCTCTCCCATCACCTGCCCCAGGCAGGTGTCCAGGTCGTCCAGCTGCTGATGGAGTCCAGTGCGGAGCTGCTCCAGGAGGGTGGTGTCCCAGGCAGCAGAGGAGCGCTCTGTGTGGAAGAGGTTGAAGGTCTGCTGGAGCATCTCGTGGAGCACAGAGATGGCCTGGGCCTCCTGGAGCTGGCCACCCTCCACCATCTCCTGGGGGAAAGCGAAGTCTTTTCTGTCCTGCAGACAGAAACGAGGGGAAAGCCTCCTCATTTGGCCCAGGAGCCTGAGGTTCTCCCTGCCAACCAGCACATGGTTCTGAGACAGGTCACAGCCCAGGGATCCTCCCGGGCCGTAGCTGACCAGCACCAGGGCCATCAGCAGAGAGAGCACAAAGGCCATGGGGAAGATGCAGCTGCTGCTGGGCTGGCTGAGGCGGTGTCTGGTGGAACCTTGAGGTAGGTTCTCTGATGCCATGCTTTCTAAGCAAGGCCATTAAATAGGGAACATGGTAGTTTTCATTTTCTAATTGCTTTAATACACTTTCACTTCCTTTTTTGATTTTCATTTGTGTATTCACAGTATGATCAAAGATAATGTCATCAGTTTAAAGTATTAAATTAAGCAGGATTTAGAACCTCGAATAGCCAAAGCTATCTTGAGAAAGAAGAACGGAACTGGAGGAATCAACCTGCCTGACTTCAGGCTCTACTACAAAGCCACAGTCATCAAGACAGTATGGTACTGGCACAAGGACAGAAATATAGATCAATGGAACAAAATAGAAAGCCCAGAGATAAATCCACGCACATATGGTCACCTTATCTTTGACAAAGGAGGCAAGAATATACAATGGATTAAAGACAATCTCTTTAACAAGTGGTGCTGGGAAAACTGGTCAAACACTTGTAAAAGAATGAAACTAGAACACTTTCTAACACCATACACAAAAATAAACTCAAAATGGATTAAAGAGCTAAATGTAAGACGAGAAACCATAAAACTCCTAGAGGGAAACATAGGCAAAACACTCTCTGACTTACATCACAGCAGGATCCTCCATGACCCACCTCCCAGAATATCGGAAATAAAATAAAAAATGAACAAATGGGACCTAATCAAACTTAAAAAGCTTCTGCACAACAAAGGAAACTATAAGCAAGGTGAAAAGACAGCTGCAAATGAAGCAGCTGACAAACAACTAATCTCAAAAATATACAAGCAACTTCTACAGCTCAATTCCAGAAAAATAAATGACCCAATCAAAAAATGGGCCAAAGAACTAAATAGACATTTCTCCAAAGAAGACATACAGATGGCTAACAAACACATGAAAAGATGCTCAACATCACTCATTATCAGAGAAATGCAAATCAAAACCACTATGAGATACCATTTCAAGCCAATCAGAATGGCTGCTATCCAAAAGTCCACAAGCAATAAATGCTGGAGAGGGTGCGGAGAGAAGGGAACCCTCTTGCACTGTTGGTGGGAATGCAAACTGGTACAGCCACTATGGAGAACAGTATGGAGATTCCTCAAAAAACTGGGAATAGAACTGCCTTATGATCCAGCAATCCCACTGCTGGGCATATACACTGAGAAATCCAGAATTGAAAGAGACTCGTGTACCCCAATGTTCATAGCAGCACTGTTTGCAATAGCCAGAACGTGGAAGCAACCTAGATGTCCATCCACAGATGAATGGATAAGCAAGCTGTGGTACATTTACACAATGGAGTATTACTCAGCCATTAAAAAGAATACATTTGAATCAGTTCTAAGGAGGTGGATGGAACTGGAGCCTATTATACAGAGTGAAGTAAGCCAGAAACAAAAACACAAATACAGTATACTAACGCATATATATGGAATTTAGAAAGATGGTAAAAATAACCCTATTTACGAGACAGCAAAAGAGACACTGATGTATAGAACAGACTTTTGGACTCTGGGACCGGGAGAGGGTGGGATGATTGGGGAGAATAGCATTGAAATATGTATAATATTATATCTGAAATGTATTAATTGTTCAAACTAATCACTGTCATATTACAATTTGTTCATATTAGATGTTTGTAATGTTTCTGATAATCAATAAAAGAGATTCTTGATACCTTAAAAAAAATAAAGTATTAAATTTATGTATTTCGCAATAACTTCAAATGTACCCATCCAATTGGATATTTGTTACTCAAATGAGAACGTTTTTATTATTCAAAACTTTTACTTAAACTGTTCAACACTTTTCTGCTCAGAGTTTCTGAGCTGGAGGAAGGAGATTCAGTGATGGTGTCTCTCACTGGAAGCTTATGTCACAGAATCTAGTGAGTTTCAGTCATTCATTCAGACCATTGATTCCACTGGGCATGTCTGTTCCTCTGTCTCTTTCTCCCTCTGATAACGAAGGATGGTGAGAACAAGGCTACTCATTCAGGGAGAAATTGCCTTCTTTCCTTTACTTGAGTATAATTTTTCACTTAGTTTCTACATTCTTTTAGTGACTTGCTGACCAGGATTGGTCTTGCTGCTCCTGCTCTAGTTCTAATTCACCTTGAAGTAAGAACAATAAAGCGAAGTGAAGAAAGGCAGAGGGGCTGTATCTCTATCATATGTGAGACTTTAGTTTTTTTTGTTGTTGTTTCCCTTTGCCACTTGCCTAGAAAGTAAAACTCCACAGTTGTTTTGTGGGCAAAAAGAAAGCTAATCTAAGTCTGACTGTCTGAATATGAATGAAGGGAAGTGGTTTTCCCTGGCACAGTGATGTCTTCTGAGTTAGCAAACTTCAGTGCGGCACAGCTGGGGACGAGGCTGTGGCAGAGGGGAAGCATGAGGCCAGTATGAACAACAGAAAGGCTGGGCCATGGCTGCTTCTGACAGAAGCTCAACGAAGGTTAAGTCCCAGCCAAGTGACTGTCTTTTGCTTTGCAAGATGAGCTACCTCATTTTTCTTTCAATTAATGCACATATGATTAGTTTCAGGAGAGAAGGAAGAAGTCAAACCCATAACCTAACAAGAGATGGACAACTAGAATGCCAGTTGCTGGAATACTAACCTTCGCTGTCAGTGTCTTGGAGACCAGCCCTGCTGAGCATCTGTCTAGGTAATAAATCCACTCAGGCAATGAGAAGATGCTTTGAAAAAAACTAGAACAAAATAGAATTAAATGATTGAATAACACCCTGAACTTAATCTGGATGATAGTAATTATGATATTAAAAATAATGGCTGAATTTTATTGCCTGCTCTAATGGGGTGTTCAAGCTGGTTTTAGAAAAGGCAGAGGAACCAGAGATCAAATTGCCAACATCTGCTGGATCATCGAAAAAGCAAGAGAGTTCCAGAAAAACATCTATTTCTGCTTTATTGACTATGCCAAAGCCTTTGACTGTGTGGATCACAATAAACTGTGGAAAATTCTGAAAGAGATGGGACTACCAGACCACCTGACCTGCCTCTTGAGAAACCTATATGCAGGTCAGGAAGTAACAGTTAGAACTGGACATGGAACAACAGACTGGTTCCAAATAGAAAAAGGAGTACGTGAAGGCTGTATATTGTCACTCTGCTTATTTAACTTATATGCAGAGTACATCATGAGAAATGCTGGGCTGGAAGAAGCACAAGCTGAAATCAAGATTGCCAGGAAAAATATCAGTAACCTCAGTTACGCAGATGACACCACCCTTATGGCAGAAAGTGAAGAGAAACTAAAAAGCCTCTTGATGAAAGTGAAAGAGGAAAGTGAAATGGTTGGCTTCAAGCTCAACATTCAGAAAACTAAGATCATGGCATCTGGTCCCATCACTTCATGGGAAATAGATGGGAAAACAGTGGAAACAGTGTCAGACTTTATTTTTTTGGGCTCCAAAATCACTGCAGATGGTGATTGGAGCCATGAAATTAAAAGATGCTTACTCCTTGGAAGGAATGTTATGACCAATCTAGATAACATATTAAAAAGCAGAGACATTACTTTTCCAACAAAGGTCCATCTAGTCAAGGCTATGGTTTTTCCAGTGGTCATGTATGGATGTGAGAGTTGGACTGTGAAGAAAGCTGAGTGCAGAAGAATTGATGCTTTTGAACTATGGTGTTGGAGAAGACTCTTGAGAGTCCCTTGGACTGCAAGGAGATCCAACCAGTCCATCCTAAAAGAGATCAGCCCTGGGTGTTGTTTGGAAGGAATGATGCTAAAGCTGAAACTCCAATACTTTGGCCACCTCATGCGAAGAGTTGACTCATTGGAAAAGATTCTGATGCTGGGGGGGATTGGGGGCAGGAAGAGAAGGGGACAACAGAGGATGAGATGACTGGACGGCATCACCGACTCAATGGATGTGGGTTTCGATGAACTCTGGGAGCTGGTGATGGACAGGGAGGCCTGGCGTGCTGCCACTCATGGGGTCGCAAGGAGTCGGACATGACTGAGTGACTGAACTGAACTGAACTGAATGGACTAGTCATTTTCAAGTTCTTTATAATTTTAACTGAATCCTCTCATTAACTGTTAGAGTCCCACTTACTTATACTCTGGGAGAAAAATATAGATCTAGACAAATGAACTATTCTCATAGCAAAATTCAAGAGCAAAGCTTGGGGGCTTTGATTTGTCTGAACGATCCAATTTAAAAAAAAAAAAAAAAGGAAGGGTGCAAATGGACATGACATTAAGGAACCAATGAAATAAGGGATAGGAGGAGAATGAGTTGACAAAGGCCCCTTAATCCATTTCAAATACCATAGGGTCACGACCTATTGTTTTGTAGGGCCGCAGTGTGTGGTCTGAAGTCCGCAAAATTGAGATCTAATCATAAATAGTCAAAATCACTATTAAGTAGTTGCAAGGGAGTAGATTGTTCTGCCAGCTAAAAGAAAAGCAGGAGTTTGCTCATTGTCTAGTGGTTAGGATCCAGCACTTTCACTGCTGTGACCTGACTTTAATCCCTGGTTGCAAAGTCCTATCACACAAGCCTCACAGAAGTCTCAGCTTTTATGAGTGGTTTCTTCAATGAAATATAGTAAAATAATTTTATTAACCCTATGAGAGGTAAGCCCTACTTTCTATGTCTTTAAACCTCTTGACCTTTCTTGTGAGCTTAAGAACAAAGAAAAAGCAGGTAACAGTTTCTCACCACATGAGTTCTGACGTTTCTCCTTCAGGATGAAAATGAAAACATCTTTCCACATCAGATTCTGCAGAATGAAGTCTCTACCCACTGCAGTAGACCCTGACCTCCAACACACCCTGATAGGAGTTCAGGGTTGAGATCAGGAACGAGGCACTCTGTGCTCTGGGGAAACTGACACAACAGGCCTTCTGATAGTTAAATAATTTCCAGAGAAAATTGATGAACCCAATTTTACAACTTCTCATGGGTAGAAAAGCTCTAAAATCTTTCAGAGAGACATCTGTTCCTCCTGATTCTCAGCCACTTTCCCCCAAGATGTGAGGTTATCTGCATGTCACCCCTTCACCACAGTCGCATGCATACTGACCTCCTCTCCGTCCGTGGAGCAGTTCCTCAGAGCTGAGGAGACGCTGTCCTCTGGCCTGTAGTCCTCGGCAAGTCCTCCCAATAAAATGCACTCTCGGGAGTCATGTTTTGGTGTCTTTTTTTTTGGTTGATAAGGACCCCTTCCAGGAGAACTCCTCAGGTAACCTGCTGTTCTCATCCTAAAGGAATACACCTGTGTTTTTCACCTCCAGTCCAGCTGGGTCATCCTGGTGTCTACTGACAGAGTCCAGTGAAGAACCTCTACTCTATTTCCTAACCTCTGGTCAAGATGTGGGTTTTGAGGAGGCCTGTGTGTGACCAAGATGGAAGCGCATGTGTGCTTCCTAGACAGAAGCAGTGAACATTCTTCTTAGCAGGGAGAAACTGGCTTGAATTGTGAAGTTAGCCTCAAAGCCTTGTATAGTTATCTTTGTAAAAATTTCTAGCTCAACCTATTAAACATCATTAAGTAATACTATAGAACTGACATGAAAAGGTTATTTAGAAAATAATTTGTTAATGAAATGATATTTTTAGCAGTAATATCAGAATGTGTTTTACTTGTTTAGGACCCTAATCCTCAAGGTTTCCAAACCTCTCCATGTACTTTAAATGTTCCCTGAGGGGCTTCCATGGTGGCTCAGTGGTAAGGAGTCCACCTGCCAATAGGACCACATGCGGTCCTAGAGGATGCGCCGGCTGCAGAAGAACTGAGCCGTGTGCCACAACTATTGCCCTGTGCTCTAGACCCCGGGACCTCCACTACCGAAGCCAAGTGCACTGGAGCCTGTGCTCCCCCACAAGAGATGCTACCACAGTGAGAAGCCTGTGCACCACAACTAGAGAGGACCCACCTTTGCCACAACTAGAGAAAAGTCCGTGCAGCAATGAAGACACAGCACAGTGAAAAATGAATAAATAAATAAAATTATTTCAAAAGTCCCTCTGACTTTACATATAGCTGCTGAGTGCTGTATGTCCCAACTGAAAAGAAAAGAAAGATGATTGATCCATCAATGTCCTGAAGATTGCCGACATTAAATACATGAATTTCCACAAAGATCTTTGTTACTTTGAGAAATTGTATTCTTCCAGTGTTCACTTTAGTAACATATGTCCTACGAGGAAAGCTCTGTCCCACTGTTGCTAAATGTATTAAAAGCCCTGCCTGTGCCCCTTCTAGTCAATCTTGTTTGATCTTTTTTGTCTCTCAGAGATGCAAAGACACCATGATGGAATTTAAGAATTTCCTTGGATTGCATTGTCCCCAGGCACCTCTTGCCCTGCTCTGTGATAACTTGCTGGGTCCTAAGGAAGAAACAAGTCTGTAGCTATGATGGGAGTGACCTTCACCCCTTCCAGGACTCTGCAGGCTGTTGTGGTATGAACATCACTTGTGCTGGGGACACAGCTGGTGGCCAGGCATTCGTGCTCTGCCTCTGCTCTCAGTATCCGCTTCAGTCTTCTCAGTCTCTGAACAGGAATGTTGTGGAGAAGCACTTGCCTCAGTGTAGTTCATCTGTGTTGTTCCGTGTCTTGAGGACCTGCTGCTGCTCCATTGAACACTTTAAACATCTCTGTTCTCCTTTCAAGTTCTCAAGCTGCTGCTGACTTTCAGCTCCAAGTTTACGGTGCTTTGGGGTTTTCTCAAATGAGATTCCTGAACCAGCTGAGTTCCTCCTAGTGCAACCAGCACATGGAATAGCCTAGGTAGACTCTCAGAGGAGAAGGCAATGGCCACCCACTCCAGTACTCTTTCCTGGAAAATCCTACAGATGGAGGAGTCTGGTAGGCTTCAGTCCATGGAGTCGCAGAGTCGGCCACAAATGAGTGAATTCACTTTCATTTTCACTTTTCACTTTCATGCATTGGAGAAGGAAATGACAACCCATTCCAGTGTTCTTGCCTGGAGAATCCCAGGGACAGAGGAGCCTGGTGGGCTGCCGTCTATGGGGTCGCACAGAGTTGGACACAACTTAAGTGACTTAGCAGCAGCTTCTCTCAGAGGAGCCCCTGGTGTCTCCACCATTGTTCACTGTGGGGCGGGGTTCCCTCTATTTACTGTGTTTCTCTGGGAAGCTAGACAGTCTGGACCTGCAGTGCTTGGCAGGCAGAGCAGGTGAAATCATGGGAGAGTGTCTGACAGATCTAAAACTTTCACTCAGGTTCTGCTTTTAGTTGGTGGTTTGCAGTCATAAGGGGAAACTGACAACCAGAAACCGTAATGGAGAAGGACACAGCTGTATGAATGGAGAGGACACCTTCACGCAGAGTGAATGAGGAGAGCACGCTGGGGATTTCTACACTGGGAGGAAGTGAATGACTGTGATATTTGAGTGTAAGGATAAGATATTCACCTGACCTCTTGCCAACTGAATAGCACATCTTCAAGCATCTCTACAGTTTTTTCCAGGGAAAAAAATTCCACAACCAACAAGAGGCAGAAAATCCTTCCCAAGAATTCATCAAATCCTGAAGGATGGATTTTTTTTTTTTTTTTTTGATCTTTGTTTTTAGGTTACTTTTTTTGAAAAAAAAAAATCAGAGTTACAAGAAGCGTTGGAGTGGTTATGTTCATTTCAATGTCCTCAGAGCAACAAACCACATAGCTAGAGCTAGAGTATTTTTACTTCTAACACACGAATCCTAAAGAGGGCTCAAGGAATCATAAAATGCATTTTTTAATCAAGCTGCCATTCAGGGTTGGTGTTTCTGTTTTAACAAAAAAACAAAGTAAGTCTTTTACACTAAGAATTTAATAAAGGAAGAAAAATCACAAACTGACTAAATACAAAATATACATTTTCCCATAAGTATACATACATAATATTTTATCAACTAAATAATTTAAATATTTATAAATAGTTAAATATATATTTTAATAAGTAAATAAATAAATGTCCAGGTAGTTAAATATGTAGATAGATCAGCTTTGGAATCTGTGAGGAACCAGTGCCTATAGAATAGAACATGATGTTGCTTAATATTCCAGAAAACACTTGACATATTGATTCAGTTTGGTGCCTGATGACAGCAGAAATGAATCTTCCACATGGCAGCGCAGGAGGAAGTGTGGTCTGTTGGTCCATGAGAATCATTTCTGTGTTGACCCAGGTGTGTGTCAGTCCTTTCTCCTGAATCTCTCCTGCAAGTTTGTTGAGGAAGAGAAGGCTCTCATGACTTCTGCTCTGACAACCTCCCAGGCACAAGGGCTGTGTCTCTTCTCTCGCAGATAGAGAGTGAGTCTGTGGAAGTATTTCCTCACAGCCAGGCTGGAGTCCTCCTTGAGCAGGGGAGCCCCTCGCAGCCCCTCCTCCTGCCTCAGACAGGCTTGCAGGTCAGTGAGCTGCTGATCCAGTGCAGCATGGAGCTTGTCCAGGAGGCTCTCGTTCCACGTGGCGACCGAGCCCTCTGTGCTGAAGAGCTGGAAGGTGTGCTGGGTCACCTCGAGGAGCACAGAGATGGCTTGAGCCTTCTGCAAGTGGCTGCCACCCAGCACCTCCTGGGGGAATGCGAAGTCATTTCTGTCCTGCAGGCAGGAGGAAGGGGAGACCCTCCTCAGTTGCTGCAGGAGCATCAGGACCCTCCTGTTGGCCAGGCTGTGGGTGTGAGGCAGGTGGCAGCCCAGAGAGCAGATGGCGTTGCAGCTGAGCAGCAGCAGGGCCAGGAGGAAGGACCAGGCTGGGGCCATCAGGGACCTTGCAGATACTTCTGGCCTGGGGAGGTGGGTGACTCTGTGAACCTGCTCTCTAGATTTTCTGAAGACCTTCCTTCAGGCCTGTGTCTTAAGTAGGAGCCCATGGTTTCCATTTTCTGAAAGTTCCCTCTTGCTTTCTACTTTTGTTTTTGTTTTTCGATTTGTACTCTCCAGTGGGTTAGGGCAGCACTTCTCAATCTTTTTTTTTTTTTTTCATGTTGCCCTTCTTTCTTCTGCCCACAGAGCCTTTTTAGATATTTTTTCTTAATTGCCCTGCACTGTGAAATTTTGATAATACAGATGTACTGTGTGTGTATTTATGTATTCTATGAATATCTTTTCTCTGTACATAGAAAAAGGAGGTGTAAATCTTACTCTTTGTATTCAGTGAGTTTAGAATTACATAAAATTTTAAGCTATAATTTAAATGTAAAAGCTACTGATATTTATTTTTTCTTTATAAACTCAGTTTTCAGAGTGACTTTTATGTCATATATTTTCTTTTGTGAGTAGGTATGTATCCAATTACATATTGAAATAAAATTTACATAAATACTTTTAATAATACCAAGATATAGACATACTTAAAAGTCTTCAAAGCTGCTCAAATCCATTGAATAACTTTAAAATAGTTCTTTAATATTTATTTTAAGTATTTATCATTGAATTTTCTTCATGTCAGAAAATAATTTTTAGTTTTACTTCCTGCTAGATATTCATCTGGATATTATCGACATTTTTTCTCTTTAATACTTTGACATGTTGAACCACCTTTGTATAATTTTGTAAGAAAATATAATATTTTTGTATTTTATTTACAAATGAATTTTCCATTTCATTTAATTTCTGGAGCCCAAATCACACTGAGGTTCAAACATAAGCAACATGCATGAGACAAACAATGGTTTCTCAGAAGTATAGAAAGGGCAACTCTCACAATATGACTTTGAGATCAAGCAAATGATGGAAAGTCCTCCAGTGAACCATCTAGTCACCTTAGGTTGTACCACTGATCTTGTGTACAATTTGTTTATATTCCATAAACTCAATCTCAATGCTTCTCTTATATATGATACACAAGAAAGGCCAAAGACAGAAATAAATACTAAGGGGTTAGATTTTGTTGTATCAGGTTGAGCTTTGACGTGTAATAACTAATCATTGTAATGACAAGATTTGTTCATATTACAGAAAACTAATGTCTGCATGCGTGGAAGTAGCATTATCCCCAGTGAGAAATCATGATTTAGGAGTCACCATCCATGGGAATCTTTCTCTCTGTTCCTTTGCATTAAATTTCAGATTTCCCAAATGACTTTCAAGTTCCAGTGCAAGTCTATTGTTTTCAAATAAAAGGAAACCATCTTTGTAATTAATCCAGAATGGGATAAATATTGATTATTTCATGGGAAGATTTAACTTTTGGCTCTGCTCCTGAATTCTTTTGATTTTGCAGTGGATTTTATGTTGTCTTGTCCCCTTATGTTCCAAACTTCAAATAAGAGATATGTGACCATCTTTGGCAAATCAGCTCTGTAGTGACTGAACTCTGTCTTCTTCTCTGTGGTATCCTCTGTACCAGGCCCAGTGTAATTGCTCAATGGGTTGTTTTTTAGTTATTTATTTATTCATTCACTTTTACCTAGCCTTGGTTTTCACTGCTTTGCCTGGGCTTTCCTAGTTGTGCAAGTGGGGATCGCTCTTCATCGCAGACCCGGTTTACTTGCTGTGCGGTCCTCCTCAGGCTCTAGCGGGCGGGCTTCAGGGGTTGCAGCGTGTGGGCTCTAGAGCAGGGTCTCAGTAATGGGGGAGCACCGTCTTAGTTGTTCCATGGCAGGTGGACACATCCTGGACCAGGGATCGAATCTGTCTCTCCTGAGGAAAGATTCTTCTTCACTGCACCATCGGGGAAGTCCTCAACAAGTAATTGTAGCTAACGCAGTTTCTCAGATTTCCTCCTACTACTGGAAGGCATTTACAAATGACCCAGCTATTTTTCATCTGGGCCCTATTTCCTGGAACTATAATAGACAGCATCTGGTATTTCCACTGTATTCCTGCTGGTACCAGTCATACTGAGTTTGTTGCTAAAACCACTAGGAGTCTCCTTCCTTGAAGGCACATGTGGTCTGAGGATTCAAGTAGCAAGTGCAACACACTTTTCAGCCTTTGCCCAGTACTATGTTAAACTCAGGAGGATGCCTCACCCCTAATTGTCCTCAACTAGGTCATGATTCCAGAAAACATCTACTTCTACTGCATTGACTGGGCTAAAGCCTTTGACCTTGTGAATCAAAACAAACTGTGGAAAACGCTTCAAGAGAGAGGAATACCAGGCCATCTTACCTGCCTCCTGAGAAACCTGTATGCAGGTCAACAGGTAGAACCAGAGATGTAACAATGAACTGGTTCCAAACTGGGAAAAGAGTACATCAAGACTGTATACTGTCAGCCTGCTTATTTAACTTATATCCAGAGTACATCATATGAGATGCCACGCTGGATGAAGCAGAAACTGGAATCAAGATTGCCAGGAGAAATATCAATAACCTCAGACATGCAGATGATACCACCCTTAAGGCAGAAAGGGAAGAGGAGCTAAAGAGCCTCTTGATGAAAGTGAAAGAGGAGAGTGAAAAAGCTGGCTGAAAACTTAAAACATTCAAAAAATTCAGAACATGGCTTCCTGTACCATTGCTTCATGGCAAATAGATGGGGAAACAAAGGAAAGAGTGACAGACTTTATTTTCTTGGGCTCCAAAATCCATGCAGATGGTAACTGCAGACATGAAATTAAAAGACACTTGCTCTTTGGAGGAAAAGCTATGGCCAATCTAGACAGCATATTAAAAAGCAGAGACGCTACTTTGGCCTAAAGGTCCGTATGGTCAAAGCTATGGTTTTTCTAGTAGTCATGTATGGATGTGAGAGCTGGACCAGAAAGCTGAGTGCCAAAGAATTGATGCTTTTGAACTGTGGCATTGGAGAAGACTCTTGAGAGTCCCTTGGATTGCAAGGAGAACAAACCAGTCCATCCTGAAGGCATTTAGTCCTGAATATGCACTGGAAGAACTGATGCTGAAATTCCAATTCCTTGGCGACCTGATGTGAAGAACTGACTCATTGGAAAAGACCTTGATGCTGGGAATGCTTGAAGGCAGGAGGAGAAGGGGACAACAGAGGATGAGATGGTTGGATGGCATCACTGACTTGATGGACATGAGTTAGCAAGCTCCGGAAGTTGGTCAGGGACAGGGAAGCCTAGTGTGCTGCAGTTCATGGGGTCATAAAAAGTCACCAATGACTGAAAGACTGAACTGAACTGAGGTCCTGACAGAAAAGAACATGCCGGATGTCATACACAAAGCCATGTATCTGAACTCAAGCTCTCCCTGATGCTCATAGCTCACAGCAATGAGCAGGCAGTTTACCACAATACTCTTTGGTGGATCTTTACCGACATGGCAATTACTACTACATTGACCTGAGATACATCAGAGACTCCTCACAAGGAATGATGAATGATCATTTCCATGCTCTATTTTATTCCATTGTATGGCTGGTGAGCTTCATTTTAATTTGGCTTCCAGTTTTTGACATGTAATAATTAAAGCCTTACAACAGGTTGAAAATCTTGAGTTTGGATCTGAATCCCTGGTCTCCTTATTTTGCCTACTAACCTGCTCATTCTTTTTTTCAGTGTGACTATTTTCTTACTTCTACATGCCAAGCATGTAGACTTTAAAGACCTTTATGTTCTGAATGGTTAGGACCCCACCAAAGTCATATCTTGAGGTCCTAAACCCCAAGCTAATGATATCAGGTGACAGACCTTTTGGGATATGCTTAGGGTGTGGGGATGGAGACCTCACAAAAGGAAATAATGCCCTTAAAAAAAGATGGATATAAATTAGTCCCTCTCTTGCCCTGTGATGGTACAAAAGAACTCTGCAGTGTGAGACCTGAAGCAGGCTCTTACCAGAACTGACACACAGTTCTCGGATATCCAGGCTCAAGAATTAACTTTGAGCAATACATTTCTGGTCTTTGCAAACTACCCAGTCTATGCTATTTTGTTGAAGAAGCTTGAATAGTAAGATATTACATGCCCTGTTTTATCCTCAGAATACCTCTGGAGTCTGTAAAATTTCTGAAGGGAGAGAAATTATCTTACTGAACACCATTTCCTAGACATCTAGTCTGGGCTGTAACATTTCTTGAGCTCAGTCAATATTCAAGTAACATCAATTCACAAGGATGGTAATGATAGGAGAAACAATAAACCCAATATCTATTAGATATATATGATGTGAGAACACAATGATTTAGAGATTCTTCATGTTTCTACAAGGGAAGATATGATGAAATATTGTGTGAGATACTTTTTAAAGATCATTTGCAGAAATATTTCATTCAAGTTTGCATTTTCAATATTCGGAAGATATGGTGAGTGGAAGACTCAGTGTCCGCTTTTCATTCAGTGATTCTTAAGTGCTTGCAAGGGGCTGCCTGATCAGTCTTTCCTTGTCTCCCTCAGGCAGTAAGGAAACACATTGTCTACACTTGTACATGTTCTCCTCATTGGCCTATGCCTTTGGGAGTCAACCTGAATGCTTCTTTCAAATAGTCTATGATCCTGTGAACTCTGAGTGACAGCTCTGTCATCTTCCCCAAGCTGAAACTGTGAAATAAGAGTTTAAATCAGAGTGTGTACAAGCAAGAACATTGGTTTCCCCCTTGCACACCCACCCAGAGCTCCATTAGGACAAATAGTGCAAAAATGAAAAAATGGTCTTGTGCACTGAACTTGTCTTCTTCTGTCTTAATCATCCAATTATTTTCAAATTTCCTTGCAATGAGACTCCCATGAGGATAAATCTGGACCGGGTAATGTGAGCAGAAGTGCTATTACCCCCGTGTAGCCCTGGGCCTTGGAAACATCCCATGTGATCCACTAATCGTTTCCCTTTGCCTTCAAGGAGAATAGACTCAAGTACCTAGATAAAATTGAAGTCACATGTTAATGATGGAAAAATTGCAAAACAAGGGGACCCATTTCGCTGGCTCACTTTTTGGAGAAGAGCAAATTAGAAGAATCACTTGATCAAGAAGGCCTGCATTGTGCTCTTCAAAGAAGGAAAGAACGGTTTCCATTAGACTCAAATTCCTGACACTTTTCTGTTTACCTGTTACAGAGGCTAAACATTAGGTTAACTGACAAATACCTTTAACAACATACTCTCCTAAAAACTTCCATAAAAAAAGTAAACTTCAGATGTTGAAAATAGTAAATACCCCCAAATACATAAAGATCTTTTACATTATGTTATAAAATCATTTATTTAAGAAAAGAGACTTTGTTTTTATGTCTAAATGTTTTTGTAAAACTATGATTTTTATTTCAGATATTTTTCAGCTTGTAAGCAAACAGAAGTCCAGATCACTTTGGAGAGTTAAGAAAACAACAATCTGATTGAGTAGAGAGTTGTCACAAGTATAATTTTCATTTTATCTGTTGACTTTTCTTGAGGATTCTTACATGAGGGAAAGGCACTTTTCAATTTCCACTCTGACAACCTCCCAGGCACAGGGGCTGTATTCCTTTCCCTTCAGGTAGTCATGGATTCCTTGGAAATACTCCCGGACAGTAATTTCCAAATCAGGACAATCCAGAGTCCCTTCTTCCAGCTGTTTCAGGCTCTGATCCAGGCTGGAGAGTAGTTTGTCGAGGAGGGTGCTGTTCCAAGTAGCATAGCTACTCTCCATGGTAAAGAGATTGAAGATCTGCTGGAGCATCAATTGGTGATAATAGGTGCCTTAGTTCATCTGGATTGGGCTGATATTCTCTCTTCTCCAAGGAAAGTTGAAGTCATGTCTGTGCTCTAGGCATAAATGGGAGGGGATCGTTTTCATCTGTCTCAAATGCATGAAGATTTCTTTGTTATCAAGAGGACAAGCAGGGATGGAGCAGAGCATCACTCCTGCCACTAGCAAATAGATCTTGGCCATAGGGAGTTTCCGTGATTCACTGGAAGGCCAGCAGGGGGCGCGCGGACACCACTAATCGATGAGCGAAAGGTTTCTTGGCCGGGTCCTGAGAGAGCGCTTCTCTAGGAAGCCGCAAGTAGGCGGAGGATGACCGATAAGAATCGGTTTTCTTAAGAGTTTTACGAGTTTTGAGACTTCGTTTCAGCGGGTTTGGCAGCCAAAGAGGAAACGCGTCGCTGCTCAGAGACCAAGTTGGTGCGGCTTTAATAGTGCACTAAGATCGCCAGAGACATTTTTGTGCCCGGAACCTGAGGGGTTTTTTGTGCTTTCTTTTCGCCCAGAAACTTGAGCGAGGCCATTTTTACAAAGGTCTTTCATGATGACTCAGTCGGTAAAGAATTGGCCTGCAATGTGGGAGACCTGGGTTCGATCCCTGGATTGGGAAGGTCCCCTGGAGCAAGAAATAGCACTCACTCCAGCATTCTTGCCTGGGGAATCCCCATGGACAGACAAGTCTGGTGGGCTACAATCCATGGAGATTTCAAAGAGTCGGACAGAACTGAGCAACTTGACACGTCGTTACAAAGAAAATACGTTTACTAAGGGGTTTGAGGCAGAGAAACAGAGCGAGTTAGGGCCGATTTTACAGATTCCGGCTCGTTTCTGGCGCGATGAAGGGGCAGCTCAGGGAATGGGGAACTTGGCGGCGGCGATGGGACGACTAGACCGTATTGCGGACGCCCTGGAGGTAAGTCAGGGCGCGGTCCCCACCCCGGCCGAGGACGGGGGAGCTGTGCGCCCCTTGAGATGCTTTGGGACTTTCAGGATGTCTTTTAAGGTATCGGCCTTGAAGTGGGGGAGTAAGTATTAATTAACTGAATATTAAAACACTCATAGCACTGTATTTTTATATGTATGAATTTATTAATATTTTATTAATATTAATTAAATTAATTTAATATAAATTAATATTAATTAAATATAAATTAATTATTAATATTTAGATACAATTAATACTAATCGTATTTAACTTGTTTAAAATGTTTATATTTTGAAATATTTTAATGAATATATTTAAATATTTGCTATATGGTATTAAGCAATACATGAACAGTGAACTTCCAGATGCTCAAGCTGGTTTTAGAAAAGGCAGAGGAACCAGAGATCAAATTGCCCATATCCGCTGGATCATGGAAAAAGCAAGAGAGTTCCAGAAAAACATCTATTTCTGCTTTATTGACTATGCCAAAGCCTTTGACTGTGTGGATCACAATAAACTGTGGAAAATTCTGAAAGAGATGGGAATACCAGACCACCTGACCTGCCTCTTGAGAAACCTGTATGCAGGTCAGGAAGCAACAGTTAGAACTGGACATGGAACAACAGACTAGTTCCATACAGGAAAATGAGTCTGTCAAGGCTGTATATTGTCACCCTGCTTATTTAACTTATATGCAGAGTACATCATGAGAAACTCTGGGCTGGAAGAAGCACAAGCTGAAATCAAGATTGCCGGGAGAAATCTCAATAACCTCAGATATGCAGATGATACCACCCTTATGGCAGAAAGTGAAGAGGAACTAAAAAGCCTCTTGATGAGGGTGAAAGTGGAGAGTGAAAAAGATGGCTTAAAGCTCAACATTCAGAAAACGAAGATCATGGCATCTGGTCCCATCACTTCATAGGAAATAGATGGGGAAACAGTGGAAACAGTGTCAGACTTTATTTTTCTGGGCTCCAAAATCACTGCAGATGGTGATTGGAGCTATGAAATTAAAAGACGCTTACTCTTTGGAAGGAAAGTTATGGCTAACCTAGACAGCATATTCAAAAGCAGAGACATTGACATTACTTTTCCAACAAAGGTCCGTCTAGTCAAGGCTATGGTTTTTCCAGTGGTCATGTATGGATGTGAGAGTTGGACTGTGAAGAAAGCTGAGCGCCAAAGAAGTGATGCTTTTGAACTGTGGTGTTGGAGAAGACTCTTGAGAGTCCCTTGGACTGCAAGGAGATCCAACCAGTCCATCCTAAAGGAGATCAGCCCTGTGTGTTGTTTGGAAGGAATGATGCTAAAGCTGAAGCTCCAGTACTTTGGCCACCTCATGTGAAGAGTAGAGTCATTGGAAAAGACTCTGATGCTGGGAGGGATTGGGGGCAGGAGGAGAAGGGGACGACAGAGGATGAGATGGGTGGATGGCATCACTGACTCGATGGATGTGAGTCTGAGTGACCTCCGGGAGTTGGTGATGGACAGGGAGGCCTGGCATGCTGCGATTAATGGGGTCGCAAAGAGTCGGGCACGGCTGAGTGACTGAACTGAACTGAAAAACTGTCAAAATAGAGTACGGGATCACACCTCTTAAGTTTTCTTATTAGACTTAAATAAGAGAGTTAGATTGAGCTTTGGGTTTTATTTCAACCTGAGTTGACTCGTTTAGATGCACACATCCTGTTGGACTGAGACTTTTCCAGGAGTGTATTTCATTTCCAGTGTAATGACACAAAAGAAGAATCGAAGCTGTGACATTCTCTAATGCCAGAAATAGACAGGGAAAGTTTTTAGGTGGAAACAAAAATGAGAAAAGTGCCGAAAATGACAATTTTGGCCTAATTAAGCATCTCATTTGCAGGAAGTTCCTCAGAGCAGGTGGATAAATATGCAGCATAATCAACCCTCCCGGGCGGGGGGTGGAGGAGGCTGCCAACCCCTTCACTGATGACAACAAGAATGATGTTCTTCAACCCTGGAGAATGGTGATCATCACCATTGCCATCCTCTGAGAGACCAGGAATCCCCACACTCAGCGCTTTTGTGAAATTGAGTCGCAGGCATACAACTCAACAAGGCTCTCAAAGCTGCCCTCGCTGAGCCTCAGCGGCCGGGAGGGGGCGCCCGAACTCGCCATAACGCTCTGAAGACAGCGCCCACCCCGCGCCCCCCCCCTCCAGTGCCGAGAACTGGAGCGCCTGATCCACCCGGAGATCCCGGGAACCCCGGGGGAGGTGCCGCCGGGTCTCAGGGAGCGCGTGGTACCGTGGGAGCCGTGAGTAAATTTCCTTTTCCCACCCGACTGCCCAGGGGAACTTTGCCGCGGCTTCGCTCAGAGCCTTGCATTTTCTACACCTGCCTCTGCGTCCACCCTCCCCTTCCTGGGAGGAGATTTTGGCCAGAGCGGTTTACACCGGTGCCTGTTTATGCTACGATTGACGGCTGGAAATCAGAGGATGTTGTGATGTGTTTTCAGATTAAGGATTATTTCTGGGGGAAAGGGGAAAGACATCTCCAATCTGGAGATGAATATTATTACAATGATTTTATTAAATTTTAGTGATTAATTTGGCTTCCCTGGTGGCTGAGCGGTAAAGAGTCTGCCTGCAATGCAGGAGACCCGGGTTCTATCTCTGGGTTGGGAAGTTCCTCTGGAGAAGGGAACGGCTACCCTCTCCAGTGTTCTTCGCTGGACAGTCCCGTGGACAGAGGAGCCTGGTGGGCTGTAATACATGGGGTTGCAAACAGCTGGATAGGACTGAGAGACTAACACTTTCACTTTGGGGCTTCCCTGGTAACTCATAAAGAATCCTACAGTGTTATAGTAGTTAAAAAGTACTGAAACGTGTGTGTATTAAAATTCAGATTACTTTAACTTTAAACATTTGATTTATACCCAAACCAGAATTTGTTATAATTTACTGACATTTTAAAGACAAATTGAACAATAATTTTGTCAGAATTCAGTTCAGTTAGTTGCTCAGTCGTGTCCGACTCTTTGCAACCCCATGAATCATAGCACGCCAGGCCTCCCTGTCCATCACCAACTCCCAGGGTTTACTCAAACTTATTCCATCGAGTCGATGATACCATCCAGCCATCTCATCCTCTGTCGTCCCCTTCTCCTCCTGCCCCCAATCCCTCCCAGCATCAGAGTCTTTTCCAATGACTCAGCTCTTCACATGAGGTGGCCAAAGTACTGGAGTTTCAGTTTTAGCATCAGTTCTTCCAAAATCACTGCAGATGGTGACTGCAGCCATGAAATTAAAAGACGCTTACTCCTTGGAAGGAAAGTTATGACCAACCTAAATAGCATATTCAAAAGCAGAGACATTACTTTGTCAACAAAGGTTCGCCTAGTCAAGGCTATGGTCTTTCCTGTGGTCATGTATGGATGTGAGAGCTGGTCTGTGAAGAAGGCTGAGCGCCGAAGAATTGATGCTTTTGAACTGTGGTGTTGGAGAAGACTCTTGAGAGTCCCTTGGACTGCAAGGAGATCCAACCAGTTCATTCTGAAGGAGATCAGCCCTGGGATTTCTTTGGAAGGAATGATGCTAAAGCTGAAACTCCAGTATTTTGGCCACCTCATGCGAAGAGTTGACTCATTGGAGAAGACTCTGATGCTGGGAGGGATTGGGGGCAGGAGGAGAAGGGGACGACAGAGGATGAGATGGCTGGATGGCATCACTGACTCGATGGATGTGAGTCTGAGTGACCTCCGGGAGTTGGTGATGGACAGGCAGGCCTGGCATGCTGCAGTTCATGGGGTTGCCAAGAGTCGGACATGACTGAGCGACTGATCTGATCTGATCTGATCTTCAATGAACAGCCAGGACTGATCTCCTTTAGGATGAACTGGTTGGATCTTGCAGTCCAAGGGACTCTCAAGAGTCTTCGCCAACAGCACAGTTCAAAAGCATCAATTCTTTGGCGCTCAGCCTTCTTCACAGTCCAACTCTCACCATCCATACACGACCACTGGAAAGACCATAGCCTTGACTAGACAGACCTTTGTTGGAAAAATAATGTCTCTGCTTTTGAATATACTATCTAGGTTGGTCATAACTTTCCTTCCAAGGAGTAAGCATCTTTTAATTTCATGGCTGCAGTCACCATCTGCAGTGATTTTGGAGCCCCCAAAATAAAGTCTGACACTGTTTCCACTGTTTCCCCATCTATTTGCCATGAAGTGATGGGACCAGATGCCATGATCTTAGTTTTCTGAATGTTGAGCTTTAAGCCAACTTTTCACTCTCCCCTTTCACTTTCAACAAGAGGCTTTTTAGTTCCTCTTCACTTTCAAATTACTTCTTTGCTTATCTCACTTTCAGTCAAAAGAATTATCTTAATTTAGGTTGCTGAAAGTTTTGGAGAGACAGCATATGAATTTATGATTCGTATTAATTCTTTTCTCCATCTCATCCATAATGCATTTCCAAATTATAGGACATATTTTTCTTGTCCCCTAGTTGAAATTAAATTCTATGGCAGTCCAATGTTTTGATATCTTTCTTTGACAACAGTGATAACCATCTTGGCACATTTTTATGGGGCTGTCTCTTTTTCTTTTGACAGGATCAAAATTTTCATCAAGTTCTTCTGTATGTATTGAGACTGAAAAGTGACCGAAACTTTTCATTATAAAAGCTTAAGTATCTCAGGTAAACACATCACCCACTTTTTACCAATATTATGTGAAAAGTGTCCAGATATTTAACAACGACATTTAGATTTTTTTGCTGAGTTATATATGCTATGCTATGCTATGCTAAGTCACTTCAGTCGTGTCCGACTCTGTGTGACCCCACAGACGGCAGCCCACCAGGCTCCCCTGTCCCTGGGATTCTCCAGGCAAGAACACTGGAGTGGGTTGCCATTTCCTTCTCCAATGCATGAAAGTGAAAAGAGAAAGTGAAGTCACTCAGTCATGTCTGACTCTTAGCGACCCCATAGACTGCAGCCTACCAGGCTCCTCCGTCCGTGGGATTTTCCAGGCAAGAGTACTGGAGTGGGGTGCCATTGCCTTCTCCAGAGTTATATATAGAATGCATGAAATTTGTCACAATTTAACTTTGTGCCACAAGCCCCTCCCAGCACCCCCTCCCCCCGACTTGTACACCTCTTAGACTAAGTTGTGGGGCCAGATCTTGTCTTTATTTATAATTTTTATATATTGTTCATCAAGACTTTTATTATTAATTTTAATTTTTTAAAATATTGCACTAATGTATATTTTTTCCACATTACTAAGTCACTTGTCACCCCCTCTCTGTATTTGAGGCAACTTTCTAACTTGCCTAAACCTAATCCCAACACTGGGAGGAATTTTTGACATGAAGTGTTGTGAAAATTATGTCTGAAAATCTGGAAACATCCCCTTCTCCCATCCCTTACTGTATTTTTTCCTTACAAGTTATCTTTGTCTTTATAATATTGTTTTACTTATACTGTCACCAGAGGTAGTCTGAAGTTAAGTGAAATGAACATTGGAATTATTTGTGTCATTTATTTATACATTTCATAGAGTAGTTTTGATCTGCCAAACAACTTGCTAAGATTTAGGGGCTCCAGAAGAAGCTTCAAGCATGCTGTGCGATTTCTTCTCTGTGCTAGACACAGCCTTAGCATCGGAGCCTGGGCACTGCTCCCTCATATGCCTGCAGACATCCCTTTGTCCAGGAGCCCCCATCAGAGATGCTAACTTCTCTGATCCTTAAGTTTAAAAACATCTGAAAAAAGCATCAAGTAGCCAGTTAAACTATATCACACCCCAAATTAGGACAATCTATGTGAACTTCCCTGAAAAGATTTCCATGATAAATATATAGAAATAAACTGTACAGTGATGCCTTTGGTATAATTATATAAAAGCATATCCAAAAAGAATATTGATCCTATAGAGACAGTTTGAGATGCCAACCCCTCAACTTTAGTGGACAGGGGTCTTGTTGAGGTCTCCCTGGGCTAATCTTGATATTTCCATGGCATTGGGACTCGGGGGCATGGGGTTGGGGGATTCTGGACAGTGTTATTTGCCAAGTCTATGTGGCAACTCTAACCAGGCCAGGCCTTAAATTTGTGTAAAGTGCTTGCCTATATATTCTGTTCTTCACGACTACATTATTAGGATATATGAATATTCTCCAGTTAATAGATGAGATTTGGGGATTATATGCAGTTTTCTGTGTTAAATATCATTACCATGGTTATCTCCATGGACCTGCAGCAGAGAAGGGAGGTGCCTGCTCCAGCAGGCCCAGACCACAAGCAGCCCTTTGAAGAAGGCTGCTTCTGTGCTGAGGCTGAGGCTGAGCACAGGGGTGCTGAGGTTCCAAGGCTTCCCCTGGGTGGAGTGGCTTCAGAGGCTGTGGAGCTGAGCCCTGGCTGCAGAGCCATGATAGAGGAACTGAGAGCAGCAGCCCCCTGACTGGGGGCACCTCAGGCTTCCCCACGTGTCCAGAGAGCTATGCCCGAACCTCATCTATAAGACCGAGTCTCCAGCACTTGTCTTCCAGAAGCCACAGAGGCAGAGCATGGTTCCTGAGGAGAAAGCTGTGGTGGCCTCTGGTAGACAGCCTGAGGGAGCGTCCCTCAGAGTCTGGTCCTTTCTGGGGGCTCTGTCCCAGGACATGCTGTGGGGGCCCTCCCTCCAGCCAGCCCCCTCATTCCTCATTAATTTCCCAAATGCCTCTTGAGTACCAAGTAAATCCTAAGCGCCTGACGCTGGTCACAGAGCAGTGATGCATGTTCTGGAAGAAAATAGATAATTCAGCTAGAAGTCACAACATAGACAAAATGTACGTGCCTGGGGCAGTAAAAGCACCTTCCCAGCTGGAAACTCAAAGAAGGACTGCCGTCTGGGAAACTTCTATCACTCTAATGGAAGGAGGACGGAGAAGAAAGGTGGTAAATGTGTTTGACTTTGGTGACAAAAAAGTTCTCTTCTAGTGGCTTTTACTTCCTTTATGAAGTGGCATCCAGCACATCTGAGATTGGGGGGATGGAAGTTTGTCAAAGAGGAGAATGTTTGAAATCGTTTGTGAAGATTAAGAGAGTTGATGGTGGAACCAATGATATAAGCTCCAAAAAACCAGGGAGCCTTATCACCGTGTTCACTTATGTAGCCAGGCATACCTGTGTGTGCTCGCTGCATCATGTCTCACTCTCTGTGACCCGTGGACTGTAGCCCACCAGGCTTCTCTGTCCATGGGATTTTGCAGGCAAGAATACTGGAGTGGGTTGCTTCTCTAGGGGGTCTTCCTGACCCAAGGATGGAACCCGCATCTTCTGCTTTGGCAGGCGGATTCTTCACCACTACACCATCTGGGAAGCCTTCAGTGCACACAGAAGGAACTTACCAAAGATATAGGGTGAATGAAATTATGAATTCCATGTAGTACTGGAGAGGCCCATTAGTCGTAGACCATAGCACTATGGTAGCATGATATATTCATTTGCCTGATTTTATCTAATAGGTCTCCACTGTGTACCTGAGGTCAGGTGTGGAAGAGGCAGAGGGTTTGACTTCTGCCAGACAGGAGTGATGACACAAGGATGACGTGAGGGCCTGAAAAATGTTGCTCAACTGATGGACTAGGAAGTCTGCTCTGTTAATTTCCAGGATCTGCCATAACAAAATGCCACGGTCTGGGTGGCTTAGACAACAGAGAATTATTTTCTCACGGTTCTGGAGGCTAGAAATCCGAGATTGAGGCGTAGGCAGATTTGGTTTCTCCGGAGGCCTCTTTTCCTGGCTTGCAGATGGCTGCCTTCTTGCTGTGTCCTCACATGGCCTTTTCTCTGTGTATACCCACCCCTGGTCTCTCTTCCTTTTATGAGGACACTACAGAGACACCAGGTGGTCCAGTTGTTAGGACTCTGCACTTCCACTTCAAGGGGCATGGGTTCAGTCCCTGGTAGGGGAACTAAGATCCAACAGGGGTGGGAGGGAGGTGGGGAGATACTAGTCATATTGGATTAGGACCCTACCCTAAGGGTCTCATTTTAACTTAATCACCTCTTTAAAGGCCTTACCTCCAAATCCCATTGCATTCTTAGGTACTGGATGTTGAGACTTTAATAATAAATGTGTATGGAGTACACATTTCAGCCCATAACATCTATGTGGAGAGAGAGAACAGATCAGAGGCTGGTGATGAAGAAGAAGAAACTACAGACCCACAGACTGTAATTCCTTGACTTAACTGGCTGCTGGACAATTTGGAGAAACTGAAGGTGGAGGTCAGAGGGTGGGATGCTAGGCTGTATTAGTGTATGACTTCAGGTTGCAGACCAGCTCCTAAGGAAAAGCAAAGATCTGTGAGTCAGGTGTAACTTGTCGTGTGACCCATGGCCAGTCATGGGCACTCCAAGCCACCGCCTCTCTTGGTGAGTGGTCTTTGTCAATGGGAGCAAAACGAAGGTCACTGTCCTGAGACACTCCTCCTCCAAGTTCCCTAGTCCTGGGTCTTCTGCGTGTGTGGTTACTCATCCTGTCTGAACTTCAAGTTAGAAGAATCAGATTGTTTTTGAATGAGTGAGAAGTGTTATTAATCGTATAATAAAAAAGCAGGTAGTAATTCTCCCCAGGCTTTGCTTGCTGCTCCGTGTGAACTTATCTGTAGGCAATAAAGGCTGATTCTCATGGCCTGGATATGGGAGCCAAGGCAGCTGAAGAGACTGGTGTGGCTACACTGACCTCCTCTCTCCTCCAGGTGGAAATGGCACCACAGGTAGCTCAGTGGCTCTGTTTTCTATCTCATGGGGACTCCTTTTAGGTGACTCCACTTCTTTGTGGCTCTTCTTTTTCAGCCATCACGCCACTCTGCCCTTCAGTGGTGCTAACCCAGATCACACTGACGGAGAGGATGTGGAAAGTCTTTAGAATCTTTGGTCACCTTCGCTTCAGTGGGTTGAGTAGTGTGTGTGTCCAAGGTAAGCCCAGAAAAATTGCACTCTTGTCATAAATTGCAGAACCACCTGTGGTGCATGTGCTTTCCGTGTCCTGAAGAAGATATCCCATGACTGTATCAGGCATATAACTAACGATCCCAGCTGGTGCGTGCTAAGTTGCTTCAGTCATGTCTGGCTCTGCAACCCTATGGACTGTAGCCTGCAGGCTCCTCTGTCCATGGGATTCTCAAGGCAAGAATAGTGGAGTGAACCCAGGTCTCTTATGTCTCCTGCATTGGCAGGCGGGTTCTTTACCACTAATGCCAACTGGGAAGCCCACAGAGGACACCTCAACCCTAATTGGCCAGGTGTTGGCATTGGATACAAGATCCTGCGCGATATCAGAAAGAATGGCTGTAATGAAGGCCAAAAAGGAGTTTGCCCCCCCCCCCCCCCCCCCCCCCCGCCAAAAAGTATTTCTAAAAAAAAAGAAGCCCCGCGCCGCCGCCCCGCAAGTTCCAAAAGAATGGGGTGGGGTGCCATTGGGAGGCCTTAAAACAGTCCTGATTGTGCTCAAAGGCAGGCTACACTCACACTTGTCAGGGTGGCGCAAGTCCATCGCACTTTGTCGGTGTTATAGTCAGTCACCAGCAGGTGGCGCCAGCATCAGATAGTTGGGAAGGGAGTCACTTTCACTTTTCACTTTCATGCATTGGAGAAGGAAATGGCAACCCATTCCAGTGTTCATGCCTGGAGAATCCCAGGGACGGGGGAGCCTGGTGGGCTGCCGTGTATGGGGTCGCAAAGAGTCAGACACGACTGAAGTGACTTAGCAGTAGCAGGGAGTGGGAGAGGCTTGATTCAGTTCAGTTCGGTGGCTCAGTCCTGTCCAACTCTGCGATCCCATGGACTGGAGCACGCCAGGCTTGATTAGTGATAAGTTATAGGGATACTCCTGTTCCTTCCCACCCAGGGGGTCTTCTTTCCCTGCTTTGTTAGTTTCCCTTCTTCCCATCCACTCAATCCCTAACCCTTTCCTCATTTTCTCTTCATTTTCCTGCAGACCCTGTGTGGCTGTGCTGTGAACATTTCCATCATTGATGGCTGTTTGACCCCAAGTCAGGCCACGTGCAGTCTCAGTGAGGTGTTAAATCCTTGTGCAAGGTCACCAGCCAGTGGGAGAGTTTATCTGAGTTCAAAGTTTGTGTCAAAACAGATGAATATCACAGTTATAGTAGACCTTTAAGAAGCTCATATCATTTTATTGGGCCTTAGCACACCCATCTCAGTCTCCAAGCATGGCAATGTTCCCATCCTCCACCCAGTTTTCACTCAGTTCTGCATCCACTACACAGTGGGTACTTTTATAACATTCTGACATCTTAAAAAGCCAGAAGTTCTTTTAAGACAGAAGTTCTCCTGCTTCTGAACCCCTTCAGAGCTTGGCTGCCTGGAGGTTGGGAGGTGGGATGACCCAACTCATGGGTCCATCTTCAGGCTCCAAGCTAGCTTTGAATCCCAGTCCCCTTCTCATGGCTGGAGAATGACATGAGTGTTACTTGGAAGATACGTGGAGATTCCTTTCCTGAGCGTGTACACGCTATATTCCCCTTCCCCTCCAGTTTTGCTGAGGTCTTTTAGGGCTCTCCTTTCCCTTTATTTCTATTTTTTTAAAAACTGCTTGTTTTTTAAAGTATTTCTTTATCTTTGGCTCTTCATTGCTGTATGCCATCTTTATGTAGCGGTGGTGCATGGGTTTCTCATCGCAGTGGCTTCTCTTGTTGCAGAACACAGGCTCTGGGGCACATGGGCTTCCGTAGTTACGGTGCATGGCCTTAGTTGCCCCAAGGCAGGTGGGATCATAGTTTCTGGATCAGGGATCAAACCCATGTCCCCTGAATTGGCCGGTGGAGTCTTAACCGCTGGGCCACCTCAGAAGTCCCTCTCCCTTCCCTTTAGCTACCTCCTGTCTGCAGGAGAAAGAGCAGAGGACTCCTGTTTTAGCGGCCCCACTAGACCCTGGGTCTGCAGTGCCCAGCAGTCAGAGAGAGGTGTCTACGCACGTTCGTGCCCTTGTACCACCCACTCAGGGCTTGCTACAACCCCTCTGGAGTAGAGGTAGGAAAGAAAAGTAACTGTGGTAAAGCTAAAGCTGGGAAAGCGGTAAGCTATGAATGCTTTCTGCATGGAGCAAGGAGGTGAACTGTTACCCACAGCAGCCTTGCTGAGAGCGCCAATCCCTGCCTTCACTGTCACCACCACTTACTAAACCACAGAGCCAGGTTGTGTGTTTTATAGTGGCTCAGAGCAGGTCACATGGGGAGAGGAGAGGGGATGTGGTGTGATCAGCTGTGTGTTCTAAGTTGCTTCAGTTGTGTCTGACTCTTTTCGACCCTATGGACCATAGCCTGCCAGGCTTCACTGTCCATGAGATTTTCCAGGCAGTACCAGAGTGGGTTGCCATTTCCTTCTTCTGGTGATCTTCCTGACCGAGGGATCGAGCCCATACCTCTTATGTCTCCTGCACTGGGAGGTGGGTTCTTTAGCATCGCCTGATCAGCTATGTGCTTTCCTTAAGGCTGAGAGTAGAGTGCCTGGCACTGCAGTTTTCATCAGGGAGGTTGTGTTGTCTTTGGTGTGGATGGAAGCTCTGCCCCACCATGGTCACAGGTTTTTTTTTTCCCCTCACACTTCTGAACTCAGGGCCTTCAGATCAGATCAGATCAGTCGCTCAGTCGTGTCCGACTCTTTGCGACCCCATGAACCGCAGCACGCCAGGCCTCCCTGTCCATCACCAACCCCCGGAGGTCACCCAGACCCGCATCCATCGAGTCAGTGATGCCATCCAGCCATCTCATCCTCTGTCGTCCCCTTCTCCTCCTGCCCTCAATCCCTCCCAGCATCAGAGTCTTCTCCAATGAGTCAACTCTTCGCATGAGGTGGCCAAAATACTGGAGTTTCAGCTTTAGCATCATTCCTTCCAAAGAAATTCCAGGATTGATCTCCTTCAGAATGGACTGGTTGGATCTCCTTGCAGTCCAAGGGACTCTCAAGAGTCTTCTCCAACACCACAGTTCAAAAGCATCAATTCTTCAGCGCTCAGCCTTCTTCACAGTCCAGCTCTCACATCCATACATGACCACAGGAAAGACCATAGCCTTGACTAGGCGAACCTTTGTTGGTAAAGTAATGTCTCTGCTTTTGAATATGCTATCTAGGTTGGTCATAACTTTCCTTCCAAGAAGCAAGCGTCTTCTAATTTCATGGCCGCAGTCACCATCCGCAGTGATTTTGGAGCCCAGAAAAACAAAGTCTGACACTGTTTCCACTGTTTCCCCATCTATTTCCCATGCAGTGATGGGACCAGATGCCATGATCTTCGTTTTCTGAATGTTGAGCTTTAAGCCAACCTTTTCACTCTCCACTTTCACTTTCATCAAGAGGCTGTTTAGCCCCTCTTCACTTTCTGCCATAAGGGTGGTGTCATCTGCATATCTGAGGTTATTGATATTTCTCCCGGCAATCTTGATTCCAACTTCTGTTTCTTCCAGTCCAGCATTTCTCATGATGTACTCTGCATATAAGTTAAATAAACATGGTGACAATATGCAGCCTTGACGTACTCCTTTTCCTATTTGGAACCAGTCTGTTGTTCCATGATCAGTTCTAACTGTTGCTTCCTGACCTGCATACAGATTTCTTAAGAGGCAGATCAGGTGGTCTGGTATTCCCATCTCTTTCAGAATTTTCCATAGTTTATTGTGATCCACAAATAAACAAATAAACAGTCAAAGGCTTTGGCATAGTCAATAAAGCAGAAATAGATGTTTTTCTGGAACTCTCTTGCTTTTTCCATGATCCAGCGGATGTTGGCAATTTGATCTCTGGTTCCTCTGCCTTTTCTAAAACCAGCTTGAACATCAGGAAGTTCACGGTTCACATATTGCTGAAGCCTGGCTTGGAGAATTTTGAGCATTACTTTACTAGCGTGTGAGATGAGTGCAATTGTTCGGTAGTTTGAGCACTCCTTGGCATTGCCTTTCTTTGGGATTGGGATGAAAACTGACCTTTTCCAATCTTGTGGCCACTGCTGAGTTTTCCAAATTTGCTGGCATATTGAGTGTAGCACTTTCACAGCATCATCATTCAGGACTTGGAATAGCTCCACTGGAATTCCATCACCTCCACTAGCTTTGTTCCTAGTGATGCTTTCTAAGGCCCATTTGACTTCACATTCCAAGATGTCTGGCTCTAGGTCAGTGATCACATCATCATGATTATCTAGGTCTTGAAGCTCTTTTTTGTACAGTTCTTCTGTGTATTCTTGCCACCTCTTCTTAATATCTTCTGCTTCTGTTAGGTCCACACCATCTCTGTCCTTTATCGTGCCCATCTTTGCATGAAATGTTCCTTTGGTATCTCTGATTTTCTTGAAGAGATCCCTAGTCTTTCCCATTCTGTTGTTTTCCTCTATTTCTTTGCATTGATCACTGAAGAAGGCTTTCTTATCTCTTCTTGCTGTTCTTTGGAACTCTGCATTCAGATGTTTATATCTTTCCTTTTCTCCTTTGCTTTTCGTTTCTCGTCTTTTCACAGCTATTTGTAAGGCCTCCCCAGACAGCCATTTTGCTTTTTTGCATTTCTTTTCCATGGGGATGGTCTTGATCCCTGTCTCCTGTACAATGTCACGAACCTCATTCCATAGTTCATCAGGTACTCTATCTATCAGATCTAGGCCCTTAAATCTATTTCTCACTTCCACTGTATAATCATAAGGGATTTGATTTAGGTCATACCTGAATGGTCTAGTAGTTTCCTCTACTTTCTTCAATTTCAGTCTGAATTTGGCAATAAGGAGTTCATGGTCCGAGCCACAGTCAGCTCCTGGTCTTGTTTTTGCTGATTGTATAGAGCTTCTCCATCTTTGGCTGCAAAGAATATAATCGATCTGATTTTGGTGTTGACCCTCTGGTGATGTCCATGTATAGAGTCTTCTCTTGTGTTGTTGGAAGAGGGTATTTGCTATGACCAGTGCATTTTCTTGGCAAAACTCTATTAGTCTTTGCCCTGCTTCATTCCGTATTCCAAGGCCAAATTTGCCTGTTACTCCAGGTGTTTCTTGACTTCCTACTTTTGCATTCCAGTCCCCTATAATGAAAAGGACATCTTTTTTGGGTGTTAGTTCTAAAAGGTCTTGTAGGTCTTCATAGAACCTTTCAACTTCAGCTTCTTCGGCATTACTGGTTGGGGCATAGATTTGGATTACTGTGACATTGAATGGTTTGCCTTGGAAACAAACAGAAATCATTCTGTCATTTTTGAGATTGCATCCAAGTACTGCATTTCGGACTCTTTTGTTGACCATGATGGCCACTCCATTTCTTCTGAGGGATTCCTGCCCACAGTAGTAGATATAATGGTCATCTGAGTTAAATTCACCCATTCCAGTCCATTTTAGTTCACTAATTCCTAGAATGTCGACATTCACTCTTGCCATCTCTTGTTTGACCACTTCCAATTTGCCTTGATTCATGGACCTGACATTCCAGGTTCCTATGCAATATTGCTCTTTACAGCATCGGACTTTGCTTCTATCACCAGACACATCCACAGCTGGGTATTCTTTTTGTTTTGGCTCCATCCTTTCATTCTTTCTGGAGTTATTTCTCCACTGATCTCCAGTAGCATATTGGGCCCCTACTGACCTGGGGAGTTTCTCTTTCAGTATCCTATCATTTTGTCTTTTCATACTGTTCATGGGGTTCTCAAGGCAAGAATACTGAAGTGGTTTGCCATTCCCTTCTCCAGCGGACCACACCCTGTCATATCTCTCCACCATGACCCACCCATCCCAGGTTGCCCCTGGGGCATGGCTTAATCTCATTGAGTTAGACAAGGGTGTGGTCCTTGTGTGATTAGATTGACTAGTTATCTGTGAGAATGGTTTTAGTGTATTTGCCCTCTGATGCCCTCTTTCAAGACCTACTGTCTTACTTGGGTTTCTCTTACCTTGGGCGTGGGGTATCTCATCCGGGCTGCTCCTGGCTGCTCCCGGCCAGCGAAGCACAGCCATCGCACCTTACCTTGGACGAGGGGTCTCTCCTCACCGCTGCCCTTCCTGACCTCGGTCGTGGGGTAGCTCTTCTCGGCTGTGCTCTTAGTGCGCTGGCGCCTCACCGCCGTCCTTTCGCGCGGTCGTGGGGTAGCGCGCTCTCGGCCGGGGCGCTCTTAGTGCGCGACGCAGCCGGCGGGGCGCTCTTAGTGCGCGACAAATGGCGCACCGGTCGCGGGCAGGGGGGGCGCTCTTAAATGCGCGCGCCGGTTGCGGGCCGCTCTTAGGTCGCTACTTAAATGGCGCGCCGGTCGCGGGCAGGCGAGGTCGCTCTTAAATGGCGCGCCGGTCGCGGGCAGGCGAGGTCGCTCTTAAATGGCGCCGAACTCAGGGCCTTACTACTTCCAAATCTTGAGTTCCACTTTGGGGATGTGTAAAGTTCATTTTCTCTAACTATTTCCTAGACGCCCAGTTGGGAATCTTTGCCCCACGAGGGAGGTACAACCTGATCCACTCCATGCTGTGACTCCATAATGTGCAGGGTGCTGAGGGGGCAAAGGAAAGGGCTGACTGGTCCATCTAATTTGCTGCGGTCTTTGTTATAGTTTCTCACTTTTGCAAGCATCAAATGATTGTTTAGTGGTTACTTGTTTTTCTAACAACAGTATTATGGAAAAATTAATACATTTTTAAAGTGGCCTATCTTCACAAATACAGATGAAGGAAACCAGGATGGTGGTGTGTCAGCAACTCCATTGTCTACTTCCCTGCCTAGCAGTTGTCTCATTTTATAAGCCAAAGCCAGCTCTCCAATAAAGGCTGGAGGGATCCCTTCCTTTCCCTAAATCTGAGCTCATCAGATCAGATGAGATCAGTCACTCAGTCATGTCCAATTCTTTGCGATCCCATGAATCACAGCACGCCAGGCCTCCCTGTCCATCACCATCTCCCAGAGTTCACTGAGACTCACATCCATCGAGTCAGTGATGCCATCCAGCCATCTCATCCTCTTTTGTCTCCTTCTCCTCTTGCCCCCAATCCCTCCCAGCATCAGAGTCTTCTCCAATGAGTCAACTCTTCGCATTAGGTGGCCAAAGTATTGGAGTTTCAGCTTTAGCATCATTCCTTCCAAAGAAATCCCAGGGCTGATCTCCTTCAGAAGGGACTGGTTGGATCTCCTTGCAGTCCAAGGGACTCTCAAGAGTCTTCTCCAACACCACAGTTCAAAAGCATCATTCTTCGGTGCTCAGCCTTCTTCACAGTCCAGCTCTCACATCCATACATGACCACAGGAAAGACCATAGCCTTGACTAGACGGACCTTTGTTGGCAAAGTAATGTCTCTGCTTTTGAATATGCTGTCTAGATTGGTCATAACTTTCCTTCCAAGGAGTAAGCGTCTTTTAATTTCATGGCTGCAGTCACCATCTGTAGTGATTTTGGAGCCCAGAAAAATAAAGTCTGACACTGTTTCCACTGTTTCTCCATCTATTTGCCATGAAGTGATGGGACCAGATGCCATGATCTTAGTTTTCTGAATGTTGAGCTTTAAGCCAACTTTTTCCACTCTCCTCTTTCACTTTCATCAAGAGGCTTTTTAGTTCCTCTTCACTTTCTGCCATAAGGGTGGTGTCATCTGCATATCTGAGGTTATTGATATTTCTCCCTGCAATCTTGATTCCAGCTTGTGTTTCTTCCAGTCCAGCATTTCTCATGATGTACTCTGCATATAAGTTAAATAAACATGGTGACAATATACAGCCCTGACGTACTCCTTTTCCTATTTGGAACCAGTCTGTTGTTCCATGTCCAGTTCTAACTGTTGCTTCCTGACCTGCATACAAATTTCTCAAGAGGCAGATCAGGTGGTCTGGTATTCCCATCTCTTTCAAAATTTTCCACAGTTTATTGTGATCCACACAGTCAAAGGCTTTGGCATAGTCAATAAAGCAGAAATAGATGTGTTTCTGGAACTCTCTTGCTTTTTCCATGATCCAGTGGATGTTGGCAATTTGATCTCTGGTTCCTCTGCCTTTTCTAAAACCAGCTTGAACATCAGGAAGTTCACGGTTCACATATTGCTGAAGCCTGGCTTGGAGAATTTTGAGCATTACTTTACTAGCGTGTGAGATGAGTGCAATTGTGCGGTAGTTTGAGCATTCTTTGGCATTGCCTTTCTTTGGGTATGGGATGAAAACTGACCTTTTCCAGTCCTGTGGCCACTGCTGAGTTTTCCAAATTTGCTGGCATATTGAGTGTAGCACTTTCACAGCATCATCTTTCAGGATTTGGAATAGCTCCACTGGAATTCCATCACCTCCACTAGCTGTGTTCGTAGTGATGCTTTCTAAGGCCCACTTGACTTCACATTCCAGGATGTCTGGCTCTAGGTCAGTGCTCCACCATCGTGATTATCTGGGTCATGAAGATCTTTTTTGTCCAGTTCCTCTGTGTATTCTTGCCGCCTCTTCTTAATATCTTCTGCTTCTGTTAGGTCCATACCATTTCTGTCCTTTATCGTGCCCATCTTTGCATGAAATGTTCCTTTGGTATCTCTGATTTTCTTGAAGAGATCCCTAGTCTTTCCCATTCTGTTGTTTTCCTCTATTTCTTTGCATTGATCGCTGAAGGCTTTCTTATCTCTTCTTGCTATTCTTTGGAACTCTGCATTCAGATGCTTATATCTTTCCTTTTCTCCTTTGCTTTTTGCTTCTCTTCTTTTCACAGCTATTTGTAAGGCCTCCCCAGACAGCCAATTTGCTTTTTTGCATTTCTTTTCCATGGGGATGGTCTTGATCCCTGTCTTCTGTACAATGTCACGAACCTCACTCCATAGTTCCTCAGGCACTCTATCTATCAGATCTAAGCCCTTAAATCTATTTCTCACTTACAGTGTATAATCGTAAGGGATTTGATTTAGGTCATACCTGAATGGTCTAGTGGTTTTCAGAAATCTGAGCTCATAGGATACTCTATTTCCCCCTGAACATAGCAGAGACAGATGACACCATTCTCCTTTAGGAAAAAACAAGTATATATGGGCAACAATAAATATCCTTTCCAGAGGAAAGGTCTCAAGAGAGACCATCCTTTTCCAAAGAATGTGATATAAGAGCTAACTGATATTCTCTAAATAATAAAAACAGGGGAAGTTTCCTCCCAGGAGGTTATTGAAGAGCACTTTCTGCCTGATTAGAAGTGTCACCCCCTCCCCCGATATGCAAAGCCTAGGGCAGAGTTAAGGACATCCAGGGACCTGGCCCAGGCAGGTGGGATCTGGCCAGGACATAGACTCCATGGCGTCCGTTCAAATGCAGATCATCAGTTAGAGGGGGTGAAGCATGGCACTTTGCAGATGGTTTCACAGTATTATTTTTCTCTTTCTTGTAGCTTAGAAAGGTGTGGAGAGGCATGAGGCTCAGGAAGGGAGGGGATGGAGAAGGAAATGACAACCCACTACTGTATCCTTGCCTGGGAAATCCCATGGACAAGGGAGCCTGGTGGGTTACAGACTAGGGTCACAAAAGAGCAGACACGAATTAGTGGCTAAACAAGAACAACAACATAGCCATTTCTGGTATTTTTTGAATGTAGAACTACATATTGAGTGCTTGGAGACGGGGTATTCTTATCATCAGCAAAATCCCCATTGACTTTGCCTGCCTGAAATTAGATGTTCTCTCTTCCACTTGAATAGTCACCTGTGCTTAAATTCTGGTGTTACATAAATGAGCTTGGCCTCAAGGCAGACATATGTGTGCTGGAATGCTCCATACCCACACACACCACACATGCCATTGCAAATGGAAAGAAGTGGAGAAAATACACAGTGGGCCACACTGTTCACACTTGATTAATTGAAGGTCCATTCAAAAATGTGTCCTTCTTCAGCAGCTAAAGCATATTTTGGGGAGAGCTTATTGTATATTTATATAACAGTGGTTTGCAAATAAATGTCAAGCTATACATTTTAAAAAAAGAAGAAGAGGAGATTGCTCTGGGGCCACAGCTGGCAAGAGGCAGAGTCAGCTTCGAGCAGTCAGCTTGGGGACCATTATTTTCTTCTCTATTTCACAGATGATAGGCAGTAACTGAGGCCAGGTGGTTTGTAAGAGTCCCTTCTTTCCAGTGGATACCGCCACTTTGCAAGTGATTGGTATGAAGTCCTACTGAAAGTGTCTACCTTAGATTAGGACTTGAACCCACATGGCTGGGACTCAAACCCAGCCAACACCCAGTTTGGGACTAACCCACATGAGCAGGATTTGAATCCAGCCAAAACCCATGGTACCTGGTTTCAGGACCTAATGAAAGTCAGGTTCTTGATGTCTCATCACAGAAAGAATCCAGTGAGAGAGAAAGTAATAGATAAGAAGTGAATTTATTTACAGAGGAAACACACCCCACAGGCAGGGTTTGGGTTTCACAGAGGGAAAGTTTAGAGGCCTCAAAATGTGGTGTGGTGAGCTTTTATGGGCTGGGGAATTTCATAGGCTAATGAGTGGGAGGTTATTCCAACTATTTTGGGAAAGAAGTGGAGATTTCTAGGAGTTGGGCCACTGCCCAGCTTTTGGTCTTTTGATGGTGCCTTGGAGCTGTCATTCAGACTTGAAGAAAGTGGGGAAAACCACTAGACTATTGAGGTATGACCTAAATCAAATCCCTTATGACTATACAGTGGAAGTAAGAAATAGATTTAAGGGACTAGATTTGATAGAGTGCCTGATGAACTATGGACAGAGGTTGGTGACATTGTACAGGAGACAGGAATCAAGAACATCCCCAAGAAAAAGAAATGCAAAAAAGCAAAACAGCTGTCTGAGGAGGCCTTATAAATAGCTGTGAAAAGAAGGGAAGTGAAAATCAAAGGAGAAAAGGAAAGATATACCCATTTGAATGCAAAGTTCCAAAGAATAACAAGGAGAGATTAGAAAGCCTTCCTTAGCCATCAGTGCAAAGAAATAGAGGAAAACAATAGAATGGGAAAGTCTAGAGATCTCTTCAAGAAAATTAGAGATACCAAGGGAACATTTCATGTAAAGATGGGCTCGATAAAGGACAGAAATGGTATGGACCTAACAGAAGCGGAAGATGTTAAGAAGAGGTGGCAAGAATACACAGAAGAATTGGACAAAAAAGAGCTTCACAACCCAGATAATTATGATGGTGTGATCACTCACCTAGAGCCAGACATCCTGAAATGTGAGGTCAAGAGGGCCTTAGGAAGCGTCACTATGAACAAAGCTAGTGGGGATGATAAAATTCCACTTGAGCTATTTCAAATCCTGAAAGATAATGCTGTGAAAGTGCTGCACTCAATATGTCAGCAAATTTGGAAAACTCAGCAGTGGCCACAGGACTGGAAAAGGTCAGTTTGCATCCCATACCCAAAGAAAGGCAATGCCAAAGAATACTCAAACTACCACACAATTTGCACTCATCTCACACGCTAGTAAAGTAATGCTCAAAATTCTCCAAGCCAGGCTTCAGCAATATGTGAACCGTGAACTTCCAGATGCAGGCTGGTTTTTCAAAAGGCAGAGGAACCAGAGATCAAATTGCCAACATCTGCTGGATCATCGAAAAAGAGATGAGAGTTCCAGAAAGACATCTATTTCTGCTTTATTGATTATGCCAAAGCCTTTGACTGTGTGGATCACAGTAAACTGTGGAAAGTTCTGAAAGAGATGGGAATACCAGACCACCTGACTTGCCTCTTGAGAAATCCGTATGCAGATCAGGAAGCAACAGTTAGAACTGGACATGGAACAACAGACTGGTTCCAAATAAGAAAAAGTGTACGTCAAGGCTGCATATTGTCACCCTGCTTATTTAACTTAAATGCAGAGTACATCATGAGAAACGCTGGGCTGGATGAAGCAAAAATCAAGCAAAATCAAGCAAAAATCAAGATTACTGGGAGAAATATCAATGACCTCAGATATGCAGATGACACCACCCTTATGGCAGAAAATGAAGAAGTAAAGAGCCTCTTGATGAAAGTGAAAGAGAAGAGTGGAAAAGTTGGCTTAAAGCTCAACATTCAGAAAACTAAGATCATGGCATCTGGTCCCATCACTTCATGGCAAATAGATGGGGAAACAGTGGAAACAGTGGCTAATTTTATTTTGGGGGCTCCAAAATCACTGCAGATGGTGATTGGAGCCATGAAATTAAAAAACGCTTACTCCTTGGAAGGAAAGTTATGACCAACCTAGACAACATATTCAAAAGCAGAGACATTACTTTGTCAACAAAGGTCCTTCTAGTCAAGGCAATGGTTTTTCCAGTGGTCATGTTGGATGTGAGAGTTGGACTATAAAAATAGAAAGCTGAGTGCCGAAAAATTGATGGTTTTGAACTGGGGTGTTGGAGAAGACTCTTGAGAGTCCCTTGGACTGCAAGGAGATCCAACCAGTCCATCCTAAAGGAGATCAGTCCTGGGTGTTCACTGGAAGCACTGATGTTGAAGCTGAAACTCCAGTACTTTGGCCATGTTATGTGAAGAGCTGACTCATTTGAAAAGACCCTGATGCTGGGAAAGATTGAGGGCAGGAGGAGAAGGGGACAACAGAGGATGAGATGGTTGGATGGCATCACCGTCTCAATGGACATGGGTTTGGGTGGACTCCGGGAATTGGTGATGGACAGGGAGGCCTGGCGTGCTGTGGTTCATGGGGTCGCAAAGAGTCAGACACTGAACTGAGTGCCTGAACTGAACTGGAGCTGTGATGGCTTGTGGGTGTGTCATTTTCCTTGCTGATTGAGGGTCAAGGTCTAGTCACAGCTGACTTGTGTGTCTGAACTGAACTGGAGCTGTCATGGCTTGTGGGTGTGTCATTTTCCTTGCTGATTGAGGGTCAAGGTCTAGTCATAGTTGACTTGTCTGCCATCTTGGACCCATTTGATTCTAATGAGTTTATGTTGTATCCTTGGGCTGTGTCATTCTTTCAAGAGCTGTGCCCTGTCCCCTTCCCTCCTGTTTCACTATCAAGGCCTTGACTCAGCACTGAATATTTATATGCTACTTGAACCTTGAGACTCAAGGGAACCTGAGATTTTACTGCACTTTCACTGGTGATAGATTAGCTAGTTACCCAGGCAGATACTGGAGGAGGATGAGAGGAATATTAGGAGTGAGGCGCAGGGTGAGCAGGGCAGGGGCTCCCTGTGAACCCAAGTTCTAGAAGGGATAACTTGGGGGTGTTAGGTAGTTAGAATAGGAAAAAGGAGTCCAAATTGGTGGGGCTGAAAGACAAAGAAGGGAAAAGCTCAAGAAAATAGAACAAAGGAAGAGTGAGAACCTCAGATAAAACAAATAGCCCTCGTGGCTAGCCCAATTTACATAGGGCAGGCTGAGGGGGAGGAGAAAAAGCAAACAAAAAGAGGAGCCAAAATTTAGGGCTGGGGAGAGGGGGCTTCTCCTCTCTTCATATTCTTTGGGTCGACCCGCCCTCATGCCTCGAGGATGTATTTTCCTTTGCTTTCTAAATAAAACTGAGCTGAAACACAGAGCTGTAACACTGGTCTGTCCATCGCTGCAAATTTTTGCTGCAGCGAGACAGAACTAAGGAAGTTACAAACTCCCCCAACGGGCACTTGAGTTTTCCTCACAGCCCACTGCCCACCTTCAGTACAGTTCAATTGCTCAGTCGTGTCTGACTCTTTGCAACCCCATGAACCACAGCACGCCAGGCCTCCCTGTCCATCACCAACTCCCAGGGTCCACCCAAACCCATGTCCATTGAGTCAGTGATGCCATCCAACGATCTCATCCTCTGTTGTCCCCTTCTCCTCCTGCCCTCAATCTTTCCCAGCATCAGGGTCTTTTCATATGAGTTAGCTCTTCGCATCACATGGCCAAAGTATTGGAGTTTCAGCTTCAACATCAGTCCTTCCAATGAACACCCAGGACTGATCTCCTTTAGGATGGACTGTTTGGATCTCCTTGCAGTCCAAGGGACTCTCAGGAGTCTTCTCCAACACCACAGTTCAAAAGCATCAATTCTTCAGCGCTCAACTTTCTTTATTGTCCAGCTCTCACATCCATACATGACCACTGGAAAAACCATAGCTTTGACTAGACAGACCTTTGTTGACAAAGTAATGTCTCTGCTTTTGAATATGCTGTCTAGGTTAGTCATAACTTTCCTTCCAAGGAGTAAGCGTCTTTTAATTTCATGGCTGCAATCACCATCTGCAGTGATTTTGGAGCCCCCAAAATAAAATCAGCCACTTTTCCACTGTGTCCCCATCTATTTGCCATGGAGTGATGGGACCGGATGCCATGATTTTAGTTTTCTGAATGTTGAGCTTTAAGCCAACTTTTCCACTCTCCTCTTTCACTTTCATCAAGAGGCTCTTTACTTCTTCTTCACTTCTGCCATCTGCATATCTGAGGTTATTGATATTTCTCCCAGCAATCTTGACTCCAACTTGTGCTTCATCCAGCCCAGCATTTCTCATGACCTACTCTGCATATAAGTGAAATAAGCAGGGTGACAATATACAGCCTTGACCTACTCCTTTTCCTATTTGGAACCAGTCTGTTGTTCCATGTTCTGTTCTAACTGTTGCTTCTTGACCTGCATATAGGTTTCTCAAGTGGCAGGTCAGGTGATCTGGTATTCCCATCTCTTTCAGAATTTTCCACAGTTTACTGTGGTCCACACAGTCAAAGGCTTTAGCATAGTCAATAAAGCAGAAATACATGTTTTTCTTGCTTTTTCGATGATCCAGCAGATGTTGGCAATTTGATCTCTGGTTCTTCTGCCTTTTCAAAAGCTAGCCTGAACATCTGGAAGTTCACGGTTCACATATTGCTGAAGCCTGGCTTGGAGAATTTTGAGCATTACTTTACTAGCATGTGAGATGAGTGCAATTGTGCGGTAGTTTGAGCATTCTTTGGCATTGCCTTTCTTTGGGTATGGGATGCAAACTGACCTTTTCCAGTCCTGTGGCCACGCTGAGTTTTCCAAATTTGCTGACATATTGAGTGCAGCACTTTCACAGCATCAATTTTCAGGATTTGAAATAGCTCACCTGGAATTTTATCATTCCCACTAGCTTTGTTCATAGTGACACTTTCTAAGGCCCTCTTGACTTCACATTCCGGGATATCTGGCTCTAGGTCAGTGATCACACCATTGTGATTATCTTGGTCATGAAGCTCTTTTTTGTCCAGTTCTTCTGTGTATTCTTGCCACCTCTTCTTAATATCTTCTGCTTCTGTTAGGTCCATACCATTTCTGTCCTTTATCGAGCCCATCTTTGCATGAAATATTCCCTTGGTATCTCTAATTTTCTTGAAGAGATCTCTAGTCTTTTCCATTCTATTGTTTTCCTCTATTTCTTTGCACTGATGGCTGAGGAAGGCTTTCTAATCTCTCCTTGTTATTCTTTGGAACTCTGCATTCAGATGCTTATATATTTCCTTTTCTCCTTTGCTTTTCACTTCTCTTCACAGCTATCTGTAAGACCTCCTCAGACAACCATTTTGCTTTTTTGCATTTCTTTTCCATGGAGATAATCTTGATTCCTGTCTCCTGTACAATGTCAGGAACCTCTGTCCAGGGTTCATCATGCACTCTGTCTATCATATCTAGTCCCTTAAATCTATTTCTTACTTCCACTGTATAGTCATAAGGGATTTGATTTAGGTCATACCTCAATGGTCTAGTGGTTTTCCCTGCTTTCTTCAATTTAAGTCTGAATTTCACAGTAAGAAGTTCATGATCTGAGACACAGTCAGCTCCCTGTTTTGTTTTTTGCTGACTGTATAGAGCTTCTCCATCTTTGGCTGCAAAGAATATAATCAATCTGATTTCGGTGTTGACCATCTGGTGATGTCCATATGTAGAGTCTTCTCTTGTGTTGTTGGAAGAGGGTGTTTGCTATGACCAGTGCATTCTCTTGGCAGAACTCTGTTAGCCTTTGCCCTTCTTCATTCTGCACTCCAAGGCCAAATTTGCCTGTTACTCAGATTGGGGGAAGGGATTGTTACATTTATTCAGTGCTGTGGGCATGCAGTCACACAATCTATCTCTCCTTGGTACACTTAGTGTGTCCAAAAAAATTGTATGTATATAAATCTTCTTCTGTTCCTTGTGACCCAAACAAAATTCAAATTTTAATAAATGTGTGGAATTGCAGAGAATATCTACCCATGTTTTTAAGTGGGGTCCCCAGGAGTATGGAGATAAAGGTGCTCTGTATTTTTCCTTCCACTACGACTGGAAAAAATGTTGAGCCCACACCTCCAATATATTTATTTTTATTGATAATATACATGTGTACTGCAGTTATAAAGTATTATGCCTATTATAAAGTATATATTTGTAATAGAAATTTTTAGGTGGATAATCTGTGATAAAACATTTATGAATTGTGTCTTTTTATCATTAAAGGAACATCATGACTTGTCCTCAAAAAATACATGCACTTCTAAGAAGATATGACAGTCTGCATTGATATGAGCTGCCAGGTCATTATTCTAGGAATACTGTGATATCTCACAGCATCCAGGTGAGAGTTAAACAATAAAGCCTGATAAGAGGTAAGAACTATGTAGACTCCAGCAACCTTAGAACATTCTCACTCATGTGACCCAGCTCCTAAGTCTTAGCTTCTGGCTTTCTTGAGTCAAATTTTTAAGATTAGCTTCCTGATTTTTTTCACACTGGTTTTATCATTCATAGCTTCCAGGTCCTGAAATCATGGCTGGAAGGCAGTTCTTAAGGAAGTTCTATGAAGACAGATAAGGTGTCCTCCTCCACCTGGATTCCATCCTTGGTTTCCCAGTCTCAGCATCCTTATCAACAAGGTTTTGGAGGTGCCCAATCCACTTGTCCTGTTCCATCTGCCACTGTAACGCCTTCTGGTGGAGCCAACAAGTATCACATCCATAAACTGCTTATAATTAACATCTGAAGGCCACTGTTCTCAGAGTTTCCTTTGTCCATCACAGTCTTTTTTTTTTTTTTTTTGGCTGTGCTGGATCTTCATTGCTGCATGTAGGCTTTCTCTCCCTGTGGAGATCAGGGTCTACTCTTCACTGGGGTGCATGAGCTTCTCATTATGATAGCTTTTCTTGTTGTGGAACACAGGCTCTAGGTACACAGACTTCAGTTGTTCTGTGACATGTGAAATCTTCCTGGACCAGAGAGCAAACCCATGTCCCCTGCTTTGGCAGGCAAATTGTTAACCACTGGACCACTAGGAAAGTCCTGTCCAGCACAATCTTATTAGACTTTTCTCCAGATTATGAACCCAGTTAAAAATTTGAGTATGACCAGATCCATACAAGGGAAGAAAAAGGAAGAGAGATAAAAAACAAACAAAAAACAATAACTTTTTTAAAAAGAATAATAAAATAAAACGGTGCATGCTAAGTTGCTTCAATTGTGTCTGACTCTTTGCAACCCTATGGACTGTAGCCCATCATGCTCCTCTGTCCATGAGATTCTCCAGGCAAGAATACTGCAATGTGTTACTGTACCCTCCTCCAGGGGGTCTTCCTGACCCAGGGATCGAACCTGTGTCTCTTTTGTCTCCTTCATTGGCAGGCAGGTTCTTTACCACTAGCACCATCTGAGGAACCCAAAGTAAAGGTACAGTTACTTAATTTTTGTACTTTTGGAAAACAAAGAACAATACCTATAGAGACTGCCAAACTGATTTCTGCCACTGATAATGAGGCAATAATTGAATAGTATGAGATTCTTTTCTTCCCATTACATTCCCTTCCAGGGTTATTCATCTCCTCAGTTAACCAATTTTTTGCAGTCATGTCTCTTAAAGATCTTTCTATGGTTTCCAAAGGGACCTGAAATCTCTTACTTGGGTAACAAGACTTTGAAAGATGGCACTGTTTTTGCAGATGACTAAGAAATTTAGAGACAGGAAGAAGACTACAGAGAAATACTATGAATTATTTTGTTGAACCATCCTATCCAACCTCTATGGTACATTCTTAAGGAAACTAATGGGAAGAATTGAACAAGAATTCAATTCTTATTCAATTCTTGTTTAATTCTTCTTTAATAAGAACAAGTGATCTTGTTCTTGAAGAAGAACACTGCTCTTGTTCAAAGCAGTGCCTGGTCCAAAATGGAGCCAACAATATTTAGTTTACAAATCAAGTCTAGTAATATTATTTCTACAGTTCAGTTGTTTCCTATAATCCTATGAATACAATCTAGCACTTTGGCATTTATAATAGATATTTGATGCACCATTCAAATCTCTCTCGGAGAAGGCAATGGCATCCCACTCCAGTACTCTTCCCTGGAAAATCCCATGGACGGAGGAGCCTGGTAGGCTGCAGTCCATGGGGTCGCTAAGAGTCGGATACGACTGAGCGACTTCACTTTCACTTTCCACTTTCATGCATTGGAGAAGGAAATGGCAACCCACTCCAGTGTTCTTGCCTTGAGAATCCCAGGGACGGAGGAGCCTGGTGGGCTGCCATCTATGGGGTCGCACAGAGTCGTACACGACTGACGTGACTTGGCGTCAAATCTCTCTTAAAAGACCTAAGAACTAATTCTTTATAGCTACTGATAGAGAGTGATGCTTCATGCATGCAGATCTTCTCTGGAAACTGCTCTTGGCTAAGGTGAGTCATTTAGCCCAAAGTTATTTCCCTCTCCTGGGGCAGCCTTCATCCAATTCTCAGTCTGCTTTCCCAGGTATTTGACCTATAGTAGCATAACATACAGAGAAGGCACTGGCACCCCACTCCAGTACTCTTGCCTGGAAAATCCCATGGATGGAGGAGCCTGGTAGGCTGCAGTCCATGGGGTCGCAAAGAGTCTGACATGACTGAGCGACCTCACTTTCACTTTTCACTTTCATGCGTTGGAGAAGGAAATGGCAACCCACTCCAGTGTTCTTGCCTAGAGAATCCCAGGGACGGAGGAGCCTGGTGGGCTGCTGTCTATGGGGTCACACAGAGTCGAACACGACTGAAATGACTTAGCAGCAGTAGCAGCACCAGCATAACATATGAGATCTATTTTTAACCTCCAGACATAATGAATGAGCCCTGCTCATATGGCTCTGTTAAGAGATTGAGATGCTGCTGCTGCTGCTGCTAAGTCTCTTCAGTCGTGTCCCACTCTTAGCGACCCCATGGACTGCAGCCCATCAGGCTCCTCCATCCATGGGATTTTCCAGGCAAGAGTACTGGAGTGGGGTGCCAGTGCCATCTCTGAGAGATTAAGTTAATTTTTAAAAAATCACACTTCCCAGATGGACCATTTGGATCAGCTACTTCTTAGAGTTAAAAATAAGGTGCTTCTCCTTCTCTTGTCAACTTAAAAAGATGCACAAGGGGAGAGTTGTGAGTTAAGTTTTATTGGGAACAAAACAAGGACTGCAGCCTGAGAGATGGCACCTTAAATAACTCTAAGAAGCTGCTCCAGAAAGGTAGGTAGGGGGTGGTAAATACATGTGGTTTTGGTGAAGGGAGAGTTCATGCAACCTAGCACTTATCTTAGGAAAGGTTTTCTGCTAGTCACAAGGAGCTGATGTCACCATGAAAAGATTTAGTGCTTTTCTAGATGTGAGGGTTTCCCTGGTGGCTCAGATGGTAAAGAATCTACACTTTCACTTTCTCTTAGATGTGAGGAGATGCAAGGGTTGGGTTCATGAAACCAGTTCCTGAAAATAGCTAGCTAAAGACCTGTTCAACCAGTTTTCTTGGATCACAGAGTGCCCTATTCCTGTTCTCCACCCTGAACTCCCGTCAGGCGTGTCAGCAGCTGCAGCAGCAAAAGATTCAGTCCCCACGGAAAAAAGTGAAAGTCACTCAGTTGTATCCAGCTCTTTGCGACCCCATGGACTATACAGTCCATGGAATTCTCCAGGCCAGAATACTGGAGTGGGTAGCCTGTGCCTTCTCCAGGGGACCTTCCTGACCCAGGGGATCAAACTGGGGTCTTCTGCATTGCATGCAGGTGGATTCTTTACCAGCTGAGCTACCTGGGAAGCCCACTTCCTGCAGAGGCAAATGGCAAATGCCCTTGGCAAGCACCCATTTGTAGTTAACATTCTGATGAAAAGTTAGTTTATCATTAGATAGTAAGGGCACAATAACATAATGACCAGAGGTATAGGGCGGAAGACCAGGTGGAGTATCTCTTCTGATTGTTCTGGTCTACTGGGACAATCATTTCTGAATATACAATTTATTTTTTATTTTTTTTTGCCTTGTGTCCCATTCAAGTTAAGCTCTGAAGAAAGAAAGAAAGTCAAGTCGCTCAGTTGTGTCCAACTCTTTGTGACCCTGTGGACTGTAGCCTACCAGGCTCCTCTGTCCGTGGGATTCTACAGGCAAGAATACTGGAGTGGGTTGCCATTTCCTTCTCCAGGGGATCTTCCTGACTCAGGGATCGAACCCAGGTCTCCCGCATTGCAGGCAGATGCTTTACCCTCTGAACCACCGGGGAAGTCCCAATCTCTGACTCAGGAGTAAAGAATTCTGTGGTGCAGGGGACCAGGGTTTGACCCCTGGTTTGGGAAGATCCCCGGAGCAGGGAATGGCTACCCAGTCCAGTATTCTTGCCTAGAGAATCCCATGGAAAGAGGAGCCTGGTGGGCTACAGTCCATGGGGTCATAAAGAGTCAGACACCTGAGTGACTATCTCTTCACTATGGAATTAATTAAAGCCAGTCAGGTTGGTGGAAGCTGCTCACCTCTTCACCTGACAGATAATATAGAAACTACTGGTACTACCTTAAGTGGCTACAATGGGACACATTGTAACTTATTAAACACAGAATTTTTTGAAAAGTATATAACAGAAATACATGTAATAGGTGTAAATGATTCAATTTATGGTCTTACAAAGTTTTACTCTCTCCACAAGTCTAATCTAAGATGACTTGTCTTTTCCTTGCCTAGCATGGACACTTGCTGGCTTCTACGAGAACACTATTAAATTTTTGTGGCAGTTTTCCTCCTTTTTCTTGGATTGTGCTTGAAACATTCCAGGTTGGCAGAAGACAGCCAGCATGTAGCAAGTGTATTAAATATAACCAGTATTCAGGGAATTGGCCAAAAGGCAAAAACCGTTCATAAGTTTAGCTTCAGTATAAGAGAAATCCAGCTTCTTAGAGATATGGAAGTTTTAGGCAGCAAAGGTAGAGATATGTACCTCTTGGAAAATATGTGGTGAAGTTTGGATAGAACAAAGGACATGGATGCCCGGTGCACTTGGGCCCTCACAGGAAGGCTGCAGGATGTGACACTCAGCCCTTACCTTTCCTTGGGGGAGGAGGGGTCCTGCCATTGTACGAATTTCTTTTTTTTTAATTAGTTAATTATTTTATTTTTATTTTTGGCAGCTGGGTCTTTGTTGCTGCGTGTGGGCTTTCTCTAGTTGTGGCAAGTGGGGGCTGTTCTCTAACTGCAGTAAACAGGCTTCTCGCTGCAGTGGCTTCTCCTGTTGTGGAGCATGGGGTCTAGGGTACACGGGCTTCAGTAGTTGTGGCTAATGGGCTTAGCTGCTCTGAGGCATGTGGGGTCTTCCTGGACCAGATATCGACCTGTGTCCCCTGCATTAACAAGCAGACTTTAAACCACTGGACCATCAGGCAAGTCCAGGAATTTCTATCTTTGGACTCTGTTGGTCCTTGAGTTCTTCCATGGATGGGTTGTCTTTTCTTTCTTTAATTCATGCATAAGCCTCAGTTTCCTCTCTAAGATCTGGCCAACATCTGACTTGTCCTTCTGAGTGTCACCAACCCCTTTATCCATAAAGAATGCTCTGATTTCTACTAGGTTTAGGCTCTCAACAGAGGCTGATGTCCCTATGAATTTGTGCTGTGGGTCTTCCTGTACCTTCCCAGTTTCTTGTGGATAAAGCATCTGACACACACACTTCATCTGGCTTTTAAAGTTACTCTTTCATGGAGTCTGTTACAGGAACTGGGGCAACTTGCTTGCAGGGATCTCTGCTAATTCCGTGTCCTGGGCAAAATGATCTAACCTGTAATGTAGAAGGACCCATTTTCCCACACCGCCTCTTTAATACTCTCCTTCTAAGAGTCTCCTGGGTCTTCTCACTTCTGAGTTGATCATAGATTCTTGTCCTGTTTGCTATTCTTCCCAGTCCAAAGGACTAATTATGAGAGCCCAGGAGAAGAATTACAGTGGGCCCCTCTCATGGTCCTCTGGCTTCCCTTTGTCCCAGTGGAGGACCCAAGGAAAAAGCTATCCACACTGGGGACTGAATTTCTTCCCCAGAAGCAAGTGGCAACACACTCCAGTATTCTTGCCTGGAAAATCCCATGGACAGAGGAGCCTGGTGGGCCACTGTCCATGGCATCACAAGAGTCGGACATGACTGAGTGACTAAACAGCAGCAACCATCTGCTTGATGATTTCTTCCAAGGAGCTTTGCAACCTTGTCCATGGAGTTAGTCTCTGAAACATGGGTAATGGAGTAGGAAAAGATGGACTTGGGGAGTGTAGGTCAAGTGAGGAGGTGGTGTTGAAAGACAAAGTGAGGCATGGGTTCCAGTGTCTTTTCATACTCTGTGGGTTGAAAGTAAAAGGCAAGCGGTGAGGTGAGAATGATCCTTAAGTATTGTGGCATCCAGTGATAAAAGGGGATTTGGAGGCTGGCATGGAGCAGACTGCAACCTTTTACTATTGTGTCAGGGGTACAAAGGGCTATTGCAATCCTTATGCAAAGTTATGAAGAGCATATTTTTCTAATTATAAAGATAAAAGATCTATTATAAAAAATGAGTTTGTGAAACTGGGAATTACCATTAGTAAAGAAATTGAATGCACCCTCAAACATGAAGTTATACTCAAAATACTGTTGTGGTTTTAAAATATTTATTATTTATAATATCTGGCTGTGCTGGGTCTTTGTTGCTGCATGCGGGCTTTCTGTGGTTGTGGAGTGAAGGCTCAATAGTTGGGGCACACAGGCTTAGTTGCCTGATGGCATGTGAACTCTTCCTGGACCAGGGTCAAACCCATGTCCCCAGCATTGGCAGGCAGAGTCTTTACTACTGGACCACCAGGGAAGCCCCTGTTATGGTTTTTACCCTGAGATTTTCAAGGCCTATCCACCTCCCACTGTCAGACAGTATATAGAAACTGAAAGTCATTCAGTTGTGTCTGACTCTTTTAGACCCCATGGACTGTAGCCTGCCAGGCTCCTCTGTCCATGGAATTCTCCAGACCAGAATACTGGAGTGGTTAGCCATTCCCTTCTCCAGGGAATCTTCCCAACCCAGGGATCAAACTCAGGTCTCCTGCATTGCAGGTGGATTCTTTACCATCTGAGCCTCCAGGGAAGACCAGCCAGTATGTGGATCAGATTATTAATCAGAAGCCCTGGGTCTGCCCAGCAGGTTGGAGGAAAGAACAGTATTTTGGCTCCTTTTTCTCTTACCTGCTTCTAGTTCAAAGGAGCCATGCCTGAAGCTAAAGACTCCTTCTCTTTGTAACAAAGACTATGGCAAGAGGCTTCCTATAATAGGGTCAGTTCCTGCCACAAAGGAACCTCTGATCAGCTCTGGACAAAAATTACCTAAAAGGAGCACATTGACACAGCCCAGAAGCCTGCCCTCCACAGACTTTTTCTCTGGCCCTGTCACCCATGGCCAGGGTGGGGCTTCTTTTCCTGGGAGGGCTTTGTAGACCTCTTGGTTATTGGGCTCTGCTTTCTGTTTCCTTTGAACTCTGTGGGCCCTCATGTTTTCAAAAGTATTCAACATAAAGAAGGAAGATTTCTCTTACATGTGTTTCCACAAAATCTGAAAATATCATGCAACTTTAACTTTCTATTTGTGTCCACCTGAGAAAACTTAAAGCCGGAAACCACAACAGAACAGGAAGTGACTGGGCAAATAGGAAAGGGCAGTGAAAGTAAAGGGAGTGAGAGCTGAGGGCACCCTGGGGACTTCAGCCCTGAAGGAGAAGGGAGTACTGCGATATGGAAGCCAAGGCATAGATCCAGGAAAGCAGGCAGACGTGCCAAGACAAGTGGACCAGGCTCCAGAGTCAGCAAACAAATATAGGATGTTTTTCCCATTCCAGCCTAGGAGATTCCCTTCTCAATTTCAGATATTGATTTAAGGCATTGTGCTGACTCAATATAAATCAAATATGTCTTTGATATGATCATACCTATTTTTTAAAAAACTTTTTATATTATATTGGAGTATAGCCGATTAACAGTGTTGTGAGTTTCAGAAGAGCAACGAAAGGACTCAGCCATACATAAACGTGTATCCATTCGCCCCCAAAACTCCCCTCCCATCCAGGCTGCCACATAACATTGAACAGAGTTCCCTGTGCTATACAGTAGGTCCTTGTTGGTTATCCATTTTAAATACAGCAGTGTGTACATGACCATATCTCTTTTTCTCTCTTCAAGATTCTTACCAATTCAGTTGACTTAGTCAGCCATCAAAAGTGAAATGGAACAGTGTCAAACCAGTTTATCGAAAAAGACATAAAATATTCTTATCATATAGGTTTATATGGAGAAAATGAAGAAAAGAGTTACCAATTGTTGTTAACTCCAAGAAAGGGGCTTTCTAAGAGCTTTAAAATGTACTTACATCAGCTTTGCAAATATTTTTCATTCAACTTGAGAAAACTGAGACTCAAAGAAATTGAGTTGCCTCCAAGCAGAATAAGGTTTCATGCAGAACCTCAGATAGTGAGTTAGATTCTTTAAGCAATATGTTGGATTTCTGTGGGTGTTTTTAATTTTTTTACTTGCAGAAATATTCTTTTTCTTTTTCCCTGGGCTTCTCTTTTTGGTGGCTACATTTTTACTTTCTGATGATTTTACTCTATTTTTTGTGATATGATTTTAATCTATTTTTTCTTTACCTTAGATTTTTGGGGAAGAGAAATTCTCTGATCCAGTTTCATTTTTCCATCTAATGAAAGAAAATCTTCAGAATTTTATATCTACTGCACTATGATTATTTTTGAGTCCACAAAATTTCCTGATTTTATAAAGCCAATGCTGACCTCTGTAGAACAATTCCAAAGTTAATTAAGAAAGATCACCAAACAAAAATATCAAAGTATAGATAAGAGAAAAAAATTCTTATATATATAGCTTTATCAGAAAATGAACTGTATTATAAAGCAGAAATGGTATAAACACAGTAACAGGAAAGTTAGCTGATCAGAGTAATAGAAAAAATAAATCTCTGGGGAGTTCCCTGGCACTCCAGTGGTTACAGCTCTGTGCTTTCACTGCTGTGGCCTGGGGTTCAATCCCTGGTCCAGGAACTAAGATTCACGTGCTGCATGATACAGAAAAAAAAAACAACAACCCAAAGACTCAGAAATTGTTATATAATCTGTAGTAATTAAGTTTGAAAGTAACATCTTAGATGTTAATATGGAAGAAAAAAAGTTTCAAAAAATGGTTACAATATAAATGCCTGGTAATCTAGACACAGATCAGTTTATAGTCTCATCTCATAGATGAAAAAAAAATCCTAATGTACTATAAAAATAAATGTGAAAGATTTAAAACATAAAGAGAATTGATAATCCATAAGATCGATAGAAGAATGAAAATGGGCGAGGATTGGTTCTACATGTTGACTATTCTGGCATTAGAAGAAAATATAAAGAAAATGAGCTGGTGTTTGTAAAGATAAAGTTGACAAATATTTGCACCATAGGAATATAGTTACCATCTGCATAAAAGGTTTATATGTACTTTTAAGAATTAAGGATATGTAAAAACATAATTCTCTAGTGGCTTAGATGGTAAAGAATCCTCCCTTAATGCCAGAGACCTGGGTTCAATCTCTGGGTTGGGAAGATCCCCTAGAGAAGGAAAAGGCAACCCACTCCAGTATTTTTCCTGGAAAATTCCACAGACAGAGGAGCCTGGTGGGCTATAGTCCATGTAGTTACAAAGAGTCAGACATGACTGAGTAGCTAACAAACAACACAAAAACATAATTCACAAGGACAGTATACAACTAGTTAATGTTTTAAAATGTAATACAAATAAAAGAACTAAAAATATCAAACAGAGCATATGAAAAGGCATTCTGGCCCACTAGTCTTTACAAATGGTTTAACAATGATGCTTAATATTTTAGCCTGTTGTATAAGCAGTTTTTTAAAAAATAAAATATTTATTTTTATGTGGTTTGTTCTACCACATATATTTATTTCTTGAACTCTATCCCTAAAAATGTTTGTAAATTTTTTTTAAATTATATCAAATAATAGAAACATACATTTTTATTCTCCAGGTGCTACCCTAGTTCTCTTCCTCTGTTCACAGATAAATCTCAGAAGAGGTTTCTATTTATTCTGTCTCCAAAACCTTTTTCTCCTATTTAAACTTAATTGGGCTCTTCAGCCTTAACCTGTGCGCCGCCATCGCTGTCATGCTAGGCGCCGCTGTCCGCCACTGCTCTGTACCTGCAGCTGCAGTCACCCAGGCCAGCCTTCGAGGCCTCCTGCACCCCACTCCGGCCCCCGGCCAAGCCGCCGCTGTCCAGTCACTTCGCTGCTACTCCCATGGGTCACATGAGACAGACGAGGAGTTTGATGCTTGCTGGGTGACATACTTCAATAAGCCAGATATTGATGCTTGGGAGTTGCGTAAAGGGATGAACACACTTGTTGGCTATGACCTGGTTCCAGAGCCCAAAATCATTGATGCTGCTTTGCGGGCATGCAGACGTTTAAATGATTTTGCTAGTGCAGTTCGCATTCTAGAGGTTGTTAAGGACAAAGCAGGACCTCATAAGGAAATCTACCCCTATGTCATCCAGGAACTTAGACCAACTTTGAATGAACTGGGAATCTCCACTCCAGAGGAACTGGGCCTGGACAAAGTGTAAACCCCATGGATGGACTTCCCAAGAACTTATTGATAATGCTACTTGATTATAAACAGTCACCTGGAAATACTGATGTAACATATTACCTTATTCGAACAAGTTTACCTTTGTTGAGTACCAAACCATGTAATGTAACTTGGACTTTAATAAAAGGGAAATGAGTTTGAACTGAAAAAAAAAAAAAAAAAAACTAAGTTGGTATACTCCAGTCTGGATTCTGCAGAATTAACTCTGCCAAACCAGCCCTCATTTTCCCTTAATATGATACCATGTTTTAAATGTATTTCTTCCTGAAACATTCTCTCATCACCATTTGTCTCCAGGTTGTCATCCTGTTGTGTTGCATTCCACTCTGGGGTTCTTTTCAGGCTCCTTTTTCTTTGTCTTTGCTACATTAAAACATGGTTTCTAAGCTTCAGTTTTTGGTCCTCCTCTTCTCTACTCTATTCCTAAAAGTCCTCATTCCTTTCTGGGCTTTCCGGAACCAGGATAAGCCAATTCCCAGGTTACCACTTCCAGCCATAGCACTCTGCTAAGTTCTACAACTGTACATCCAGCGTCAAGTCTTAGATTCTTGAAACTGCATCCTCCAGTTTCTGGTGACAGGAGCTTTTCTTTTGCCTATGGTGTTGTATATAATGTAGTTGAAATGAATTAACAAATTGATTAATATTTTTATGTTTCCTTCTAGCAAAAAAGGAAGTTCCAAGAGGGCTGGCACTTCATTTTTTCCCTTCATCCTCACCTTTTAATCCTTTGAAGGCATAAAACCTGTGATTTAGATACATAACTTTAATGAAATGAATGAATGAAACTGCAATTCTACCCTTTAATTGACTTTGTGAAATCAGTCTTAACATTAATTTACGAGAAACAAATGCAAAAAGATTTGAAAGTAAAACTTTAAATAATAAATAATTTTAAAATAAAAAGATGAACATTTGTGTAATTAGCACAAAACAAAAATAATGAAATATAAGAGATATAGCAAAATAGATATTTAAGTATATAAGTACATTAGTAAGATTATCTGCAATTGTCTGGTGCCTGCTATGAACTAAATGCTTTTACTTATAGTTGTTTAATACTACCAATAAATGTTTTGACAAATTTAACCCATTTATTTTATGATGAAGGCAGAAAGAAAGAGGCTTTTGAAATTACTAACATGTGGGGGTATGATGAGTTGTATCCATCCATAATAATTGTTTAAGAGCATACCTCTAATTCCTCAGCTCTTAGACTCTCTTGCAAGCTTGATAATAAAGAGAAGGATTTCATGATTTCTTGCTCTGACAACTTCCCAGGTATTGCAGCTCTGTTCTTTCTTTTCCAGAGAGAAACTGTTTGCTTGGAAGTGCTTTTTCACAACCGTTCTGGAATTTTCACAGTTCAGGGGAATTCTTCTGTCTCCAGCTTCAAGCAGGCCTCCAGGACTTGTCCACGCTGATGAAACCCAGTGAAGAATTCCTCCATGCTGGTCTCATTCCAATCAACCTCTTCTGCTGAACAGTTTGAAGATTTGCTGAAGCCTCTGATGGAACATAGCAGTGACCTGAGCCTTTTGGACCTTGCTGCCATCTGCCAGAAACAACAGAAGACCATTGGAACCAGCTGAATGTCCATCTTTAGGGGACTAATCAAATAATGTAGGACCCATCCATTCAGTAGGAAACAATCCAACTATTTAAAAAGATAAAGAAGTTCTCTATAAATAACTAAGATCTCCAGGTTAAAAAAGATAGGTGCAGAACAGTGAGTATAGTATGTTATCTTCTATATAAAAACAAGGGAGAGTGTAATAAAAGAATATATCTATATTCTCATCAGTTAGCTTATACATAAAGAAACTGGAAGGATGTAAAAGACAGTAATAACTTCAAACTGTGGAAAATGTTGGAAGCAGTTGTCAAACTATACATTTATTCATCTACCCAAATTTAAATTGACTAGTCATTTTTACAGAGAAGGCAGTGGCACCCCACTCCAGTACTCTTGCCTGGAAAATCCCATGGACAGAGGAGCCTGGTAGGCTGCAGTCCATGGGGTTGAGAAGAGTCAGACACAACTGAGCGACTTCACTTTCACTTTTCACTTTCATGCATTGGAGAAGGAAATGGCAACTCACTCCATTGTTCTTGCCTGGAGAATCCCAGGGACGGAGGAGCCTGGTGGGCTGCCATCTATGGGGTTGCACAGAGTTGGACACGATTGAAGCAACTTAGTAGCAGTAATTTTGAAAATATAAGTTAATCAATTATATTTGAATTTTTAAAAATGTAAGTTTTTAAAATAACTATTAAGGGAAAGATCAGTAGTGGGATAAATATACACTCAAAGGGTCGACTTAAAAAAAGTACTTAAAAAGAGTTGCGAGTTAAGTTTTATTGGGGGCAGAATGAGGACTATAGCCCTGGAGATAGCATTTCACATACTCTGGGAAGCTGCTCCAAAGAGGTAGAGGGAAGGTCGGTATATATGTAATTTTGGTGAAGAGAGGGGTATATGCAATCAAGCACGTGTTTTTGCAGAAGGTTTTGCTAGTCAAGAGGGAGCAGATATCACCATGAAGGAATTTAGTGCTTTTCTAGATAGAGGAGATGCAAGAATTGTGCTCCTAAAATCAGCTCCTGAAAATATCTTAAGACCTGTTCTGCCAGTTTTTCCGGAGCACGAGTGCCTCCTTTCGGATCTCCACTCTGAATACCCATCAGGTGGTGTTGAAGGTCAGCAGCTACAACAGGAGTGATTTATTTAATCTTTGTAGAGGTAGATGGCAAGTGCCAATGGAAAGTGCCAGTCTGTCGTTTTTTCAAAACATCTCTGGTGACATTATTTTGGAAAAAAAACTTTGTATGTCTTCAAGCAGCATTCTTTTTTTTTTTTTATTATTATTTTTTTTTAATTTTTCTTAACTTTACAATATTGTATTACTTTTACTATACATCGAGATGGATCCGCCACCAGAATACACGTGCTCCCCATCCTGAACCCTCCTCCCTCCCCCCTCCCACACCATCCCTCCAGGTCATCCCAGTGCTCCAGTCCCAGGCATCTGTTATCGGGCATCGTGCCTGGACTGACTCGTTTCAGATATGATATTATACATATTTCAATGCTATTCTTCCCAATCGTCCCACCCTCTCCCAGTCCCCGAGTCCAAAAGTCTGTTCTATACATCAGTGTCTCTTTTGCTGTCTCATAAGCAGGGTGATTGTTACCATCTTTCTAAATTCCATATATATGCGTTAGTATACTGTATTTGTGTTTTTCTTTCTGGCTTACTTCACTCTGTATAATAGGCTCCAGTTCCATCCACCTCAAGCAGCATTCTAACGTTAGGGTTTATCCCAAAATGGGAAGTTTTGTGCTCAGAGTCTATAACATTGGAGAACAAGGAAGTATATATTCAGGAACAAATGAACATTGTCTATCCATTTAAAAACTTGTGAGTGGAAAACAAAAACACGAAAAATTTACTGATGGAATTCTGCTGCATGGCAAAACTTCAGCCTATATTATTTACAGAGCATGGTCATAATTTGGTATTTTAAGAGAAGCATATGACCTGTTTTAAATGATTAAAATTTGAAAATATGTACCCAGAGTTATAATTGAACTGTCTATTAAATTGTGTGGGATAGGATTTTTTTTTGTTTTTTTTTTTTTTTTTGGTTGAGGAGTTTGAGGGATCTTGGTTCTGCACCCAGGATTTGAACCCGGGCCACAGCAGTGAAAGTGCCGAGTCCTAACCACTGACCTGCCAGAACATTCCCAGTGTGGGATAAGAATTAACAAAGTACTTTTTATAGAGGAAAACTAAAAGCATCTTGCCCCTAAGGAAGCCTTCTGCCAGGTTTCAGCTTCCAGAAAAGCTGCATTTCACTGTTATCCAAAAGGCAGAAGCCAAGAAATGTAAATCTCGAAGTATTCATTTAGAGGAACAGCTCAGCTGCAGTGAACGATTTATATTAAAAATAATATCCGCGCACCCATACCTATTTAATAATACGACATACAAAGTACCCCGAAGACACCCCGCCGGCCCACCCAGCACAACCTTGCCGGACCCAAACCCCGCCTGCTCGAGGCACCGCCCACATCCTCCCATCCCCCACGTGCCCGCCTACTGGCGAGGTCAGGCGGCTGCGCAGCCGCAGTAGCTGCTACGGCCGCTCCTAGCCCGGGGGATCCTGGGACTAGGCCTTTCCGGAAGGACTGGCTCGGCGTTGGGGGCTCGACCCGTCTTCCAGGCCCAGGCTCGTGTTCCAGGTCCTTGCTCCGGGACGGGCCGGTAGCCGCGGCGACGCTAAAAGGGCGGCGGAGGGCGCGGCGGGCCGCTCTCTGAGGTGCCGGCCCTCGCCATCGAGCGAGACGCCGGCCCGCGGGACGTGGCGGCACCTCCCCCTTGGCCCGGAGCAGAACTGCGGGAAGAAGAGCAGCGCAGGCCGGACCAGGTGAACCGGGTCCCTTAACTGCCTCAGGTGATGAATCATCTACACAGTATTCAGATTTGAGGTCCACAGCCCTCTGGGGCCAGCTGCAGAACAATTTTCAATGTGGGACTGTTGTGTTTTGAGGCGTGCTGCAGTGACAGTTTGCCCTTGATAAGGAAAGCGAGCTCTCTTGCTCTTGGGACATCCTTGTTTGCTTTAAAGCTTTCCGGTCGTAACCTCTTTGTCCGGCATACATCTTTGTGCAAGAGGAAGGCGTTCACATGAAAGTGTCTCTTGGTAACGGTGAAATGGGCGTCTCCGCCCATTTACAGCCTTGCAAGGCAGGAACCACACGGTTTTTTACCAGCAATACTCACAGTTCGGTAGTATTGCAAGGTTTTGATCAACTTAGAATAGAAGGATTGCTTTGTGATGTGACTCTGGTACCAGGTGATGGAGATGAAATCTTCCCTGTTCATAGAGCTATGATGGCGTCCGCTAGTGATTACTTCAAGGCTATGTTCACAGGTGGAATGAAAGAACAGGATTTAATGTGCATTAAGCTTCACGGGGTGAACAAAGTTGGTCTGAAGAAAATTATTGATTTTATTTATACTGCAAAGCTTTCTCTTAATATGGACAATCTTCAGGACACTCTTGAAGCTGCCAGCTTTTTGCAAATCTTGCCTGTTTTAGACTTCTGTAAAGTGTTTCTTATTTCAGGAGTCTCTTTAGATAACTGTGTTGAAGTTGGACGAATTGCTAACACCTACAATCTTATAGAAGTAGATAAATATGTCAATAATTTCATTCTGAAGAATTTTCCTGCCTTATTGAGCACTGGAGAGTTTCTAAAACTCCCTTTTGAACGGCTTGCCTTTGTGCTTTCTAGCAATAGCCTTAAGCACTGTACTGAACTTGAGCTCTTTAAGGCTGCGTGTCGCTGGCTAAGGTTGGAAGATCCTCGGATGGATTATGCTGCAAAATTAATGAAGAATATTCGATTTCCACTGATGACACCACAGGATCTCATCAATTATGTGCAGACAGTAGATTTTATGAGAACAGACAATACATGTGTGAATTTGCTTTTGGAAGCTAGCAATTACCAAATGATGCCATATATGCAGCCAGTGATGCAGTCAGATAGAACCGCCATTCGATCTGATTCGACACACTTGGTTACCTTAGGAGGAGTTTTGAGGCAGCAACTGGTTGTCAGTAAAGAATTACGGATGTATGATGAGAGGGCTCAAGAGTGGAGATCTTTAGCCCCCATGGATGCTCCTCGTTATCAGCATGGCATTGCTGTCATTGGAAACTTTCTTTATGTAGTTGGTGGTCAAAGTAATTATGATACAAAAGGAAAAACTGCTGTTGATACAGTTTTCAGATTTGATCCTCGATATAATAAATGGATGCAGGTTGCATCATTAAATGAAAAGCGCACGTTTTTTCACTTGAGCGCCCTCAAAGGACATTTGTATGCTGTTGGTGGGCGAAGTGCAGCTGGTGAGCTGGCCACTGTAGAATGTTACAATCCAAGAATGAATGAGTGGAGCTATGTTGCGAAAATGAGTGAACCCCACTATGGCCATGCTGGAACAGTGTATGGAGGCTTAATGTATATTTCAGGAGGAATTACTCATGACACTTTCCAAAATGAGCTCATGTGTTTTGACCCTGATACAGACAAATGGACACAGAAGGCTCCAATGACTACAGTCAGAGGTCTGCATTGCATGTGTACAGTTGGAGACAAGCTCTATGTCATTGGTGGCAATCACTTCAGAGGAACAAGTGATTATGATGATGTTCTAAGCTGTGAATACTATTCGCCAACCCTTGACCAGTGGACACCAATTGCTGCCATGTTAAGAGGTCAGAGTGATGTTGGAGTTGCTGTCTTTGAAAATAAAATCTATGTCGTAGGTGGATATTCTTGGAATAATCGTTGTATGGTAGAAATTGTCCAGAAATATGACCCAGAAAAGGATGAGTGGCATAAAGTTTTTGACCTTCCAGAGTCACTTGGTGGCATTCGAGCTTGTACTCTTACAGTTTTTCCACCTGAAGAAAATCCTGGGTCACCTTCCAGAGAATCACCTCTTTCTGCACCTTCAGATCATTCTTAGGACCAAGGTGTAAAACCGTTGCAGTGCATCAAGGATGATCCCGTAATTCCTCTTCAGTTGTATCTTCTTACAATGATTGGTACAGTTATTAGATTAAAAAGGTAATTGATGTTATTTGTATTGTTTGGCTTAGTATGTTTATCAAATGGTTAACATATGTATTCTGCAAATGTATGTGTTCAACATAGCTATTTTAACAAATGTAAAAAGCAGAAAAATGATTGTTAGATATCTTTTTGTGATGGTGTGTAAGGCAAAGTGTAGGTGATTGAAGTAAATGTGTAATTATGTTCATTATGCTTCAAAGTTGAAAGTTTTCATCTTTGACTACAAAACATCAAAGGGAGGAGGCCTGCTATAACCTAAAATAATAAACAAAAAAGGTCGCCTAGCCTTATTAGCTGCTTCCCCTTTTTCATGGTTTGTGACATAGCTGCTGATTCACCAAATTGTGTGGGTACATTCAGAATATGTGACAGTTGTTTGGCAGACTGGAGGAATATTAACTCAAAAAATAGTATAACCCCAAGTCAGAGTTTCATATCTCTTTCTGGGGAGAGGAAGAGAGAAAATACATTACCACACACATACATATGTATATACATATATAATTTTTAAATTGATTGGCACTTCAGCTATAGTGAAATTGTAAATTTAAACTCTTCTACATAGCAGCTATTTCTGTTCAAATAGGAATTCACTACTAGAGAATAAATATCTATGTAGTCTTAATGCAGTGATGTAGATAAGGACTTCAACATTAAATTATTAATAACAACCAAATATGTCATTTGACTGAATTGTTACTATAGATGAAACTTAACTTTTCCTGCTTGTATATTGTTTTCTGTAGAGTTGCCTTTATACAGATTATTTAGCAGAGTTCAAGTCTCAGAGAATTGCTTTTGCTCAGTAAATTTAGGCTCTGCTACTTTCCACCTTTGTGTTCAGTAAAACTTACGAAAAAGACAAAAGCATGCTCAACAAGGCTGTAGGTTTTTAAGTTCAGTCTCTCAACTTAGTCATTCTGACATAACTATTTGATTGATTTGAGGTGGTTGCTGTGGTGCTGCTCCAGCCCATGTGCATCCTGAACTTTGTGTGATCGGTCTTGAGGCTGTGATCTGAGCAAGTGGAAGATGTACTTTTGGCATCACATCAGAAAATGTCCTTTTGGCTATGTCTGAAGGACAGGACCAACTTCAGATTCCCTAAGAAGCCAGCTATAGAAAGCCTAGGACACTGTTGTCTTGCAGGCAGTACTAAAGTGTATCTTTAGCCTCTTTGGTACCAGAGGCATCCCTACTGGTTGAGAACCACAAGGGGAGACCTTAATGGGACCTTAGCAGCAAATGGAATCATATGAGTCCTCTGAAGTGAGTGATTCTGAAGAATCTGAAGAAGTACTTCCCTGGAATAATTGCCTGCCTGAAGAAAAAATTTACATACATACATTTACATATTTATTAATATTTATATCCCTGTACTTGGGAGATTGTCATAGTGTAAATCAGAAACAACCTTGTTATTGACAATCTCAGGAACCAGAACGAAAGGAATTGGCTTCAAGGGATCTGAGCCTCACTGCCCTTTTCATTTTAATGATTTCTGCATTGGCAGAAAATTTCATATTTCCTATTTTTTTAAATGACTCAATTTTTTATTACTAAATATAGCACATTTGAGTACATTTAGAAAATAGAAAAAGTAGAAATTGTAATAACTTTGTGCATCAAATAGGAAAGAGCATCTCAGTTATTTCCTTAATTATTAATTAGGTTAAATATTTGCATTTTTTCAGTAGCTGTGTTCCTCTTTAATCAAATGTTAATGTCCTTTGCTCTTGTAATACCTATTGGAGTTGCTTTCTTTTTCCTATCAAATTATAGCATCTCTTTATATAATAAATATAATTTAACTGGCATTTGCTTGCATTGACTTTTTTTCTCAGTCTGTTAGACATTTACAAGACAGGACATTCAGTTAATTTTTGAGATCAAATTTGTCCATCTTTTGCATTTTGGCCTTTTGGGTATAATTTTGCCAAGTTTTCTTTATTTTTTATGTCATTTTGATGTACTTTTTATGTCATTTTGGTGCTAATTCTGACATGCTGAAATGGTACTGTTCTGCATAAGCTTTTCTCTTTTCTTTGTTGAGAAAAGGTTTGGGCCTTCTATTACATTTGACCCCTGTTGTTTTGTAATTATTTATCCAGGTAAGTTAACTGCTCCACCTATCCCCCCTACCTCCAATGTCACACATCCCACCTCTTATCCTTTTACTTTATAATTTTCTGCAGTTTACAGGTCTCTTGATAATCATAAAACAACTCACTGGTGCTTTGGTAATTAAATATATTAAATCTGGCATTCCTTCCTTACAGATATGGAAATTTTAGGTGACTGCAATGATTGGGATGATATCTGTTTTAACAAGCTGATCGTTTTGGTTTTTTTTTTTTTTTTACAGAAAATTTAGACTGTAGAAAAATATTTAAAAGAGGATAAAAACTAAGCATATAAAACATTTTGTTAAATTTAATTTCTTGTTTTTTTTCTGATAGGGTCAGAAGTTGACTTTTGTTAAGTCTTCTGATTATAAAAATAATTTGTCTGTTAACAGTAAGTTGTTGTTTAGTTGCTAAGTTGTGTTCGATTCTTTGCGACCCTATGGACTGTAGCCCACCAGGCTCCTCTACCCGTGGGATTTCCCAGGCAAGAATACTGGGATGGATAGCCGTTTCCTTCTCCAGAGGATCTTGCCAATCCAGGGATCAAACCCGCGTCTAATGCACTGGTAGGTGGAGTCTTTACCACTGAGCCACCAGGGAAGGCATGTGTAAATACAGAAAAATAAAAATGAACAAAAGGTATAAATTATCAATGATTCCACATTCAGAGGTAACATGTTAATACAAGGTATATTGTGAATTTATCTATGTACAAAGTGAAAGTCACTCAGTTGTGTCTGACTCTTTGCAACCCCATGGCCTTAGGGTCCATGGACTTCTCCAGGCCAGAATACTAGTGTGGGTAGCCGTTCGCTTTTCCAGGCGATCTTCCCAACCCAAGGGTCAAACCCAGGTTTCCCACATTGTGGGTAGATTCCTTACCAGCTGAGCCACCAGGTAAGCCCAAGAATACTGGAGTAGGTAGCCTATCCCTTCTCCAGCAGATGTCCCCGATCCAGGAATCGAATCAGGGTCTCTTGCCTTCATTGCAGGGACTCTACAGACATTTGTCAAATACATTCTTAATATGCCAAACCTTAAGCTAAAATCTGGATGATGAAGTAAGTTCAACTTCCAGAGACACACACTGCTATTATTATGGCTTTCTCCAAGTTTTCTAAAATCTATATGTAATTAAATTTATATTAAAATAAAATCTATATGTATTAGAAAGTAGTATATAAGATGTATTTTCCTTAATTATCAAATGCATGTGCATTAAGAAAAACATTGCATTTATAAATCAGATTAATATCCATACCTAATTTTTTCCCATTTGCCTAGAGTAGTATTTCTGTACTTTACCTGCAAAGTAAACATATTTAATCATGTTCCAATTCTTCTGGTTTCTAATTAAAATTATCTTGTTCTGATTATAAAGATAAAATATACACCTTCAGAAAATTTCACTCAAAACTACCAAAACATACTATTGAGAATTCAAAGCAACATTCTGTCCGCAGCTCAACTGAAAGACCTTAGGGTAAGTTAACCTCTCCAAGGTTCATTTTTCAGTTTGTCCATGGGGTGGATGCTGGGTGTTAATTAATTTATCTATATTAGAATTATAAGGAGATAATAATATAAAGCGATTAGCATAAAACCTATACAGAGAAGCATTAGGATAGTTGTTACTAATTGGCCTTGTACTACATCATGTTTTACTTTAATTTTGTCTTAATGATTTTCACAGATTCTTTTCTTTGAAAGTGTTAAATATCTATACCAAATTTTATCCATGAATATGCCTTCATATTTTTTACATTTCCTTATGGGTTATATTTAAATATCTAACCCTAATTTTTTATCGTAAATTAAGCAAGATTTAATACTCTTTCATAAAACTTTTTCCATCTCTATTGCCCTATGATAAATTCTAAGTAAAATCTGAGTGAAATAGTGTAGGCTCTTTTATGCTTTTGAAAAATATTTCCAGGAGTGTGTGAATATGTGTTTTCGCCAGAATGTGTTTAGTGACTATTTCAAGGAAAATCTTTGCAGTTCTGATTATTTACTGTTTGTACTTATATTTAATTATTGAAAACTGTGAATTTTTTGTTTATTGAGCCTGTGCATTTTTTTCATGTGATTTATTCCTTTCTATTGTTTTAAATGTTCTATTAGCTACAAAGTCTTTTTTCTTCAGCGTCATTTTTATGGGGACAGGGCTGTTCAATTTTTAAAAATTCAGTTATAACTGACATTTTATTATATCAGTTTCAGGCATACAACATGATTCGATGAAAGTGAAAGTGTTAATCTCTTAGCCGTTTCCTACTCTTTACAACCCTTTGGACTTTGGCCCACCAGGCTCTTTTATCCATGGAATTCTTCAGGCAAGAACACTGGAGCCATTTCCTTCTCTAGGGGATCTTCTGGCCCAGGGATGGAACCCAGGTCTCCTGCATTGCAGGCATATTTTTTTACCATCTGAGCCACGAGGGAAACCCAAAACATCTCAGCTAGCAGAGGATGGTTCTATATAGTATATATTATGAAATGATTACAAGCCTAATTAGCTTCCATTACCACACATAGTTATATACTTTTTTCTTGTAATGAGAACTTTTAACATCTGTGCTCTTAGCAACTTTCAAATATTCAGTACAGTATTACTAATACTGAACATGTATTACTAATGTATCAGTATTACTAATACTAACATGTATTACTAATGTATCAGTATTACTAATACTAACATGTATTACTAATGTATCAGTATTACTAATACTAACATGTATTACTAATACTAATAGTAACATGTATTACTAATGTGTCAGTATTGCTAATACTAACATGTATTACTAATGTATCAGTATTACTAATAGTAACATGTATTACTAATACTAATAGTAACATGTATTACTAATGTATCAATATTACTAATAATAACATGTATTACTAATACTAACATGTATTACTAATGTATCAGTATTACTAATAGTAACATGTATTACTGACATGTATTACTAATGTATCAGTATTACTAATGCTGAACATTATACTCCTGGGCTTATTTGTACCTTTTGATTGCCATCTTCAATTTAATAGTCAAGTATGTCTGTGTTTTTTGCATTTTGACCTTTTAGTGATAACATTGTAGTTTTTGTCCATAGTTCTCATGTCACATTCCTTGTCCTTTATTTTATTGCTTTGTCAGTGCTTATTTTTAATGTGCTCAGGTAGCATTTACTGCTTGTCTCTTGTTCAAATAGCTTTTCTTTTTTCTGGTTGAAATGAAGATGAATTTTGAAAATTCCTTTTATATTAAGAATATTATCTTATTCCCATCTTTTTTCTCTGAGTATATGTGTTATAAAAGGTATTTCTTATATTGTAGTGAAATTAGTTTTTCCTTTGTCATTTTTTTAATGCTTTTCTTTCCATAATTTTCCTCATCATGTGATGATGTAATTACCCTGGTATTTGATGTTGTTGTTATGGATTTGGATTTTGAGCTTTTCACTAGTTTTCTGTTTCCAAGTTGTTATCCATTTGTTTCACAACAATTTTTTGAATAATCCTTATTTTCTCACTGAATTTTTATGCTTTTTAAAATCCTGTAGTAGAATCTTATTTATAATATGGGCACACTAGGGTCTTTTTCTTCAGTTATAGTGATCTTTTATTCAAGTTGTCTTTGGCATGTAGATTGCTCTTTTGAATGGAATTTTGTTTTTATTTGTTTCATAACTTGAAGCATTGATTAATACTTTCAGCATATTTTAGGTGTAATACAAGGCATTGTGCCTTGTAGGTAATTTTAACAGGGATAACTGTAGAATTAGAATTTAGAATTCCTTTGTTAAAGAGAGATATGCTTGGTCTTGTTCTTTAACTATCTATCCTGCGTTAATTGGGAGTCTTTAAAATGAGGGAATAATATTTGCATCACAAATACCAAAATTTATCAAGGGGGGCAACTTATTTTCATATCAGATACTGAAAATGAGTGTTTTTTGTTTTCCACTGTTGGATTAGAAACTACTCTCCTCTATCACTGAGTATATTATCAATTGGCATAGTTTAGAAAGCAATTTGGCACGAGTAGTAAAAGATTGTCTTCCAACTTTCTCATACCTTTTGAACATTAAATGTATTTCCAAATTAGTAATAATAAATAAGCCCCCAAATGATAATCTCAGCATGATACTATTATTATTGATATTTCTCTTCTAATGTGACCACCCTCAGACCTTCCATAAATACTTTTAAAAATGAATTTTTTGGAGTTTATCCTCCCTGATTGTGATACATTATATTTGTTGGTAGTATTCGCTGTTAAGCATATATTTGAATGGTGGAGTGATGGTTAAAAAAGACTTAGATATTCACTAAAGATGACTGCATACGCTGCAGAACTGTTGATGTTGTGGTCCTTAAACAAATGTACTAATAACAGATCAGTTTAGTCGCTCAGTCGTGTCCAATTCTTTGCGACCCCATGAATCACAGCATGCCAGGCCTCCCTGTCCATCACCAACTCCCGGAGTTCACGCAGACTCACGTCCATTGAGTCGGTGATGCCATCCAGCCATCTCATCCTCTGTCATCCCCTTCTCCTCCTGCCCCCAATCCCTCCCAGCATCAGGGTCTTTTCCAATGAGTCAACTCTTCACATGAGGTGGCCAAAGTACTGGAGTTTCAGCTTTAGCATCATTCCTTCCAAAGAATACCCAGGGCTGATCTTTAGAATGGACTAGTTGGATCTCCTTGCAGTCCAAGGGACTCTCAAGAGTCTCCTCCAACAGCACAGTTCAAAAGCATCAATTCTTTGGTGCTCAGCCTTCTTCACAGTCCAACTCTCACATCCATACATGACCACTGGAAAAACCATAGCCTTAACTAGACAGACCTTTGTTGGCAAAGTAATATCTCTGCTTTTTAATATGTTATTTAGGTTGGTCATAACTTTCCTTCCAAGGAGTAAGCGTCTTTTAATTTCATGGCTGCAGTCACCATCTGCAGTGATTTTGGAGCCCCCAAAATAAAATCTGACACTGTTTCCACTGTTTCCCCATCTATTTCCCATGTAGTGATGGGACCAGATGCCATAATCTTCATTTTCTGAATGTTGAGCTTTAAGCCAACTTTCTGCCATAAGGGTGGTGTCATCTGCATATCTGAGGTTATTGATATTTCTCCTGGCAATCTTGATTCCAGCTTGTGCTTCTGCCAGCCCAGTGTTTCTCATGATGTACTCTTCATATAAGTTAAATAAGCAGGGTGACAATATACAGCCTTGATGTACTCCTTTTCCTATTTGGAACCAGTCTGTTGTTCCATGTCCAGTTCTAACTGTTGCTTCCTGACCTGCATACAGGTTTCTCAAGAGGCAGGTCAAGTGCCCTGGTATTCCCGTCTCTTTCAGAATTTTCCACAGTTTATTGTGATCCACACAGTCAAAGGCTTTGGCATAGTCAATAAAGCAGAAATAGATGTTTTTCTGGAACTCTCTTGCTTTTTCCATGATCTAGCGGATATGGGCAATTTGATTTCTGGTTCCTCTGCCTTTTCTAAAACCAGCTTGAACATCTGGAAGTTCACGGTTCACGTATTGCTGAAGCCTGGCTTAGAGAATTTTGAGCATTACTTTACCAGCATGTGAGATGAGTGCAATTGTGCGGTAGTTTGAGCATTCTTTGGCATTGCCTTTCTTTGGGTATGGGATGCAAACTGACCTTTTCCAGTCCTGTGGCCACTGCTGAGTTTTCCAAATTTGCTGGCATATCGAGTGCAGCACTTTCACAGCATCATCTTTCAGGATTTGAAGTAGCTCGACTGGAATTCCATCACTTCGACTAGCTTTGTTCGTAGTGATGCTTACTGAGGCCCACTTGACTTCACATTCCAGGATGTCTGGCTCTAGGTGAGTGATCACACCCTCGTGATTATCTTGGTTGTGAATATTTTTTTTGTACAGTTCTTCTGTGTATTCTTGCCACTTCTTAATATCTTCTGCTTCTGTTAGGTCCATACCATTTCTGTCCTTTATCGAGCCCATCTTTGCATGAAATGTTCCCTTGGTATCTCTAATTTTCTTGAAGAGATCTCTAGTCTTTCCCATTCTGTTATTTTCCTCTAATTCTTTCCATTGATCGCTGAAGAAGGTTTTCTTATCTCTTCTTGCTATTCTTTGGAACTCTGCATTCAGAAGCTTATACCTTTCCTTTTCAACAAAAGAGTCCGAAATGCAGTACTTGGATGCGATCTCAAAAACAACAGCATGATCTCTGTTCGTTTCCAAGGCAAACCATTCAATATCACAGTAATCCAAGTCTATGCCCCAACCAGTAACACTGAAGAAGCTGAAATTGAACGGTTTTATGAAGACCTGCTGCTGCTGCTAAGTCGCTTCAGTCGTGTCCGACTCTGTACGACCCCATAGACGGCAGCCCACCAGGCTCCCCCGTCCCTGGGATTCTCCTGGTAAGAACACTGGTGTGGGTTGTCATTTCCTTCTCCAACTTGTATTGTCTTGTCTATGAAGACCTACAAGACCTTTTAGAACTAACACCCCAAAAGATGTTCTTTTCATTGATCGCTGAAGAAGGTTTTCTTATCTCTTCTTGCTATTCTTTGGAACTCTGCATTTCATTATAGGGGACTGGAATGCAAAAGTAGGAAGTCAGGAAACACCTGGAGTAACAGGCAAATTTGGCCTTGGAATATGGAATGAAGCAGGGCAAAGACTAATAGAGTTTTGCCAAGAAAATGCACTGGTCATAGCAAACACACTCTTCCAACAACACAAGAGAAGATTCTACACATGAGCATCACCAGATGGTCAACACCGAAATCAGATTGATTATATTCTTTGCAGCCAAAGATGGAGAAGCTCTATACAATCAGCTAAAACAAGACCAGGAGCTGACTGTGGCTCAGATCATGAACTCCTTATTGCCAAATTCAGACTGAAATTGAAGAAAGTAGGGAAAACCACTAGACCATTCAGGTATGACCTAAATCAAATCCCTTATGACTATACAGTGGAAGTGAAAAGTAGATTTAAGGGACTAGATCTGATAGACAGAGTGCCTGATGAACTATGGACGGAGGTTCGTGACATTGTACAGGAGACAGGAAACAAGATTATCCCCATGGAAAAGAAATGCAATAAAGCAAAATGGCTGTCTGAGGAGTCCTTACAAATAGCTGTGAAAAGAAAAGTGAAAAGCAAAGGAAAGATATAAGCATCTGAATGCAGAGTTCCAAAGAATAGCAAGAAGAGATAAGCCTTCCTCAGCAACCAACGCAAATAATAATAGATAGTTCCTCTGTTTTCTTGGTAACAGTTTTGAACAACCATTTTCCAGGGGTTTTTAATGTTATTCTGCCATCTACTGGTTGAAATTTTAAGTCCTTATGTAGATAGGTGACAGAAAATGTAGGCTTTTTTTTTAAAAAACAGTAATGTCGGAGAAGGCAATGGCACCCCACTCCAGTCCTCTTGCTTGGAATGTCCCATGGACGGAGGAGCCTGTTAGGCTGCGATCCATGGGGTCGCTAAGAGTCGGACACGACTGAGCGACTTCACTTTTATGCATTGGAGAAGGAAATGGCAACCCACTCCAGTGTTCTTGCCTGGAGAATCCCAGGGACGGGGGAACCTGGTGGGCTGCCGTCTCTAGGGTCACATAGAGTTGGACACGACTGAAGTGACTTAGCATAGCATAGCAATGACAGAACTCAGCAGATGTTTTTATAGTGTATATGAAAGTTCAGGGTCTTCAGGTCATACTTAAATGAATATGGAATCCCTATGGTAACTCTTGGTGTACAGAGAGGGTCAGATAATCAGAGAATACATATTTCCCCACCCACCCACCGTGGTCTCATTAAAATTTTTTTGATTGAAATATAGTTGATGCTATTATATAAGGTGTACACAATTATGTAGTGACTCACAATTTTAAAGGTTCAGTTCAGTCGCTCAGTCGTGTCTTACTCTTTGCGACCCCATGAATTGCAGCACACCAGGCCTCCCTGGGGGAAGGCAATGGCACCCCACCCCAGTACTTTTGCCTGGAAAATCCCATGGACAGAGGATCCTGGTAGGCTCCAGTCCATGGGGTCTCTAGGAGTCGGACACGACTGAACGACTTCACTTTCACTTTTCACTTTCATGCATTGGAGAAGGAAATGGCAACCCACTCCAGTATTCTTGCCTGAAGAATCCCAGGGACGGGGGAACCTGGTGAGCTTCTGTCTATGGGGTTGCACAGAGTTGGACACGACTGAAGTGACTTAGCAGCAGCAGCAGCAGGCCTCCCTGTCCATTACCAACTCCCGGAGTTCACTCAAACTCAAGTCTGTCAAGTCGGTGATGCCATCCAGCCATCTCATCCTCTGTCGTCCCCTTCTCCTCCTGCCCCCAATCCCTCCCAGCATCAGAGTCTTTTCCATTGAGTCAACTCTTCGCATGAGGTGGCCAAAGTACTGGAGTTTCAGCTTTAGCATTCCTTCCAAAGAACACCCAGGACTGATCTTTAGAATGGACTGGTTGGATCTCCTTTCAGTCCAAAAGACTCTCAAGAGTCTCCTCCAACACCACAGTTCAAAAGCATCAATTCTTTGGTGCTCTGCTTTCTTCACAGTCCAACTCTAACATCCATACATGACCACTGGAAAAACCATAGCCTTGACTAGACTGACCTTTGTTGGCAAAGTAATGTCTCTGCTTTTGAAAATGCCATCTAGGTTGGTCATAACTTTCCTTCCAAGGAGTAAGCGTCTTTTAATTTAATGGCTGCAATTACCATCTGCCATACTCTATTTAGTTATATAAAATATTGCCTATATTCCCTGTATTGTATATCCTTGTGTCTTCCTTATACATAATAGTTTGTACCTATCCCTTAATCCCCTATCCCTTGTATTACCCCTTCCCCCTTCCCTCTCCCCACTGGTAACCACTAGTTTGTTTTCAGTATCTGTGAATCTGCTTTTTGTGTGTTATATTCTCTAGTTTGTTGTGTTTGTTAGATTCCACATGTAAGTGATATCATACACTATTTGTCTGACTTACTTCACTTAGCATAATACCATCCAAGTCCATTCATGTTGCTGTAAATGGCAACATTTTCATTCTTTTTATTGGCTGAGCAGTATTCCATTATATATAGATATCACATCTTTATCCATTCAACCCTTGATGGACTTAGGTTGTTTCCATATCTTGTTAGTCATAAAGCTGCTATGTACATTGGGATGCATATATTATCTTTTTGAATTGATGTTTTTGTTTTTTCTGGATATGTAATGCTAGGTCATATGATAATTCTGTTCATAGTTTCTTGCATTTTGTAGTATTTTTAGAAACCTCCATACTGTTTTTTCCTATGGCTGCACCCATTTTCATTCCCACCAACAGTGTACAAGGATTCCATTTTTTTCCACATCCTCACCAACATTTGTTATTTGTATTCTTTTTAATGACAGCCATTCTGACAGGGGTGAGGACATTTCATTTTGGCTTTGATTTCCTTTTCCCTGATGATTAGCAATGTTGAATATCTTTTCTTGTGCCTGTTAGCCATCTGCATTTCCTATTTAGGAAAAATATGTGTTCAGTTCTGCCCATTTTTTAATCAGGCTGTTTTTTGATGCCAAGTTTTATGAACTGTTTATGTATGTTGGATATTAACCCCTTATAGGCCTTAAGGGGTTAAGGAATTAACCCCATATCATTTGTAAATATCTTCTACCAATCAGTAGGTTATCTTTTCATTTTGTTGATGGTTTCATTTGCTGTGCTAAATCTTTTAAGTTTTATTAGGTCACATTTGTTTATTTTTCCTTTTATTTACTTTGTTTTAGGAGATAGATAAAATACTGCTACAATTTATGTCAAAGGGTATTCTGCCAGTGTTTTCCTCTAGGAACTTTATACATTTAGGTCTTTAATCCACTTTGAGTTTATTTTTGTATATGATGTTAGAGAATGTTCTAATTTTGTTTTTTTAAGCATAGCTGTCCAGGTTTCCCCACTCCACTTATTGAAAAGACTGTCTTTTTTGCTAATGTATATTCTTGCCTCTTTTATCAGATTGACTGTAAGTACTTCAGTTTATTTCTGTGCTCTCTATACTTTTCCATTCATCTGTATGTCTTATTTTTGTGCCAGTACTATTCTATTTTGATTACTGGAGGTTTCTAATACACTGTGAAGTCAGGGAACATAATTCCTCTAACTCCATTCTTCTTTCGTAAGATTGTTTTGGCTGTTTGGGGTCTTTTGTTTCCATACAAGTTTTAAAATTACTTGTTGTAGGTCTGAAAAATGCCCTTGGTATTTGGATAGCGATCACACTGAATTGTAGATTCCCTTGGATAGTTTGGTCATTCCAACAGTATTAAATCGTCCAGCCCAAGAACACGGTACCATCTTTCCATCTGTGTGTCTTCAGTTTCTTTCACCAGCGTCTTATTAATAAGTTTCTGAGTACAGATCTTTTACCTCCTTAGATAGGTTTATTCCTAGGTATTTTATTTGTTTTGATATGGTAAATGGGATTGTTCCCTAAGTTTCTTGTTCTGATAGTTCATTGTTGCTGCTGCTGCTAAGTCGCTTCAGTCGTGTCCGACTCTGTGCGACCCCATAGACAGCAGCCCACCAGGCTCCCCCGTCCCTGGGATTCTCCAGGCAAGAACACTGGAGTGGGTATTTCATTGTTAGTATACAGAAATGCAAGAGGTTTCTGTATATTAATTTTGTATCCTGCAGCTTTACCAAATTCATTGATTAGTTCTAATAGTTTTTGGTGGCATCTTTATTCTATGCTATGCTATGCTAAGTCACTTCAGTCGTGTCCGACTCTGTGTGACCCCATAGATGGTAGCCCACCAGGCTCCCCCGTCCCTGGGATTCTCCAGGCAAGAACACTGGAGTAGGTTGCCATTTCCTTCTCCAGTGCATAAAAGTGAAAAGTGAAAGTGAAGTCGCTCAGTTGTGTCTGACTCCTAGTGACCCCATGGACTGCAGCCCACCAGGCTCCTCTGTCCATGGGATTTTCCAGGCAAGAGTACTGGAGTGGGGTGCCATTGCCTTCTAGGTGGCATCTTTAGTATCTATGAATAGTATTATGTCATCTGCCAACAGTGACAGTTTCAATTCTTTTCCAATTCAGGTTCCTTTTATTTCCTTTTCTTTTTCTGTGGCTAGGACTTCCAAGACGGTTAAATAAAAATGGTAAGAGTGGGCATCCTTGTTTTGTTTCTTCTGATCTTAGAGGAAATTCTTTAAGCTTCTCACCATTGAGTATGATGTTAGGCATCAGTTTGGCATATATGGCTTCTATTATCTTATGTTCTATGTGCATTTTCTGTAGAGTTTTTTTTTTTTTTTTTCATAAATGGATGTGAATTTTGTCAAAAGATTTTACTGCCTCTACTAAGATGATCATATGGTTTTAATTCTTCATTTTTTTTTTTTAATGTGGTAGGTATATCACATTGATTGATTTATGGGTATCGGAAAGTCCTTGCATCTCTGAGATAAAATCCTACTTGATCATGGTGAATGATCCTTTTACTATATTGGATTCAGTTTGCTAATATTTTTTGAATATTTTTGCAACTATGTTCATCAGTAATACTGGCCTGTAATTTTATTTTTTTGTGGTGTCTTTGTTTGGTTTTAGTATCAGGGTAATGCTGGATCCATAGAATGAATATAGAAGTGTTGCTCTGAAATTTTGAGAATAGTTTGAGAAGGATAGGTGTTAACTCTTCAAATGTTTGGTAGAATTCACCTGTGAAGCCACCTGGTCCTGGACTTTTGTTTGTTGTGAATTTTTAAAATTATTAGCTTAATTTCACTACTGGTAATTGGTCTGTTCATATTTTCTCTTTCTTCCTGGTTTGGTCTTGGGATATGGTACTTTTATAAGAATTTGTCCATTTCTTCTAGGTTGTCCATTTTACCAGCATATAGTTTGTAGCTGTCTCTAGGATCCTTTGTATTTCTGTGGTCTGGGTTGTAACATCTCGTTTTTCATTTCTCAGTTTATTGATTTAACTGCCGCCCCCCTCCTCCCTCCGCCTTTTTCTTAATGAGGCTGGCTTAAGTTTTTCAGTCTTGTTTATTCAAAGAACCAACTCAGTTTCATTGGTCTTTCCTTTGTTTTTTAGTCTTTATTTCTACTCTGATCTTTTGCTTCTACTAACATTGGGTTTTGTTCTTTCACTAGTTCCTTTAGGTGTAAAGTTAGGTTGTTAAGATTTTTCTAGTTTGCTGAGGTAAGTTTGTATTGCTGTAAACATCCCTGTTAAAACTGCTTTTACTTCATCTCATAGGTTTTGGATTATCATGTTTTCATTTTCATTTACCTTTAAGTTTTTTTTTAATTTCCTCTTTGATTTCTTCAATGATCCACTGGTTGTTTAAAATGTCTTGTTTAGCTTCCACATGTTTGTGCTTTTTTGCAGTTGACCTCTAGTCTCATTTTGTCTAATAAGTATTGTTACTCTAGCTTTCTTCTGACTTCCACTTGCATGGAATAACTTTATCCATCCCCCCACTTTCACTGTGCGTCTCTAGATCTGAATGAAGTCTCTTATAGGCAGCGTATGTGTACAGGTCTTATTGTGTCCATTCAGCCACTGTATGTCTTTTGATTGGAGCATTTAGTCCATTTGTGTTTAAGATTATTATCAATATGATATCCTTATTGTCATTTTGTTAATTGTTGGGGAGTTTTGTAGTTCTTTTTTTCCCTTTTGTTTTCATGATTTGATGATGATCTTAAATATTGTTTGGTTTTCCTTTTTGTGTGTGCTTTATGGATGTTTAATTTTGTGGTTCCCATGAGGTTTTTATATAGGAATCTATATATTATAGTAGTCCCCAGGTGACTCAGCAGTAAAGAGCCCGCCTGCCAAGGCCAGAGACACAAGAGACCAAGGTTTGATCCCTGGGTCAGAAAGACCCCCTGGAGGAGGAAATGGCAACCCCCTCTAGTATTCTTGCCTGGAGAGAGAATCCCATGGACAGAGGAGCCTGGTGGGCTACAATTCATGGGATCCCAAAGAGTCAGACATGACTCTTTTATATAGCAATCTATATATTATATACATACACAGTTGAGTTGCTGGTCTCTTTATTTCAAATGCATTGTACTTTCCTCCCCTCGATTACTGTTTTTGGTATGTTTTATATAGTTATTTTGTGTATCCCTTAACTGCTTATTGTGGATATAGATGATTTGAGTACTTTTGTCTTTTAACATTCCTACTAGCTTTGTGCTTGGATGATTTTCTACCTTTACGGCATGCTTGCCTTTACTAGTGAGCTTTTTCATTGCATAATTTTGTTTCTAGTTGTGGCATTTATTGTGTTTTTTTCTTCTTTTTTTTTGGCATAGAGAAGTTCCTTTATTGTTTGTAAAGCTGGTTTGGTGGTGCTGTATTCTTTTAGCTTTTGCTCATCCATGATGCTTCACCAAAAATCTGAAGGAGAGCCTTGCTGTGTATTCTTGGTTGGAGGTTGTTCCCTTTCATCACTAAATATATTGTGCCACTCCCTTCTGGCCTGCAGAATTTCTGCTGAAAAATTACCTGATAGTCTTATGGGGATTCCCTTGTATGTTTATTGTTTTTCTCTTGCTGCTTTTAATATTCTCTTTTTCTCATTTAAATTACAATGTCTTGGTGTTAATCCTCTCTGGGACTCTGCTTCCTGAATTTACATGACTGTTTCCATTCCCAGGTTAGGAAAGTTTTAATTAGTATATCTTCAAATATGCTCTCAGCTCCTTTTCCCCCTCTCCTCATTCTGGGACCGCTATAATGCAAATAATTAGTGTGCTTATTGTAGTCCCAGAGGTCTCCAGCTCACTGGTTCATTTCTCTGTATCGCTTAGCTTAGTCTGTTTTTGATTCCTTCATGTATATTTTCCATTTCAGTTATTGTGTTCTTTATATTTATTCTTACTGTTAAAAAATTTCTACCTTCTCTGTGCATTCATTCTTCTCCCAAATTCTTTGATCATCTTTACCATCATTACCCTGAACTCTTCTTGGTTAAGCTGTATATCTACTTCATTCTTCCTTCGTCTGGAACATGTTTCTCATTTTGTAAATCTTTTAATTGCAGAAAGGATTTAATGTGCAAATATCCAGGTATAAGTAAACTTGGTAAACTTATACTATCATAAGAGCTTTTTATATTGCTTTGTCCATGCAGATGCTAGGATCAGGTCACTGCTCTAGCCACAAAGCTTTCATCCAGCCCAGACAGCAACATGTATATAAGCACTCATGTGTGATAGAGAGTGGCTTCTGGACCAACTGATCCAAATTCTTTTTAGTACCATCCCTGGGCTCCAAGGGAGAAGGCAATGGCACCCCACTCCAGTACTCTTGCCTGGAGAATCCCATGGATGGAGGAGCCTGGTAGGCTGCAGTCCATGGGGTCGCTAAGAGTTGGACATGACTGAGCGACTTCACTTTCACTTTTCACTTTTATGTATTGGAGAAGGAAATGGCAACCCACTCCAGTATTCTTGCCTGGAGAATCCCAGGGATGGGGAGCCTGGTGGGCTGCCGTCTACGGGGTCGCACAGAGTCGGACACGACTGAAGCGACTTAGCAGCAGCAGCTGGGCTCCAGGAAAGCATATTTTTTGGCTAGGGAACTGCCCACTTCCCAGGTGGCGCTAGTGGTAAAGAACTTACCTGCCAATGCAGGAGAGGAGTGTTTGATCTTCCTGGGTCAGGAAGATCCCCTGGAGGAGGGTGTGCCAATCCACTCCAGAACTCTTGCCTGGGGAATCCTATGGACAGAGGAGTCTGGCGGGCTACAGTCCATAGGGTCCCAAAAAGTTGGACATGGAACAACAGACTGGTTCCAAATCAGGGAAGCAGGACATCAAGCCTGTATATTGTCACTCTGCTTATTTAAACTATGCAGAGTACATCATGAGAAATGCTGGACTGGATGAAGCACAAGCTGGAATCAAGACTGCCAGAAGAAATATCAGTAACCTCAGATATGCAGATGATACCATCCTTATGGCAGAAAGTGAAAAGGAACTAAAGAGCCTCTTGATGAAAGAGGGGAGTGAAAAAGTTGGCTTTAAAACTCAACATTCAGAAACTAAGATCTCATGGTAAATAGATGGGGAAACAGTGGCAGACTTTATTTTTTTTGGGCTCCAAAATCACTGCAGATGGTGACTGCAGCCATGAAATTAAAAGACACTTGCTCCTTGGAATAAAAGCTATGACTAACCTAGACAGCATACTAAAAAGTAGACACATTACTTTGCCAACAAAGGTCCGTATGGTCAAAGCTGTGGTTTTTCCAGTGGCCATGTATGGATGTGAGAATTGGACTATAAAGAAAGCTGAGCACCAAAGAATTGATGCTTTTGAACTGTGGTGTTGGAGAAGACTCTTGAGAGTCCCTTGGACTGCAAGGAGATCCAACCAGTCCACCCTAAAGGAAATCAGTTCTGAATATTCATTGGAGGGACTGATGCTGAAGCTGAAACTCTAATACTTCGGCCACCTGATGCAAAGAGCTAACTCACTGGAAAAGACCCTGGCACAGGTAAAGGTTAAAGGTGGGAGGAAAAGGGGGATGACAGAGGATGGTTGGCATGGCATCACTGACTCAATGGATATGAGTTTTGAGTACGCTCCAGGAATTGGTGATGGACAGGGAAGCCTCGCATGCTGCAGTCCAGGGGGGTCGCAGAGTCGGACATGACTGAATGAAGTGACTTAGCACACACGCAGGGAGCTACCCATTTCATTTGTCTCCAAAACATTGTCTCAAGAAAATATTCTAATATTGAGCATTCTCTCCCTCAGGTGACCTCTTAATTGTGCCTCCTGAAGGCTGTCAAGAATGCACTTAGCCCATAGATCTTTGCGAGATATAAGCTTGTCCTCCTGTTGTATTTACTACAGTATTAGAACAAGATGAATATAAAGCTGCTGGTGGCAGTTAAGGTCTGTTACATGAGCTCAGATGTTTCACTGTATATACAGGCCCTTCTCAGTTTTAAGTTCACATAATATTTCTGCTGCTGCTAAGTCGCTTCAGTCGTGTCCGACTCTGTGCGACCCCATAGACGGCAGCCCACCAGGCTCCCCTGTCCCTAGGATTCTCCAGGCAAGAACACTGGAGTGGGTTGCCATTTCGTTCTCCAATGCATGAAAGTGAAAAGTGAAAGTGAAGTTGCTCAGTTGTGTCTGACCCTCAGCGACCCCATGGACTGCAGCCTTCCAGGCTCCTCAATCCATGGGATTTTCCAGGCAAGAGTACTGGAATGGGGTGCCACTGCCTTCTCCAACTTAGTATTTCTAGCTCTTTACTAGTCGGTCTTCCAGAAGGCTCTGACTATAGCGGTAGAGGTTTCTCATTCTTTGCCTCATTTCACCCAACAGCCTATCAGCAAATTCTATATGTGTGAATGAGGGACAGGTCTAATTTCTACTGACTGAACTTTTATTTGAGAAGGATAATTTATCACTTAGAAGCCAACACATTCCAGTCAAGGATTAGTGATCAATAAAACACATTTCTTCATACTAGGCAGAGTTTTTGGTTATTGAGCTCTCCATTCTTCTCCTGATAACACTGTTCACAAACCTTCCATGTATGCTGTGTACCCAGACACACTCAAAGGCATCACTTACACTCGGAGAATGGGAAAAAAGGGCTTTCTGACCTTCCAGGCTGACTTTCCATTAGTGAACTAACCTGTGCCCTCAACTTTTCCTACTTTACCTATAAGGGGAGTGGGTTATGGATTCCACTTAAATTGTCCACTTAGTTTACTTCTCTGGTATTGGTATCTGCACTTCTCATTCACCCTCACCACTTACCTCGTAGTACAATCACTTACCAGCCATGTGCAACAGCTTCTTTATGTATAGACTGAGCTGAGAAGTGTCTCCTCTTGGCCCCAAAACTGAATTCCAGAAAAGTGTTTTTACGTATCCTCCTGGGCACTTGCATCTGGTCAGAGCTCCCAGCAGACAACCTGCCTGTGTGGGGTGTCTACTGGGACACCATAGAGAATCCCTATCAAGACCTAAGCAGCAATCAGGACTATAATTTTTGAGGATGACCTAAGTCTGCTGCTGCCTTGGTCCTGTGCAGAGGTGTTAGCAGCAAGGGGACTTTGTTTAGGACAGTGACAGAGTTAGAATCATCTTACTGTTGTTTAGTCACTAAGTCGTGTCTGACTCTTTTGTGACCCCCGTGGACTGTAGCCCAGCATGCTTCTCTGTCTATGGCATTTCCCAGGCAAGAATACTGGAGTGGCTTGCTATTTCCTTCTCCAGGGCATTAGTGCACTAACCAGTCTTGAACTACGAACAAGTCACTAGCTGGATGTTTTCTTTTTAAAAGTCAGTAAAACTGACCATTCTTCTGTCCATAATCTCACTTCCCTGGGGTAGTTAATACTTCACAGATGTTGCTGGACCAAAACCGTTCTGTTTGGAGAGATGTGCAGATGACTGCAGAAGGTGGTGGTATCAGGCACAAGAAAAATGCACAACCTGCTACTCCTATGTACCATCCCTGCCAAAAGCGATTAGTTTTCCTCTAGTATCCTTTACTGTCTGGGCTTCCCTGGTGGCTCAGCGAGAAAGAATCTGCCTGTGAAGTAAGAGATGCAGGTTCGATTCCTGGGTTGGAAAGACCCCTGGAGAAAGAAATGGCAACCTACTCCAGTATTTTTTGCCTAGGAAACCCCATAGAGAGGAGCCTGGCAAGCTATAGTCCCCAGGGTCACAAAAGAGTTGGACATGACTTAGCGACTAAACAGCAGCAGCAATCTTACTGTTGCACCATCTGACTTCTGTCTTTCAGAAGAGCAGGGTCAAAAGAAAAATCTCCACACTACTCCCGTTTAACTCTTAGGAGTAGCCTTTGTCCATCCCTGAGGAATGACTACACTCCAGACCTTATCTCTACTATACTGCCCACAGTTCTCTTCTACTCAAGCTGACTTACAAAAACTGCTTTTATTAATACCAAGAATATAATGCTGAGAAACACTGTTCTCTCACATCATAGATTTATTATATTTGTCCCATACATTTCTAATCATTTTGAAGGATCTGAGCCACTTTGATACAACAGGGAAACATCCTGATTCCCAAACCAGATGCAAAGCTTCATATAGTGAGTGGGTTTTCATACACTGCCTTCCTTATCTATCCATTATATTTTCCAGGGAAAAACATAAACAGGATTCTCTTTAATCCCCTTGCATTGGGGGACAAAAGGTGATCTTCCTAACATTTCTAAAGAAATGTGGCAAACAACACAACCCTCTCAGCTTTAGAGTGACCGTAAGAAAGCAGCAAGGACTACCTAAGCTCCACTGTGTTCCTAGGACCTCCAGAAAAATAGCTCATGTGAGCTCAAACATTTTAACCCTGAACTGACACCCTCCTCCCTGACTTCCTTAGAATCATGTCATCCAAACTCAAACCCTGGACAGATCCCCTTCCCACTTCCTCCTGAGCCTCCTTGCGCTTCTTCACAGAGAGGACTCTCACTGCAAAAAAAAAAAAAAAAAAAAAGAAACCCTGACTTGGTTTAACTATAGAGCTGTTTCTGGGGGTCTGTAGCTGCTGGGCTTCATACCACCACCAGGAAAGGAGAGCATGCAGAACTAACAGTGTTCCAGCCCCATCTGTTCCCTGAGTGGTCAGAGAAGAAAATTTGGTGCTAATATTTTCTGGGGAGGGGGGTGGTGTGAGGGTGGAACATGGCCTCTTCTATTTTATGCATATAAGTAACATTTTATGCATGTAAGTAACATTTTTAACTATGCAAAAAAATCTGAAGAATTTGAGAAAAGCTCTATTTCCTTCAACTAAAAGGTTAAGAAAAAAGGACTGGAGGTTTAGATGTGTTCTTAACACTCTCATAGCCACAGTGTAGATAGACTGTACATTAAACAATGTGTTCAGCATTGTGAACACATCTTTACCCAAGTCCTTTGAAATAATATCAAAAGCACTGGTTTTGAAACTTTCAGAAGATAAAAGATTTCATAGTCTCCACTTCAAAGAGCATAAGTCGCAAAACCACAGAGCAAGAGACTGACAGATTTAATCTTCGAAGGATATCAACAATGCTAATTGCCATCCCACAGGTGCCTTGGAAACTTTGCCATTTCTCACCAAATTGAATCTTATTTCACTCTTTAAATGTGAGAATGCTTCTGTTGCATTGCACCTCCTGCTTGCTCAGTTGCTTCTATCGTGTTCAACTCTTAATGGCCACCAATTCTTGTATGTGCACAAACACAGAATGATCAATGGCTAAATGGAAAAGAAATCATAAGCAAAATACTGCAGCAACACGCAGTGGAATGCAGGCAATCTCACCTATCTGAGGGAGGAAGATACTATTATTCTGAGAATTTCCATCAGATTGGCTCATCAGTTACTAAGGAAACCGGCAGCACGGGGCCCTTCCTTTATACAACTCAAATTACCTGCCATCGCCAGGGCTAATATTTACCTTTTAGGAACTTGCAGGTGGGGAGCCCTTTTGGCCTAAGTATCAGAACAGCCACTTGGTGGGGCAAGGGCAAGCACATTCCTGTGAGTGGAGTATAAGTCTGCAGGGATCTGTCGGAGATGTAGGAAGAACAAGAGAAGTCATCTTGAAGTGCCTGACCATACACCTCACCTCCCTACATACCTGCACAGACCTTACAATCCTGGTCTGCCCATATTCCAAGACATCCTCTGGGTCAGTCCAGTATGAGCAACTGTCCAGTCAGTTGCTCAGTTGTGTCCGACTCTTTCTGATCCCATGACTCATCATCCCATGACTGCATCATGCCAGGCTTCCCTGTCCATCACTAACTCTCGGAGCTTCCTCAAACTCATGTCCACTGAGTCAGTGATGCCATCCAACCATTTCATCATCTGTCATCCTCTTTTCCTCCTGCCTTCAATCTTTCCCAGCATCAGGGTTTTTTCCAGTGAGTCAGCTCTTATCAGGTGGCCAAAGTATTGGAGTTTCAGCTTCAGCATCAGTCCTTCCAATGACTATTCAGGATTGATTTCCTTTAGGATGGACTGGTTGGATCTCCTTGCAGTCCAAGGGACTCTCAAGAGTCTTCTCCAACACCACAGTTCAAAAGCATCAATTCTTTGGTGCTCAGCTTTCTTTATAGTCCAACTCTTACATCCATACATGATACTGGAAAAACCATAGCCTTGACTAGATGGATCTTTGTTGACAAAGTAATGTCTCTGCTTTTTAATATGCTGTCTAGGTTGGTCATAACTTTTCTTCCAGGGATCAAGCATCTTTTAACTTCATGGCTGCAGTCACTATCTTCAGTGATTTTTGGAGCCTCCCAAAAGTTTGTCACTGTCTCCCCATCTATTTTCCATGAAGTGATGGGACCAGATGCCATGATCTAAGTTTTCTGAATGTGGAGTTTTAAGCCAACTTTTTTCTGTCTCAAGAGTATGTAGCAGCGTCTACAACCAAATATCATAAATGCATTAAATACAAAGGACAGCAGCTGAGAAGTATCAAGAGTAAGCAAGGCCCTTGGCAATCAGGACAGGAAGAAGGCAAGAGTCTTCATTGGCCCCACATGGCTGCGTTAGCCAGGTTGATTTCCCTCAGTGTCCTGCTGCACACCAGCCAGCAGATTCCCTTTGCAGAGAGACCACCACTGTCACCCAGTCCTCCAGCTGATCCCCTGCCCTCAAGCTAAGGAAGAAATCTAGCAGGACAATACAGAGAGGTCCTGACCAGTAAGGAAAAGATAAGCCTTAAGAGCATTCTCAGATAATGCCACCCAGGCCTGTGTTTTCTGTCCTGGCTGCAGTACCACACGGTCTGTCCACCCCCAGTCCCCATAGCTGGTGCCACAACTAGTCTGCAGCAGCAGCGTTATAAGGTAAGTGGAAACACCAGAACATGGCCAGTAAACTGGGATTCCCTGGTCAGTATCAATGTCTATGGTGAGAGAGGATGAAAAGAGTACAACGATTGTGAAAAAAGTTCAGACAGTAGTCTGAGGTCCAATTCACAACTCTGTCCTCAGTTAATATCCCCAAAACCAGTAGCTTTTAACAATTTAGGGGTGGTGGGTACGATCAATTACCCAACCAAGTAACTCCCAAAGCATCTGATAAAGGAAGAAACCAGGTCCTTGCATTTTGCCTGCATGCACCAGCCATCCCCATGCAGTCAGATCAACCAGGAGCACAGGATGTCTACTTTATAATTGGAAAGAGACTCTGAGGTTAACAGGATATCATCAGTGTAAGGGTCTAGAAAGACATGCCTCACAGTAGACAGCGGCCATAGGGTCTCTAGTGGAGGGCCACTTTGGAATTAGCAACCCCACCCTTTCTCCCCAAACCCCACCATAGTCTGTTTCCCATTTTTATTTCCCTACATCTCAGCACTCACCAGAGCTTCTTTGCTGGCTCACCAGTGATTGAGCTGCACTCGGCAGGCCTGCAAGTTTTAGAGTTGCCCAGCCTAGAGGTTGAGAAAAGAGCCCAGAGTAAGTGGCAGAGACATTAGTGGTTTATTGAACTAGGGATCTCACATGTCTGAAGCCAAAGGTCTTCCAAGAACATCCAACTGGGAACAGCAAACAAGACAGACCCGTCATCTTTGCTACTCTAGTTGGGGGTGCAGGGTTGAGGGGGCAGATACAGACTAGTATTTCACTAGACAAAACTGACCTGAGGTTGGTTCATCGGTTACTAAAGAAAGCAGCAGCTGGGGCCAGTCCCTCACAACCCCTCAGGTTAATGTCCATCACCAGGGCTGATATTTCTCCTTAGTGAACTAGCAGTGGAGCCCTTTTGGCCTAAGCAGTAGAACAACCATTAGGTAGGGCAGGGGCAGGCATGGTCCTTGAGTGGGATATATGTGTAGCAGGGACGGGTCTAGCAGGGGATGGAGAAGAGCCCTCTTCAGCGACCTGACCGTACATTCTGCCCTGTACATACCCTGCACAACTCATTATCCTCGTGTCCCTCTTCAGAGACGTCTGTGGGGTCAGTCTAGTGCGTAGAGGTGCCCTGCAACCAAATACAACAAATAATACAAAGGAGAGCAGCTAAGAAGTGTCATAGTAAACTAGGCCCAGGACAGGAAGAAGGCAAGGGTCTTCGCTGGCCCCACGTGGCTGCATTAGCCAGACTGATTTCCCATCCAGTCCTGCTGCACACCCAGCCAGAACAGTCACTTTGCAGTGAGGCCACCATGGTCACCCAGTCCTCCAGCTGATTCCCCACCCTCAGTCAGGGAGAAAGTCCAGAAGGACAATACAGGGAGGTTCTGACCAGTAAGAAAAAGACAACCTTGACACCATCTCAGATAATGTCACCTCTGCCCGTGTTTCCTGCCTTGGCCTGCAGTACCACACAGTCTGTTCACCCCCAGGTCCCACAACAGATGCCACATAATAAGACTTCCAGTTAGCCTGCCAGCAGCAAGGTTGTAAGTCAGGTAGAAATAACCAGTGCTTACCATCCTTATCAGCTCATGAGACAAAGTCTCTTTTCTTAAACAGGCAACTCGCTGTTATACTCGTGGAGCCTGCTTTGGTTTTCTTTCTTTTTTTTTTTTTTTTTGCCCCTTCTCCTTTGGGCACAAGTCCTCTGTTGTAATAAAAAGCTTTGCTTGCCTAAGAGTCTTCTGGAAGTGGTATCATTTCTATGATTTTGTTGCCTAAGCATCTAGAAAGGGCTTGGGAACAACGGCAGTCCTGTTTATTGCTCACAGCTGTTCTAGATTCCCAGAAGTGATTTTTGCCATTGCTTGACGACTGATAGAAGCCTGTGGTTATGGTTTCCACTGCTTCTAAGACACTGTAGACAGCAGAGAGCTGTGGTTTCATCACACTGCATCCTTGCTCCATCCTCTTCCAGAGCTGGGCCCAGAAGCTCCATGGTATCTTAATATGTTGGGTTCACAACAGGTTCCAGTGAAACCCTTGAAGGGAACTGGTCACACCCAATTCACAAGCCTGTCCTCAGTTATTATTCCCAAAGCCTGTAGCTCTGTGGCTCTGTTTAGGGGTGGTAGGTTGCTGGTACAATCGATTACCTGATCAGGTTACTCCCAAAGTATTTGACAGGACACCCCAGCCCTTGCATTTTGCCTGCATTCATCAGCCATCCCAACACAGATTGGCCTCGAGCACAGGGCTGCTACTTTTAAACTGGAAAGAAACTGAGGTTAACAGGGTATCACCAGTAAAAGGATTGAGAAAGACATGCCTCATGGTGGACAGCAGCCACAGGGTCCCTCACGCTAGCGGAAGGCCACCTTGAGACTAGTGCCCCTGCCCATTCCCTGCCACCTTCCCTACCCCCGACCCGTCTGTTTCCCATTTTTATTTCCCTACATCTCAGCACTCAAAACTTCTTTGGCTTCTTGGCTGGTTCATTTGTAGTTGAGCTGTACCCGGCATGCATACAAGCCTTAGTGTAGCCTAATCTGTAAACTGAGGAAAGAGCCCAAGGTTGGTGGCAGAGACATCAGTGGTTTATTGGACTGAGGATGCTGCATAGCCAAAGGTCCTCAAAGAACACCCAACTGTCAACAGCAAACAGCAGGTAAGAAAGGCCAGGCATCCTTGTTACTTGGTGCCCAAGGGTAGATGGAGATTAGCATTTCTATGGGAAACAGACTTCAGATTGGCTCATCATTTACCAAGGAAACCGACAGCAGGTTCCACTCCCTCAAACACCTCAGGTTCATGACCATCACGAGGATTGGTATTTCCCTTTCAGGAACTAGCAAGTGGAGCTACTTCTCCCTAAGCATTGGAACAATCACTAGGTGGGGCACGGTCAAGCAGGTTCCTGTGAGTGGGGTTTAAGTGCAGCAGAAATGCTCTAGCACGGGACATAGAGAGGGCAGGAGAACAGCCATCTTGAGGGCATGATCATGCACCCGACCCCCTACATAACCTTGCACAACCCTTACAATGGTGCCCCATCCTAGACATCCTTAGGGTCATTCAGTACGTTGCTGGGTCAGCCCAGCAACCAAATACCACAAATGTAATACAAGGGAAAGCAGCTAAGAAATGTCATAGTAAGTGAGGCTCTGGGCACCCAGGACAGGAAGAAGGTAAGACTCTTCATTGGCCCCATGTGGCTGCATTAGCCAGGCTGATTTCCCACAGCATTTTGCTGCACACCAGCCAACAGACTCACTTTGCAGAGAGGCCATCCCTGTCACAGACGCTTCAGCTGATCCCCTGCCCTCAGGCCAAGGAGGAAATCCAGCAGGACAGTACAGGGAGATCCTGACCAGTAAGCAAAAGACAAGCCTTAAGAGCATTCTCAGATAATGCCACCCAGGCCTGTGTTTTTCTGTCCTGGCTGCAGTACCACATGGTCTGTCCACCCCCAGTCCCCACAGCAGGTGCCATGTGATAAGCCTTCCAATGAGCCCTGTAGCAGCATGGTTGTAAGGAAAGTAGAAACACCAGTGCTTACCAGCCTCATCAGCCATTCTTGAAATCCATGGTCAGTAAAGTGGGATTCCTCGTTGCTCCATGGTGAGTAAAGTGGGATTCCTTGTCGCTATCAATGTCCATGTTGAGATAGGAAGACAAGAGTACATCCATTTTGAAAAAAGACCAGACACTGTTTTGGGGTCCTGAGTCTGGGTACCTGGGTGGCAGCAGTCTCCCAGAAATAAAAGAACTTTCTCTCTGCTACACGAAAGTGTATACCTAGTTTGCAAGGCAAGAAAGTCCATCCACTGTAACCTTTAACCATGCCTGTTTTTGTGCTTTCTTTCAGAAAATTCTCACACACTCCTTTCCCCACACTGAAACTTGCTATTCCTGATAGCCACCATGGGCCTCCTGCTGCTGAACCAAGAAGTGTGATGATTTCTGGACATTATTAGTCACCAGAGACAAACCCTCCCATTTGTTAGAAATGCAACTCGCCCCCTCTACTCAGGGAGCTGGCTTTTTCTTGCCCCTTCTCCTTTGTGCACGTGCTCTTTGAATAAAAAACTTTGCTTCCCCAAGAGTCTTGTGGAAATGATATCATTCCTATGCTGTTGCAGCCCAAGGATCTGGAAAATTCCCGGGAACTTTGGGAATCCCATTTATCCCACACAGCTGTTCTAGATTCCCCATCAGTGATTTTTCACATTGCTCTATGCCTCATTGAAGCCTGTGGTTATGGCTTCCACTGCTTCTAAGACATTGCAGATGGCAGAGAGCTGTTGTTCCATCACACTGAATCATTGCTCTGTCCCCTTCCAATGCCCCAAAGCTCCAGGGTATCCTTAGTATACTACCTTCACCAGAGGCCTGGACAAAACCTTTCTGGGGAACTGGCCATGCCCAATTTACACCCTCTCCTCAGTTAAATATCCCTACAGCTTGTGGCTGTTAACTTTAGCGGTGTTGGGTTGGGGGTCTGCTTGATTACCCAACCAGGTTAACTCCCAAAGTATCTGATAGGAAACCCAGGTCCTTGCATTTTGCCTGCATTCACCAGCCTTACCTGTCCAATTTCAGATAGACCATGAGCTCAGGGCTGCTGCTTTTTACCTGGAAACAGACCCTGAGGTTAAGAGGATATCAGCAGTAGAAGGATCTAGAAAGACAAACACAGTGGACAGTGGCCTCAGGGTCCCCCTTGCTAGTGGAGGGCCACCTTGGGATTAGCACCCCTCCCCAACACCCTTCCAGTCTGATTCCCATTTTTATTTCCCTACATCTCAGCACTCAACATTCTTGGCCTCTTAGCTGGCTCACCAGTTGTTGAGTGGCATCTCCCACGTCTTCAAGCCTTAGAGCTGCCTACTCTGGAGACTGAGGAAAGAGCCCAGAATTGGTGGCAGAGACATGAGTGGTTTATTGGACTGGGGAATCTTACTGGTCTTAGCAGAAGGTCCTCAAAGAACACCCCACTGTGAACAGCAAATGGCAGGCAGGATGGGTCAGTCATCCTTGCTACTAAGTGCCTGGGGAGGACTGAGATGATCCTTTCTAGCGGGAACTGACCTCAGGTTGGCTCATCAGTTACCAAGGAAACCAGGAGCCAAGCCATCCCTCACAACCCCTCAGGTTAATGACCAACACCAGGGCTGATATTACTATTTAGCGAAGTAGCAGGTGTAGCTGCTTTAGCCCAAGCAGTAGAACGCCCCCCCCAAACTGGGTGAGGCACACATGTTCCTGTGAGTGGGGTCTAAGTCTGCAGGGACCGGTCTAGCAGGGAATGTAGAAAGAAGAGAACATCCAGGTTGAATTGCCTAAGCATACAGCATGTGCACTGTTTACAGAGTAATTTGTTGGAAACATATTTATGACTTCCAATGGTAGGTTAGGGTTTATCAACCTCGGCACTGCAGACATCGAGGGCAGATCACTCTTTGTTGTGCTGTTTATCCTGTGTGGACTGTAGGGCGTTGAACAGCATCCCTCACCTCTATCTATTAGATGCCAGTGTCAGCCCTCATCACCAGTTTTAGTGACTGGAAATGTCTCCAGACATCGCCAACATCCCCTCGGGGACAAAATTCCCCTCACTGAGAATCAAAGGATTATGTCATAATAGCTTGCTCACTGGACCGCTCACTTTTGAGCTCAAGCTCCCTATGTAAAAAGTACAACTACACTGAGTGCACCATGCTCACAGAAAAACCAGGCCACAGGAGAGGTCATGGAGAGGTGCATCGCTGCCCAGGGCCAGTTGAGGTCCCAGCTGAGGCTTATTAGCATCAGACCTATAAGTGAAGGCACCCAACAACTGCCAGGTCACCCCCAGTTACCCAGTGATCTGTGCATCTGAGGCCCTAAAAGACTGTGAAACAGGGACAAGCCATTCCTTCTGTGCCCTGTGGAAACAAATCCCTGACTCACAGAATCTGTGAGCTGAGACAATCATTATTTAGGGTGATTGATCTTGGAGTAAGTTATTTCAAAGCTATAGTGACAAGGACATTTTTTGTATTGTGTGCAGAAAATGTTTTAAGCTACTAAATTTTATGATAACTTGCAATGCAGCGATATTTACTATAATATGCTCTATGCTTGGAGTCGACTAATATAGGGAGCACAAACAAATTACAATAATTCCTTCAGCAATTTCACTTGGGGTACCAGGGCAAATTGCTTCCTTTCCTCTCCCTGCAGTCAGAAGGGGAAATGGGAGAGGCTGTGGCCTCAAAATAAAGCTGCAGGACTCCTGTCTTATTATTATTATTATTGTTTGTTTATTTTTGGCTGTGCTGGATCTTCTTTGCCACACTCAGGCTTTCTATAGTTCAGAAGGCAGGGCTACTCTCTAGGGGTGGTGTACAGGCTTCTCATTGCAGTGGCTTCTCCTGTTGCAGAGTATGGGCCCTAGAGCTCAGGAGTTATGGGCTCAGGAGTTGTGGCTCTAAGGGGTTAGTTGCCCTGCAGCATGTGGAATCTTCCGGGATGATGGATCGAACTTGTGTCCCTTGCATTGGCAGCCACTAGACCAACAGGGAAGTGCCGATGTCATTCTTTTTTTAAATGAAAAATTAACTTATTAGGCTGTTCCAGGTGTTAGCTGCAGCATGTGGGATCTAGTTTCCTGACTAGGGATCAAATCTGGGCCCCCTGCACTGGGAGTATGGAGTCTTACTAGACCAGTAGGGGAGGCCCCTATGTCATACTTAACCATGTATTCAATACAAAGAAAAAGTGGAGTACTTCCATTCTCTATGTATAAGGATGGAGAAGGCAATGGCACCCCACTCCAGTACTCTTGCCTGGAAAATCCCACGGACAGAGGAGCCTGGTAGGCTGCAGTCCATGGGGTCGCTAAGAGTCAGATATGACTGAGTGACTTCACTTTCTATTTTCACTTTCATGCATTGGAGAAGGAAATGGCAACCCACTCTAGTGTTCTTGCCTGGAGAATCCCAGGGACGGTGGAGCCTGGTGGGCTGCCATCTATGGGGTCACACAGAGTTGGACACGACTGAAGTGACTTAGCATAGCATATGTATAAGGATATACATGGAGTATAAAATAGATCCACAGTACATCTGTGATATCAAAACTTCATAGTGTGGGCAAATTCAACTGAGGAGGGTCTCCCCTTCGTCCTGACTGCAGGACAGAAATGACTTCGCATTCCCCCAGGAGGTGCTGGGTGGCAGCCACTTGCAGAAGGCTCAAGCCATCTCTGTGCTCCTCGAGGTGACCCAGCACACCTTCCAGCTCTTCAGCACAGAGGGCTCAGCCACCATGTGGGATGAGAGCCTCCTGGACAAGCTCCACACTGCACTGAATCAGCAGCTCACTGACCTGCAAGCCTGTCTCAGGCAGGAGGAGGGGCTGCGAGGGGCTCCCCTGCTCAAGGAGGACTCCAGCCTGGCTGTGAGGAAATACTTCCACAGACTCACTCTCTATCTACAAGAGAAGAGACACAGCCCTTGTGCCTGGGAGGTTGTCAGAGCAGAAGTCATGAGAGCCTTCACTTCCTCAACAAGCTTGCAGGAGAGATTCAGGAGAAAGGACTGACACACACCTGGGTCAACACGGAAATGATTCTCATGGACCAACAGACCACACTTCCTCCTGCGCTGCCATGTCAAGGACTCTCATTTCTGCTGTCATCCTGCCCTGAACCGAATCAATTTGTCACATGATTTCAGGAAAATTAAAGGATATCATGTTCTATTCTATAGGCACTAGTCCCTTACAGATGCCCTAGCTGATGTATCCATTTATTTATCTACTTGGACATTTATTTATTTACTTATTTATAAAGATTTAAATTATTCTTGTCCATATATGTGTATATATATGTTGTCATTAAAAGAAAAATATATATACTCTGCATGCAGTTTATTATTTTTCTTCACTCATTAAATTTTTCCTATAAAAACTTCCTTTATTTGCAGTTTATTTAAAAAAGAAACACCAAGCCTGAATGTGCAACTTGATTAAAGAATACATTTTACAATTCCTTGACCCTTTTTTACAACTTGCATGTTAGAAATAAAAATACACTTCCTTTGCTATGCTATGCTAAGTCACTTCAGTCGTGTCCGACTCTGTGTGACCCCATAGACGGCAGCCCACCAGGCTCCCCCATCCCTGGGATTCTCCAGGCAAGAACACTGGAGTGGGCTGCCATTTCCTTCTCCAATGCATGAAAGTGAAAAGTGAAAGCGAAGTCGCTCAGTCGTGTCCGACTCCCAGCGATCCCATGGACTGCAGCCTACCGGGCTCCTCCATCCATGGGATTTTCCAGACAAGAGTACTGGAGTGGGGTGCCATTGCCTTCTCCAACACTTCCTTTAGCCAGGGTATTTGTTGCCTTCAGGACATAGAGGTGAACATAACTAGTCCAATCCTTTTTGTAATTTTGATTTTTTTAAGTAAAATAACCTAGAAACAATAATCAGTTAATTCATAATAATGTGTTAATTATTTTAAAAATAGTATTAATTAGTTGTAAAAAGTATCAGTTAGGTTGAATGCAAAAACAAAAGGGAGAAAAATGGAATTCCCCCAGTAGAAGGTAGATCAAGCTATGTGAGGACATAAAAATAAAAGTTAACTACTAGACTAGTGGGCTTCCCCCACCACTCAGCAGTAAAACTCTGCCTGCAATGCAGGAGCCACAGGAGACATGGGTTCAATCCCTTGGTCTGGAAGATCCCTGGAGAAGGAAATGGCAACCCACACCAGTGTTCTTGCCTGGGGAATTCCATGTACTGAGGAGCCTGGTGGGTGACAGTCCATAGGGTCTCAAAGAGTCAGACACAACTGAAGTGAGTTAGCACAGCACAGCACTAGACAAAGAGACATTTCAGTGCAAATGTCCATTGGATTTGGAGATGGCAATTGACAAGCAAATTTATGAAGTGTAAAGCATGGAACAGAAGAAGTGATCAAATGGGAGGAGAGTACAGAATGAGAAAAGGACTTAAATTGAGTTCCATGACCTTAACCTTAAAAAGTAGGGAATGTCACAAAGGAAGCAGAGATAGAGTAGCCGTAAGTTAACAGGACAAGAGAGAATGGTGAGAAGACAGATGCAAAGGCTGCAACCACTTAAGAGGCAATGCATTCATGAACATGTAGATGGAAAGTGCCTTCTACTTGGGAAAAGAGATGACATTGACCTTTTAGTGAGAGCTTGCTTGGTAGAATTAATCAGTAGAAACCATAGTGGACAAGATGAAAGGATAGAGAAGAGAAGGTAATTATAATATAGAACATGGCTTTCAGATATTTGCTGTCTGAATTGGAGGAGACAATAGGGTGGGACCTAAAGAAGGTGGATTTTTTTTTCTTTTCTTTTTCTTGCTCTGCAGTGTTTTCCCTTTTTGAAATACTTTGCTTATGAAGGCATTTCATGGATTTGATATATAGACAACTCATATCAGTGTTCAAGATCGGATTTACTTTAAATCATGAGATTCAGTCACATACAATGGTAATGTATCATTATTTTGATTAATTGGATGTTGAAAGTCCCTGATGCTGGGAAAGATTGAAGGCAAGAGAAGGGGATGACAGAGGATGAGATGGTTGGATGGCATCACTGACTCAATGGATATGAGTTTGAGTAGGCTCCGGGAGTTGGTGATGGACAGGGAGGCCTGGCGTCCTGTCGACCATGAGGTCACAAAGAGTTGGACGTGACTGAGCGACTGAACCAGAGAAGGCAATGGCACCCCACTCCAGTACTCTTGCCTGGAGAATCCCATGGATGGAGGAGCCTGGTAGGCTGCAGTCCATGGGGTTGCTAGGAGTTGGACACGACTCAGCGACTTCACTTTCACGCATTGAGAAGGAAATGGCAACCCACTCCAGATTTCTTGCCTGGAGAATCCCAGGGATGGGAGAGCCTGGTGGTTTGCCGTCTCTGGGGTCGCACAAAGTTGGACACGACTGAAGCGACTTAGCAGCAGCAGCAGCAGAGCGACTGAACTGAACTGAACTGAATATCAGGAAGCTGCTCCGTGGTTGAAAGCATTCACTACATGGGAAATAGATGGAACTGACCTTACTGAGAGCTGTTGTGGTGGAATCAATCAGCAGGAACCATACTGGAGTAGGTGGAAGATTATAACAAATGAAGTCCCATGGACATTTACTCACCTGGGGATTCACTTCACTTCTTTTACTCTAGTCAAAGTCAGGTTTGCATTAGTTTTTCTTTTGCCTCAGTGTATCCGATACAATGATGGCTTTCCAAGAAAGCTGAATGGAGAAGAGAGTCAATGATGTGTTGAACATTACAGAAAATTATGGTACAGACCCTTTAGTTCCCATTTTTACTTTCCTACTAGGCTACTAACCTCAAGGTGATACAGAAAGTAATTCAGAAGTAGCAAGAAAACTCCTGCCAGAAAACTATGAAATGAAAAAGAACATAAAATCACATAGACTCTGAAATCAGGAAATCATGAGGCTGATTTTACCTAGCATCACAGACACTAGAGCTCCACTGTGAGACGAAAATGATGATCCAAGAGGCGCAACTAAAATGTACTCAATCAGCTAATGATGCTTATTAACAACTTCTATTACAGCTCTGAGGTAAGGTGAATAGAAGCTTATGGTGGGAGGTATGATGGAAAAATCTAAGAATACTCATTGTGAATATTTTGGATTAATGATGAACTCTGTGCTAACAATAGAATGGTGAACAAGAGATATACCTTTTTCCTTTGGTGGTTACTTGTTAAATGTGTCTAATAAATCTATTTTCAAGAAGACCAATGCAGAAGGATAAGTCAGAGGAACTGGTATATAAAAAAAAAAAAAAATGAAAAACAAGGCAGAAACAGAAACAGGACTAGAAGTAAACGCAGCCAAACTCCTTGCAAGATAAATGTAACTTCTTACCCTACGTTTACTTCTTTTCCTTTATCCCGTCCGTCATATTCAATGTATGACAGAAACTCGCTATGCTAAAAGGGGAGAAACACAGTTTGAAGAGACAGAGAAAATATCAGAACTAGACTCAGATACAGTAGATATTTAGAAATTATCAGACCAGCAGTCAATTAACAGTGACTAAAGCCCTAAGGCTCTTATGTATTTACCTACTTATTCCTGCACTTTATCTCAGTCATATTATGTATGGTATTTAAAAGTTTTGTTCATATAATATCATGTTCAACTTTATAATGTATTCAAATATAATAAAGGATGCTTACTTTTATCATCTCTCAAATTATTTTCTTGTTTAATTTATGAAACTCTTCCTCAGGAGACATCTTGGAGCTGTTATTCTTACAAAAAGAAAGAGCCTAAATTTGCAAAGCAAACTAAAAAATGGATGATAGTTTCTACTCATTATTCACTTCTTTAGTAGGTTATATTTTAAAACTTTATATTTCTATATTACTTCTCTAGTGGTTCAGTAGTATAGAATCCTCCTGCTAATGCAAGAGATGCAAAAGATGTGAGTTGGATGCCTAGGTTGGGAAGATCCCCTGTAGAGTGAAATGGTGACCCACTCCAGCATTCTTGCCTGGAAAGCCCCATGGACAGAGGAGCCTGGTGGGCTACAGTCCATGGGGTCACAGAGTCGGAGATGACTTAGTGACTAAACATTTGTACATCAGATATATGATAGCTCTGATAATACAGAGGTGAAAAAAGCAAATGTAAAATCTTTTCTGAAGACTTCTGTTTGGAAAAGAAAGATTTAAAAACTGTAATCATGCTTAATTATTTCTTTTAAACGTCCTGTTACAATGAGAGCTAGACGAAAGGAGATTCTCTCACGGGAATCTGGCTGAGAACTCTCAAGAAGGAGAGAAAGCAGATGTAGTCTATAAAGTGCCCAAGAAACATCTAAAGACAGATTTCCCATTGGTAGAAGCTTATGTGGATATTATGCCTTGGGAGAAGAGTGTAGAAGGAGAAGATGACCTAAAGCTTATAAGGACCTTTTATTTTGAAGGCTGAGAAAGTTAAGGAGAGTCTGCAAAGGGCCCAGAGGTGGAACAACCAGGGCACTTGGGAGCCACCCAGCAGAAATGATCTTCCCAAAGCATCAAAGAAGAGAGCAAAGGATTGAGAATCACACAGACTGAAAGTTAAAGAATGATTTCTATGTTATATGAGATCCTGCATTGAATCTAGACTCTGTTAGGACATACAGGTAATCACAGGAAATCATTGAACTTCCTTGAGCGTCAGTCACCTCAAATATAGAGTAAGTGAAAATGCTTCTAGAGTTATTTTGAGTACCAGATAAACCAGAACATTCAAGAACACTTAGCAGAGTATCACCCACTGAGTGAGGGCTAAACAGGTAGTGCCTATTTTATTGTTTTTTTTTTTACATATAAATCTAAATGGCGATAATGAACTCTCCTACCATCTCTCTGTAACTGACTGACTGCAAACAGATCTAAGAAAAGAATTGGGGGAAAGTGTCCCATCAATTATTATGTAATTATATACATAATAATATACATATACACCATTTGAAAACATATTATAAAGTATACTCCGTTCAGTTCAGTCTCTCAGTCGTGTTCAACTCTTTGTGACCCCATGGATTGCATCACACCAGGCTTCCCTGTCTATCACCAACTCTCGGGATTGCTCACACTCATGTCCATTAAGTCAGTGATGCCATCCAACCATCTCATCCTCTGTCATCCCCTTCTCCTTCTGCTTTCAATCTTTTCCAGCATTAGGGTCTTTTCCAATAAGTCAGTTCTTCACATCAGGTGGCCAACATACTGGAGTTTCAGCTTCAGCATCAGTCCTTCCAATGAATTTTCAGGACTGATCTTCTTTAGGATGGACTGGTTGGATCTCCTTGCAGTCCAAGGGACTCTCAAGAGTCTTCTCCAACACCAGTTCAAGAGCATCAGTTCTTTGGTGCTCAGCTTTCTTTATAGTCCAACTCTCATATCCCTATATGACTACTGGAAAAACCCTAGCTTTGACTAGATGGACCTTTATTGGCAAAGTAATGTCTCTGCTTTTTAATATGCTGTCTAGGTTGGTCATAGCTTTTCTCCCAAGGAGCAAGTGTCTTTTAATTTCATGGCTGCACTCACCATCTACAGTGATTTTGGAGCCCTCCAAAATAAAGTCTCTCACTGTTTCCATTGTTTCCCCATCTATTTGCCATGAAGCAACGGGACCGTATGTCATAATCTTAGTTTTCTGAATGCTGAGTTTTAAGCCAACTTTTTCACTCTCCTCTTTCACTTTCATCAAGAGTCTCTTTAGTTCTTCTTCACTTTCTGCCATAAGGGTAGTGTCATCTTCGTATCTGAGGTTATTGATTAAAGTATCAGATCAGATCAGATCAGATCAGTCACTCAGTCGTGTCCGACTCTTTGCGACCCCATGAACTGCAGCACGCCAGGCCTCCCTGTCCATCACCAACTCCCGGAGGTCACTCAGACTCACATCCATCAAGTCAATGATGCCATCCAGCCATCTCATCCTCTGTCGTCCCCTTCTCCTCCTGCCCCCAATCCCTCCCAGCATCAGAGTCTTCTCCAATGAGTCAACTCTTCGCATGAGGTGGCCAAAATACTGGAGTTTCAGCTTTAGCATCATTCCTTCCAAAGAAATCCCAGGGCTGATACATAAAATACCATACACCTGCTGATTCTGATACATAGTATAATTCTACCTTCCTCTCTGCACTATCCTTGATCTCATTGTTTCAATCAAATATCACAGTCATTCACTCCTCCCAGTGTAGAAATCCCCAGCGTGCTCTCCTCATTCACTCTGCATGAAGGCATCCTTTCCATTCATACAGCTGTGTCCTTCTCCATTATGGTTTCTAGTTGTCAATTTCCCCTTATGGTTGCAAATCAGCAACTAAAAGCAGAAGCTGAGTGAAATTTCTAGGTTTGTCAGACACTCTCCTATGACTTCACCCACTCAGCCGGCCAATCACTGCAAGTCCAGACTGTCCAGCCTCCCAGAGAAACACAGAAAATAGAGGGAACCCTGCCCCACAGTGAACAATGGTGGAGACACCAGGGGCTCCTCTGAGGCTCTACCTGGGCTCTTCCATGTGCTGACTGCACTAGGAGGAGCTCACCTGGTTCAGGAATCTCATTTGCCCAAAAAGCCCAAAGCGCAGGAAACATGGAGCTAAAACTTGGAAGCTTGAAAACTTGGAAGGAGAACAGAGATGTTTAAAGTGTTCGTGGAGCAGCGGCAGGTCCTTAGGACATGGAACCACACAGATGAGCTGCACTGAGGCAAGTGTTTCTCCAGAACATTCCTTTTCAGAAACTGAGAAGACTGAAGTGGATGCTGAGAGCACAGAGACAGAGCACAAGGGCCTGGGCAGCAGCTGTGTCCCCAGCACGGGTGACATTTATACCACAGCAGCCTGCAGAGTCCTGGAAGGGGCGACGGTCACTCCCGTTGCAGCTTCAGACTTGTTTCTTCCTTAGGAATGATAGCTTACAGTGAATGATGCCAGATTCATCACCTCTGAAGAAGAAGGTTTAGTTTCAGGACCAGGGACCAGGCTTGATCACTCAAGAGCTTTTGTATAGCAAAGTTTTACTACAGTATGAAAAAGAGATAGGGAAAACTTCTGACATAGATATCAGAAGGGGTACAGAGAGTGCCCCCCTTGCTAGTGTTAGCAAGGGAGTTATATACTTTTTAAATGGTTATTACAGTAAATCAAAAGAATGTCCCAAGGTTGTAAAGATCTTATTAGACCCACTCCAACAATATACTTTTTAAGATAACAGGATTAGTCAGAAGGTTTTCAGGAAGGAGAAACATGTCCTCAAGTAGGATACATTATTGTTATATAATCCTTACTAAGGAACATAGAAAAAAAAGTTTGTCCTTTCCTCCTTGAGAATTTCAGACCCCTACCTCCTCCTTGAGAGCCCCAGACACCTTTCTCCTTCTTGGGGACCCCAGACTTCTTATCAACCTGCGTAAGAATTGACTCTCTTGGGACCCAGCAAGTTATCATAGAGAAGGGCAAGGTGTTCCTGGGGATAATGTAATCCAAGGAGGTTCTTAAAATTCCATCATGATGTCTTTCCCTTTTTGAAAGACAAAAAACAATAAAACAAGTTTGATAGAAGAGACCAGGGCTGGGCTTTAATACATTTAGTGCAGATGGTGATTGTAACCATGAACTTAAAAAATGTTTGCTTCTTGGAAGAAAAGCTATGACCAGCCTAGACAGCATATTAAAAAACAGAGACATTACTTTGCCAACAAAGGTCCATAAGGTCAAAGCTGTGGTTTTTCCAGTAGTCATTTATGGATGGGAGAATTGGACTATAAAGAAAGCTGAGCACCAAAGAATTGATGCTTTTGAACTGTGGTGTTGGAGAAGAGTCTTGAGAGTCCCTGGGGGTCCAATCAGTCCATCCTAAAGGAGATGAGTCCTGGGTGTTCATTGGAAGGAGTGATGCTGAAGCTGAAACTCCAATACTTTGGCCACCTCATGCAAAGAGTTGACTCGTTGGAAAACACCCTGATGCTGGGAGGGATTGAGGGCAGGAGGAGAAGGGGACGACAGAGGATGAGATGGTTGGATGGCATCACCAACTCGATGGACATGAGTTTGAGTAGGCTCCGGGAGGTGGTGATGGACAGGGAAGCCTGGTGTGCTGCAGTCTGTGGGGTTGCGAAGAGTCAGACATGACTGAGCGACTGAACTGAACTGAAATGAACCTCTGGGACAGAGCCTTCCCAACAGGATATATATCAGTAATGTGCACATTGTGTGTGTGTGTGCTCTTTCACTTAGTCGTGTCTGACTCCTTGTGACGCTATGGACTGTAGCCCGCCAGGCTCCTCTGTCCATGGGGTTCTCTAGCAAGAATGCTGGAGTGGGTTGCCATGCCCTTCTCCAGGGGACCTTCCCGACACAAGAGATCGAACCTGTGTCTCCTGCGTTGCAAGCAGATTCTTTACTACTAAGCCAGTGAGGAAACCCATCATGCACACTGGAAGATCTCAATTTCTTAAAGCAATAAAGATCTTTGTGGAAATTTATTTTTAATGTAGGCAGTTTAGAAAGAGGACATTGATGGATCAATCATCTTCCTTTCTGTCCAGTTGGTACAAACAGCACTGAGTAGGAATGTTTAAAGTCAGAGGGACATTTAAAGTACATTTAGAGGTTTGGAAACCTTCCTGAGGAATAGAGCCTTAAAATAAGCAAAAATATATTACAGCTAAAAGTATCACTAACAAGTGACTTCTTAAATAATATTTTTTATTTCAATCTACAGTATTATTTTATGATGTTTAATAGATTGAGGCTAGAAATTTAAATAAACACAACCATGCAAGGCCATGAGGCTGACTTTGGAGTTCATTCCAACCCTCCCTGCTAAGGAGCCCATCAAAACCTTCCCTGCTTCTGTTCAGGAATTGTGTATGTTCTTCCATCTTGGTCACACATGAGGCCTCTTCAGTGTCCACATCATAACTAGTAGCTGGAAAAATAAAGAGCAGAGGGTCTTCACTGGACCCTATCAGTGGATAACAGGATGAGCCGTCTGGACAAGACGTGGGAAATGGAAGAGAATGAGAATGATACAGCAGGCTGACCAAGGGGCTTCCCTGATAGCTCAGTTTGTAAAGAATCTGCCTTCAATGCAAGAGACCAAGTTCGATTCTTGGGTTGGGAAGATCTGTTGGAGAAGGCATAGGCTACCCACTCCTGTATTCCTGGGTTTCCCTTGTGGCTTAGCTGGTAAAGAATCTGCCTTCAATGTGGGAGACCTGGGTTCGATCCCTGGGTTAGGAAGATCCCCTAGAGGAAGGAATGGCTACCCACTCCAGTATTCTGGCCTGGAGAATTCCACGGACTATATAGTCCATGGGGTCACAAAGAGTCAGACACGACTGAGTCACTTTCACTTTCAGACCTAAGGAGGCCCTCTGGGAAATCAGTGAGGTCATTCTCAACTGAAAACAAAACAAAACAATGTGAGAGCTTAGAGTTCAGTCTTGGGAGGGACTTGCTGCAGGTTATGGCTAGGAGGACAGCATCTCATCAGCTCCCAGGAACTGCTCCAAGGAAGTCAGGGGAGGTCCGTATATGTGATTGCGGTGGAGGGGTTACATGAAGACACCTCACATCTTGGTAGAAGATGGCTGAGAGTCAGGATAACAAATGTCTCTATGAGTGAGTTTAGTGCTTTTCTATGTGTATGTTGCAAAAGTTAGCTTCATAAAACTTTCTCCAGAAATGATCTAAAGTATGTTAAGGCCTGATTTGCTAATTTTCCCAGAGCACAGAGTGTCTCATTCCTGATTTCCAACCTGAACCTCTATCAGGGAGAATTGGAGATCAGGGACTACAGTGGCTAGTGACTTCATGCATGTAGAACAAGATGGTGAATGACATTTTAGTCATCATCCTGAAGGAGAAATGTCAGAGCTCATGTGGCAAGAAATTGTTAGGTACTTTTTCTCTGTTCATAAACTCATGAGCAAAGTTAAGGGTGTAAAATACATAGATTATAGGGTTCACCTCTCATACAGTTAATAAGTTAATTTACTATATTTCGCTGAAGAAATCACTCATAAAATCTCAGACTTTTTGCCTCAAGGGTTGTGGGATCTTGGTTTCCTACCAGGAGTTGAACTCAGACCTCAAAATTGAAAATGCTGTATCCTGACAACTAGACCACTAGATTAGAAAACTAATGCCTTTTTTTTCTTTCAATTGGCAGAAAAATCTATACTCTCCTAAGTATTTATTAGTCTATTTTTGAATAAAACTTAATGTCAATTCTGTTGACTCAGATCCCATTCTGAATTGCCTTAACAAAACCATAGAATGTAACCCTTTGGCATCTGAAATGGATTACAGGTCCTTCGTCACCTCACTTTCCTCCATCTACGTATTTCATTGGTCCCTAAATACAATATTCATCTGTACTCTTCACTTTTTTAAACAAGCTTGTTCAGACAAATCATTGTAAAGCTCCTAAAATGTGCCTTTGTACCTTTGGTACACTGGGAATAGTTCAGTGGTTCAGATTTATATTTCTCTCTAGCTGGATAAGTGGGTATGGTCTCAGCAGGATTAATGACAGGATTGATTTAATATTTTAAAGACCTTAGAAAGTGCCTAGTTTGCTAGTAGCAAGCAATAAAATTCAGTTACTTTTTAACATCATGATTACTACTACCTGGAGATTAACATAAGTATCTTTGGAATCATTTGATTCCCTTCTTTTTAATTCTAGTTTTTGCAAAGCATCTTCTCATTGTCTAAGTGAATTTATCATCTGAGACAGATGCTCAGCAAGGCTGGTGTCCATGATCCTGCCAGAGAGGGTTAATGTTGCAGCAACTGGGGTTCTAGTTGCCCATCTCTTGTGAACTGGTGGGTGTGACTTCTTCCTTCTCTCTTGAAACTGATCCTACATGGATTAAAAGAAAGAAAAATGATGTAGCTGATCTTGAAAAGCAAAGAGCAGTCAACAGACCAAGGACTTGACCTTCGCTGAACTTCTGTTCGAAGCAGCCATGTCCCAGCCTCTCTGTTCATCATACTGACCTCATCCTTCCCCTCTGCCACAGCCTTGTCCCCAGATTTGCTGCATTGAAGTTTGCTAACTCAGAATATGTAATTGTGTCAGAATACTTCCTTTCTATAATATTCATGACATTGAGACTTACACTTGTTCTCTTTTTGCCCACAAAAAACATCTCAAATTTTACTTTCTAGGAAAAGCTGCAAAGGGAAACAAGAAATCTAAAGTCTTGAAGGTGATAGAGATACAGCCCCTCTGCCTGTCTTTACTTCCCTTTATTGTTCTTATCTCATCATGAATTAGAACTAGAGCAGGAGCAGCAGGACAAATCTAGTCCAGTAAGTCAGTAAATGAAAATGCATATATAAAGTTTAAACGAAAAATTGTACTCAAGTAAGAGAAAGAAGGCTGTTTCTCCTAATCTAGTAGCCTGATCCTCAGACACTGCATTTTCAGAGACGAGACAGAGGGACAGAAATGCCCAGTGGAACTTAGAAACCCACATCAATTCAGACGTAAGACGAAGACCTTTCTCATTTGACTGATAAATATCCATTTGGATGGGTACATTTGAAGCTTTTGGGAGATAGATAAAATAAACAGTTTAGATTGATGATATTTTCTTTGACCATATTCAGAATACATATATGAAAATCAAAATAGGAAGTAAAAGTGTAGAGAAATGACTAGAAAATGAAAATTACCATGTTATCTATTTAATGGCCTTGCTTAAGAAAGCATGGCATCAGAGAACCTACCTCAAGGTTCCAGCAGACACCATCTCAGCCAGCCCAGCAGCAGCCTCATCTTCCCCATGGCCTTCGTGCTCTCTCTACTGATGGCCCTGGTGCTGGTCAGCTACGGCCCTGGAGGATCCCTGGGATGTGATCTGTCTCAGAACCACGTGCTGGTTGGCAGGAAGAACCTCAGGCTCCTGGGCCAAATGAGGAGACTCTCCCCTCACTTCTGTCTGCAGGACAGAAAAGACTTTGCTTTCCCCCCCAGGAGATGGTGGAGGGCGGCCAGCTCCAGGAGGCCCCGGCCATCTCTGTGTTCCACGAGATGCTCCAGCAGACCTTCAACCTCTTCCACACAGAGCACTCCTCTGCTGCCTGGGACACCACCCTCCTGGAGCAGCTCCGCACTGGACTCCATTAGCAGCTGGACGACCTGGACGCCTGCCTGGACCTGTTGACGGGAGAGGAAGACTCTGCCCTGGGAAGGACGGGCCCCACACTGGCCGTGAAGAGATACTTCCAGGGCATCCATGTCTACCTGAAAGAGAAGGAATACAGCAACTGTGCCTGGGAAATCATCATAGTGGAAATCATGAGATTCTTGTCTTCATCAACCAGCTTGCAAGAAAGGTTAAGAATGATGGATGGAGACCTGAACTCACCTTGACATGACTCTCAATGACTAAGATGCCCCATCATCTTTGCACACTCACCTCACACTGTGGTCATTTCAGAGACTCTGATTTCTGCTTTAGCCACAAAATTTATTGAATTACTTCAGCAGATACTTTGTCAGTAGTAAGTGAATATATGTAAACTATTTTTTTGGCTGCTGGTGCATCAGTCCTGAAGTGAAGACTGCTCTGATGTTATTGTTTGTTTGCTTATTTATTTTGTTATATTTATAGAGGACCCACCTTTGCCAGAACTAGAGAAAAGTCCATGAGACAATGAAGACACAGCACAGTGAAAAATGAATAAATAAATAAAATTATTGCAAAAGTCTCTCTGACTTTACATATAGCTACTGAGTGCTGTATGTCCCAACTGAAAAGAAGAGAAAGATGATTGATCCATCAATGTCCCAAAGATTGCCTATATTAAATACATGAATTTCCACAAAGATCTTTGTTACTTTGAGAAATTGTTATCTTTCAATGTGCATGTTACTAACATATGTCCTGCGAGGAAAGCTCTGTCCCACTGTTGCTAAATGTATTAAAATCCCTGTCTGTGCCCCTTCTATTCAATCTTGTTTGATTTTGTTTGTCTCTCAGAGATGCAAAGACACCATGATGGAATTTAAGAACTTCCTTGGATTGCATTGTCCCCAGGCACCTCTTGCCCTGCTCTGTGATAACTTGCTGGGTCTTAAGGAAGAAACAAGTCTGCAGCTGTGACGGGAGTGACCGTCGCCCCTTCCAGGACTCTGCAGGCTGCTGTGGTGTGAACGTCACCCGTGCTGGGGACACAGCTGGTGGCCAGGCATTCATGCTCTGTCTCTGCTCTCAGCATCCGCTTCAGTCTTCTCAGTCTTCTCAGGAATGTTGTGGAGAAGCACTTGCTCAGTGTAGTTTATCTGTGTTGTTCCGTGTCCTGAGGACCTGCTGCTGCTCCATTGAACACTTTAAACATCTCTGTTCTCCTTCCAAGTTCTCAAGCTGCTGCTGCCTTTCAACTCCATGTTTCTGGTGCTTTGGGCTTTTCTCAAATGAGATTCCTGAACCAGGTGAGTTCCTCCTAGTGCAACCAGCACATGGAATAACCTAGGTAGATGCTCAGAGGAGCCCCTGGTGTCTCCACCATTGTTCACTGTGGGGCAGGGTTCCCTCTAATTACTGTGTTTCTCTGGGAGGCTGGACAGTTTGGGCCTGCAGTGCTTGGCAGGCAGAGCAGGTAAAGTCATGGGAGAGTGTCTGACAGATCTAGAACTTTCACTCAGGTTCCGCTTTTAGTTGGTGGTTTGCTGTCGTAAGGGGAAATTGACAACCAGAAACCGTAATGGAGAAGGACACAGCTGTATGAATGGAGAGGACACCTTCATGCAGAGTGACTGAGGAGAGCATGCTGGGAATTTCTACACTGGGAGGAGTGAATGCCTGTGATATTTGGGTTTAAGAATAAGATATGCACCTGACCTCTCGCCAACTGAATAGCACGTCTTCAAGCATCTCTACAGTTTTTTCCAGGGAAAAAAATTCTACAACCAACAAGAGGCAGAAAATCCTTCCCAAGGATTCATCAAATCCTGAAGGATGGATTTTTTTTTTTTGATCGTTGTTTTTAGGTTACTTTTTTTTGAAAAAAACCAGAGTTACAAAAAGCACTGGAGTGGTTATGTTCACTTCAAGGTCCTCAGAGCAACAACATAGCTAGAGCTAGAGTATTTTTACTTCTAACATGCGAATCCTAAAGAGGGCTCAAGGAATCACAAAATGCATTTTTTAATCAAGTTACCATTTAGGCTTGGTGTTTCTGTTTTAACGAAAAAACAAAGTAAGTCTGTTACAGTAAGAATTTAATAAAGGAAGAAAAATAATAAACTGACTAAATACAAAATATGCATTTTCCCATAAGTATACATACATGATATTTTATCAACAAAATAATTTAAATATTTATAATAGTTAAATAAATATTAAAATAGATAAATAAATGTCCAGGTAGTTAAATACGTAGATAGATCAACTTCAGCATCTGTGAGGAGCCAGTGCCTATAGAAAGAACATGATGTTGCTTAATATTCCAGAAATCATTTGGCATATTGATTTATTTCAGGGCACAATGACAGCAGAAATGAGAGTCCCTGACATGGCAGCGCAGGAGGAAGTGTGATCTGTTGGTCCATGAGAATCATTTCCATGTTGACCCAGATGTGTGTAAGTCCTTTCTCCTGAATCTCTCCTGCAAGCTTGTTGAGGAAGAGAAGGCTCTCATGACTTCTGCTCTGACAACCTCCCAGGCACAAGGGCTGTGTCTCTTCTCTTGTAGATAGAGAGTGAGTCTGTGGAAGTATTTCCTCACAGCCAGGCTGGTGTCCTCCTTGAGCAGGGGAGCCCCTCGCAGCCCCTTCTCCTGCCTCAGACAGGCTTCCAGGTCAGTGAGCTGCTGATCCAGTGCAGTGCGGAGCTTGTCCAGGAGGCTTTTGTTCCATGTGGCGACCGAGCCTTCTGTGCTGAAAAGCTGGAAGGTGTGCTGGGTCACCTCGTGGAGCACAGAGATGGCTTCAGCCTTCTGCAGCTGGCTGCCACCCAGCGCCTCCTGGGGGAATGCGAAGTCATTTCTGTCCTGCAGGCAGGAGGAAGGGGAGACCCTCCTCAGTTGTTGCAGGAGCATCAGGACCCTCCTGTTGGCCAGGCTGTGGGTATGAGGCAGGTGGCAGCCCAGAGAGCAGATGGCGTTGCAGCTGAGCAGCAGCAGGGCCAGGAGGAAGGACCAGGCTGGGGCCATCAGGGACCTTGCAGATGCTTCTGGCCTGGGGAGGTGGGTGACTCTGTGAACCTCCTCTCTTTGTTCTCTGAAGACCTTCCTTCAGGCCTGTGTCTTAAGTAGGAGCCCATGGTTTCCATTTTCTGAAAGTTCCCTCTTGCTTTCTACTTTTGTTTTTGTTTTCATTTTGCACTCTCCAAATGGGTTAAGGCAGCATTTCTCAATCATTTTTTTTTTCATGTTTCCCTTCTTTCTTCTGACCACAGAGCCTTTTTAGATATTTTTAGGTGCCCCCACTGTGAAATTTTGATAGCAGAGGTATACTGGGTATGTTTTTATATACTCTATGGATATCTTTTCTCTGTACATAGAAAAAGAAAGTATAAATCTTACTCTTTGCATTCAATGTAGACTTAAGAATTACATAAAATTTTAAGCTATAATTTAAATGTGAAAGCTACTGATTTTTTAAATTTATTTTTTTATTGAAGGATAATTGCTTTACAGAATTTTGTTGTTTTCTATCAAACCTCAACATTAATTAGTCATAGGTATACATATATCCCCTCCCTTTGAAACTCCTTCACATCTCCCTTCCCATCCCAGCCCTCTAGGTTGATACAGAGCCCCTGTTTGAATTTCCTGAGTCATGCAGCAAATTCCCGTTGGCTATCTGATTTATGTATGGTAATGTAAGTTTCCATGTTACTCTCTCCATACATCTCACCCTCTCCTCCCCTCTCCACATGTCCATAAGTCTATTCTCTATGTCTGTTTCTCCACTGCTGCCCTGCAAATAAATTCTTCAGTACCATTTTTCTGTATTCCATATACATGCATTAGAATATGATATTTATCTTTCTCTTTCTGACTCACTTCAGTCTGTATAACAGGTTCTAGATTCATCCACTTCATCAGAACTGACTCAAATGCATTCCTTTTTATGGCTGAGTAATATTCCATTGTGTATATATACCACAACTTCTTTACCCATTCATCTATCAATGGACATCTAGGTTGCTTCCATGTTCTGCTAAGTCACTTCAGTCATGTCCGACTCTGTGCGACCCCACAGACGGCAGCCCACCAGGCTCCCCTGTCCCTGGGATGCTCCAGGCAAGAACCCTGGAGTGGGTTGCCATTTCCTTCTCCAATGCATGAAAGTGAAAAGTGAAAGTGAAGTCGCTCAGTCATGTCTGACTCCCAGCAACCTCATGGACTGCAGCCCACCAGGCTCCTCCATCCATGAGATTCTCCAGGCAAGAGTACTGGAGTGGGTTGCCATTGCCTTCTCCTGCTTCCATGTTCTAGCTGTTGTAAATAGTGCCGCAACGAACAATGGAATACATGTGTCTTTTTCAACCCTGGTTTCCTCAGGGTATATGCCTAGGAAGGGGATTGCTGGGTCATATGGTAGTTTTATTCCTAATTTTTAAGGAATCTCCATACCATCTTCCCTAGTGGCTGTATCAATTTACATTCCCACCATCAGTGCAAGAGCTTTCCCTTTTCTCCACATCCTCTCCGGCATTTATTGTTTGTAAACTTTTGGATGATGGCCATTCTGACCTGTGTGAGGTTATATCTCATTGTGGTTTTGATTTGCATTTCTCTAATAATGAGTGATATTGAGCATATTTTCATGTGTTTCTTAGCCACCTGTATGTCTTTGGAGAAATAACTGTTTAGGTCTTTTTCCCACTCTTTGATTGGGTTGTTTGTTTTCCTGGCATTGAGTTGTATGAGCTGCTTGTATATTTTGCAAATTAATCCTTTGTCAGTTCTTTCATTTTCTAGTATTTTCTCTCATTCTGAGGGTTGTCATTTCACCTTGCTTATAATTTCCTTTGCTGTGCAAAAGCTTTTTAAGTTTAATCGGGTCCCACTTGTTTACTTTTGGTTTTATTTCCATTACTTCTGGAAGTGGGTCATAGAGGATCTTGCTTTGATTTATGTCATCGAATGTTCTGCCTATGTTTTCCTCTAAGAGTTTTATAGTTTCTGGTCTTATATTTAGGTCTTTAATCCATTTTCAGTTTATCTTTGTGTATGTTTTTTGGGACGTGTTCTAATTTCACTCTTTTATATGTAGCTGTCCAATTTTCCTAGCACCATTCATTGAAGAGGCTGTCTTTGCCCCATTGTATATTCTTGCCTCCTTTGCAAAAATTAGGTACCCATAGGTGCATGGGTTTATTTCTGGGCTTTCTATCTTATTCCATGGGTCTATATTTCTGTTTTTGTGCAGTAACATACTGTTTTGATGACTGTAGCATCACAGTATAATCTGAAGTCAGGAAGAAATAGAAGTTATGAACAACCCAATTAGAAGCACTGTAACTGCATTCTTCTTTTTTCAAGACTGCGTTGGCTATTTGGGGTCTTTTGTGTTTCCTCAAAAACTATGAAATTTTTTGTTCTAGTTCTGTGAAAAATGCCATTGGTAATTTGATAGGGATCACATTGAATTTGTAGATTGCATTTGCTAGTATAGTCATTTTGAAAATATTGATTCTTCCTACCCAAGAACATGGAATATCTCTCCATCTGTTTATGTCATCTTTGATTTCTTTCATGTGTCTCATAATTTTCTGTGTAAAGTTCTTTTGTCTCCTTAGGTAAGTTTATTCCTAGATATTTAATTCTTTTGGTTGCAATGGTGAGAGATTGATTCCTTAATTTCTCTTTCTGATTTTTCATTGTTAGTATATAGAAATGCAAGTGATTTCTGTGTATTGATTTTGTATCCTGCAACCTTGCTAAATTCACTGATTAGCTCTAGTAATTTTCTAATACTATCTTTAGGGTTTTCTATGTACAGTAACATGTCATCTGCAAATAGTGAGAGCTTTACTTCATCTTTTCCAATATAGATTCCTTTTATTTCCTTTTCTTCTCTGACTGCTGAGGCTAGGATGTCCAGAACTATGTTGAATAATGGTGGTAAAAGTGGACACCCTTGTCTTGTTCCTGATCTTGGCAGGCATGCTTTTAGCTTTTCACCATTGAGAATGTTTGCAGTCAGTCAATTCAGTCACTCAGTCGTGTCCGACTCTTTGCGACCCCGTGAATCACAGCATGCCAGGCCTCCCTGTCCATCACCAACTCCCAGAGTTCACCCAGACTCACGTCCATCGAGTCATGGCTTATCATATATGGCCTTCACTATGTTCGGGGAAGGCAATGGCACCCCACCCCAGTCCTTTTGCCTGGAAAATCCCATGGACGGAGGATCCTGGTAGGCTCCAGGTCATGGGGTCGCTGAGAGTTGGACATGACTGAGCGACTTCACTTTCACTTTTCACTTTCATGCATTGGAGAAGGAAATGGCAACCCACTCCAGTGTTCTTGCCTGGAGAATCCCAGGGACGGGGGAGCCTGGTGAGCTTCCGTCTATGGGGTCGCACAGAGTCCGACACGACTGAAGCGACTTAGCAGCAGCATGTTGAGGTAGGTTCCTTCTATGCCCATTTTTTGAGGAGGTTTAATCATAAATGGGTGCTGAATTTTGTCCAAGGCTTTTTCTGTGTCTATTGAGATGATTATGTGGTTTTTATCTTTCAATTTGTTACTATGGTACATCACATTGATTGATTTGCATATATAGAAGAATCTTTGCATTCCTGGAATAAACCCAACTTGATCATGGTGTATGAGCTTTTTGATGTGTTGCTGAATTCTGTTTGCTAAAATTTTATTGAGGATTTTTGCATCTATGTTCATCAGTGATATTGACCTGTAGTTTTCTTATTTTGTGTTATCTTTGTCTGGTTTTGATATCAGGGTGATAGTGGCCTCGTAGAATGAATTTGGAAGTGTTCCTTCCCCTGCAATTTTTTGAAAGAGTTTTAGAAGGATAGGCATTATCTCTTCTCTAAATGTTTGATAGAATTCTCCTGTGAAACCATCTGGTCCTGGGGTTTTTTTTGGGTGGTGGTGGGAGATTTTTTTAATCACAGCTTCAATTTCAGTGCTTGTAATTGGGTTGTTCGTTATTTCTACTTCTTCCTGGTCCAGTCTTCGAAGATTGAACTTTTCTAAGAACCTGTCCTTTTTTTTCCAGGTTATCCATTTTATTGCCATATAGTTGTTCATAATAGTATCTTAAAATCCTTTGTATTTCTTCATTGTCTGTTGTAACCTCTCCTTTTTCGTTTCTAATTTTGTTGAATTGATTCTTCTCTCTTTTTTCCTTGATGAGTCCAGTTCAGTTCAGTTCAGTTCAGTTGCTCAGTCGTGTCCAACTCTTTGCGACCCCATGATCAGGGCATGCCAGGCCTCCCTGTCCATCACCAATTCCTTGAGTTCACTCAAACTCATGTCCATCGAGTCGATGATGCCATCCAGCCATCTCATCCTCTGTCGTCCCCTTCTCCTCCTGCCCCCAATCCCTCCCAGCATCAGGGTCTTTTCCAGTGAGTCAACTCTTTGCATGAGGTGGCCAAAGTATTGGAATTTCAGTTTCATCATCAGTCCTTCCAATGAACACCCAAGACTGATCTCCTTTAGAGTAGACTGGTTGGATCTCCTTGCAGTCCAAGGGACTCTCCAACACCACAGTTCAAAAGCATGAATTCTTTGGCACTCAGCTTTCTTCACAGTCCAGCTCTCACATCCATACATGACCACTGGAAAAACCATAGCCTTGACTAGATGGATCTTCGTTGGCAAAGTAATATCTCTGCTTTTCAATATAATGAGTCCAGCTAAAGGCTGCAATTTTGTTTATTTTCTCAAAGAACCAGCTTTTAGTTTTATTAATCTTTACTATTGTTTCTTTCATTTCTTTTTCATTGATTTCTGCTCAGATATTTATGATTTCTTTCCTACTACAAATTTTGGGGGTTTTTGTACTTCTTTTTCCAGCTGCCTTAGGTGTAAAGTTAGGTTGTCTATTCGATGATTCTCTTGTTTCTTGAGGTAGGATTGTATTGCCATAAACTTCTGTCTTTAGACTGTTTTGCTGCATCCCATAGGTTTTGAGTTGTTGTGTTTTCATTGTTATTTGCTTCTAGAAATTTTTAAATTTCCCTTTTGATTTCTTCAGTAATCTGTTGGTTATTTAGAAATGTATTGTATAATTTCTATGTGCTTGTGTTTCTTACAGTTTTTTTCTTGTAATTAATATCTAGTCTCATAGCTTGTGGTCAAGAAGAAGCTTGATAAGATTTCAATTTTCTTAAATTTACCGAGGGTTGATTTTGACTCAAGATGTGGTCTATCCTGGAGAATGTTCCAGGTGCACTTGAGAAGAAAGTGTATTCTTCTGCATATGGATGGAATGTCCTAAAGATATCAATGAGATCCATTTCATCTAATGTATCACTTTAAGACTTGTGTTTCCTTAGTAATTTTCTGTTTTGATGATCTCTCCATTGGTGTGAATGGGGTGTTAAAGTCTCCTACTGTTATTGTGTTACTGTCGATTTCTCCTTGTATGTCTGTTAGTGTTTGTCTTATGTGTTGTGGTGCCCCTATGTTGGGTGCATAGATATTTACAATTGTTATGTCTTCCTCTTGGATCGATCCATTGATCACTATGTAATGTCCTTCCTTAGCTCTTGTAATCTTTATTTTAAGGTAAATTTTGTCTGATATGAGGATTGCTACTCCAGCTTTCTTTTGCTTCCCATGTGCATGGGATATATTTTTGCATCTTCTCACTCAGTCTATATGTGTCTTGAAGTCTGAAGTGGGATTCTTGTAGACAGCATATATATGGGTATTCTTTTTGTATCCAGTCTGTGTCTTTTGGTTGGAGCATTTAATCCATTTACATTTAAAGTAATTATTGATATTTTTGTTCCTATTGCCATTTTCTTAATTATTGGGGGTTGATTTTGTAGATCCTTTTTTTTCTGTTGTATTTATTGACTATATAAGTCTGTTTAACATTTATTGTAAAGCTGGTTTGGTGGTACTGAATTCTCTTAACTTTTGCTTGTCTGAAAAGCATTTTATTTCTTCATCAATTTTGAATGAGATACTTGCCGGGGACAGTAGTCTTGGTTGTAGATTTTTCCCTTTCAGTCCTTTAAATATATCCTGACATTCCCGTCTGGCCTGCAGAGTTTCTGCTGAAAGATCAGCTGTTAAGCATAGGGGTTTCCCTTGTTTGTTACTTTTTCCTTCTCCCTTAATGCTTTTAATATTTTGTCTTTGTGTTTAGTCTTTGTTAGTTTGATTAGTATGTGTCTTGGTGTGTTTCTTCTTGGATTTATCCTGTATGGGACTCTGCGCCTCTTGGACTTGATTGAGTAGTTCCTTTTCCATGTTGGGGAAATTTTCAACTATAATCTCTTCAAAATTTGTTTCATATCCTTTCTTTCTCTCTTCTTCTTCTGGGACCCCTATAATTCAACTGTTGGTGCATTTAATATGGTCCCAGAGGTCTCTGAGACTCTCCTCAGTTCTTTTGATTCTATTTACTTTATTCTGCTCTTCAGAAGTTATTTTCACCATTTTACCTTCCAGCTCACTGATTCATTCTTCTGCTTCAGATATTCTGCTATTGATTCCTTCTAGAATATTTTTAATTTCAGTAATTGTGCTGTTTGTCTCTGTATGCTTATTCTTTAATTCTTTTAGGTCTTTGTTAATGGATTCTTGTTTTCTCTCCATTTTGCTTTCAAGATTTCAAGCAAAGGATGCAGAGAAAGTCCTTCAGTGAACCATGAAGTCACCTTAGGTTGCACCACTGACCTTGTATAAAATTTGTTTATATTCCATAAACTCAATGTCAGTGCTCCTCTTACATGTGATACACAAGAAAAGCCAAATACAGAAATAAATACTAAGGGGTTAGATTTTGTTGTATCAGGTTGAGCTTTGATGTGTAATAACCAATCATTGTAATGACAATATTTGTTCATGCATGGAAGTAGCATTATCCCCAATGAGAAAGCATGATTTAGGAGTCACCATCCATGGGAATCTTTCTCTCTGTTCCTTTGCATTAAATTTCAGATTTCCCAAATGACTTTCAAGTTCCAATCCAAGTCTATTGTTTTCAAATAAAAGGAAATTATCTTTGTAATTAATTCAGAATGGGGTAAATGTTGATTATTTCATGGGAAGACTTAACTTTTGGCTCTGCTCCTGAATTCTTTTTATTTTACAGTGGATTTTATGTTGTCTTGTCCCCTTATGTTCCAAACTTCAAATAAGAGATATGTGACCATCTTTGGCAAATCAGCTCTGTAGTGACTGAACTCTGTCTTCTTCTCTGTGGTATCCTCTGTACCAGGCCCAGTGTAATTGCTCAATGGGTTGTTTTTTAGTTATTTATTTATTCATTCACTTTTACCTAGCCTTGGTTTTCACTGCTTTGCCTGGGCTTTCCTAGTTGTGCAAGTGGGGATCGCTCTTCATCGCAGACCCAGTTTACTTGCTGGGTCCTCCTCAGGCTCTAGCGGGCGGGCTTCAGGGGTTGCAGCGTGTGGGCTCTAGAGCAGGGTCTCAGTAACGGGGGAGCACCGTCTTAGTTGTTCCATGGCAGGTGGGCACTTCCTGGACCAGGGATCGAATCTGTCCCTCCTGAGGAAAGATTCTTCTTCACTGCACCATCAGGGAAGTCCTCAACAAGTAATTGTAGCTAATGCAGTTTCTCAGATTTCCTCCTACTACTGGAAGGCATTTACAAATGACCCAGCTATTTTTCTTCATCTGGGCCCTATTTTCTGGAACTATAATAGACAGCATCTGGTATTTCCACTCTATTTCTGCTGGTACTAGTCATACAGAGTTTGTTGCTAAAACCACTAGGAGTCTCCTTCCTTGAAGGCACATGTGGTCTGGGGATTCAAGTAGCAAGTGCAACACACTTTTCAGCCTTTGCCCAGCACTATGTTAAACTCAGGAGGATGGGATGCCTCATCCCTAATTGTCTTCAACTAGGTCATGATTCCAGAAAACATCTACTTTTGCTGCATTGACTGCACTAAAGCCTTTGAATGTGTAGATCACAACAAACTGTGAAAGACTCTTCAAGAGAAAGAAATACCAGTCTACCTTATGTGCCTCTTGAGAAATCTGTATGCAGGTCAAGAAGCAGCAATTAGAACCAGATGTGGAACAAAAGACTGGTTCCAAACTGGGAAAAGAGTACATCAAGACTGTATACTGTCAGCCTGCTTATTTAACTTATATCCAGAGTACATCATGTGAAATGCCAGGCCTAATGAAGCACAAACTGGAATCAAAATTGCTGGGAGAAATATCAATAACCTCAGACATGCAGATGATACCACCCTTTATGGCAGAAAGCAAAGAAGAACTAGAAGAACACTTTCTCTAAAGATGAGAGTGAAAGAAGAGAGTGAAAAAAGCTGGTTTAAAACTTAAAACATGCAGAAAATGAAGATTATGGCATCTGGTCCCACCACTTCATGTAAAATAGATAGGGAATCAATGGAAAGAGACAGTTATTTTCTTGGGCTCCAAAATCACTGCAGATGGTGACTGAAGGCAGGAAATTAAAAGACACTTGCTCCTAGGAAGAAAAGTTATGACAAACATAGACTGCATATTAAAAATCAGAGACATTACTTTCCTGACAAAGGGCCATCTAGTCAAAGCCATGGATTTTCCAGTAGTCATGTGTGGATGTGAGAGTTGGACTATAAAGAAAGCTGAGTGCTGAAGAATTGATGCTTTTGAACTGTGGTGTTGGAGAAGACTTTTGAAAGTCCCTTGGACTGCAAGAAGATCCAACCAGCCCATCCTAAAGAAAATTAGTCCTGACTATTCATTGGAGGGACTGATGCTGAAGCTAAAATACTTTGGCCACCTGATGTGAAGAGATGACTTATTAGAAAAGACCCTAATGTTGGGAATGATTGAAAGCAGGAGGAGAAGGGGAAGACAGAGGATGAGATGATTGCATGGCATCACTGACTCAATGAATTAGAACAAGCTATGGGAGTTGGTGACGGGCAGGGAAGCTTGGCATGCTGCAGTGCATGGGATCACAAAGAGTTGGACACAACTGAGGAACTGAATTCAAGTGACGTCATGACTGAAAAGAATATGCCGGGTGTCATACACAGAGCCATGTATCTGAACTCAAACTCTCCCTGATGCTCATAGCTCACAGCAACCAGGCAGTTTACCACAATACTCTTGGTGGATCTTTACTGACATGGCAATTGCTACTACATTGATCCAGATACTTCAGAGAATCCTCACAAGGAATGATGAATGATCATTTTCATGCTCCATTTATTCCACTGCATCGGCTGTTGAGTTCCATTTCAGTATGACTTCCAGTATTCGATACGTAATAGTTAAAGCCTTATGACAGGTTGAAAATCTAAAGTTTGGATATGAATCCCTGATTTCCTTTTTTTGCCTGCTAATCTGCTCTTCTTTTTTTTTTTTTTTTTGCTCAGCATGACTATATTCTTACAAGCATGTAGACTTTAAAGCCCTTTATGTTCTGAATGGTTAGGATCCCACAAAATTCATATCTTAAAGTCCTAAACCCAAGCTAATGATATCAGGTGACAGACCTTTTGAGATTTGCTTAGGGTGTGGGGATGGAGACCTCGCAAAAGGAAATAATGCCCTTATAAAAGAGGTGGATATAAACTAGTCCCTCTCTTGCCCTGTGATGATACAAGGAGAACTCTGCAGTGTGAGACCTGAAGCAGGCTTTCACCAGAACTGGACCATGCTGACATCCGGTTCTCAGATATCCAGACTCGAGTACTAACTTGCAGCAATACAGTTCTGGTCTTTGCAAACTACCCAGTATGCTTTTTTGTTGAAGAACCTTGAACAATAAGATATAACATGTCCTGTTTTATCCTAAGAATACCTCCAAGAGTCTGTAAAATACCTGAAAGGAGAAATCAACTTCCTCAACCCTGTTCCTAGACATTTCGTCTGGGCCGAAACATTTCTTGAGCTCAATCATATTCATGTAACATCAATTCACAAGGATGGTAATGATAAGAGAAATAATAATACCAACATCTGTTAATAGATATGATGTGATAACACACTAATTTAAATATTCTTCACAGTTCTGCAAGGGAGGATATGATGAAATAATGTGTGAGAGAATTTTTAAAGATCATTTGCAGAAATATTTTCTTCAAGTTTGCATTTTCAATATTTGGAAGGTATGGTGAGTGGAAGACCCACTGTCCACTTTTAGTTCAGTGATTCTCAAGAAGGAGCTGCCTGATCAGTCTTTCCTTGTCCCCCTCAGGTAATAAGGAAACACTTTGTCTACACTTGTAGATGTTTTCCTCACTGGCCTGTGCCTTTAGGAGTCAACCTGAATGCTTCCTTCAGATAGTCTATGATGCTCTGAACTCTGACTGACATCTCTGTCATCTTCCCCAAGCTGAAACTGTGATATAAGAGTTTGTCAGAGTGTGTGCAAGGAAGAACATTGGATTTCCCCTTGCATACTCACCCAGTGCTCCATTAGGACAAATACTGAAAAAATGAAAAAATGGTCTTGTGCACTGAACTTGTCTTCTCCTCTCTTACTCATCCAATTATTTCCCAACTTCCTTGCCATGAGACTCCCACGAGGATAAGTCCAGGCCGTGTAATGTGAGAAGTGCTATTATCCTATCTACTCCTGGTATTTGGAAGCATCCCATGTGACCCACCAGACTTTTCTCTTCGCCTTCAAGGAGAATAGACTCAAGTAGTACAGGCAAATTTGGAGTCACAGGTTGATGATGGAAAAAAATCTTGAAACAATGGCACCAACGTTCTCAACTCACTCTTTGGAGGAGAGCAAACTAGAAGATTTACCTGTTCAAGGCCTGAATTGTGCTCTTTAAAGAAGAAAAGAAAAGTGTCCACTAGAATCAAATTCCTGACACTTTGTTGTTTACATGTTAAAGAAGCTAAGCATTAGGTTAACTGACAAATACCTTTAACAATATACTCTCTTAAAAACTTTTCCATAAAAAATTTCATATTTTGAAAACAAAATACCCTCAAAACACATAAAAAATCTTTTAAATTATGTTACAAAATTATTTATTTAAGAAAAGAGATTGTGTTCCTTGTCTAAATATTTTTGTAAAATTGTGATTTTCATTTCAGACATTTTTCAGCTTGTAAGCAAACAGATGATCATTTTGGAGGCTTAAGCAAACAACAGTCTTATTGAATGGAGAGTGGTCACAAGTATAATTTTCATTGTATCTGTCGACTTTTCTTGAGGATTCTTACATGAGGGAAAGGCACTTTTCAATTTCCACTCTGACAACCTCCTAGGTTCAGATAGAGATGGATTCCTTGTAAATACTTCCAGACAGCAATTCCCAAATCGGGACAGTCCAGAGTCACTTCTTCCAGCTATTCCAGGCTCTGACCCAGGCTGGAGTAGTTTGTTGAGGAGGGCGCTGTTCCAAGCAGCACAGCTGCTATCCGTGGTGAAGAGGTTGAAGATCTGCTGGAGCATCAGTTGGTGATAACAGGTGCCTTGAGTCATCTGGATTGGGGTGCTATTCTCTCTTCTCAAATGAAACTTGAAGTCGTGTCTGTGCTCTAGGCATGACTGAAAGGGGATCGTTTTCATCTGTCTCAAATGTATGAAGAGTTTGTTGTTAAGAGGACAATCAGGGATGGAACAAATAGATCTTGGCCATAGAGTTTCCGCGATTCATTGGAAGGTCAACAGGGGTCGCGCGGACACCAGTAATCAATGAGCGAAAAGTTTCTTCGCCAGTTCCTGGCACAGCGCGCATCTCTGGGAGTTCGCGAGAGGGAAGAGGATGTCTTCTTAACGGTTTTATTACGGAGTTTGCGAGTTCTGGGAGAAGGCAATGTCACCCCATTCCAGTGCTCTTGCCTGGCATGGACGGAGGAGCCTGGTGGGCTGCAGTCCATGGGGTCGCTGGGAGTCGGACACGACTGAGCAACTTAACTTTCACTTTTCACTTTCATGCATTGGAGAAGGAAATGGCAACCCACTTCAGTGTTCTTGCCTGGAGAATCCCCGGGACGCGGAGCCTGGTGGGCTGCCATCTATGGGGTCGCCCAGGGTCGGACACGACTGAAGCGACTTAGCAGCAGCAGCAGCGAGTTCTGAGACTTCCTTTCAGCGGGTTTGGCAGCCAGAGGAAAGGCGTCGCTGCTCAGAGACCAAGTTGGTGCTCCTTGAGCTGTGCACTAAGAAATCTTCAATCTGAGTCCTTGCCAGAGACGTTTTGTTCTGTGATAAACTCGGAACCTTGCGCTTTTTGGTTTCCCCTGAGTCTTGTGCTTTCTTTTGCACAGAAACTTGAGCGAGCCCACTTTTACAAAGAAAAGGCGTTTACGGAGGCGTTTGAAGCAGAGAATGAGAGCGAGTTGGGGCCGATTTTACAGATTCGGGCTCGTTTCTGGTGCGATGAAGGGACAGCTCACGGAAAGGGGAATTTGGCGGCGGCGATGGGACAACTAGACGGTGTTGGGGACGCCCTGCGGGTGAGTCGCAGCGCGGTCCCTACCCGTAGACGGGGGAGCTGTGCGGCCCTGGAGATGCTCTGGGACTCTCAGGGTGTCGTTCAAGGAATTGGCCTTGAAGTAGGGGAGTAAGTATTAAACAACTGAAAAGTAGAAATATTCAAAAACTCACAGCGCTGTATTTTTATGCATTTAAATTTATATTTAATTATATTTGTCTCATTAAATATTTAAAAATTTTATTTTTGAAATATTTTTTAAAATATTAAATATATGATATTAAAATATGTGAGTATTGAAATATTCATTTTATAAAATATTTTAAATGTTGCTGCTAAGTCACTTCAGTCGTGTCCGACTCTGCGACCCCATAGACGACAGCCCCTCGGCTCCCCTGTCCCTGGGATTCTCCAGGCAAGAACACTGAAGTGGGTTGCCATTTCCTTCTCCAATGTGTGACAGTGAAAAGTGAAAGTGAAGTCGCTCAGTTGTGTCTGACTCTTAGCGACCCCATGGACGGCAGGCTACCAGGCTCCTCTGTCCATAAGATTTTCCAGGCAAGAGTACTGGAGTGGGGTGTCACTGCCTTCTCCATTTTAAATGTTAGATAATATATTAAAATATGAGAGTTAAAATGATATTAATATTTATTAGTATTTTATTAAATTCTTTTTAAGCTATGGTTTGTTTATACTGAAACAAGAATTTAATATGATTTTACTTTCCTGGCTTTAATGGAAGCCAACTCATTAATATATTTAAGCTCACTTCTCTATTTGTTTGACAATTTCTTGTGACTCTGTGACAGTCTTAAGTAATTTTTATTTAAGCTGAGTTTCTGAAACACCACTGCCAGAACCCCACCTTGAGTGTAGTGTAGAAAAAAGAATTAGTGCAGATGTCCCTGGTCCAATGAATATGACTATACTTTCAATGCAGGAGGTGGGAATTTGACGCCTGGTCTGGGAATTAAGATCCCACAAGCAGTGCTGTGCAGTCAAAAAGAAAGGAAGAAGATGGAAGAGAGAGAGGGAGAGAGGAACCAGAGGAAGAAGAGACAGTGTCCTGTACAAAGCATTGAGGGCATTTACCACATCTGATCTTTTCATTTTCTTTGGGAAGAATTTTATAGGTGAAATGAAAATTGCCCAGATTTCATTTGCAATGTGAAGCCTTTCTTTGTAAGACACATATGGTCTTGCAAATAAAAGGGCATTTCTTGTCTTTCTTGAAAAGTTTTATGTTTTGTTCAGCACATGTATTTTGGTATTTTCATTTTTTAATATTGAGTTTCAGTGTTATTTATCTTGATGGCTTAGACTTGGTGCCTTTTAACATTTCATACTCAAGAGAAGTCCTTTCTTACTTTACGCAAATACTAATCTAAGAAATAGCTTTCGAAGTACTGTTGCCACCTTCCCTGGTGGCAGGAAAAGTATAGGAATGTCCCATTTCCTGTCATCCTCTCCTCTTTCACATTTTATAACTGATTTCCTAGTCTTGTAACCATTAAAAAAATATGTGTCTTAAAATAATATGACGAGAGGTGATCTGAGACTAACTGAGGATGATGTTAGGGACTGTTTACCTCATTTATACTCTTCACAGAGAAGCAGTTATTTTGTAAGACAATTTTTCAAGATGCTGGTCCTAAGAAAAAGGATTCAAGTGCTGTAAGATCTCTTTTCATAATGTTCCAGGGCCGCTGTAAGCATGGAATCTTGGGATCTGCTCCTTCACAATCCTTTGGGCAACCCCCTCACCCAGACTTTGGTTTTGGTGGGCCTCAAAACACAGCATTTTAGTGATTTTCCTTCTCTCCACATCTTTTTTTTTTGTCATTTTTTTTCTTTTAGAAAAAATTTCCTTTAAAAAATTTTCCTAACCACAAATCTGATTTCTTTTTCTCTCAGTATGATTTTGAAGTATAACATAATCTGTAGCTTAAAAGGTAGCATCAGAGGTGGTCTAAAACTTACTGAGGTTGAGGAAAGGGACTGCTTATTATCTCATTTATTAGCAGAGCAAGTGTGTTTTATTAGACAACTTTCCTAGAATCTGTTTCTCTGCAAAGAACTTAAAGTACTGTTGGATTTCTTTCCATAATGTACCGGGCACTGATCAAAAGGGAGGAAACTTGGGCTCCTGGGCTCCTTCAGGGTCCTGCAGGCAGTCCCTCTCCTAGAATTAACACTTGGGCCTCAACATGCAGACCCTTGACAGTGTTAAGAGACTTGCAGGCAAAACTTCTCTTGGTTGGACTGAGAGTGGAGTAAAGAGGTTACTATTGGTTATATGCAGAGTACTGATTCATGAGAAATGTTGGGCTGGGGGAAGCACAAGCTGGAATCAAGATTGTCAGGAGAAATATCAATAAGCTCAGATATGCAGATGACACCACCCTTACTTATGGCAGAAAGTGAAGAACTAAAGAACCTCTTGATGAAAGTGAAAGAGGAGAGTGAAAAAGTTGGCTTAAAGCTCAACATTCAGAAAACGAAGATCATGGCATCTGATTCCATCACTTCATGGCAAATAGATGGGGAAACAGAGGAAATAGTGGCTGATTTTATTTTTCTGGGCTCCAAATCACTGCGGATGGTGATTGCAGCCATGAAATTAAAAGACACTTGCTCTTTGGAAGGAAAGTTATGACCAACCTAGACAGCATATTTAAAAGCAGAGACATTACTTTGCCAACAAAGATTCGTCTAGTCAACGCTATGGTTTTTCCAGTAGTCATGTAGGAATGTGAGAGTTGGACTATAAAGAAAGCTGAGCACCAAAGAATTGATGCTTTTGAACTGTGGTGTTGGAGAAGACTCTTGAGAGTCCCTTGGACTACAAGGAGATCCAACCAGTCCATCCTAAAGGAGATCAGTCCTGGGTGTTCATTGGAGGGACTGATGTTGAAGCTGAAACTCCAATACTTTGGCCTCCTGATGCGGAGAGCTGACTCATTGGAAAAGACCATGATGCTGGGAAGGATTGAGGGCAGGAGGAGAAGGGGACGACAGATGATGAGATGGTTTGATGGCATCACCAACACAATGGACATGGGTTTGGGTGGACTCTGGGAGTTGGTGATGGACAGGGAGGCCTGGCGTACTGGGTTCATGGGGTGACAAAGAGTCAGACATGACAGAGCGACTGAACTGAACTGAACTGAATTGGTTATATTGATATGAAAGACTGTTAGCATTTACTAAGTTTCACATTCTCGGCCTAATTTGCAAACTTGTATTATTTGAAGTAAAGAATGTCCTCTGTGGCTGCTACTAAAGTTGTCTTCATCTTTTAGAAGAGGAAATGGAAGTCTGGAATGGCTACACTCAGGAGCCCCAGACTGTGTGAGAATAGAGCTTCCTGCTGCTCCCAGTCCCTCCTCTTCATCAGCTCTGAGTACTGGCCCTCAGCTGCTCTGAGCATGTGCTGCCTCCTTCCTCTTCTTCCTGCCTCGATGTCCTCTCCCCTGCTCCCAGGAGGGCAGTCACCATTCGTGCCTGACTGTTCTGGAATGCACATCATCAAGCACATTGTCGCATTTGTGTGCGGTCAGCACACTTTGGTGACAGAATAAAGAAACTCTGAATTAACCCATGTTCAGTGTTATGCCATTGTTATCTGTAGACCATCAGAAAATGAGAACTATGGTCCTGTAAATCATTGTGGAATAATTCAAACCTTATCTATTAGATAAAAAGGAAAGGCAGAGAGTTGTGGCTAGATTTATTTTGGTGCAATTTAAACTGTCAAAATAGACTATGTGGTCACACCTCTGAGTTCTCTTTTAGACTAAAGAAGAGAGTTAGATTGAGCTTCGGGTTTTATTTTAAGCTGAGTTGACTCATATAGATGAATATCTCCTTTTGGATTAAAACTTTTCCATGAGTATATTTCATTTCCAGTGTAATAACACAAAAGAAGCATCAAAACTGTGACATTCTCTGATGTCCAGGAAGAAGGGAAAAGTTTCTCCATGAAAACAAAACTGAGAAAAGTGTAGAAAATGACAATTCTGCCCTATTTAAAGATCTTATTTGGGGGAAGGTGTTGGGAATAGCTGGATAAAGGCTGGCACAGCCCAATATCTGCAGCATCACCAAGCTCACCAGATGCCAGCCCCTTCCCTGATGACACGGAGGGTGATGTTCTCCAGCCCTGGAGAATGGTGATCATCACCATTGCCATCCTCCTAGAGACCAGGAATCACCAAACTTAGCGCTTCAGTGAAATTGAGTCCCCGGGCTACAGCTCTACAAGGAGCTCAAGGCTGCCTTCCTGACACCTCTGTGGCTGGGATGGGCACCGCAGATCTCCCTATAACAGACCAATGGCCCTGCCCACCCACCCAATGGGCACCAACTCCAGGTAAAGCATCTTGAGCTCGAGCATGGGATCCACCAACGAAAACCGAGGAGTCCCACTCAGCAGGAGCCGCAGGCTCAGGCAAGGTGCTGCTGGGGCCCAGGGAGCACGTGAACCTTGGGAGCAGGGAGGAAACTTCCTTTTCCTGCCTAACGGCCCAGGGGAGATTTGCAGCCACTTTGCTTGGAGCCTGTGATTTTTGCCCCTGCCTCTGCTTCCATCCTCCCCTTTCTGGGAGGAGATTTTAGCCAGAGCGCTTTACACTAGTGCCCCTTTATGCAACAATTGACGGTTGGAAATCAGAGCATGTTGTGGTGTGTTTTCAGATTCAGGGCTGTTTTGGGGAAAGGACTGATTTGGGGAAAGGGGAAAGGCACGTACAGTCTGGACTGGCATCTACTAGATGTTAGGGCCCTTCTGTGGGAAGACGTGAGGACAAGACTGAGACTTACAGGAGCCCCTGGGAAAGGGAAAATGATTTCATTTAATATAAATGGTTACTTTCTCCTTCAGTGTTCAACTAGTTGAAAATATTTTAAAATGTATACATAAGTCTGATATTCACACCACATTTAAATATTTTCCTTATGCCAAAACAGGATCATCTGCAAATGTTTTCAAAATGACTTCTTTGTTCATCTCAGTTCAATTGAGTGAAAGCTGTAGTTGACAAACTCATGACCCAGTAACTACCATAAATAATGAATCTCAATTTTCAAAATCTTTATTTCTTCTCATCTCTTTTAGCCTAGGATCTTATGTTAAACTTTCAAATTTATACATAGCTTTGCATTGGAGAGTTTTATTAACTTTTTAAAAAACTGTCATTTCATACACATAAGTTGCTTTAAAATTCATAATCAAGATGGTTTTGTGTTCAGCATAATGTAGGTTTCCACTTAATATACCATTAGCTACTTAATAGGCATCTTATATGCCAGGTGTACTGATTGCATGTTGACTTGATGCTCAGTAAATATCTTGGTGTGCTTGCTACAGCTATGAGATTATTTCATTTGCTAGTAAAATTTTAAAATGTATAGATATCCTTTGTACAATACTAAAAAAGATTAACCTATTCTAACTTACCTAGAAGTTTTGCATTAAAAATTAGAGTTGAACAAGCACAGATATGGCATAATCCTATTTAAGGTATGAAATAATGGTGAAAGCTTTGTATACACCTGTCACAGTAAGAACTCTCACAGCTTAGTTTAATGTGTCCTGGATGCTTTATATAATCTACTCATATTTGATAATTTTGTAAGTTGTTATATTATAATCATATAGAGTAAATAACATGAGATGGTATATTGAATGGAGTACGGTAGTCTCATTATCCCTATTTTGTTTTTAATTGGAGAATAATTGCTTTACAATGTTGTGTTGGTTTCTGCTGTACAACAATGTAAACCACATATAAGTACATATGTGCTGCTGCTAAGTTGCGTCAGTTGTGTCCGACTCTGCGACCCCATAGACGGCAGCCCACCAGGCTCCCCCGTCCCTGGAATTCTGCAGGCAAGAACACTGGAGTGGGTTGCCATTTCCTTCTCCAATACATGAAAGTAAAGTGAAAGTGAAGTCGCTCAGTCATGTCTGACTCCTAGTGACTGCATGGACTGCAGCCCACCAGGCTCTTCCATCCATGGGATTTTCCAGGCAAGAGTACTGGAATGGGGTGCAATTGCCTTTTCCAAGTACATATGTATCCACTCCCATTTCCCTATTTTAAAGCTGAGAAAACTGTAGTATAGGACAGAAAAATAGACTGGACGAAATGATGCAGGAAACTGAGGGAAAACTAAAGAGATGCCCAGTTAACAAATATACTGGTCACCTGAGAAGACAAGAATAACCCACAAAAAATAAAGACAAAAAATGTAGCAAGATTGTCGTTTTCAAACAGTTTATTTGGTAAAACTCTTTTAAGCTTATTATCATTATTATTATCATTATTACACTTACACTTTTATTGACAACCCTAAGGACCAGTAGTATGCTACCATTGTGCAGGATGCTGGGTGGGAATAAGAAATAGAGACTTGCTCCTGATCTGTGGAGTCAATTCCTCCCCGTTTAAGGGACTCTCAGTTAGAAGGTCCTGATGGAGGATGTGTGTGGGGGACAGGTGATTAAAATGAAAAGAAAGACTTTGATCTTGGAAACTACAGACTATAAGAAATTCTTAAAATAACAAAAGTTGAAATATGCTGAATGAAATGTATAAATTGCTGGGATCTTTGTTTATCAATTTTATACATGAACCCTGGCTTGTTACCTCAGGAACTTGGGTATACCTCAATAATAATATTTTCTGTACAGCATGTTGACATCTTGATTATTAAACTCCTTCTTAGAAAATCTTACCATTTGAAGATAAAGAACATACCTATTTCCCGTAATTAACCTCCTGTTCCAATCTCAGCCAAACATAGGTCCATGGTGCTGAATAAAAGATATGGTGGGTGTGCATGAGATGCTTCAACATATTTCAGATGGTCAAATATCAAAGTTTGGGCTTAGCTTCTGGTTCAAGTTGGCAGAGTAGAAGCACATGCACTCATCTCCTGCAAGAGCACTGAATTTGCAAGGAGCTGTTAAAAACCATCCACAGGAGGACTCTGGAGCCCACTCAAAAAAGATATCCCGTGTCCAAAGACAAAAAAGGAATTATAATGAGATGGTAGGAGGTGCTCAAACACAATAAAAATAAACCCCATACCTGCCCGTTGGGAAACCAACAAACTGGAAAACAATACAACCAAAAAAGTTCTCTCACTGTTGTGAAGGATCTAAGACTCACATCAGGCTTCCAGGTCTGCGAATCCAGCAAAGGGCCTGGGGATCCCCAGAAAATCTGACTCTAAAGGCCAGCAATATATGATTACAATCTTCCACAGGACTGTGTGGAAGAGAGACTGGATTCTCAAAGGGGACAAACAAATCTTGTGAGCACCAAGACCCAGGGGAACTGAGCAGCAGTGACCCCGCAGGAGACTGAACCAGACCTACCTGCTACAGGTGAAGTCTCCTGTGGAGGTGGGTCAACAGGGACTTGCTGTGGGGGCAAGGACACTAGCTGCAGCAATCCTGCAAGGTGCCTCTTGGCGTGAGTCCCCTGGGGGTTTCAGAAAATCACACTTCATTTGTTAATAATGTTTCGCACTTCTTTAGTATGAGAAGGGTAACAATTGGTTTCTGAACTCTTTTTTGGGTTTTGCCTTTCAGTAGCAATGTGGAGAAGGCAATGGCTCCCCATTCCAGTACTCTTGCCTGGAAGATCCCAAGGACGGAGAAGCCTGGTGGGCTACAGTCCACGGGGTCGCTAAGAGTCAGGCACGACTGAGTGACTTCACTTTCACTTTTCCCTTTCATGCATTGGAGAAGGAAATGGCACCCCACTGCAGTGTTCTTGCCTGGAGAATCCCAGGGACGGGGAGCCAGGTGGGCTGCCATGTATGGAGTCGCACAGAGTCGGACACCGCTGAAGCGCCTTAGTAGCAGCAGCAGCAGCAATGCAGAGGCTCCTGGAGGTGACATTGCCAGCAAGTATGTACAAGGGACTTCATAGAAAAGAGAACTAGGATCCAACCCTTACAGCGTAGGACTGGAGGACAGACATACATTTCAGAGCGCCTGCTCTTTCCTTCCTGCCTCTGCATGTGTTTGATTTTCTGGATTGATATGAGATCTCTATTCTTTCCCTATGATTCGTCTTTGTATTACATCAAAGCATTTTCTACTAATTCATCTTTCTCAAAGAGCTTTTTATGAACTCATAGGAGTGCTTTTGGAGATATGAAACCCAGAAAGTGGAATTCTCTTCAGCATACAGCAAAGGAAAGTTCTCACACTGAAAACACTATGAAACCAGCACTGAAGTGGAAAACAAAATACCTTTGCCAAAAGGCCAGCACCTTTCCATGCTGCCCTCCAGTCGCTGTCTCAGGGCAGCTGTCCTGTCTCCTCCCTGAGGGCAGCCACTCTGTGATTCTCACTGTCCTGATGATTTCTGCCAGGAGCGCTTGATGCCTCCTGTGTGATATGGACTCATTGAATCTAAACCGTAAGCCTGTGAAAAATACTCTTATTGTCCTCAGATTAAAGATGAGGAAACTGACCTGTTGTGTTTGTGAGATTTTTCAGGGTCACAGTGTTGGTAAATAGCAGAGCTGGGATTCAGAGGTTTTGGAATTTCTACAACTCTCCTTTCACCTGGGCTTCCACTCTGACTCCACCATGCAGCTAGAAGAAACCAGCACAGAACAGAGCTCCTGTGTGGAGGCAGTGAAGGCTTTGTGGAAAGGAGTGAATTGCTCAGTAAGGCAGTGCTGAGGAGAAGGTGGGAGGCAGAGGAATAGGAGTCAGGAGCAGCCAGTCCACACTGTATGGCATCAGCTTTCCTTCACGAGGTGACTCCTTCCCTCAGATATGTCTATCAACCATTCTTTAATGAATGGGTATAAATTAGTTATACCTGTGACATCAAGACTAACCATTTTATACAATTTCATAATCTCCTTTCTACCTGTTTTCTCTCTGGCACCCTCGACAGCTTGTAGGAACTCAATTCCCCACCAAGGCTCCCTGGAGGGAAAACTCAGAGTCCTAAAAACTGTACCACCAGAAAACTTGCAGAACTGTACCTTTTGACGGACATTTGTTGGAAAGTGATAGAACTGTTCCACAGTATAAAGGGAACAAATACTTTTTTGTGATACATATATATAGACAAGGATTTAGATTTTCAAAATAAAAAAAAACTCAAGAAGTTTACTTTGTTAAGTATTTAATAAATAAAACAAATTATAATTTTAATCAAAGAGAAAGGGGAATATATTTTCTATATTTTAATACAATGTAAGCATATACATATTTTATATGAAAATATATGAATATGCTTATATGAAAATATATGAATATATATGAAAATATAAAATATTGAGATAATGTAATACATTAAATAAATAAAATATAAAAAAAAACATCAAAAAGTCATTGCTTATGGACTGATACCCTTTTTATATCTACTTGCTTACTAATACAGTATTACTATGTATTGGCTGAACTAATTCAATAAATCTGGTGGCTAAAGAAGGAACCAGAGTCTTCTGAAATAACAACACCAGACTGTGCAAGGGTGATGTGGAATATTAGTCAGTGAGAGTCATGTCAAGGTGAGTTCAGGTCTCCATCCATCATTCTTAACCTTTCTTGCAAGCTGGTTGATAAAGACAAGGATCTCATGATTTCCAATCTGATGATTTCCCAGGCGCAGTCGCTGTATTCCTTCTCTTTCAGGTAGCCATGGATTCCCTCGAAGTACCTCTTCACGGCCACTGTGGGGCCAGTCCTTCCCAGGGCAGAGTCTTCCTCTCCCATTACCTGCCCCAGGCAGGTGTCCAGGTCATTCAGCTGCAGATGGAGTACAGAGAGGAGCTGCTTCAGGAGGGTGGTGTCCCAGGCAGCAAAGGAGCGCTCTGTGTAGAAGAGGTTGAAGGTCTGCTGGAGCATCTCGTGGAGCACAGAGAAGGCCTGGGCCTCTTGGAGCTGGCTGCCCTCCACCATCTCCTGGGGGAAAGCAAAGTCTTTTCTGTCCTGCAAACAGAAGTGAGGGGAGAGTTGCCTCATTTGGCTCTGGAGCCTGAGGTTCTTCATGCCAACCAGCACGTGGTTCCGAGACAGGTCCCAGCCCAGGGATCCTCCCAGGCTGAAGCTGGCCAGCACCAGGGCCATCAGTAGAGAGAGCACGAAGGCCATGGGGAAGATGAGGCTGCTGCTGGGTTGACTGAGACAGCGTCTGGTGGAACCTTGAGGTAGGTTCTCTGATGCCATGCTTTCTAAGCAAGGCCATTAAATAGGGAACACAGTAATTTTCATTTTCTAATCATTTCTATGCACTTTTACTTCCTATTTTGGTTTTCTGTTATGTATTCTGAAGATGGTCAAAGAAATTGTCATCAATTTAAACTATTAATTTTACCTTTTCCCAGTAACTTCAGATGTGCTTATCCAAATGGATATTCATCATCAAATAAGAAAGGTCTTCGTCTTATGTTAGGATTGAAGTACATTTGTAATTACACACATTATTGCTCCCTGACTCTCATGCATAAATGTTCCTGTCCTATTGCCCAGGAACACATTTGTAGCCCTCATCTTAGGCCCCATTTTCCCCTCTCACTTTACCTAGGAAGCCAGGCTCCTTCAGCCCTATGGTTTCTGTATTTATTTAGGGATTTACCAGATCACTGTGGCTCTTGATCTCTTTGAAACAAAGGATGGGTTTTCCTTAGTGCTTGATTTAGAGACGAGGCTGATTATTATCAGTCCATGAGCTTACCCCACGTTTTTCTTCCTTCTAGAACACGTTCCTGCAGGTCCATGTGGTTGTGTTTTGGGGAACCATAAGGTCGGGGCCATTACAGACATCACCCTTTCTTTCCACCATTTTCTTGCTGGAGACCTGTCATCCTCCACAGACTGGGCCAATACCCCCGCCAGAATCCTTGTTCTTCTCAGGGAACATGGGTGAGGAGACTCCAAATCCAGGATAATTGTATTTCCCCAGCAGCACCTCACTCAGAAGGGAGAGATCACATGGAGCCACCTCCTGTCCTCTGGAGTGACAGAGTCCCTTCCTCACCTCCTGGACTCCCTCCCTGCGGACAGGCTCGCCACATCCTGTGGACTCAAAAATCTCTTTTCTGTGGAGGGCTTGTTTATTTGTTGGGAAAATAAATTGTCTTCCTGAACCCCATCTCTCCCCTGGAGTGTTTCTGTGAAGGACCCGAGTTCTCGGTGTTGACTTCCTCTTCTCCTGACCTGTTTCCTCAGATGTCCAAAATATCAGCAGCGCTCAGATGCTGAGAGCAAAAGTGTGTTTGTGTAAGCTGGTGAAGGAATTTCCAATGGCAGTCATTTTGCTTTTAGTAGATAAATAATATCTACTATGCCAAGTATCGTTTTTATTATTCAACTCTTTTACATAAACTGTTCAACACTTGCTCTGTTCAGAGTTTCTGAGCTGGAGGAAGGAGATTCAGTGCTGGTGTTGTCTCTTGTTGGAAGCTTATGTAACAGAATCTAGTGAGTTTCCTTAACCAGAATTGAAAGAGACATGTGTACCCCAATGTTCATCGCAGCACTGTTTATAATAGCCAGGACATGGAAGCCACCTAGATGTCCATCAGCAGAAGAATGGAAAAGAAAGCTGTGGTACATATACACAATGGAGTATTACTCAGCCATTAAAAAGAATACATTTGAATCAGTTCTAATGAGGTGGATGAAACTGGAGCCTATGAGTGAAGTAAGCCAGAAAGAAAAACACCAATGTAGTATACTAACGCATATATATGGAATTTAGAAAGATGGTAACGATGACCTGGTGTACGAGACAGCAAAAGAGACACTGATGTATAGAACAGTCTATTGGACTCTGTGGGAGAGGGAGAGGGTGGGATGATTTGGGAGAATGGCATTGAAACATGTATAATATCATATATGAAATGAGTCGCCAGTCCAGGTTTGATGCACGATACTGGATGCTTGGGGCTAGTGCACTGAGACAACTCAGAGGGATGGTAGGGGGAGGGAGAGGGAGGGGGGTTCAGGATGGGGAACAAGTGTATACCTGTGGCGGATTCATGTTGATGTATGGCAAAACCAATACAATATTGTAAAGTTAAAAAATACAATAAAATAAATATATTAAAAAAAGAAGAATCTAGTGAGTTACAGTCATGTGTTCAGCCAGTTTATTCCACCCAGCATCTCTGTTCGTCTCTCTCTGTCTCCTCTGAGAATGCAGGGCAGTGAGACCCAATACATTAGCTCAGGAGAAACAGGCTTCTTTCCTTGAGTGTAATATTTAATTTAAACTTTTTAAATTCACTTAGTGACTTATTGGACAAGATTCATCTCACTGCTCCTTCTCTGGTTGTAATTCATGATGAGGTGAGAACAAGAAAGGGAAGTAAAGAAAGCCCGAGGAGCTGCATCACTTTCAAGAGGTTAGATTTTTTTGTTTCTCTTTGCAATTTTGCTAGAAAGTAAAATTCCACAGTTGGAGTGTGGGCAACTAGAAAACAAAGGTAAGTCTCAATGTCATGAATATGAAAGAAAGGAAGTGGCTTTCCCTGACACAGTGATGTATTCTGGGTTAGCAAAGTTCAGTGCAGCATAGCTGGGGCCTGGGCTGTGGCAGAGGGGAAGGATCAGGTCAGTATGAACAACAGAAAGGCTGGGACATGGCTGCTTCAGACAGAAGCTCAACAAAAGCCAAGTCCTGAGTCCGCGGACTGCCCTCAACTTTGTAAGACCAGCCACCTGATTTTTCTTTCCTTTAATCCATATGTGGTCTGTATAAGGGCAGAAGGAAGAAGTCACACACACTTGCTCATGGGAGTCGGGCAATCAGAAGCCCAGTTGCTAGAACACTAACCCTCTCTCACAGGGTCAAGGAGACCAGCCTTGCTGTGCATCTGTGACAAATCCACCTGGGCAATGGGAAGTTGCTTTGAAAAAACTAGAATGAAAGGGAATGAAATGATTCCAAAAGATCCTGATCTTAGTCTGGGTAACAATGATATTAAAAATGATAACTGAATTTTATTGATTGTAACCCTGATCTCCCTAATATCCCACCTTGTGATATGGTCACATTTATGGGATGGGGTTTCTTTGGGTTTTGTAAGAATTTTAAATGCATTTATTTTATGCATTTATTAGGCTGTGCCAGGTCTTGGTTGCGGCATGCTGGCTCTTCCATGTTCCTTGCCTCAGATAGGATCTTTACTTGTGGCATGGGAAGTCTTGGTTGTGGCCTGTAGGATCTAGTTCCCTGACCAGGAACAAGACATCAGATTTCTAGGGCAGTGGACAACTTTCCTAGAATCTCTTCCTCAGCAAAGAACTTCAAGTGCTGAAGGATTTCTCTCCATTATGTACAAGGCCCTGCTCAAAAGGGAGGAAAGTTGGGCTCCTGGGCTCTTCACAGTCTTGCGGGCGTTCCCTCTCCTAGAATGAACACTTAGGGATTCAACATGCAGACCCTTGCCTGTGTTAAGGAACTTGCACTCAAAGCTGCTCTTGGTTGGACTGAGGGTGGAGTAAAGAGGTTACCTTTGGTTATATTGATATGAAAGATTGCTATCATTCTCTAAGTTCCATATTCTCAGCCTAATTTGCAAACTTTGTATTATTTGAAGTAAAGAATTGTCCTCTGCGACTGCTACTCAAGTCGTCTGGATGTTTTAGAAGACGAAATGAACGTGCAGTGTCAGCTACGCTCAGGAGCCCCAGACTGTGTGAGAGTAGAGCTTCCTGCTGCTCCCAATCCCTCCTCTTCATCAGCTCTGAGTACCGGCCGTCAGCTGCTCTGAGCACGTGCTGACTCCTTCCTCCTCATCCTGCCTCCAAAGTCTTCTCCCCTGCTCCCAGGAGGGCAGTCATCATCCCCTCCTGGAATCCACATCGACAAGCACATTGTCACACGTGTGTGTGTGGTCAGCACACTTTGGTGAGAGAATGAAGAGAACTCTATGAATTAACCCATGTTTGTTATTATGCCACTAATATCTGTAGACCACCAGAAAATAGGAGCTATAGCCCTGTAAATAACTGAAGAATTCAAACCTTATGTATTAACCCTTACAAAGGGAAATGCAGAGAGATATGGTGATTTAAAAATTGGTGCAATTTAAAAAATTTCACAATAGACTATGGAATCACACCTCTAAATTTTCTTTTAGAATAAAGAAGAGAGATTGAGCCTCAGGTTTTTCTTTCAAGCTGAGTTGACTCATATAGATGAATATTTCCTTTTGGATTGAGACGTTTCCATGAGTACATTTTATTTCCAGTGTAATAACACAAAAGAAGCATCGAAGCTGTGACATTCTCTGATCCCCAGAATAGAAGGGAAAAGTTTTTCAGTGGAGGTAAAATTGAGAAAAGTGCGGAAAGTGACAATTCTGACCTATTTAAAGATCTTATTTGGGGGAAGGTAATGGGAAAAGCTGGTTAAAGGCTGGCACAGCCCAACATCTGAGGCATCACCAAGGTCACCAGATGCCAACCCCTTCCCTGATGACATGAAGGGTGATGTTCTCCAGCCCTGGAGAATGGTGATCATCACCACTGCCACCTCTGAGAGACCAAGAGTCCCCCCAAATCAGCACTTCAGTGAAATTCAGTCCCAAGGCTCCAGCTCAACAAGATGCTCAAATCTGCCTTTCCTGTGCCCCAGCGACCAGAGGCAATGGCAACCCAGTCCAGTGTTCTTGCCTGAAGAATCCCAGGGACGGGGGAGCCTGGTGGGCTGCTATCTATGGGGTCGCACAGAGTCGGACACGATTGAAGCAACTTAGCAGCAGCAGCAACGACCGGGAGGGCACCACAGAATTCCCTGTAACAGAGCAACTGGCCTTTCTCGCCCAGCAGAACTGTCTCCAGGTCCAGTGCCTGGAACTCCAGCTCCATGTCCACCGGTAGAACCAGGGAGTCCATGTAGGCAGGAACCTGCAGCTGAGCTAGGTGCTTCTGAACCCAGTGAGAGCCTGGGGCCTCGGGAGCAGTGAGGAAACTTCCTTTGTGGGCCAGATGGCCCAGGGGAGCTGTGCAGGGGTTTGGCTTAGAACTTGATTACTGCACCTGCCCCTGCTTCCATCCTCCCCTTCCTGGGAGGAGATTTCAGCCAGAGCAGTTTACACTGGTGCCCCGTTTATGCTGCGACTGATGGCTGGAAATCTGAGCATGTGGTGGCACAATTTCAGATTCCGGGTTGTTTCTCAGGAAAACAACTAATTTGGGGAAAGTGGAAAGGCATCTACATTCTGGGCAGTGATCTAGATATTGGGACCATCCAGTGGGAAGACTTGAGGACAAGACAGAGACCTACAGGAGGCCCTGGGGAAGGAGAAAATGATTTTATTTAATATAAATGGTTAATTTCTTCTGCAACGTTCAAGTAGTTGAAAATATTTAAAATGTATAAAGAAGTCTGAAACTCACACCAAGTCTAAAGATCCCTTATGCTAAAACAAAACTTTAAGTTCCTGGCTTCAGTGGAAGCAAAATCATCTATAATGTTTTCAAAATTACTTTTTTGTTCATCTCAGTTCAAATGAGGGAAAGCCATGTTTGAGAAACTTATGACCCAGTAGCTACCTTAAATATTAATCTCAATTTTCAAAATCTTTTTTTCTTCTCATTTCCTTTAACTAAGGATCTTATGTTAAGCTTTCAGATCTATACATAGTTTTGCATTGAAGAGTTTTACTAACTTTTTTAAAATGTCATTTCATACAGGTAAGTGCTTTAAAATTCATAATCAAGATGTTTTTTATTTCAGCATAATGTAGGTTTACACATAATATACCACTTCCTACCTAATAAGCATCTTATATGTGAAATGCACTGATTGTATACTGATTTGATGCCCACTAAATATCACGGTGTGCTTGGTACAGTCATGTGATTATTTTATTTGCTAGTAAAATTTCAAAATGTGTAGATATGTTTTGTACAATACTAAGAGTCGAGCACAACTGAGCGACTTCACTTTCACTTTTCACTTTCATGTATTGGAGAAGGAAATGGCAACCCACTCCAGTATTCTTGCCTGGAGAATCCCAGGGACAGAGGAGCCTAGTGGGCTGCCGTCTATGGGGTCGCACAGAGTTGGACATGACTGAAGCAACTTAGCAGCAGCAGCAGAAAAGATTAACTTATTCTAATTTGCAGAGGTAGAGTTTTTGCATTAAAAATTAGAGTTGACAAGGCACAGATACGGCATAATCATCTTTAGGGTAGACATGAAACAATGGTGAAACCTTTGTACACACTGCTGTCACAGTAACAACTCTCACATGTTTAATGTGGCCCTGATGCTTGATAGAATCTACTGATTTAAGGTAACTTTGTAAGTTGTTGTATTAACATCATATAGAGTACAGAACATGAGATGGTATATTGAATGGACTACAGTATTCTGTTATCCCTATTTTGTTTTTAATAGGAGAAAAATTGCTTTACAATGTTGTGCTGGTTTCTGCTGTACAACAACATAAACCAGCTATAAGTACACATATACCCACTCCCATATCCTTATTTTAAAGCTGAGAAAACTAGCATAGGACAGAAAAATCGACTGGACGAAATCATGCAGGAAATTGAGGGAAAACTAAAGAGATGCCTAGATAACAAATATACTGGTCACCTGAGAAAACAAGAGTAACCCACAAAAAATAAAAACAAAAAAATGCAGCAAGATTGTCATTTTCAAACAGTTTAACTGGTAAAACTCTTTTAAGCTGATCATCATTATTATTATCATTATTACACTTACACATTTATTGACAACTCTGAGGACCAGTAGTATGCTATCATTGTGCAGGATGCTGAGTGGGAATAGGAAATGGAGACTTGCTCCTGCTCTGTGAAGTCAATTCCTCCCCATTTAAGGGACTCTCAGTTAGAAGGTCCTGATGGAGGATGTGTGTGGGGGACGGGAGTTTAAAATGAAAAGAGAGACTTTGATCTTGGAAACTACAGACTAAAAGAAATTCTTAAAATAATAAAAGTTGAAATATGTTGAATGAAATGTATAAATTGGTGGGATCTTTGTTGATCAATTTTTAAAAATGAACCCTGGCTTGTTACTGCAGGAACTTGAATATACCTCAGTAACAATGTTTTCTGTGCAGCAGATTGACATATTGATTTTTAAAATCTTTCTTAGAAAATCATACTCTTTGAAGACAGACAACATACCTATTTCCTGTAGTTAACCCCCTGTTCAAATCTCAGCCACACGTACATCCATTGTAGTGAATAAAAGATATGGTGGGTGGACATGAGATAGTTCAGCATATTTCAAATGGTCAAATATCAAAGTTTTGGCTTAGCTTCTGGTTGAAGATGGCAGAGTAGAAGGACATGCACTTATCTCCTCATGCAAGAGCAACAAAGTCGCAACTAGCTGTTATCCAGAGGAGGACTCTGGACCAGCCGAAAAAAGATGTCCCATGTCCGAACACAAAGAAGAAACTACAACGAGATACAGGAGGCACTCAAACACAATAAAAATAAATCCCATACCTGCCAGATGGGAAACCAACAAACTGGAAAATAATAATACCAGAAAAGTTCTCCCACTGTTGTGAAGGTTCTGAGCCTCATGTCATGCTGGCAAGCCTGTTAAAGGATTGCGATTCCCCAGGCAATTTGACTCTGAAAGCCAGTGGGATTTGATTATAGGACTTCCACAGGACCATGGGAGAGACTATTCTTCCAGGGGACAAACAAAATCTTCCATGCACCAAGACCCAGGGAAGGGAGCAGTGACCCCACAGGAGACTGAACCAGACCTACCTCCTAAGGTTGGAGTCTCCTATGGAAGTGTGGGTCAGCAATGGCTTGCCCTGGAGACAAGGGTACTAGCAGAAGCAATCCTGGAAGGTGGCCCTTGGTGTAAGTCTCCTTGGAGGTTGCAGAATATCAAGCACTTCATTCATTAATTATGTTTCTCACTTCTTTAGTATGAGAAGATGTAAAAATGGCTTCTGAACCATTTGTTGGGTTTTGTTCTTTGAGTAGCAAAACAGAGGCTCCAGGAGGTGACATTGCCAGCAAGTATGGGCAAGGGATTTTATGGAAAGGAGAACTAGGATCAAACCTGGGACAGCCCAGACCTGGAGAGCAGAACCACACACTTCACAGCCCCTGCTCTTTCCTTCCTGCCTCTGCTTGTGTTTGATTATCTGCAGTGTTTGATACGCTAACACTATTCTTTCCCTAGTATCATATTTATGTTAGATCAAGTATTTTCTACTAATTCATCTTTCTCAAAGAGTTTTTTATGAACTGATAGGAATGCTTTTAGAAGTATGAAACCCAGAAATTGGAATGTTCTTCAGCATACAGCAAAGGAACGTTCTCACACTGAAAGCACTATGAAACTAGCACCCAAGTGGAAAAGAAAATATCTTTGTCAGGGGCCAGCACCTTTCCATGCTGCCCTCCAGTCGCTGTCTCAGGGCGGCTGTCCTGTCTCCTCCCTGAGGGCAGCCACTCCGTGATTCTCACTGTCCTGATGATTTCTGCCAGGAGCGCTTGATGCCTCTTGTGTGATATGGACTCAATGAATCCAAGCAGTAATGGTATGAAAATCACTCATACTGTCCCCATATTAAAGATGAGGAAACTAACTTCTTGTGTTTGTGAGATTTTTCAGGGTCACAGTGTTGGTAAATAGCAGAGCTGGGATTCAGAGGTTTTGGAATTTCTAGAACTCTCCTTTCACTTAGGCCCTCTTCCTGTGGCTTCCACCCTGAATATACCATGAAACTAGAAGAAACCAGCACAGAACAGAGCTCCTGTGTGGAGGCAATGAAGTTACTGTGGAAGGGAGTGAATTGCTCAGTAAGGCAGTGCTGAGGAGAAGGTGGGAAGCAGAGTAATAGGAGTCAGGAGCAGCCAGTCCACACCATATGGCATCAGCTTTCCTGCATGAGGTGACTGCTTCCCTCAGATATGTCTATCAACCGTTCTTTAATGAGTGGGTATAAATTAGTTATGCCTGTGACATCAAGACTAACCATTTTCTACAATTTCATAATTTCCTTTCTAACTTTTTTCTTTTTGTCACCCTCCATAGCTTAGAGGATCTTAGTTCTTCAACTGAGGCTCACTGAAGGAAAAACTCAGAGACCTAACAAAGGCCCCCACAGAAAATTCTCAGAATTCCACCTTTTGACAAACATTTCCTAGAAAATGATAGAAATGTTCCACAGAATAAAGTGAACAAATACTATTTTGTGATAGGTATAAGTAGACAGTACAGGATTTAGGTTTTCAAAATAAAAACTCAAGAAATTTATCTTGATAACTTTAATAAATAAATAACAATTTTAATGAAATAGGGAAATATATTTCTAAATTTAATACAATGTAAACATATACATTTTTATATGAAAATATAAATATGATAAGATAAAATATTACACTAACTAAATAAAGAATAAATAATATCAGGGCAGTCATCACTTACGGATTGATACCCCTACATCTGATTCCTTTTATATCTACTTGCTTATTACTACTGACATGTATTGGCTAAGTTAATTCAATAAATTTGGTGGCTCAAGCAGAATTCAGAGTCTTCTGAAATGACCCTGGGTGAGTATACAAGGATGATGAGGCAACTTAATCAGTGAGAGTCATGTCAAAGTGAGTTCAGGTCTCCATCCATCATTCTTAACCTTTCTTGCAAGCTGGTTGATGAAGACAAGGATCTCATGATTTCCACTCTGACGATTTCCCAGGCGCAGTCGCTGTATTCCTTCTCTTTCAGGTAGCAATGGATTCCCTGGAAATAACTCTTCACAGTCAGCATGGGGCCAGTCCTTCCCAGGGCAGAGTCTTCCTCTCCCATCACCTGCCCCAGGCAGGCATCCAGGTCATCCAGCTGCTGATGGAGTCCAGTGCGGAGCTGCTCCAGGAGGGTGGTGTCCCAGGCAACAGAGGAGTGCTCTGTGTGGAAGAGGTTGAAGGTCTGCTGGAGCATCTCGTGGAGCACAGAGAAGGCCTGGGCCTCTGGAGCTGGCTGCCCTCCACCATCTCCTGAGGGAAAGCAAAGTCTTTTCTGTCCTGCAGACAGAAGTGAGGGGAGAGTCTCTTCATTTGGTCCAGGAGCCTGAGGTTCTGCCTGCCAACCAGCACATGGTTCTGAGACAGGTCACAGCCCAGGGATCCTCCAGGGCCGTAGCTGACTAGCACCAGGGCCATCAGTAGAGAGAGCACAAAGGCCATGGGGAAGATGAGGCTGCTGCTGGGCTGGCTGAGATGGCGTCTGGTGGAACCTTAAGGTAGGTTCTCTGATGCCATGCTTTCTAAGCAAGGCCATTAAATAGGGAACATGGTAGTTTTCATTTTCTAGTCATTTCTCTACACTTTTACTTCCTTTTTTTGATTTTCATCTATGTATTCACAATATGATCAAAGGAAAGAATATAAACTATTCATTTTATCTATTTCCCAATAACTTCAAATGTTCCCAGTGAAATGGATATGTATCAATGAAATGAGAAAAGTCTTTGTCTTAAGTCAGATGCACTATTGTAATTACATACATTATTGCTCACTGTCTCTCATGCATAAAAGTTGCTCTCCTCTTTTCTAGGAACACATTTGTAGCCCTGATTTTAGGCTCCCCTTTTACTTTACATGGGAAACTAGTCTCTCTCAGCTCTGTGGTTTCGATATTCATTAGGATTTTACCAGATCACTCTGGCATTCAAGCTCTTTAAAACAAATAATGGGTTTTCTTCAGCCTTTGATTTACAGAAGAGGCTGATTACTATGAGTCCAAGATCTTCTTCCATGTTTCTGTTCTTTCTAGAACAATTTCCTGCAGGTCCCTGTGGTTGTGCTTCAGGGGACCATGACGTCAGGACTGTTACAGACATCACATTTTCTTTCCACAATTTTCTTGCTGGAGACCTGTCATCCTCCAAGACTGAGCCAATAATTCAACCAGAATCCTGATTCTTCACAGGGAACATGGGTGAGGAGACTCTAAATCCAGGACAATGGTATTTTCCCAGCAGCACCTCGTAAGGGAGAGATGACATGGAGCCTCACCCTGTCCTCTAGAATGACAGGGTCTGCTTCCAAACCTGCTGGATACCCTCCCTGAGAGCAGGCTCAATCCTCAGAATCCTGAGGACATGAAAATCTCCTTTCTGTGGAGGGCCTGTTTACTTGTTGGGGAAAAAATGCATCTTCCAGAACCCCTTCCCTCTCCCCTGCAGTGTTTGTGTGAAGGACCCTGTTACTCTGCGGTGACTTCTTCTTCTCCTGATCCGTGTCCTCAGGTGTCCATAGTGTCAGCAGCCCTCAGACGCTAAGAGCAAATGTGTATTTGTGCAGGTAAGTGGAGGAATTAATCCAACTGCACTCCCTTAACCTTAATAAAAATAAAAAAGGACCCAGGTATTGAACCCTGGTGTCCTGCCTCACAGAACAAGTCTTGGCCATCTGAGCTACCAGGGAAGCCCTAGGCTTAGTAGACAATTTGTATTTGACCAAGTATAGATTTAATTATCAACCCTTTTACTATTGAGCACTTGTTCTACTTAAATTTTCTGAGCTTGAGGTAGGAGATTTAATGATGATGTTGTTTCTGATTAGAAGCTCTTTCACAGAACCAAGGATTGAGCTTCATTTGTTCATTCAGTTCAGTTCAGTTCAGCCGCTCAGTTGTGTCTGACTCTTTGCAACCCCATGGACTGCAGCACACCAGGCTTCCCTGTCCATCACCAACTCCCGGAACTTACTCAAACTCATGCCCATTGAATCAGTGATGCCATCCAACAATCTCATCCTCTGTCATCCCTCTCTCCTCCTGCCTTCAATCTTTCCCAGCATCAGGGTCTTTTCTAATAAGTCAGTTCTTCATATCAGGTGGCCAAATTATTGGAGGTTCAGCTTCAGCATCAGTCCTTCCAATGACTATTCAGAACTGATTGATGAACTGGTTGGATCTCCTTGCTCTCCAAGGGTCTCTCAAGAGTCTTCTCCAACACCACAGTTCAAGAGCATCAATTCTTTGGTGCTCAGCTTTCTTTATAGTCCAACTCTCACAGCCATACATGACTACTGGAAAAACCATAGCTTTGTTTGACTAGATAGACCTTTGTTGTTAAAGTAATGTCTTTGCTTTTTAATGTGCTGTCTAGGTTGGTCATAACTTTTCTTCCAAGGAGCAAGTGCCTTTTAATTTCATGGCTGCACTCACCATCTGCAGCAATTTTGGAGCTCCCCAAAATAAAGTCTGCCACTGTTTCCATTGTTTCCCCATCTATGTGCCATGAAGTGGTGGGACCAGATGCCATAATCTTAGTTTTCTGATGTTGAGCTTTAAGCCAACTTTTTCACTGTCCTCTTCCACTTTCATCAAGAAGCTCTTTAGTTCTTCTTCTTCACTTTCTGCCATAAGATTGGTGTCACCTGTATATCGGAGAAGGCAATGGCACCCCACTTCAGTAATCTTGCCTGGAAAATCTCATGGTTGGAGGAGCCTGGTTGGCTGCAGTCCATGGGGTCTCGAGGAGTTGGACACGACTGAGTGACTTCACTTTGACTTTTCACTTTCCTGCATTGGAGAAGGAAATGGCAGCCCATTCCAGTGTTCTTGCCTGGAAAACCCCAGGGATGGGAGAGCCTGGTGGGCTGCCATTTATGGGGTCACACAGAGTCGGACATGACTGAAGTGACTTAGCATCAGCAGCAGCACCTGTATATCTGAGGTTATTGATATTTCTCCTAGCAATCTTGATTCCAGCTTATGCTGTTGCTGCTAAGGCACTTCAATCATATCCGACTCTGTGCGACCCCATAGACGGCAGCCCACCAGGGTCTCCCCGTCCCTGGGATTCTCCATGCAAGAACACTGGAGTGGGTTGCCATTTCCTTCTCCAAGGCAGGAAAGTGAAAAGTGAAAGTGAAGTCGCTCAGTCGTGTCCAACTCTCAGCGACCCCATGGACTTCAGGCTACCAGGCTCCTCCATCCATGGTTCATCCTCCCAGAATTTCTCATGATGTACTCTGTATATAAGTTAAATAAGCAGAGTGACAATATACAGCTTTGATGTACTCCTTTCCCGATTTCAAACCAGTCTGTTGTTCCATGTCCAGTTCTAACTGTTGCTTAAGCCAGCTGAATTCCATGGGCATCTCTGTTCCTCTGAGAATTCAGGGCAGTGAGGACCAAGCTAGTAGGTCAGGACAAATACCCTTTTTTCCTTTACTTGAGTGTAATATTTCATTTAGTTTTTAATACCCTATATTCACTTAGTGACTCACTGGACAAGATTTCTGTCAGTGCTCCTGATCTAGTTCTAATTCATGATGAGATAAAGGAAAGCAAAGAAAGCCATAGGGGCTGCATCTCTATCACTTTCAAGACTTTAGATTTTGTTTCTCTTTGCAAGTCTCCTAGAAAGTGCAATTGGAGATGTGTTTTGTGGACAAAAACAAAGCAAATGTAAGTCTTCAATGTCATGAATGTGGAAGAAGGGAAGTGGTTTTCCCTTGACACAGTGACGTATTCTGAGTTAGCAAACTTCAGTGCAGCACAGCTGGGGACAGGGCTGTGGCAGAGGGGAAGGATGAGGCCAGTATGAATAAGGAAAGGCTGGGACACAGCTGCTTCTGACAGAAGCCCAATAAAGGCCAGGCCCTGTCTCTATTGACTGCTTTCAGCTTTGTATAGTAGTCGTTTGATGTTTCCTTCATATAATCCACATGTGATCACTAATAAGGAAAGAAGGAATAAGACACACCTACTGGCTCACAAGAGACTGACAAGCAGCACCCAGTTGTTAGAACAATAACCCTCTCTGGCAGGACCGTGGAATCTAGCTTTGCTGAGCATTTGTGTAGGTGATAAATACACCTGGGCACTGAGAAGATGTTTGGGAAAGCTGGAATTAAAAGGAGAGGACTTAGATGATTTTAAAGATTCTGATCTTATTCTAGATAATAGTAATTGTGATATTAAAAAATAATAACTGAATTTTATTGCTTGCTACTAATGGACTAGCCACTTTTCTAAGTTCTTTCAAATTTTAACTCAGTCCTCTCATTAACACTATTAGGTTATAGTCAGTCATGCAACTAGAGAGAAACATAAATCTTGACAACTGAACTATGCCTAATGTACCAAAGATACAAGGGAACACCTCAGTGGCTCTACAATGATTTTTCTTAAAAAACCCATCAAAAAAGTCAAGAGTTCAATTGAAGATGATATTTAGGAATGAACGAAATAACTAGATCCAAGAGAGTGAGATGACAGAGGACCCTGCTGCTGCTGCTGCTGCTAAGTCGCTTCAGTCGTGTCCGACTCTGTGCAACCCCATAGACGGCAGCACACCAGGCTCCCCTGTCCCTGGGAGTCTCCAGGCAAGAACACTGGAGTGGGTTGCCATTTCCTTCTCCAATGTATGAAAGTGAGAAGTGAAAGTGAAGTCGCTCAGTCGTGTCCGACTCTTCGAGACCCCATGGACTGCAGCCTACCAGGCTCCTCCATCCATAGGATTTTCCAGGCAAGAGTACTGGAGTGGGGTGCCATTGCATCCTCCGTGAGTGGACAGAACTAAGTTCTAATCAAAAACACAAAATCACTGTTGTGTAGTTAGAACAGAATAGATATGTCTGCCAAACGAAGAAGAAAAAGAAAGCATTTCCTAGAGTTTCCTAGAGGTCTAGTCATCAGGATCCTATACTTTCACTGCTGCCGGCCGGGTTCAATCCCTGACTGGGGAACTGAGATCCCACAAGCCACACAGCAAGAACTCTTAAGATTTTATGAGTTATTTCATCAGTGAAATTTAGTAAAATAATGTTATTAAACCTAGAGGAGCTGACTGACTCCTGAAATCTTTGTCGTTTTAACTCTTGACTTTTCCAGTGAGTTTTAAGAACAAAGAAAAAGCGCCTACCCATTTTAGCTCTGATGATTCTCCAGGATGACAACTAAAATGTCATTTGCCATCTTGTTCTACACGAATGAAGTCACTATACCCACCGCAGTCCCTGACCTCCAACACTCCCTGATAGGAGTTAAGGGGGGAGATCAGGAACGAGGCCGGGAAAATTGACACAACAGGCCACCAGAGAGTTAGATTATTTCCAGAGAAAAATTTTGAACCTAATTTTTGCAACTTCTCATACTTAGAAAAACATAGAAATCGTTTATAGAGACATCTGTTCCTCCTGACTCTCAGCCGCCTTCTACCAAGATGTGAGCTTGATGTCATGTAACCCCTTTACTACAAACACGTATACACTGACCTCCCGCTAAGTCCTTGAGCAGGTCCTCAGAGCTGAGGACACGCTGTCTCCCAGCCTTAGTCCTCAGGAAGTCTTCCGCCAAAACTGAACCCCTGGCTCTCACACTGCTGGATATTCTTCAGTTGCCAAGGTCCTCTCCCCGGAGACTCCTCAGGGCAGCCTCTTGCTCTCACTCTCATTCTCTTTCTTTGCCCACCTCCAGTCCAGACGGCTCCTCCTGTGGTCCACTGAGTCCAGTGAAGACCCTCTGCTCTTTATTTTTCCAGCTACTAGTCATGATGTGGGCACTGAAGAGGCCTCACGTGTGACCAAGATGGAAGAGCATACAGGCTTCCTGGACAGAAGCAGCGCAGGTTTAGTGTACGTGCTGCCGAAGCGAGCACAGCAGCACTGGTTTTGATGGGCTCCTTAGCAGGGAGGCTTTGGAATGAACTCCAGAGTCAGCCTTAGGGTCCTACATGGTTGTGTTTATTTAAATGTCTAGCCTCAATTTTTTAAACATCAAAAATAATCCTGTAGGGTTGAAATAAAAATATTACTTAAGAAATCATTTGTTAACAAAATGATATTTTTAGCAGTAATATAGGAATGGTTTTTGCTTGTGTTAGGGCCCTAATCTTCTGGAAGGGTTCCAAACCTAAAATGTATTTTAAATGTCCTCTATCTTTAAAAGTATCTACTCAGTACTATATGTACCAACTGGAGAGAAGTGAGAGGATCAATCCATCAATGTCCTCTTTCCCAACTGCCCACATTAAATGCATGAATTTCCACAAAAATCATTGTTACTTTTAGAAAACGTGATCTTCCAGTGTGCACGTTACTGTCATATGTCCTGCATGGAAGGCTCTGTCTCACTGTTACTAAATATTTTAAAGCCCTGCCTATGTCCCTTCTACGCAAGCTTGTTTGATCTTGTTTGTCTCAAAAAGGCAAAGATACCATGATGGAATTTAAGAGCTTCCTTGTATTGCCTTGTCCCCAGGCACCTCTTGTCCTGCTGTGTGATAACTTGCTGGGTCCTAAGGAAGAAACAAATCTGCAGCTGTGACAGGAGTGACCGTTGCCCCTTCCAGGACTCTGCAGGCTGCTGTGGTATGACCGTCACCCATGGGGACACAGCTGGTGGCCAGGCATTCGTGCTCTGTCTCTGTGCTCTCAGCATCCGCTTCAGTCTTCTCATTCTCTGAAAAGGAATGTTGTGGAGAAGCACTTGCCTCGGTGTAGTTCATCTGTGTTGTTCCGTGTCCTGAGGACCTGCCGCTGCTCCACAAACACTTTAAACTTCTCTGTTTTCCTTCCAAGTTCTCAAGCTGCTGCTGACTTTCAGCTACATGTTTCCTGCACTTTGGGCTTTTTGAGCAAATGAGACTCCAGACCCAGGCAAGCTCCTCCAGGTGTAATCAGCACGTGCAAGTGCCCAGGGAGAGGCAGAGACGAGCCCCTGGTGTCTTCACCACTGTTCACTGGGGTGTAGTTCCCTCTGTTTACTGTGTTTCTTTGGGAGGCTGGACAGTCTGGACCTGCAGTGCTTTTCAGGCAGAGTGGGTAAAGTCATAAGAGAGTGTCTGACAGACCTAGAACATTAACTCAGCTTCTGCTTTTTGGTTGGTGGCTTTGCTGTTTTAAGGGTAAATTGACAACCAGAAAGTATAATGGAGTGCAGAGGCACCCCACTCCAGTGTTCTTGCCTGGAGAATCCCAGGGATGGGGGAGCCTGGTAGGCTGGCTACCGTCTATGGGGTCGCACAGAGTTGGACATGACTGAAGCGATGCAGCAGCAGCAGCAGCAAGCATAATAGAGAAAGACACAGCTGTATGAATGGAGAGGACACCTTCATGCAGAGTGAATGAGGAGAGCACGCTGGGAATTTCTACACTGGGAGGAGTGAATGATTGTGATATTTGAGTGCAAGAATGAGACTCAGGGGAGCAGAGATGGAGCAGAATGGTGCCATGTACCAGAATCAGCAGATGGGTACATGATATGTTATATATGTAGTATGCTTTATACTTTGTTTTCACACATGCATACATTATTATTTTATCATGTTCACACATGTATACATTATTATTTTATCATGTATATAATCGGAGAAGGCAGTGGCACCCCACTCCAGTACTTTTGCCTGGAAAATCCCACGGATGGAGGAGCCTGGTAGGCTGCAGTCCATGGCATCGCTAAGAGTCGGACATGACTGAGCGACTTCACTTTCTCTTTTCACATTCATGCATCAGAGAAGGAAATGGCAACCCACTCCAGTGTTCTTGCCTGGAGAATCCCAGGGACGGGGAAGCCTGGTGGGCTGCCGTCTATGGGGTCACACAGAGTTGGACACGACTGAAGTGACTTAGCATAGCATAGCATGTATATAATTACATACAATCGATGAAACACTTTCCCCCAATACTTTTATTTAGGTTGTTATTGTTTTGCAGTCAGTGAAAGAGGGAATGTAGGAGAATTCATTATTCCCATTTAGATTTATATGAAAGAAAAGAAAACATGCTCTACCTGTTTAGCCCTCACTCAGTGGGTCATACTTGGCTAAGTGCTCATAAACGTTCTGCTTTTTCTGACACTGCAAACACTAAGAACATTTTCACTTACTTTATATTTGAGGAGACGAGGCTCAGGGAAGTTTAGTGATGTCCTTGATTACCCGTATGTCCTGACAGAGTCTAGACTCAATGCAGGATCTCATATCACATAGAAATCATTTTTTAACTTTCAGCCCGTTTGATTCTCATCCCTTTGTTTTCTTCTCTGGTGCTTTGGGGAGATCGTTTCTCCAGGTTGGTTCCAAAGTGCACTAGATGCTCCACCTCTGGGCCCTTTGCAGACTCTCCTTTACTTTCTCAACCTTCAGAGTGGCAGGTCCTCATGAGCCTTAGGTCATCTTCTCATTCTACACACTAATCCTAAAGCACAACATCCACATAAGCTTCTACCAATGGGAAACGGGAAATCTGTCTTTAGGTGTTTTTTGGGCACTCTACAGACTAATCAGCTTTCTCCCCTTCTCGAGAGGCCTCAACCAGATTCTGGTGGGAGAATCCCCTTTTGTCTAGCTCTCATTGTAACAGGAAACTTAAATAATTAAGCATGATTATTTATACCTTTCTCTTCCAAACGAAACCCTCCAAAAGAAGAGGTTTCACCTTTGGTTTTTCCACCTCTGTGTTTTCAGAACTGAAAATATATCTGATATAGAAATAACAGATGGCTAACAAACACATGAAAAGATGCTCAACATCACTCATTATCAGAGAAATGCAAATCAATACCACTATGAGGTACCATTACATGCCAGTCAGAATGGCTGCCATCCAAAAGTCCACAAGCAATAAATACTGGAGAGGGTGTGGAGAAAAGGGAACCCTCTTACACTGTTGTTGGGAATGCAAACTAGTACAGCCACTATGGAGAACAGTATGGAGATTCCTCAAAAAACTGGGAATAGAACTGCCTTATGATCCAGCAATCTCACTGCTGGGCATACACACTGAGAAAACCAGAATTGAAAGAGACACATGTACCCCAATGTTCATAGCAGCACTGTTTACAATAGCCAGGATTTGGAAGCAACCTAGATGTCCATCCACAGATGAATGGATAAGAAAGCTGTGATTCATATACACAATGGAGTATTACTCAGCCATTAAAAAGAATACATTTGACTCAGTTCTAATGAGGTGGATGGAACTGGAGCCTATTATACAGAGTGAAGTAAGCCAGAAAGAAAAACACAAATACAGTTTACTAATGCATATATATGGAATTTAGAAAGATGAAAGATGGTAACAATAACCCTGTTTACGAGACAGCAAAAGAGACACTAATGTATAGAACAGTCTTTTGGACTCTGGGAACAGGAGAGGGTGGGATGATTTGGGAGAATAGCATTGAAATATGTATAATATCATATCTGAAATGAGTTGCCAGTCCAGGTAAGATGCCTGATAACGGATACCTGGGGCTGGTGCACTGGGACGACCCAGAGGGATGGTATGGGGAAGGAGGAGGGAGGAGGGTTCAGGATGGGGAACACATGTATACTTGTGGTGGATTCATCTTGATGTATGGCAAAAGTAATACAATATTGTAAAGTTAAGCAAAATAAAAAAAAAGAAAGAACCAATTTAAAATCAGATATCTTATATAGAAATATGCAGTTTTAAGTTATAACCTCCTGAAAGAAGTGAGTAATGAGTAGAATTCTTCATCCATGTTTCAGTATGCATTGTGAATTTAAGCTATTTCTTTTTATAAGAGTAACAATTCCAAGCTGTCTTCTGGAGAAGAGTTTTGTAAATTAAAGGAGAAAATAAATTGAAAAACAATAAAGGTAAATATCTTGTCTTATATTTGAATACTTTATACATTTGAACATGATATTATATGAACAAAACTAATCTAAATACCATACATAGTATCACTGAGGTAAAGTACAGGTATAAGTAGGTGAATACATTAGAGCCCTTTGCACTCTAATCGCTATTATTTTGACTCCTGATCTGATCATTCCTAAACCTCTAGTGTATCTGAGACTGGTTGGGATACTTGTTGTGTCCTCAAACTGTGTTCTTTAGCTTTTAGTATGGTAAATGTCTGTTAAAAGCTGATGATGTTGGACTGGACAAAAGGAACAGAGGTAAACTGGCCTTGACAGTGATCATTAGCAATCATTTTGGGAGGAGTTGGGCTGTGTTTACTTCTAGTTCTGCCTTTGTTTCTGCCCTCTTGATTTTGTATATCACCTATACTGGCTTATGGTACTGGATTGGTCTTCTTGAAAACAGATTTATTAGATGTGTTTGACAAGTAACCACCATAGGAGAAAAGTGTGTGTCTTGTTCACCATTCTGTCATGAGCACAGAGTTCATAATAATTACACCGAATTCACAAAGAGTATTCTTAGAGTTTCCATTAGACCTCCCATCAGAATCTTCTATTGACTTCACTTATTGTCCTTCTTAAGAGAAGTAGTTAATAGGCATCGTTAGCTGACTGAGTACATTTCTACTGAGCCTCTTGGATCATCATTTTCATCTCACAGTGGAGCTGTAGGGTCTGTGATGGTAGGTAATCCGCCTTCATGCTTTCCTGATTTCAGAGTCTTACATTTTATATGTTCTATTTCATTTGGTATTTTGGGGGGCAGGGTTTGTCTTGCTACTTCTGAATTACTTTCTGTATCATTTTGAGGTTGTAGCTTAATAAGAAAGTAAAAATGGAAACATAAAAGGGCCTGTACCATGATTTTCCATAATGTTCAATTCATGGTTGATTTTCTTCTCCATTCAGCTTTCTTGGAAAGCTGTCACTGTGTTAGAAGCACTGAGGTAAAAGGAAAACAAATGCTATTCTAACTCTGGTGAGAGTGAAAGAACTAAAGAGAATCCCCAGGGGAAACAGTGACATTGGGACTTTGTTTATTATTAAATGCCACCTAATGATGATGCTGTGAAAGTGCTGCACTCAATATGCCAGCAAATTTGGAAAACTCAGCAGTGGCCACAAGATTGGAAAAGGTCAGTTTTCATCCCAATCCCAAAGAAAGGCAATGCCAAGGAGTGCTCAAACTACCGAACAATTGCACTCATCTCACACGCTAGTAAAGTAATGCTCAAAATTCTCCAAGCCAGGCTTCAGCAATATGTGAACCGTGAACTTCCTGATGTTCAAGCTGGTTTTCGAAAAGGCAGAGGAACCAGAGATCAAATTGCCAACATCTGCTGGATCATGGAAAAAGCAAGAGAGTTCCAGAAAAACATCTATTTCTGTTTTATTGACTATGCCAAAGCCTTTGACTGTGTGGATCACAATAAACTATGGAAAATTCTGAAAGAGATGGGAATACCAGACCACCTGATCTACCTCTTAAGAAATCTGTATGCAGGTCAGGAAGCAACAGTTAGAACTGGTCATGGAACAACAGACTGGTTCCAAATAGGAAAAGGAGTACGTCAAGGCTGCATATTGTCACCATGTTTATTTAACTTATATGCAGAGTACATCATGAGAAATGCTGGACTGGAAGAAACACAAGTTGGAATCAAGATTGCCGGGAGAAATATCAATAACCTCAGATATGCAGATGACACCACTCTTATGGCAGAAAGTGAAGAGGGGCTAAAAAGCCTCTTGATGAAAGTGAAAGTGGAGAGTGAAAAGGTTGGCTTAAAGCTCAACATTCGGAAAACGAAAATCATGGCATCTGGTCCCATCACTGCATGGGAAATAGATGGGGAAACAGTGGAAACAGTGTCAGACTTTGTTTTTCTGGGCTCCAAAATCACTGCAGATGGTGACTGCAGCCATGAGATTAAAAGACGCTTGCTCCTTGGAAGGAAAGTTATGACCAACCTAGATAGCATATTCAAAAGCAGAGACATCACTTTACCAACAAAGGTTCGCCTAGTTAAGGCTATGGTCTTTCCTGTGGTCATGTATGGATGTGAGAGCTGGACTGTGAAGAAGGCTGAGCGCCGAAGAATTGATGCTTTTGAACTGTGGTGTTGGAGAAGACTCTTGAGAGTCCCTTGGACTGCAAGAAGATTCAACCAGTCCATTCTGAAGGAGATCAATCCTGGAATTTCTTTGGAAGGAATGATGCTAAAGCTGAAACTCCAGTATTTTGGCCACCTCATGCGAAGAGTTGACTCATTGGAGAAGACTCTGATGCTGGGAGGGATTGAGGGCAGGAGGAGAAGGGGATGACAGAGGATGAGATGGCTGGATGGCATCACTGACTCGATGGATGTGAGTCTGGGTGACCTCCGGGAGCTGGTGATGGACAGGGAGGCCTGGCGTGCTGCGGTTCATGGGGTCGCAAAGAGTCGGACACGACTGAGCGACTGATCTGATCTGATCTGAACCCAGTACAGTTCCTGGTGGTTAATTCCACCCCATCAGCTCTTACTAAGGTCAGTTCCATCTGTTTCCCCTGCAGCGAATGCTTTCAACCACAGAGCAGCTTCCTGACATTCAACACTCTGTAACGCAATCAAAAGAATGATACTTTATTACTGTGTTACTAAATCACATGGTTTAAAGTAAAACAGATCTTTAACAGTGAAATGTGTTTTTAATGCATCCAATGCGTGAAATCTCTTCATAAGCAAAATATTCCAAAAAGGGAAAACACTGCAGAGCAGGAAAAAAACAACAAACCCACCTTCGACTCTAAGTCCCACCCTATTCTCTCCTCAAATGAGACAGCAAATATCTCAAAACCATTTTCTCTACATATTACTATGACCTTCTCTTCTCCACCCCGTCCATTGATTAATTCTACCAAGCAAGCTCTCATTAAAGTGGCCCATGCCATCTCTTTTCCAAGTAGGAAGCACTTTTCATCTACATGTTCAGGAATGCATTGAGTCTTAAGTGGTTGCCGCCTTTGCATCTCTGTCTTCTCACCATTCTCTCTTGTGCAGTTGACACATGGCCGTTCCATCTCTGCTTCCTTTGTGGCATTCCCTCCCTTTTAAGACTGAGGTCATGGGACTCAGTTTTAACTCCTTTTCTCATTCTACACTCTCCTCCTATTTGATCAGTACTTCTGTTCCACCTTATGCCTTATGAAATTGCTTGTAAATTGCCATCTCCAATATCCATTGAATATTTGCACTGAAACGAAATTTTCACTGAAATGAAAAGTAGTTAACTTTTATTTTCACATCCTCTCACAGCTTGATCCACCTTCTACTGGGGGAATTCCACTTTTCTCCCTCTCATTGTAGCATTCAAGCTAATTGATAGACATTTCTACTACTAATTATACTATTTTTAAAATAGCTAAAATTTTATTATAAATTAATTCATTATTGTTTTTAGGTTACATTCCATTAAAAAAAATCAAAGTTACAAAAATGATTGGATTGATCATGTTTATGTCTAGGTCCTGAGAGCAACACACACCTGGCTAGAGAAAGTATATTTTTACTTGTAGTGTGCAAATCACAAGATGGGTGAAGGAATTGTAAAATGCATTCTTTAATAAAGCTGCATATTCAGTGTTCATGTTTCTCCTTAAAGATAAACAAAGGAAGATTTTTATAGTAAGGTTTAATGAATTAAAAAAAACTCATAAATTGACTAAATACAAAATATATTTTTCCCTTAAGTACCAGATCAGAGCAGATCAGATCAGTTGCTCAGTCGTGTCCGACTCTTTGCGAACCCATGAACCGCAAAGAAATAGAGGAAAACAACAGAATGGGAAAGACTAGGGATCTATTCAAGAAAATCAGAGATACCAAAGGAACATTTCATGCAAAGATGGGCTCGATAAAGGACAGAAATGGTATGGACCTAACGGAAGCAGAAGATATTAAGAAGAGGTGGCAAGAATACACAGAAGAACTGTACAAAAAAGAGCTTCAAGACCCAGATAATCATGATGGTGTGATCACTGACCTAGAGCCAGACATCCTGGAATGTGAAGTCAAGTGGGCCTTAGAAAGCATCACTACGAACAAAGCTAGTGGAGGTGATGGAATTCCAGTGGAGCTATTCCAAATCCTGAAAGATGATGCTGTGAAAGTGCTGCACTCAATATGCCAGCAAATTTGGAAAACTCAGCAGTGGCCACAAGATTGGAAAAGGTCAGTTTTCATCCCAATCCCAAAGAAAGGCAATGCCAAGGAGTGCTCAAACTACCGCACAATTGCACTCATCTCACACGCTAGTAAAGTAATGCTCAAAATTCTCCAAGCCAGGCTTCAGCAATATGTGAACCATGAACTTCCTGATGTTCAAGCTGGTTTTCGAAAAGGCAGAGGAACCAGAGATCAAATTGCCAACATCCGCTGGATCATGGAAAAAGCAAGAGAGTTCCAGAAAAACATCTATTTCTGCTTTATTGACTATCCCTTAAATATACATACATAATTATATGAACAAAATAATTTAATTCTTTATACATAGATAAATAAATATTAAATTAGATAAATAAATATCTAAATAGATAAATAAGTAGATGAATTAGCTTGAGTATCTGTGACAGAGTAGTGCCTGTAGAGTAGATCATGATGTCATGTAATATACCTGAAATCATTTAACAAATTGATTCAGTTCGGTGCCTGATGACAGCAGAAATGAGTCTTCCACATGGCAGCGCAGGAGGAAGTGTGGTCTGTTGGTCCATGAGAATAATTTCCATGTTGAACCAGGTGTGTGTCAGTCCTTTCTCCTGAATCTCTCCAGCAAGCTTGTTGAGGAAGAGAAGGCTCTCATGACTTCTGCTCTGACAACCTCCCAGGCACAAGGGCTGTGTCTCTTCTCTCGCAGATAGAGAGTGAGTCTGTGGAAGTATTTCCTCACAGCCAGGCTGAAGTCCTCCTTGAGCAGGGGAGCCCCTCGCAGCCCCTCCTCCTGCCTGAGACAGGCTTCCAGGTCAGTGAGCTGCTGATCCAGTGCAGCGCAGAGCTTGTCCAGGAGGCTCTCATCCCACACGGGGGCCGAGTCCTCTGTGCTGAAGAGCTGGAAGGTGTGCTGGGTCACCTCGTGGAGCACAGAGATGGCTTCAGCCTTCTGCAAGTGGCTGCCACCCAGCGCCTCCTGGGGGAATGTGAAGTCATTTCTGTCCTGCAGACAGGAGGAAGGGGAGACCCTCCTCAGTTGTTGCAGGAGCACCAGGACCCTGCTGTTGGCCAGGCTGTAGGTGTGAGGCAGGTGGCAGCCCAGAGAGCAGATGGCGTTGCAGCTGAGCAGCAGCAGGGCCAGGAGGAAGGACCAGGCTGGGGCCATCAGGGACGTGGCAGATGTTTGTGGCCTGGGGCGGTGGGTGACTCTGTAAACCTGCTCTCTTTGTTCTCTGAAGACCTTCCTTCAGGCCTGTGTCTTAAGTAGGAGCCCATGGTTTCCATTTTCTGAAAGTTCCCTCTTGCTTTCTACTTTGTTTTTGTTTTTCAGTTTGTACTCTCTAAATGGGTTAGGACAACATTTCGCAAACGTTGTTTTCATTATTGACCCCCCTTCCCCTATTGACAGAGTCTTCTGAGTTTTTTTTTTTCTAATTACCCCCACCATGAAATTGTGACAACACATTTATGCTGTGGATCCATTTTGTACTCCATGCATATTTTTATACATAGAAAAAGAAAGTGCAAAGCTTCCTTGTTGTATTCACCCTAGGGTTAACAATGCCATAAAATGAAAGGTGTACATTAAATGTAAAAGCTGTTGAGTTTTAACTTTATGAATGAGTTTGAAGAATGACTTTTGGTGGAGGATATTTACTTATATAAATAGCAATGTACCAAATTGAATATTCATATGAAATTCATATGAAAATATATAATAAAACCACAGTATACATAGACTTAAAAGTCTTTCAAAACTCAAATTCATTGAAAATCTTAGATTATTTTCTTCATATTTATTTTGAAGTACTTTTAACGTTGTTTCATATCAGAAACCAATTTTTAATTCTCTGTCTGCTGAATATTCATCTCAATTTTATCAACATTTCTTTCTTTTTAGCTCTTCACATACTTTTCGATGTTCTTAACAACTTTGATAGGAATAAATAATAAAATACCATGATACCAATCCAATGGAGGAAAGCAAAGAGGAACTAGAGAGTCTCTTGATGAGGATGAAAGAGGAGACTGAAAAAGCTGGCATAACACTCGACAGTTAAAAACCTAAGCTCTGACATCTATGGCACATAGATGGGGAAAGAGTGGAAACCATGACAAATTTTCTTTTCTTGGTCTCCAAAATCACTGTGGACATTGACTACAGCTACAAAATTAAAAGACACTTGCTCCTTGGAAGAAAAGCTATGACAGAACTAGACAGCATGGTAAAAAGAGTAAACATCACTTTGACAACAAACGTCTGTATAGTCAAAGCTATGGTGTTTCCAATAGTCTTGTATGGATGTGAGAGTTGGACCATAAGGAAGGTTGAGTGCACTAGAATCAATCCTTTTGAATTATGGTGCTGGAGAAGACTCTTGAGAGTCCCTCAGACAGCAAGGAGATCAAACCAGTCAAGAAATCCACCCTGAATATCACTGGAAGGATTGCTAATGAAGCTGAAGCTCCAATAAGTAAGTAAATGTTAGTTGCTTAGTCGTATCTGTTCTTTGTGACCCCAGGGACTGTAGCCAACCAGTTGCTGTTTTGTCCATGGAATTCTCTAGGCAAGAACACTGGAGTAGGTTGCCATTCCCTTCTCCAGGGATCTTCCCAACCCAGGGGTTAATCTTGGATCTCCCACACTGCAGGTACAGTCTTTACCATTTGAGCTACCAGGGAAGCCCTGTAGTTTGGCCATCTGATATGCAGAGCCACCTCATTGGAAAAGATCCTGATGCTGGGAAAGATTGAGGGCAAGAGGAGCAAATATTTGGATGACATTACCAACTCAATGGATATAAATTTGAGCAAACTCCAGGAGATGGCGAAGGACAAGGAACCCTGGTGTGCTGCAATCCAGAAGATCGCAGAGTCAGACAGGATTGAGTAACTCAAAAATAGCAATAAAATATCCTTCCCTTGAGCCCTGGACAGTGTGCTTCTGCCGGCAGCTGTAGGAGGGCCAAAGAGCTCTTTTTCTCGGGTTCCTTTGGGATGCCAACTTTGGAAAGTTTGCAGTTCTAGGCTTATAGACCCTCAGGGCACAGCATCCTCAGTGAGCCTTTTGATACTGATTTACTACTGGTGGGGAAAACCTTTTGTTTTCCCAGTGCTGAGAGCTGAAGAGGGAGCCTTGTAGCCCTGCCAGCGACAGTGTTCTCTGGTTGGGAGCTCGGAACCTTGCATTTTTTGAGCCTTCCCTAAGTTTTGTGCTTTATTTTACAGGAAGGATTCCATTTATTGAGGGGCTTCAGGTGGGGAGTCAGTGAGTTGGGGTCAATTGTACAGATTTGGGTCCCTTCTGGCACCATCCAGCAACAGTTGAGAGACAGGGGGAGTTGGTGGTGGTGATAGGACCTCTGGAAGGTGTCCAAGATGTCCTGGGAGTGAGTCAGAGCATGGCCACCACCAGGGCCAAGGACTGGGGAGCTGTTATTTTCTGCCTTAAGAGGGACTAAAAGGCCTCTTGATGTAAGTGAAAGAGGAGAATGAAATGGTTGGCTTAAAGCTCAACATTCAGAAAACGAAGATCATGGCATCTGGTCCCATCACTTCATGGCAAATAGATGGGGAAACAGTGGAAACAGTGTCAGACTTTATTTTTGGGCCTCCAAAATCACTGCAGATGGTGATTGCAGCCATGAAATTAAAAGATGATTACTCCTTGGAAGGAAAGTTATGATCAATCTAGATAGCATATTAAAAGCAGAGACATTACTTTGTCAACAAAGGTCTGTCCAGTCAAGGCTATAGTTTTCCCAGTGATGTCATGTATGGATGTGAGAATTGGACTGTGAAGAAAGCTGAGCACCGAAGAATTGATGCTTTTGAACTGTGGTGTTGGAGAAGACTCTTGAGAGTCCCTTGGACTGCAAGGAGATCCAACCCGTCCATTCTAAAGGAGATCAGTCCTGGGTGTTCATTGGAAGGACTGATGCTAAAGCTGAAACTCCAATACTTTGGCCACCTCAATCGAAGAGTTGACTCATTGGAAAAGACTCTGATGCTGGGAGGGATTAGGGGCAAGAGGAGAAAGGGACGAAAGAGGATGAGATGGCTGGATGGCACCAGTGACTCGATGGACATGAGTCTGAGGGAACTCCTGGAGTTGGTGATGGACAGGGAGGCCTGGTGTGCTGCGATTCATGGGGTCGCAAAGAGTCGGACATGACTGAGCGACTGATCTGATCTGATCTGATCTGATTTTAGGTATGTTTTTCGCATTATCCCTTGGGAAGAACCAGAAGGCAGAACATTCTTCCCTGTTGCCTCATTTTTCTTGCTGCTTCCTTTCTTTCGTCAGTACTCTTAATGTCCTTTAGATGGACCATCATTCCCCTCTCTGATTCAGACTCTATGGTTTTTACTTGTGAGTGCGGATTATCAGTTTTCTTTCTGAAGAAGGGGGTTGAGAACAATTACACATGAGAATTTCTTCTCTGTCATGTATTCTTTGAACATGAAATATTTACATACAACCTCAACTAGTGCACTGCAGGCGCTAAATGTGCCATGCCCCGGGTCTTGGTTCGAGCTGCTCTAACAAGGTCCCAGAGTCTGGTGGCTCATGAGTGATAGAAGCTTATTTGTCACAGTCCTGAGGGCTACAAGTGTGAGATCAGGGTGCCATCAGGGTGGAGTGAGAACCCTCTTCGGGGTTGCAGACTGCCAGCTTCTCTCTATGTCCTCACTTGGTGGAGAGCACAGATGATACAAAGTGTCTTGTGAGCCTCATGAAGACAGTAATGCTGTGCATGATGAATCGCCTCTCATAACCTCCTCTGCTGCTGCTGCTGCTAAGTCACTTCAGTCGTGTCCGACTCTGCGTGACCCCATAGACGTCATCCCACCAGGCTCTCCTGCCCCTGGGATTCTCCAGGCAAGAAAACTGGAGTGGGTTGCCATTTCCTTCTCCAATGCATGAAAACAAAAAAGTGAAACTGAAGTCGCTCAGTCGTGTCCGACTCTTAGCGACCCCATGGACTGCAGCCCACCAGGCTCCTCCATTCATGGGATTTTCCAGGCAAGAGTACTGGAGTGGGGTGCCATTGCCTTCTCTGCATAACCTCCTCTAACCCTAATGATTTCTCCTCTAACCCTAATGATTTCTCTAATATCCCATCTCCTGATATGATCACATAGTGGGGAACACACACACATTCAACCTATAACATGGTAACAAGAAGACACTGAGGCATTGTGTTTATTGAAGATTCATTATAGTATATTTCATTCTTGATATTTATTTGAGGAAGCAAAGTTATGACCGACTCAGATAGCATATTAAAAAGCAGAGACATTACTTTACCAACAAAGGTCTGTCTAGTCAAGGCTATGGTTTTTCCAGTGGTCATGTATGGATGTGAGAGTTGGACTATGAAGAAAGCTAAGCGTGGAAGAATTGATGCTTTTGAACTGTGCTGCTGGAGAAGACTCTTGCGAGTCTCTTGGACTACAAGGAGATCCAACCAGTCCATCCTAAAGGAGACCAGTCCTGGGTATTCATTGGAAGGACTGATGCTGAGGCTGAAACTCCAGTACTTTGGCCACCTCATGCTAAGAGTTGACTTTTTGGAAAAGACCCTGATGCTGGGAGGGATTAGGGGCAGGAGGAGAAGGGGATGACAGAGGATGAGATGGCTGGATGGCATCACTAACTCGATGCACATGAGTTTGGGTGAACTCTGGGAGTCGGTGCTGGACAGGGAGGCTTGGCGTGCTGCGATTCATGGGGTCGCAAAAAGTTGGACACGACTGAGTGACTGAACTGAACTGAAAACATTCCTTAATCCTGTCATCCTGTATTATGGCTCATTCATCCTGAATATGTTACTTATTAAATGTTACAATGCTTTGATATATGGCAAAACCAATACAATTTTGTAAAGTTAAAAAATAAAATATAAATAAATAAATAAATAAATGTTACAATGCTACTGTGAACATGATTACCAAGAACTTGCCAAACAAATTCCACAGACTTTCAATCTTAAAAAATGATGTTAACAGCAACTACAAATTCCTTAACTCTTAAAAGGGACACTTAATCCTTCCAATATAGTTGAACCTGAGTTGTAAATATTCTCATTTCCAGGAGCCACCTGCTAAGACGTTATTTGAATAAAACAGTCTAATAAGAAAATGGTGAGTCCAGGTTTCAAACCTATTATGTCAAATTCCAAACTCCACCTCCCTATCCATACCGTAAACACTGTGCAAATTGTACATATTGAACCATCGCTTATTTTCCTATTTCACTAACACACCTTGTGCTTTTGTTTTCCATACCTTGCTGTTACAGTACTCTGTATTTTCATTAATCACCTACCTCCAAATTTCTAGATGAACTGAGCAATTTACAAATATCCTGATTATTTTTGTAATAAGCAAAATGAAATTCTCAACTGATAATTCTTTTTGAGAGTCTAAATGTGATTGACAAAATTAATGATTCTAATAATTATAAAATAATTATGTTTAACTGTCCAAGATGATTCATATAGATTACTCAATTAATCATCACCATAAACTTGAGATGTATGATAGATAAGACCCTTGAGAATTATAGTCATTGCAAGAGTTTGGATTATAAACATTTCAGTGAGTCTTTGTAGGAAATAGGCTTCCCTGGTGGGAAAGAATCATTCACTGGATTAAAGAATCCATGTGTCCATGCAGGAGAGGGATGTTAGATCCTGGATTGGGAAGGTCTTCTGGAGGAGGAATTGGAAACATACTCCAGTATTGAATGGGAAATCCCATACAGAGAAGCCTGGTGGGCTACAGTTTATGGGGTCACAAAGAGTTGAGTAAGACTTGGTGACTAAACAATGAGAACAACTGTAGAAAACACCAAGCTGACAGGGCTCTTGTGGATTTAGGTTAAAAATACTTAATGCTACCAAATTACGTGAATATGGGAAATGACTGGAAGAATCAGATCAGATCAGATCAGTCACTCAGTCGTGTCTGACTCTTTGCGCCCCATGAACTGCATAACGCCAGGCCTCCCTATCCATCACCAGCCCTCGGAGGTCACTCAGACTCATATTCATCGAGTCAGTGATGCCATCCAGGCATCTCATCCTCTGTCATCCCCTTCTCCTCCTGCCCTCAATCCCTCCCAGCATCAGAGTCTTCTCCAGTGAGTCAACTCTTCGCATGAGGTGGCCAAAATACTGGAGTTTCAGCTTTAGCATCATTCCTTCCAAAGAAATCCCAGGGCTGATCTCCTTCAGAATGGACCGGTTGGATCTCCTTGCAGTCCAAGGGACTCTCAAGAGTCTTCTCCAACACCACAGTTCAAAAGCATCAATTCTTCGGCGCTCAGCCTTCTTCACAGTCCAACTCTCACATCCATACATGACCACAGGAAAGACCATAGCCTTGACTAGGCGAACCTTTGTTGGCAAAGTGATGTCTCTGCTTTTGAATATGCTATCTAGGTTGGTCGTAACTTTCCTTCCAAGGAGTGTCTTTTAATTTCATGGCTGCAGTCACCATCTGCAGTGATTTTGGAGCCCAGAAAAACAAAGTCTGACACTGTTTCCACTGTTTGTCCATCTATTTTCCCATCTATTTCCCGTGTAGTGATGGGACCAGATGTCATGATCTTTGTTTTCTGAATGTTGAGCTTTAAGCCAACCTTTTCACTCTCCACTTTCACTTTCATCAAGAGGCTTTTGAGTTCCTCTTCACTTTCTGCCATAAGGGTGGTATCATCTGCATATCTGAGGTTATTGATATTTCTCCCGGCAATCTTGATTCCAGCTTGTGTTTCTTTCAGTCCAGCATTTCTCATGATGTATTCTGCATATAAGTTAAATAAACATGGTGACAATATACAGCCTTGATGTACTCCTTTTCCTATTTGGAACCAGTCTGTTGTTCCATGACCAGTTCTAACTGTTGCTTTCTGACCTGCATACAGATTTCTCAAGAGGCAGATCAGGTGGTCTGGTATTCCTATCTCTCTCAGAATTTTCCACAGTTTATTGTGATCTACATAGTCAAAGGCTTTGGCATAGTCAATAAAGCAGAAATAGATGTGTTTCTGGAACTCTCTTGCTTTTTCCATGATCCAGCGGATGTTGGCAATTTGATCTCTGGTTCCTCTGCCTTGTCTAAATCCAGCTTGAACATCAGGAAGTTCACGGTTCACATATTGCTGAAGCCTGGCTTGGAGAATTTTGAGCATTACTTTACTAGCGTGTGAGATGAGTGCAATTGTGCGGTAGTTTGAGCATTCTTTGGCATTGCCTTTCTTTGGGATTGGGATGAAAACTGACCTTTTCCAATCTTGTGGCCACTGCTGAGTTTTCCAAATTTGCTGGCATATTGAGTGCAGCACTTTCACAGCATCATCTTTCAGGATTTGGAATAGCTCCACTGGAATTCCATCACCTCCACTAGCTTTGTTCGTAGTGATGCTATCTAAGGCCCACTTGACTTCACATTCCAGGATGTCTGGCTCTAGGTCAGTGACCACACCATCATGATTATCTGGGTCTTGAAGCTCTTTTTTGTACAGTTCTTCTGTGTATTCTTGCCACCTCTTCTTAATATCTTCTGCTTCCGTTAGGTCCATACCATTTCTGTCCTTTATCGAGCCCATCTTTGCATGAAATGTTCCTTTGGTATCTCTGATTTTCTTGAAGAGATCCCTAGTCTTTCCCATTCTGTTGTTTTCCTCTATTTCTTTGCATTGATCGCTGAAGAAGGCTTTCTTATCTCTTCTTGCTATTCTTTGGAACTCTGCATTCAGATGTTTATATCTTTCCTTTTCTCCTTTGCTTTTCGCTTCTCTTCTTTTCGCAGCTATTTGCAAGGCCTCCCCAGATAGCCATTTTGCTTTTTTGCATTTCTTTTCCATGGGGATGGTCTTGATCCCTGTCTCCTGTACAATGTCACGAACCTCATTCCATAGTTCATCAGGCACTCTTATCTATCAAAGACCACATATGCTAAGGGGTGAAATGTTAGGGATGGAGCAGAGCATCCTCGATGCGATCAGCAGGGAGACCAGAGTTTCAGAAATTCAGCACTTCATCTGGGTCTCAGTGAAACAGCTCAGGTCCTGCACTAAGCTAAGTCCTCCAAGCTCCCTTCGCTGGGCACCAGCGGCCAGGATGTGTACCTGAACTCTCAGTAATGGACAGGACACGTCTCCAGGTCCAGCGCCGAGAACTCCCGCGCAGGATCCAAGGAGAACCGAGGAGTCCCCATCGATAAGAGCCTTGACCAAGGCGAGGTGCCGCCAGAGCCCAGGGACCCCGAGGGCCTGCGGGGACAGTGAGGAAACGTCCTTTCGGTCCCACTGCCCAGGGGAGCTTTAATGCTACTTCGCTCAGATCCTTAGATTTCTACACCTGCCCCCATGTCCACTCTCTCCTTCCTAAGATGAGATTTCGGCCAGACCCGTTTACAGCGGTCCATTTATGCTGCGATTGATGGCTGGAAATCAGAGCAAGTTGTGAAGTATTTTCAAATTCAGGATTGTTTCTGGGAAGAAAGACTAATCCTTTCAGGGATTCAGGGAAAAGAGAAAGGCACCTGAAGTCTGGACAGGAATCTAGGAGATATTTGGACCCTCCAGTGGGAAGACCTGTGGACAAGACTGAGACTGAAAATATTTAATATGATTATAAATGGTTAAATTCTCTTGCAATGTTAACTGGTTAAAAAATATTTCAAAATTTTTAGTGACAGTCATTCAGTCGTGTCTGACTCTTTTTGACCCTATGGATTATACAGTCCACGGAATTCTCCAGGCCAGAATACTAGAGTAGGTAGGCATTCCCTTCAGGGTAACTTCCCAACCCAGGGATCGAACCCAGGTCTCCCACATTGCAGGCAGATTCTTTACCAGATGAGCCATTAAGGAAGCCCAAGAATATTGGAGTGGGCCTATTCCTTCTCCAAGGGAATCTTCCTGACCCAGACATCGACCTGTGGACCCCTGGATTGCAGGTGGATTCTTATAATTTACAAGTAAATATAAATAACTTAAACTTTATAAGTCTTAATATCAAGTTAAGATATTTCCTCTAAGACCAAACAAAATTTTAAGTTCTTGGCGTCAGTGGAAACAAAATCATCAGTAATGTTTGCAAAATTGCTTCCCAGTTTATCTCACTTCATTACATGAATGCCGTATTTGACTAACAATGCCAAAGAATGCTAAAACTACCTCACAATTGCACTCATCTCACAGGCAAGTAAAGTAATGCTCAAAATTGTCCAAGCCAGGCTTCAGCAATATGTGAACTGTGAACTTCCAGATGTTCAAGCTGGTTTTAGAAAAGGCAGAGGAACCAGAGATCAAATTGCCAACATCTGGTAGATCATCGAAAAAGAAGAGAGTTCCAGAAAAACATCTGTTTCTGCTTTATTGACTATGCCAAAGCCTTTGACTGCGTGAATCACAATAAACTGTGGAAAATTCTTTAAGAGATGGGCATACCAGACCACCTACCTGCCTTTGAGAAATCTGTATGCAGGTCAGGAAGCAACTGTTACAACTGGACATGGAACAACAGAATGGTTCCAAATAGGAAAAGGAGTCTGTCAAGGCTGTATATTGTCACCCTGCTTATTTAACTTATATGCAGAGTACATCATGAGAAACACTGGGCTGGAGGAAGCACAAGCTGGATCAAGATTGTGGGGAGAAATATCAATGCCCTCAGATATGCAGATGACACCACCCTTATGGCAGAAAGTGAAGAAGAACTAAAGAGCCTCTTGATGAAAGTGAAAGAGGAGAGTGAAAATGGTGGCTTGAAACTTAACATTCAGAAAACTAAGATCATGGCATCTGTTCCCATCACTTCATGGCAAATAGATGGGGAAACAGTGGAAACAGTGGCTGACTTTATTTTTCTGGGCTCCAAAATCACTGCAGATGGTGATTGCAGCCATGAAATTGAAAGAAGCTTACTCTTTGGAAGGAAAGTTATGACGAACCTAGGCAGCATATTCAAAAGTAGACACGTTACTTTGTCAGCAGAGGTCCATCTAGACAAGACTATGGTTTTTCCAGTGGTCATGTATGGATGTGAGACTGTAACGAAAGCTGAGCACCAAAGAATCGATGCATTTGAACTGTGGTATTGGAGAAGACTCTTGAGAGTCCCTTGGACTACAGGGAGATCCACCCAGTCCATCCTAAAGGAGATCAGTCCTGAGTGTTCATTGAAGGGACTGATGCTGAAGCTGAAACTCCAATATTTTGGCTACCTGATGGGAAAAGCTGACTCATTTGAAAAGACCCTGATGTTGGGAAAGATTGAGGGCAGGAGGAGAAGGGGATGACAGAAGATGAGATGGCTGGATGCATCACCGACTCAATGGACATTAGTTTGGGTGGACTCTGGGAGTTGGTGATGGACAGGGAGGCCTGGCGTTCTGCAGTTCATGGGGTCAGAAACGACTGAGCAACTGAATTGAACTGAACTGATGAGCCAGTACCTATCATAAATTATTAATTTAAGTTTACAAAATCCCTTTTTCTCTCATTTCTTTCAAACAAGGGTCTTCCCTTGTGGCTCAGACGGTAAAGAATCTGCCTAAAATGCAGATTCCAGATTCCATCCTTGGTTGGGAAGATCTCCTGGAAATGGCAACATACTCCAGTAGTCTTGCCTGGATCATCCCATGGACAGAGGAGCCTGGTGAGCTACAGTCTATGGGGTCACAAAAGAGTCGGACTTTACCTGGCAACTAAACATAAAACAGTAAAAAATTCAAGACGTTCACCTTGATAATATTTAATAAATAAAACAAATTACACATTTAGTGAAATAAAAATGTGAATGTATTTGTTAAATTTTAATACAATGTAAACAAAAATATTTTATATGGAAAAATAAATATGAGGAGATAAAAGAATAAATATAACAAAATAAATAAGCAAACAAACAATAAAATAAGGGCAGTCTTCACTTCAGGACTGATGCACCTGCAGTCAAAAAAATTTATATATATTCATTTACTTCTGAAAAAGTATTCGCTGAAGTAATTCAATAAATTTGGTGGCTAAAGCAGAAATAAGAGTCTTCTGAAATGGCCAAAGATGAGTGTGCAAAGATGATGGGGCATCTTAGTCAGTGAGAGTCATGTGAGGTGAGTTCGGGTCTCCATCCATCATTCTTAACCTTTCTTGCAAGCTGGTTGATGAAGACAAAGATCTCATGATTTCTAGTCTGACGATTTCCCAGGCACAGTCGCTGTATTCCTTCTCTTGCAGGTAGACATGGATGCCTTGGAAGTACCTCTTCACGGCCAGTGTGGAGCCTGTCCTTCCCAGGGCAGAGTCTTCCTCTCCCATCACCTGCCCCAGGCAGGCATCCAGGTCGTCCAACTGCTGATGGAGTCCAGTGAGGAGCTGCTCCAGGAGGGTGATGTCCCAGGCAGCAGAGGAGTGCTCTGTGTGGAAGAGGTTGAAGGTCTGCTGGAGCATCTCATGGAGCACAGAGATGGCCTGGGCCTCCTGGAGCTGGCCGCCCTCCACCATCTTCTGGGGGAAGGCAAAGTCTTTTCTGTCTTGCAGACAGAAGCGAGGGGAAAGTTTCCTCATTTGGCCCAGGAGCCTGAGGTTCTGCCTGCCAACCAGCACGTTGTTCTGAGACAGGTCACAGCCCAGGGATCCTCCCGGGCCATAGCTGACCAGCACCAGAGCCATCAGTAGAGAGAGCATGAAGGCCATGGGGAAGATGAGGCTGCTGCTGGGCTGGCTGAGACGGCGTCTGGTGGAACCTTGAGGTAGGTTCTCTGATGCCATGCTTTCTAAGCAAGGCCATTAAATAGGGAACATGGTAATTTTCATTTTCTAGTCGTTTCTGTGCACTTTTACTTCCTTTTTTGATTTTCACTTATTTATTCTGAATATGGTCAAAGAAATTGTCATCAATCTAAACTCTTAATTTTATCTATTTCCCAATAACTTCACATGCACCCATCCAAATGGATATTTATCAATCAAATGCGAAAGGTCTTTCTTTGTCTTACATCAGAAATGATGTAGGTTTCTAAGTACAAACATTATCACTCTTTCTCTTTCATGTTTAAATGTGGGTCTTCCCTGTTCCATGAACACATTTTTGGCCCTGATCCTAGGTTCAATTTCTGTTTCTTACTTTACTTAGGAAGGCAGGCTCTGTGTTTATCAGGCATTTACCAGGTCACTGTAGCAAAGAAACTGTTTGAAACAAAGGATGGGTTTTCTTAGTGTTTGATTTAGAGAAGAGGCTGATTATTATGAGTGCATGAGCTCCTCCCATGTTTCTTTTCCTTCTAGAACACGTTTCTGCAGGTCCATGTGGTTGTGCTTCAGGGAACCACGGAGTCAGGACTATTACAGACATCACGCTTTCTTTCACCATTTTCATACTGGAGACCTATTGTCCTTTGGTGGCCCGGCCATTACCCCTACCAAGAATTCTGGTTCTCCTCAGATGATATGGGTGGGGAGACTCTAATTTCAGGATAATTGTATTTCCCCAGCAGCACCTCACTCACAAAGGAGAGATCACATGGAGCCACCCCCTGTCCTCTGGAGTGACAGAGTCCCCTTGCTCACCTGCTGGGCTCCCTCCCTTAGGGCAGGCTCACCACATCCTGAGGACTCAAAAATCTCCTTTCTGTGGAGGGTTCATTTACTTGTGAAAATAAATCGTCTTCCTGAACCATCAACTCTCACCTGCAGTGTTTGTGTGAAGGACCCTAGTTCTCAGTGGTGACGTCCTCTTCCCTGACCTGTTTCCCCAGGTGTCCAAAGTGTCAGCAAAGCTCAGTCCTTGAGAGCAAAAGTGCATTTGTGCAAGTTGGTAGAGGAATTTCCAACTGCAATTATTTTGCTTTTAGTAGATAAATAATATCTACCCTGCTAAGTATAGTTTTTATTATTCAACTCTTAAACTGTTTGACACTTGTTCTGCTCAAACTTTGTGAGCTGGAGGATGGAGATTCAGTATTGGTGTTGTCTCTTACTGGAAGCTTATGTCACAGAATCTAGTGAGCTACAGTTGTTCATTCAGGCAGTTGATTCCACCAGGCATCTCTGTCCCTCTGAGAATGCAGGGCAGTGAGACCCAGCCTACTAGATCAGGAGAAATAGTCTTCTTTCCTTGAGTGTAATTTTTCATTTAAACTTTTTATATTCACTTAGTGACTTCTTTTGGGTAGGCTCTGGGAGTTGGGAGGAGAAGGCAATGGCACCCCACTCCAGTACTCTTGCCTAGAAAATCCCATGGATGGCGGAACCTGGAAGGCCACAGGCCATGGGATCGCTGAGGGTCGGACACGACTGAGTGACTTCACTTTCACATTTCACTTTTCTGCACTGGAGAAGGAAATGGCAACCCACTCCAGTGTTCTTGCCTGGAGAATCCCAGGGACAGGGGAGCCTGGTGGGCTGGCTGCCGTCTATGGGGTCGCACAGAGTTGGACACGACTGAAGTAACTTAGCAGCAGCTGGGAGTTGGCAATGGACAGGGAGGCCTGGCGTGGTGCAGTTCATGGGGCTGCAAAGAGTCGGACACGACTAAGCGACTGAACTGAACTGAAGTGACTGACTTATTGGACAAGATTTGTCTCATTGCTCCTGTTGTGGCTGCAATTCATGATGACGTGAGAGTAACAAAGGGAAGTAAAGAAGGCTAGAGGGGCTGCATCTCTATCACTTTCAAGACATTAGATTTTTTTGTTTCTCTTTGCAACTTTTCTAGAAAGTAAAATTGCACAGTTTTTTTGTGGGCAACAAGAAAACAAGAGTAAGTCTCAATGTCATGAAGATGAAAGAAGGGAAGTGGTTTCCCCCTGACCCAGTGACGTACTCTGAGTTAGCAATCTTCAGTGCAACACAGCTGGGGACAGGTCTGAGGCAGAGGGAAACGATGAGGCCAATATGAACAACAGAAAGGCTGGGACAGGGTTGCTTCTTACAGAAGCTCAAAGAAGGACAAGTCCTTGATTGTTGACTGCCATCAGCTTTGTAAGACTAGCCTCCTAATTTTTTTTTTTTTTTTTCTTTATTTAGCTTGTGGTCAGTATAAGGGGAGAAGGAAGAAGTCACACTCACCAGGTCACAAGAGACAGGCAATCAAAGCCCCAGTTGCTTGAACACTAGTCCTCTCTGGCAGGGTTATAAGACCAGCCTGCTGAGCATCTTTGTAGGTGATAAATCCACTTGGGCAAAGAGAATATGCTTTGAAACAACTAGAATGAAAGGGAATTAAATGATTCCAAAAGATCCTGATCGTAGTCTAGCTAATAGTAGTTATGACATTAAAAATAATAACTGAATTTTATTGATTACTAACCCTAATGACAACAGGAAAATCCATAGCCTTGACTAGACGAACCTTTGTTGGCAAAGTAATGTCTCTCTTTTGAATATGCTATCTAGGTTGGTCATAACTTTCCTTCCAACAAAGGTTCGTAGTCAAGACTATGGTTTTTCCTGTGGTCATGTATGGATGTGAGAGTTGGACTGTGAAGAAGGCTGAGCGCTGAAGAATTGATGCTTTTGAACTGTGGTGGTGGAGAAGACTCTTGAGAGTCCCTTGGACTGCAAGGAGATCCTACCAGTCCATTCTGAAGGAGATCAGCCCTGGGATTTCTTTGGAAGGAATGATGCTGAAGCTGAAGCTCCAGTACTTTGGCCACTTCATGTGAAGAGTTGACTCATTGGAGAAGACTCTGATGCTGGGAGGGCAAGAGGAGAAGGGGACGACAGAGGAAGAGATGGCTGGATGGCATCACTGACTCAATGGATATGAGTCTGAGTGAACTCCTGGAGTTGGTAATGGACAGGGAGGCCTGGCGTGATGTAATTCATGTGGTCGCAAAGAGTCGGACATGACTGAGCGACTGATTTGATCTGATCTGATCTGATCCCTAATGATCTCCCTAATATTCCAGCTCTTGATAGTATGACATTGATGGGTTGGGTTTCTGCGGCCTTTTAAAGAATTTTTAAAATATTTATTTTATGTGTTTATTTGGCTGCGGCATGTCTTAGTCGATGTATGCTGGTTCTTGGATCTTGGTTGCTTCGTGCAGGATATTTACTTAAGCCATGGGAAGTCTTGCTTACCGTGCAGAGTCTAGTTTCCTGACCAAAGATCCAGCTCAGGCTCCCTGCTTTGGGAGCATGGAGTCCTGGCCACTGCACCATCAGGGAAGTCAAGGGGTAAGGTTTCAATATTTGAATTTGGGGAACACACACACACATTCAGTCTGTAACACGGTAGTAAGAGATACCAAGGTATTGTGTTTATGGCCAGGATTCATTAGGATCTATTTCATTCTTGATATTATTGGGGAGTAAGAACACATTCCCTGATGCTGCCCTCACTTTTTATGGCACATGCATCCTGAATTGATTACTAATTAAATGTTACAAGACTACCGTGGCCATGATTACCAAGGACCTGCCAGAGAAATTCCACACACTATCAGTGTTTATCAAAAATGACAGTGACAACAACTACAAATTCCTTAGCCTTTGTGAGGGACTCACGCAATCCTTCCAACATAGTTGAAACCGAGTTAATGTTTTTGTTTCAAGAGCCTCCTGCTAAGACTTTATTTGAATAAAATAATCTAATAATGAAATGGCAAATCCAGTTTTCAAAACCTAATATGTCAGATTCCAGACTGCTTATCTAGACCGTAACTCCTGCGCACACTGCATGTCCTGAGCCCTCACTTAATTTCCTGTTTTATTTCTAACACAAGATGCACCCTTGTTGTTTCATACCTCGATGGTACAAACGTCTTATTTCCATTAGTTCACATTTTCCTCCAATTCTAGATAAGCTGAGTGATTTACAACACATCTGATTGTTTTGTATAAGAAGCAAAATGAAATTATCAACTGGTAGTTCTTACTGAAAGTCTAAATGTGATTGACAAAATTAATAGTTCTAATAATTATAAAATAATCATATCTAAATGTCCAAGATGATTCATATAGATTGTTCAATGAATCCTCACCATAAATTGGGGATACATGATGGACAAGATCCTTATGAGTTATGACTCCAGCAAGAGATTGGAGTACAAACATTTCAGTGAATCCTCTGTAGAAAACACCAAGCTGATGGCTTTGTGAATATAAATAAAAAAAAATACTTAATGCTTTTGAGAGGGTAACAGGCAGGAAGGCCAGGGGTCTCCAAACAGAGGAAACAGGCTGCAAGTGTCAGACACTTTCTTTCTCTCTCTTCAGCAGCAGGAGGAAACAAACTGGTGTTAGATTTGTTCCCCTTCTCCATACACATTTTAAAAGCGGTTTCTTTTCAACTTCTGTGTTGCCATAATGACACCTGGTTCCACCTGAACTGAACTTTTCCCAAAGCCTGAGCTAACCAGTGCATTTTTCTTATGGAAATGTTTGTCTTAAGCTGATAATGTGCTGTGTATTTACTCTAGACTCTGTGTTCAAGTCAGTTCCACCTAAAGGCTCAGAACCGACTTGACAAACCAGTATGCTACACTCATACAGTGTTCTCCTAACCTGTGCTAAGGAAACTGTATATTTGTTTGGAAATCTGCCTTTCTTCAAGATTCATGTGAATCATCTTATGGCCGGGGATGACTCGCCTAGTGCCAATGTTATCTCATGCATGTTGTGGGTGAGGGGCCTGGTGCCCTTCTCTGAGCTTTGAGACATTTCCTTTCTCTAATTAGCAGACTGCTAGTGGCTAGTAGCTATATAGGAGAAGGCAATGGCACCCCACTCCAGTACTCTTGCCTGGAAAATCCCATGGACGGAGGAGCCTGGTAGGCTGCAGTCCATGGGGTCGCTGACAGTCAGACACGACTGAGCGACTTCACTTTTCTGCACTGGAGAAGGAAATGGCAACCCACTCCAGTGTTCTTGCCTGGAGAATCCCAGGGACGGGGGAGCCTGGTGGGCTGCTGTCGCAAGGGTCGCACAGAGTCGGACACAATTGAAGCGACTTAGCAGTAGCAGCAGCAGCAGCAGCAGCAGTAGCTATATAACATCTGGCTGAAGACTAGCACGGGGCACTCTTTCTGCCCCCTTTTGATGTCTGTGTCAGAAGCTTTCTCTCTTTTATACTTTAATAAAACTTTCTTACACAAAAGTTCTGAGCGATCAAGCCTCGTCACTGGCCCTGGATTGAATTCTTCTTCTCCGGAGGCCAAGAATCCTGGTGTCTCTCGTGGTTCAGCAACAAACTTTTGCTTCCAAATTATATGAATTTGGGAAATGACAAAACGAATAGAAGACGACCTACGCTAACGGGTGAAATGTGAGGGATGGAGCAGAGGCTCCCCATTGCCATCAGCAGGGATACCAGGAGTCCAGAAATTCTGCACTTCACCTGAGCCTCTGTGAAACAGTTCAGGTCCTGCACTTAACTCCAGAGCCCTCCAACTCCTTTTGCTGCGCCCCAGCGGCCGGGAGGGGGCGCCCGATCTCTCAGCAACTGACAGACCGGCACCGCCCACCCAGCGGGACCCGCCTCCAGGTCCAGCGCTGCCAGCTGGGGCATCAGATCCACGGGGACAACAAACAACAAGCGGGTCGCGGTGGGCAGGAGCCGCTACCGGAGCGAGGCGCCGCTGGGGCCCAGGGAGAGCTGGGGGCCACGGAAACAGAGAAGAGACTTCCTTTTCAGGCCCCACTTCCCAGGCGAGCTTTGCGCCTCGTCGCTCAGAGCCTTTGATTTCTGCACCTCCAAATTCTAGATAAGCTACCATGCGTCCACCCTCCCCTTCCTGGGAGAAGATTTTAGCCAGAGCGGTTCACACCGGTGCCCTTTCATGCCGCGATTGGCGGCCGGAAATCACAGCATGTTGTGGTATGTTTTCAGATTCAGGATTGCTCTGGAGTGAGTGAAAGTCGTTCAGTCGTGTCTGACTCTTTGCGACCCCATGGACTATACAGTCCATGGAATTCTCCATGCCAGAATACTGAAGTGGGTAGCCTTTCCCTTCTCCAGGAGATCTTCCCAACTCAGGGATTGAACCCAGGTCTCCCTCATTGCCGGCAGATACTTACCAGCTGAGCCACAAGGGAAGCCCTTGTTTCTGGGGCAAAGGAGTAATTCAGGGAAAGGGGAAAGGGATCTACAGTCTGGACGGGAATCTACTAGATATTGGGACCCTCCAGTGGGAGACTTGAGGACAAAACTGAGACTTAAAAAGAAGCTCCTAGGTAAAGGGAAAATTATTTCATTTAACATTAATATAAATGGTTACTTTCTCCATAATGTGGAGAATGGAAATTGGTTGGAAAATGTTTTATAAAATGTATAAGTCTTCAACTCACATCAAATTCAAATATTTTCCTTATGCCACAACAGAACTTTAAGTTCCTGGCTTTAATGGAAGCAAAATCATCAGAAATGTTTTCAATATTACTTCTTTGTATATCTCTCTTCATCTGAGCGAAAGCCATATTTGACAAACTTATGACCCAGTAGCTACTTGGAATAACTCATCTCAATTTACAAAATCCTTTTTTCCTCTCATGTCTTTTAACCAAAGGTCATCTATAAGCATTTTTTTCAGTCAGTTTTTCATTGGAGCATTTCATTAACTTTTTCCAAATGTCTTCTCATATGGATAAGTTGTTTAAAGAATTGCAACTAAAATGCTTTTGATTTCAGCATAATGTGTGCTCAGTAGACACCAACTGTGAAATAGGCAGTTGAGTATATAACTCCAGCATGCGTCTTTGGGAGACATCATCATCGAGATAGATTTTTAAAGGCCTGAAAACTAGAGCAGGTCATGACTTAGTTCATCAGTTTGAACAGAAGACAGTTCTGGGCTTTGAACACAGGAAAACCACAAACTTCTTGGTCACAGACGAAATTCAGACTGGATACCAGCCAGATGGCAGGAGTGCAGTGTGAGTGTGGAGCCTGGGATCCGGTTGAGGACCTTGCAATCTGTGTGTCTTCTAGCTGGAGATCACGGAGTTTGAACAAAAATGAATGATGACCTTCTTTACGTGAGTAAAGTGACAGTGCAAGAGCAGTGGGTGTGTTCTGTATGGCTCAGAAATTCACAGAGGAAGCCTGCGCTTCCAGTGGATGTGATGGGGAAAGGCTGTCCTCTATCCTAGTGCAGTGGTCTTAGAAGCAACGTCTCAGCTCCACAGCTCTTCTCCTCAACTCTACTCTGTGATGCTGGGGCTCTAGTTCCTTCCAGTACATTTCTCCTTTGCCTGCGGATTGTTTTCCTTTCCCACACCAGTTCCGAGGCTGGACTAGAAGGCTGGCAGGAATTTTCTGTTTTCCTGACTGGAGTATGACTGATAACAACCGCCATCAATTAGGAAAAGGAAAACGAATGGTTGCTGCTAGATGCTATGTGTCACCATCAGATTGGCAAAAACGACAAAGGATAAGATCCTGTGTAGGTCAATGTGTGAGAACATATAAGAGCTTATATGGTCTTGAATATGGATTAATGTAGCCATTTTTGTGTTGGACAGTTGGCAGTATGCATGTTTAAGGTATATGTATTTTGACCAATAAATTTGACTTCATGGCCCCTTGTTCAGAGAAAGACTCTCACTTGGGTATAAGACACCTGCATACACTTGTAGCAGTCTCTCCTCACAGGCACTAATTTCTGAGAAGGACCGACTCTAGGAGGTGACACTGCCGGCACTTAGGGACTGAAGTCTTCACTGAAAACAACTAGGATCAAGCTCGGGACAGCCCAGGGTTGGAGACAGCCCAGGGTTGGGTCCTGGGCGGGTGGTGGGCGGGTACTGGGAAGGTCGTGGGTGCGTGCTGGGGGGTGGTGGGCAGGTGCTGGGAGGGTCCTGGGAGGGTGCTGGGAGGGTGGTGGGAGGATCCTGGGCGGGTGGTGGGCTGGTGGTGGGAGGGTCCTGGGCGGGTGGTGGGCAGGTGGTGGGAGGGTCCTGGGAGGGTGGTTGGCGGGTGGTGGGAGGGTCGTGGGCGGGGTGGAGGGGGGTGAGGAGGGGTGGGTGAGTCCTGGGCGGATGGTGGGCGGTTCCTGGGAGGGTCCTGGGCGGGTGGTGGGCGGGTGCTGGGCAGGTGGTGCGCTGGTGGTGGGTGGGCACGGGGCGGGTGGTGGGCGGTTTGCTGGGAGGGTCCTGGGCGGGTGGTGGGCGGTTCCTGGGCGGGTGGTGGGCGGTTCCTGGGCGGGTGGTGGGTGGGTCCTGGGCGGGTGGTGGGCGGATGCTGGGAAGGGGCTGGGTGGGTCCTGGGCGGGTGGTGGGCGGGTGCTGGGAGGGTCCTGGGTGGGTGGTGGGTGGGTCCTGGGAGGATGGTGGGTGGTTGCTGGGATGGTCCTGGGAGGGTCCTGGGCGGGTGGTGGGCGGGTGGTGGGAGGGTCCTGGGCAGTTGCTGGGAGGGTCCTGGGCGGGTAGTGGGCGGGTGCTGGGAGGGTGCTGAGTGGGTGGTGGGGAGGGTGCTGGGAGGGTCCTGGGAGGGTGGTGGGCGGGTCCTGGGAGGGTCCTGGGCTGCCACCTCATGTGAAGCGTTGACTCATTGGAAAAGACTCTGATGCTGGGAGGGATTGGGGCAGGAGGAGAAGGGGATGACAGGGGATGAGATGGCCGGATGGCAGCACCGACTCAATGCATGAGAGTTCCGGTGAACTCCGGGAGATGCTGATGGACAGGGAGGCCTGGTGTGCTGTTCATGGGGTCTCAAACAGTCAGGCGCAACTTAGCGACTGAACTGAACTGAACACATTCCTTGATGCTGTCATCCCTTATTATGGCTCATTCATCCTGAATTGATTATTAATTAAATGTTACAGTGCTACTGTGAACATGATTACCAAGAACTTGCCAAACAAATTCCACAGACTTTCAATCTTAAAAAAATGACATTGACACCAACTACAAATTCCCTAACCCTTAAAAGGGACACTTAATCCTTCCAACATAGTTGAACCTGAGTTGTAAATATTCTCATTTCCAGGAGCCACCTGCTAAGACGTTATTTAAATAAAACAATCTAGAAGTATACTTAGGAAGTCAAAGAAATTCTTTAAGAAAGAAGAATTAGTAGAAAATGCTTTGATCTACAATAAAAATGAATAATAGGGAAATCATAGAGATCTATGAATGTAAAAAATCACACACATTACTCATTAATAATGTTTCTTGCTTCTTTATTATGAGTACAACTCTACTACTTCTTGAAGGCATTTCTAAACTTACCTTCTCACATCTCTGTTGGGTTTCAGGCTTTCAGCAGCAAAGCAGAGGCAGGAAGAAAAGAGCAAGGGCCATGCAGTGTGAGGTTCTGCTCTCCAACCCTGGGCTGTCCCGAGCTTGATCCTAGTTGTTTTCAGTGAAGACTTCAGTCCCTAAGTGCCGGCAGTGTCACCTCCTAGAGTCGGTCCTTCTCAGAAATTAGTGCCTGTGAGGAGAGACTGCTACAAGTGTATGCAGGTGTCTTATACCCAAGTGAGAGTCTTTCTCTGAACAAGGGGCCATGAAGTCAAATTTATTGGTCAAAATACATATACCTTAAACATGCATACTGCCAACTGTCCAACACAAAAATGGCTACATTAATCCATATTCAAGACCATATAAGCTCTTATATGTTCTCACACATTGACCTACACAGGATCTTATCCTTTGTCGTTTTTGCCAATCTGATGGTGACACATAGCATCTAGCAGCAACCATTCGTTTTCCTTTTCCTAATTGATGGCGGTTGTTATCAGTCATACTCCAGTCAGGAAAACAGAAAATTCCTGCCAGCCTTCTAGTCCAGCCTCGGAACTGGTGTGGGAAAGGAAAACAATCCGCAGGCAAAGGAGAAATGTACTGGAAGGAACTAGAGCCCCAGCATCACAGAGTAGAGTTGAGGAGAAGAGCTGTGGAGCTGAGACGTTGCTTCTAAGACCACTGCACTAGGATAGAGGACAGCCTTTCCCCATCACATCCACTGGAAGCGCAGGCTTCCTCTGTGAATTTCTGAGCCATACAGAACACACCCACTGCTCTTGCACTGTCACTTTACTCACGTAAAGAAGGTCATCATTCATTTTTGTTCAAACTCCGTGATCTCCAGCTAGAAGACACACAGATTGCAAGGTCCTCAACCGGATCCCAGGCTCCACACTCACACTGCACTCCTGCCATCTGGCTGGTATCCAGTCTGAATTTCGTCTGTGACCAAGAAGTTTGTGGTTTTCCTGTGTTCAAAGCCCAGAACTGTCTTCTGTTCAAACTGATGAACTAAGTCATGACCTGCTCTAGTTTTCAGGCCTTTAAAAATCTATCTCGATGATGATGTCTCCCAAAGACGCATGCTGGAGTTATATACTCAACTGCCTATTTCACAGTTGGTGTCTACTGAGCACACATTATGCTGAAATCAAAAGCATTTTAGTTGCAATTCTTTAAACAACTTATCCATATGAGAAGACATTTGGAAAAAGTTAATGAAATGCTCCAATGAAAAACTGACTGAAAAAAAATGCTTATAGATGACCTTTGGTTAAAAGACATGAGAGGAAAAAAGGATTTTGTAAATTGAGATGAGTTATTCCAAGTAGCTACTGGGTCATAAGTTTGTCAAATATGGCTTTCGCTCAGATGAAGAGAGATATACAAAGAAGTAATATTGAAAACATTTCTGATGATTTTGCTTCCATTAAAGCCAGGAACTTAAAGTTCTGTTGTGGCATAAGGAAAATATTTGAATTTGATGTGAGTTGAAGACTTATACATTTTATAAAACATTTTCCAACCAATTTCCATTCTCCACATTATGGAGAAAGTAACCATTTATATTAATGTTAAATGAAATAATTTTCCCTTTACCTAGGAGCTTCTTTTTAAGTCTCAGTTTTGTCCTCAAGTCTCCCACTGGAGGGTCCCAATATCTAGTAGATTCCCGTCCAGACTGTAGATCCCTTTCCCCTTTCCCTGAATTACTCCTTTGCCCCAGAAACAAGGGCTTCCCTTGTGGCTCAGCTGGTAAGTATCTGCCGGCAATGAGGGAGACCTGGGTTCAATCCCTGAGTTGGGAAGATCTCCTGGAGAAGGGAAAGGCTACCCACTTCAGTATTCTGGCATGGAGAATTCCATGGACTGTATAGTCCATGGGGTCGCAAAGAGTCAGACACGACTGAACGACTTTCACTCACTCCAGAGCAATCCTGAATCTGAAAACATACCACAACATGCTGTGATTTCCGGCCGCCAATCGCGGCATGAAAGGGCACCGGTGTGAACCGCTCTGGCTAAAATCTTCTCCCAGGAAGGGGAGGGTGGACGCATGGTAGCTTATCTAGAATTTGGAGGTGCAGAAATCAAAGGCTCTGAGCGACGAGGCGCAAAGCTCGCCTGGGAAGTGGGGCCTGAAAAGGAAGTCTCTTCTCTGTTTCCGTGGCCCCCAGCTCTCCCTGGGCCCCAGCGGCGCCTCGCTCCGGTAGCGGCTCCTGCCCACCGCGACCCGCTTGTTGTTTGTTGTCCCCGTGGATCTGATGCCCCAGCTGGCAGCGCTGGACCTGGAGGCGGGTCCCGCTGGGTGGGCGGTGCCGGTCTGTCAGTTGCTGAGAGATCGGGCGCCCCCTCCCGGCCGCTGGGGCGCAGCAAAAGGAGTTGGAGGGCTCTGGAGTTAAGTGCAGGACCTGAACTGTTTCACAGAGGCTCAGGTGAAGTGCAGAATTTCTGGACTCCTGGTATCCCTGCTGATGGCAATGGGGAGCCTCTGCTCCATCCCTCACATTTCACCCGTTAGCGTAGGTCGTCTTCTATTCGTTTTGTCATTTCCCAAATTCATATAATTTGGAAGCAAAAGTTTGTTGCTGAACCACGAGAGACACCAGGATTCTTGGCCTCCGGAGAAGAAGAATTCAATCCAGGGCCAGTGACGAGGCTTGATCGCTCAGAACTTTTGTGTAAGAAAGTTTTATTAAAGTATAAAGAGAGAAAGCTTCTGACACAGACATCAAAAGGGGCAGAAAGAGTGCCCCGTGCTAGTCTTCAGCCAGATGTTATATAGCTACTGCTGCTGCTGCTGCTGCTGCTACTGCTAAGTCGCTTCAATTGTGTCCGACTCTGTGCGACCCTTGCGACAGCAGCCCACCAGGCTCCCCCGTCCCTGGGATTCTCCAGGCAAGAACACTGGAGTGGGTTGCCATTTCCTTCTCCAGTGCAGAAAAGTGAAGTCGCTCAGTCGTGTCTGACTGTCAGCGACCCCATGGACTGCAGCCTACCAGGCTCCTCCGTCCATGGGATTTTCCAGGCAAGAGTACTGGAGTGGGGTGCCATTGCCTTCTCCTATATAGCTACTAGCCACTAGCAGTCTGCTAATTAGAGAAAGGAAATGTCTCAAAGCTCAGAGAAGGGCACCAGGCCCCTCACCCACAACATGCATGAGATAACATTGGCACTAGGCGAGTCATCCCCGGCCATAAGATGATTCACATGAATCTTGAAGAAAGGCAGATTTCCAAACAAATATACAGTTTCCTTAGCACAGGTTAGGAGAACACTGTATGAGTGTAGCATACTGGTTTGTCAAGTCGGTTCTGAGCCTTTAGGTGGAACTGACTTGAACACAGAGTCTAGAGTAAATACACAGCACATTATCAGCTTAAGACAAACATTTCCATAAGAAAAATGCACTGGTTAGCTCAGGCTTTGGGAAAAGTTCAGTTCAGGTGGAACCAGGTGTCATTATGGCAACACAGAAGTTGAAAAGAAACCGCTTTTAAAATGTGTATGGAGAAGGGGAACAAATCTAACACCAGTTTGTTTCCTCCTGCTGCTGAAGAGAGAGAAAGAAAGTGTCTGACACTTGCAGCCTGTTTCCTCTGTTTGGAGACCCCTGGCCTTCCTGCCTGTTACCCTCTCAAAAGCATTAAGTATTTTTTTTTATTTATATTCACAAAGCCATCAGCTTGGTGTTTTCTACAGAGGATTCACTGAAATGTTTGTACTCCAATCTCTTGCTGGAGTCATAACTCATAAGGATCTTGTCCATCATGTATCCCCAATTTATGGTGAGGATTCATTGAACAATCTATATGAATCATCTTGGACATTTAGATATGATTATTTTATAATTATTAGAACTATTAATTTTGTCAATCACATTTAGACTTTCAGTAAGAACTACCAGTTGATAATTTCATTTTGCTTCTTATACAAAACAATCAGATGTGTTGTAAATCACTCAGCTTATCTAGAATTGGAGGAAAATGTGAACTAATGGAAATAAGACGTTTGTACCATCGAGGTATGAAACAACAAGGGTGCATCTTGTGTTAGAAATAAAACAGGAAATTAAGTGAGGGCTCAGGACATGCAGTGTGCGCAGGAGTTACGGTCTAGATAAGCAGTCTGGAATCTGACATATTAGGTTTTGAAAACTGGATTTGCCATTTCATTATTAGATTATTTTATTCAAATAAAGTCTTAGCAGGAGGCTCTTCGAAACAAAAACATTAACTCGGTTTCAACTATGTTGGAAGGATTGCGTGAGTCCCTCACAAAGGCTAAGGAATTTGTAGTTGTTGTCACTGTCATTTTTGATAAACACTGATAGTGTGTGGAATTTCTCTGGCAGGTCCTTGGTAATCATGGCCACGGTAGTCTTGTAACATTTAATTAGTAATCAATTCAGGATGCATGTGCCATAAAAAGTGAGGGCAGCATCAGGGAATGTGTTCTTACTCCCCCAATAATATCAAGAATGAAATAGATCCTAATGAATCCTGGCCATAAACACAATACCTTGGTATCTCTTACTACCGTGTTACAGACTGAATGTGTGTGTGTGTTCCCCAAATTCAAATATTGAAACCTTACCCCTTGACTTCCCTGATGGTGCAGTGGCCAGGACTCCATGCTCCCAAAGCAGGGAGCCTGAGCTGGATCTTTGGTCAGGAAACTAGACTCTGCACGGTAAGCAAGACTTCCCATGGCTTAAGTAAATATCCTGCACGAAGCAACCAAGATCCAAGAACCAGCATACATCGACTAAGACATGCCGCAGCCAAATAAACACATAAAATAAATATTTTAAAAATTCTTTAAAAGGCCGCAGAAACCCAACCCATCAATGTCATACTATCAAGAGCTGGAATATTAGGGAGATCATTAGGGATCAGATCAGATCAGATCAAATCAGTCGCTCAGTCATGTCCGACTCTTTGCGACCACATGAATTACATCACGCCAGGCCTCCCTGTCCATTACCAACTCCAGGAGTTCACTCAGACTCATATCCATTGAGTCAGTGATGCCATCCAGCCATCTCTTCCTCTGTCGTCCCCTTCTCCTCTTGCCCTCCCAGCATCAGAGTCTTCTCCAATGAGTCAACTCTTCACATGAAGTGGCCAAAGTACTGGAGCTTCAGCTTCAGCATCATTCCTTCCAAAGAAATCCCAGGGCTGATCTCCTTCAGAATGGACTGGTAGGATCTCCTTGCAGTCCAAGGGACTCTCAAGAGTCTTCTCCACCACCACAGTTCAAAAGCATCAATTCTTCAGCGCTCAGCCTTCTTCACAGTCCAACTCTCACATCCATACATGACCACAGGAAAAACCATAGTCTTGACTACGAACCTTTGTTGGAAGGAAAGTTATGACCAACCTAGATAGCATATTCAAAAGAGAGACATTACTTTGCCAACAAAGGTTCGTCTAGTCAAGGCTATGGATTTTCCTGTTGTCATTAGGGTTAGTAATCAATAAAATTCAGTTATTATTTTTAATGTCATAACTACTATTAGCTAGACTACGATCAGGATCTTTTGGAATCATTTAATTCCCTTTCATTCTAGTTGTTTCAAAGCATATTCTCTTTGCCCAAGTGGATTTATCACCTACAAAGATGCTCAGCAGGCTGGTCTTATAACCCTGCCAGAGAGGACTAGTGTTCAAGCAACTGGGGCTTTGATTGCCTGTCTCTTGTGACCTGGTGAGTGTGACTTCTTCCTTCTCCCCTTATACTGACCACAAGCTAAATAAAGAAAAAAAAAAAAAAAATTAGGAGGCTAGTCTTACAAAGCTGATGGCAGTCAACAATCAAGGACTTGTCCTTCTTTGAGCTTCTGTAAGAAGCAACCCTGTCCCAGCCTTTCTGTTGTTCATATTGGCCTCATCGTTTCCCTCTGCCTCAGACCTGTCCCCAGCTGTGTTGCACTGAAGATTGCTAACTCAGAGTACGTCACTGGGTCAGGGGGAAACCACTTCCCTTCTTTCATCTTCATGACATTGAGACTTACTCTTGTTTTCTTGTTGCCCACAAAAAAACTGTGCAATTTTACTTTCTAGAAAAGTTGCAAAGAGAAACAAAAAAATCTAATGTCTTGAAAGTGATAGAGATGCAGCCCCTCTAGCCTTCTTTACTTCCCTTTGTTACTCTCACGTCATCATGAATTGCAGCCACAACAGGAGCAATGAGACAAATCTTGTCCAATAAGTCAGTCACTTCAGTTCAGTTCAGTCGCTTAGTCGTGTCCGACTCTTTGCAGCCCCATGAACTGCACCACGCCAGGCCTCCCTGTCCATTGCCAACTCCCAGCTGCTGCTAAGTTACTTCAGTCGTGTCCAACTCTGTGCGACCCCATAGACGGCAGCCAGCCCACCAGGCTCCCCTGTCCCTGGGATTCTCCAGGCAAGAACACTGGAGTGGGTTGCCATTTCCTTCTCCAGTGCAGAAAAGTGAAATGTGAAAGTGAAGTCACTCAGTCGTGTCCGACCCTCAGCGATCCCATGGCCTGTGGCCTTCCAGGTTCCGCCATCCATGGGATTTTCTAGGCAAGAGTACTGGAGTGGGGTGCCATTGCCTTCTCCTCCCAACTCCCAGAGCCTACCCAAAAGAAGTCACTAAGTGAATATAAAAAGTTTAAATGAAAAATTACACTCAAGGAAAGAAGACTATTTCTCCTGATCTAGTAGGCTGGGTCTCACTGCCCTGCATTCTCAGAGGGACAGAGATGCCTGGTGGAATCAACTGCCTGAATGAACAACTGTAGCTCACTAGATTCTGTGACATAAGCTTCCAGTAAGAGACAACACCAATACTGAATCTCCATCCTCCAGCTCACAAAGTTTGAGCAGAACAAGTGTCAAACAGTTTAAGAGTTGAATAATAAAAACTATACTTAGCAGGGTAGATATTATTTATCTACTAAAAGCAAAATAATTGCAGTTGGAAATTCCTCTACCAACTTGCACAAATGCACTTTTGCTCTCAAGGACTGAGCTTTGCTGACACTTTGGACACCTGGGGAAACAGGTCAGGGAAGAGGACGTCACCACTGAGAACTAGGGTCCTTCACACAAACACTGCAGGTGAGAGTTGATGGTTCAGGAAGACGATTTATTTTCACAAGTAAATGAACCCTCCACAGAAAGGAGATTTTTGAGTCCTCAGGATGTGGTGAGCCTGCCCTAAGGGAGGGAGCCCAGCAGGTGAGCAAGGGGACTCTGTCACTCCAGAGGACAGGGGGTGGCTCCATGTGATCTCTCCTTTGTGAGTGAGGTGCTGCTGGGGAAATACAATTATCCTGAAATTAGAGTCTCCCCACCCATATCATCTGAGGAGAACCAGAATTCTTGGTAGGGGTAATGGCCGGGCCACCAAAGGACAATAGGTCTCCAGTATGAAAATGGTGAAAGAAAGCGTGATGTCTGTAATAGTCCTGACTCCGTGGTTCCCTGAAGCACAACCACATGGACCTGCAGAAACGTGTTCTAGAAGGAAAAGAAACATGGGAGGAGCTCATGCACTCATAATAATCAGCCTCTTCTCTAAATCAAACACTAAGAAAACCCATCCTTTGTTTCAAACAGTTTCTTTGCTACAGTGACCTGGTAAATGCCTGATAAACACAGAGCCTGCCTTCCTAAGTAAAGTAAGAAACAGAAATTGAACCTAGGATCAGGGCCAAAAATGTGTTCATGGAACAGGGAAGACCCACATTTAAACATGAAAGAGAAAGAGTGATAATGTTTGTACTTAGAAACCTACATCATTTCTGATGTAAGACAAAGAAAGACCTTTCGCATTTGATTGATAAATATCCATTTGGATGGGTGCATGTGAAGTTATTGGGAAATAGATAAAATTAAGAGTTTAGATTGATGACAATTTCTTTGACCATATTCAGAATAAATAAGTGAAAATCAAAAAAGGAAGTAAAAGTGCACAGAAACGACTAGAAAATGAAAATTACCATGTTCCCTATTTAATGGCCTTGCTTAGAAAGCATGGCATCAGAGAACCTACCTCAAGGTTCCACCAGACGCCGTCTCAGCCAGCCCAGCAGCAGCCTCATCTTGCCCATGGCCTTCATGCTCTCTCTACTGATGGCTCTGGTGCTGGTCAGCTATGGCCCGGGAGGATCCCTGGGCTGTGACCTGTCTCAGAACAACGTGCTGGTTGGCAGGCAGAACCTCAGGCTCCTGGGCCAAATGAGGAAACTTTCCCCTCGCTTCTGTCTGCAAGACAGAAAAGACTTTGCCTTCCCCCAGAAGATGGTGGAGGGCGGCCAGCTCCAGGAGGCCCAGGCCATCTCTGTGCTCCATGAGATGCTCCAGCAGACCTTCAACCTCTTCCACACAGAGCACTCCTCTGCTGCCTGGGACACCACCCTCCTGGAGCAGCTCCTCACTGGACTCCATCAGCAGTTGGACGACCTGGATGCCTGCCTGGGGCAGGTGATGGGAGAGGAAGACTCTGCCCTGGGAAGGACAGGCTCCACACTGGCCGTGAAGAGGTACTTCCAAGGCATCCATGTCTACCTGCAAGAGAAGGAATACAGCGACTGTGCCTGGGAAATCGTCAGACTAGAAATCATGAGATCTTTGTCTTCATCAACCAGCTTGCAAGAAAGGTTAAGAATGATGGATGGAGACCCGAACTCACCTCACATGACTCTCACTGACTAAGATGCCCCATCATCTTTGCACACTCATCTTTGGCCATTTCAGAAGACTCTTATTTCTGCTTTAGCCACCAAATTTATTGAATTACTTCAGCGAATACTTTTTCAGAAGTAAATGAATATATATAAATTTTTTTGACTGCAGGTGCATCAGTCCTGAAGTGAAGACTGCCCTTATTTTATTGTTTGTTTGCTTATTTATTTTGTTATATTTATTCTTTTATCTCCTCATATTTATTTTTCCATATAAAATATTTTTGTTTACATTGTATTAAAATTTAACAAATACATTCACATTTTTATTTCACTAAATGTGTAATTTGTTTTATTTATTAAATATTATCAAGGTGAACGTCTTGAATTTTTTACTGTTTTATGTTTAGTTGCCAGGTAAAGTCCGACTCTTTTGTGACCCCATAGACTGTAGCTCACCAGGCTCCTCTGTCCATGGGATGATCCAGGCAAGACTACTGGAGTATGTTGCCATTTCCAGGAGATCTTCCCAACCAAGGATGGAATCTGGAATCTGCATTTTAGGCAGATTCTTTACCGTCTGAGCCACAAGGGAAGACCCTTGTTTGAAAGAAATGAGAGAAAAAGGGATTTTGTAAACTTAAATTAATAATTTATGATAGGTACTGGCTCATCAGTTCAGTTCAATTCAGTTGCTCAGTCGTTTCTGACCCCATGAACTGCAGAACGCCAGGCCTCCCTGTCCATCACCAACTCCCAGAGTCCACCCAAACTAATGTCCATTGAGTCGGTGATGCATCCAGCCATCTCATCTTCTGTCATCCCCTTCTCCTCCTGCCCTCAATCTTTCCCAACATCAGGGTCTTTTCAAATGAGTCAGCTTTTCCCATCAGGTAGCCAAAATATTGGAGTTTCAGCTTCAGCATCAGTCCCTTCAATGAACACTCAGGACTGATCTCCTTTAGGATGGACTGGGTGGATCTCCCTGTAGTCCAAGGGACTCTCAAGAGTCTTCTCCAATACCACAGTTCAAATGCATCGATTCTTTGGTGCTCAGCTTTCGTTACAGTCTCACATCCATACATGACCACTGGAAAAACCATAGTCTTGTCTAGATGGACCTCTGCTGACAAAGTAACGTGTCTACTTTTGAATATGCTGCCTAGGTTCGTCATAACTTTCCTTCCAAAGAGTAAGCTTCTTTCAATTTCATGGCTGCAATCACCATCTGCAGTGATTTTGGAGCCCAGAAAAATAAAGTCAGCCACTGTTTCCACTGTTTCCCCATCTATTTGCCATGAAGTGATGGGAACAGATGCCATGATCTTAGTTTTCTGAATGTTAAGTTTCAAGCCACCATTTTCACTCTCCTCTTTCACTTTCATCAAGAGGCTCTTTAGTTCTTCTTCACTTTCTGCCATAAGGGTGGTGTCATCTGCATATCTGAGGGCATTGATATTTCTCCCCACAATCTTGATCCAGCTTGTGCTTCCTCCAGCCCAGTGTTTCTCATGATGTACTCTGCATATAAGTTAAATAAGCAGGGTGACAATATACAGCCTTGACAGACTCCTTTTCCTATTTGGAACCATTCTGTTGTTCCATGTCCAGTTGTAACAGTTGCTTCCTGACCTGCATACAGATTTCTCAAAGGCAGGTAGGTGGTCTGGTATGCCCATCTCTTAAAGAATTTTCCACAGTTTATTGTGATTCACGCAGTCAAAGGCTTTGGCATAGTCAATAAAGCAGAAACAGATGTTTTTCTGGAACTCTCTTCTTTTTCGATGATCTACCAGATGTTGGCAATTTGATCTCTGGTTCCTCTGCCTTTTCTAAAACCAGCTTGAACATCTGGAAGTTCACAGTTCACATATTGCTGAAGCCTGGCTTGGACAATTTTGAGCATTACTTTACTTGCCTGTGAGATGAGTGCAATTGTGAGGTAGTTTTAGCATTCTTTGGCATTGTTAGTCAAATACGGCATTCATGTAATGAAGTGAGATAAACTGGGAAGCAATTTTGCAAACATTACTGATGATTTTGTTTCCACTGACGCCAAGAACTTAAAATTTTGTTTGGTCTTAGAGGAAATATCTTAACTTGATATTAAGACTTATAAAGTTTAAGTTATTTATATTTACTTGTAAATTATAAGAATCCACCTGCAATCCAGGGGTCCACAGGTCGATGTCTGGGTCAGGAAGATTCCCTTGGAGAAGGAATAGGCTACCCACTCCAATATTCTTGGGCTTCCTTAATGGCTCATCTGGTAAAGAATCTGCCTGCAATGTGGGAGACCTGGGTTCGATCCCTGGGTTGGGAAGTTACCCTGAAGGGAATGCCTACCTACTCTAGTATTCTGGCCTGGAGAATTCCGTGGACTGTATAATCCATAGGGTCAAAAAGAGTCAGACACGACTGAATGACTGTCACTAAAAATTTTGAAATATTTTTTAACCAGTTAACATTGCAAGAGAATTTAACCATTTATAATCATATTAAATATTTTCAGTCTCAGTCTTGTCCACAGGTCTTCCCACTGGAGGGTCCAAATATCTCCTAGATTCCTGTCCAGACTTCAGGTGCCTTTCTCTTTTCCCTGAATCCCTGAAAGGATTAGTCTTTCTTCCCAGAAACAATCCTGAATTTGAAAATACTTCACAACTTGCTCTGATTTCCAGCCATCAATCGCAGCATAAATGGACCGCTGTAAACGGGTCTGGCCGAAATCTCATCTTAGGAAGGAGAGAGTGGACATGGGGGCAGGTGTAGAAATCTAAGGATCTGAGCGAAGTAGCATTAAAGCTCCCCTGGGCAGTGGGACCGAAAGGACGTTTCCTCACTGTCCCCGCAGGCCCTCGGGGTCCCTGGGCTCTGGCGGCACCTCGCCTTGGTCAAGGCTCTTATCGATGGGGACTCCTCGGTTCTCCTTGGATCCTGCGCGGGAGTTCTCGGCGCTGGACCTGGAGACGTGTCCTGTCCATTACTGAGAGTTCAGGTACACATCCTGGCCGCTGGTGCCCAGCGAAGGGAGCTTGGAGGACTTAGCTTAGTGCAGGACCTGAGCTGTTTCACTGAGACCCAGATGAAGTGCTGAATTTCTGAAACTCTGGTCTCCCTGCTGATCGCATCGAGGATGCTCTGCTCCATCCCTAACATTTCACCCCTTAGCATATGTGGTCTTTGATAGATAAGAGTGCCTGATGAACTATGGAATGAGGTTCGTGACATTGTACAGGAGACAGGGATCAAGACCATCCCCATGGAAAAGAAATGCAAAAAAGCAAAATGGCTATCTGGGGAGGCCTTGCAAATAGCTGCGAAAAGAAGAGAAGCGAAAAGCAAAGGAGAAAAGGAAAGATATAAACATCTGAATGCAGAGTTCCAAAGAATAGCAAGAAGAGATAAGAAAGCCTTCTTCAGCGATCAATGCAAAGAAATAGAGGAAAACAACAGAATGGGAAAGACTAGGGATCTCTTCAAGAAAATCAGAGATACCAAAGGAACATTTCATGCAAAGATGGGCTCGATAAAGGACAGAAATGGTATGGACCTAACGGAAGCAGAAGATATTAAGAAGAGGTGGCAAGAATACACAGAAGAACTGTACAAAAAAGAGCTTCAAGACCCAGATAATCATGATGGTGTGGTCACTGACCTAGAGCCAGACATCCTGGAATGTGAAGTCAAGTGGGCCTTAGATAGCATCACTATGAACAAAGCTAGTGGAGGTGATGGAATTCCAGTGGAGCTATTCCAAATCCTGAAAGATGATGCTGTGAAAGTGCTGCACTCAATATGCCAGCAAATTTGGAAAACTCAGCAGTGGCCACAAGATTGGAAAAGGTCAGTTTTCATCCCAATCCCAAAGAAAGGCAATGCCAAAGAATGCTCAAACTACCGCACAATTGCACTCATCTCACACGCTAGTAAAGTAATGCTCAAAATTCTCCAAGCCAGGCTTCAGCAATATGTGAACCGTGAACTTCCTGATGTTCAAGCTGGATTTAGACAAGGCAGAGGAACCAGAGATCAAATTGCCAACATCCGCTGGATCATGGAAAAAGCAAGAGAGTTCCAGAAACACATCTATTTCTGCTTTATTGACTATGCCAAAGCCTTTGACTATGTAGATCACAATAAACTGTGGAAAATTCTGAGAGAGATAGGAATACCAGACCACCTGATCTGCCTCTTGAGAAATCTGTATGCAGGTCAGAAAGCAACAGTTAGAACTGGTCATGGAACAACAGACTGGTTCCAAATAGGAAAAGGAGTACATCAAGGCTGTATATTGTCACCATGTTTATTTAACTTATATGCAGAATACATCATGAGAAATGCTGGACTGAAAGAAACACAAGCTGGAATCAAGATTGCCGGGAGAAATATCAATAACCTCAGATACGCAGATGATACCACCCTTATGGCAGAAAGTGAAGAGGAACTCAAAAGCCTCTTGATGAAAGTGAAAGTGGAGAGTGAAAAGGTTGGCTTAAAGCTCAACATTCAGAAAACAAAGATCATGACATCTGGTCCCATCACTACATGGGAAATAGATGGGAAAATAGATGGACAAACAGTGGAAACAGTGTCAGACTTTGTTTTTCTGGGCTCCAAAATCACTGCAGATGGTGACTGCAGCCATGAAATTAAAAGACACTCCTTGGAAGGAAAGTTACGACCAACCTAGATAGCATATTCAAAAGCAGAGACATCACTTTGCCAACAAAGGTTCGCCTAGTCAAGGCTATGGTCTTTCCTGTGGTCATGTATGGATGTGAGAGTTGGACTGTGAAGAAGGCTGAGCGCCGAAGAATTGATGCTTTTGAACTGTGGTGTTGGAGAAGACTCTTGAGAGTCCCTTGGACTGCAAGGAGATCCAACCGGTCCATTCTGAAGGAGATCAGCCCTGGGATTTCTTTGGAAGGAATGATGCTAAAGCTGAAACTCCAGTATTTTGGCCACCTCATGCGAAGAGTTGACTCACTGGAGAAGACTCTGATGCTGGGAGGGATTGAGGGCAGGAGGAGAAGGGGATGACAGAGGATGAGATGCCTGGATGGCATCACTGACTCGATGAATATGAGTCTGAGTGACCTCCGAGGGCTGGTGATGGATAGGGAGGCCTGGCGTTATGCAGTTCATGGGGCGCAAAGAGTCAGACACGACTGAGTGACTGATCTGATCTGATCTGATTCTTCCAGTCATTTCCCATATTCACGTAATTTGGTAGCATTAAGTATTTTTAACCTAAATCCACAAGAGCCCTGTCAGCTTGGTGTTTTCTACAGTTGTTCTCATTGTTTAGTCACCAAGTCTTACTCAACTCTTTGTGACCCCATAAACTGTAGCCCACCAGGCTTCTCTGTATGGGATTTCCCATTCAATACTGGAGTATGTTTCCAATTCCTCCTCCAGAAGACCTTCCCAATCCAGGATCTAACATCCCTCTCCTGCATGGACACATGGATTCTTTAATCCAGTGAATGATTCTTTCCCACCAGGGAAGCCTATTTCCTACAAAGACTCACTGAAATGTTTATAATCCAAACTCTTGCAATGGCTATAATTCTCAAGGGTCTTATCTATCATACATCTCAAGTTTATGGTGATGATTAATTGAGTAATCTATATGAATCATCTTGGACAGTTAAACATAATTATTTTATAATTATTAGAATCATTAATTTTGTCAATCACATTTAGACTCTCAAAAAGAATTATCAGTTGAGAATTTCATTTTGCTTATTACAAAAATAATCAGGATATTTGTAAATTGCTCAGTTCATCTAGAAATTTGGAGGTAGGTGATTAATGAAAATACAGAGTACTGTAACAGCAAGGTATGGAAAACAAAAGCACAAGGTGTGTTAGTGAAATAGGAAAATAAGCGATGGTTCAATATGTACAATTTGCACAGTGTTTACGGTATGGATAGGGAGGTGGAGTTTGGAATTTGACATAATAGGTTTTGAAACCTGGACTCACCATTTTCTTATTAGATTGTTTTATTCAAATAACGTCTTAGCAGGTGGCTCCTGGAAATGAGAATATTTACAACTCAGGTTCAACTATATTGGAAGGATTAAGTGTCCCTTTTAAGAGTTAAGGAATTTGCAGTTGCTGTTAACATCATTTTTTAAGATTGAAAGTCTGTGGAATTTGTTTGGCAAGTTCTTGGTAATCATGTTCACAGTAGCATTGTAACATTTATTTATTTATTTATTTATATTTTATTTTTTAACTTTACAAAATTGTATTGGTTTTGCCATATATCAAAGCATTGTAACATTTAATAAGTAACATATTCAGGATGAATGAGCCATAATACAGGATGACAGGATTAAGGAATGTTTTCAGTTCAGTTCAGTCACTCAGTCGTGTCCAACTTTTTGCGACCCCATGAATCGCAGCACGCCAAGCCTCCCTGTCCAGCACCGACTCCCAGAGTTCACCCAAACTCATGTGCATCGAGTTAGTGATGCCATCCAGCCATCTCATCCTCTGTCATCCCCTTCTCCTCCTGCCCCTAATCCCTCCCAGCATCAGGGTCTTTTCCAAAAAGTCAACTCTTAGCATGAGGTGGCCAAAGTACTGGAGTTTCAGCCTCAGCATCAGTCCTTCCAATGAATACCCAGGACTGGTCTCCTTTAGGATGGACTGGTTGGATCTCCTTGTAGTCCAAGAGACTCGCAAGAGTCTTCTCCAGCAGCACAGTTCAAAAGCATCAATTCTTCCACGCTTAGCTTTCTTCATAGTCCAACTCTCACATCCATACATGACCACTGGAAAAACCATAGCCTTGACTAGACAGACCTTTGTTGGTAAAGTAATGTCTCTGCTTTTTAATATGCTATCTGAGTCGGTCATAACTTTGCTTCCTCAAATAAATATCAAGAATGAAATATACTATAATGAATCTTCAATAAACACAATGCCTCAGTGTCTTCTTGTTACCATGTTATAGGTTGAATGTGTGTGTGTTCCCCACTATGTGATCATATCAGGAGATGGGATATTAGAGAAATCATTAGGGTTAGAGGAGAAATCATTAGGGTTAGAGGAGGTTATGCAGAGAAGGCAATGGCACCCCACTCCAGTACTCTTGCCTGGAAAATCCCATGAATGGAGGAGCCTGGTGGGCTGCAGTCCATGGGGTCGCTAAGAGTCGGACACGACTGAGCGACTTCAGTTTCACTTTTTTGTTTTCATGCATTGGAGAAGGAAATGGCAACCCACTCCAGTTTTCTTGCCTGGAGAATCCCAGGGGCAGGAGAGCCTGGTGGGATGACGTCTATGGGGTCACGCAGAGTCGGACACGACTGAAGTGACTTAGCAGCAGCAGCAGCAGAGGAGGTTATGAGAGGCGATTCATCATGCACAGCATTACTGTCTTCATGAGGCTCACAAGACACTTTGTATCATCTGTGCTCTCCACCAAGTGAGGACATAGAGAGAAGCTGGCAGTCTGCAACCCCGAAGAGGGTTCTCACTCCACCCTGATGGCACCCTGATCTCACACTTGTAGCCCTCAGGACTGTGACAAATAAGCTTCTATCACTCATGAGCCACCAGACTCTGGGACCTTGTTAGAGCAGCTCGAACCAAGACCCGGGGCATGGCACATTTAGCGCCTGCAGTGCACTAGTTGAGGTTGTATGTAAATATTTCATGTTCAAAGAATACATGACAGAGAAGAAATTCTCATGTGTAATTGTTCTCAACCCCCTTCTTCAGAAAGAAAACTGATAATCCGCACTCACAAGTAAAAACCATAGAGTCTGAATCAGAGAGGGGAATGATGGTCCATCTAAAGGACATTAAGAGTACTGACGAAAGAAAGGAAGCAGCAAGAAAAATGAGGCAACAGGGAAGAATGTTCTGCCTTCTGGTTCTTCCCAAGGGATAATGCGAAAAACATACCTAAAATCAGATCAGATCAGATCAGATCAGTCGCTCAGTCATGTCCGACTCTTTGCGACCCCATGAATCGCAGCACACCAGGCCTCCCTGTCCATCACCAACTCCAGGAGTTCCCTCAGACTCATGTCCATCGAGTCACTGGTGCCATCCAGCCATCTCATCCTCTTTCGTCCCTTTCTCCTCTTGCCCCTAATCCCTCCCAGCATCAGAGTCTTTTCCAATGAGTCAACTCTTCGATTGAGGTGGCCAAAGTATTGGAGTTTCAGCTTTAGCATCAGTCCTTCCAATGAACACCCAGGACTGATCTCCTTTAGAATGGACGGGTTGGATCTCCTTGCAGTCCAAGGGACTCTCAAGAGTCTTCTCCAACACCACAGTTCAAAAGCATCAATTCTTCGGTGCTCAGCTTTCTTCACAGTCCAATTCTCACATCCATACATGACATCACTGGGAAAACTATAGCCTTGACTGGACAGACCTTTGTTGGCAAAGTAATGTCTCTGCTTTTAATATGCTATCTAGATTGATCATAACTTTCCTTCCAAGGAGTAATCATCTTTTAATTTCATGGCTGCAATCACCATCTGCAGTGATTTTGGAGGCCCAAAAAATAAAGTCTGACACTGTTTCCACTGTTTCCCCATCTATTTGCCATGAAGTGATGGGACCAGATGCCATGATCTTCGTTTTCTGAATGTTGAGCTTTAAGCCAACCATTTCATTCTCCTCTTTCACTTACATCAAGAGGCCTTTTAGTCCCTCTTAAGGCAGAAAATAACAGCTCCCCAGTCCTTGGCCCTGGTGGTGGCCATGCTCTGACTCACTCCCAGGACATCTTGGACACCTTCCAGAGGTCCTATCACCACCACCAACTCCCCCTGTCTCTCAACTGTTGCTGGATGGTGCCAGAAGGGACCCGAATCTGTACAATTGACCCCAACTCACTGACTCCCCACCTGAAGCCCCTCAATAAATGGAATCCTTCCTGTAAAATAAAGCACAAAACTTAGGGAAGGCTCAAAAAATGCAAGGTTCCGAGCTCCCAACCAGAGAACACTGTCGCTGGCAGGGCTACAAGGCTCCCTCTTCAGCTCTCAGCACTGGGAAAACAAAAGGTTTTCCCCACCAGTAGTAAATCAGTATCAAAAGGCTCACTGAGGATGCTGTGCCCTGAGGGTCTATAAGCCTAGAACTGCAAACTTTCCAAAGTTGGCATCCCAAAGGAACCCGAGAAAAAGAGCTCTTTGGCCCTCCTACAGCTGCCGGCAGAAGCACACTGTCCAGGGCTCAAGGGAAGGATATTTTATTGCTATTTTTGAGTTGCTCAATCCTGTCTGACTCTGCGATCTTCTGGATTGCAGCACACCAGGGTTCCTTGTCCTTCGCCATCTCCTGGAGTTTGCTCAAATTTATATCCATTGAGTTGGTAATGTCATCCAAATATTTGCTCCTCTTGCCCTCAATCTTTCCCAGCATCAGGATCTTTTCCAATGAGGTGGCTCTGCATATCAGATGGCCAAACTACAGGGCTTCCCTGGTAGCTCAAATGGTAAAGACTGTACCTGCAGTGTGGGAGATCCAAGATTAACCCCTGGGTTGGGAAGATCCCTGGAGAAGGGAATGGCAACCTACTCCAGTGTTCTTGCCTAGAGAATTCCATGGACAAAACAGCAACTGGTTGGCTACAGTCCCTGGGGTCACAAAGAACAGATACGACTAAGCAACTAACATTTACTTACTTATTGGAGCTTCAGCTTCATTAGCAATCCTTCCAGTGATATTCAGGGTGGATTTCTTGACTGGTTTGATCTCCTTGCTGTCTGAGGGACTCTCAAGAGTCTTCTCCAGCACCATAATTCAAAAGGATTGATTCTAGTGCACTCAACCTTCCTTATGGTCCAACTCTCACATCCATACAAGACTATTGGAAACACCATAGCTTTGACTATACAGACGTTTGTTGTCAAAGTGATGTTTACTCTTTTTACCATGCTGTCTAGTTCTGTCATAGCTTTTCTTCCAAGGAGCAAGTGTCTTTTAATTTTGTAGCTGTAGTCAATGTCCACAGTGATTTTGGAGACCAAGAAAAGAAAATTTGTCATGGTTTCCACTCTTTCCCCATCTATGTGCCATAGATGTCAGAGCTTAGGTTTTTAACTGTCGAGTGTTATGCCAGCTTTTTCAGTCTCCTCTTTCATCCTCATCAAGAGACTCTCTAGTTCCTCTTTGCTTTCCTCCATTGGATTGGTATCATGGTATTTTATTATTTATTCCTATCAAAGTTGTTAAGAACATCGAAAAGTATGTGAAGAGCTAAAAAGAAAGAAATGTTGATAAAATTGAGATGAATATTCAGCAGACAGAGAATTAAAAATTGGTTTCTGATATGAAACAACGTTAAAAGTGCCTCAAAATAAATATGAAGAAAATAATCTAAGATTTTCAATGAATTTGAGTTTTGAAAGAATTTTAAGTCTATCTATACTGTGGTATTATTATATTTTCATATGAGTTTCATATGGGAAATTCAATTTGGGACAATTTGGTACATTGCTATTTATATAAGTAAATATCCTCCATCCAAAGTCATTCTTCAAACTCATTCATAAAGTTAAATAAAACTCAACAGCTTTTACACTTAATGTACACCTTTCATTTTATGGCATTGTTAACCCTAGGGTGAATACAACAAGGAAGCTTTGCACTTTCTTTTTCTAGGTATAAAGATATGCATGGAGTACAAAATGGATCCACAGCATAAATGTGTTGTCACAATTTCATGGTGGGGGCAATTAGGAAAAAAAAAATCTCAGAAGACTCTGTCAATAGGGGAAGGGGGGTCAATAATGAAAACAACGTTTGCGAAATGCTGTCCTAACCCATTTGGAGAGTGCAAACTGAAAAACAAAAACAAAAGTAGAAAGCAAGAGGGAACTTTCAGAAAATGGAAACCATGGGCTCCTACTTAAGACACAGGCCTGAAGGAAGGTCTTCAGAGAACAAAGAGAGCAGGTTCACAGAGTCACCCACTTCCCCAGGCCACAAACATCTGCAAGGTCCCGGACGGCCCCAGCCTGGTCCTTCCTCCTGGCCCTGCTGCTGCTCAGCTGCAACACCATCTGCTCTCTGGGCTGCCACCTGCCTCACACTTACAGCCTGGCCAACAGCAGGGTCCTGGTGCTCCTGAAACAACTGAGGAGGGTCTCCCCTTCCTCCTACCTTAGGACAGAAATGACTTCGCATTCCCCCAGTAGGCGCTGGGTTGCAGCCACTTGCAGAAGGCTGAAGCCATCTCTGTGCTCCTCGAGGTGACACAGCACACCTTCCAACTTTTCAGCACAGATTGCTTGGCTGCTGTGTGGGACGAGAGCCTCCTGGACAAGCTCCGCGCTGCGCTGGATCAGCAGCTCACTGACCTGCAATCCTGTCTGAGGCAGGAGGAGGGGCTGCGAGGGGCTCCCCTGCTCAAGGAGGACTTCAGCCTGGCTGTGAGGAAATACTTCCACAGAATCGCTCTCTATCTGCGAGAGAAGAGACACAGCCCTTGTGCCTGGGAGGTTGTCAGAGCAGAAGTCATGAGAGCCTTCTCTTCCTCAACAAGCTTGCAGGAGAGATTCAGGAGAAAGGACTGACACACACTTGGGTCAACACCGAAATGATTCTCATGGACCAACAGACCACACTTCCTCCTGCGCTGCCATGTGGAAGACTCATTTCTGCTGTCATCAGGCACCGAACTGAATCAATTTGTTAAATGATTTCAGGTATATTACACGACATCTTGATCTACTCTACAGGCACTACTCTGTCACAGATACTCAAGTTAATCCATCTACTTATTTATCTATTTGGATATTTATTTATCTATATATAAAGAATTAAATTATTTTGTTCATATAATTATATATGTATACTTAAGGGAAAAATATATTTTGTATTTAGTCAATTTATGAATTTTTTTTATTCATTAAACCTTACTATAAAAATCTTCCTTTGTTTATCTTTAAAGGAGAAACATGAACACTGAATACGCAGCTTTATTAAAGAATGCATTTTACAATTCCTTCACCCATCTTGTGATTTGCACACTACAAGTAAAAATATACTTTCTCTAGCCAGGTGTGTGTTGCTCTCAGGACCTAGACATAAACATGATCAATCCAATCATTTTTGTAACTTTGATTTTTTTTAATGGAATGTAACCTAAAAACAATAATGAATTAATTTATAATAAAATTTTAGCTATTTTAAAAATAGTATAATTAGTAGTAGAAATGTCTATCAATTAGCTTGAATGCTACAATGAGAGGGAGAAAAGTGGAATTCCCCCAGTAGAAGGTGGATCAAGCTGTGAGAGGATGTGAAAATAAAAGTTAACTACTTTTCATTTCAGTGCAAATTTCGTTTCAGTGCAAATGTTCAATGGATATTGGAGATGGCAATTTACAAGCAATTTCATAAGGCATAAGGTGGAACAGAAGTACTGATCAAATAGGAGGAGAGTGTAGAATGAGAAAAGGAGTTAAAACTGAGTCCCATGACCTCAGTCTTAAAAGGGAGGGAATGCCACAAAGGAAGCAGAGATGAAACGGCCATGTGTCAACTGCACAAGAGAGAATGGTGAGAAGACAGAGATGCAAAGGCGGCAACCACTTAAGACTCAATGCATTCCTGAACATGTAGATGGAAAGTGCTTCCTACTTGGAAAAGAGATGGCATGGGCCACCTTAATGAGAGCTTGCTTGGTAGAATTAATCAATAGACGGGGTGGAGAAGAGAAGGTCATAGTAATATGTATAGAAAATGGTTTTGAGATATTTGCTGTCTCATTTGAGGAGGGAATAGGGTGGGACTTAGAGTCGAAGGTGGGTTTGTTGTTTTTTTCCTGCTCTGCAGTGTTTTCCTTTATGGAATATTTTGCTTATGAAGAGATTTCACGCATTGGATGCATTGAAAACACATTTCACTGTTAAAGATCTGATTTACTTTAAACCATGAGATTTAGTAACACAGTAATAAAGTATCATTCTTTTGATTGCGTTACAGAGTGTTGAATGTCAGGAAGCTGCTCTGTGGTTGAAAGCATTCGCTGCAGGGGAAACAGATGGAACTGACCTTAGTAAGAGCTGATGGGGTGGAATTAACCACCAGAAACTATACTGGGTTAGGTGGCATTTAATAAGAAACAAAGTCCCAATGTCACTGTTTCCCCTGGGGATTCTCTTTAGTTCTTTCACTCTCATCAGAGTTAGAATAGCATTTGTTTTCCTTTTACCTCAGTGCTTCCAACACAGTGACAGCTTTCCAAGAAAGCTGAATGGAGAAGAAAATCAATGATGAATTGAACATTATGGAAAATCATGGTACAGGCCCTTTTATGTTTCCATTTTTACTTTCTTATTAAGCTACAACCTCAAAATGATACAGAAAGTAATTCAGAAGTAGTAAGACAAACCATGCCCCCCAAAATACCAAACGAAATAGAACATATAAAATGTAAGACTCTGAAATCAGGAAAGCATGAAGGCGGATTACCTACCATCACAGACCCTACAGCTCCACTATGAGATGAAAATGATGATCCAAGAGGCTCAGTAGAAATGTACTCAGTCAGCTAACGATGCCTATTAACTACTTCACTTAAGAAGGGCAATAAGTGAAATCAATAGAAGATTCTGATGGGACATCTGTTGGAAACTCTAAGAATACTCTTTGTGAATTCGGTGTAATTATTATGAACTCTGTGCTCATGACAGAATGGTGAACAAGACACACACTTTTCTCCTATGGTGGTTACTTGTCAAACACATCTAATAAATCTGTTTTCAAGAAGACCAATCCAGTACCATAAGCCAGTATAGGTGATATACAAAATCAAGAGGGCAGAAACAAAGGCAGAACTAGAAGTAAACACAGCCCAACTCCTCCCAAAATGATTGCTAATGATCACTGTCAAGGCCAGTTTACCTCCGTTCCTTTTGTCCAGTCCAACATCATCAACTTTCAACAGACATTTACTGTACTAAAAGCTGAAGAACTCAGTTTGAGGACACAACAAGTATCACAACTAGTCTCAGATACACTAGAGGTTTAGGAATGATCAGATCAGGAGTCAAAATAATAGCGATTAGAGTGCAAAGGGCTCTAATGTATTCACCTACTTATCCCTGTACTTTACCTCAGTCATACTATGTATGGTATTTAGATTAGTTTTGTTCATATAATATCATGTTCAAATGTATAATGTATTCAAATATAAGAAAAGATACTTAACTTTATTGTTTTTCAAATTATTTTCTCCTTTAATTTACAAAACTCTTCCCAGAAGATAGCTTGGAACTGTTACTCTTATAAAAAGAAATACCTTAAATTCACAATGCATACTGAAACATGGATGAAGAATTCTACTCATTACTCACTTCTTTCAGCAAGTTATAACTTAAAACTCCATATTTCTATATAAGGTATCTGATTTAAAATTGATTACTTCTATATCAGATATATTTTCAGTTCTGAAAGCACAGAGGTGGAAAGACCAAATGTGAAATCTCTTCTTTTGGAGGGTTTCGTTTGGAAGAGAAAGGTATAAATAACCATGCTTAATTATTTAAGTTTCCTGTTACAATGAGAGCTAGACAAAAGGGGATTCTCCCACCAGAATCTGGTTGAGGCCTCTCGAGAAGGGGAGAAAGCTGATTAGTCTATAGAGTGCCCAAGAAACACCTAAAGACAGATTTCCTGTTTCCCATTGGTATAAGCTTATGTGGATATTGTGATTTAGGATTAGCGTGTAGAATGAGAAGATGACCTAAGGCTCATGAGGACCTGCCACTCTGAAGGTTGAGAAAGTATAGGAGAGTCTGCAAAGGACCCAGAGGTGGAGCATCCACTGCATTTGGGAGCCAACCTGGAGAAACGATCTCCCCAAAGCACTGGAGGAGAAAACAAAGGGATGAGAATCAAATGGGCTGAAAGTTAAAAAATGATTTCTATGAGATATGAGATCCTGCATCGAGTCTAGACTCTGTCAGGACATACGGGTAATCAAGGAAATCACTAAACTTCCCTGAGCCTCGTCTCCTCAAATATAAAGTAAGTGAAAATGTTCTTAGTGTTGGCAGTGTCAGAAAAAGCAGAACGTTTAAGAGCACTTAGCCAAGTATGACCCACTGAGTGAGGGCTAAACAGGTAGAACATGTTTTCTTTTCTTTCATATAAATCTAAATGGGAATAATGAATTCTCCTACCCTCCCTCTTTCACTGACTGAAGAACAACAACAACCTAAATAAAAGTATTGGGGGAAAGTGTTTCATCGATTGTATGTAATTATATACATGATAAAATAATAATGTATACATGTGTGAAAACAAAGTATAAAGCATACTACATATATAACATACCATGTACCCATCTGCTGATTCTGGTACATGGCACCATTCTGCTCCATCTCTGCTCCCCTGAGTCTCATTCTTACACTCAAATATCACAGTCATTCACCACTCCCAGTGTAGAAATCCCCAGCGTGCTCTCCTCATTCACTCTGCATGAAGGTGTCCTCTCCATTCATACAGCTGTGTCCTTCTCTATTACTTTTGCTGCTGCTGCTGCTGCGTCGCTTCAGTCATGTCCAACTCTGTGCGACCCCATAGACGGTAGCCATCCTATCAGGCTCCCCCGTCCCTGGGATTCTCAGGGCAAGAACACTGGAGTGGGGTGCCTCTGCACTCCATTACACTTTCTGGTTGTCAATTTACCCTTAAAACAGCAAAGCCACCATCCAAAAAGCAGAAGATGAGTTAATGTTCTAGGTCTGTCAAACACTCTCTTATGACTTTACCCACTCTCCCTGACAAGCACTGCAGGTCCAGACTGTCCAGCCTCCCAAAGATACACAGTAAACAGAGGGAACTGCACCTCAGTGAACAATGGTGGAGACACCAGGGGCTCCTCTCTGCCTCTCCCTGGGCACTTCCACGTGCTGATTACACCTGGAGGAGCTTGCCTGGGTCTGGAGTCTCATTTGCTCAAAAAGCCCAAAGTGCAGGAAACATGTAGCTGAAAGTCAGCAGCAGCTTGAGAACTTGGAAGGAAAACAGAGAAGTTTAAAGTGTTTGTGGAGCAGTGGCAGGTCCTCAGGACACAGAACAACACAGATGAACTACACTGAGGCAAGTGCTTCTCCACAACATTCCTTTTCAGAGAATGAGAAGACTGAAGCGGATGCTGAGAGCACAGAAACAGAGCACGAATGCCTGGCCACCAGCTGTGTCCCCACGGGTGACGGTCATACCACAGCAGCCTGCAGAGTCCTGGAAGGGGCGACAGTCACTCCTGTCACAGCTGTAGATTTGTTTCTTCCTTAGGACCCAGCAAGTTATCACACAGCAGGACAAGAGGTGCCTGGGGACAAGGCAATCCAAGGAAGCTCTTAAATTCCATCATGGTATCTTTGCCTTTTTGAGACAAACAAGATCAAACAAGCTTGCGTAGAAGGGACATAGGCAGGGCTTTAAAACATTTAGTAACAGTGAGACAGAGCCTTCCATGCAGGACATATGACAGTAACGTGCACACTGGAAGATCACGTTTTCTAAAAGTAAGAACGATTTTGTGGAAATTCATGCATTTAATGTGGGCAGTTGGGAAAGAGGACATTGATGGATTGATCACTTCTCTCCAGTTGGTACATATAGTACTGAGTAGATACTTTTAAAGATAGAGGACATTTAAAGTACATTTTAGGTTTGGAACACTTCCAGAAGATTAGGGCCCTAACACAAGCAAAAACCATTCCTATGTTACTGCTAAAAATATCATTTTGTTAACAAATGATTTCTTAAGTAATATTTTTATTTCAACCCTACAGGATTATTTTTGATGTTTAAAAGATTGAGGCTAGACATTTAAATAAACACAACCATGTAGGATCCTAAGGCTGACTCTGGAGTTCATGCCGGACCCTCCCTGCTAAGGAGCCCATCAAAACCGGTGCTGCTGTGCTCGCTTCGGCAGCACGTACACTAAACCTGTGCTGCTTCTGTCCAGGAAGCCTGTATGCTCTTCCATCTTGGTCACACGTGAGGCCTCTTCAGTGCCCATATCATGACTAGTAGCTGGAAATATAAAGAGCAGAGGGTCTTCACGGGACTCAGTGGACCACAGGAGGAGCCGTCTGGACTGGAGGTGGGCAAAGAAAGAATGAGAGTGAGAGCAAGAGGCTGCCCTGAGGAGTCTCCTGGGAGAGGGCCTTGGCGACTGAAAAATATCCAGCAGTGTGAGAGCCAGGGGTTCAGTTTTGGTGGAAGACTTCCTGAGGACTACAGGCTGGAAGACAGCGTGTCCTCAGCTCTGAGGAACTGCTCAAGGACTTAGCGGGAGGTCAGTGTATACGTGTTTGTAGTAAAGGGGTTACATGACATCAAGCTCACATCTTGCTAGAAGGCGGCTGAGAGTCAGGAGGAACAGATGTCTCTATAAACAATTTCTATGTTTTTCTAAGTATGAGAAGTTGCAAAAATTGGATTCAAAATTTTTCTCTGGAAATAATCTAACTCTCTGCTGGCCTGTTGTGTCAATTTTCCCAGCTTCGTTCCTGATCTCCCCCCTAACTCCTCTCAGGGAGTGTTGGAGGTCAGGGACTGCAGTGGGTATAGTTACTTCATTCGTGTAGAACAAGATGGCAAATGACATTTTAGTTGTCATCCTGAAGGAGAAACATCAGAGCTAAAATGGGTAGGCGCTTTTTCTTTGTTCTTAAAACTCACTGGAAAAGTCAAGAGTTAAAACGACAAAGATTTCAGGAGTCAGTCAGCTCCTCTAGGTTTAATAACATTATTTTACTAAATTTCACTGATGAAATAACTCATAAAATCTTAAGAGTTCTTGCTGTGTGGCTTGTGGGATCTCAGTTCCCCAGTCAGGGATTGAACCCGGCCGGCAGCAGTGAAAGTATAGGATCCTGATGACTAGACCTCTAGGAAACTCTAGGAAATGCTTTCTTTTTCTTCTTCGTTTGGCAGACATATCTATTCTGTTCTAACTACACAACAGTGGTTTTGTGTTTTTGATTAGAACTTAGTTCTGTCCACTCACGGAGGATGCGATGGCACCCCACTCCAGTACTCTTGCCTGGAAAATCCCATGGATGGAGGAGCCTGGTAGGCTGCAGTCCATGGGGTCTCGAAGAGTTGGACATGACTGAGCGACTTCACTTTCACGCATTGGAGAAGGAAATGGCAACCCACTCCAGTGTTCTTGCCTGGAGACTCCCAGGGACAGGGGAGCCTGGTGTGCTGCCGTCTATGGGGTTGCACAGAGTCGGACACGACTGAAGCGACTTAGCAGCAGCAGCAGCAGCAGGGTCCTCTGTCATCTCACTCTCTTGGATCTAGTTATTTCGTTCATTCCTAAATATCATCTTCAATTGAACTCTTGACTTTTTTGATGGGTTTTTTAAGAAAAATCATTGTAGAGCCACTATGGTGTTCCCTTGTATCTTTGGTACATTAGGCATAGTTCAGTTGTCAAGATTTATGTTTCTCTCTAGTTGCATGACTGACTATAACCTAATAGTGTTAATGAGAGGACTGAGTTAAAATTTGAAAGAACTTAGAAAAGTGGCTAGTCCATTAGTAGCAAGCAATACAATTCAGGTATTATTTTTTAATAACACAATTACTATTATCTAGAATAAGATCAGAATCTTTAAAATCATCTAAGTCCTCTCCTTTTAATTCCAGCTTTCCCAAACATCTTCTCAGTGCCCAGGTGTTTTTATCACCTACACAAATGCTCAGCAAAGCTAGATTCCACGGTCCTGCCAGAGAGGGTTATTGTTCTAACAACTGGGTGCTGCTTGTCAGTCTCTTGTGAGCCAGTGGGTGTGTCTTATTCCTTCTTTCCTTATTACTGATCACATGTGGATTATACGAAGGAAACATCAAATGACTACTATACAAAGCTAAAAGCAGTCAATAGAGCCAGGGCCTGGCCTTTATGGGGCTTCTGTCAGAAGCAGCTGTGTTCCAGCCTTTCCTTGTTCATACTGGCCTCATCCTTCCCCTCTGCCACAGCCCTGTCCCCAGCTGTGCTGCACTGAAGTTTGTTAACTCAGAATACATCACTGTGTCAAGGGAAAACCACTTCCCTTCTTCCACATTCATGACATTGAAGACTTATATTTGCTTTGTTTTTGTCCACAAAACACATCTCCAATTGCACTTTCTAGGAAACTTGCAAAGAGAAACAAAATCTAAAGTCTTGAAAGTGATAGAGATGCAGCCCCTATGGTTTTCTTTGCTTTCCTTTATCTCATCATGAATTAGAACTAGATCAGGAGCACTGACAGAAATCTCGTCCAGTAAGTCACTAAGTGAATATAGGGTATTAAAAACTAAATGAAATATTACACTCAAGTAAAGGAAAAAAGGGTATTTGTCCTGATCTACTAGCTTGGTCCTCACTGCACTGAATTCTCAGAGAAACAGAGATGCCCATGGAATTCAGCTGGCTTAAGCAACAGTTAGAACTGGACATGGAACAACAGACTGGTTTGAAATCGGGAAAGGAGTACATCAAAGCTGTATATTGTCACTCTGCTTATTTAACTTATATACAGAGTACATCATGAGAAATTCTGGGAGGATGAACCATGGATGGAGGAGCCTGGTAGCCTGAAGTCCATGGGGTCGCTGAGAGTTGGACACGACTGAGCAACTTCACTTTCACTTTTCACTTTCCTGCCTTGGAGAAGGAAATGGCAACCCACTCCAGTGTTCTTGCCTGGAGAATCCCAGGGACGGGGGACCCTGGTGGGCTGCCGTCTATGGGGTCGCACAGAGTCGGCTACGATTGAAGTGCCTTAGCAGCAGCAGCATAAGCTGGAATCAAGATTGCTAGGAGAAATAACAATAACCTCAGATATACATGTGCTGCTGCTGCTGCTAAGTCACTTCAGTCATGTCCAACTCTGTGTGACCCCATAAATGGCAGCCCACCAGGCTCTCCCATCCCTGGGATTTTCCAGGCAAGAACACTGGAGTGGGCTGCCATTTCCTTCTCCAATGCAGGAAAGTGAAAAGTCAAAGTGAAGTCACTCAGTCGTGTCCAACTCTTCATGACCCCATGGACTGCAGCCAACCAGGCTACTCCAACCATGAGATTTTCTAGGCAAGATTACTGGAGTAGGGTGCCATTGCCTTCTCCGATATACAGGTGACACCACTCTTATGGCAGAAAGTGAAGAAGAAGAACTAAAGAGCTTCTTGATGAAAGTGGAAGAGGACAGTGAAAAAGTTGGCTTAAAGCTCTACATTCAGAAAACTAAGATTATGGCATCTGGTCCCACCACTTCATGGCACATAGATGGGGAAACAATGGAAACAGTGGCAGACTTTATTTTGGGGGACTCCCAAATTGCTGCAGATGGTGAGTGCAGCCATGAAATTAAAAGGCACTTGCTCCTTGGAAGAAAAGTTATGACCAACCTAGACAGCACATTAAAAAGCAAAGACATTACTTTAACAACAAAGGTCTATCTAGTCAAACAAAGCTATGGTTTTTCCAGTAGTCATGTATGGCTGTGAGAGTTGGACTATAAAGAAAGCTGAACACCAAAGAATTGATGCTCTTGAACTGTGGTGTTGGAGAAGACTCTTGAGAGACCCTTGGAGAGCAAGGAGATCCAACCAGTTCATCAATCAGTTCTGAATATTGATTGGAAAGACTGATGCTGAAGCTGAAACTCCAATACTTTGGCCACCTGATATGAAGAACTGACTTATTAGAAAGACCCTGATGCTGGGAAAGATTGAAGGCAGGAGGAGAGAGGGATGACAGAGCATGAGATGGTTGGATGGCATCACTGACTCAATCAGCATGAGTTTGAGTAAGTTCTGGGAGTTGGTGATGGACAGGGAAGCCTGGTGTGCTGCAGTCCATGGGGTTGCAAAAAGTCAGACACAACTGAGCGGCTGAACTGAACTGAACTGAATGAACAAATGAAGCTCAACCCTTGGTTCTGTGAAAGAGCTTCTAATCAGAAACAACATCATCATTGAATCTCCTACCTCAAGCTCAGAAAATTTAAGTAGAACAAGTGCTCAATAGTAAAAGGGTTGAATAATTAAATCTATACTTGGTCAAATACAAATTATTTGTCTACTAAGCCTAGGGCTTCCCTGGTAGCTCAGATGGCCAAGACTTGTTCTGTGAGGCAGGACACCCGGGTTCAATACCTGGGTCCTTTTTTATTTTTGCAGTTGGATTAATTCCTACACTTACCTGCACAAATACACATTTGCTCTTAGCGTCTGAGGGCTGCTGACACTATGGACACCTGAGGACACGGATCAGGAGAAGAGGAAGTCACCACAGAGTAACAGGGTCCTTCACACAAACACTGCAGGGGAGAGGGAAGGGGTTCTGGAAGATGCATTTTTTCCCCCAACAAGTAAACAGGCCCTCCACAGAAAGGAGATTTTCAAGTCCTCAGGATTCTGAGGATTGAGCCTGCTCTCAGGGAGGGTATCCAGCAGGTTTGGAAGCAGACCCTGTCATTCTAGAGGACAGGGTGAGGCTCCATGTCATCTCTCCCTTACGAGGTGCTGCTGGGAAAATACCATTGTCCTGGATTTAGAGTCTCCTCACCCATGTTCCCTGTGAAGAATCAGGATTCTGGTTGAATTATTGGCTCAGTCTTGGAGGATGACAGGTCTCCAGCAAGAAAATTGTGGAAAGAAAATGTGATGTCTGTAACAGTCCTGACGTCATGGTCCCCTGAAGCACAACCACAGGGACCTGCAGGAAATTGTTCTAGAAAGAACAGAAACATGGAAGAAGATCTTGGACTCATAGTAATCAGCCTCTTCTGTAAATCAAAGGCTGAAGAAAACCCATCATTTGTTTTAAAGAGCTTGAATGCCAGAGTGATCTGGTAAAATCCTAATGAATACGGAAACCACAGAGCTGAGAGAGACTAGATTCCCATGTAAAGTAAAAGGGGAGCCTAAAATCAGGGCTACAAATGTGTTCCTGGAAAAGAGGAGAGCAACTTTTATGCATGAGAGACAGTGAGCAATAATGTATGTAATTACAATAGTGCATCTGACTTAAGACAAAGACTTTTCTCATTTCATTGATACATATCCATTTCACTGGGAACATTTGAAGTTATTGGGAAATAGATAAAATGAATAGATTCTTTCCTTTGATCATATTGTGAATACATAGATGAAAATCAAAAAAAGGAAGTAAAAGTGTAGAGAAATGACTAGAAAATGAAAACTACCATGTTCCCTATTTAATGGCCTTGCTTAGAAAGCATGGCATCAGAGAACCTACCTCAAGTTTCCACGAGACGCCGTCTCAGCCAGCCCAGCAGCAGCCTCATCTTCCCCATGGCTTTCGTGCTCTCTCTACTGATGGCCCTGGTGCTGGTCAGCTACGGCCCTGGAAGATCCCTGGGCTGTGACCTGTCTCAGAATCACGTGCTGGTTGGCAGGAAGAACCTCAGGCTCCTGGACCAAATGAGGAGACTCTCCCCTCACTTCTGTCTGCAGGACAGAAAAGACTTTGCTTTCCCTCAGGAGATGGTGGAGGGCAGCCAGCTCCAGGAGGCCCAGGCCATCTCTGTGCTCCACGAGATGGTCCAGCAGACCTTTAACCTCTTCCACACAGAGCACTCCTCTGTTGCCTGGGACACCACCCTCCTGGAGCAGCTCCGCACTGGACTCCATCAGCAGCTGGACGACCTGGATGCCTGCCTGGGGCAGGTGATGGGAGAGGAAGACTCTGCCCTGGGAAGGACTGGCCCCATGCTGGCTGTGAAGAGTTATTTCCAGGGAATCCATGGCTACCTGAAAGAGAAGGAATACAGCAACTGTGCCTGGGAAATCGTCAGAGTGGAAATCATGAGATCCTTGTCTTCATCAACCAGCTTGCAAGAAAGGTTAAGAATGATGGATGGAGACCTGAACTCACCTTGACATTACTCTCACTGACTAAGTTGCCTCATCATCCTTGTATACTCACCCAGGGTCATTTCAGAAGACTCTGAATTCTGCTTGAGCCACCAAATTTATTGAATTAACTTAGCCAATACATGTCAGTAGTATTAAGCAAGTAGATATAAAAGGAATCAGATGTAGGGGTATCAATCCATAAGTGATGACTGCCCTGATATTATTTATTTTTATTTAGTTAATTTAATATTTTATCTCATCATATTTATATTTTCATATAAAAATGTATATGTTTACATTGCATTAAATTTAGAAATATATTTCCCTATTTCATTAAAATTGTTACTTATTTATTAAAGTTATCAAAATAAATTTCTTGAGTTTTTATTTTGAAAACCTAAATCCTATACTGTCTACTTATACCTTTCACAAAATAGTATTTGTTCACTTTATTCTGTGAAACATTTCTATCATTTTCTAGGAAATGCTTGTCAAAAGGTGGAATTCTGAGAATTTTCTGTGGGGGCCTTTGTTAGGTCTCTGAGTTTTTCCTTCAGTGAGCCTCAGTTGAAGAACTAAGATCCTCTAAGCTATGGAGGGTGACAAAAAGAAAAAAGTTAGAAAGGAAATTATGAAATTGTAGAAAATGGTTAGTCTTGATGTCACAGGCATAACTAATTTATACCCACTCATTAAAGAACGGTTGATAGACATATCTGAGGGAAGCAGTCACCTCATGCAGGAAAGCTGATGCCATATGGTGTGGACTGGCTGCTCCTGACTCCTATTACTCTGCTTCCCACCTTCTCCTCAGCATTGCTTACTGAGCAATTCACTCCCTTCCACAGTAACTTCATTGCCTCCACACAGGAGCTCTGTTCTGTGCTGGTTTCTTCTAGTTTCATGGTATATTCAGGGTGGAAGCCACAGGAAGAGGGCCTAAGTGAAAGGAGAGTTCTAGAAATTCCAAAACCTCTGAATCCCAGCTCTGCTATTTACCAACACTGTGACCCTGAAAAATCTCACAAACACAAGAAGTTAGTTTCCTCATCTTTAATATGGGGACAGTATGAGTGATTTTCATACCATTACTGCTTGGATTCATTGAGTCCATATCACACAAGAGGCATCAAGCGCTCCTGGCAGAAATCATCAGGACAGTGAGAATCACGGAGTGGCTGCCCTCAGGGAGGAGACAGGACAGCCGCCCTGAGACAGCGACTGGAGGGCAGCATGGAAAGGTGCTGGCCCCTGACAAAGGTATTTTCTTTTCCACTTGGGTGCTAGTTTCATAGTGCTCTCAGTGTGAGAACGTTCCTTTGCTGTATGCTGAAGAACATTCCAATTTCTGGGTTTCATACTTCTAAAAGCATTCCTATGAGTTCATAAAAAACTCTTTGAGAAAGATGAGTTAGTAGAAAATACTTGATCTAACACAAATATGATACTAGGGAAAGAATAGTGTTAGCGTATCAAACAGTACAGATAATCAAACACAAGCAGAGGCAGGAAGGAAAGAGCAGGGGCTGTGAAGTGTGTGGTTCTGCTCTCCAGGTCTGGGCTGTCCCAGGTTTGATCCTAGTTCTCCTTTCCATAAAATCCCTTGCCCATACTTGCTGGCAATGTCACCTCCTGGAGCCTCTGTTTTGCTACTCAAAGAACAAAACCCAACAAATGGTTCAGAAGCCATTTTTACATCTTCTCATACTAAAGAAGTGAGAAACATAATTAATGAATGAAGTGCTTGATTTTCTGCAACCTCCAAGGAGACTTACACCAAGGGCCACCTTCCAGGATTGCTTCTGCTAGTACCCTTGTCTCCAGGGCAAGCCATTGCTGACCCACACTTCCATAGGAGACTCCAACCTTAGGAGGTAGGTCTGGTTCAGTCTCTTGTGGGGTCACTGCTCCCTTCCCCTGGGTGCATGCAAGATTTTGTTTGTCCCCTGCAAGAAGAGTCTCTCCCACGGTCCTGTGGAAGTCCTATAATCAAATCCCACTGGCCTTCAGAGTCAGATTGCCTGGAGATTTGCAATCCTTTAACAGGCTTGCCAGCATGACATGAGGCTCAGAACCTTCACAACAGTGGGAGAACTTTTCTGGTATTATTGTTTTCCAGTTTGTTGGTTTCCCATCTGGCAGGTATGGCATTTATTTTTATTGTGCTTGAGTGCTTCCTGTATCTCGTTGTAGTTTCTTCTTTGTGTTCGGACATGGGACATCTTTTTTCGGCTGGTCCAGAGTCCTCCTCTGGATAACAGTTAATTGCGATTTCGTTGCTCTTGCGTGAGGAGATAAGAGCATGTCCTTCTACTCTGCCATCTTGAACCAGAAGCTAAGGCAAAACTTTAATATTTGACCATTTGAAATATGCTGAACTATCTCATGTCCACCCACCATATCTTTTATTCACTACCATGGATGTACGTGTGGCTGAGATTTGAACAGGGGGTTAACTACAGGAAATAGGTATGTTGTCTGTCTTCAAAGAGTATGATTTTCTAAGAAAGATTTTAAAAATCAATATGTCAATCTGCTGCACAGAAAATATTGTTACTGAGGTATATCCAAGTTCCTGCAATAACAAGCCAGGGTTCATTTTTAAAAATTGATCAACAAAGATCCCACCAATTTATACATTTCATTCAGCATATTTCAACTTTTATTATTTTAAGAATTTCTTTTAGTCTGTAGTTTCCAAGATCAAAGTCTCTCTTTTCATTTTAAACTCCCGTCCCCCACACACATCCTCCATCAGGACCTTCTAACTGAGAGTCCCTTAAATGGGGGAGGAATTGACTCCACAGAGCAGGAGCAAGTCTCCATTTCCTATTCCCACTCAGCATCCTGCACAATGATAGCATAGTATTGGTCCTCAGAGTTGTCAATAAAAGTGTAAGTGTAATAATGATAATAATAATAATGATGATAAGCTTAAAAGAGTTTTACCAGTTAAACTGTTTGAAAATGACAATCTTGCTGCATTTTTTTGTTTTTAGTTTTTGTGGGTTACTCTTGTCTTCTCAGGTGACCAGGATATTTGTTATCTGGGCATCTCTTTAGTTTTCCCTCAATTTCCTGCATGATTTCGTCCAGTCGATTTTTCTGTCCTATGCTAGTTTTCTCAGCTTTAAAATAAGGATATGGGAGTGGATATATGTGTACTTATAGCTGGTTTACATTGTTGTACAGCAGAAACCAGCACAACATTGTAAAGCAATTTTTCTCCTATTAAAAACAAAATAGGGATAACGGAATAGTGTAGTCCATTCAATATACCATCTCATGTTCTGTACTCTATATGATGTTAATACAACAACTTACAAAGTTACCTTAAATCAGTAGATTCTATCAAGCATCAGGGCCACATTAAACATGTGAGAGTTGTTACTGTGACAGCAGTGTGTACAAAGGTTTCACCATTGTTTCATGTCTACCCTAAAGATGATTATGCCGTATCTGTGCCTTGTCAACTCTAATTTTTAATGCAAAAACTCTACCTCTGCAAATTAGAATAAGTTAACCTTTTCTGCTGCTGCTGCTAAGTTGCTTCAGTCATGTCCAACTCTGTGCAACCCCATAGACAGCAGCCCACTAGGCTCCTCTGTCCCTGGGATTCTCCAGGCAAGAATACTGGAGTGGGTTGCCATTTCCTTCCCCAATACATGAAAGTGAAAAGTGAAAGTGAAGTCGCTCAGTTGTGCCCAACTCTTAGTATTGTACAAAACATATCTACACATTTTGAAATTTTACTAGCAAATAAAATAATCACATGACTGTACCAAGCACACCGTGATATTTAGCGGGCATCAAATCAGTATGCAATCAGTGCATTTCACATATAAGATGCTTATTAGGTAGGAAGTGGTATATTATGTGTAAACCTACATTATGCTGAAATAAAAAACATCTTGATTATGAATTTTAAAGCACTTACCTGTATGAAATGACATTTTAAAAAAGTTAATAAAACTCTTCAAAGCAAAACTATGTATAGATCTGAAAGCTTAACATAAGATCCTTAGTTAAAGGAAATGAGAAGAAAAAAAGATTTTGAAATTTGAGATTAATTATTTAAGGTAGCTACTGGGTCATAAGTTTCTCAAATATGGCTTTCCCTCATTTGAACTGAGATGAACAAAAAAGTAATTTTGAAAACATTATAGATGATTTTGCTTCCACTGAAGCCAGGAACTTAAAGTTTTGTTTTAGCATAAGGGATCTTTAGACTTGGTGTGAGTTTCAGACTTCTTTATACATTTTAAATATTTTCAACTACTTGAACGTTGCAGAAGAAATTAACCATTTATATTAAATAAAATCATTTTCTCCTTCCCCAGGGCCTCCTGTAGGTCTCTGTCTTGTCCTCAAGTCTTCCCACTGGATGGTCCCAATATCTAGATCACTGCCCAGAATGTAGATGCCTTTCCACTTTCCCCAAATTAGTTGTTTTCCTGAGAAACAACCCGGAATCTGAAATTGTGCCACCACATGCTCAGATTTCCAGCCATCAGTCGCAGCATAAACGGGGCACCAGTGTAAACTGCTCTGGCTAAAATCTCCTCCCAGGAAGGGGAGGATGGAAGCAGGGGCAGGTGCAGTAATCAAGTTCTAAGCCAAACCCCTGCACAGCTCCCCTGGGCCATCTGGCCCACAAAGGAAGTTTCCTCACTGCTCCCGAGGCCCCAGGCTCTGCCTGGGCCTTAGAAGCACCTAACTCAACTGGAGGCTCCTGCCTACATGGATTCCTCGATTCTCCCAGTGGACATGGAGCTGGAGTTTGAGGCACTGGACCTGGAGACAGGTCTGCTGGGCGAGAAAGGCCAGTTGCTCTGTTACAGGGAGTTCTGTGGTGCCCTCCCGGTCGCTGCTGCTGCTGCTAAGTCGCTTCAGTCCTGTCCGACACTGTGCGAGCCCATAGACGGCAGCCCACCATGCTCCCCCGTCCCTGGGATTCTTCAGGCAAGAACACTGGACTGGGTGGCCATTGCCTCTGGTCGCTGGGGCACAGGAAAGGCAGATTTGAGCATCTTGTTGAGCTGGAGCCGTGGGACTGAATTTCACTTAAGTGCTCATTTGGGAGGATTCCTGGTCTCTCAGAGGTGGCAAGGGTGATGATCACCATACTCCAGGGCTGGAGAACATCACCCTCCATGTCATCAGGGAAGGGACTGGCATCGGGTGAGCTTGGTGATGCTGCAGATGTTGGGCTGTGCCAGCCTTTAACCAGCTTTTCCCAGCACCTTCCCCCAAATAAGGTCTTTAAAGAGGTCAGAATTGTCACTTTCGGCACTTTTCTCAATTTTGTCTCCCCTGAAAAACTTTTCCCTTCTATTCTGGGCATCAGAGAATGTCACAGCTTCGATGCTTCTTTTGTGTTATTACACTGGAAATGAAATATACTCATGGAAACGTCTCAATCCGAAAGGAAATATTCATCTATATGAGTCAACTCAGCTTGAAAGAAAAACCTGAGGCTCAATCTCTCTTCTTTAGTCTAAAAGAAAATTTAGAGGTGTGATTCCATAGTCTATTGTGAAAATTTTTAAATTGTACCAATTTTTAAATCGCCATATCTCTCTGCATTTCCCTTTGTAAGGGTCTAATACATAAGATTTGAATTCTTCAGTTATTTACAGGGCTATAGCTCCTATTTTCTGGTGGTCTACAGATATTAGTGGCATAATACCAAACATGGGTTAATTCATAGAGTTCTCTTCATTCTCTCACCAAAGTGTGCTGACCACACACACACGTATGACAATGTGCTTGTCGATGAGGATTCCAGGAGGGGATGATGACTGCCCTCCTGGGAGCAGGGGAGAAGACTTTGGAGGCAGGATGAGGAGGAAGGAGGCAGCACATGCTTAGAGCAGCTGACGGCCGGTACTCAGAGCTGAAGAAGAGGAGGAATTGGGAGCCGCAGGAAGCTCAGCTGCTGCTGCTGCTAAGTCGCTTCAGTCATGTCCGACTCTGTGCGATCCCATAGACGGCTGTCCCTGGGATTCTCCAGGCAAGAATACTGGAATGGGTTGCCATTTCCTTCTCCAATGCATGAAAGTGAAAAGTGAAAGTGAAGTCGCTCAGTCCTGTCCGACCCTCAGCGACTCCATGGACTGGAGCTTACCACGCTCCTCCGTCCATGGGATTTTCCAGGCAAGAGTACTGGGGTGGGGTGCCATTGCCTTCCCCGGCAGGAAGCTCTACTCTCACACAATCTGGGGCTCCTGAGTGTAGCCGACACCAGACGTTCATTTCGTCTTCTAAAACATCCAGACGACTTTAGTAGCAGTCACAAAGGACAATACTTTACTTCAAATAATACAAAGTTTGCAAATTAGGCTGAGAATGTGGAACTTAGAGAATGATAGCAATCTTTCATATCAATATAACCAAAGGTAACCTCTTTACTCCACCCTCAGTCCAACCAAGAGCAGCTTTGAGTGCAAGTTCCTTAACACAGGCAAGGGTCTGCATGTTGAATCCCTAAGTGTTCATTCTAGGAGAGGGAACGCCCACAGGACTGTGAAGAGCCCAGGAGCCCAAGTTTCCTCCCTTTTGAGCAGGGCCTTGTACATAATGGAGAGAAATCCTTCAGCACTTGAAGTTCTTTGCTGAGGAAGGGATTCTAGAAAAGTTTTACACTCTCCTAGAATTTTGATGTCTTGCTCCTGGTCAGGGAACTAGATCCTACAGGCCACAACCAAGACTTCCCATGCCACAAGTAAAGATCCTATCTGAAGCAAGGAACATGGAAGATCCAGCATGCTGCAACCAAGACCTGGCACAGCCTAATAAATACATGAAATAAATGCATTTAAAATTCTTTAAAAAACCCAAAGAAAACCAACCCATCAATGTGATCATGTCACAAGGTGAGATATTAGGGAGATTAGGGTTACAATCAATACAATACAGTTATCATTTTTAAGAACATAATTATTTTTTACCAAGATTAAGATCAGGATCTTTAGAATCATTTCATTCCCTTTCATTCTAGTTTTTTCAAAGCAACTTCCCATTGCCCAGGTGGATTTGTCACAGATGCACAGCAAGGCTGGTCTCCTTGACCCTGTGAGAGAGGGTTAGTGTTCTAGCAAGTGGGCTTGTGATTGCTGTCTCCCATGAGCTAGTGTGTGTGACTTCTTCCTTCTGCCCTTATACAGACCACATATGGATTAAAGGAAAGAAAAATCAGGTGGCTGGTCTTACAAAGCTGAGGGCAGTCCACGGACTCAGGACTTGGCCTTCCTTGAGCTTCTCTCAGAAGCAACCATATCCCAGCCTTTCTGTTGTTCATATTGACCTGATCCTTCCCCTCTGCCACAGCCCAGGCCCCAGCTGTGCTGCACTGAACTTTGCTAACCCAGACTACATCTGTGTCAGGGAAAGCCACTTCTTTTCTTTCATATTCATGACATTGAGACTTACCTTTGTTTTCTAGTTGCTCACACTCCAACTGTGGAATTATACTTTCTAGCAAAATTGCAAAGAGAAACAAAAAAATCTAAGCTCTTGAAAATGATGCAGCTCCTCGGGCTTTCTTTACTTCTCTTTCTTGTTCTCACCTCATCATGAATTACAACCAGAGAAAGAGCACTGAGACGCATCTTGTCCAATAAGTCACTAAGTGAATTGAAAAAGTTTAAATTAAATATTACAGTCAAGGAAAGAAGGCTATTTTTCCTAATCTAATATATTGGGTCTCACTGCCCTGCATTCTCAGAGGAGACAGTGAGAGAGAGGAACAGAGATGCTGAGTGGAATAAGCTGGCTGAACACATGACTGTAACTCACTAGATTCTTCTTTTTTTAAATATATTTATTTTATTGTATTTTTTAACTTTACAATATTGTATTTGTTTTGCCATACATCAACATGAATCCGCCACAGGTATACACATGTTCCCCATCCTGAACCCTCCTCCCTCCTCCCTCCCCATACCATCCCTCTGAGTTGTCTCAGTGCACTAGCCCCAAGCATCCAGTATCGTGCATCGAACCTGGACTGGCGACTTGTTTCATATACGATATTATACATATTTCAATGCCATTCTCCCAAATGATCCCACCCTCTCCCTCTCCCACAGACCCAATAGACTATTCTATACATCAGTGTCTCTTTTGCTGTCTCGTACACAGGGTCATCGTTACCATCTTTCTAAATTCCATATATATGCGTTCGTATACTGTATTGGTGTTTTTCTTTCTGGCTTACTTCACTCTGTATGATAGGCTCCAGTTTCATCCACCTCATTAGAACTGATTCAAATGTATTCTTTTTAATGCCTGAGTAATACTCCATTGTGTATATGTACCACAACTTTCTTATCCATTCTTCTGCTGATGGACATCTAGGTGGCTTCCATGTCCTGGCTATTATAAACAGTGCTGCGATGAACACTGGGGTACACGTGTCTCTTTCAATTCTGGTTAAGGAAACTCACTAGATTCTGTTACATAAGCTTCCAACAAGAGACAACACCAGCACTGAATCTCCTTCCTCCAGCTCAGAAACGCTGAGCAGAGCAAGTGTTGCACAGTTTAAGTAAAAGAGTTGAATAATAAAAATGATACTTGGCATAGTAGATATTATTTATCTACTAAAAGCAAAATGATTGCAGTTGGAAATTCCTTCACCAGCTTACACAAACACACTTTTGCTCTCAGCATCTGAGCACTCCTGATATTTTGGACATCTAGGGAAACAGGTCAGGAGAAGAGGAGGTCAACACCGAGAACTCGGCTCCTTCAGAGAAACACTCCAGGGGACAGACGGGGTTCAGGAAGAGAATTTATTTTCCCAACAAATAAACAAGCCCTCCACAGAAAAGAGATTTTCGAGTCCACAGGATGTGGTGAGCCTGTCCGCAGGGAGGGAGTCCAGGGGGTGAGGAAGGGACTCTGTCACTCCAGAGGACAGGAGGTGGCTCCATGTGATCTCTCCCTTCTGAGTGAGGTGCTGCTGGGGAAATACAATTATGCTGGATTTAGCGTCTCCTCACTCATGTTCCCTGAGAAGAACCAGGATTCTGGTGGGGGTATTGGCCCAGTCTGTGGAGGACGATGGGTCTCTAGCAAGAAAATGGTGGAAAGAAGGGTGATGTCTGTAATGGCCCTGACCTTGTGGTCCCCCAAAACACAACCACATGGACCTGCAGGAACATGTTCTATAAGGAAGAAAAACGTGGGGTAAGCTCATGGACTGATAATAATCAGCCTCTTCTCTAAATCAAGCACTAAGGAAAACCCATCCTTTGTTTCAAAGAGATCAAGAGCCACAGTGATCTGGTAAATCCCTAAATAAATACAGAAACCATAGGAGTGAGGGAGTCTGGCTTCCTAGGTAAAGTGAGAGGGGAAAATGGAGCCTAAGATGAGGGCTACAAATGTGTTCCTGGACAAGAGGACAGGAACATTTATGCATGAGAGTCAGGGAGCAATAATGTGTGTAATTACAAATGTACTTCAATCCTAATATAAGACGAAGATTTTTCTCATTTGATGATGAATATCCATTTGGATAAGCACATCTGAAGTTACTGGGAAAAGGTAAAATTAATAGTTTAAATTGATGACAATTTCTTTGACCATCTTCAGAATACATAACAGAAAACCAAAATAGGAAGTAAAAGTGCATAGAAATGATTAGAAAATGAAAATTACTGTGTTCCCTATTTAATGGCCTTGCTTAGAAAGCATGGCATCAGAGAACCTACCTCAAGGTTCCACCAGACGCTGTCTCATTCAACCCAGCAGCAGCCTCATCTTCCCCATGGCCTTCGTGTTCTCTCTACTGATGGCCCTGGTGCTGGTCAGCTACAGCCTGGGAGGATCCCTGGGCTGTGACCTGTCTCAGAACCACGTGCTGGTTGGCATGACAAACCTCAGGCTCCAGGGCCAAATGAGGAGACTCTCCTCTCACTTCTGTCTGCAGGACAGAAAAGACTTTGCTTTCCCCCAGGAGATGGTGGAAGGTGGCCAGCTCCAGGAGGCCCAGGCCTTCTCTGTGCTCCATGAGATGCTCCAGCAGACCTTCAACCTCTTCCGCACACAGCATTCCTCTGCTGCCTGGGACACGACCCTCCTGGAGCAGCTCCTCTCTGTACTCCATCAGCAGCTGGATGACCTGTACACCTGCCTGGGGCAGGTGATGGGAGAGGAAGACTCTGCACTGGGAAGGACTAGCCCCATGCTGGCTGTGAAGAGGTACTTCGAGGGAATCCATGGTTACTTGCAAGAGAAGGAATACAGCTACTGTGCCTGGGAAATCGTCAGACTGGAAATTAAGAGATCCTTGTCTTCATCAACCAGCTTGCAAGAAAGGTTAAGAATGATCAATGGAGACCTGAACTCACCTTGACATGACTCTCACTGACTAATATTCCACATCACCCTTGCACACTCTGGTGTTGTCATCTCAGAAGACTCTGGTTCCTTCTTTAGCCACCAGATTTATTGAATTAGTTCAGCCAATACATAGTAATACTGTATTAGTAAGCAAGTAGATATAAAAAGGGTATCAGTCCATAAGCAATGACTTTTTGATGTTATTTTTTATATTTTATTTATTTAATGTATTACTTTATCTGAATATTTTATATTTTCATATAAAATATGTATATGCTTACATTGTATTAAAATATAGAAAATGTATTCCCCTTTCTCTTTGATTAAAATTATATTTTGTTTTATTTATTAAATACTTAACAAGGTAAACTTCTTGAGTTTTTTTTTATTTTGAAAATCTAAATCCTTGTCTATATATATGTATCACAAAAAAGTATTTGTTCCCTTTATACTGTGGAACAGTTCTATCACTTTCCAACAAATGTCCGTCAAAAGGTGGAGTTCTTCAAGTTTTCTGGTCGTAGAGTTTTTAGGACTCTGAATTTTCCCTCCAGGGAGCCTTGGTAGGGAATTAAGTTCCTACAAGCTGTCGAGGGTGCCAGAGAGAAAACAGGTAGAAAGGAGATTATGAAATTGTATAAAATGGTTAGTCTTGATGTCACAGGTATAACTAATTTATACCCACTCATTAAAGAATGGTTGATAGACATATCTGAGGGAAGCAGTCACCTCGTGCAGGAAAGCTGATGCCATACGGTGTGGACTGGCTGCTCCTGACTTCTATTCCTCTGCCTCCCACCTTCCCCTCAGCACTGCCTTACGGAGCAATTCACTCCCTTCCACAGTAACTTCACTGCCTCCACACAGGAGCTCTGTTCTGTGCTGGTTTCTTCTAGCAGCATGGTGGAGTCAGAGTGGAAGCCCAAGTGAAAGCAGAGTTGTAGAAATTCCAAAACCTCTGAATCCCAGCTCTGCTATTTACCAACACTGTGACCCTGAAAAATCTCACAAACACAGCAGGTCAGTTTCCTCATCTTTAATCTGAAGACAATAAGAGTAGTTTTCACAGGCTTACGGTTTAGATCCAATGAGTCCATATCACACAGGAGGCATCAAGCGCTCCTGGCAGAAATCATCAGGACAGTGAGAATCACGGAGTGGCTGCCCTCAGGGAGGAGACAGGACAGCTGCCCTGAGACAGCGACTGGAGGGCAGCATGGAAAGGTGCTGGCCCCTGACAAAGGTATTTTGCTTTCCACTTCAGTGCTGGTTTCATAGTGTTTTCAGTGTGAGAACTTTCCTTTGTTGTATGCTGAAGAGAATTCCAATTTCTGGGGTTCATATCTCCAAAAGCACTCCTATGAGATCATAAAAAGCTCTTTGAGAAAAATGAATTAGTAGAAAATGCTTTGATGTAATACAAAGACGAATAATAGGGAAAGAATAGAGATCTCATATCAATCCAGAAAATCAAACACATGCAGAGGCAGGAAGGAAAGAGCAGGCGCTCTGAAATGTATGTCTGTCCTCCAGTCCTACGCTGTAAGGGTTGGATCCTAGTTCTCTTTTCTATGAAGTCCCTTGTCCATACTTGCTGGCAATGTCACCTCCATGAGCCTCTGCATTGCTGCTGCTGCTCCTGCTAAGTCGCTTCAGTTGTGTTTGACTCTGCAAACCCATAGATGGCAGCCCATTAGGCTCCTCTGTCCCTGGGACTCTCCAGGCAAGAACACTGGAGTGAGTTGCCATTTCCTTCTCCAATGCATGAAAGTAAAAATTGTAAGTGAAGTTGCTCAGTCATGCCTGACACTTAGCGACCCCATGGACTGTAGCCCACCAGGCTTCTCCGTCCTTGGGATTTTCCAGGCAAGAGTACTGGAGTGGGGTGCCATCACGGTCTGCTAATCAGACAAAGGAAATGTCTCAAAACCCAGAGAATGGCACCAGGCCCCTCACCCACAACATGCATTGAGATAACATTGGCACCAGGCGAGTCATCCCCGGCCATAAAACCATTGACATGAATCTTGAAGAAAGGCAGATTTCCAAACAAATATACAGTTTCATAACACAGATTAGGAGAACACAGTATGAGTGTAACATACTGGTTTGTCAAGTCGGTTCTGAGCCTTTAAGTGGAACTGACTTGAACACAGAGTCTAGAGTCAATACACAGTGCATTATCAGCTTAAGACAAACATTTCCGTAAGAAAATGCATTGGTTAGCTCAAGGTTTGGGGAAAGTTCAGTTCAGGTGGAGCCAGGTGTCATTATGGCAGAATTTTAAGAGAAACCTCTTTTTAAATGTGTATAGAGAAGGGGAACAAATCTAACACTGGTTTTTTTCCTCCTGCCGCTAAGAGAGACAGAAAAAATGTCTGACACTTGCAGCTTGTTTCATCTGTTTGGAGACCACTGGCCTTCCTGCCTGTTACCCTCTCAAAAGCATTAAGTTGTTTTTTAACTTACATTCACAAAGCCATGAGCTTGGTGTTTTCTACAGAGGATTCACTGAAATTTTTGTAATCCAATTTCCTGCTGGGGTCATAACTCGTACAGAAATTGTCCATCATGTATCTCCAATTTATGGTGAGGATTCATTGAACAATCTATATGAATCATCATGGACAGTTAAATATGATTATTTTATAATTATTAGAATTATTAATTTTGTCAATCACATTTAGAGTTTCAGTAATATCTACCGGTGGATAATTTCATTTTGCTTCTTATACAAAATAATCAGACATGTTGTAAATCACTCAGCTTTTCTAGAATTGGAGGTAGATGTGAACTAATGGGGGGGAAGGCAACGGCACCCCACCCCAGTACTCTTGCCTGGAAAATCCCATGGACGGAGGAGCCTGGTGGGCTCCAGTCCTTGGGGTTGCTAGTCCATGGGGTCGCTAAGAGTCGGACACGACTGGGCAACTTTGCTTTCACTTTTCACTTTCATGCATTGGAGAAGGAAATGGCAACCCACTCCAGTATTCTTGCCTGGAGAATCCCAGGGACAGAGGAGCCTGGTGGGCTGCCGTCTATGGGGTCGCACAGAGTCGGACATGACTGAAGCGACGCAGCAGCAGCAGCAGTGAACTAATGGAAACAAGAGGTTTGTAGCATCGAGGTATGAAACAACAAGGGTGCATCTTGTGTTAGAAATAAAACAAGAAATTAAGCGAGGGCTCAGGACATGCAGTGTGTGCAGGTGTGACGATCTAGATAAGCAGTTTGGAATCTGACATATTAGGTTTTGAAAACTGGATTTGCCATTTCATTATTAGATTATTTTATTCAAATAAACTCTTACCAGGAGGCTCTTCGAAACAAAAATATGAACTCGGTTTCAACTATGTTGGAAGGATTGCGTGAGTCCCTCACAAAGGCTAAGGAATTTGTAGTTGTTGTCACTGTCATTTTTGATAAACACTGATAGTCTGTGGAATTTGTCTGGCAGGTCCTTGGTAATCATGTCCATGGTAGTCTTGTAACATTTAATTAGTAATCAATTTAGGATGGATGTGCCATAAAAAGTGAGGGCAGCATCAGGGAAAGTGTTCTTACTCCTCAATAATATCAGAATGAAATATATCCTAATGAATCCTGGCCATAAACACAATACCTTGGTATCTCCTTACTACCGTGTTACAGACTGAATGTGTGTGTTTTCCCCAAATTCATATATTGAAACTTTACCCCTTGACTTCCCTGATGGTCCAGTGGCCAGGACTCCATGCTCCCAAAGCAGGGAGCCTTGAGATCGATCTCTGGTCAGGAAACTAGATTCTGCATCGCAAGCAAGACTTCCCATGGCTTAAGTAAAGATCCTGCATGAAGCAACCAAGATCCAAGAACCAGCATACGTTGACTAAGACACGCCACAGCCAAATAAACACATAAAATAAATATTTTAAAAATTCTTAAAAAACCTGCAGAAACCCAACCCATCAATGTGATAGTATCAAGAGCTGGAATTTTAGGGAGATCATTAGGGTTAGTAATCAATAAAATTCAGTTATTATTTTTAATGTCATAACTACTATTAGCTACACTACCATCAGGATCTTTTGGAATCATTTACTTCCCTTTCATTCTAGTTATTTCAAAGCACATTCCCTTTGCCCAAGTGGATTTATCTCCTATGCAGATGCTCAGCAAGGCTGGTCTCATCGACCTTGCCAGAGAGGATTAGTGTTTGAGCAACTGGGGGTCTGATTGCCTGTCTCTTGTGAGCTGGTGAGTGTGACTTCTTCCTTCTCCCCTTATACTGATCACATTCTGAGTAAAGACAAGAAAAATTAGGAGGCTGGTCTTACAAAGCTGACGGCAGTCAACAATCAAGGACTTGTCCTTCTTTGAGCTTCTGTAAGAAGCAGCCCTGCCCCAGCCTTTCTGTTGTTCATATTGGCCTCATCGTCTCCCTCTGCCTCAGACTTGTCCCCGGCTGTGCTGCACTGCAGTTTGCTAACTCAGAATACGTCACTGGGTCAGGGGAAAACCACTTCCCCTCTTTCATATTCATGACATTGACTTACTCTTGTTTTCTTGTTGCCCACAAAAAAAAAAAAAACAAAAAACTGGGTAATTTTACTTTCTAGAAAAATTGCAAAGAGAAACAAAAAAATCTAATGTCTTGAAAGTGATAGAGATACAGCCCTTCTGGCTTTCTTTACTTCTCTTGTTGTTCTCACGTCATCATGAATTGCAACCACAACAGGAGCAATGAGACAAATCTTGCCCAATAAGACTGTCAGTTCAGTTCAGTTCAGTCACTCAGTCATGTCCGACTCTTTGCAACCCCATGAACTGCAGCACGCCAGGCCTCCCTGTCCATCACCAACTCCCAGAGCCTACCCAAATTAACTAAGTGAATATAAAAAGTTTAAATGAAAAATTACACTCAAGGAAAGAAGACTGTTTCTCCTGATCAGGTAGTCTGGGTCTCACTGCCCTGCATTCTCAGAGAAACAGAGACAGAGGAACAGAGATGCCTGGTGGTATCAACTGCCTGAATGAACAACTGTAACTCACTAGATTCTGTGACATAAGCTTCCAACAAGAGACAACACCAATACTGAATCTCCATCCTCCAGCTCACAAAGTTTGAGCACAACAAGTGTCAAACAGTTTAAGTAAAAGGGTTGAATAATAAAAACTATACTTAGCAGGGTAGATATTATTTACCTACTAAAAGCAAAATAATTGCAGTTGGAAATTCCTCTACCAACTTGCACAAATGCACTTTTGCTCTTAAGGACTGAGCTTTGCTGACACGTTGGACACCTGGGGAAACAGGTCAGAGAAGAGGAGGTCACCACTGAGAACTAGGGTCCTTCACACAAACACTGCAGGTGAGAGTTGATGGTTCAGGAAAACGATTTATTTTCCCAACAAGTAAACAAGCCCTCCACAGAAAGGAGATTTTTGAGTCCTCAGGATGCGGTGAGCCTGCCCTAAGGGAGGGAGCCCAGCAGGTGAGCAAGGGGACTCTGTCACTCCAGAGGACAGGGGGTGGCTCCATGTTATCTCTCCTTTATGAGTGAGGTGCTGCCGGGGAAATATAATTATCCTGGAATTAGAGTCTCCACACCCATATTATCTGAGAAGAACCAGAATTCTTGGTAGGGGGAATGGCCAGGCCAGCAAAGGACAACAGGTCTCCAGTATGAAAATGGTGGTAAGAAAGTGTGATGTCTGTAATAGTCCTGACTTCGTGGTTCCCTGAAGCACAACCACGTGGACCTGCAGGAACGTGTTCTAGAAGGAAAAGAAACATGGGAGGAGCTCATGGACTCACAATAACCAGCCTCTTCTCTAAATCAAACACTAAGAAAACCCATCCTTTGTTTCAAACAGTTTCTTTGCTACAGTGACCCAGTAAATGCCTGATAAACACAGAGCCTGCCTTCCTAAGTAAAGTAAGAAACAGAAATTGAGCCAAGGATCAGGGCCAAAACTGTGTTCATGGAACAGAGAAGACCCACATTTACACATGAAAGAGAAGGAGTGATAATGTTTGTACTTAGAAACCTACATCATTTCTGATGTAAGACAAAGAAAGACCTTTCGCATTTGATTGATAAATATCCATTTGGATGGGTGCATGTGAAGTTACTGGGAAATAGATAAAATTAAGAGTTTAGACTGATAACAATTTCTTTGACCATATTCAGAATACATAAATGAAAAGCAAAAAAGGAAGTAAAAGTGTACAGAAACGACTAGAAAATGAAAATTACCATGTTCCCTATTTAATGGCCTTGCTTCGAAAGCATGGCATCAGAGAACCTACCTCAAGGTTCCACCAGACACCGTCTCAGCCAGCCCAGCAGCAGCCTCATCTTCCCCATGGCCTTCGTGCTCTCTCTACTGATGGTCCTGGTGCTGGTCAGCTACGGCCCAGGAGGATCCCTGGGCTGTGACCTGTCTCGGAACCACGTGCAGGTTGGCAGGCAGAACCTCAGGCTCCTGGGCCAAATGAGGAGACTCTCCCCTCGCTTGTGTCTGCAGGACAGAAAGGACTTTGCTTTCCCCCAGGAGATGGTGGAGGGCAGCCAGCTCCAGGAGGCCCAGGCCATCTCTGTGCTCCACGAGATGCTCCAGCAGACCTTCAACTTATTCCACACAGAGCACTCCTCTGCTGCCTGGGACACTACCCTCCTGGAGCAGCTCCGCACTGGACTCCATCAGCAGCTGGATGACCTGGACGCCTGCCTGGGGCACGTGATGGGAGAGGAAGACTCTGTCCTGGGAAGGATGGGCCCCACACTGGCCGTGAAGAGATATTTCCAGGGCATCCATGTCTACCTGCAAGAGAAGGAATACAGCGACTGTGCCTGGGAAATTGTCAGAGTGGAAATCATGAGATCCTTGTCTTCATCAACCAGCTTGCAAGAAAGGTTAAGATGATGGATGGAGACCTGAATTCACCTTGACATGACTCTCCCTGACTAAGATGCCCCATCATCTTTGCATACTCATCTGTGGCCATTTCAGAAGACTCTGATTTCTGCTTTAGCCACAAAATTTATTGAATTACTTCAGCCAATACCTTGTCAGTAGTAAATGAATATACATAAATTTTTTTGGCTGTAGGTGCATTAGTCCCAAAGTGAAGACTGCACTGATTTTGTTGTTTGCTTATTTATTTTGTTATATTTATTCTTTTATCTCCTCATATTTATTGTTTAATATAAAATATTTTTGTTTACATTGTATTAAAATTTAACAAATACATTCACATTTTTATTTCACTAAATGTGCAATTTGTTTTACTTATTAAATATTATCAAGGTGAACTTCTCGAATTTTTTACTGTTTTATGTTTAGTTGCTAGGTAAACTTCGACTCTTTTGTGACCCCATAGACTATAGCCCACCAGGTGTCTCTGTACATGGGATTCTCCAGGCAAGACTACCGGAGTATGTTGCCATTTCCAGGGGATCTTCCCAACCAAGGATGGAATCTGGAATCTGCATTTCAGGCAGATTCTTTACTGTCTGATTCACAAGGGAAGACCCTTGGTTGAAAGAAATGAGAGAAAAAAAGGGATTTTGTAAACTGAAATTAATTATTTACGATAGTTACTGGGTCATCAGTTCAGTTCAGTCACTCAGTTGTGTCCGACTCTTTGGACCCCTTGAGCTGCAGCACGCCAGGCCCCCTGTCCATCACCAACTCCCTGAGTCGACTCAAACTCATGTCCATTGAGTTGGTGATGCCATCCAACCATTGCATCCTCTGTCGTCCCCTTCTCGTCCTGCCCACAATCTTTCCCAGCAGCAGGACCTTTTCTAACGAGTCAGCTTTTCTCATTATGTGGCCAATATATTGGAGTTTAAGCTTCAACATCAGTCCCTTCAATGAACACCCAAGACTGATCTCGTTTAGGATGGACTGGCTAGATCTCCTTGTAGTCCAAGGCATTCTCAAGAGTCTTCTCCAACACCACAGTATAAAAGCCTCAATTCTTTGGCGCTCAGCTTTCTTTATAGTCCAGCTCTCACATTCATACATGACCACTGGAAAACCATAGCCTTGACTAGATGGACATTTGTTGATAAAGTAATGTCTCTACTTTTTAAAATGCTGTTTAGGTTCATCATAACTTTCCTTCCAAGGAGTATGCTTCTTTTAATTTCATGGCTGCAATCACCATCTGCAGTGATTTTGGAGCCCATAAAAATAAAGTCAGCCACTGTTTGCACTGTTTCTCTATTTGCCATGAAGTGATGGGAACAGGGGCCATGATCTTAGTTTTCTGAATGTTAAGCTTTAAGCCAACATTTTTCCTCTCCTCTTTTACTTTCATCAAGAGGCTCCTTAGTTCTTCTTCACTTTCTGCCATAAGGATGGTGTCATCTGTATATCTGTGGTTATGATATTTCTCCTGGCAATCTTGATTCCAGCTAGTGCCTCCTCCAGCCCAGCGTTTCTCAAGATGTACTCTGCATATAAGTTAAATAAGCAGGGTGACAATATGCAGCCTTGACAGACTCCTTTTCCTATTTGGAACCAGTCTGTTGTTCCATGTCCAGTTCTAACTGTTGTTTTCTGACCTGCATACAGGTTTCTCAAGAGGCAGGTCAGGTGGTCTGGTATTCCAATCTCTTTCAAAATTTTCCACAGTTTATTGTGATCCACACAGTCAAAGACTTTGGCCTAGTCAATAAAGCAGAAATAGATGTTTTTCTGGAACTCTCTTGCTTTTTCCATGATCCAGCGGATGTTGGCAATTTGATCTCTGGTTCCTCTACCTTTTCTAAAACCACCTTGAACATATGAAAGTTCACGGTTCACGTATTGCTGAAGCCTGGCTTGGACAATTTTGAGCATTACTTTACTAGCCTGTGAAATGCGTGCAATTGTGAGGTAGTTTTAGCATTCTTTGGCATTGTTAGTCAAATACGGCATTCATGTAATGAAGTGAGATAAACTGGGAAGCAATTTTACAAACATTACTGATGATTTTGTTTCCACTGAAGCCAAGAACTTAACATTTTTTGGCCTTAAAGAAAATATCTTAACCTGATATTTAAGACTTATAAAGTTTAAGTTATTTATAATTATTTACAAATTATAAGAATCAGCCTGCAATGTAGGGGTCTCTGGTTCAATGACTGGGTCAGGAAGATTCCCTTGGAGAAGGAATAGACTACCTACTCCAGTATTCTTGGGTTTCCCTAATGGCTACTCTGGTAAAGAATCTGCCTGCAATGTGGGAGACCTGGGTTTGATCCCTGGGTTGGGAAGATCCCCTGGAGAAGGAAATGCTACCCACTCCAGTATTCTGGTCTGGAGAATTCCATGGACTGTCTAATCCATGGGGTCACAAAGAGTCAGACATGACTGAATGACTTTCACTATAAATTTTGAAATATTTTTAAACAATTAACATTTCAAGAGAAATGAACCATTTATATTAATATTAAATGAAATAATTTTCAGACTCAGTCTTGTCCCCAAGTCTTGAGGGTCCGAATATCTCCTAGATTCCTGTCCAGACTTCAAGTGCCTTTCCCTTTCCCTGAATCCCTGAAAGAATTAGTCTTTCTCCCCAGAAACAATCCTGAATTTGAAAATACTTCACAACTTGCTCTGATTTCCAGCGATCAATCACAGCATAAATGGCCGGGTGTAAACCGCTCTGGCCAAAATCTCCTCCAGGGAAGCTGAGGGTGGACATGGGGTCAGGTGCAGAAATCTAAGGATCTGAACAAAGTAGCATTACAGCTCACCTGGGCAGTGGGACCAAAAGGAAGCTTCCTCACTGCTCCAGCGGCCCCACGGGCTCGCTGGGCTCTGGCGGCGCCTCGCGGGGTTCGAGGATCTTGTCTACGGATACTCCTCTGTTCTCCCTGGATCTTGCGCATGAGTTCGCCGCGCTGGACCTGGAGGCGTGACCCGTCCATTACTGAGAGTTCAGGTGCACATCCTGGCCGCTGGGGCGCAGCGAAGGGAGCTTGGAGGACTTAGCTTAGTGCAGGACCTGAGCTGTTTCACTGAGACCCAGCTGAAGTGCTGAATTTCTGAAACTCTGGTCTCCCTGCTGATGGCAAAGGGGATGCTCTGCTCCATCCGTAACATTTCAACCGTTAGCATATGTCGTCTTCTATTCTTCCAGTCATTTCCCATATTCATGTAATTTGGTAGCATTAAATATTTTTTTTTTTTTTATCAAGAATCTCTTTTATTGATTATCAGAAACATTACAAACATCTAGTATGAACAAATTGTAACATGATAGTGTTTAGTTTGAACAATTAATACATTTCAGATATAATATTATACATATTTCAATGCTATTCTCCCCAATCATCTCACCCTCTCCTGGTCCCAGAGTCCAAAAGTCTGGTCTATACATCAGTGTCTCTTTTGTTGTCTCGTAAATAGGGTTATTTTTTACCATCTTTCTAAATTCCATATATATGCGTTAGTATACTGTATTTGTGTTTTTGTTTCTGGCTTACTTCACTCTGTATAATAGACTCCAGTTCCATCCACCTCCTTAGAACTGATTCAAATAATTTTTTTTTTTTTGTGGGGGATAATTTATTTTTTTTTTTTTTACCACAATTTCTTTTTTTTTTTTTTTGGGGGGGGGGATATAGTTGTTTTCCCCCTTCTCGGGATTGCAAAAAGTGGGGCTATAAAAATTGGGGGGGGGGGGTTCTTTTCAATTCTGGTTTTCTCAGTGTATATGCCCAGCAGTGGGATTGCTGGATCATAAGGCAGTTCTATTCGCAGTTTTTTGAGGAATCTCCATACCGTTCTCCAAAGTGGCTGTACTAGTTTGCATTCCCACCAACAGTGCAAGAGGGTTCCCTTCTCTCCGCACCCTCTCCAGCATTTATTGCTTGTGGACTTTTGGATAGCAGCCATACTGATTGGCGTGAAATGGTATCTCATAGTGGTTTTGATTTGCATTTCTCTGATAATGAGCGATGTTGAGCATCTTTTCATGTGTTTGTTAGCCATCTGTATGTCTTCTTTGGAGAAATGTCTATTGAGTTCTTTGGCCCATTTTTTGATTGGGTCATTTATTTTTCTGGAATTGAGTTGTAGAAGTTGCTTGTATATTTTTGAGATTAGTTGTTTGTCAGTTGCTTCATTTGCTATTATTTTCTCCCATTCTGAAGGCTGTCTTTTCACCTTGCTTATAGTTTCCTTTGTTGTGCAAAAGCTTTTAAGTTTGATTAGGTCCCATTTGTTCATTTTTGATTTTATTTCCGATATTCTGGGAGGTGGGTCATAGAGGATCCTGCTGTGATGTAAGTCAGAGAGTGTTTTGCCTATGTTTTCCTCTAGGAGTTTTATGGTTTCTGGTCTTACATTTAGCTCTTTAATCCATTTTGAGTTTATTTTTGTGTATGGTGTTAGAAAGTGTTCTAGTTTCATTCATATGGAGGGGTCTTGTTTTTGTATCCATTCAGCCAGTCTCTGTCTTTTGGTTGGGGCATTCAACCCATTTACATTTAAGGTAATTAATGATAAATATGATCCCGTTGCCATTTACTTTGTTGTTTTGGGTTTGAATTTATATATCCTTTTTGTGTTTCCTGTCTAGAGAATGACCTTTAGTATTTGTTGGAGAGCTGGTTTGGTGGTGCTGAATTCTCTCAGCTTTTGCTTGTCTGTAAAGGTTTTGATTTCTCCTTCATATTTGAATGAGATCCTTGCTGGGTACAATAATCTGGGCTGTAGGTTCTTTTCTTTCATCACTTTAAGTATGTCTTGCCATTCCCTCCTGGCTTGGAGAGTTTCTATTGAAAGATCAGCTGTTATCCTTATGGGAATTCCCTTGTGTGTTATTTGTTGTTTTTCCCTTGCTGCTTTTAATATTTGTTCTTTGTGTTTGATCTTTGTTAATTTGATTAATATGTGTCTTGGGGTGTTTCGTCTTGGGTTTATCCTATTTGGGACTCTCTGGGTTTCTTGGACTTGAGTGATTATTTCCTTCCCCATTTTAGGGAAGTTTTCAACTATTATCTCCTCTAGTATCTTCTCATGGTCTTTCTTTTTGTCTTCTTCTTCTGGGACTCCTATGATTCTAATATTGTAACGTTTAATATTGTCCTGGAGGTCTCTGAGATTGTCCTCATTTCTTTTAATTCGTTTTTCTTTTTTCTCCTCTGATTCCTTTAATTCTGCCATTCTATCTTCTAATTCACTAATTCTATCTTCTGCCTCTGTTATTCTACTATTTGTTGCCTCCAGAGTGTTTTGGATCTCATTTATTGCATTATTCATTATATGTTGATTCTTTTTTATTTCTTCTAGGTCCTTGTTAAATCTTTCTTGCATCTTCTCAATGCTTTTCTCCAGACTATTTATCCATGATTCCATTTTGCTTTCCAGATTTTGGATTAATTTCACGATCATTATTTGGAATTCTTTATCAGGTAGGTTTGCTATTTCTTCCTCTTTTGTTTGGTTTGGTGGGCTTTTATCCTGTTCCTTTACCTGCTGGGAATTCTTCTGTCTTTTCATCTTGTTTAAATTGCTAAGTTTGGGGCGTCTTTACTGTATTCTGGTAGTCTGTGGAGTTCTCTTTATTGTGGCGTTTCTGCACTATATGTGGGTTTGTACCGGTGGCTTGTCGAGGTTTCTTGTTTATGGAAGCTTGTATCGGTGTTCTGGTGGGTGGAGCTGGATTTCTTTTCTCTGGGGTGCAGTGGAGTGTCTAGTAGTGAGTTATGAGATGTCTATGCTTTTGGGGTCGCTTTGTGTAGCCTGTGTATTGGAGCTCAGGCTGTGTTCTTGTTTTTCTGGAGAATTTGCTTGGTATGTCTTGTTGTGGAACTTGCTGGTCTTTGTGTGATGCTTGGTTTCAGAGTAGGTATGGAGGCTTTTAATGAGCTCCTGTCAATTAGTGTTTCGTGGGATCAGGGTATGGACTTAAGCCTCCTGGTTCCAGTTATTGGTCTTATTTTTACAGTAGTCTCAAAAACTTCTTCTTCTATAATGCATTCCACAACTGGACTGCTCAGAGATGTTCACGGAATTATACATAGAAGGAAAAAGGGAGGAAGGAGACAGAGGTGGTCAGGAGGATAAAAGGAGGGAGTGTGAAGGAGAGAGACAGATCTAGTCAGTAATCAGTAAAGAAAAGAAAAAAGGAAAGGAAAAAAGCAAAGGACAAAAAGGAAAAAGGAAAAAAAAAAAAAAAAAAAACAAAACAGGGTCGCAAAAGTTATATCTAAACGTGGAGATTAAAGAAGTACTAGAGGATAAAAAAAATAATAATAATAAAATAATAAAAGAAACAAAACAAACAACAACAAAAAAAATTAAAAGGGAAAAAAAAATTTTTGTTTTCCTTTTTCCAATTAAAAAATAATAAAAATTTAAAAAATATATATATATTAAAAAAAGAAAAAAAAAAAAAAAAGAAATAATGATGGGAAAAATAGTAACAATATATATAAGAGTTTCTCTATTATTGTTGTGGGTTCAGTTCATTTTCAGCTAGTTCCTTGTTCCGGCTTAAATTTCTCAAGATCTATAGGCCCCTTTCTCTGTGGTTGTTCTGTATAGTTCTTTGTTCTGTGCACGGTTCGGCGGTGTTCTGGGCCAAGGCCCGCCACTCGTGTGGTCGGCGCTGCACAATCTGGATTGCCGGCCCAAACTACTCCAGTTAGGCAGCACTCCAGACAATCAGGCAAACGAAGTCTGCGCTGAGGCCCGCAGAGGGGGAGGGGGTCGGCGACGGGAATGGCGGGCGGGTGGGTGGGGGGAGGGGATGGGATGGCCCTCGTGGGAGCCGCCGGCAGAGGGCCGGGGGCACGCCTGCGCGGGAGTGGCCGGCGGGGGGAGCATCCAGTGGGGGAGAGTCCCGCGGGGGAGCGTCCCTCTGGGGAGCGCCGGCAGCGGAGCGTCCCGCGTGGGAACGGCCAAGGCGTCTCCCTGCCCAGCCCCGGCTCCCCAATGGCAGATGCGGGCGTTTGCAGCGGTGCTTTTCCGCTGCGGAAGTTACCGCAGGGCCCGCAGTCTGTGGGTTCTAATTGCTCAACTGTTCTCCTCCCTGTTATGATAGTCTCCGTGTTTCCCAGGTTCGGCGCAGATTCCGCAGGGAGAGTGTTTCCTGGTGTTTGGAAACTTCTCTTTTTAAGACTCCCTTCCCCGGACAGAGGTCCGCCCCCCCTCTTTGTCTCTCTCTGGCTTCTATATTCTTTCCTACCTCCTTTAGAAGGCAGTGAGTTGCTTTTCTGGGTGTCCGACGTCCTCCGCCAGCACTCCGAAGCTGTTTGTGGTATTTACTCGGCGCCCAGATGTCCCATTGATGAATTTGTGGAGGAGAAAGCGTATTCCCCGTCCTAATCCTTCGCCATCTTAACCGGAAGTCCCTCCAGAATGTCAGCATTAAATATTTTTAACTTAAATCCACAAGAGCCCTGTCAGCTTGGTGTTTTCTACGCTTCTCATTGTTTAGTCGCTAAGTCTTATTCGACTCTTTGTGACCCCATGGACTGTAGCCTGCCAGGATTCTCTGAGTGGGATTTCCCAGACTATACTGGAATGTGTTGCCATTTCCTCCTCCAGAGCACCTTCCCAATTCAGGGATCTAACATCCCTCTCCTGCATGGATACGTGGATTTTTTAATCCACTGAAAGATTCTTTCCCACCAGGAAAGCCTGTTTCCTACAGAGACTCACTGAAATGTTTGTAACCCAGTCCCTTGCAATGGCTATAATTCTCAAGGGTCTTATGTATTATGCAACTCAAGTTTATGGTGGTGGTTAACTGAGCAATCTATATGAATCATCTTGGACAGTTAAACATGATTATTTTATAATTATTAGAATCATTAATTTTGTCAATCACACTTAGACTCTCAGAAAGAATTACCAGTTGATAAATTCATTTGCTTATTACATAAAATAATCAGGATACTTTGCAAATTGCTTAGTTCATCTAGAAATTTGGAGGTAGATGATTCATGAAAATATAGAGTACTGTAAGAGCAAGGTATGGAAAACAAAGGCACAATGTGTGTTAGTGAAATAGGAAAATAAGCGATGGTTCAATACGTACAATTTGCACAGGTGTTATGGTATGGATAGGGAGGTAGAGTTTGGAATTTGACATAATAGGTTTTGAAACCTGGACTCGCCATTTTCTTATTCGATTGTTTTATTCAAATAAAGTCTTAGCAGGTGGTTCCTGGAAATGAGAATATTTACAACTCAGGTTCAACTATGTTGGAAGGATGAAGTGTCCCTTGTAAGGGCTAGGGAATTTGTAGTTGGTGTCAACGTCATTTTTTATAAAGACTGAAAGTCTGTGGACTTTGGCAAGTTGTTGGTAATCATGTTCACAGTAGCACTGTAACATTTAATTAGTAATCAATTTAGGAAGAATGAGCCATAATAAGGGATGACAGAATCAAGGAATGTGTTATCCTCAAATGAATATCAAGAATGAAATATAGTCTAATGAATCTGCAATAAACACAGTGCCTCGGTATCTTCTTGTTACCATGTTACAGGTTGACTGTGTGTGTGTTCCCCAAATTCATATGTTGAAACCTACCCTCACCATGTGATCATATCAGGAGGTGGGATATTAGAGAAATCATTAAGGTTAGAGGAGGTTATGAGAGGGGATTCCTCATGCACAGGATTACTGTCTTCATGAGGCTCACAAGACACTTTGCTTCCTCTCTGCTCTCCACCATGTGAGGACATAGAGAGACACTGGCAGTCTGCAACCCCAAAGAGGGTTCTCACCAGAACTCCACCCTGCTGGCACCCTGATCTCATACTTGCAGCCCCCAGGACTGTGACAAATAAACTTCTGCCACTGATGAGCCACCAGACTCTGGGACCTTGTTAGAGCAGCCTGAACCAAGACCCAGGGCCTGGCACATTTAGCGCCTGCAGTGCACTAGTTGAGGCTGTATGTAAATATTTCATGTTCAAAGCATACATGACAGAGAAGACATTGTCTTCTCAACCCCCTTCTTCAGAAAGAAAACTGATAATCTGGACTCACAAGTAAAAACCATAGAGTCTGAATCAGAGAAGGAATGATGGCCCATCTAAAGGACATTAAGAGTACTGATGAGAGAAAGGAAACAGCAAGAAAAACGAGGCAACAGGGAAGAATGCTCTGCCTTCTGGTTCTTCCCAAGGGATAATGGGAAAAATACACCTAAAATAATTTTCATTTTAATATATTTTGAAAAACAATTGGATATTTTAAAAATAAGTTAACCGTTTAGCCAATTGTTCCCTATCCATGGCTTGATACAAATATTTGCATGAACCATTCCTTTAATCAGGAACCAGTCATAGAAGGGGCAGTGAAATTAACCAATTTGCTTAACTTCATGTTTTGGTGTAAGTCAGTATATTTCAGTATCTTAAGAATTAAAATATTTCCCCTTAATTTCTGAGTTTTCCTGCCAACTTGTTCAAGAAGAAATCTGTTGGGTTCATGTTATAAATTTTTTTTTTCTTATTATCCATGAATAGGCCAGGAATATTTTTTTTAATTTGATCTGTACAGGGATAAATATTCTTAAGGCAGGAAATAACAGCTCCCTGGTCCTTGGCCCTGGTGGTGGCCATGCTCTGACTCACCCCCAGGACATCCTGGACACCTTCCAGAAGACCCATCACCACCACCAGTTTCCCTGTCTCTAAGCTATTGATGGATGGTGCCAGAAGGGACCCGAACCTGTAAATTCGACCCCAACTCCCTGACTCCTCGCCTGAAGCCCTTCAGTAAATGGAATCCTTCCTGGAAAATAAAGCACAAAATTCTAGGGAAGGCTCAGAAAATGCAAGGTTCCAAGCTCCCAACCAGAGAACACTGTCGTTGGCAGGGCTACAAGGCTCCCTGTTCAGCTCTCAGCATTGAGAAAACAAAAGGTTTTCACCCCAATAGTGAGTCAGTATCAAAAGACTCACTGAGGATGCTGTGCCCTGACGTTCTGCAGAGTCCAGAACTGCAAACTCTCCAAAGTGGGCATCCCATAGGAACCTGAGAAAAAGAGCTCTTTGGCCCTCCTACAGCTGCCTGGAGAAGCACACTGTCCAGGGCTCAAGGGAAAGATATTTTATTGCTATTTTTGAGTTGCTAAACCCCAGGGACAGCAGCGCGCCAGGATTTCCTGTCCTTCACTATCTGCTGGAGTTTGCTTAAATCCATAACCACTGAGTTGGTAACGCCATCCAACCATTTCCTCCTCTATCTCCCCCTTCTCCTCCTGCCCTCAATCTTCCCCAGAATCAGGGTCTTTTCCAATGAGTTGGCTCTGTACATCAGATAACCAAAGTACAGTGCTTCCCTGGTAGCTCAGATGGTGAAGTATGTACCTGCAAGTGTGGGAGACTCGGGTTTGATCCCTGAGTCAGGAAGATCGCTGGAAAAGGGAATGGTAACCTACTCCAGTATTCTTGCCTAGAGAATTCCATGGACAGAAGAGCAACTGGCTGGCTACAGTCCATGGGGTCACAAAGATGAGACACGACTGAGCAACTAACGTTTACTTAACATATTGGAGCTTCAGCTTCATTAGCAATCCTTCCAATGATTTTCAAGGTTGATTTCTTGACTGGTTTAATCTCCTTGCTATCCAAGGGACTCTCAAGAGTCTTCTCCAGCACCATAATTTGAAAGCATTGATTCTCCTGCACTCAGTCTTCTTTATGGTCCACCTCTCACTTCCATACACGACTATTGGAAATACCATAGCTTTGACTATACAGACGTTTATTGTCAAAGTGATGTTTATTCTTTTTAACATGCTGTCTAGTTCTGTCATAGGTTTTCTTCCAAGGAGCAAGTGTCTTTTAATTTTGTAGCTGCAGTCAATGTCCACAGTGATTTTGGAGACCAAGAAAAGAAAATCTGTCACTGTTTCCATTCTGCCCCATCTGTTTGCCATAGATGTCAGAAGCTTAGGTTTTTAACTGTTGAGTGTTATGTCAGCTTTTCAGTCTCTCTTTTAACCCTCAACAAGAGGCTCTTTAGTTCCTCTTCACTCTCCTCCATTGGATTGGTATCATGATATTTTATTATTTATTCCTATCAAAGTTGTTAAGAACATCCATAAGTATGTCAAGAGCTAAACAGAAAGAAATGTTATAAAATTAAGATGAATATTCAGCAGACAGGGAATTAAACATTGCTTTCTGAAATGAAACAAAGTTAAAAGTACTTCAAAATAAATATGAAGAAAATAAGCTAAGATTTTCAATTATTTTGAGTTTTGAAAGTTTTTGAAGTCTATCTATACTGTGGTATTATTATATATTTTTATATGAATTTCATATGAATATGTAATTTGGTACATTACTATTTATATAGGTAAATATTCTCCATTAAAAGTCATTCTGCAAAGTCATTCATAATTTTAAATAAAATTCAACAGCTTTTACACTTAATGTACACCTTTCATTTTATGGCATTGTTAACCCTAGGGTGAATACAACAAGGAAGCTCTGCATTTTGTTTTTCTATGTATAAAGATATGCATGGAGTACAAAGATGGATCCACAGCATAAATGTTTTGTCAACATTTCATGGCAGGGGAAATTAGGAAAAAAAAACTCAGAAGACTGTCAATAGGGGAAGGGAAGGCAATAATGAAAAAAATGTTTGTGAAACACTTTCCTAATGCATTTGGAGAGTGCAAATTGAAAAGCAAAAACAAAAGTAGAAAGTAAGAGGGAACTTTCAGAAAATGGAAACCATGGGCTCCTATTTAAGACACAGACCTGAAGGAAGGTCTTCAGAGAACCTAGAGTGTAGGTTGACAGAGTCACCCACCTCCCCAGGCCAGAAGCATCTGCCACGTCCCCGATGGCCCCAGCCTGGTCCTTCCTCCTGGCCCTGCTGCTGCTCAGCTGCAATGCCATCTGCTCTCTGGGCTGCCACCTGCCTCACACCCACAGCCTGGCCAACAGGAGGGTCCTGATGCTTCTGCAACAACTGCGGAGGGTCTCCCCTTCCTCCTGCCTGCAGGACAGAAATGACTTTGCAGTTCCCCAAGAGGCGCTGGGTGGCAGCCAGTTGCAAAAGGCTCAAGCCATCTCTGTGCTGCACGAGGTGACCCAGCACACTTTCCAGCTCTTCAGCACAAAGGGCTCAGCCACCGTGTGGGATGAGGGCCTCCTGGACAAGCTCCGCGCTGCACTGGATCAGCAGCTCACTGACCTGCAAGCCTGTCTGAGGCAGGAGGAGGGGCTGCCAGGGGCTTCCCTGCTCAAGGAAGACTCCAGCCTGGCTGTGAGGAAATACTTCCTCAGACTCACTCTCTATCTGCGAGAGAAGAGACACAGCCCTTGTGCCTGGGAGGTTGTCAGAGCAGAAGTCATGAGAGCCTTCTCTTCCTCAACAAGCTTGCAGGAGAGATTCAGGAGAAAGGACTGACACACACCTGGGTCAACACGGAAATGATTCTCATGGACCAACAGACCACACTTCCTCCTGCGCTGCCATGTGGAAGACTCATTTCTGCTGGCATTGTGCCCTGAATTGAATCAGTATGTCAAATGATTGCTGGAATATTAAGCAACATCATGTTCTACTCTATAGGCACTGGTTCCTCACAGATGCCAGAGCTGATCTATCTACATATTTAATTCCCTGGACATTTATTTATTTACTTTAATATTTATACATATATTTAAATTATTTTTTTGATAAAATATTATGCATGTACACTTATGGGAAAATGCATATTTTATATGTAGTCAGTTTATGATTTTTCTTCCTTTATTAAATTCTTACTGTAAAAGACTTACTTTGTTTTTTTGTTAAAACAGAAACACCAAGCCTGAATGGCAGGTTGATTAAAAAATGCATTTTACGATTCCTTGAGCCCTCTTTAGGATTTGCCTGTTAGAAGTAAAAATACTCTAGCTTGGCTATGTTGTTTGTTGCTCTGAGGACCTTGAAGGGAACATAACCACTCCCAAGCTTTTTATAACTCTGATTTAAAAAAAAAAAAAAAAAGTAACCTAAAAACAACGATCAAAAAATAAAAAGTCCATGCTTCAGGATTTGATGAATTCTTGGGAAGGATTTTCTGCCTCTTGTTGGTTGTGGAATTTTTTTCCCTGGAAAAAATTATAGAGATGCTTAAAGACGTGGTATTCAGTTGGCAAGAGGTCAGGTGAATATCGTATCCTTAGACTCAAATATCACAATCATTCACTTCCTCCCAGTGTAGAAATCCCCAGTGTTCTCTCATTCACTTTGCATGAAGGTCCCCTCTCTGTTCATACAGCTGTGTCCTTCTCCATTACGGTTTCTGGTTGTCAATTTCCCCTTACGACTGCAAACCACCAACTAAAAGCAGAACCTGAGTGAAAGTTCTAGATGTGTCAGACACTCTTCTATGACTTCACCTGCTCTGCCTGCCAAGCACTGCAGGTCCAGACTGTCCAGCCTCCAAGAGAAACACAGTAAATAAAGGGAACCCTGCCCCACAGTGAACAATGGTGGAGACACCAGGGGTCCCCTGAGCGTCTGCTGCTGCTAAGTCACTTCAGTCGTGTCTGACTCTTTGTGATCCCATGGACTGCAGCCTACCAGGCTCCTCCATCCGTGGGATTTTCCAGGCAAGAGTACTGGAGTGGGTGGCCATTGCCTTCTCCTCTGAGTGTCTACCTAGGCTATTCCACGTGATGGTTGCACTAGGAGGAACTCACCTGGTTCAGGAGTCTCATTTGAGAAAAGCCCAAAGCACCGGACACTTGGAGTTGAAAGTCAGCAGTAGCTTGAGAACAGAGATGTTTAAAGTGTTCACTGGAGCAGCAGCAGGTCCTCAGGACACAGAACAACACAGATGAACTACACTGAGGCAAGTGTTTCTCCACAACATTCCTCTTCAGAGACTGAGAAGACTGAAGTGGATGCTGAGAGCACAGAGATAAAGCATGAATGCCTGGCCACCAGCTGTGTCCCCAGCACGGATGATGTTCATACCACAGCAGCCTGCACAGTCCTGGAAGGCACAAGGGTCACTCTCATCACAGTTGCAGACTTGTTTCTTCCTTAGGACCCAGGAAGCATCACAGAGCAGGGCAAGAGGTGCTGGGGGACAATACAATCCAAGGAAGTTCTTAAATTCCATCACGGTGTCTTTGCATCTCTGAGAGACAAAAAAAATCAAACAAGATTGAATACAAGGTTCACAGGCAGGGATTTTAGTACATTTAGCAACAGTGGGACAGAGCTTTCCTCGTAGGACATATGTTAGTAAAGTGAACACTGGAAGAATACAATTTCTCAAAGTAACAAAGATCTTTGTGGAAATTCATGTATTTAATGTAGACAATCTTCAGGACATTGATGGATCAATCATCTTTCTCTTCTTTCCAGTTGGGACATACACCACTCAGCAGCAATATGTAAAGTCGGAGGGACTTTTAAAATAAATTTATTTTTTATTCATTTTTCACTGTGCTGTGTCTTCATTGCTGCACGGACTTTTCTCTAGTTGTGTCAAAGGTGGGTCCTCTCTAGTTGTGGTGCACAGGCTTCTCACTGTGGCAGCATCTCTTTTGGGGGAGCACAGGCTCCGGTGCACTTGGCTTCGGTAGTGGAGGTCCCAGGGTCTAGAGCACAGGGCAATAGTTGCGGCACATGGCTCAGCTCTTCTGCAGCAGGCGCATCCTCTGGGACCGCATGTGGTCCTATTGGCAGGTGGACTCCTTACCACTAAGCCACCATGGGAGCCCCTCAGGGAACATTTAGAGTACATTGAGAGGTTTGGAAACCTTCTTGAGGATTAGGGTCCTAAACAAGTAAAAAATATTCTGATATTACTGCTAAAAATATCATTTCATTAACAAATTATTTTCTAAATAACCTTTTCATGTCAATTCTATAGTATTACTTAATGATGTTTAATAGGTTGAGCTAGAAATTTTTAAAAAGATAATTATACAAGGCTTTCATGCGTACTTCACAATTCAAGCCAGCTTCACCCTGCTAAGGAGAAAAATGTTCAGTGCTTCTATCTAGGAAGCACACATGCGCTTCCATCTTGGTCACACACAAACCTCCTCAAAACCCACATCTTGACCTGAAGTTGTGAAATAGAGTAGTGGTTCTTCACTGGACTCCATCAGTAGACATCAGGATGACCCAGCTGGACTGGAGGTGAGAAACGCAGGTGTCTTCCTTTAGAATGAGAACAGCAGGTTACCTGAGGAGTTCTCCTGGAAGGGGTCCTTGTCAACCAAAAAAAAAAAAAAAACCACACCCAAAAACATGACTCCCGAGAGTGCATTTTATTGGGAGGACTTGCTGAGGACTATAGGCCAGAGGACAGCCTCTCCTCAGCTCTGAGGAACTGCTCCACGGACAGAGAGGAGGTCAGTATACATGCAATTGTGGTGAAGGGGTGACATGCAGATAATCTCATATTTTGGGAGAAAGAGGCTGAGAATCAGGAGGAACAGATGTCTCTCTGAAAGATTTTAGAGCTTTTCTACCCATGAGAAGTTGTAAAATTGGGTTCATCAATTTTCTCTGGAAATTATTTAACTATCAGAAGGCCTGTTGTGTCAGTTTCCCCAGAGCACAGAGTGCCTCGTTCCTGATCTCAACCCTGAACTCCTATCAGGGTGTGTTGGAGGTCAGGGTCTACTGCAGTGGGTAGAGACTTCATTCTGCAGAATCTGATGCAGAAAGATGTTTTCATTGTCATCCTGAAGGAGAAACGTCAGAACTCATGTGGTGAGAGAGTGTTACCTGCTTTTTCTTTGTTCTTAAGCTCACAAGAAAGGTCAAGAGGTTTAAAGACATAGAAAGTAGGGCTTACCTCTCATAGGGTTAATAAAATTATTTTACTATATTTCACTGAAGAAACCACTCATAAAACTGAGACTTCGGGGAGTCTTGTGTGATCGGACTTCCCCAACCAGGGACTGAAATCAGGTCACAGCAGTGAAAGTGCTGGATCCTAACCACTAGACAATGAGCAAACTCCTGCTTTTCTTTTAGCTGGCAGCACAATCTTCTCCCTTCCAATGACTTAATAGTGATTTTGACTATGATTAGATCTTAATTTTTTGGACTGCAGACCACACACTGTGGCCCTACAAAACTATAGATAGTGACCCTTTGGCATCTGAAATGGATTAAGGGGTCTTTGTCAACTCATTCTCCTCCTCACTTATTTCATTGGTTCCTTAATGTCATGTTCATTTGCACCCTTCCTTTTTTTTTTTTTAAATCGGATTGTTCAGACAAATCAAAGCCCCCAAGGTTTACTCTTGAATCTTTGCTATGATTTGAATACATTTCTCTAGATTTATATTTTTCTTCAAGAATATAAGTAAGTGTGACCCTAAGAGTTAATGAGAGGATTCAGTTAAAATTCTAAAGAACTTGAAAAGTGACTAGTCAATTAGTCGAAGGCAATACAATTCAGCTATTATTTTTAATATCATAATTCCTATTATCCAGATTAAGTTCAGGGTGTTTTGGAATCATTTAATTCTATTTCATTCTAGTTTTTTTCAAAGCATCTTCTCATTGCCTGAGTGGATTTATTACCTAGACAGATGCTCAGCAAGGCTGCTCTCCAAGACACTGCCAGAGAGGGTTGGTATTCCAGCAACTGGCATTCTAGTTGTCCATCTCTTGTTAGGTGATGGGTTTGACTTCTTCCTTCTCTTCTGAAACTAATCATATGTGCATTAATTGAAAGAAAAATGAGGTAGCTCATCTTGCAAAGCAAAGGACAGTCACTTGACTGGGACTTAACCTTCGTTGAGCTTCTGTCAGAAGCAGCCATGGCCCAGCCTTTCTGTTGTTCATACTGGCCTCATGCTTCCCCTCTGCCACAGCCTCGTCCCCAGCTGTGCTGCACTGAAGTTTGCTAACTCAGAAGACATGACTGTGTCAGGGAAAACCACTTCCCTTCATTCATATTCAGACAGTCAGACTTAGATTAGGTGTTTTTTGCCCACAAAACAACCGTGGAGTTTTACATTCTAGGAAAGTGGCCAAGGGAAACAAAAGCAAAAAAAAAAAAAAAAAAAACAACAACAACTAAAGTCTTAAATATGATAGAGCTTACATCCCCTCTGCCTTTTTTACTTCACTTTATTTTTCTTACCTCAATGTGAATTAGAACTAGAGCAGGAGCAGCAAGACAAAGCCTGGTCAACAAGTCACTAAATGAATATAGAAACTAAGTGAAAAATTATACTCAAGTAAAGGAAAGAAGGCTATTTCTCCCTGAATGAGTAGTCTGGTTCTCACCATCCTTTGTTCTCAGAGGGAGAAAGAGACAGAGGAACAGACATACCCAGTGGAATCAACAGCCTGAATGAATGACTGAAACTCACTAGATTCTGTGACATAAGCTTCCAGTGAGAGACACCATCACTGAATCTCCTTCCTCCAGCTCTAAAACTCTGAGTAGAAAAGTGTTGAACAGTTTAAGTAAAAGTGTTGAATAATAAAAACATTCTTGACACATATCCCATTGGATGGGTACATTTGAAGTTATTGGGAAGCAGGTAAAATTAGTCATTTAAACTGATGACATTTTCTTTGATCATATTGTGAAACATAAATGAAAATCAAAAAAGGAAGTAAAAGTGTATTAAAACAATTAGAAAATGAAAATTACCATGTTCCCTATTTAATGGCCTCGCTTAGAAAGCATGGCATCAGAGAACCTACCTCAAGGTTCCACCAGACGCTGCCTCAGCCAGCATCTTCCCCATGGCCTTCGTGCTCTCTCTACTCATGGCCCTGGTGCTGGTCAGCCCGGGAGGATCCCTGGGCTGTGACCTGTCTCAGAACCACGTGCTGGTTGGCAGGAAGAACCTCAGGCTCCTGGGCCAAATGAGGAGACTCTCCCCTCTCTTGTGTCTGCAGGACAGAAAAGATTTCGCTTTCCTCCAGGAGATGGTGGAGAGTGGCCCGCTCCAGGAGGCCCAGGCCATCTCTGTGCTCCACGAGATGGTCCAGCAGACCTTCAACCTCTTCCATACAGAGCACTCCTCTGCTGCCTGGGATACCACAGTCCTGGAGCAGCTCCGCACTGGACTCCATCAGCAGCTGGACGACCTGGACGCCTGCCTGGGGCAGGTGATGGGAGAGGAAGATTCTGCCCTAGGAATGACGGGCCCCACACTGGCTGTGAAGAGGTACTTCCATGGAATCCATCTCTACCTGAAAGAGAAGGAATACAGCGACTGCGCCTGGGAAATTGTCAGACTGGAAATATTGAGATCCTTCTCTTCATCAGCCAACTTGCAAGAAAGGTTAAGAATGATGGATGGAGACCTGAACTCACCTTGACATGACTCTCACTGACTAGGATGCCACATCACCCTTGTACACTCCCCTGAGGTCATTTTGGAAGACTCTGATTTCTTCTTTAGCCACAATGTTTCCTGAATTCAATCAATAGTACTTTCTCAGTAGCAATAAGCAAGTAGATACAGAAAGTATTCAACTGCACGGGGATCAGTCCACAAGGGATGACTGCCCTGATATTATTTATGTATTTAGGTATTTATTTTCTTTTATCTCATCATATTTATATTTTCATGTAAAAATGTTTGTCTGCATTTTAATAAAATTTAGAAAATATGTTCATTTCCTTAATCTTCTAATTTGTTTTATTTATTAAATTTTTATGAAAGTAAATTTGTTTTTTCATTATGAAGAACTAAAGACTTATTTTGTCTACATAAACCTATCATGGAATAGCATTTGTCCATTTATACTACAGAATAGTCGTATCACTTTTCAGGAAGTGACTGTCAAAAGGTAGAATTCCTGGAATTCCTTGGCAGTCCAGTGGATAGGACTCCATGCTTCCAGTGTGAGAAGCTCAGGTACCATGGATACCTGGTCAGGGAACTAAGATCGTGCAAACTTTGGAGTGCAGCCCCCTCCACTCAAAACAAACAAACAAACAAAAAAAAACAGGTAGAAAGCAGTCTCTGAAACGGTGGTAAACAGTCCTGAAGTCACAAATATAACTAGTTTGTACCCAATCAACAGAGAATGGCTGGTGTCAGTATGTGGGGGAGGACTCCCCTCCTCCAGGGAAGCTGCAAACATGTGGTGCTGAGTGGCTGATCCTGACCTTACTCTTCCTCCCACCTTCTCCTCCGTCCTGCTTTACTGAACAATCCACTCCCTTACACTATGTCTTCACTGCCTCCAACATAGGAGCTCTGTTCTGTGATGGTTTCTAGCCTCAAAGTTTCTCTGAGTGGAATTCTCTGGAAGAGAGCTCAAGTGAAAGGAGAGTTCTAGAAGTTTCACAAACTTTGAATTGCAGCTCTGCTATTTAACAGCAGTGTGACCCTGAAAAATATCACAAACACTAAGGAGAATGGATATGGCAACCCACTCCAGTATTCCCTCTTGAAAATCCCATGGACAGAGGAGCCTGGTGGGCTACAGTTGGACATGACTGAACCAACTTAGCATGTATGCAGGCATGCATTCTATCTTTATCTTCTTCTCAAATATGTGTAAAATAACAGTAGTTTTTCATAGGACTATTGTTTGGATCAATAAGTCCATATTACAATAAGCGTAAAATGTGCTTGGTCAAATAATCAGAACAGTGAGAGTCCCAGAGTAGCTGCCCACAGGGAGCAGGCAGGACAGCTGGCCTGAGGCAGTGACTGAAAGGCTACACTGGAAAGATGCTAGGTCTTTGGTAAAAATATTTAACTTTTGGTTAAATATATATTTTTAGTAAAAATATATACTGTGCTAGTTTCACAGTATATTCAGTGTGTGAGCTCTTCTGTGCTCAAGGCTGAAGACAATTCCAATTTCTGTGTTTCAGACTTCTAGAAGTATTCTTTGGAAGTCACAGAAATTATTTGAGAAAGAAGGATTAGTAGAAAATGCTTTGATCTACTATAAAAATGAATAATAGGGAAATCATAGAGATCTCATAGGACTGCAGAATCTCACACACATTACTCATTAATAATGTTTCTTGCTCCTTTAATATGGGTACTACTCTACTACTTCTTGAAGACATTTCTAAAATTACCTTCTCAACTCTCTGTTGGGTTTCAGTCTTTTTTTGCAGCAAAGCAGAGGCAGGAAGAAAAGGGCAAGGGCCGTGCAGTGTGAGGTTCTGCTCTCCAACCCTGGGCTGTCCCGGGTTTGATCCTAGTTGTTTTCTGTGAAGACTTCAGTCCCTAACTGCTGGCAGTGTCACCTCCTAGAGTCGGTCCTTCTCAGAAATTAGTACCTTTGAGGAGAGACTGCTACAAGTCTATGCAGGTGTCTTATAACGCAAGTGAGAGTCTTACTCTGAACAAGGGGCCATGAAGTCAATATTATTGGTCAAAATACATAAACCTTGCGCATGCATACTGCCAACTGTCCATGACAACAATGGCTACATTAATCCACATTCAAGACCATATAAGCACTTACATGTTCTCACTCATTGACCAAAACAGGATCTTATCATCCTTTTCAATTTTGCCAATCTGACTGGTGACACATGGCATCTAGCAGCAATCATTAATTTTCCATCTATTTCTGCTTTATTGACTATGCCAAAGCCTTTGACTGTGTAGATCACAATAAACTGTGGAAAATTCTGAGAGAGATGGGAATACCAGACCACCTGATCTGCCTCTTGAGAAATCTGTATGCAGGTCAGGAAGCAACAGTTAGAACTGGTCATGGACCAACAGACTGGTTCCAAATAGGAAAAGGAGTACGTCAAGGCTGTATATTGTCACCATGTTTATTTAACTTATATGCAGAGTACATCATGAGAAATGCTGGACTGGAGGAAACACAAGCTGGAATCAAGATTGCCGGGAGAAATATCAATAACCTCAGATATGCAGATGATACCACCCTTATGGCAGAAAGTGAAGAGGAACTCAAAAGCCTCTTGATGAAAGTGAAAGTGGAGAGTGAAAAGGTTGGCTTAAAGCTCAACATTCAGAAAACGAAGATCATGGCATCTGGTCCCATCACTACATGGGAAATAGATGGAGAAACAGTGGAAACAGTGTCAGACTTTCTTTTTCTGGGCTCCAAAATCACTGCAGAGGGTGACTGCAGCCATGAAATTAAAAGACGCTTACTCCTTGGAAGGAAGGTTATGACCAACCTAGATAGCATATTCAAAAGCAGAGACATCACTTTGCCAACAAAGGTTCGCCTAGTCAAGGCTATGGTCTTTCCTGTGGTCATGTATGGATGTGAGAGCTGGACTGTGAAGAAGGCTGAGCGCCGAAGAACAGATGCTTTTGAACTGTGGTGTTGGAGAAGACTCTTGAGAGTCCCTTGGACTGCAAGGAGATCCAACCGGTCCATTCTGAAGGAGATCAGACCTGGGATTTCTTTGGAGGGAATGATGCTAAAGCTGAAACTCCAGTATTTTGGCCACCTCATGCGAAGAGTTGACTCATTGGAGAAGACTCTGTTGCTGGGAGGGATTGAGGGCAGGAGGAGAAGGGGACGACAGAGGATGAGATGGCTGGATGGCATCACTGACTCGATGAATGTGAGTCTGAGTGACCTCCGAGAGCTGGTGATGGATAGGGAGGCCTGGCGTGCTGCGGTTCATGGGGTCGCAAAGAGTCGGACACGACTGAGCGACTGATCTGATCTGATCTGAATTGATGGTGGTTGTCATCAGTCATACTCGTCTTCTAGTCCACCTCTTGGAATTGGTTCGGGAGAACTCTGAAAGAAAAACAATCTGCAGGCAAAGGAGAAATGTACTGAAAGGAACTGGAGCCCCAGCACCACAGAGTAGAGCTGAGAAGAGCTGTGCAGTTGAGACTTTAGTTTTAAGACCAGTGCGCTAGAGCAGGTGACAGCCTTTCCCCATCATATCCACTGGAAATGCAGGTTTCTTCTGCGAGTTTCTGATCCATACACAATGCACCTACTGCTCTTGCATTGTCACTTTACCCATGTAAAGGAGTTTATGATTCAGTTTTGTTCAGACAATGTGATCTCCAGCTAGAAGACACACAGATTGCAAGATCCTCAACCAGATCCCTGGCTCCACACTCACACTGCACTCCTGCCATCTGGCTGGTATCCAGTCTGAGTTTCATTTGTGACAAAGACACTTGTGGTTTTCCTGTGTTCAGGGCCCAGAACTGTTTTCCGTTCAAACTGATGAACTAGGTCATGACTTGCTCTAGTTTTCAGGGCTTTAAAAATCTGTCTTTGAACAGAAGGATGGGACAGGGAAGGAGGAAGGAGGAGGGTTCAGGATGGGGAACACGTGTATACCTGTGGCCGATTCATGTTGATATATGGCAAAACCAATACAATATTGTAAAGTTAAAAAATAAAATAAAAAAAGAAAACAAACAAAAAATAATAATAAATAAAAAGCAGAGACAAAAAAAAATCTGTCTTGATAGATGCCTTCTGAAGATGCATGCTGGAATCATATACCTAACTGTCTATTTCACAGTTGGTACCTACTGAGCACACAGTATGCTGAAATCAAAAGCATTTTGACTGCACGTTTTTAAGCAACTTATCCATATGATTTGACATTTTGAAAAAATTAATGAAACTCTCCAGTGAAAAACTGACTACATAAAAAAAATGAATGTTTAATAGATCAGATCAGATCAGATCAGTCGCTCAGTCGTGTCCGACTCTTTGCGACCCCATGAACCGCAGCACGCCAGGCCTCCCTGTCAATAGATAACCCTTGGTTAAAAGACATGAGAGCAAAAAGGATTTTGTAAGTTGAAATTGATTATTTAAGGTAGTTTTTGGGTCATAATTTGCCAAATATGGTATTTCCTCAGTGAGGAGAGATATATACAAAGTAGCAATTTGGAAAACATTACTGATGATTTTGCTCCCATTAAAGCCAGAAACTTAAAAGTACTGTTATGGCATAAGAAAATATTTCAACTTGATGTGAGTTTAACACGTATGTTTTAAGGGATTTTTCATACAATTAACATTACAGGAGAAATTCACCTTTTATAATAATATTGAATGAAATAATTTCCTCTTTCCTTTGGGGCTCCTTTAAGTTTCAGTTTTGTCCCCAATGTTCCTTCCCCCTGGAGGGTCGCAATATCGAGTAGATTTCTGTCCGGATTGTAGATGCCTTTCCCATTGTCCCCGAAATAGCCCTTTTCCCCAGAAACAGTCCTGAATCTGAAAATATACCACAACATACTCACTCTGATTTTCAGCCATCTGCTGCTGCTGCTAAGTCGCTTCAGTCCTGTCCGACTCTTCGCGATCCATGGACTGCAGCCTACCAGGCTCCTTCGTCCATGGGATTTTCCAGGCAAGAGTACTGGAGTGAGTTGCCATTGGATTTCCAGCCATCAATCGCAGCATAAATGGGCACCGGTGTTAAATCGCTCTGGGTAAAGTGTCCTCCCAGGAAGGGGAGGGTGGATACAAGGGCTGGTGCAGAAATCAAAGGCTCTGAGAGGGGCGGCGGCAAAGCTCCCCTGTGCAGTCCGGCCCGAAAAAGAAGTTTCCTTTCTGCTCGCGCGGCCCCACGCGCTCCCTGGGCCCCGGCGGCGCCTTGCCCGGGTAGCGGCTCCTGCCGAGGGCGACCCCCGAGTTCTCCCCGTGGATCCGCCGCCCGAGTTGGCGGCTCTGTACCTGGAGGCGGGTCCAGCTGGGTTTGCGGCGCCAGTCTGTGAGTTACTGAGAGATCGGGCGCCTCCTCCCGGCCATTGGGGCGCAGCAAAAGCAGCTTGGGGGGCTGCTTAGCTTAGTGCAGGACCTGAGCTGTTTCACTGAGGCCCAGGGGAAGTGCTGAATTTCCGGATTCCTATTTCCCTGCTCATGGCCATGGGGATGTTCTGCTCCATCCCTCACAATTCACCCGTTAGCATACGTCGTCTTCTATTCTTCCAGTCATTTCCCATATTCGAGTAATTTGGTAGCCTTAAGTATGCTTTACCTATATCCACAAGTACCATCAGCTTGGGTTTTCTACAGAGGATTCACTGAAATGTTTGTAACCCAATCTGAGTAGGGGTCATAACTCTCAAGGATCTTGTCCATCATGTATCTCAATTTTATGGTGAGGATCACTTAACAATCTATGCGTCATCTCGGACAGTTAAATACGATTATTTTATAATTATTTTATAATTATTAATTTTGTCAAGCACAGTTAGACTTCCAGTAATAACTGCTGCTGCTTGCTAAGTTGCTTCAATTCTGTCCGACTCTTTGTGACCCCAAGACAGCAGCCTACCAGGCTCCTCTGTCCCTGAGATTCTCCAGGCAAGAATACTGGAGTTGGTTGCCATTTCCTTCTCCATTTCCTTCTCGGTAATAACTACCACTTGATAATTTCATTTTGCTTTTTATACAAAATAATCAGGATACTTTGTAAGTCACTCAACTTATTGAGAATTTGGAGGGAGACATTAATGGAAATAAGAGATTTGTAACATCGAGGTGTGAAACAAGACAGGGACATCTTGTGTTAGAAGTAAAAGAGGGAAACAAGTGAGAGTTCAGTACGTGCAGTGTGCTCAGGTGTTTATGCTGCGGACAGGGAGTTTGGAATCTGACATATTAGGTTTTGAAATCTGGATTTACAAATTCATTGTTCGATTATTTCATTCAAATAAAGTCTTAGCAGGGGGCTCTTGGAAAGGAGAATATTAACTCAGTTTCACTATGTTGGAAGGATTAAGTGAGTCCCTTCAGAAGCTAAAGAATTTGTCGCTGTTGTCACTGCCATTTGTGATGAACACTGATAGTCTGTGGAATTTGTCTGGTGAAAGTGTTAGTCACTCAGTCGAGTCCGATTCTTTGTGACCCCATGAACTGTAGCCTGTCAGGCTCCTCTGCCCATGGAATTCTCCAAGCAAGAATACTGGAGTGGGCTACCATTTCCTTCTCCAGGGGATCTTCCTGACTCAGGGATTGAACCTTGGTCTCCTGCATTGCAGGCGGATTCTTTACCATCTGAGCCACCAGGGAAGCCTGGTAGGTCCTTGGTAATTACGTTCACATTATAACATTTATAATATTTAATGAGTAAACAATTCAGGATGCATGTGCCATAAAAAGTGAGGGTAGCATCAGGGAGTGTGTTCTTTCTCCTCAAATAAATACCAAGAATGAAATAGATCCTAATGAATCCTTGCCATAAACACAATACCTTGGTATCTCCTTATTTCCATGTTACAGACTGAATGTGTGTGTGTTCCCCAATTTTGTATATTGAAACCCTACCCCTCGAGACTCCCTGATGGTCCAGTGTCCAGGACTCCATGCTCCCATAGCAGGGAGCCTGAGTTGGATCTCTGGTCAGGGAACTAGATCCTGCATGTGGCAAGCAGGACTTCCCATGGCCCAAGTAAAGATCCCGCATGAAGCAAGGAAGACCCAAGATCCAGCATGCTTCAACTAAGGTTAAATAAGCACATAAAATAAATATTTTTAAAATTCTTAAAAAACCTGTACAAACCCAACCCATCAATGTGATCATATCACAAACTGGAATATTAGGAAGATCAATAAAATTCAGCTATTACTTTTAATATCATAATATTACTGTTACCCAGATTAAGATCAGGATCTTTTGGAATCATTTCATTCCCTGTCATTCTAGTTTTTTCACAGCAGCTTCTCATTACCCAAGTGGATTTATCAACTACACAGATGCTAGGCAAGGCTGGTCTCCTAAACCCTGCCAGAAAGGGTTTGTGTTCTAGCAACTGGGGTTCTGATTGCCCGTCTCTCTTCCTTCTCCGCTTATTCTGATCACACGTGGATTAAAGAAAAGGAAAATCAGCTAGCTGGCCTTACAAAGCTGAAGGCAGTCAACTGACCCAGGACTTGGCCTTCATTGAGCTTCTATAAGAAGCAGCCCTGTCCCAGGTTTTCTGTTGTTCATACTGGCCTCATCCTTCCCCTCTGCCACAGCCACTCCCCAGCTGTGCTGCACTGCAGTTTGCTAACTCAGAATAATTCATCATTACGTCAGGGGAAAACCACTTCCCTTCTTTCATACTCAGGACATTGAGACTTACCCTTGTTTTCTTCTTGCCCACAACACAACTGTGGAATTTTACTTTCTAGGAAAGTTGCAAAGAGAAAAAAACACAAATCTAACGTCTTGAAAGTGAAAGAGATGCAGCCTCTCTGGGTGTCTTTACTTCCCTTTCTTGCTCTCACCTCATCATGAAATAGAACCAGAGCAGAGGCAGGAATACCAACATTGTCCAATAAGTCACTAAGTGTATATAAAATTTAAATGAAAAATTACACTCAAGTAAAGGAAAGAAGGCTATTTCTCCTGATTTAGTACCCAGGTCTCACTGCCCTGCAATCTCAGATGAGACAGAAACAGAGGAACAGAGATGCCCAGTAGAATCAACTGCCTGAATCAATGACTGAAACTCATTAGATTCGGTGACACAAGCTTCCAATAAGAGACATACCATCACTGAATCTTCTTCCTCCAGCTCAGAAACTCTCAGAAGAACAAGTGTTGAAGAGTTTAAGGAAAAGAGTTGAATATATTTGGCAAAGTCAATATTATTTATCTACTTAAAGGAAAATAATTGCGGTTGGAAACTCCTCTAACAACTTGCACAAACACACTTTTGCTCTCAGCATCTGAGCACTGCTGACACTTTAGACACCTGGGGAAACAGGTCAGGACAAGAAGAGGTCACCACTGAGAACTAGGGTCCTTCACACAAACACTCCAGGGGAGAGGTTAGGGTTTTGGGGAGATAATTTATTTTCCCAACAAATCAATAAGCAATCCACAGAAAGGAGATTTTTGAGTCCTCAGGATGTGCTGAGCCTGTCCTCAGGGAGGGAGTCCAGCAGGTGAGCAAGGGGACTCAGTCACTCCAGAGGACGGGGGTGGCTCCATGTGATCTCTCCCTTGTGAGTGAGGTGCTGCTGGGAAATACAATTATTCTGGATTTATAGTCTCCTCACCCATGTTCCCTGAGTAGAACCAGGATTCTGGTGGGGGTATTGGCCCAGTCTGTGGAGGACGACAGGTCTCCAGTAAGAAAATGGTGGAAAGAAAGCTGATGTCTGTAATAGTCCTGCCTCATGGTTCCCTTAAGGGGAGGGATCTGCAGGAATGTGTTCTAGAAGGAAGACAAATATGGGAGGAGTTTAAGGACTGATAATAATCAGCTTCTTCTCTAAATCAAACACTAAAGAAAACTCATCATTTCTTTCCAAGCGATTGACTGCCAGAGTGATCTGGTAAATCCCTTATAAATACAGAAACAATAGAGCAGACAGAGCCTGGCTTCCTATGGAACCAAAGAGGGAAAAAATGGAGCCTAAGAGCAAGCCAAAAACGTGTTCATGGCTGAGAGGAGAGAAACACTTATGCATGAGAGATAAAGGGCAATAAACATGTGTAATTAAAATGTCCATCAATTGTGACTTAAGAGAAAGACCTTTCTCATTTGATTGAAGAATATCCATTTGGATGGGCACATCTGAAGTCACTAGGAAAAGGCAAAATTAATAGTCTAGAAGGAAGAAAATTTCTTTGACTGCATTGAGACTACATAACAGAAAACCAAAAAAGGAAATAAAAGAGTATAGAAATGGTTAGAAAATGAAAACTACCATGTTCCCTATTTAATGGCCTTGCTTAGAAACAATGCCATCAGAGAACCTACCTCAGGGTTCCACCAGACGCTGTCTCAGCCAGCCCAGCAGCAGTTGCATCTTCCCCATGGTCTTTGTACTCTCTCTACTGATGGCCCTGGTGCTGGTCAGCTATGGCCCTGGAGGATCCCTGGGCTGTGACCTGTCTCAGAACCACGTGCTAGTTGGCAGGCAGAACCTCAGGCTCCTGGGCCAAATGAGGAGACTCTCCCCTCACTTGTGTCTGCAGGACAGAAAAGACTTTGCTTTCCCCCAGGAGATGGTGGAGGGCGGCCAGCTCCAGGAGGCCCAGGTCATCTCTGTGCTCCACGAGATGGTCCAGCAGACCTTCAACCTCTTCCACACAGAGCACTCCTCTGCTGCTTGGGACACCCCCTCCTGGAGCAGCTCCGCACTGGACTCCATCAGCAGCTCAATGACCTGGATGCCTGCCTGGGGCAGGTGATGGGAGAGGAAGACTCTGCCCTGGGAAGGACAGGCCCCACACTGGCCGTGAAGAGGTACTTCCAGGGCATCCATGTCTACCTGAAAGAGAACCAATACAGTGACTGTGCCTGGGAAATCATCAGAGTAGAAATCATGAGATCCTTCTCTTCATCAACCAGCTTGCAAGAAATGTTAAGAATGATGGATGGAGACCTGAACGCACCTTGACATGACTCTCACTAAGTTGCCACATCATCCTTGTATACTCACCTGGGGTCATTTCAGAAGACTCTGAATTCTGCTTTAGCCTCCAAATTTATTGAATTAACTCAGGCATACATGTTAGTAGTAATAAGCAAGTAGATATAAAAGTAATCACGTGTAGGGGTATCAATCTATAAGCGATGACTGCCCTGATGTTATTTATTTATTCTTTATTTAGTTAATGTAATATTTTATCTCATCATATTTATATTTTCATATAAAAGATGTGTATGTTTACATTGTATTAAAATTTAGGAACTATATTTCCTTATTTCATTAAAATTCTTATTTGTTTTATTTACTAAATAGTTATCAAAATAAATTTCTTGAGTCTTATTTTGAAAACCTAAATCATTATTTTGTCTACATATACCTATCACAAAATAGTATTAGTTCACTTTATACTGCAGAACAGTTCTATCATTTTCTAGGAAATGTTTCTCAAAAGGTGGAATTCTGAGAATTTTCTGTGGGTGCTATTGTTAGGACTCTGCGTTTTTCCTTCAGGAGCCTCAGTTGAGGAACTAAGATCCTCTAAGCTGTGGAGGGTGCCAAAAGAAAAAAGGCAGAAAGGAAATTATGAATTGTAGAAAATGGTTAGTCTTGATATCATAGGCATAACTAATTTATACCCACTCATTAAAGAATGGTTGATAGACGTATCTGAGGGAAGCAGTCACCTCCTGCTGGAAAGCTGATGCCATACGGTGTGGACTGGCCGGTGTGGACTGGCTGCTCCTGACTCCTATTACTCTGCCTCCCACCTTCTCCTCAGTACTGCCTTACTGAGCAATTCCCTCCCTTACACAATACTTTCACTGGCTCCATCGCAGGAGCTCTGTTCTGTGCTGGTTTCTAGCTGCATGGTGGAGTCAGAGTGGAAGCCACAGGAGGAGAGCCCAGGTGAAAGGAGAGTTCTAGAAATTCCAAAACCTCTGAATCCCAGCTCTGCTATTTACCAACAGTGTGACCCTGAAAAATGTCACAAACACAAGAGGTTAGTTTCCTCATCTTTAATATGGGGACAGTAAGAATGGTTTTCATACAATTACTGTTTGGATTCATTGAGTCCATATCACACAAGAGGCATCAAGCGCTCCTGGCAGAAATCATCAGGACAGTGAGAATCATGGAGTGGCTGCTCTCAGGGAGGAGACAGGACAGCCGCCCTGAGACACTACTGGAGGGCAGCATGGAAAGGTGCTGGCCCCTGACAAAGGTATTTTCTTTTCCACTTGGGTGCTAGTTCCATAGTGCTCTCAGTGTGAGAACTTTCCTTTGCTGTATGCTGAAGAGCATTCCAATTTCTGGATTTCATACTTCTAAAAGCATTCCTATGAGTTCATAAAAAACTCTTTGAGAAAGATGAATTGGTAGAAAATGCTTGATCTAACATAAATATGATACTAGGGAAAGAATAGAGATTGCATATCAGTGCAGATAATTAAACACAAGCAGAGGCAGGAAGGAAAGAGCAGGGGCTGTGAAGTGTGTGATTCTACTCTCCAGTTCTGGGCTGTCCCAGGGTGGATCCTAGTTCTCCTTTCCATAAAATCCCTTGTCCATACTTGCTGGTAATGTCACCTCCTGGAGCCTCTGTTTTGCTACTCAAAGAACAAAACCTAACAAATGGTTCAGAAGCCAGTTTTACCTCTTCTCATACTAAAGAAGTGAGAAACATGATTAATGAATGAAGTGCTTGATATTCTGCAACCTCCAAGGAGACTTACACCAAGGGCCACCTTCCAGGATTGCTTCTGCTAGTACCTTTGTCCCCACGAGAAGCCACTTCTGAACTACACTTCCACAGGAGACTCCAACCTTAGGACATAGGTCTGGTTCAGTCTTCTGTGGGGTCACTGCTCCCTTCCCCTGGGTCTTGGTGAATGCAAGATTTTGTTTGTCCCCTGCAAGAAAAGTATCTCCTACAGTCCTGTGGAAGTCCTGTAATCAAATCCCACTGGCCTTCAAAGTCAGATCCCTGGGGATTCGCAGTCCCTTTACAGGCTTGCAAGCATGACTTGAAGCTCAGAACTTACACAACAGTGGGAGAACTTTTCTGGTATTATTGTTTTCCAGTTTGTTGGTTTCCCATCTGGCAGGTATGGCATTTATTTTTATTGTGTTTGAGTGCCTCCTGGATCTTGTTGTAGTTTCTTCTTTGTGTTTGGACATGGGACATCCTTCTTCAGCGGGTCCAGGGTCCTCCTCTGGATGGTGGTTCAACAGTAGTTGTGATTTCATTGCTCTTGCGTGAGGAGATAAGTGCATGTCCTTCTACTCTGCCATCTTGAACCAGAAGCTAAGCCAAAACTTTGATATTTGACCATTTGAAATATGTTGAACTATCTCATGTCCACCCACCATATCTTTTATTCACCACCATGGATGTATGTGGGGCTGAGATTTGAACAGGGGGTTAATTATGGGAAATAGGTATGTTGTCTGTCTTCAAATAGTATGATTTTCTAAGAAAGATTTTAAAAATCAATATGTCATCTGCTGCACGGGAAATATTGTTACTGAGGTATATCCAAGTTCCTGTAGTAACAAGCCAGGGTTCATTTTTAAAAATTGATCAACAAAGATCCCACCAAGTTATAATTTCACTCAGCATATTTCAACTTTTATTATTTTAAGAATTTCCTATAATCTGTACTTTTCAAGATCAAAGTCTTTCTTTTCATTTTAAACTCCCCTCCCCCACACACATCCTCCATCAGGACCTTCTAGCTGAGAGTCCCTTAAATGGGGAGGAATTGACTCCCCAGAGCAGGAGCAAGTCTCCCTTTCCTATTCCCACCCAGCATCCTGCACAATGGTAGGATACTACTGGTCCTCAGAGTTGTGAATAAAAGTGTAAATGTAATAATGATAATAATAATAATAATAATAAGCTTAAAAGAGTTTTCCCAGTTCAACTGTTTGAAAATGACAATCTTGCTACATTTTTTGTGGGTTACTCTTGTCTTCTCAGGTGACCAGTATATTTGTTATCTGGGCATCTCTTTAATTTTCCCTCAAGTTCCTGAATCATTTAGTCTAGTCGATTTTTCTTTCTTATGCTACAGTTTTCTCAGCTTTAAAATAAGGATATGAGAGTGGATATATGTGTACTTATAGCTGGTTTACATTGTTGTACAGCAGAAGCCAGCACAACATTGTGAAGCAATTATTCTCCAGTTAAAATCAAAATGGGGATAATGAGAATATTGTACTCCATTCAATATACCATCTCATGTTCTGTACTCTATATGATGTTAACATAACAACTTGCAAAATTATCTTAAATGAGTAGATTATATAAAGCATCAGGGATACAGTAAACAGCTGTGAGAGTTGTTACCGAGACAGGTGTGTATTAAGCTTTCGCCGTTATTTCATGTCTGCCCTAAAAGTGATTATGCCATATGTGCCTTGCTCAACTCAATTTTTAATGCAAAAATTCTACCTCTGCAAATTAGAATAAGTTAGTCATGTATGGATGTGAGAGGTGGACTGTGAAGAAAGCTGAGTGCCGAAGAATTGATGCTTTTGAACTGTGGTATTAGAGAAGACTTTTGAGAGTCCCCTGGACTGCAAGGAGATCCAACCAGTCCATTCTAACAGGGAGGGAGGAGGGAGGAGGGTTCAGGATGGGGAACACGTGTATAACTGTGGCCGATTCATATTGATATATGGCAAAACCAATACAATATTGTAAAGTTAAAAAAAACAAAAACAAAAACGAGACTGCGAGCCAGAGCAGTTCTCCTGGGTTCCCTTACCCTACTGCTCTCCACCTGGGTGCCCTTTCCCAATAAAATCTCTTGCTTTGTCAGCAAAAAAAATAAAATAAAATAAAGGAGATCAGTCCTGGGTGTTCTTTGGAAAGAATGATGCTAAAGCTGAAACTCTAGTACTTTGGCCACCTCATGCGAAGAGTTGACTCATCGGAAAAGACTCTGATGCTGGGAGGGATTGGGGGCAGGAGGAGAAGGGGATGACAGAGGATGAGATGGCTGGATGGCATCACCGACTCGAAATATGTGGGTTTGGGTGAACTCCGGGAGTTGGTGATGGACAGGGAGGCCTGGCGTGCTGCAATTCATGGCGTCGCAAAGGGTTGGACATGACTGAGCGACTGACTGAACTGAATCTTTTCTAGTATTGTACAAAGCAAATACACATTTTGAAATTTTACTAGAAATTAAAATAATCACATGACTGTACCAAGCACACTGAGATATTTAGTGGGCCTCAAATCCACATGCAATCAGTGCATTTGGCATATAAGATGCTTATTAGGTAGGAAATAGTATATTAAGTGAAAATATACATTATGCTGAAATAAAAAACATCTTGATTATGAATTTTAAAGCAACTTACCTATATGAAAGGACCTTTTAAAGAGTTAATAAAACTATGTATATTTTTAAATATACATATTTTTCTCCTATGCTAAACTATGTATAGATTTGAAAGCTTAACATAAGATCCTTAGTTAAAGGAAATGAGAAGAAAAAAAGACTTTAAAAATTGAGATTAATTATTTCAGGTAGCTACTGGGTCAAAAGTTTCTCAAATACGGCTTTCCCTCAATTGAATTGAGATGAAGAAGAAGTAATTTTGGAAACTTTACAGAGGTTTTGCTGCCAATGAAGCCAGGAACTTAAAGTGTTGTTTTGGCATAAGGAATATTTAGACTTGGTGTGAGTTTCAGACCTCTTTGTACATTTTAAAATATTTCCAACTACTTGAATGTTGCAGGAGAAATTAACCATTTATATTAAATAAAATCAGTTTCCCTTTCCCCAGGAGCTCCTGTAGGTCTCAGTCTTGTCCTCAAGTCTTCCCACTGGATGGTCCCAATATCTAGATTACTGTCCAGAATGTAGATGCCTTCCCCCTCTCCCCAAATTAGTCTTTCTCCCCAGAAACAAACCGGAATCTGAAAACATACCACAACATGCTCAGATTTCCAGCCATCAGTCACAGCATAAATGGGCACCAGTGTAAACTGCTCTGGCTAAAATCTCCTCCCAGGAAGGAGAGGATGGACTCAGGGGCAGGTGCACAAATCAAGTTCTGAGCGAAACCCCTGCAAAGCTCCCCTGTGCAGTATGGCCCCAAAACGAAGGTTCCTCACTGCTCCTGGGACCCCACATGCTTCCTGGGCCCCAGAAGCACCTAGCTCAGCTGGAGGCTCCTGTCTACAGGGACTCCCCAGTTCTCCTGGTGAATGTGGCCCTGGAGTTCGAGGAGCTGGATCTGGACAGATCTACTGGGAGAGCAAGGCCAGTTGCTCTGTTACAGGGAATTCTGTGGTGGCCTCCTGGCCGCTGTGGCGCAGGAAAGGCAGATTTGAACATCTTATTGAGCTGGAGCCGTGGGACTCAATTTCACTGAAGTGCTGGTTTTGGGGGATTCCTGGTTTCTCAGAGGCTGGCAATAGTGATGATCACCATTCTCCAGGGCTGAAGAACATCACCCTCTGTGTCATCAGGGAAGGGATTGTCATCTAGTGAGCTTGGTGATGCTGCAGATTTTGGGCTGTGCCAGCAAGGCGATGGCACCCCACCCCAGTACTTTTGCCTGGAAAATCCCATGGACGGAGGATCTTGGTAGGCTCCAGTCCATGGGATCGCTAAGAGTCGGACACGACTGAGCGACTTCACTTTCATTTTTCACTTTCATGCATTGGGGAAGGAAATGGCAACCCACTCCACTGTTCTTGCCTGGAGAATCCCAGGGACGGGGGAGCCTGGTGGGCTTCCTTCTATGGGGTCGCACAGAGTCGGACACGACTGAAGCGACTTAGCAGTAGCAGTAGCAGCCTTTATCAAGCTGTTCCCAGCCCCTTCCCACAATAAAGATCTTTAAATAGGTCAGAATTGTCACTTTCTGCACTTCTCTCAATTTTGTCTCCACTGAAAAACTCTCCCCTTCTATTCTGGTCATCAGAGAATGTCACAGCTTCAATGCTTCTTTTGTGAAATATACTCATGGAAACGTCTCAATCCAAAAGGAGATATTCATCTATATGAGTCAACTCAGTTTGAAAGAAAAACCTGAGGCTCAATCTCTCTTCTTTAGTGTAAAAGAGAACTTAGAGGTGTGACTCCATAGTCTATTGTGACAGTTTTTAAACTGCACCAAATTTTATTAATTTTTTTTTATTTTATTTTGCTTAACTTTACAATATTGTATTGCTTTTGCCATACATCAAAATGAATCCACCACAAGTATACATGTGTTCCCCATCCTGAACCCTCCTCCCTCCTCCCTCCCCATACCATCCCTCTGGGTCATCCCAGTGCACCCGCCCCAGGCATCCGTTATCAGGCATCGTACTTGGACTGGCGACTCGTTTCAAATATGTTATTATACATATTTCAATGCTATTCTCCCAAATCATCCCACCCTCTCCCAGAGTCCAAAAGACTGTTCTATACATCAGTGTCTCTTTTGCTGTCTTGTAAACAGGGTTATTGTTACCATCTTTCTAAATTCCATATATATGCGTTAGTATACTGTATTTGTGTTTTTCTTTCTGGCTTACTTCACTCTGTATAATAGGCTCCAGTTCCATCCACCTCATTAGAACTGAGTCAAATGTATTCTTTTTAATGGCTGAGTAATACTCCATTGTGTATATGTACCACAGCTTGCTTATCCATTCATCTGTGGATGGACATCTAGGTTGCTTCCAAGTCCTGGCTATTGTAAACAGTGCTGCTATGAACATTGGGGTACACGTGTCTCTTTCAATTCTGGTTTTCTCAGTGTGTATGCCCAGCAGTGGGATTGCTGGATCATAAGGCAGTTCTATTCCCAGTTTTTTGAGGAGTCTCCATACTGTTCTCCATAGTGGATGTACTAGTTTGCATTCCCACCAACAGTGTAAGAGGGTTCCCTTTTCTCCATACCCTCTCCAGCATTTATTGCATGTGGACTTTTGGATCACAGCCATTCTGACTGGCGTGAAATGATACCTCATAGTGGTTTTGATTTGCATTTCTCTGATAATGAGTGATGTTGAGCATCTTTTCATGTGTTTGTTAGCCATCTGTATGCCTTCTTTGGAGAAATGTCTATTTAGTTCTTTGGCCCAATTTTTGATTGGGTTATTTATTTTTCTGGAATTGAGCTGTAGGAGTTGCTTGTATATTTTTGAGATTAGTTGTTTGTCTGTTGCTTCATTTGTTATTATTTTCTCCCATTCTGAAGGCTGTCTTTTCACCATGCTTATAGTTTCCTTTGTTGTGCAGAAGCTTTTAAGTTTAATTAGGTCCCATTTGTTTATTTTTGCTTCTATTTCCAATATTCTGGGAGGTGGTTCATAGAGGATCCTGCTGTGATGTATGTCAGAGAGTGTTTTGCCTATGTTTTCCTCTAGGAGTTTTATGGTTTCTAGTCTTACATTTAGATCTTTAATCCATTTTGAGTTTATTTTTGTGTATGGTGTTAGAAAGTGCTCTAGTTTCATTCTTTTACAAGTGTTTGACCAGTTTTCCCAGCACCACTTGATAAAGAGATTGTCTTTAGTCCATTGTATATTCTTGCCTCCTTTGTCAAAGATAAGGTGTCCATATGTGCGTGGATTTATCTCTGGGCTTTCTATTTTGTTCCACTGATCAATATTTCTGTCTTTGTGCCAGTACCATACTGTCTTGATGACTGTGGCTTTGTAGTAGAGCCTGAAGTCAGGCAGGTTGATTCCTCCAGTTCCATTCTTCTTTCTCAAGATAGCTTTGGCTATTCGAGGTTTTTTGTATTTCCATACAAATTGAGAAATTATTTGTTCTAGCTCTGTGAAGAATACCGTTGGTAGCTAGTATACTCATTTTCACTATATTGATTCTACCAATCCATGAACATGGTATATTTCTCCATCTATTAGTGTCCTCTTTGATTTCTTTCACGAGTGTTTTATAGTTTTCTATATATAGATCTTTAGTTTCTTTAGGAAGATATATTCCTAAGTATTTTATTCTTTTCATTGCAGTGGTGAATGGAATTGTTTCCTTAATTTCTCTTTCTATTTTCTCATTATTAGTGTACAGGAATGCAAGGGATTTCTGTGTGTTGATTTTATATCCTGCAACTTTACTATATTCATTGATTAGTTCTAGTAATTTTCTGGTGGAGTCTTTAGGGTTTTCTACGTAGAGGATCATGTCATCTGCAAACAGTGAGAGTTTTACTTCTTTTCCAATTTGGATTCCTTTTATTTCTTTTTCTGTTCTGATTGCTGTGGCCAAAACTTCCAAAACTATGTTGAATAGTAATGGTGAAAGTGGGCATCCTTGTCTTGTTCCTGACTTTAGAGGAAATGCTTTCAATTTTTCACCATTGAGGATAATGTTTGCTGTGGGTTTGTCATATATAGCTTTTATTATGTTGAGGTATGTTCCGTCTATTCCTGCTTTCTGGAGAGTTTTTATCATAAATGGATGTTGAACTTTGTCAAAGGCTTTCTCTGCATCTATTGATATAACCATATGGTTTTTATTTTTCAACTTGAAAAATACAACTGGTGTATTACGTTGATTGATTTGCGGGTATTGAAGAATCCTTGCATTCCTGGGATAAAGCCCACTTGGTCATGGTGTATGATCTTTTTAATGTGTTGTTGGATTCTGATTGCTAGAATTTTGTTAAGGATTTTTACATCTATGTTCATCAGTGATATTGGCCTGTAGTTTTCTTTTTTTGTGGCATCTTTGTCCGGTTTTGGTATTAGGGTGATGGTGGCCTCATAGAATGAGTTTGGAAGTTTGCCTTCCTCTGCAATTTTCTGGAACAGTTTGAGTAGGATAGATGTTAGCTCTTCCCTAAACTTTTGGTAGAATTCAGCTGTGAAGCTATCTGGACCTGGGCTTTTTTTGCTGGAAGATTTTTGATTACAGTTTCAATTTCCATGCTTGTGATGGATCTGTTAAGATTTTCTATTTCTTCCTGATCCAGTTTTGGAAAGTTGTACTTTTCTGCGAATTTGTCCATTTCTTCCACGTTGTCCATTTTATTGCCATATAATTGCCAAAAGTAGTCTCTTATGATCCTTTGTATTTCTGTGTTGTCTGTTGTGATCTCTCCATTTTCATTTCTAATTTTATTGATTTGATTTTTCTCCCTTTGTTTCTTGATGAGTCTGGCTCATGGTTTGTCAATTTTATTTATCCTTTCAAAGAACCAGCTTTTGGCTTTGTTGATTTTTGCTATGGTCTCTTTTGTTTCTTTTGCATTTATTTCTGCCCTAATTTTTAAGATTTCTTTCCTTCTCCTAACCTTGGGGTTCTTCATTTCTTCCTTTTCTAGTTGCTTTAGGTGTAGAGTTAGGTTATTTATTTGGCTTTTTTCTTGTTTCTTGAGGTATGCCTGTATTGCTATGAACTTTCCCCTTAGGACTGCTTTTACAGTGTCTCACAGGTTTTGGGTTGTTGTGTTTTCATTTTCATTCGTTTCTATGCAGATTTTGATTTCTTTTTTGATTTCTTCTGTGATTTATTGGTTATTCAGCAGCGTGTTGTTCAGCCTCCATATGTTGGAATTTTTAATAGTTTTTCTCCTGTTATTGAGATCTAATCTTACTGCATTGTGGTCAGAAAAGATGCTTGGAATGATTTCAATTTTTCTGAACTTACCAAGGCTAGATTTATGGCCCAGGATGTGATCTATCCTGGAGAAGGTTCCGTGTGTGCTTGAGAAAAAGGTGAAATTCATTGTTTTGGGATGAAATGTCCTATACATATCAGTTATGTCTAACTGGTCTATTGTATCGTTTAAAGTTTGTGTTTCCTTGTTAATTTTCTGTTTAGTTGATCTATCCATTGGTGTGAGTGGGGTATTAAAGTCTCCCACTATTATTGTGTTATTGTTAATTTCTCCTTTCATTCTTTTCAGTATTTGTCTTACATATTGCAGTGCTCTTATGTTGGGTGCATATATATTTATAATTGTTATATCTTCTTCTTGGATTGATCCTTTGATCTTTATGTAGTGACCTTCTTTGTCTCTTTTCACAGCCTTTGTTTTAAAGTCTATTTTATCTGATATCAGCATTGCTACTCCTGCTTTCTTTTGGTCCCTATTTGCATGGAAAATCTTTTTCCAGACCTTCACTTTCAGTCTGTATGTGTCCCGTTTTGAGGTGGGTCTCTTGTAGACAACATATGTAGGGGTCTTGTTTTTCTATCCATTCGCCCAGTCTCTTGTCTTTTGGTTGGGGCATTCAACCCATTTACATTTAAGGTAATTATTGATAAGTATGATCCCATTGCCATTTACTTTATTGCTTTGGGTTCGAATTTATATACCCTTTTTGTGTTTCCTGTCTAGAGAATGTCCTTTAGTATTTGTTGGAGAGCTGGTTTGGTGGTGCTAAATTCTCTCAGCTTTTGCAAGCTTTTGATTTCTCCTTCATATTTGAATGAGATCCTTGCTGGGTACAATAATCTGGGCTGTAGGTTATTTTCTTTCATCACTTTAAGTATGTCTTGCCATTCCCTCCTGGCTTGGAGAGTTTCTATTGAAAGATCAGCTGTTATCCTTATGGGAATTCCCTTGTGTGTTATTTGTTGTTTCTCCCTTGCTTCTTTAAATATTTGTTCTTTGTGTTTGATCTTTGTTAATTTGATTAATATGTGTCTTGGGGTGTTTCGCCTTGGGTTTATCCTGTTTGGGACTCTCTGGGTTTCTTGGACTTGAGTGATTATTTCCTTCTCCATTTTAGGGAAGTTTTCAACTATTATCTCCTCTAATATTTTCTCATGGTCTTTCTTTTTGTTTTCTTCTTCTGGGACTCCTATGATTCGAATGTTGTAACATTTAATATTGTCCTGGAGGTCTCTGAGATTGTCCTCATTTCTTTTAATTCGTTTTTCTTTTTTCTCCTCTGATTCATTTATTTCTACCATTCTATCTTTTAATTCACTAATTCTATCTTCTTCCTCTGTTATTCTACTATTTGTTGTCTCCAGAGTGTTTTGGATCTCATTTATTGCATTATTCATTATATATTGACTCTTTTTTATTTCTTCTAGGTCCTTGTTAAACCTTTCTTGCATCTTCTCAATGCTTTTCTCCAGGATATTTATCTGTGATTCCATTTTGATTTCCAGATTTTGGATTAATTTCACTATCATTATTCGAAATTCTTTATCAGGTAGATTCGCTATTTCTTCCTCTTTTGTTTGGCTTGGTGGGCATTTATCCTGTTCCTTTACCTGCTGGGTATTCTTCTGTCTCTTCATCTTGTTTAAATTGCTGAGTTTGGGGTGTCCTTACTGTATTCTGACAGTTTGCGGAATTCTCTTTATTGTGGCGTTTCCTCACTGTGTGTGGGTTTGTACAGGTGGCTTGTCAAGGTTTCTTGGTTGGGGAAGCTTGTGTCGGTGTTCTGGTGGATGGAGCTGGATTTCTTCTCTCTGGAGTGCAATGGAGTGTCTAGTAATGAGTTATGAGATGTCTATGATTTGGGGGTGACTTTGGGTAGTCTGTATATTGGAGCTCAGGGCTGTGTTCCTGTGTTGCTGGAGAATTTGCTTGGTATATCTTGCCGTGGAACTTGTTGGCCCTTGTGTGATGCTTGGTTTCAGTGTAGGTATGGAGGCATTTGATGAGCTCCTGTCAATTAATGTTCCCTGGAGTCAGGTTTTGGACTTAAGCCCCCTGCTTCCAGTTATCGGTCTTATTTTTACAGTAGTCTCAAAACTTCTCCTTCTATACTGCACTCCACAACTGGACTGGTCAGAGATGTTCACGGAGTTATACAGAGAAGAGAAGAGGGAGGAAGGAGACAGAGGTGGTCAGGAGGATAAAAGGAGGGAATGAAAAGGAGAGAGACAGATCCAGTCAGTAATCAGTTCCCTAAGTGTTTTCCTTTATTTGGAACACACAGAAATTCACAGAGTTGGATAGAGTAGAGAGGGGTTAGGGAGGAGACACAGGCGAACTGGTGGAGAAAAAGGAGAGTCTGGAGGTGGAGAGAACAGTCAAGCCAGTAATCTTGCTCCCTAGTAAAAAGTGGGTACTGAAGATTAGGTTCTTAAAGGTACAGAATTGGTAACAAATACCTAAAAGCAAAAATTAAAAATCTAGAGTAGAGTTTTGAGTTTCAAAAATACAATGTTAAAGAAAAGAAGAAGGAAAAGAAAGAGAGAAAAAGAAAAAAAATCACAAAAGTTATAAAGAAAATATAGGTACAAAATGATAACCAATATCAAAAAGCAAAAGTTAAAAATCTAGAGTAGAGTCTGGAGTTTCAAAAATACAATGTTAAAGAAAAGAAGAAAGAGAACGATAGAAAGAAAAAGAAAGAAAGAAAGAAAAACAAAACCAAAAACAAACAAAGTCACAAAAATTATAAAGAAGATATAGGCACAAATTGATTACATATACCAGAAAGCATAAATTAAAGATCTAGATTAGATTTTGGAATTTCAAGAATACAATGTCAAAGAAAAGATGAAGAGATAGAAAGAGGGAGGGAAAAAAAAGTCACAAAAGTTATAAAAAAAAAATAGGTACGAATTTGATAACAATTACCAATAAGCTAAACTTAAAAATCTAGAGCAGAGTTTGGAGTTTCAAAATACAATGTCAAAGAAAAGAAAAAAAGAAAGAAAAAAGAAAAAAAAAGAAAAAAAAAGAAAAAAAAAGAAAAAAAAAAAAAAAAAAAGAAAGAAAAAAGGGTAACAAAAGTTGTAAAAAATATATATATGAAGTTTTTTTTTTTTAAGGGTCATTTATTTATTTTTTTATTTTTATTTTTTTACAAATAATAGTAGGTTATAAAAGTGAAAATTAGAGGAGTACTAGAGGATAAAATTTTTTTTTAAATTAAAAAAAAGAGAAAAAATGATGGTAAAAATAGTAAAAATATATATAGGACTTTCTCTGATATTGTTGTGGGTATTGTGGGTTCAGTTCATTTTTGGCTAGTTACATGTTCCGGCTTAAATTTCTCAAGATCTATAGGCCCCTTTCTATGTAGCTGGTACTAACCATGGGGTTTTATTCTATTGCCTGTCGCTTCCATGGTGGTTCCCTCTGTTATAGCTTCTTCTGTTTGCTGGTCTCTTCAGTGTCTGATTTCCGCCCTGATACAAAGCGGGCGGTAGTGGACACCTTTTTTTTTTTTTTTTTTTTAGGCTCACTTGTTCAGTCGTGCTGTGGGGAGGGAGGGACACTGCAAATAAATAACACTGGTGTGTGCTCGCAGTGCCTCAGCCACACTGGGCCTGCCCCCACTCACGACACATGTAGCGTCCCTGCCCTTTCTGCTCAGGCTCTCTGTTTCCCCGCTGGAACCATCCGCGGCCAGCCCTGGGCTGCTTGCCCCTCCCAGGTCTAAGCCGCTCAAGTTCAGGCACTTGGGTAGTCCTCAGAGGCCCAGGCTCGGTTGGGCCTGTGTTTTGTGCCCTTCGCAGATTCCAGCAGCGCAGGTAATGAGGTGTTTAGCAAGCGTGGCTTCTGCGACTTATCGCCTCCCTGCACTCAGTTTTCTAGGTGTACAACTGGTGCCCTTCTTAGGCGGATGTTGGCCGACCAGAGCCCCAAGAAGTCTTAGTTAGCAAAGAAGCCTGCTTACAGTTTTGTGGATAATGTCTCTCTGGGGCTGCGATTACCTCCCTCCGGCTCTGGCTGCCTGTCACCAGGGGGGAACGGTCTGCAGCCGGCTATCTCTGTATAGTCCTTTGTTCTGTGTGTGGGCCTGGCGGTGTATTAGGTTAGGGCTGGCTTTCTGTGTGGTAGATATTCCGTAGTCTGGTTTGCTAGCCCAAATTATTTCACTCAGGTAGCGCTCGGGATATTCAGGCCAGTCCTTACTCTAAGCGATGCAGCCCGTGCCACACCTCCCTGCCCAGCCCCCGCTTGCTAATGGCGGATGCAGGCGTTTGCGCTGCTTCTCTGCTGGGGAAGTTATCATAGGGCTTGTAGTCTGTGGGTTTTAATTGTTCATTTATTTTCCTCCCTGTTATGTTGCCCTCTGTGCTTCCCAGGCTTGGCACAGACTCCGCAGGGAGAATGTTTCCTGGTGTTTGGAAACTTCTCTCTTTTTAAGACTCCCTTCCCCGGACAGAGGCCCGTCCCTCCCTCTTTGTCTCTTTTTTGTCTTTTATATTTTTTCCTACCTCATTTAGAAGGCAATGAGTTGCTTTTCTGGGTGTCTGATGTCCTCTGTGGCATTCAGAAGTTGTTTTGTGGAATTTACTCAGCGTTTAAATGTTCTTTTGATGAATTTGTGGAGGAGAAAGTGTTCTCCCCGTCCTATTCCTCCACCATCTTAGCTCCTCCCTCTAATCTGCACCAAATTTTAAATTACCACATCTCTCTGCATTTCCTTCTTAATGTTCTAATACATAAGGTTTGAATTCTTCAGTTATTTACAGGACTATTGCTCCTGTGTTCAAGTGGTCTACAGATAATAGTGGCATAATAATGAACATGGGTTAATTCATAGAGTTCTCTTCATTCTCTCACCAAACTGTGCTGACAACATACACATATGTGACAATGTGCTTGTCGATGTGGATTCCTGGAGCGTCAGGAGGGGATGATGACTGCCCTCCTGGGAGCAGGGGAGAAGACTTTGGAGGCAGGATGAGGAGGAAGGAGGCAGCACGTGCTCAGAGCAGCTGAGGGCCAGTACTCAGAGCTGACGAAGAGGAGGGACTGGGAGTAGCAGGAAGCTCTGCTCTCACACAGTCTGGGGCTCCTGAGTGAAGCCGACAGCACACTTTCATTTTGTCTTCTAAAACATCAAAACAACTTTAGTAGCAGTCACAGAGGACATCCTTTAATTCAAATAATTCAAAGTTTGCAACTTAGCCTGAAAGTGTGGAACTTCGTGAATGATAGCTGTCTTTCATATCAGTATAACCAATAGTAACCTCTTTGTCCACCCTTAGACCAAACAAGAGAAGCTTTGTGTGTAAGTTCCTTAACACAGGCAAGGGTCTGCCTGCTGAATCCGTAAGTGTTCATTCTAGGAGAGGGAACGCCCGCAGGACTGTGAAGAGCCAAGGAGCCCAACTTTCCTCCCTTTTGAGCAGGGCCTTGTACATAATGGAGAGAAATCCCACAGCACTTGAAGTTCTTTGCTGAGGAAGAGATTCTAGGAAAGTTGTCCACTCTCCTAGAATTTTGATATTTTGTTCCTAGTCAGGGAACTAGATCCTACAGGCCACAAACAAGACTTCCCATGCCACAAGTAAAGATCGTATCTGAGGCAAGGAATATGGAAGAGCCAGCAGGCCACAACCAAGACCTAGCACAGCCTAATAAATACATAAAATAAATGCATTTAAAATTCTTAAAAAACCCAAAGAAACCCATCCCATAAATGTGACTGTATCACAAGGTGGGATATTAGGGAGATTAGGGTTACAATCAATAAAATTCAGTTATCATTTTTAAGAACATAATTATTTTTTACCAAGATTAAGATCAGGATCTTTAGAATCATTTCATTCCCTTTCATACAAGTTTTTTCAAAGCAACTTCTCATTGCCCAGGTGGATTTGTCACAGATGCACAGCAAGGCTGGTCTCCTTGACGCTGTGAGAGAGGGTTAGTGTTCTAGCAACTGGGCTTCTGATTGCCTGACTCCCATGAGCTGGTGCGTGTGACTTCTTCCTTCTCCCCTTATACAGACCAAATATGGATTAAAGGAAAGAAAAATCAGGTGGCTGGTCTTACAAAGCTGAGGGCAGTCCACGGACTCAGGACTTGACCTTCGTTGAGCTTCTGTCTGAAGCAGCCATGTCCCAGCCTTTCTGTTGTTCATATTGACCTGATCCTTCCCCTCTGCCACAGCCCAGGCCCCAGCTATGCTGCACTGAACTTTGCTAACCCAGAATACATCACTGTGTCAGGGAAAGCCACTTCCTTTCTTTCATATTCATGACATTGAGACTTACCCTTGTTTTCTAGTTGCCCACACTCCAACTGTGGAATTTTACTTTCTAGCAAAATTGCAAAGAGAAATAAAAAAATCTAAGCTCTTGAACGTGATGCAGCTCCTCGGGCTTTCTTTACTTCCCTTTCTTGTTCTCACCTCATCATGAATCACAACCAGAGAAGGAGCAGTGAGATCAAGCTTGTCCAATAAGTCACTAAGTGAATTGAAAAAGTTTAAATTAAATATTACACTCAAGGAAAGAAGCCTATTTCTCCTGATCTAATATATTTGGTCTCACTGCCCTGCATTCTCAGAGGAGACAGAGACAGAGGAACAGAGATGTCAGGTGGAATCAACTGCCTGAACAAACAACTGTAACTCACTAGATTCTGTGACATGAGCTTCCAACAGGAGACAACACCAGCACTGAATCTCCTTCCTCCGGCTCAGAACCACTGAGCAGAGCAAGTGTTGAACAGTTTAAGTAAAAGAGTTGAATAATAAAACCTATACTTGGCAAAGTAGATATTATTTATCTACTAAAAGCAAAATGATTGCAGTTGGAAATTCCTTCACCAGCTTACACAAACACACTTTTGCTCTCGGCATCTGAGCACTGCTGATATTTTGGACATCTAGGGAAACAGGTCAGGAGAAGAGGAGGTCACCACTGAGAAGTAGGGTCCTTCAGAGAAACACTCCAGGGGAGAGATGGGGTTCAGGAAGACAATTTATTTTCCCAACAAATAAACAAGCCCTCCACAGAAGGAGATTTTGAGGCCACAGGATGTGGTGAGCCTGTCCACAGGGAGGGACTCCAGCAGGTGAGAAAGGGACTCTGTCACTCAGAGGAGAGGGGATGGCTCCATGTGATCTCTCCCTTCTGAGTGAGGTGCTGCTGGGGAAATACAATTATCCTGAATGTAGAGACTGCTCACCCATGTTCTTTGAGAAGAACAAGGATTCTGGAGGGGGTATTGGCCCAGTCTGTGGAGGATGACAGGTCTCCAGCAAGAAAATGGTGGAAAGAAAGGGTGATGTCTGTAATGGCCCCGACCTTGTGGTTCCCTAAAACATAACCACATGGACCTGCTGGAATGTTTTCTAGAAGGAAGAGAAACGTGGGGTAAGGTCATGGACTGATAATAATCAGCCTCTTCTCAAAATCAAACTCTAAAGAAAACCCATCTTGTTTCGAAGAGCTCATCTACAACAGTGATCTGGTAAATCCCTAAAAATACAGAAACCATAGGGCTGAGGGAGCCTGGCTTGCTAGATAAAGTGAGAGGGGAAAATGGAGCCTAAGATGAGGGTTACAAATGTGTTCCTGGACAAGAGGAGAGGAACATTTATGCATGAGAGACAGGGAGCAATAATGTGTGTAATTACAAATGTACTTCAATGCTAACATAAGATGAAGACCTTTCTCATTTGATGATGAATAACCATTTGGATAAAAACATCTGAAGTTACTGGGAAAAGGTAAAATTAATAGTTTAAATTGATGACAATTTCTTTTGCCATATTCAGAATCAGATCAGATCAGTCGCTCAGTCGTGTCCGACTCTTTGCAACCCCGTGAATCGCAGCACGCCAGGCCTCCCTGTCCATCACCAACTCCCGGAGGTCACTCAGACTCATATTCATTGAGTCATTGATGCCATCCAGCCATCTCATCCTCTGTCGTCCCCTTCTCCTCCTGCCCTCAATCCCTCCCAGCATCAGTCTTCTCCAATGAGTCAACTCTTCACATGAGGTGGCCAAAATACTGAGTTTCGGTTTTAGTATCATTCCTTCCAAAGAAATCCCAGGGCGGATCTCCTTCAGAATGGACTGGTTGGATCTCCTTGCAGTCCAAGGCACTCTCAAGAGTCTTCTCCAACACCACAGTTCAAAAGCATCAATTCTTCGGTGCTCAGCCTTCTTCACAGTCCAGCTCTCACATCCATACATGACCACAGGAAAGACCATAGCCTTGACTAGGCGAACCTTTGTTGTCAAAGTAATGTCTCTGCTTTCAAATATGCTATCTAGGTTGGTCATAACTTTCCTTCCAAGGAGTAAGCGTCTTTTAATTTCATCTGACAGGATGTGGTCCGCTGGAGAAGGTAATGGCAAACCACTTCAGTATTCTTGCCTTGAGAAACCTATGAACAGTATGAAAAGGCAAAATGATAGGATACTGAAAGAGAAACTCCCCAGATCAGTAGGTGCCCAATATGCTACTGGAGATCAGTGGAGAAATTAGAAAGAATGAAGGGATGGAGCCAAAGCAAAAAGAATACCCAGCTGTGGGTGTGTCTGGTGATAGAAGCAAAGTCCGATGCTGTAAAGAGCAATATTGCATAGGAACCTGGAATGTCAGGTCCATGAATCAAGGCAAATTGGAAGTGGTCAAACAAGAGATGGCAAGAGTGAATATTGACATTCTAGGAATCAGCAAACTAAAATGGACTGCTGCTGCTGTTGCTGCTGCTAAGTCGCTTCAGTTGTGTTCGACTCTGTGCAACCCCATAGATGGCAGCCCACCAGGCTCCACCGTCCCCAGGATTCTCCAGGCAAGAACACTGGAGTGGGTTGCCATTTCCTTCTCCAGTGCATAAAAGTGAAAAGTGAAAGTGAAGTCGCTCAGTCATGTCCGACTCTTAGCGACCCCATGGACTGCGGCCCACCAGGGTCCTCCATCCATGGGATTTTCCAGGCAAGAGTACTGGGGTGGGGTGCCATTGCCTTCCCCAAAAATGGACTAGAATGGATGAATTTAACTCAGAGGACCATTATATCTACTACTGAGGGCAGGAATCCCTCAGAAGAAATGGAGTGGCCATCATGGTCAACAAAAGCGTCCGAAATACAGCACTTGGATGCAATCTCAAAAATGACAGAATGATCTCTCTTCGTTTCCAAGGGAAATCATTCAATGTCACAGTAATCCAAGTCTATGCCCCAACCAGTAACGCTGAAGAAGCTGAAGTTGAACGGTTCTATGAAGGCCTACAAGACCTTTTAGAACTAACACCCCCAAAAGTTGTCCTTTTCATTATATGGGACTGGAATGCAAAAGTAGGAAGTCAAGAAACACCTGGAGTAACAGGCAAATTTGGCCTTGGAATACAGAATGAAGCAGGGCAAAGACTAATAGAGTTTTGCCAAGAAAATGCACTGGTTATAGCAAATACCCTCTTCCAACAACACAAGGGAAGACTCTATACATGGACATCACCAGATGGTCAACACCGAAATCAGATCGATTATATTCTTTGCAGCCAAAGATGGAGAAGCTCTATACAATCAGCAAAAACAGACCAGGAGCTGACTGTGGCTCAGACCATGAGCTCCTTATTGCCAAATTCAGACTTAAATTGAAGAAAGTAGGGAAAACCACTAGACCATTCAGGTATGACCTAAATCAAATCCCTTATGATTATACAGTGGAAGTGAGAAATAGATCTCAGGGCCTAGATCTGATAGATAGAGCGCCTGATGAACTATGGAATGAGGTTCATGACATTGTATAGGAGACAGGGATCAAGACCATCCCCATGGAAAAGAAATGCAAAAAAGCAAAATGGCTGTCTGGGGAGGCCTTACAAATAGCTGTGAAAAGAAGAGAAGGGAAAAGCAAAGGAGAAAAGGAAAGATATAAACATCTGAATGCAGAGTTCCAAAGAATAGCAAGAAGAGATAAGAAAGGCTTCTTCAGCGATCAATGCAAAGAAATAGAGGGAAACAACAGAATGGGAAAGACTAGGGATCTCTTCAGAAAAATTAGAGATACCAAGGGAACATTTCATGCAAAGATGGGCTCAACAAAGGACAGAAATGGTATGGACCTAACAGAAGCAGAAGATATTAAGAAGAGGTGGCAAGAATACACAGAAGAACTGTACAAAAAAGATCTTCACGACCCAGATAATCATGATGGCGTGATCACTGACCTAGAGCCAGACATCCTGGAATGTGAAGTCAAGTGGGCCTTAGAAAGCATCACTACGAACAAAGCTAGTGGAGGTGATGGAATTCCAGTTTAGCTATTCCAAATCCTGAAAGATGATGCTGTGAAAGTGCTGCACTCAATATGCCAGCAAATTTGGAAAACTCAGCAGTGGCCACAGGATTGGAAAAGGTCTGTTTTCATCCTAATCCCAAAGAAAGGCAATGCCAAAGAATGCTCAAACTACTGCACAATTGCATTCATCTCACACGCTAGTAAAGTAATGCTCAAAATTCTCCAAGCCAGGCTTCAGCAATATGTGAACCGTGAAATTCCTGATGTTCAAGCTGGATTTAGAAAAGGCAGAGGAACCAGAGATCAAATTGCCAACATCCGGTGGATCATGGAAAAAGCAAGAGAGTCCAGAAAAACATCTATTTCTGCTTTATTGACTATTGCAAATCCTTTGACTGTGTAGATCAAAATAAACTGTGGAAAATTCTGAAAGAGATGGAAATACCAGAGCACCTGATCTGCCTCTTGAGAAATTTGTATGCAGGTCAGGAAGCAACAGTTAGAACTGGACATGGAACAACAGACTGGTTCCAAATAGGAAAAGGAATACGTCAGGGCTGTATACTGTCACCCTGCTTATTTAAGTTATATGCAGAGTACATCATGAGAAACCCTGGACTGGAAGAAGCACAAGCTGGAATCAAGATTGCCAGGAGAGATATCAATAACCTCAGATATGCAGATGACACCACCTTTGTGGCAGAAAGTGAAGAGGAACTCAAAAGCCTCTTGATGAAAGTGAAAGTGGAGAGTGAAATGGTTGGCTTAAAGGTCAACATTCAGAAAACGAAGATCATGGCATCCGGTCCCATCACTACATGGGAAATAGATGGGGAAACAGTGGAAACAGTGTCAGACTTTATTTTTCTGGGCTCCAAAATCACTGCAGATGGTGACTGCAGCCATGAAATTAAAAGACGCTTGCTCCTTGGAAGGAAAGTTATGACCAACCTAGATAGCATATTCAAAAGCAGAGACATTACTTTGCCAACAAAGGTTTGTCTAGTCAAGGCTATGGTCTTTCCTGTGAGAGCTGGACTGTGCAGAAGGCTGAGCGCTGAAGAGGTGATGCTTTTGAACTGTGGTGTTGGAGAAGACTCTTGAGACTCCCTTGGACTGCAAGGAGATCCAAGCAGTCCATTCAGAAGGAGATCAGCCCTGGGATTTCTTTGGAAGGAATGATGCTAAAGCTGAAACTCCAGTACTTTGGCCACCTCATGCGAAGAGTTAACTCATTGGAGAAGACTCTGATGCTATGAGGGATTGAGGGCAAGAGGAGAAGGGGATGACAGAGGATGAGATAGCTGGATGGCATCACTGAATCGATGGATGTGAGTCTGAGTGACCTCCGGGAGTTGGTGATGCCTCGGAGGCCTGGTGTGCTGCGATTCATGGGGTTGCAAAGAGTCGGAAACAACTGAGCAACTGATCTCAGTGTCGAACAGTTTAAGTAGAACAAGTGTCAAACAGTTTAAGTAAAATAGTTGAATAATAAAAACTATTCTTAGCAGGGTAGATAATATTTATCTACTAAAGGCAAAATAATTGCAGTTGGAAATTCCTCTACCAACTTGCACAGATGCACATTTGCTGTCAAGGACTGAGCTTTGCTGACACTTTGGACACCTGGGGAAACAGGTCAGAGAAGCAGAGGTCACCACTGAGAACTAGGGTCCTTCACACAAAACACTGCAGATGAGAGTTGATGGTTCAGGAAGATGATTTATTTTCCCAACAAGTAAACAAGCCCTCCACAGAAAGGAGATTTTTGAGTCCTCAGGATGTGGTGAGCCTGCCCTAAGGGAGGGAGCCCAGCAGGTGAGCAAGGGGACTCTGTCACTCCAGAGGACAGGGGCTGGCTGCATGTTATCTCTCCTTTGTGAGTGAGGTGCTCCTGGGGAAATACAATTATCCTGGAATTAGAGTCTCCACACCCATATTATCTGAGAAGAACCAGAATTCTTGGTAGGGGTAATGGCCGGGCCACCAAAGGACAATAGGTCTCCAGTATGAAAATGGTGAAAGAAAGCGTGATGTCTGTAATAGTCCTGACTCCGTGGTTCCCTGAAGCACAACCACATGGACCTGCAGAAACGTGTTCTAGAAGGAAAAGAAACATGGGAGGAGCTCATGCACTCATAATAATCAGCCTCTTCTCTAAATCAAACACTAAGAAAACCCATCCTTTGTTTCAAACAGTTTCTTTGCTACAGTGACCTGGTAAATGCCTGATAAACACAGAGCCTGCCTTCCTAAGTAAAGTAAGAAACAGAAATTGAACCTAGGATCAGGGCCAAAACTGTGTTCATGGAACAGAGAAGAGCCACATTTACACATGAAAGAGAAAGAGTGATAATGTTTGTACTTAGAAACCTACATCATTTCTGATGTAAGACAAAGAAAGACCTTTCTCATTTGATTGATAAATATCCATTTGGATGGGTACATGTGAAGTTATTGGGAAATAGATAAAATTAAGAGTTTAGACTGATGACAATTTCTTTGACCATATTCAGAATACATAAATGAAAAGCAAAAAAGGAAGTAAAAGTGTACAGAAATGACTAGAAAATGAAAATTACCATGTTCCCTATTTAATGACCTTGCTTAGAAATAGTGGCATCAGAGAATCTACCTCAAAGTTCCACCAGACACCGTCTCAGCCAGCCCAGCAGCAGCCTCATCTTCCCCATGGCCTTCGTGCTCTCTCTACTGATGGCCCTGGTGCTGGTCAGCTACAGCCCTGGAGGATCCCTGGGATGTGACCTGTCTCAGAACCACGTGCTGGTTGCCATGAAGAACCTCAGGCTCCTGCGCCAAATGAGGAGACTCTCCCCTCACTTGTGTCTGCAGGACAGAAAGGACTTTACTTTCCCCCAGGAGATGGTGGAGGGCAGCCAGCTCCAGGAGGCTCAGGCCATCTCTGTGCTCCATGAGATGCTCCAGCAGACCTTCAACCTCTTCCACACAGAGCACTCCTCTGCTGCTTGGAACACCACCATCCTGGAGCAGCTTCTCACTGGACTCCATCAGCAGCTGGACGACCTGGATGCCTGCCTGGGGCAGGTGATGGGAGAGGAAGACTCTGCCCTGGGAAGGATGGGCCCCACATGGGCCGTGAAGAGGTATTTCCAGGGCATCCATGGCTACCTGCAAGAGAAGAAATACAGCGACTGCACCTGGGAAATCGTCAGAGTGGAAATCATGAGATCCTTGTCTTCATCAACCAGCTTGCAAGAAAGGTTAAGAATGATAGATGGAGACCTGAACTCACCTTGACATGACTCTCACTGACTAAGATGCCCCATCATCTTTGCAGGCTCATCTTCGGCCATTTCAGAAGACTCTGATTTCTGCTTTAGCCACAAAATTTATTGAATTACTTCAGCCAATACTTTGTCAGTAGTAAATGAATACACATAAATTTTTTTGACTGCAGGTGCATCAGTCCCGAAGTGAAGACTGCCCTTATTTTATTGTTTGTTTGCTTATTTTGTTATATTTATTCTTTTATCTCCTCATATTTATTTTTCCATATAAAATATTTTTTGTTTACATTGTATTAAAATTTAACAAATACATTCACATTGTTATTTCATTATATTTGTAATTTGTTTTATTTATTAAATATTATCAAGGTGAACTTCTTGAACTTTTTACTGTTTTATGTTTAGTTGCCAGGTAAAGTCCAACTCTTTTGTGACCCCATAGACTGTAGCCCACCAGGCTCCTCTCTCTATGGGATGATCCAGGCAAGACTACTGGAATATGTTGCCATTTCCAGGGAATATTCCCAACCAAGGGTGGAATCTGGAATCTACATTTTATGCAGATTCTTTACCATCTGAGTCACAAGGGAAGACCCTTGTTTGAAAGAAATGAGAGAAAAAGGGATTTTCTAAACTGAAATTAATAATTTACGATAGGTACTGGATCATTAGTTCAGTTCAATTCAGTCGCTCAGTCATTTCCAACTCTTTGCCACCCCACGAACTGCAGAATGCCAGGCCTCCCTGTCCATCACCAACTCCCAGAGTCCACCCAAACTAATGTCCATTGAGTCAGTGATGCCATCCAGCCATCTCATCCTCTGTCATCCCCTTCTCCTCCTGCCCTCAATCTTTCCCAGCATCAGGGTCTTTTCAAATGAGTCAGCTTTTCCCATCAGGTAGCCAAACTATTGGAATTTCAGTTTCAACATCAGTCCCTTCAGTGAATACCCAGGACTGACCTCCTTTAGGATGGACTGGGTGGATCTCCCTGTAGTCCAAAGGACTCTAAGAGTCCAAGCCCAAGCTTGGCTTGTAGTCCAAGCCCTCAAGAGGACTCCAACACCACAGTTCAAAAGCATCAAGTCTTCGGCTCTCAGCTTTCTTTATAGTCTCACATCCATACATGAACACTGGAAAAACTATAGTCTTGTCTAGATGGACCTCTGTTGGCAAAGTAACGTCTCTACTTTTTAATATTCTGTCTAGGTTCGTCATAACTTTCCTACTGAGGAGTATGCTTCTTTCAATTTCATGGCTGCAATCACCATCTGCAGTGATTTTGGAGCCCATAAAAATAGTCAGCCACTGTTTCCACTGTTTCCCCATCTATTTGCCATGAAGTGATGGGAACAGATGCCATGATTTTAGTTTTCTGAATGTTGATCTTTAAGCCACCTTTTTCACTCTCCTCTTTCACTTTCATCAAGAGGCTCTTTAATTCTTCTTCACTTTCTGCCATAAGGGTGGTGTCTTCTGCATATCTAAGGGCATTGATATTTCTCCCCACAATCTTGATTCCAGCTTGTGCTTCCTCCAGCCCAGTGTTTCTCATGATGTACTCTGCATATAAGTTAAATAAGCAGGGTGACAATATACAGCCTTGACAGACTCCTTTTCCTATTTGGAACCATTCTGTTGTTCCATGTCCAGTTGTAACAGTTGCTTCCTGACCTGCATACAGATTTCTCAAAGGCAGGTAGGTGGTCTGGTATGCCCATCTCTTAAAAAATTTTCCACAGTTTATTGTGATTCACGCAGTCAAAGGCTTTGGCATAGTCAATAAAGCAGAAACAGATGTTGTTCTGGAACTCTCTTCTTTTTCGATGATCTACCAGATGTTGGCAATTTGATCTCTGGTTCCTCTGCCTTTTCTAAAACCAGCTTAAACATCTGAACGTTCACGGTTCACGTATTGCTGAAACCTGGCTTGGACAATTTTGAGCATTACTTTACTAGCCTGTGAGATGAGTGCAATTGTGAGATAGTTCTAGGATTCTTTGGCATTGTTAGTCAAATACGGCATTCATGCAATGAACTGAGATAAACTGGGAAGCAATTTTGCAAACATTCAGATCAGAATAGTTGCTCAGCTGTGTCCGACTCTTTGCGACATCATGAATCGCAACACGCCAGGCCTCCCTGTCCATCACCAACTCCTGGAGGTCACTCAGACTCACGTCCATTGAGTCAGTGATGCCATCCAGCCATCTCATCCTCTGTCGTCCCCTTCTCCTCTTGCCCCCAATCCCTCCCAGCATCAGAGTCTTCTCCAATGAGTCAACTCTTCGCATGAGGTGGCCAAAGTACTGGAGTTTCAGCTTTAGTATCATTCCTTCTAAAGAAATTCCAGGATTGATCTCCTTCAGAATGGACTGGTTGGATCTCCTTGCAGTCCAAGGGATTCTCAAGAGTCTTCTCCAACACCACAGTTCAAAAGCATCAATTCTTCAGCACTCAGCTTTCTTCACAGTCCAACTCTCACATCCATACATGACCACAGGAAAAACCATAGCCTTAACTAGATGGACCTTTGTTGGCAAAGTAATGTCTCTGCTTTTCAATATGTTATCTAGGTTGGTCATAACTTTCCTTCCAAGGAGTGAGCGTCTTTTAATTTCATAGCTGCAGTTACCATCTGAAGTCACCATCTGCAGTGATTTTGGAGCCCAGAAAAATAAAGTCTGACACTGTTTCCCCATCTATTTCCCATGAAGTGATGGGACCGGATGCCATGATCTTTGTTTTCTGAATGTTCTGCTTTAAGCCAACTTTTTCACTGTCCACTTTCACTTTCATTTTTTTTTTTTTTTTTTTTTTTTTCCCTTTCACACAAGAGGCTTTTGAGTTCCTCTTCACATTCTGCCATAAGGGTGGTCAAACATTACTGATGATTTTGTTTGCAGTGAAGCCAACAACTTAAAATTTTGTTTGGTCTTAGAGAAAATATCTTAACTTGATATTTAAGACTTATAAAGTTTAAGTTATTTATATTTACTTATAAATTATAAGAATCCACCTGCAATGCAGAGGTCCACAGGTCGATGAGTGGATCAGGAAGATTCCCTTGGAGAAGGAATAGGCTACCCACTCCAATATTCTTGGGCTTTCCTAATGGCTCATCTGGTAAAGAATCTGCCTGCAATGTGGGAGACCTGGGTTTGATCCCTGGGTTGGGAAGTTCCCCTGGAGAAGGAAATGCCTACCCACTCTAGTATTCTGGCCTGGAGAATTCCATGGACTGTGTAATCCATGGGGTCACAAAGAGTCAGACATGACTGAATGACTTTCACTATAAATTTTGAAATATTTTTTAACCAGTTAACATTGCAAGAGAAATTAATCATTTATATTCATATTAAATGAAATAGTTTTCAGTCTCAGTCTTGTCCCCAAGTCTTGAGGGTCCGAATATCTCCTAAATTTCTGTCCAGACTTCAGGTGCCTTTCCATTTGCCATGAAACCCTGAAAGAATTAGTCTTTCTCCCCAGAAACAATCCTGAATTTGAAAATACTTCACAACTTGCTCTGATTTCTAGCCATCAATCGCAGCATAAATGGCCAGGTGTAAACCGCTCTGGCCAAAATCTACTCCTAGGAAGGGGAGGGTGGATATGGGGGCAGGTGCAGAAATCTAAGGATCTGAGCAAAGTAGCATTAAAGCTCCCCTGGGCAGTGGGACAGAAAAGAAAGCTTCCTCACTGCTCCTGCAACCCCACAAACTTCCTGGGCTGTGGTGGCACCTCGCAGGGATTAAGGCTCTTATCCACGGGGACTCCTCAGTTCTCCCCTGGATCCTGCGCAGGGGTTTGCGGGCTTTGGACCTTGAGGCGCGTCCAGTCCATTACTGAGAGTTTAGGTGCACATCCCGGCTGCTGGGGCACAGTGAAGGGAGCTTGTGGAACTTAGCTTAGTGCAGGATATGAGCTACTTCACTGAGACTCAGATGAAGTGCTGAATTTCTGACTCTGTTCTCCCTGCTGATAGCAACTCACTGACTCCCCACCTGAAGTCCCTCAGTAAATGGAATCCTTCCTGTAAAATAAAGCACAAAACTCTAGGGAAGTCTCAGAAAATGCGAGGTTCCAAGCTCCCAACCAGAGAACACTGTTGCGGGCAGGGCTACAAGGCTCCATCTTCAGCTCTCAGCACTGGGAAAACAAAAGATTTTCCCCCCAGTAGTAAATCAGTATCAAAAGACTCACTGAGGATGCTGTGCCCTGAGGGTCTATAAGCCTAGAACTGCAAACTTTCCAAAGCTGGCATTCCAAAGGAACCCGAGAAAAAGAGCTCTTTGGCCCTCCTACAGCTGCCTGCAGAAGCACACTGTCCGTGGCTCAAGGGAAGGATATTTTATTGCTATTTTTGAGTTGCTCAATCCTGTGCTCAATCCTGTCTGACTCTTCGATCTTCTGGATTGCAGCACACCAGGGTTCCTTGTCCTTCGCCATCTCCTGGAGTTTGCTCAAATTCATATCCATTGAGTTGGTAATGCCATCCAAGCATTTGCTCCTCTTGCCCTCAATCTTTCCCAGCATCAAGATCTTTTCCAATGAGGTGGCTCTGCACATCAGATGGCCAAACTACAGGGCTTCCCCGGTAGCTCAGATGGTAAAGACTGTACCTGCAGTGCGGGAGATCCAAGATTAACCCCTGGGCTGGGAAGATCTCTGGAGAAGGGAATGGCAACCTACTCCAGTATTCTTGCCTAGAGAATTCCATGGACAAAACAGCCACTGGTTGGCTACAGTCCCTGGGGTCACAAAGAACAGACATGACTAAGCAACTAACATTTACTTACTTATTGGAGCTTCAGCTTCATTAGCAATCCTTCCAGTGATATTCAGGATTGATTTCTTGCCTGGTTTGATCTCCTTGCTGTCTGAGGGACTCTCAAGAGTCTTCTCCAGCACCATAATTCAAAAGGATTGATTCTACTGCACTCAACCTTCCTTACGGTCCAACTCTCACATCCATACAAGACTATTGGAAATACCATAGCTTTGACTATACAGACGTTTGTTGTCAAAGTGATGTTTACTCTTTTTACCATGCTGTCTAGTTCTGTCATAGCTTTTCTTCCAAGGAGCAAGTGTCTTTTAATTTTGTAGCTGTAGTCAACGTCCACAGTGATTTTGGAGACCAAGAGAAGAAAATTTGTCACTCTTTCCCCAACTATTTGCCATAGATGTCAGAGGTTAGGTTTTTATCTGTTGAGTGTTATGCCAGCTTTTTCAGTTTCCTCTTTCACCCTCATCAAGAGACTCTTTAGTTCCTCTTCACTCTCCTCCATTGGATTGGTATCATGGTATTTTATTATTTATTCCTATCAAAGTTGTTAAGAACATCCAAAAGTATGTGAAGAGCTAAACAGAAAGAAATGTTGATAAAATTGAGATGAATATTCAGCAGACAGAGAATTAAAAATTGGTTTCTGATATGAGACAAAGTTAAAAGTGCCTCAAAATAAATATGAGGAAAATAATCTAAGATTTTCAATGATTTTGAGTTTTGAAAGATTTTGAAGTCTATCTATACTGTGGTATTATTATATATTTTTATATGAATTTCATATGAATATTCAATCTGGTACATTACTATTTATATAAGTAAATATCCTCCATCAAAAGTCATTCTTCAAACTCATTCATAAAGTTAAAGAAAACTCAACAGCTTTTACATTTAATGTACACCTTTCATTTTATGGCATTGTTAACCCTAGGGTGAATACAACAAGGAAGCTTTGCACTTTCCTTTTCTATGTATAAAGATATGCATGGAGTACAAAGATGGATCCACAGCGTAAATGTGTTGTCACAATTTCATGGCGGGGGTAATTAGGGAAAAAAAAATCTCAGAAGACTCTGTCAATAGGGGAAGGGGGGTCAATAATGAAAACAACGTTTGCGAAATGCTATCCTAACCCAATTGAAGAGTGCAAACTGAAAAACAAAAACAAAAGTAGAAAGCAAGAGGGAACTTTCAGAAAATGGAAACCATGGGTTCCTACTTAAGACACAGACCTGAAGGAAGGTCTTCAGAGAACCTAGAGTGCAGGTTCACAGAGTCACCCACCACCCCAGGCCAGAAGCATCTGCCACGTCCCCGATGGCCCCAGCCTGGTCCTTCCTCCTGGCCCTGCTGCTGCTCAGCTGCAACGCCATCTGCTCTCTGGGCTGCCACCTGCCTCACACCCACAGCCTGGCCAACAGGAGGGTCCTGATGCTCCTGCAACAACTGCGGAGGGTCTCCCCTTCCTCCTGCCTGCAGGACAGAAACGACTTTGCATTTCCCCAGGAGGCACTGGCTGGCAGCCAGTTGCAAAAGGCTCAAGCCATCTCTGCACTCCACGAGGTGACCCAGCACACCTTCCAGCTTTTCAGCACAGAGGGCTCGGCTGTTGCATGGGATGAGGGCCTCCTGGACAAGCTCCGTGCTGCACTGGATCAGCAGCTCACTGACCTGCAAGTCTGTCTGAGACAGGAGGAGGGGCTGAGAGGGGCTCCCCTGCTCAAGGAGGACTCCAGCCTGGCTGTGAGGAAATACTTCCACAGAATCGCTCTCTATCTGCGAGAGAAGAGACACAGCCCTTGCGCCTGGGAGGTTGTCAGAGAAGAAGTCATGAGAGCCTTCTCTTTCTCAACAAACTTGTAGGAGAGATTCAGGAGAAAGGACTGACACACACCTGGTTCAACATGGAAATGATTCTCATGGACCAACAGGCCACACTTCCTCCTGCGCTGCCATGTGGAAGACTCTCATTTCGGCTGTCATTGCGCCCTGAATTGAATCAGTGTGTCAAATGATTGCTGGAATATTAAGCAACATCATGTTCTACTTTATAGGAACTGGTTCCTCACAGATGCCAAAGCTGATCTATCTACATATTTAACTTCCTGGACATTTATTTACTTTAATATTTATGTAATATTTATAAACATTTTAATTTTTTGATAAAATATTATGTATTTATACTTATAAGAAAATGTATATTTTGTATTTAGTCAGTTTATGATTTTTCTTCCTTTATTAAATTCTTACTGTAAAAGACTTACTTTGTTTCTTCATTAAAACAGAAACACCAAGCCTGAATGGCAGCTTGATTAAAAAATGCATTTTATGATTCCTTGAGCCCTCTTTAGGATTTGCCTGTTAGAAGTAAAAATACTCTAGCTCTGGCTATGTTGTTTGTTGCTCTGAGGACCTTGAAGGGAACTTAACCACTCCAACGCTTTTTATAACTCTGAATTAAAAAAAAAAAAAGTAGCCTAAAAACAACGATCAAAAAATAAAAAGTCCATGCTTCAGGATTTGATGAATACTTGGGAAGGATTTTCTGCCTCTTGTTGGTTGTGGAATTTTTTCCCCTGGAAAAAATTGTAGAGATGCTTGAAGACATGGTATTCAGTTGGCAAGAGGTCAGGTGAATATCTTATCCTTACACTCAAATATCACAGTCATTCACTTCCTCCCAGTGTAGAAATCCCCAGCGTGCTCTCATTCTCTTTGTGAAGGTGTCCTCTCCATTCATACAGCTGTGTCCTTCTCCATTACAGTTTCTGGTTGCCAATTTCCCCTTACGACTGCAAACCACCAACTAAAAGCAGAACCTGAGTGAAAGTTCTAGATCTGTCAGACACTCTCCTATGACTTCACCTGCTCTGCCTGCCAAGCACTGCAGGTCCAGACTGTCCAGCCTCCCAGAGAAACACAGTCAATAAAGGGAACACCACCCCACAGTGAACAATGGTGGAGACACCAGGGGTCCCCTGAGCGTCTGCTGCTGCTAAGTCACTTCAGTCGTGTCCAACTCTGTGCGACCCCATAGACAGCAGCCCCCCAGGCTCCGCCATCCATGGGAATCTCCAGGCAAGAACACTGGAGTGGGTTGCCATATCCTCTCCAATGCATGAAAGTGAAAAGTGAAAGTAAAGTCGCTCAGTCCTGTCCGACTCTTTGCAATGCCATGGACTGCAGCCTACCAGGCTCCTCCATCCGTGGGATTTTTCAGGCAAGAGTACTGGAGTGGGTGGCCATTGCCTTCTCCTCTGAGTGTCTACCTAGACTATTCCACGTGATGGTTGCACTAGGAGGAACTCAGCTGGTTCAGGAATCACATTTGAGAAAAACCCAAAGCACCAGACACTTGGAGTTGAAAGTCAGCAGCAGCTTGATAACTTGGAAGGAGAACAGAGATGTTTCAAGTGTTCACTGGAGCAGCAGCGGGTCCTCAGGACACAGAACAACACAGATGAACTACACTGAGGCAAGTGTTTCTCCACAACATTCCTGTTCAGAGGCTGAGAAGACTGAAGCGGATGCTGAGAGCAGAGACAGAGCATGAATGCCTGGCCACCAGCTGTGTCCCCACGGGTGACATTCACACCACAGCAGCCTGCAGAGTCCTGGAAGGGGCGACGGTCACTCCCGTCACAGCTGCAGACTTGTTTCTTCCTTAAGACCCAGCAAGTTATCACAGAGCAGGGCAAGAGGTGCCTGGGGACAATACAATCCAAGGAAGTTCTTAAATTCCATCACGGTGTCTTTGCATCTCTGAGAGACAAAAAAGATCAAACAAGATTGAATACCAGGGGCACAGACAGGGATTTTAATACATTTAGCAACAGTGGGACAGAGCTTTCCTCATAGGACATTTGTTAGTAAAGTGAACACTGGAAGAATACAATTTCTCAAAGTAACAAAGATCTTTGTGGAAATTCATGTATTTAACGTAGACAATCTTCAGGACATTAATGGATCAATCATCTTTCTCTTCTTTCCAGTTGGGACATACAGCACTCAGCAGCAATATGTAAAGTTGGAGGGACTTTTAAAATACATTTATTTTTTATTCATTTTTCACTGTGCTGTATCTTCATTGTTGCATCGACTTTTCTCTAGTTGTGGCAAAGGTGGGTCCTCTCTAGTTGTTGTGCACAGGCTTCTCACTGTGGTAGCTTCTCTTGTTGGGCAGCACAGGCTCCGGTGCACTTGGCTTCGGTAGTGGAGGTCCCGGGGTCTAGAGCACAGGGCAATAGCTGTGGTACACGGCTCAGCTCTTCTGCAGCATGTGCATCCTCTAGGACTGCATGTGGTCCTATTGGCAGGTGGACTCCTTACCACTGAGCCACCATGGAAGCCCCTCAGGGAACATTGAGAAGTTTGGAAACCTTCCTCAGGATTAGGTTCCTAAACAACTAAAAAACATTCCAATATTACTGCTAAAAATATCATTTCATTAACAAATTATTTTCTAAATAACCTTTTCATGTCAATTCTATAGTATTACTTAATGATGTTTAATAGGTTGAGCTAGAAATTTTTTAAAAAGATAATTATACAAGGCTTTCATGCGTACTTCACAATTCAAGCCAGCTTCACCCTGCTAAGGAGAAAAATGTTCAGTGCTTCTGTCTAGGAAGCACACATGCGCTTCCATCTTGGTCACACACAGGCCTCCTCAACACCCACATCTTGACCAGAAGTTGGGAAATAGAGTAGCGGTTCTTCACTGGAGTCTGCCAGTAGACACCAGGATGACCCGGCCGGACTGGAGGTGAGAAACGCAGGTGTCTTCCTTTAGAATGAGAACAGCAGGTTACCTGAGAAGGTCTCCTGCAAGGGGTCCTTGTCAAAACAAAACAAAACAAAAAACACACCCAAAAACATGACTCCCGAGAGTGCATTTTATTGGGAGCACTTGCTGAGGACTACAGGCCAGAGGACAGCGTCTCCTCAGCTCTGAGGAACTGCTCCACGGAAGGAGAGGAGGTCAGTATGCATGTGACTGTGGTGAACGGGTGACGTGCAGATAAGCTCACATCTTGGGAGAAAGTGGCTGAGAATCAGGAGGAACACATGTCTCTCTGAAAGATTTTAGAGCTTTTCTACCCATGAGAAGTTGTAAAATTGCGTTCATCAATTTTCTCTGGAAATTATTTAACTATCAGAAGGCCTGTTGTGTCAGTTTCCCCAGAGCACAGAGTGCCTCGTTCCTGATCTCAACCCTGAACTCCTATCAGGGTGTGTTGGAGGTCAGGGTCTACTGCAGTGGGTAGAGACTTCATTCTGCAGAATCTGATGCAGAAAGATGTTTTCATTGTCATCCTGAAGGAGAAACGTCAGAACTCATGTGGCGAGAGAGTGTTACCTGCTTTTTCTTTGTTCTTAAGCTCACAAGAAAGGTCAAGAGGTTTAAAGACATAGAAAGTAGGGCTTACCTCTCATAGGGTTAATAAAATTATTTTACTATATTTCATTGAAGAAACCACTCATAAAAGCTGAGACTTTGGGGAGTCTTGTGTGATCGGACTTCCCCAACCAGGGATTGAAATCAGGTCATTGCAGTGAAAGTGCTGGATCCTAACCACTAAACGATGAGCAAACACTTACTTTTCATTTAGCTGGAGAACAATCTACTCCCTTCCAACCACTTAATAGTGATTTTCTCTATTTATGATTAGATCTTAATTTTTCGGACTTCAGACCACACACTGTGGCCCTACAAAACAATAGGTCATGACCCTTTATTTGAAATGGATTAAGGGGCCTTTGTCAACTCATTCTCCTCCTCACTTATTTCATTGGTTCCTTAATGTCATGTTCATTTGCACCCTTCCTTTTTTTTTTTTTTTAAATCGGATTGTTCAGACAAATCAAAGCCCCCAAGATTTGCCCTTGAAACTTCGCTATGATTGGAATAGTTCATTTGTCTAGATTTATATTTTTCTCCAAGAGTATGAGTGTGACCCTAAGAGTTAATGAGAGGATTCAGTTAAAATTCTAAAGAACTAGTACATTAGTAGCAGGCAATAAAATTCAGCTATTATTTTTAATATCATAATTACTATTATCCAGATTAAGTTCAGGATGTTTTGCAATCATTTAATTCTATTTCATCCTAGTTTTTTTCAAAGCATCTTCTCGTTGCCTGAGTGGATTTATTACGTAGACAGATGCTCAGCAAGGCTGGTCTCCAAGACACTGCCAGCGAAGGTTAGTATTCCAGCAATTGGTGTTCTAGTTGTCCATCTCTTGTTAGGTGATGGGCTTGACTTCTTCCTTCTCTCCTGAAACTAATCCTACATACATTAATTGAAAGAAAAATGAGGTAGCTGATCTTGCAAAGCAAAGGACAGTCAATTGTCCTGGGACTTGACCTTCGTGAGCTTCTGTCAGAAGCAGCCATGGCCCAGCCTTTCTGTTGTTCATACTGGCCTCATGCTTCCCCTCTGCCACAGCCACATCCCCAGCTGATGAAGACATCATTGTGTGGGGGAAAACCACTTCCCTTCATTCATATTCAGACATTCAGACTTAGTTTTCTTATTGCCTACAAAACAACCCTGGAGTTTTATTTTCTAGGAAAGTGGCAAATGGAAACGACAACAACAAAAAAACTAAAGTCTTAAATATGATAGAGCTTACAGCCCCTCTGCCTTTTTTTACTTCACGTTATTTTTCTTACCTCAACGTGAATTAGAACTAGAGCAGGAGCAGCAAGACAAAGTCTCGTCAAGTCACTAAGTGAATGTAGAAACTAAAGTTAAAAGTTATACTCAAGTAAAGGAAAGACTCTTTACTCTACACATGGACATCATCAGATGGTCAACACCGAAATCAGATCGATTATATTCTTTGCAGCCAAAGATGGAGAAGCTCTATACAATCAGCAAAAACAAGACCAGGAGCTGACTGTGGCTCAGACCATGAACTCCTTATTGCCAAATTCAGACTGAAATTGAAGAAAGTAGGGAAAATCACTAGACCATTCAGGTATGACCTAAATCAAATCCCTTATGATTATACAGTGGAAGTGAGAAATAGATTTAAGGGCCTAGATCTGATAGATAGAGTGCCTGATGAACTACGGAATGAGGTTTGTGACATTGTACATGAAACAGGGATCAAGACCATCCCCGTGGAAAAGAAATGCAAAAAAGCAAAATGGCTGTCTGGGGAGGCCTTACAAATAGCTGTGAAAAGAGGAGAAGCTAAAAGCAAAGGAGAAAAGGAAAGATATAAACATCTGAATGCAGAGTTCCAAAGAATGGCAAGAAGAGATAAGAAAGCCTTCTTCAGTGATCAATGCAAAGAAATAGAGGAAAACAACAGAATGGGAAAGACTAGGGATCTCTTCAATGATACATAATAAAAACACATAATTATTATATATTATTCTTCGAGTTGCGAGGGGCTTGGCGGGATTCCTCTCGAGTCACTGCCCGGGAATAGGACCTTGTCTAGAGTTCAGTCGGGAAACTCAGTGTTCCTCTCCGGCTGTGACAGGGATCTCGGGCTTCCTATCAAGGTTCAACAAGGGAGTCAGGCCTTGCCTGGTTTTGAGGCAGAAAACTCTGCTTTCCTCTCGAGTTGTCAAAGGGGTGTCAGGCCTCCAGTCGAGTTCAGGCACGGATTTGGGCTTTTTTAAGAGGATAGGCAGGTCCGGCAGGCCTCCCATCCTGTTGTGAGGGGACACTCGGTGTTCCACTGGAGCCGGTGCAGGGGAATCAGGACTTATCTGGAGCTGAGGGGGAACTCGGCATCCTTTTTCCTTGCAGCAGGATCTGCGGGGTTCCACTCGAGATTCAACTGGTGACACAGGCCTCCTTTTGTGGTTCGATGATAGGTTGGGATTCCTCTTGAGTTGAAGTAGGGAATGGGCCCTCATCTCCAGATGAGGTGGTACACATGGGGCTCTTCTCGAGTTGTGGCGGGAAACTCGGCTTTCATCTCGAGTTTTGACAGAGATCTCTGGGCCCCCTTGAGTTGCATGAAGGGAGTCAAGCCTCCTCTCGAGTTTTGAGAGGGAACTCGGGTTTGCACTTGAGGAGTTGCAGGAGAAAAGGGCCTCATCTCCCATTGACGGGGGAATCTCGTGGTTTGTCTAGAGTTGTGGCTGGAGGCATGGGGTTCCTCTGTAGGTACCACCAGGAGCTCAGGGAGCCTCTCGTGTTGCCTCAGGGAAGTCAAGTCTCCATTCCAGTTGCAAGGGCAAGCGCGGGAGTGCTCTGGAGTCACGGCAGGTGAATCAGGTCTCAATTCACATGGAAGGGGGAATCTCAAGGTGTTTCTCGAGTTGTGGCAGAAAGTGTGGGTTCTCTCGAGTTTCCACGGGGACCTGAGGGAGCCTCTCATGTTGTCTCTGGGAAGTCAGGAATCCTTTCGAGTTGTGAGGGGCCTCTCAGGATTCCTCTTGAGTTGGTGCAGGAGACTAGGGCCTCATGTCAAGTTGAGGCAGGAAACTCAGCTCTGACAGGGATCTCGGGGTCCCTATGGAGATTCTCCTGGGGAGTCAGATGTCGTCTCGTGTTGGGGCATGGAACTCTGCTTCCCTCTCGAGGTGGAAAAGGTGTGTCAGGCCTCCTGTTGAGTAGAGGTAGGGATCAGGGGCTATTTCTAGAGGCGACACGGGGCTTTCAGTCCTCCCTTAGTGTCCTGAGTTGATACTCAGGGTGACATTGGAGTCGTTGCAGGGGAATGAGGCCTCATCTTGAGTAGACAGGGACATCGGGGTCTTTTCGAACAGTGGCATGTCCCCTGGATTCGTCTCGAGTTCTAAGGTGAGACCTGCCTCCTCCTGAGATGCAACGGGAATATCGGGATTGCTTTGCAGATGAAGCAGGGGTTTTTGGACCCTCATCTCAAGATGAGGAGAGGAAACTGGGGCTCTTCTTGAGCTGTGATGGGAAACTCGGTGTTCCTCTCGAGAGGAGATGGGTATGTCAGGGAACTTCTTGAGTTGCCTAAAGGGTGTCAAGTACCCTTTCAAGACTCAAGAGGGAAGGTGGGATTTCTCTCCAGACACTACAACGTAGAGGGGCCTCATCTCATGTTGAGGGGAGAATCTCCTGGTGTTTCTCGAGTCATGGCAGGAAACTTGGTGTTCCTCTTGAGTTGCAATAGGGACCTCAAACCCGCTCATGTTGCCTCACGAAAGTCAAGTCTCCATTCGAGTTGCGAGGGGCCTCTCGGGATTCCTCTGCAGACAGAGCAGGGGCTTACCGCCTCATCTCGAGTTGACGCCAGAACCTCAGGGTTCCTCTACAGTTCTGAAATGGATCTCGGGGTTCCTATGGAGTTTCAACAGGGGACTCAGGCCTCGTCTCGTGTGAAGACATGGAAATCCGCTTCCCTCTCGAGGTTTCAAAGAGGTGTCAGGCTTCTTGTCGAGTGGACATAGAGGTCTGGGGCTTTTTCTCGAGGTGCCACTGGGCTGTCACACCTCCCTTCGTGTTTTGAGTTGATCCTCGGTGTTCCAGTCGAGTCAGTGCAGGGGAATCAGGCTTATCTCTAGTGGCTGGGGAAAGCGGGGTCTTTTCAAATTGAGGCATGACTCCCAGGAATGCGCTCAAGTTTCAAGGTGAGACCGGCGTCCTCTTGAGGGGCAACGGCAACATCGGGATTCCTTTTCCAATGAAGCAGTGGAATCGACCCTCATCTTGAGTTGAGGAGGGGGAAAACGGGGCTCTTTTTGAGTGGTGGCGTGAAACTCGGTGTTCCTCTCGAGTGGGGACGGGTATCTTGGGGACCTTCCTGAGTTGCATCAAGGGTGTCAAGTACCCTTTTGCGTTTCAAGAGGGAACATGGGGTTTTTCTCGAGAAACTGATTGGGAAAAGGGCCTCATCTCGCATTGAGGGGAGAATCTTGTGGTTTTTCTCGAGTTGCGGCGGGAAGCTTGGGGTTGATCTGGAGTTGTGACGGGGACCTCAGGGACCTGCTCGTGTTGCCTCAGAAAAGTCAAGTCTCTTTTCGAGTTGCGAGGAGAATGTCGGGATTCCTCTCTTTTTGCTGCCGCGAATAGGGCCCTGTCTAGAGTTCAGTGGGGAAACTCAGTGTTCCTCTCCAGCAGTGACAGGGATCTTGGGCTTCCTATCAAGGTTCAACTAGGGAGTCAGGCCTCGTCTGGTGTGGAACCATGGAATTCTGCATTCCTCTCGAGTTGTTAAAAGGGGTGTCAGGCCTCCGGTCGAGTTCAGGTGGGGAATTGGGCTTCTTCAAGACGATAGGCAGGGCGGACAGGCCTCCCATCCTGTTGTGAAGGGATACTCGGTGTTCCATTAGAGCTGGTGCAGGGGAATCAGGACTTATCTGGAGCTGAGGGGAACTCGGCATCCTTTTCCCTTGCAGCAGGATCTGCGGGGTTCCACTCGAAATTCAATTGGTGACACAGGCCTCCTTTTGTTGTTCTAGGGGAAGTTGGGATTCCTCTTGAGTTGAAGCAGGGATTGGGCCCTCATCTCCAGATGAGGTGGTACACATGGGGCTCTTCTCGAGTTGTGGCGGGAAACTCGGCTTTCATCTCGAGTTTTGACAGAGATCTCTGGGCCCCCTTGAGTTGCATGAAGGGAGTCAAGCCTCCTCTCAAGTTTTGAGAGGGAACTCGGGTTTGCACTTGAGGCGTTGCAGGAGAAAAGGGCCTCATCTCCCATTGACGGGGGAATCTCGTGGTTGGTCTAGAGTTGTGGCTGGAGGCTTGGGGTTCCTCTGCAGGTACCACCAGGAGCTCAGGGAGCCTCTCGTGTTGCCTCAGGGAAGTCATCTCCATTCCGGTTTCGAGGGGCCTCTTGGGATTCCTCTCCAGTCGGTGCACCGGCTTACGGCCTCATCTCGAGTTGAGGCCAGAACCTCAGGGTTCCTCTACAGTTCTGAAATGAATCTCAGGGTTCCTATGGAGTTTCAACAGGGTACTCAGGCCTCATCTCGTGTGGAGACATGGAAATCCGCTTCCCTCTCGAGGTTTCAAAGAGGTGTCAGGCTTCTTGTCGAGTGGACATAGGGGTCTGGGGCTTTTTCTCGAGGTGCCACTGGGCTGTCACACCTCCCTTCGTGTTTTGAGTTGATCCTCGGTGTTCCAGTCGAGTCAGTGCAGGGGAATCAGGCTTGTCTGTAATGGTTGGGGAAAGCGGGGTCTTTTCAAATTGAGGCATGACTCCCAGGAATGCGCTTGAGTTTCAAAGTGAGACCGGCATCCTCTTGAGGGGCAACGGCAACATCGGGATTCCTTTTCCAACGAAGCAGTGGAATCGACCCTCATCTTGATTTGAGGAGGGGGAAAACGGGGCTCTTTTTGAGTGGTGGCGTGAAACTCGGTGTTCCTCTCGAGTGGGGACGGGTATCTCGGGGACCTTCCTGAGTTGCATCAAGGGTGTCAAGTACCCTTTCACGTTTCAAGAGGGAACATGGGGTTTCTCTTGAGACACTGCTCTGGAAAAGGGCCTCATCTCGCGTTGAGGGGAGAATCTCGTGGGTTTCAAGAGTTGCAGCAGGACACTTGGAATTCCTCTTGAGTTGCAACGGGGACTTCAGGGACCCACTCGTGTTGCCTCAGGAAAGTCAAGTCTCCATGCGAGTTGCGAGGGGCCTCTTGGGATTCCTCTCCAGTCGGTGCAGGGGCATAGGACCTCATCTCGAGTTGAGGTCAGAACCTCAGTGTTCCTTTTCAGTTCTGACGGGGATCTTGGGGTTCCTATGGAGTTTCAACAGAGGAGTCAGGCTCGTCTCGTGTGGAGACATGGAACTCTGCTTCTTTCTCTAGTTGTAAAAGAAGTGTCAGGCTTCCTGTCCAGTGGACACAGGGTTCTGGGGCTTTTTCTCGAGGTGCCATGCGGCTGTCATCCCTCCCTTCGTATTTTGAGTCGATCCTTGGGATTCCATTCGAGTCCATGCAGTGGAATCAGACTTATCTGGAGTGGATGGGGAAATCGGAGTCTTTTTGAATTGAGGCTGGACTCCTGGGGATGCACTCGAATTTCAAGGGGAGACCAGACTCCTCCTAAGGGCCGATGGCAACGTCGGGATTCCTTTCCCGGTGAAGCAGGGGAATCGACCCTCATTTCGATTAAAGGAGGGGGAAAACGGGGCTCTTCTTGAGTTGTGGGGTGAAACTCGGGGTTCCTCTCTAGTGGAGACGGGTATCTTGGGGACCTTCCTGAGTTGCATCAAGGGTGTCAAGTACCCTTTTGCATTTCAAGAGGGAGCGTGGGGTTTCTCTCAAGACACTGCTCTGGAAAAGGGCCTCATCTCGCGTTGAGGGAAGAATCTCGTCGTTGTTCATGGGTTGCGGCGGGAAACATGGGGTTCCTCTCGAGTTTCAATGGGGATCTCAGGGACCGGCTCATGTTGCCTCAGAAAAGTCAGGTCTCTTTTCGAGTTGCGAGGGGCCCGTCAGTATTCCTCTAGAGTCGTTGCCCGCGAATAGAATTCAGTTGGGAAACTCAGTGTTCCTCTCCGGTGGGGACAGGGATCTTGGGCTTCCTATCAAAGTTCAACAAGGCAGTCAGGCCTCGCCTGGTGTTGAGACATGGAACTCTGTGTTCCTCTCGAGTTGTCAAATGGGTGTCAGGCCTCTGGTCGAGTTCAGGCGTGGAATTTGGGCTTTTTCAAGAGGATAGGCAGGGCCAGCAGGCCTCCCATCCTGTTGTGAGGGGATACTCCGTGTTCCATTGGAGCCAGTGCAGGGGAATCAGGACTTATCTGGAGCTGAGGGTGAGCTCGGCGTCCTTTTTCCTTGCACCAGGATCTGCGGGGTTCCACTCGAGATTCAGTTGGTGACACAGGCCTCCTCTTGTGGTTCGATGGTAGGTTGGAATTCCTCTTGAGTTGAAGCAGGGAATGGACCCTCATCTCCAGATGAGGTGGGACACATGGGGCTCTTCTCGAGTTGTGGCGGGAAACTAGGCTTTCATCTTGAGTTGTGACGGGGATCTCTGGAACCCCTTAAGTTGCATGAAGGGAGTCAAGCCTCCTCTCGAGTTTTGAGAGGGAACTAGGGTTTCCACTCAAGGCGCTGCAGGAGGAAAGGGTCTCATCTCACGTTGATGGGGGAATCTCGTGGTTTGTCTAGAGTTGTGGCTGGAGGCATGGGGTTCCTCTGTAGGTACCACCAGGGGCTCAGGGAGCCTCTTGTGTTGCCTCAGGGAAGTCAAGTCTCCATTCCAATTGTGAGGGCTCGCGCAGGAGTGCTCTAGAGTCATGGCAGGGGAATCAGGCCTCAATTTGCATGGAAGGGGAAATCTCAAGGTGTTTCTCGAGTTGCAGCAGAAAGTGGGGGTTCCCTTGAGTTGCCACGGGAGCCTGAGGGAGCCTCTCATGTTGTCTCTGGGAAGTCAGGAATCCTTTCGAGTTGTGAGGGGCCTCCCGGGATTCCTCTCGAGTTGGTGAAGGCGACTAGGGCCTCATGTCGAGTTGAGGCAGGAAACTCAGTGCTCCTCTACAGCTCTGACAGGGATCTTGGGGTCCCTATGGAGACTCCCCTGGGGAGTCAGATGTCGTCTGGGGGCCATGGAACTCTGCTTCCCTCTCGAGGTGGAAAAGGTGTGTCAGGCCTCCTGGTGAGTTGAGGTAGGGATCAGGGGCTATTTCTAGAGGTGCCACGGGGCTCTCAGGCCTCCCTTTGTGTCATGAGTTGATCCTCGGGGTGACATTCGAGTCGTTGCAGGGGAATGAGGCCTTATCTCGAGTGGACGGGGACATGGGGGTCTTTTTGAATGGTTTCTCGAGTTTCAACGTGAGACCTGCCTCCTCCTGATGTGTGATGGGAACGTCGGGATTCCTTTGCAGACGAAGCAGGGGTTGGACCCTCATCTTGAGATGAGGAGGGGAAACTGGAGCTCTTCTTGAGTTGTGGCAGGAAACTCGGGGTTCCTCTTGAGTGGAGACGGGTATGTTGGGGAACTTCTTGAGTTGCCTAAAGGGTGTAAGTACCCTTTCGAGGCTCAAGAGGGAAGGTGGGATTTCTCTTGAGATTCTGCAGCAGAAAGGGACCCCATCTTGTGTTGAGGGGAGAATCTCCTTGGTTTCTCGGGTTGCAGGAGGACACTTGGAATTCCTCTCGAGTTGCGACGGGGACTTCAGGGACCCACTCATGTTGCCTCAGGGATGTCAAGTCTCCATTCGAGTTGCGAGGGGCCTCTCAGGATTCCTCTCCAGTCGGTGCAGGGGCATAGGGCCAGTTGAGGCCAGAACCTCAGAGTGCCTCTTCAGTTCTGACATGGATCTCGGGATTCCTGTGGAGTTTCAACAGGGGAGTCAGGCTTCGTCTCGTGTGGAGACATGGAACTCCGCTTCCAACTCGAAGTTTCAAAGAGGTGTCAGACTTCCTGTCGAGTGGACACAGGGTTCTGGGGCTTTTCTCGAGGTGCCGCTGGGCTGTCACACCTCCCTTCGTGTTTTGAGTCGATCCTCGGGGTTCCATTCGAGTCCGTGCAGGGGAATCAGGCTTATCTGGAGTGGATGGGGACATCGGGGTCTTTTCGAATTGAGGCACAACTCCTGGGGATGTGCTCAAGTTTCAAGGGGAGATCATCCTCCTGATGGCCGATGGCAACGTTGGGATTCCTTTCCCAACAAAGCAGGGAATTGATCCTCATCTCGATTAGAGGAGGAGGAAAACGGGGCTCTTCTTGAGTTGTGGCATGAAACTCGGGTTCCTCTCTAGCGGGGACGGGTATCTCAGGGACCTTCCTGAGTTGCATCAAGGGTGTCAAGTACCCTTTTGCATTTCAAGAGGGAACGTAGGGTTTCTCTGGAGACACTGCTCTGGAAAAGGGCCTCATCTCGCGTTGAGGGGAGAATCTCGTGATTATTCACGGATTGCGGCGGGACACAATCCAGGTGATTCAAACCCAGGAGATTCTCCCCATTCTGCAGCTTCTTGGAGTCTTTTCCTGGACATTTTTCTGGCCACCTAGCACACATTTATGTACACACGCTCATGCACACATGCACACACACACACACACACACACACACACACACACACACACACACACACACGAGGCTTTGTTCTTTTTCCGATCCCAGGAAACTCTCACTTCAAGTCAATATGTAAAGCCCTGCAGTGGTAAAACCTGGAAAATCTAATTCCCAACAATTTGCCCCATTTTCTAAATCAGGTCCAGATCGTAGCTAGTCTAGGCTGTGGAGGATGAAGAACAGAAATCACACCTCCTGAGCTCAGGCTTCATACTGGCATTGGCCTGTCTGCATTTGGCAGATCAATCCTGGCGAAATTGCTGTGATTAGGGAAATGGGAAGACATGCCCACAGTCACAGGTCTGGAGCTGAGGCTCTTTCTGTGTTTGGGTTCAGAGAGCCTGCAGACTCCAGGAGCAAGAGTGTGGGTGGCTGCCAATCCTTTTCCTCTTGTCTCATGACAGAGTGTCAAGGAGGAGGAAAAGGCATGCCCTAAGAAGTACGCCATCAAACCGCCCAGGGACCTGACCAGCAGGTTTGAGCAGGGACAAGAGATGAAGAAGCAGGAGGTGATCAAGGCTGAGGCGGAGACTCGGTGGAAGCAGGAGGAGGCACGCCTCTTGGTGGGTCCACCATCCTCAGCCCTCAAGCCATGAACTCGGCTCCAGAGAAGGGGCTGCTAGGAATGGGGAAACAGACACAGGCCACGAAGGGATGTGTTTATGGGCCCTTAGGTTCAAATCCCCTCCTCCCTCTTCCAAAAACCCCACCTCCAACCGGCCAGGCGGGAATCCCAGTGGTGATCAGCCAGATGCTAATACTACAGAGCTGTGCTGCCTGGGCCAATTCATTGTTCATTGTGCAGTTATGGGAAGATATACCTGCATACACTCTACATCCATCCTCCATCCACCTTCCCACCAATCTCCCACAATCCTCCCACCATCCTCCTCCCATTTACCCTCCCATCCACCTTCCCAACACACTCCCACAATCCTCCCACCAACCTCCCATAACTCGCCAACCAACCTGCAAACACTCGCCCACCACCCGCCCACCATCCTCCCCCCACACTCGCACCACCCTCCTGCCACCCCTCCCACCACACTCCCACCACACTCTCACCATCCTCCCAACACCCTCCTACCACACGCCCACCACCCTGCCACCACTTGCCCACCACCTGTCCAGGACCTTCACAGGACCCTCCCAGGACCTGCCCACCAACCCCCCAGGACCCTCCCACCACCCACCCAGGATCCTCCCACCACCCGCCCATCACCCGCCCAGGACCAACCCACCATCCGCCCAGGACCCTCCCAGCAACCGCCCACCACCTGCCCAGGACACTCCGAGGACCCGCCCACCACCCACCCAAGATCCTCCAACCACCCACCCACCACCCACCCAGGACCCTCCCACGACCCGCCCAGGACCAACCCACCACCCGCCAAGGACCCTCCCAGCAACCACCCACCACCCGCCCAGGACACTCCGAGGACCCGCCCACCACCCACCCAGGACCCTCCCACCACCTGCCCAGGACCAACCCACCACCTGCCCAGGACCCTCCCAGCAACCGCCCACCACCTGCCCACCACCCTCCCTCCACCCACCCAGGACCCTCCTAGGATCCTCCCAGCACCCGCCCAGGACCAACCCACCACCCGTCCAAGACCTTCCCAGGACTCTCCCAGGACCCTCCCAGCACCCGCCCACCACCCTCCCTCCACCCGCCCACCACCTGCCCAGGACCCTCCCACCACCCGCCTAGGACCAACCCACCACCCGCCCAAGATCCTCCCACCACCCGCCCACCGCCCACCCAGGACCCGCCCAGGACCCTCCCAGCATCCGCCCACCGCCCTCCCAGGACCTTCCCAGGACCCGCCCTCCACCCACCCAGGATCCTCCCACCACCTCCTATACTTGCCATCTTCCCTGGATGAAAGTATAGGAGTGTCCCATTTCTTGTTTCATCCTCTCCCGTTTCATTGTATAACCGATTTCCTGGTCTCTTTAACCATTAAAAAAATCTTTGTCTTAAAATAATATCACCAAAGGTGGTCTGAGACTAACTGAGCATGATGTAAGGAACTGTTTCAGTTCGGTTCAATCAGTCGCTCAGTCATGTCCAACTCTTTTTGACCCCATGAATCGCAGCACGCCAGGCTGCCCTGTTCATCACCAACTCACAGAGTTCACCCAAACTCATGTCCATTGAATCAGTGATGCCATCCAACCAAGGGACTGTTTACCTCATTTATACTCTTCACAAAGCAGCCATTATTTTGTCAGACAATTTTTCAAAAAGCTGGTTCTCTGCAAAAGGATTCAAGGGCTGTAAGATTTCTTCCCATAATGTTCCAGGACTGCCATAAGCCTGGAATCTTGGGATCTGCTCTTTCAGAGACTTGTTGGCCACCCCTTATCCTAGACTTCGCTTTGGGGGGCGGGCCTCAAAACACAGAATTTTAACCATTTTCCTTCTCTCCATATCTTTTTTTAAATATGTCTCTTTTTTTTCCTACTAAGAAAAAATATTGCCTTTAGACTGCCTTCATCTTATTTCCTCTTCAGCCATCCCTTACCTTTTGGTAACTACAGATCTGGTTTCTTTTTCTGTCAGTGTGATTTTGAAGTATAGCATAATCTGTGTCTTAAAAAGTAGCATCAGAGGTGGTCTAACTGAAACTAACTGAGGTTGAGGAAAAGGACTGCTTATCTCGTTTATTAACAGAGCTGCTGGTGCTGCTAAGTCGCTTCAGTTGTGTCCGACTCTGTGCGACCCCATAGACGGCAGCCCACCAGGCTCCCCTGTCCCTGGGATTCTCCAGGCAAGAACACTGGAGTGGGTCGCCATTTCCTTCTCCAATGCATGAAAGGGAAAAGTGAAAGTGAAGTTGTTCAGTCATATCTGACTCTTAGCGACACCATGGACTGCAGCCCACCAGGCTCCTCCATCCATGGGATTATCCAGGTAAGAGTACTGGAGTGGGGTGCCATTGCCTTCTCCGTATTAACAGAGCAGCTGTGTTTCATTAGACAACTTTCCTAGAATCTGTTTCTCGGCAAAGAACTTCAAGTGCTGTGGGATTTCTCTCCATAATGTACCAGGCATTGATCAAAAGGGAGGAAACTTGGGCTCCTGGGCTCTTTCAAAGTCCTGCAGGCAGTCCCTCTCCTAGAATTAACACTTGGGGCCTCAAAATGCAGACCCTTGACAGTGTTAAGGGACTTTCAGGCGGGGCTTCTCTTCGTTGGACTGAGGGTGGAGTAAAGAGGTGATTCTTGGTTATACTGATATAAAGACTGCTATCATTCACTAATTTCCACCTGCTCAGCCTGTAATTTGCAAACTTTATATTATTTGGACTATACGATGTCCTATACGATGGTACTAAAGTTGTCTTCATCTTTTAGGAGAGGAAGTGAAAATCTGGTCTCGGCTACACTCAGGACCTCAAATAGTGTGAGAGTAGAGCTTCCTGAGGCTCCCAGTCCCTCCTCCGTCAGCTCTGAGTACTGGCCCTCAGTTGCTCTGAGCTCCTGCTGCCTCCTTCCTCCTTATCCTCTCCTGCTTCCAGGAGGGCAGACACCATCCCCGCATGACCGTCCTGGAATCCACATCTCCAAGCACACTGTCCCATGTGTGTGCGGTCAGCACACTTTCGTACAGAATGAAGAGAATTGTATGCATTAGCCCATGTTCAGTATTATGCCACTATTATCTGTAGACCATCAGAAAAAGAGCTATGGTCCTGTAAATAATTGTGGAAGAAAAAAAAAAAAAAAAAAACCTTATGTAGTAGACCTTAAAAAGAAGATGCAGAGAGTTATGGCTAGATTTATTTTGGTTCAATTTAAAAACTGTCAAAATAGACTATGGAGTCACACCTCTAAGTTCGCTTTTAGACTAAAGAAGAGAGTTAGACTGAGCTTCAGGTTTTTATTTCAAGCTGAGTTGACTCATATAGATGAGTATCTTCTTTCGGATTGAGACTTTTCCATGAATAAAATTTCATTTCCAGTGTAATAACACACAAAAAAGCATTGAAGCTGTGACATTCTCTGATGCCCAGGATAGAAGGGAAGTTTTTCAGCGGAGACAAAATTGAGAAAAGTGCAGAAAGTGACAATTCTGACCTATTTACAGATCTTACTTGGAGGAAGGTGCTGGGAACAGCTGGATAAAGCCTGGCACACCTTGACATCTGCAGCATCACCAAGCCCACCAGATGCCAACCCCTTCCCTGATGACATGGAGGGAGGTGTTCTCCAGCCCTGGAGAATGGTGATCATCACCATTGCCACCCTCTGAGAGACCAGGAACCTCCCAAACTCAGCACTTCAGTGAAACTGAGGGCTACAGCTCAACAAGGTGCTCTAAGCTGCCTTCCCTGAGCCCCAGAGACCAGGAGGGCACCACAGAATCCCTGTAACAGAGCAACTGGCCTTGCTTGCCCAGCTCACCTGTCTCCAGGTCCAGCGCCTCAAACTGCAGCGCCAAGTCCACGGGGAGAACCGAGGAGTCCCTATAGGCAGGAGCCTTCAGCTGAACTAGGGGCTGCTGCGGCCCAGGGAGTGCATGGGGCCCCAGGAGCAGTGACTAACCTTCCTTTTGGGCCAGACTGCCCAGGGGAGCCTTTCAGTGGCTTTGCTCAGAGCCTTTGATTTCTGCACCTGCCCCTGCATACATTCTCACCTTCCTGGGTGGAGATTTTTGCCAGAGTGGTTTACATTGGTGCCTGTTTATGCTGTGATTGATGGCTGGAAATCTGAGCATGTTGTGGTATGTTTTCAGATTCCAGGTTGTTTTTTGGGAAAAAAAGACTAATTTGGAGAAAGGGTAAAGGCATCTACATTCTGGACAGTAATCTAGATATTGGGACCATGCATTGGAAAGACTTGAGGACAAGACAGTCTTATAGGAGCCCCTGGGAAAAGGGGCAATGATTTTATTTAATATAAATGGTAATTTCTCTTGCAACGTCCAAGTAGTTGAAAAATATTTTTAAATGTATAGATAAATCTTAAACTCACACCAAGTTTAAATATTTTCCTTATGCCAAATCAAGACTTTAATAAGTTCCTGGCTTCAGTGGAAGCAAAATGATCTGTAATGTTTTCAAAATTACTTCTTTGTTCATCTCAGTTCAATTGAGCAAAAGCCATATTTGACAAACGTATGACCCAGTAACTACCTTAAGTAATTAATCTCAATTTTCAAAATCTTTTTTTCTTCTCATTTCTTTTAACTAAGGATCTTATGTTAAGCTTTCAAATTTGTACATAGTTTTTCATTGGAGAGTTTTATTAACTTTTTAAAAATGTGGTTTCATATAGATAAGTTGCTTTAAAATTCATAATCAAGATGTTTTTTATTTCAGCATCATGTAGGTTTACACTTAATATACCATTTTCTACCTAATAAGCATCTTATGTGCCAAATGCATTGATTGCATATTGATTTGATGCCCACTAAATATCTCGCTGTGCTTGGTACAGTCATGAGATTATTTTATTTGTTAGTAAAGTTTCAAGATATGTAGATATGCTTTGTACAATACTAGAAAAGATTAACCTATTCTAACTTGCAGAGGTAGAATTTTTGCATTAAAAATTAGAGTTGAGTAAGGCGCAGATATGGCATAATCATCTTTAGAGCATACATGAAATAATGGCGAAACCTTTGTATACACCTGTCACAGTAACAACTCTCACAGCTGTTTAATGTGTCCCTGATGCTTTATATAATCTCCTCATTTAAGATAATTTTCTAGGCTGTTGTATTAACATCATATAGAGTACAGAACATGAGATGGTATATTGAATGGACTACAGTATTCCTGTTATCCCTATTTTGTTTTTAATTGGAGAAAAATTGCTTTACAATGTTGTGCTGGTTTCTGTTGTACAACAATGTAAATCAACTCTAAATACACGTATATCCACTCCCATTTCCCTATTTTAAAGCCGAGAAAACTGTAGCATAGGACAGAAAAATCGACTGGACTAAATGATGCAGGAAATTGAGGGAGAACTATAGAGATGCCCAGATAACAAATATACTGGTCACCTGAGAAGACAAGAGTAACCCACAAAGAATGCAGCAAGATTGTCGTTTTCAAGCAGTTTAACTGGTAAAACTCTTTTAAGCTCATCATTATAATTATTATCATTATTATACTTAAACTTTTATTGACAGCCCTGAGGACCAGTACTAACCTACCATTGTGCAGGATGCTGGGTGGGAATAGGAAATGGAGACTTGCTCCTGCTCTGGAGAGTCAATTCCTCCCCATTTAAGGGACTCTCAGTTAGAAGGTCCGATGGAAGATGCCTGTGGGGGGAGGGGTGTTTAAAATGAAAAGAAAGACTTTGATATTGTAAATACAGACTATAAGAAATTCTTAAAATAATAAAAGTTGAAATATGGTAATGTATAAATTGGTGGGATCTTTTTTGATCAATTTTTATAAATGAACCCTGACTTGTTACTGCAGGAACTTGGATATGCCTCAATAAAATTATTTTCTGTACGGCACATTGACATTTGATTTATAAGATCTTTCTTAGAAAATCATATTATTTGAATACAGGCAACATACCAATTTCCAGTAATTAGCCCTCTGTTCAAATCTCAGCCAAAGTACGTCCATGGTGGTGAATAAAAGATATGGTGGGTATACATGAGATAGTTCAGCCTATTTCTGATGGTGAAATATCAAAGTTTTGGCTTAGCTTCTGGTTCAAAATGGCAGAATAGAAGGACATGTACTCATCTCGTCCTGCGAGAGCACCGAAATCGCAACTAGCTGTTGAAAATTATCCACAGGAGGACTCTGGAGCCCACCCAAAAAAAGATACCCTGCATCCAAAGACAAAGAAGAAATTGTAACAAGACAAGGGAGGCGCTCAATCACAATAAAAGTAAATCCCATATCTGTCAGATGGGAAACCAACAAACTGGAAAACAATAATACCAAAAATGTTCTCCCACTGTTGTGTATGTTCTGAGCCTTATGTCAGGGTTCCAAGCCTGCAGATCTGGCAAAGGGACTGGGTATCCCCAAGGAATCTGACTCTGAAGGCCAGTGTGATTAATTACAGGACTTCCACAGGACTTTTGGAAAAACACTCCATTCTCAAAGGGGACAAACAAAATCTTGTGTGCACCATGACCCAGTGGAAAGGAGCAGTGACCCCTCAGGGTACCAAACCAGACCTACCTGCTAAAGTTGGAATCTCCTGTGGAGGTGGGTCAGCAATGGCTTGCCGTGGGGACAAGGGCACTAGCAGCAGCAATCCTGGAAGGTGCCCCTTGCCGTGAGTCCCCTTCGAGGTTGCAGAAAATCAAACACTTCCTTCATTAATAATGTTTCTTACTTTTATAGTACAAGAAGGGAAAAAATTAGCTTCTGAACTCTTGGATTTTGGTCTTTCAGTAGCAATGCAGAGGCTCCATGAGGTGACATTACCAGCAAGTATGGACAAGGGACTTTGTGGAAAAGAGAACTACGATCCAACCTGGGACAGCCCAGGACTGAAGAGCAGAACCATACACTTCACAGCCCCTATTCCTTGCTTCCTGCCTCTGCATGTATTTGATTATTTGCATTGATATGATTTTTCTATTCTTTCCCTATTCTTCATGTTTGTATTAGATCAAAGCATTTTCTACTAATCTCGCTTTCTCAAAGAGTTTCTTCCAAAGTCATAGAAATACTTTTAGAAGTATGAAACCCAGAAATTGGAATTCTTTTCAGCATACAGCAAAGGAAAGTTCTCACACTGAAAACACTATGAAACCAGCACCCAAGTGGAAAAGAAAATACCTTTGTCAGGGGCCAGCACCTTTCCATGCTGCCCTCCAGTCGCTGTCTCAGGGCGGCTGTCCTGTCTCCTCCCTGAGGGCAGCCACTCCGTGATTCTCACTGTCCTGATGATTCTGCCAGGAGCGCTTGATGCCTCTTGTATGATATGGACTCACTAAATCCAAACGGTAATTGTATGAAAGCTACACTCATGTCCCCATATTAAAGATGAGGAAACTGCCCTGCAGAGCCGATCTCCTGGGGTCCCTATCCTCCTGCCCTCGTGTGCTGTTAACACATGGCCGTTCCATCGCTGCTCCCTTGTGCCATTCCCTCTCTTTTAAGACTGAGGTCATGGGACTCCATTTTAAGTCCTTTTCTCTTCTCTACTCTTGTCCTATTTGATGAGTTCTTCTGTTACGCCTTACACTTTATGAAATTGCTTGTAAATTGCCATCTGCACTATCCATTGAACATTTGCACTGAAATGTCTACTATAAGTGGTTACCTTTTATTTTTACATCCTCTCACAGCTTGATCCACCTTCTACTGGGGGAATTCCATTCTTCTCCCTTTCATTGTAGCATTCAAGCTGATAGTCATTTCTACTACTAATTATACTATTTTTAAAATAGTTAACATTTTATTATAAATTAACTCATTATTGTTTTTTAGGTTTCTACTCATTAAAAAAATCAGTTACAGAAATGATTGGATTAATTATATTCATGTCTACGTCCTGAGAGCAACACACCACATGGCGAGAGAAAGTATATTTTTACTTGTAATGTGCAAATCATAAAGATGGGTGAAGGAATTGTAAAATGCATTCTTTAATAAAGTTGCGCTTTCAGTCTTGATGTTTCTTTTTTAAAGAAAACAAAGGAAGTTTTTTATAGTAAGGTTTAATGAATATGTATATAATATATATATATACAAAATATATTTTCCCTTAAGTATACATATATAACTTTATGAACAAAATAATTTAATTCTTTATATATAGATACTGCTACTGCTAAGTCACTTCAGTCGTGTCCAACTCTGTGCGACCCCATAGATGGCAGCCCACCAGGCCCCCCCATCCCTGGGATTCTCAAGGCAAGAACACTGGAGTGGGTTGCCATGTCCTTCTCCAGTGGATGAAAGTGAAAAGTGAAAGTGAAGTTGCTCAGTCGTGTCCGACTCTTAGCGACCCCATGGACTGTAGCCCACCAAGCTCATCCATCCATGGGATTTCCCAGGCAAGAGTACTGGAGTGGGGTGCCATTACCTAAATAAATGTCTAAATAGATAAATAAGTAGATGGATCAGCTTGAGTATCTGCGACAGAGTAGTGCCTGCAAAGTAGATCAAGATGTCACTTAGTATACCTGAAATCATTTTACAAATTGATTCAGTTCTGAGCAGGATGACAGCAGAAATGAGAGTCTTCCACATGGCAGCGCAGGAGGAAGTGGTCTGTTGGTCCATGAGAATCATTTCTGTGTTGACCCAGGTGTGTGTCAGTCCTTTCTCCTGAATCTCTCCTGCAAGCTTGTTGAGGAAGAGAAGGCTCTCATGATTTCTGCTCTGACAACCTCCCAGGCACAAGGGCTGTGTCTCTTCTCTCGCAGATAGAGAGCGATTCTGTGGAAGTATTTCCTCACAGCCAGGCTGGAGTCCTCCTTGAGCAGGGGAGCCCCTCTCAGCCCCTCCTCCTGCCTCAGACAGGCTTGCAGGTCAGTGAGCTGCTGATCCAGTGCAGCACGGAGCTTGTCCAGGAGGCTCTCGTCCCACGTGGTGGCCGAGCCGTCTGTGCTGAAGAGCTGGAAGGAGTGCTGGGTCACCTCATGGAGCACAGAGATGGCTTGAGCCTTCTGCCACCCAGCACCTCCTGGGGGAATGCAAAGTCATTTCTGTCCTGCAGGCAGGAGGAAGGGGAGACCCTCCTCAGTTGTTGCAGGAGCATCAGGACCCTCCTGTTGGCCAGGCTGTGGGTGTGAGGCAGGTGGCAGCCCAGAGAGCAGATGGCGTTGCAGCTGAGCAGCAGCAGGGCCAGAGGAAGGACCAGGCTGGGGCCATCGGGGACCTTGCAGATGCTTGTGGCCTGGGGCGGTGGGGGACTCTGAACCTGCTCTTTTTGTTCCCTGAAGACCTTCCTTCAGGCCTTTGTCTTAAATAAGAGCCCATGGTTTCCATTTTCTGAAAGTTCCCTCTTACTTTCTACTTTTGTTTTTGCTTTTCAATAGGCACTCTCCAAATTCTGTAGAAGAGGGTTTCACAAACATTTTTTTCATTATTGCCTTCCCTTCCCCTATTGACAGAGTCTTCCGAGAATTTTTTTTTCCTAATTACCCCCGCCATGAAATGTTGACAACACATTTATGCTGTGGATCCATCTTTGTACTCCATGCATATCTTTATACATAGAATAAGAAAGTGCAAAGCTTAATTGTTGTATTCACCCTAGGGTTAACAATGCCATAAAATGAAAGGTGTACATTAAATGTAAAAGCTGTTGAGTTTTATTTAACTTTATGAATGAGTTTGAAGAATGACTTTTAATCGAGGATATTTACTTATATAAATAGTAATGTACCAAACTGAATATTCATATGAAACCCATATAAAAATATATAATAATACCACAGTATAGATAGACTTTAAATTCTTTCAAAACTCAAAATCATTGAAAATCTTAGGGTATTTTCTTCATATTTATTTTGAAGTACTTTTAAGTTTGTTTCCTTTCAGAAATCAATTTTTAATTTCCTGTCTGCTGAATATTCATCTCAATTTTATAACATTTATTTCTGTTTAGCTCTTCACATACTTATGGATGTTCTTAACAACTTTGATAGGAATAAATAATAAAATACCATGATACCAATCCAATGGAGGAGAGCAAAGAGGAACTAAAGAGGCCCTTGATGTGGGTCAAAGAGGAGACTGAAAAAGCTGGCATAACACTCAACATTTAAAAACCTAAGCTTCTGACATCTATGGCAAATAGATGGGGAAAGAGTGGAAAGCGTGACAAATTTTCTTTTCTTGGTCTCCAAAATCACTGTGGACATTGACTGCAGCTACAAAATTAAAAGACACTTTCTCCTTGAAAGAAAAGCTATGACAGAACTAGACAGCATGTTAAAGAGTAAACATCACTTTGACAACAAACATCATTATAGTCAAAGCTATGGTATTTCCAATAGTCGTGTATGGATGTATGAGGTGGACCATAACGAAGGCGGAGTGCAGGAGAATCAATGCTTTCACATTATGGTGCTGGAGAAGACTCTTGAGAGTTCCTCGGACGGCAAGGAGATCAAACCAGTCAAAAAATCAACCCTGAAAACCATTGGAAGGATTGCTAATGAAGCTGAAGCTCCAATAATTAAGTATATGTTACTTGCTCAGTCATGTCTCATCTTTGTGACCCCATGGACCATAGCCAGCCAGTTGTTCTTCTGTCCATGGAATTCTCTAGGCAAGAATACTAGAATAGGTTGCCATTCCCTTTTCCGGCAATCTTCCTGACCCAGGGATCAAACCTGAGCCTCCCACACTTGCAGGTTCATTCTTTACCATTTGAGCTACCAGGGAAGCCCTGTACTTTGGCCATCTGATGTACAGAGCCAACTCATTGGAAAAGTCCCTGATGCTGTGGAAGATTGAAGGCAGGAGGAGAAGGGGGCAATAGAGGAGGGAATGGTTGGGTGGCATTACCAACTCAGTGGTTATGAATTTGAGCAAACTCCAGCAGATAGTGAAGGACAGGGAATCCTGGCATGCTGCTGTCCATGGGGTCACAAAAGTCAGACAGGATTGAGCACAGGATTTAGCAACTCAAAAATAGCAATAAAATATCCTTCCCCTTGAGCTCTGGACAGTGCGCTTCTGCAGGTAGCTGTAGGAGGGCCAAAGAGCTCTTTTTCTCGGGTTCCTTTGGGATACCCACTTTGGAGAGTTTGCAGTTCTGGGCTCTGCAGACTGTCAGGGCACAGCATCCTCAGTGATTCTTTTGATACTGATTTACTATTGAGGGAAAAAACTTTTTGTTTTCACAGTGCTGAGAGCTGAAGAGGGAGCCCTGTGGCCCTGCCAGCGACAGTGTTCTCTGGCTGGAAGCTCAGAACCTTGCATTTTCGAAGCCGTCCCTAGAGTTTTGTGATTTATTTTCCAGGAAGCATTCCATTTACTGAGGGGCGAGATGTCAGCGAATTGGGGTCGAATTTCAGATTCGGGTCCCTTCTGGTGCCATCCAGCAACAGCTCAGAAACAGGGAACCTGGTGGTGGTGATAGGACCTCTGGAATGTGTCCAGGATGTCCTGGGGGTGAGTCAGAGCATGGCCACCACCAGGTCCAAGGACCGGGAGCTGTTACTTCCAGCCTTAAGAATATTTATCCCTGTACAGATTGAATTAAAAAGAATAATTCCTGGCCTATTCATGGATAATAAGAAAAAAAATTTAGAACACGAACCCAACAGATTTCTTCTTGAACAAGCTGGCAGGAAAACTCAGGGAATAAGGGAAAATATTTTAATTCTCAAGATACTGAAATTTACTGATTTTCACCAAAACATGAAGTTAAGCAAAGTGGTTAACTTCAGTGCCCCCTCTCTGACTGGTTATTGATTAAAGGAATGGTTCATGCATATATTTGGATCAAGCCATGGATAGGGAACAGTTGGCTAAACAGTTAAATGATTTTTAAAATATTCAAGTGTTTTTCAAAATATATTAAAATGAAAATTATTTTAGGTGTATTTTTCCCATTATCCTTTGGGAAGAACCAGAAGGCAGAGCATTCTTCCCTGTTGCCTCATTTTTCTTGCTGTTTCCTTTCTTTCATCAGTACTCTTAATGTCCTTTAGATGGGCCATCATTCCTCTCTCTGATTCAGACTCTATGGTTTTTACTTGTGAGTGCAGATTGTCAGTTTTCTTTCTGAAGAAGGGGTTGAGAACAATTATACATGACAATGTCTTCTCTGTCATGTATGCTTTGAACATGAAATATTTACATACAACCTCAACTAGTGGACTGCAGGCGCTAAATGTGCCATGCCCTGGGTCTTGGTTCAAGCTGCTCTAACAAGGTCCCAGAGTCTGGTGGCTCATGAGTGATAGAAGTTTATTTGTCACAGTCTTGGGGGCTGCAAGTGTGAGATCAGGGGGCCAGCAGGGTGGAGTCCTGGTGAGAACCCTCTTCAGGGTTGCAGACTGCCAGTGTCTCTCTATGTCCTCACATGGTGGAGAGCAGAGAGGAAGCAAAGTGTCTTGTGAGCCTCATGAAGACAGTAATCCTGTGCATGAGGAATCCCCCCTAACCTCCTCTAACCTTAATGCTTTCTCTAATATTCCACCTCTTGATATGATCTTATGGTGGGGGTAGATTTCAATATATGAATTTTGGGAACACACGCACATTCAACCTGTAACAAGTAACAAGAAGATACCGAGGCATTGTGTCTATTGCAGATTCATTAGACTATATTTTCATTCTTGATATTCATTTGAGGATAACACATTCCTTGATGTTATCATCCCTTATTATGGCTCATTCATCCTGAATTGATTACTAATTAAATGTTACAATGCTACTGTGAACATGATTACCAAGTACTTGCCAAAGTCCACAGACTTTCAGTCTTTATAAAAAAGACGTTGACAACAACTACAAATTCCCTAACCCTTAAAAGGGACACTTAATCCTACCAACATAGTTGAACCTGAGTTGTAAATATTCTCATTTCCAGGAGCCACCTGCTAAGACTTTATTTGAATAAAACAATCGAATAAGAAAATGGTGAGTCCAGGTTTCAAAACCCATTATGTCAAATTCCAAACTCCACCTCCCCATCCATACCGTAAACACTGTGCAAATTGTACATATTGAACCATCGCTTATTTCCCTATTTCACTAACACACGTTGTGTCTTTGTTTTCCATACCTTGCTCTTAAACAGTACTCTATATTTGATCATCTACCTCCAAATTTCTAGATGAATTGAGCAATACACAAAATATCGTGATTATTTTATGTAATAAGCAAAATGAAATTATCAACTGGCAATTCTTTCTGAGAGTCTAAATGTGATTGACAAAATTAATGATTCTAATAATTATAAAATAATCATATCTAACTGTCCAAGATGATTCATATAGATTGCTCAGTTAACCATCACCATAAACTTGAGTTGCATGATAGATAAGACCCTTGAGAATTATAGCCATTGCAAGGGATTGGGTTACAAACATTTCAGTGAGTCTCTGTAGGAAACAGGCTTCCCTGGTGGGAAAGAATCTTTCAGTGGATTAAAAAATCCACGTATCCATGCAGGAGAGGGATGTTAGATCCCTGGATTGGGAAGGTCCTCTGGAGGAGGAATTGGCAACACACTCCAGTATAGTCTGGGAAATCCCACTCAGAGAATCCTGGCAGGCTACAGTCCATGGGGTCACAAAGAGTGAAATAAGACTTAGCAACTCAACAATGAGAACTGTAGAAAACACCAAGCTGACAGGGCTCATGTGGATGTAGGTTAAAAATACTTAATGCTACCAAATTACATGAATATGGGAAATGACTGGAAGAATAGAAGACGACATATGCTAACAGGTGAAATGTTAGGGATGGAGCAGAGCATCCCCGTTGCCATCAGCAGGGAGACCAGAGTTCCAGAAATTCAGCACTTCAGCTGGGTCTCAATGAAACAGCTCAGGTCCTGCACTAAGCTAAGTCCTCCAAGCTCCCTTCGCTGCGCCCCAGCGGCCAGGATGTGCACCTGAACTCTCAGTAATGGACCGGACACGCCTCCAGGTCCAGCGCCACGAACTCATATGCAAGATCCAGGGAGAACCGAGAAGTCCCCATCGACAAGAGCCTTGACCCCTGCGAGGAGCCGCCATAGCCCAGGGAGCCCGAGGGTCCGGGGCAGCAGTGAGGAAGCTTCCTTTTTGGTCCCACTGCCCAGGGGAGCTTTAAAGCTACTTCGCTCAGATCCTTAGATTTCTGCACCTGTCCCCATGTCCTCCCTCCCCTTCCTAGGATGAGATTTTGGCCAGAGCGGTTTACACCAGGCCGTTAATGCAGTGATTCATTGTTGGAAATCAGAGCATGTTGTGAAGTATTTTCAAATTCAGGATTGTTTCTGGGGAGAAAGACTAATTCTTTCAGGGATTCAGGGAAAGGGAAAGGCTCCTGAAGTCTGGACAGGAATCTAGGAGGTATTCGGACACTCCAGTGGGAAGACTTGGGGACAAGACTGAGACTGGAAATTATTTCATTTAATATTAATATAAACGGTTAATTTCTCTTGCAATGTTAATTGGTTAAAAAATATTTCAAAATTTATAGTGATAGTCATTCAGTCATGTCTGACTCTTTTGACTCCATGGATTATACAGTCCATGGAATTCTCCAGACCAGAATACTAGAGTAGGTAGGCATTCCCTTCTCCAGGGGATCTTTCCAACCCAGGAATCAAACACAGGTCTTCCACATTGCAGGCAGATTCTTTACCAGATGAGCCATTAGCGAAGCCCAAGAATACTGGAGTGGGTAGTCTATTCCTTCTCCAAGGGAATCTTCCTGACCCAGTCATCGAATCAGGGACGCCTACATTGCAGGCGGATTCTTATAATTTGTAAGTATTTATAAATAACTTAAAATTTATAAGTCTTAAATATCAAGTTAAGATATTTTCTTTAAGGCCAAACAAAATGTTAAGTTCTTGGCTTCAGTGGAAACAAAATCATGAGTAATGTTTGCAAAATTGTTTCCTAGTTTATCTCACTTCATTGCATGAATGCCCTATTTGATTAACAATGTCAAAGAATACTAAAACTACCTCACAATTGCACACATTTCACAGGCTAGTAAAGTAATGCTCAAAATTGTCCAAGCCAGGCTTCCACAATACGTGAACCGTAAACTTCTAGATGCCCAAGCTGGTTTTATAAAAGGTAGAGGAACCAGAGATCAAATTGCCAACGTCAGCTGGATCAATGAAAAAGGAAGAGAGTTCCAGAAAAACAGCTATTTCTGCTTTATTGACTACGCCAAAGCATTGGACTGTGTGGATCATAATAAACTGTGGAAAATTCTTCAAGAGATGGGAATACCAGATCACCTGACCTGCCTCTTGAGAAACCTATATGCAGGTCAGGAAGCAACAGTTAGAACTGGACATGGAACAACAGACTGGTTCCAAATAGGAAAAGGAGTCTGTCAAGGCTGTATATTGTCACCCTGCTTATTTAACTTATATGCAGAGTACATCAATGGAAACACTGGGCTGGAGGAAGCACAAGCTGGAGTCAAGATTGCCGGGAGAAATATCAATAACCACAGATATGCAGATGACACCACCCTTATGGCAGAAAGTGAAGAAGAACTAAGGATCCTCTTGATTAAAGTGAAAGAGGAGAGTAAAAAAGTTGACTTAAAGCTTAACAGTCAGAAAACTAAGATCATGGTCCCTGTTCCCATCACTTCACGGCAAATGGATAGGGAAAAGTGCAAACCGTGGCTGACTTTATTTTTCTGGGCTCCAAAATCACTGCAGATGGTGATTGCAGCCATGAAATTAAAAGAAGCATACTCCTTGAAAAGAAAGTTCAGATCAGATCAGATCAGTCGCTCAGTCGTGTCCGACTCTTTGCGACCCCATGAACTGCAGCACGCCAGGCCTCCCTGTCCATCACCAGCTCCCGGAGGTCACTCAGACTCGCATCCATCGAGTCAGTGATGCCATCCAGCCATCTCATCCTCTGTCGTCCCCTTCTCCTCCTGCCCTCAATCCCTCCAGCATCAGAGTCTTCTCCAATGAGTCAACTCTTCGCATGAGGTGGCCAAAATACTGGAGTTTCACCTTTAGCATCATTCCTTCTAAAGAAATTCCAGGATTGATCTCCTTCAGAATGGACTGGTTGGATCTTCTTGCAGTCCAAGGGACTCTCAAGAGTCTTCTCCAACACCACAGTTCAAAAACATCAATTCTTCGGCGCTCAGCCTTCTTCACAGTCCAGCTATGACGAACCTAAACAGCATTTTAAAAAGTAGAGACATTACTTTGTCAACAAATGTCCATCTAGTCAAAGCTATGGTTTTCCAGTGGTCATGTATGGATGTGAGAGCTCTACTATAAAGAAAGCTGAGCAGCGAAGAATTGAGGCTTTTATACTGTAGTGTTGGAGAAGAATGTTGAGAGTGCCTTGGACTACAAAGGAGATCTAGCCAGTCCATCCTAAACAAGATCAGTCTTGGGTGTTCATTGAAGGGAATGATGTTGAAGCTGAAACTCCAATGTTTTGGCCACCTTATGGGAAAAGCTGACTCATTAGAAAAGGTCCTGCTGCTGGGAAAGTTTGAGGGCAGGAGGAGAAGGGGACGACAGAGGATGCAGTGGTTGGATGGCATCACCGACTCAATGGACATGAGTTTGAGTCGACTCAGGGAGTTGGTGATGGACAGGGAGGCCTGGTGTGCTGCAGCTCATGGGGTCGCAAAGATTCGGACACAACTGAGTGACTGAACTGAACTGATGACCCAGTAACTATCATAAATAATTAATTTCAGTTTACAAAATCCCTTTTTCTCTCATTTCTTTCAACCAAGGGTCTTCCCTTGTGGATCAGACAGTAAAGAATCTGCCTGAAATGCAGATTCCAGATTCCATCCTTGGTTGGGAAGATCCCCTGGAAATGGCAACATACTCCAGTAGTCTTGCCTGGAGAATCCCTTGGACAGAGGCACCTGGTGGGCTATAGTCTATAGGGTCACAAAAGAGTCGGACTTTACCTAGCAACTAAACATAAAACGGAAAAATTCAAGAAGTTCACTTTGATAATATTTAACAAGTAAAACAAATAACAAATTAATGAAATAAAAATGTGAATGTATTTGTTAAATTTTAATATAATGTAAACAAAAATATTTTATATTCAACAATAAATATGAGGAGATAAAAGAATAAATATAACAAAATAAATAAGCAAACAAACAACAAAATCAGCACAGTCTTCACTTTGGGACTGATGCACCTGCAGCCAAAAAAATGCATATATATATTCATTTACTACTGACAGGGTATTCATTAAAGTAATTCAATAAATTTTGAGGCTAAAGCAGAAATCAGAGTCTTCTGAAATGGCCACAGATGGGTATGCAAAATGATGGGGCATCTTAGTCAGTGAGAGACATGTCAACGTGAATTCAGGTCTCCATCCATCATTCTTAACCTTTCTTGCAAGCTGGTTGATGAAGACAAGGATCTCATGATTTCCAGTCTGATGATTTCCCAAGCACAGTCGCTATATTCCTTCTCTTGCAGGTAGACATGGATGCCCTGGAAGTACCTCTTCACAGCCAGTGTGGGGCCCATCCTTCCCAGGGCAGAGTCTTCCTCTCCCATCACCTGCCCCAGGCAGGCGTCCAGGTTGTCCAGCTGTTGATGGAGTCCAGTGCGGAGCTGCTCCAGGAGGGTGGTGTCCCAGGCAGCAGAGGAGTGCTCTGTGTGGAAGAGGTTGAAGGTCTGCTGGAGCATCTCGTGGAGCACAGAGATGGCCTGGGCCTCCTGGAGCTGGCCACCCTCCACCATCTCCTGGGGGAAAGTGAAGTCTTTTCTTTCCTGCAGACACAAGTGAGGGGAAAGTCTCCTAATTTGGCCCAGGAGCCTGAGGTTCTTCCTGCCAACCAGCATGTGGTTCTGAGACAGGTCACAGCCCAGGGATCCTCCTGGGCCATAGCTGACCAGCACCAGGGCCATCAGTAGAGAGAGCACGAAGGCCATGGGGAAGATGAGGCTGCTGCTGGGCTGGCTGAGATGGTGTCTGGTGGAACCTTGACATAGGTTCTCTGATGCCATGCTTTCTAAGCAAGGCCATTAAATAGGGAACATGGTAATTTTCATTTTCTAGTCGTTTCTATACACTTTTACTTCCTTTTTTGCTTTTCATTTATGTATTCTGAATATGGTCAAAGAAATTGTCATCAGTCTAAACTCTTAATTTTATCTATTTCCCAATAACTTCAAATGTTCCCATCCAAATGGATATTTATCAATCAAATGAGAAAGGTCTTTCTTTGTCTTACATCAGAAATGATGTAGGTTTCTAAGTACAAACATTATCACTCTTTCTCTTTCATTTGTAAATGTGGCTCTTCTCTGTTCCATGAACACAGTTTTGGCCCTGATCCTTGGCTCAGTTTCTGTTTCTTACTTTACTTAGGAAGGCAGGCTCTGTGTTTATCAGGCATTTACCTGGTCACTGTAGAAAAGAAACTGTTTGAAACAAAGGATGGGTTTTCTTAGTGTTTGATTTAGAGAAGAGGCTGATTATTGTGAGCCCATGAGCTCCTCCCATGTTTCTTTTCCTTCTAGAACATGTTCCTGCAGGTCCAGGTGGTTGTGCTTCAGGGAACCATGAAGTCAGGACTATTACAGACTTCACGCTTTCTTTCACCATTTTCATACTGGAGACCTATTGTCCTTTGGTGGCCTGGCCATTCCCCTACCAAGAATTCTGGTTCTTCTCAGATAATATGGGTGGGGAGACTCTAATTCCAGGATAATTTTATTTCCCCAGAAGCACCTCACTCACACAGGAGAGATCACATGGAGCCACCTCCTGTCCTCTGGAGTGACAGAGTCCCTTCATCACCTCCTGGACTCCCTCCCTGCGGACAGGCTCACCACATCCTGTGGAATCAAATATCTCTTTTTTGTGGAGGGCTTGTTTATTTGTTGGGAAAATAAATTCTCTTCCTGAACCCCATCTCTCCCCTGGAATATTTCTGTGAAGGACCCTAGTTCTTGGTGGTGACTTTCTCTTCTCCTGATCCCGGGTGTCCAAAGTGTCAGCAGTGCTCAGATGCTGAGAGTAAAAGTGTGTTTGTGTAAGTTGGTGAAAGGATTTCCAATTACAGTCATTTTGTTTTTAGTAGATAAATAATATCTACTTTGCCAAGTATTGTTTTTATTATTCAAGTCTTTTACTTAAACTGTTCAACACTTGTTCTGCTCAGAGTTTCTGAGCTGGAGGAAGGAGATTCAGTGCTGGTGTTGTCTCTTGTTTGAAGAGTATGTAACAGAATCTAGTGAGTTACAGTTGTTTGTTCAGGCAGTTGATTCCACCTGGCATATCTGTTCCTCTCTCTCTCTGTCTCCTCTGAGAATTCAGGGCAGTGAGACCCAGCCTACTAGGTCAGGAGAACTAGCCTTCTTTCCTTGAGTGTAATTTTTAAATTAAACTTTTTATATTCACTTAGTGACGTATTGGACAGGATTCGTCTCACTGCTCCTTCTCTGGTTCTAATTTATGATGAGGTGAAAACAAGAAAGGGAAGTAAAAAAAAGCCCAAGGGGCTGCATCACTTTCAAGAGATTAGATTTTTTTGTTTCTCTTTGCAATTTTGCTAAAAAGTAAAGTTCCATAGTTGTTTTGTGGGCAACTAGAAAACAAGGGCAAGTCTCAATGTCATGAATATGAAAGAAAGGAAGTGGCTTTCCCTGACACAGTGATGTATTCTGGGTTAGCAAAGTTCAGTGCAGCACAGCTGGGGCCTGGGCTGTGGCAGAGGGGAAGGATCAGGTCAATATGAACAACAGAAAGGCTGGGACATGGCTGCTTCAGACAGAAGCTCAACGAAGGTCAAGTCCTGAGTCCGTGGACTGCCCTCAGCTTTGTAAGACCAGCCATCTGATTTTTCTTTCCTTTAATCCATATGTGGTCTGTATAAGGGCAGAAAGAAGAAGTCACACACACTAGTTCATGGGAGACAGCAATCAGAAGCCCAGTTGCTAGAACACTAACCCTCTCTCACAGGGTCAAGGAGACCAGCCTTGAGGTGCATCTGTGACAAATCCACCCGGGCAGTGAGAAGTTGCTTTGAAAAGAACTAGAATGAAAGGGAATGAAATGATTCCAAAAGATCCTGATTTTTATCTGGATAACAATAATTATGATATTAAAAATGATAACTGAATTTTATTGATTGTAACCCTAATCTCCCTAATATCTCAGCTTGTGATATGATCACATTGATGGGATGGGTTTCTTTGGGTTTTTTAAGAATTTTAAATGCATTTATTTTATGTATTTATTTGGCCGTGCCAGGTCTTGGTTGCGGCATGCTGGCTCTTCCATGTTCCTTGCCTCAGATAGGATCTTTACTTGTGGCATGGGAAGTCTTGGTTGTGGCCTGTAGGATCTAGTTCCCTGACCAGGAACAAGACATCAGAATTCTAGGGGAGTGGACAACTTGCCTAGAATCTCTTCCTCAGCAAAGAACTTCAAGTGCTGTGGGATTTCTCTCTATTATGTACAAGGCCCTGCTCAAAAGGGAGGAAAGTTGGGCTCCTGGGCTCTTCACAGTTTTGCGGGCATTCCCTCTCCTACAATGAACACTTAGGGATTCAACATGCAGACCCTTGCCTGTGTTAAGGCACTTGAAGTCAAAGCTGCTCTTGGTTGGGCTGAGGGTGGAGTAAAGAGGTTACCTTTGGTTATATTGATAAGAAAGACTGATATCATTCTCTAAGTTCCACATTCTCAGGCTAATTTGTATTATTTGAAGTAAAGGATTGTCCTCTGTAACTGCTACTAAAGTCATCTTGATATTTTAGAAGACGAAATGAATGTCTGGTGTCGGCTACACTCAGGAGCCCCAGATTGTGTGAGAGTAGAGCTTCCTGCTGCTCCCAGTCCCTCCTCTTCATCAGCTCTGAGTACTGGGCTTCAGCTGCTCTGAGCACGTGCTGCCTCCTTCCTCCTCGTCCTGCTTCCAAAGTCTTCTCCCCTGCTCCCAGGAGGGCAGTCATCATCCCCTCCTGACGCTCCAGGAATCCACATCGACAAGCACATTGTCATACGTGTGTGTGTGGTCAGCACACTTTGGTGAAAGAATGAAGAGAACTCTATGAATTAACCCATGTTCATTATTATACCACTATTATCTATAGACCACCAGAACATAGGAGCTATAGTCCTATAAATAACTGAAGAATTCAAACCTTACATATTAGACCCTTAGAAAGGAAGTGCAGAGAGATGTGGCAATTTAAAAACTGGTGCAATTTAAAAACTGTCACACTAGACCATGGAGTCACACCTCTAAGTTCTTTTTTAGACTAAAGAAGAGAGACTGAGGCTCAGGTTTTTCTTTCAAGCTGAGTTGACTCATATAGATGAATATTTCCTTTTGGATTGAGACTTTTCCATGAGTATATTTCATTTCCAGTGTAATAACACAAAGGAAGCATCGAAGCTGTGACATTCTCTGATGCCCAGAAGAGAAAAGTTTTCAGTGGAGACAAAATTGAGAAAAGTGTAGAAAGTGCCAATTCTGGCCTAATTAAAGATCTTATTTATGGGAAGGTGCTGGTAACAGCTGAATAAAGGCTGGCACAGCCCAACACCTGCAGCATCACCAAGCTCACCAGATGCCAACCCCTTCCCTGGTGACACAGAGGGTGATGTTCTCCAGCCCTGGAGAATGGTGATCATCACCATTGCCACCCTCAGAGAGACCAGGAATCCCCCCAAATCAGCACTTCAGTGAAATTGAGTCCCACGGCTCCAACTCAACAAGACTCTCAAATCTGCCTTTCCTGTGCCCCAGCTACCAGGAGGGCACCACAGGACTTCCTGTAACAGAGAAGCTGGCATTTCTCACCCAGCAGACCTGTCTCTGGGTCCAGCGCCTTGAACTCCAGCACCACGTCCACCAGGAGAACTGGTGAGTCCCTGTAGGCAGGAGCCTCTAGCTCAGCTAGGTGCTTCTGGGGCCCAGGGAGAGACTGAGGCCTCGGGAGCAGTGAGGAAACTTTCTTTTTGGGCCCAATGGCCCAGGGGAGTTTTGCAGGGGTTTCACTCAGAACTTGATTTCTGCACCTGCCCCTGAGTCCATTGTCCCCTTCCTGGATGATCTCTGGAGGAGATTTTAGCCAGAGCGGTTTACACTGGTGTCCGTTCATGCTGCGACTGACTGCTGGAAATCTGAGCATGTTGTGGTATGTTTTCAGATTCCGGGTTGTTACTGGTGACAAAGACTAATTCGGGGAAAGGGGAAAGGCATCTACATTCTGTGGACAGTAAGCTAGATATTGGGACCATCCAGTGAAAAGACTTACAGGACAAGACTGAGACTTACAGGAGGCCCTGGGGAAAGGGAAAATTATTTTATTTAATATAAATGGTTAATTTCTTCTGCAACGTTCAAGTAGTTAAAAATATTTTTAAATGTATAAAGAAGTCTGAAACTCAGACTAAGTCTAAATATTCCTTATGCCAAAACAAAACTTTAAGTTCCTGCCTTCAGTGGAAGCAAAATCATCTGCAATGTTTTCAAAATTACATCTTTGTTCATCTCAGTTCAATTGAGGGAAAGCCATATTTGAAAAATGTATGACCCAGTAGATTAAATAATTAATCTCAATTTTCAAAATCTTTTTTTCTTCTCATTTCCTTTAACTAAAGATCTTGTGTTAAGCTTTCAAATTTATACATAGTTTTGCATTGGAGAGTTTTATTAACTTTTAAAAACTGTCATTTCATACATATAAGTGCTTTAAAAGTCATAATCAAGAGGTTTTTTATTTCAGAATAATGTAGGTTTACACTTAATATACCATTTCCTACCTAATAAACATCTTATATGCCAAGTGCACTGATTGCATATTGATTTGATGCCCACTAAATATCACGGTGTGCTTGGTACAGTCATGTGATTATTTTACTTGCTAGTAAAATTTTTAAATGTGTAGGTGGCACCCCACTCCAGTACTCTTGCCGGGAAAATCCCATGGATGGAGGAGCCTGGTAGGCTGCAGTCCATGGTGTCGCGAAGAGTCGGACACGACTGAGCAGCTTCACTTTCACTTTTCACTTTCAGCGTTGGAGAAGGAAATGGCAACCCACTCCAGTGTTCTTGACTGGAGAATCCAAGGGACAGGGGAGCCTGGTGGGCTGCCGTCTATGGAGTCCACACAAAGTCAGACATGACTGAAGCTACTTAGCAGCAGCAGAAAAGATTAACTTATTCTAAGTTGCAGTGGTGGAATTTTTGCGTTAAAAATTAGAGTTGAGTAAGGTGCAGATATGGCATAATCATCTTTAGGGTAGACATGAAATAATGGCAAAACCTTTGTATACACCTGTCACAGTACCAACTCTCACAGTTGTTTAATGTGTCCCTGATGCTTTATATAATCTACTCATTTTTGCTAATTTTGTAAGTTGTTATATTAACATCATATAGAGTATAGAACATGAGACGGTATATTGAATGGAGTACAGTAGTCTCATTATCCCTATTTTTTTAATTGGAAAATAATTGCTTTACAATGTTGTGCTGGTTTCTGCTGTACAACAATGTAAACCAGCTGTAAGTACACATATATCCACTCCCATATTCTTATTTTAAACTGAGAAAACTGTAGCATAGGACAGAAAAATCAATTGGGTGAAATGATGCAGGAAATTCAGGGAAAACTAAAGAGATGCCCAGATAACAAATATACTGGTCACCTGAGAAGACAAGAGTAACCCACAAAAAATAAAGACAAAAAATGTAGCAAGATTGTCGTTTTCAAACAGTTTAATTGGTAAAACTCTTTTAAGCTTATCATCATTATTATTATCATTATTACACTTACACTTTTATTGACAACCCTGAGGACCAGTAGTATGCTACCATTGTGCAGGATGCTGGGTGGGAATAAGAAATGGAGACTTGCTCCTGCTTTGGGGAGTCAATTCCTCCCCATTTAAGGGACTCTCAGTTAGAAGGTCCTGATGGAGGATGTGTGTGTGGGAGGATTTTAAAATGAAAAGAAAGACTTTGATCTTGGAAACTACAGACTAAAAGAAATTCTTAAAATAATAAAGGTTGAAATATGGTGAATGAAATGTATAAGTTGGTGGGATCTTTGTTGATCAGTTTTTATAAATGAACCCTGGCTTGTTACTGCAGGAACTTGGATATACCTCAATAAAAATATTTTCTGTGCAGCATGTTGACATATTGATTTTTAAAATCTTTCTTAGAAAATCATACTATTTGAAGACAGACAACATAACCTATTTCCAGTAATTAACTCCTGTTCAAATCTTAGCCACACGTACGTCCATGGTCAAATGGTCAAATATCAAAGTTTGGGCTTAGTTTCTGCTTCAAGATGGCAGAGTAGAAGGACATGCACTTATCTACTGCAAGAGCACCAGAATCACAACTAGCTGTTGAGCAACCATCCAGAGGAGGACTCTGGAGCCTGCTGAAAAAGGATGTCCCACGTCCAAACACAAAGAAGAAACTACAACGAGATCCAGGAGGCATTCAAACACAATAAAAATAAATCTCATACCTGCCAGATGGGAAAGCAACAAACTGGAAAACAATAATACCAAAAAATTTCTCCCACTGTTGTGAAGGTTCTGAGCCTCATGTCATGCTGGCAAGCCTGCAAAGGGACTGTGAATCCCCAGGGAATCTGACTCTGAAGGCCAGTGGGATTTGATTACAGGACTTCCACAGGACTGTGGGAGAGATTCTTCTTGCAGGGGACAAACAAAATCTTGCATGCACCAAGACCCTGGGGAAGGGGGCAGTGACCCCACAGGAGCCTGAACCAGACCTACCTCCTAAGGTTGGAGTCTCCTATGGAAGTGTGGGTCAGCAGTGGCTTGCCCTGGGGACAAGGGTACTAACAACAGCAATCCTGGAAGGTGGCCCTTGGTGTAAGTCTCCTTGGAGGTTGCCAAAAATCAAGCACTTCATTCATTAATCATGTTTCTCGCTTCTTTAGTATGAAAAGAGGTAAAACTGGCTTCTGAACCATTTGTTGGGCTTTGTTCTTTGAGTAGCAAAACAGAGGCTCCAGGAGGTGACATTGTCAGCAAGTATGGGCAAGGGATTTTATGGAAAGGAGAACTAGGATCCAACTGGAACAGCCCAGAACTGGCGAGCAGAACCACACACTTCACAGGCCCTGCTCTTTCCTTCCTGCCTCTGCTTGTGTTTGATTATCTGCACTGTTTGATACACGATCTCTATTCTTTCCCTAGTATCATATTTATGTTAGATCAAGCATTTTCTACCTATTCATCTTTCTCAAAGAGTTTTTTATGAACTCATAGAAATGCTTTTAGAAGTATGAAACCCAGAAATTGGAATGCTCTTCAGCATACAGCAAAGGAAAGTTCTCACACTGAGAGCACTATGGAACTAGCACCCAAGTGGAAAACAAAATACCTTTGTCAGGGGCCAGCACCTTTCCACGCTGCCCTCCAGTCGCTGTCTCAGGGCGACTGTCCTGTCTCCTCCCTGAGGGCAGCCACTCCGTGATTCTCACAGTCCTGATGATTTCCGCCAGGAGCGCTTGATGGCTTTTGTGTGATATGGACTCAATGAATCCAAACAGCAATTGTATGAAAACCACTCTTACTGTCCCCATATTAAAGGAAACTGACCTGTTGTGTTTGTGACATTTTTCAGGGTCACACTGTTGGTAAATAGCAGAGTTGGGATTCAGAGGTTTTGGAATTTCTAGAACTCTCCTTTCACTTGGGCTCTCTTCCTGTGGCTTCCACCCTGACTGCACCATGCAGCTAGAAGAAACCAGCACAGAACAGAGCTCCTGTGTGGAGGCAGTGAAGTTACTGTGTAAGGGAGTGAATTGCTCAGTAAGGCAGTGCTGAGGAGAAGGTGGGAGGCAGAGGAATAGGAGTCAGGAGCAGCCAGTCCACACCGTATGGCATCAGCTTTCCTGCACGAGGTGACTGCTTGCCTCAGATATGTCTATCAACCATTCTTTAATGAGTGGGTATAAATTAGTTATGCCTGTGACATCAAGAGTAACCATTTTTTACAATTCATAATTTTCTTTATAACTTTTTTGTTTTTGTCACCCTCCACAGCTTAGAGGACCTTAGTTCCCCACCCAAGGCTCCCTGAGGAAAAACTCAGAGTCCTAACAATGGCACCCACAGAAAATTCTCAGAATTCCACCTTTTGACAGACATTTCCTAGAAAATGATAGAACAGTTCCTCAGAATAAAGTGAAAAAATACTATTTTGTGATAGGTATATGTAGACAAAATAAGGATTTAGGTTTTCAAAATAAGAACTCAAGAAATTTATCTTAATAACTATTTAATAAGTAAAACAAATAACAATTTAACGAAATAGGGAAATATATTTTCTAAATGTTACTACAATGTAATCATACACATCTTTTATATGAAAATATAAATATGATGAGATAAAATATTATTTTAACTAAATAAATGAAGAAAAAAATAAATAACATCAGGGCAGTCATCGCTTATGGATTGATACACCTGCACGTGATTCCTTTTATATCTACTTGCTTATTACTACTGACATGTATTGGCTGAGTTAATTCAATAAATTTGGTGGCTAAAGCAGAATTCAGAGTCTTCTGAAATGACCCCAGGTGAGTATACAAGGATGATGTGGCAACTTAGTCAGTGAGGGTCATGTCAAGGTGAGTTCAGGTCTCCATCCATCATTCTTAACCTATCTTGCAAGCTGGTTGATGAAGACAAGGATCTCATGATTTCCACTCTGACGATTTCCCAGGCGCAGTCGCTGTATTCCTTCTCTTTCAGGTAGACATGGATGCCTTGGAAGTACCTCTTCATGGCCAGCATGGGGCCAGTCCTTCCCAGGGCAGAGTCTTCCTCTCCCATCACCTGCCCCAGGCAGGCGTCCAGGTCATCCAGCTGCTGATGGAGTCCAGTGCGGAGCTGCTCCAGGAGGGTGGTGTCCCAGGCAGCAGAGGAGTGCTCTGTGTGGAAGAGGTTGAAGGTCTGCTGGAGCATCTCGTGGAGCACAGAGAAGGCCTGGGCCTCCTGGAGCTGACCGCCCTCCACCATCTCCTGGGGGAAAGCAAAGTCTTTTCTGTCCTGCAGACAGAAGCGAGGGGAGAGTCTCCTCATTTGGCCCAGGAGCCTGAGGTTCTTCCTGCCATCCAGCACGTGGTTCTGAGACAGGTCACAGCCCAGGGATCCTCCCGGGCCATAGCTGACCAGCACCAGGACCATCAGTAGAGAAAGCATGAAGGCCATGGGGGAAGATGCGGCTGCTGCTGACTTGGCTGAGATGGTGTCTGGTGGAACCTTGAGGTAGGTTCTATGATGCCATGCTTTCTAAGTGAGGCCATTAAATAGGGAACATGATAGTTTTCATTTTCTGATCATTTCTGTGCACTTTTACTTCCTTTTTTGGTTTTCTGTTATGTATTCTCAACACAGTCAAAGAAATTTTCTTCCTTCTAGACTATTAATTTTACCTTTTCATAGTGACTTCAGATGTGCCCATCCAAATGGATATTTTTCAATCAAATGAGAAAAGGCTTTCTCTTAAGTCAGAATTGATGGACATTGTAATTACACACATTATTGCCCTTTATCTCTCATGCATAAGTGTTGTTCTCTTCTCATCCATGAACACATTTTTGGCTTGCTCTTAGGCTCCATTTTTCCCTCTTAGGTTCCATAGGAAGCCAGGCTCTGTCTGCTCTATGGTTTCTGTATTTATAAGGGATTTACCAGATCACTCTGGCAGTTAAGCTCTTGGAAACAAATGATGAATTTTCTTTAGTGTTTGATTTAGAGAAGAGGCTGATTATCATCAGTCCTTGAATGCCTCCCACATTTCTCTTCCTTCTAGAACACGTTCCTGCAGATCCCTGCCCTTCAGGGAACCGTGAGGGCAGGACCATTACAGACATCACCCTTTCTTTCCACCATTTTCTTACTGGAGACCTGTCGTCCTCCACAGACTGGGCCAATACCCCCACCAGAATCCTGGTTCTTCTCAGGGCACATTGGTGAGGAGACTGTAAATCCAGGATAATTGTATTTTCCCAGCAGCACCTCACTCACAAGGGAGAGATCACATGGAGCCACCCCTACCCTCTGGAGGGACTGAGTCCCCTTGCTCACCTGCTGGACTCCCTCCCTGCGGACAGGCTCAGCACATCCTGAGGACTCAAAAATCTCCTTTCTGTGGAGGGCTTATTGATTTGTTGGGAAAATAAATTGTCTTCCTGAAACCCTGACCTCTCCCCTGGAGTTTTTGTGTGAAGGACCCTAGTTCTCAGTGGTGACCTCTTCTTGTCCTGACCTGTTCCCCAGGTGTCTAAAGTGTCAGCAGTGCTCAGATGCTGAGAGCAAAAGTGTGTTTGTGCAAGTTGGTGGAGGAGTTTCCAACTGCAATTATTTTCCTTTAAGTAGATAAATGATATTTACTTTGCCAAGTATAGGTTTTATTATTGAACTCTTTTACTTAAACTCTTCAACACTTGTTCTCAGAATTTCTGAGCTGGAGGAAGGAGATTCAGTGATGGTATGTCTCTTATTGGAAGCTTATGTCACAGAATCTAATGAGTTTCAGTCATTGATTCAGGCAGTTGATTCTACTGGACATCTCTGTTCCTCTGTTTCTGTCTCCTCTGAGATTGCAGGGCAGTGAGATCCAGGGTACTAGATCAGGAGAAATAGCCCTTTTTCCTTTACTTGAGTATAATTTTTCATTTAAACTTTTTATATACACTTAGTGAGTTATTGGACAATGTTGGTATGCCTGCCTCTGCTCTGGTTCTATTTCATGATGAGGTAAGAGCAAGAGAGGGAAGTAAAGACAGCCAGAGAGGCTGCATCTCTTTCACTTTCAAGACGTTAGATTTGTTTTTGTTTCTCTTTGCAACTTTCCTAGAAAGTAAAATTCCACAGTTGTTTTGTGGGCAAGAAGAAAACAAGGGTAAGTCTCAATGTCCTGAGTATGAAAGAAGGGAAGTGGTTTTCCCCTGACGTAGTGATGAATTATTCTGAGTTAGCAAACTGCAGTGCGGCACAGCTGGGGAGTGGCTGTGGCAGAGGGGAAGGATGAGGCCAGTATGAACAACAGAAAGCCTGGGACAGGGCTGCTTCTTATAGAAGCTCAATGAAGGCCAAGTCCTGGGTCAGTTGACTGCCTTTAGCTTTGTAAGACTAGCTAGCTGATTTTCCTTTCCTATAATCCACATGTGATCAGTATAAGCAGAGATGGAAGAGAGACGGGCAATCAGAACCCCAGTTGCTAGAACACAAACCCTTTCTGGCAGGGTTTAGGAGACCAGCCTTGTCTAGCATCTGTGTAGTTGATAAATCCACTTGGGAAATGAGAAGATGCTTTGAAAAAACTAGAATGACAGGGAATTAAATGATTCCAAAAGATCCTGATCTTAATCAGGGTAACAGTAAAATTATGATATTAAAAGTAATAGCTGAATTTTATTGATTGTTAACCCTAATGATCTCCCCAATATTCCAGTTTATGATATGATCACATTTATGGATTGGGTTTCTGCAGATTTTTTAAGAATTTTAAAAATATGTATGTTAATCCTTATTTGGCTGGGTCAGGTCTTAGTTGAAGCATGCTGGATCTTGGATCTTCCTTGCTTCATGCAGGATCTTTACTTGGGCCATGGGAAGTCCTGCTTTCCACATGCAGGATCTAGTTCCCTGACCAGAGATCCAACTCAGGCTCCCTGCTATGGGAGCATGGAGTCCTGGCCACTGAACCATCAGGTAAGTCTCGAAGGGTTTCAATATATGAATTTGGGAAACACACACACATTCAGTCTGTACATGGTAATAAGAAGATACCAAGATATTGTGTTTATGGCAAGGATTCATTAGGATCTATTTCATTCTTGGTATTTATTTGAGGAGAAAGAACATATTCCCTGATGCGATCCTCACTTTTTATGGCACAACCATCCTGAATTGTTTACTAAATAAATGTTATACTGTGAACCTAATTACAAAGGACCTACCAGGCTTCCCTGGTGGCTCAGACGGTAAAGAATCCGCCTGTAATGCAGGAGATCAAGGTTCAGTCCCTGAGTTGGGAAGATCCCCTGGAGAAGGAAATGGTAACCCACTCCAGTATTTGCTTGGAGAATTCCATGGGCAGAGGAGCCTGACAGGCTATAGTTCATGGCGTCACAAAGAGTCAGACTCGGCTGAGCAACTAAGACTTTCACCAGACAAATTCCACAGACTATCAGTGTTCATCAAATGACAGTGTCAACAGCGACCAGTTCCGTAGCCTCTGAAGGGACTCACTTAATCCTTCCAACACAGTGAAACTGAGTTAATATTCTCCTTTCCAAGAGCCCCCTGCTAGGACTTTATTTGAGTGAAATAATTTAATAATGAATTTGCAAATCCAGATTTCAAAACCTAATATGTCAGATTCCAAATCCCCTGTCCGCAGCCTAAACACCTGAGCACATTGTATGTACTGAACTCTCACTTGTTTCCCTCTTTTACTTCTAACACAAGATGTCCCTGTGTTGTTTCACACCTCGATGTTACAAATCTCTTATTTCCATTAACGTCTCCCTCCAAACTCTCGATAAGCTGAGCGATTTACAAAGTATCCTGATTATGTTGTATAAAAAGCAAAATGAAATTATCAAGTGGTAGTTATTACTGAGAGTCTAACTGTGCCTGACAAAATTAATAATTCTAATAATTATAAAATAATCGTATTTAACTGTCCGAGATGACTCATAGATTGTTAAGTGGTCCTCACCATAAAATTGAGATACATGATGGACAAGATCCTTGAGAGTTATGACCCCTGCACGAGATTGGGTTACAAACATTTCAGTGAATCCTCTGTAGAAAACCCCAAGCTGATGATATTTGTGGATACAGGTAAAGCATACTTAAGGCTACCAAATTACTCGAATATGGGAAATGACTGGAAGAATAGAAGACGACCTATGCTAACGGGTGAATTGTGAGGGATGGAGCAGAACATCCCCATGGCCATGAGCAGGGAAACAGGAGTCCGGAAATTCAGCACTTCCCCTGGGCCTCAGTGAAACAGCTCAGGTCCTGCACTAAGCTAAGCAGCCCTCCAAGCTCCTTTTGCTGCGCCCCAACGGACGGTAGGGAGCGCCCGATCTCTCAGTAACTGACAGACCGGCGCCGCAAATCCAGCTGGACCCGCCTCCAGGTACAGAGCCGCCATCTCGGGCGGGGATCCACGAGGAGAACTCGGGGGTCGCCCTCGGCAGGAGCCGCTACCCGGGCAAGGCGCCGCCGGCGCCCAGGGAGCGCGTGGGGCCGCGCGAGCAGAAAGGAAACTTCTTTTTCGGGCCCGACTGCCCAGGGGAGCTTTGCCGCCGCTTCTCTCAGAGCCTTTGATTTCTGCACCTGCCCCTGTATCCACCCTCCCCTTCCTGGGAGGAGAGCGATTTACACCGGTGCCCGTTTATGCTGCGATGGATGACTGGAAATCCAGTGGAAATCCGCTCCAGTACTCTTGCCTGGAAAATCCCATGGACGGAGGAGCCTGGTAGGCTGCAGTCCTTGGGGTCGCGAAGAGTAGGACATAACTGAAGCGACTTAGCAGCAGCAGCAGATGGCTGAAAATCAGAGCATGTTGTGGTATGTTTTCATATTCAGGGCTGTTTCTTGGGAAAAGGGCTAATTCAGGGACAAAGGGAAAGGCATCTACAATCCGGACAGAAATCTACTCAATATTGCGACCCTCCAGTGGGAAGGAAGACTTGGGGACAAGACTGAGACTTAAAGGAGCCCCAGGGGAAAGAGAAAATTATTTCATTCAATATTAATATAAAAGGTAAATTTCTCCTGTAATGTTAAGTGTCTGAAAAATCTTTTAAAATATATACATCTTAAACTCACATCAAGCTGAAATATTTTCCTTATGCCACAACAGTACTTTTAAGTTCCTAGCTTTAATGGAAGCAAAATCATCAGTAATGTTTTCAAAATTGCTACTTTGTATATATCTCTCTTCACTGAGGGAATGGCATATTTGACAAATTATGACCCAATAACTACCTTAAATAACCAATCTCAACTTACAAATTCCTTTTTCCTCTCATGTCCTTTACCCAAGGATCATCTATTAAACCTTCATTTTTTTATGTAGTCAGTTTTTTATTGGAGAGTTTCATTAACTTTTTCAAAATGTCAAATCATATGGATAAGTTGCTGAAAAACGTGCAGTCAAAATGCTTTAGATTTCAGCATAACGTGTGCTCAGTAGGTACCAACTGTGAAATAGGCAGTTGGGTATATGATTCCAGCATGCATCTTCGGAAGGCATCACCATCAAGACAGATTTTTAAAGCCCTGAAAACTAGAGCAGGTCATGACCTAGTTCATGAGTTTGAACGGAAAACAGTTCTGGGCTCTGAGCACAGGAAAACCACAAGTGTCTTGTCATACATGAACCTCAGACTGGATACCAGCCAGATGGCAGGAGTGCAGTGTGAGTGTGGTGCCTGGGATCTGGTTGAGGACCTTGCAATCTGTGTGTCTTCTAGCTGGAGATCACATTGTTTGAACAAAACTGAATCATGAACTCCTTTACATGGGTAAAGTGACAATGCAAGAGCAGTGGGTGCATTGTGTATGGATCAGAAATTCACAGAAGAAACCTGCATTTCCAGTGGATATGATGGGGAAAGGCTGTCACCTGCTCTAGCGCACTGGTCTTAAAACTAAAGTCTCAACTGCACAGCTCTTCTCAGCTCTACTCTGTGGTGCTGGGGCTCCAGTTCCTTTCAGTACATTTCTCCTTTGCCTGCAGATTGTTTTTCTTTCAGAGTTCTCCCGAACCAATTCCAAGAGGTGGACGAGAAGGCTGGAGTATGACTGATGACAACCACCATCAATTGGGAAAAGGAAAATTAATGATTGCTGCTAGATGCTATGTGTCACCAGTCAGATTGGCAAAATTGAAAAGGATGATAAGATCCTGTTTTGGTCAATGTGAGAGAACATATAAGAACTTATATGGTCTTGAATGTGGATTAATGTAGCCACTGTTATCATGGACAGTTGGCAGTATGTATATGCAAAGTTTATGTATTATGACCAATAAATTTGACTTCATGGCCCCTTGTTCAGAGAAAGACTCTCACTTGGGTATAAGACACCTGCAAAGACTTGTAGCAGTCTCTCCTCAAAGGCACTAATTTCTGAGAAGGACCGACTCTAGGAGGTGACACTGCCGGCACTTAGGGACTGAAGTCTTCATGGAAAACAACTAGGATCAAACCCGGGACAGCCCAGGGTTGGAGAGCAGAACCTCACACTGCACGGCCCTTGCTCTTTTCTTCCTACCTCTGCTTTGCTGCTCAAAGATTGAAACCCAACAGAGAGTTGAGAAGGTAATTTTAGAAATGTCTTCAAGAAGTAGTAGAGTTGTACTCATACTAAAGAAGCAAGAAACATTATTAATGAGTAATGTGTGTGATTTTCTGCATTCATATGAGATCTCTATGATTTCCCTATTCATTTTTATAGTAGATCAAAGCATTTTCTACTAATCCTTCTTTCTCAAATAATTTCTGTGACTTCCTAAGAATACTTCTAGAAGTCTGAAACACAGAAGCTGGAATTGTCTTCAGCCTTGAGCACAGGAGAGTTCACACACTGAATATACTGTGAAACTAGCACCCAAGTTAAATATTTTTACCAAAGACCTAGCATCTTTCCAGTGTAGCCTTTCAGTCACTGCCTCAGGCCAGCTGTCCTGCCTGCTCCCTGTGGGCAGCTACTCTGGGACTCTCACTGTCCTGATTATTTGACCAAGCACACTTTTATGCTTGTTGTAATATGGGCTCATTGATTCAAATGGTATTCCGATGAAAAACTACTGTTATTTTCCCCATTTTTGAGAAGAAGATAAAGATAGAATGCATGACTACATGCATGCTAAGTTGGTTCAGTCATGTCCAACTCCTGTGACACCTGGACTGTAGCCCACCAGGCTCCTCTGTCCATGGGATTTTCAAGAAAGGATACTGGAGTGGGTTGCCATTTCCTTCTCCTTAGTGTTTGTGATATTTTTCAGGGTTACACTGCTGTTAAATAGCAGAGCTGCAATTCAAAGGCTGTGAAACTTCTAGAACTCTCCTTTCACTTGCGCTCTCTTCCAGTGATTTCCACTCAGAGAAACTTTGAAGCCAGAAACCACCACAGAACAGAGCTCCTGTGTTGGAGGCAGTGAAGACATAGTGTAAGGGAGTGGGTTGTTCAGTAAAGCAGGACTGAGGAGAAGGTGGGAGGAAGAGTAACAGGTGTCAGGATCAGCCACTGAGCACCACATGTTTGCAGCTTCCCTGAAGGAGGTGAAACCTCCCCCAACATACTGACGCCAGCCATTCTTTGCTGATTGGGTATACACTATTGATATTTGTGACTTCAGGACTAATCATTTACCACTGTTTCAGAGACTCCTTTCTACCTTTTTTTTTTTTTTTTTTTTGAGTGGAGGGGGCTGCTCTCCACAGCTTGCAGGATCTTAGTTCCCTGACCAGGTATCCATGGCACCTGAGCTTCTCACACTGGAAGCATGGAGTCTGTACACTGGACTGCCAGGGAATTCCAGGAATTCTATCTTTTGACAGTCACTTCCTGAAAAGTGATACCACTATTCTGTAGTATAAATGGACAAATGCTATCCCATGATAGGTTTATATAGACAAAATAAGTATTTAGTTCTTCATAATGAAAAAATAAATTTACTTTCTTAAAAATTTAATAAATAAAACAAATTAGAAGATTAAGTAGATGAACATATTTTCTAAATTTTATTACAATGCAGAAAGACATTTTTACATGAAAATATAATATGATGAAATAAAATAAAATAAATACATAAATAAACATAAATAACATCAGGGGAGTCATCCCCGTGCAGTTGAATACTTTTTATATCTACTTGCTTATTGCTACTGAGAAAGTACTATTGACTGAATTCAGGAAACATTGTGGCTAAAGCAGAAATCAGAGTCTTCTGAAACGACCTCAGTTGAGTGTGCAAGGGTGATGTGGCATCTTCGTCAGTGAGAGTCATGTCAAGGTGAGTTCAAGTCTGCGTCCATCATTCTTAACCTTTCTTGCAAGCTGGTTGATGAAGACAAGGATCTCATGATTTCCACTATGACCATTTCCCAGGCACAGTTGCTGTATTCCTTCTCTTTCAGGTAGACATGGATGCCCTGGAAGTACCTCTTCATGGCTAGTGTGGGGCCCATCCTTCCCAGGGCAGAGTCTTCCTCTCCTGTCACCGGGCCCAGGCAGGTATCCAGGTCGTCCAGCTGCTGATGAAGTCCAGTGTGGAGCTGCTCCAGGAGGGTGGTGTCCCAGGCAGCAGAGGAGTGCTCTGTGTGGAAGAGGTTGAAGGTCTGCTGGAGCATCTCGTGGAGCACAGAGATGGCCTGGGCCTCCTGGAGCTGACCGCCCTCCACCATCTCCTGGGGGAAAGCAAAGTCTTTTCTGTCCTGCAGACAGAAGCGAGGGGAGAGTCTCCTCATTTGGCCCAGGAGCCTGAGGTTCTTCCTGCCAACCAGCACGTGGTTCTGAGACAGGTCACAGCCCAGGGATCCTCCAGGGCCATAGCTGACCAGCACCAGGGCTATCAGTAGAGCGAGCACAAAGGCCATGGGGAAGATGAAGCTGCTGCTGTGCTGGCTGAGGCAGTGTCTGATGGAACCTTGAGGTAGGTTCTCTGATGCCATGCTTTCTAAGCCAGGCCATTAAATAGGGAACATGGTAATTTTCATTTTCTAATTGTTTTAATACACTTTCACTTCCTTTTTTGATTTTCATTTGTGATGATCAAAGAAAATAAATTTATGTATTTCCCAACAACTTCAAATGTACCCATCCAATTGGATATTTGTCACTCAAATGAGAACGTTTTTATTATTCAAGACTTTTACTTAAACTGTTCAACACTTTTCTGCTCAGAGTTTTAGAGCTGGAGGAAGGAGATTCAGTGATGGTGTCTCTCCCTGGAAGCTTATGTCACAGACTCTAGTGAGTTTCAGTCATTCATTCAGACCATGGATTCCACTGGGCATGTCTGTTCCTCTATCTCTTTCTCCCTCTGAGAACGAAGGACGGTGAGAACAAGGCTACTCGTTCAGGGAGAAATTGCCTTCTTTCCTTTACTTGAGTGTAATTTTTCACTTAGTTCCTACATTCTTTTAGTGACTTGTTGACCAGGATTGGTCTTGCTGCTCCTGCTCTAGTTCTAATTCACCTTGAAGTAAGAACAATAAAGTGAAGTGAAGAAAGGCAGAGGGGCTGTATCTCTATCATATGTTAAGACTTCAGTTTTTTTGTTGTTGTTTCCCTTTGCCACTTGCCTAGAAAGTAAAACTCCACAGTTGTTTTGTGGGCAAAAAGAAAGCTAATCTAAGTCGGAATGTCTGAATATGATCGAAGGGAAGTTTTTTTGCCCGACACAATGATGTCTTCTGAGTTAGCAAACTTCAGTGCAGCACAGCTGGGGATGTGGCTGTGGCAGAGGGGCAGCATGAGGCCAGTATGAACAACAGAAAGGCTGGGACATGGCTGCTTCTGATAGAAGCTCACGAAGGTCAAGTCCGGGTCATGTGACTGTCCTTTGCTTTGCAAGATCAACTACCTCATTTTTCTTTCAATTAATGCATGTAGGATTAGTTTCAGGAGACGAGGAAGAAGTCAAACCCATCACCTAACAAGAGATGGACAACTAGAATGCCAATTGCTGAATTACTAACCTTTGCTGGCAGTGTCTTGGAGACCAGCCTTGCTGAGCATCTGTCTAGGTAATAAATCCACTCAGTCAATGAGAAGATGCTTTGAAAGAAACTAGAATGAAATAGAATTAAATGATTGCAAAACATCCTGAACTTAATCTGGATAATAGTAATTATGATATTAAAAATAATAGCTGAATTTTATTGCCTGCTACTAATGGAGTGTTCAAGCTGGTTTTAGAAAAAGCAGAGGAATGAGAGATCAAATTGCCAACATGTACTGGATCGTTGAAAAAGCAAGAGAGTTCCAGAAAAACATCTATTTCTGCTTTATTGGCTATGCGAAAGCCTTTGACTGTGTGGATCACAAGAAACTATGGAAAATTCTGAAAGAGATGGGAATACCAGACCACCTGACCTGCCTCTTGAGAAACCTGTATACAGGTCAGGAAGCAACAGTTAGAACTGGACATGGAACAACAGACTGGTTCCATATAGGAAAAGGAGTACGTCAAGGCTGTACATTGTCACCCTGCTTATTTAACTTCTTCAGAGTACATCATGAGAAACACTGGGCTGGAAGAAGCACAAGCTGAAATCAAGATTGCCAGGAGAAATATCAATAACCTCAGATATGCAGATGATTCCACCCTTAATGCAGAAAGTGAAGAGGAACTCAAAAGCTTCTTGATGAAAGTGAAAGTGGAGAGTGAAAAAGTTGGCTTAAAGCTCAACATTCAGAAAACGAAAATCATGGCATCTGGTCCCATCACTCCATGGGAAATAGATGGGGAAACAGTGGAAACAGTGTAAGACTTTATTTTGGGGGGCTCCAAAATCACTGCAGATGGTGATTGCAGCCATGAAATTAAAAGACACTTACTCCTCGGAAGGAAAGTTATGATGAACCTAGATAGCATATTAAAAAGCAGAGACATTACTTTGCCAACAAAGGTCCATCTAGTCAAGGCTGTGGTTTTTCCAGTGGTCATGTATGGATGTGAGAGTTGGACTGTGAAGAAAGCTGAGCACTGAAGAATTGATGCTTTTGAACTGTGGTGTTGGAGAAGACTCTTGAGAGTCCCTTGGACTGCAAGGAGATCCAACCAGTCCATTCTGAAGGAGATCTGCCCTGGGTGTTGTTTGTAAGGAATGATGCTAAAGCTAAAACTCCAGTACTTTGGCCACCTCATGCGAAGAGTTGACTCATTGTAGAAGACTCTGATGCTAGGAGGGATTGAGGGCAAGAGGAGAAGGGGACGACAGAGGATGAGATGGCTGGATGGCATCACCGACTCGATGGACATGGGTTTGGGTGAACTTTGGGAGTTGGTGATGGACAGGTAGGCTTGGTGTGCTGCGATTCACGGGGTCGCAATTAGTCAGACATGACTGAGTGACTGAACTGAACTGAATGGACTAGTCATTTTCAAGGTCTTAATAATTTTAACTGAATCCTCTCGTTAACTCTTAGGGTCCCACTTACTTATACTCCGGGAAAAAAATATAGATCAAGACAAATGAACTATCCCAATCATAGCAAAGATTCAAGAGCAAACCTTGGGGGCTTTGATTTGTCTAATGATCCAATTAAAAAAAAAAAAAAGGAAGGCTACAAATGAGCATGGCATTAAGGAACCAATGAAATAAGTGATAGGGGGAGAATGAGATGACAAAGACCACTTAATCCATTTCAGATGCCAAAGGGACACGACCTATTGTTCTGTAGGGCCACAGTGTGTGGTCTGCAGTCCGCAAAATTAAGATCTAATCATAAATAGTCAAAATCACTATTAAGTAGTTGGAAGGGAGTAGATTGTTCTGCCAGCTAAAAGAAAAGCAGGAGTTTGCTCATTGTCTAGTGGTTAGGATCCAGCACTTTCACTGCTGTGACCTGATTTCAATCCCTGGTTGGGAAGTCCAATCACACAAGCCACGCAGAACGAGGTCTAAGCTTTTATGAGTGGTTTATTCAATGAAATATAGTGAAATAACTGTATTATCCCTACTAGAAGTGAGCCTTCTTTTCTATGTATTTTAAACTCTTGACTTTTCTTGTGAGCTTAAGTACAAAGAAAAAGCAGCCAACAGTTTCTCGCCACATGAGCTCTGACGTTGCTCCCTCAGGATGACAATGAAAACATCTTTCATCATCAGGTTCTACAGAATGAAGTCACTACTCACTGCAGTCCTGACCTCCAACACACCCCGATAGGAGTTCAGGATGGAGATCAGGAACGAGGCACTCTGTGCTCTGGGAAAACCGACACAGCAGGTCAGCAGAGAGCTAGATAATTTCCAGAGGAAATTTATAAACCCAGTTTTGCACCTTCTCATGGGTAGAAAAGCTGTAAAATCTTTCAGAGAGACATCTGTTCCTCCTGATTCTCAGCCACATACTCCCAAGATGTGAGCTGATCTGCACGTCACCCCTTCACCACAATCGCATGCATACTGACCTCCCGACATCCGTGGAGCAGTCCCTTAGAGCAGAAGAGAGGCTGATCTCCAGCCTATAGTCTTCACCAAGTCCTCCCGAAAAAATGAACTCCCACAGCCTGCTGTTCTCATTCTAGAGGAAGACACCTGCATTGCTCACCTCCAGTCCAGACAGGTCATCCTGGTGTCAAGTCCAGTGAAGTACTTCTGCTCCTTGTTTTCCAGCTACTGGTCAGGATGTGGCTGTTGAGGAGGCCTGTGTGTGACAAAGAGGGAAAAACATATGTACTTCCTAGACAGAAGTGGTGAAGATTTTTCTCCTTAGGAGGGAGAGACTGGCTTGACTTGTGAAGTAAGCTTCAATGCCTTATGTAGTTATCTTTTTTTTAATTTCTAGATCAACTTATTAAATATCATTAATAGCATAGAATTGACATTGAAAAGTTATTTAGAAAATAATTTGTTAATAAAATGATACTTTTACCAGCAATAAAGGAATGCTTTTTACTTGTTTTAGGACCCTAATCCTCGAGAAGGTTTCTACACCTCTCAGTGTACTTTAAATGTCCTCTGAGGGGCTCCTCTGGTGGCTCAGTGGTGAGGAATCTGCCTGCCAAGGCGGGTGACACATAGGACTACAAGTGGCCTCGAGGCTGTGAAGCCCGTGCACCACAGCCATTGAGCCTGTGCTCTAGACCCCGGGACCGCCACCACTGAAGCCGAGTGCCCTAGAGCCCAGGCTCCTCAACGGGAGAAGCTACTGCGATGAGAAGCCTGTGCACCAGCACTAGAGAGAAGCCCCGCTTTGGGCAACAAGAGAAAAGTCCATGCAGCTGTGAAGACCCGGTACAGTGAAAAATGAATAAGTAAATGAAATTATGTAAAAAATGCCCCTCTGACTTTATATGGAGCTATATGTGCTGTATGCCCCAACTGGGAAGAAGAGAAAGATGATTGATCCATCAATGTCCTCCTTCAAAATTGCCTACATTAAATACACGAATTTCCACAAAGATCTTTGTTACTTTGACAAATTGCGATCTCCCAGTCTGCACATTACTGATATATGTCCTGGGGGGATGACTCTGTCCCACTGTTAATGAATGTTCTAAAGGCCTGCCTGTGACGCTTTTATTCAAGCTCGTTTGAATTTGTCTCTCAAAGATGCAAAGATATCATGGAGGAATTTAAGAGCTTCCTTGGATTGCATTGTCCCCAGGCACATCTTACTCTGCTCTGAGATACCTTGCTGGGTCCTAAGGAGGAAATGTGTCTGGAGCTGGGACAGGAGTGGCCCTCTTGCCTCAGTGCAGCTCATCTGTGTTGTTCATGTCCTGAGGACCTGCCGCTGTTCCAGGGAACACTTTAAACTTCTCTGTTCTCCTTCCAAGTTCTCAAACTGCTGCTGACTTTCAACTCCAATTTTCTTGTGCTTTGGGCTTTTTGGGCAATTGAGACTCCTGACCCAGGCAAGCTCCTCCTAGTGCAATCAGCACATGGAAGAGCCAGGTAGAGGCACAGAGGAGCCCCTGGAGTCTCCACCATTGTTCACTGTGGTGCGGGGTTCCCTCTATTTACCGTGTTTCTCTTTGAGGCTGGGCAGTCTGGGCCTGCAGTGCTTGGCAGGCAGAGCAGGTGATCCCATAGGGGAGTGCCTGACAAATCTAGAAGTTTCACTCAGGTTCTGTTTCAGTTGGTGGCTTTGCAGACTTAAAGGAAAATTGACAACCAGAAACCATAATGGAGAATGAAACAGCTATATGAATGAAGAGGACACCTTCATGCAGAGTGAATGAGAAGAGCATGCTGGGGATTCCTACACCGGGAGGAGGTGAATGACTGTGATATTTGAGTGTAAAGATAAGATATTCACCTGACCTCTCGCCAACTGACCACCATCTCTTTAAGCATTTCTACCACTTTCCAGGGAAACAACTTCGACAACCAACAAGAGGCAGAAAGCCCTTCCCAAGCCCTCATCAAATCCTGAAGCATGCATTTTTTGGATCATTGCTTTTAGGTTACTTTTCTTTTGAAAAAATCTGGGTTACAAAATGTATTGGAGTAGTTATGGTCACTTCGAGGTCCTCAGAGCAACAAACAACATAGGTAGAGCTTGTGATTTTTTACTTCTAACATCAAAATCCTAAAGAGGAGTCAAGGATTTACAAAATGCATTTTTTCAATCAAACTGCCATTCAGGGTTGGTGTTTTAGGGAAAAAACAAAGTAAGTTTTTTACAGTAAGAATTTAATGAGTGAAAAAAATCATAAACTAACTAAATACAAAATATACATTTTCCCACAAATACACATACATAATATTATATCAACAAGATCATTTAAATATTTATAAATAGATAAATAAATACTACAATAGATAAATAATGGTCCAGGTAGTGAATAAGTAGATAGATCAGCTTTGGCATCTGTAAGGACCAAGTGCCTGTAGAGTAGAACTTAATGTCACTTAATATTCCAGGAAATATTCGACAAATTGAATCAAATCCGGGCAGGATGACAGCAGAAATGAGAGTCCTTGACATGGCAGCGCAGGAGGAAGTGTGGTCTGTTGGTCCATGAGAATCATTTCCATGTTGACCCAGGTGTGTGTCAGTCCTTTCTCCTGAATCTCTCCTGCAAGCTTGTTGAGGAAGAGAAGGCTCTCATGACTTCTGCTCTGACAACTTCCCAGGCACAAGGGCTGTGTCTCTTCTCTCGAAGATAGAGGGTGAGTCTCTGGAAGTACTTCCTCACAGCCAGGCTGGAGTCCTCCTTGAGCAGGGGAGCCCCTCGCAGCCCCTCCTCCTGCCTCAGACAGGCTTGCAGGTCAGTGAGCTGCTGATCCAGCGCAGCGCGGAGCTTGTCCAGGAGGCTCTCGTCCCACACGGCGGCCGAGCCCTCTGTGCTGAAGAGCTGGAAGGTGTGCTGGGTCACCTCACGGAGCACAGAGATGGCTTCAGCCTTCTGCAACTGGCTGCCACCCAGCGCCTCCTGGGGGAATGCGAAGTCATTTCTGTCCTGCAGGCAGGAGGAAGGGGAGACCCTCCTCAGTTGTTGCAGGAGCATCAGGACCTTCCTGTTGGCCAGGCTGTGGGTGTAAGGCAGGTGGAAGCCCAGAGAGCAGATGGCGTTGCAGCTGAGCAGCAGCAGGGCCAGGAGGAAGGACCAGGCTGGGGCCATCGGGGACCTTGCAGATACTTCTGGCCTGGGGCGGTGGATGACTCTGTGAACCTGCTCTCTTTATTCTGAAGACCTTCCTTCAGGCCTGTGTCTTAAGTAGGAGCCCATGGTTTCCATTTTCTGAAAGTTCCCTCTTCTTACTTTCTAGTTTTGTTTTTGCTTTTCATTTTGCACTCTCCAAATGGGTTAAGGCAGCATTTCTCAATCATTTTTTTTTTTTTTTCATGTTGCCCTTCTTTTTTCTGACCACAGAGCCTTTTTAGATATATTTTAGGTGCCCTGATTGTGAAATTTTGATAGCACAGATATACTGGGTATGTTTTTATGTACTCTATGTATATCTTTTCTCTGTACATAGAAAAAGGAAGTGTAAATATTACTCTTTGTGTTCAATGTAGAGTTGAGAATCACATAAAATTTTAAGCTATAACTTAAATGTGAAAGCTACTGATTTTTTTAATTTATTATTTTATTGAGGATAATTGCTTTATAGAATTTTGTTGTGTTCTATCAAACCTCAACATTAATCAGTCATAGGTATACATATATCCCCTCCCTTGTGAAACTCCCTCCCATCTTCCTCCCCATCCCACCCCTCTAGGTTGATTCAGAGCCCCTGTTTGAGTTTCCTGAGCCATTCAGCAAATTCCCATTGGCTATCTAATTTATGTATGGTAATGTGAGTTTCCATGTTACTCTCTCCATACAACTCACCCTGTCCCCTCTCCCCATATCCATAAGTCTATTCTCTATGTCTGTTTCTCCATTCAGGTCAGTTCAGTCGCTCAGTCGTCTTTGACTCTTTGTGACCCCATGAGTTGCAACACGCCAGGCCTCCCTGTCCATAACCAACTCCTGGAGTTCGTCCAAACTCTTGTCCATCAAGTCGGCGATGTCAGCCAGCCATCTCATCCTCTGTCATTCCCTTTTTTTCCTGCCCCCAGTCCCTCCCAGGATCAGAGTCTTTTGCAATGAGTCAACTCTTCACATAGGTGGCCAAAGCATTAGAGTTTCAGCTTTAGCATCAGTCCTTCCAAAGAACACATCAGGACTGATCTCCTTTAGAATGGACTGGTTGGATCTCCTTGCAGTCCAAGGGACTCTCAAGAGTCTTCTCCTACACCACAGCTCAAAAGCATCAATTCTTCAGTGCTCAGCTTTCTTCACAGTCCAACTTTCACATCCATACAAGACCACTGGAAAAACCATAGCCTTGATTAGATGGACCTTTGCTGGCAAAGTACTCTGCTTTTGAATATGCTATCTAGGTTGGTCATTACTTTCCTTCCAAGAGTAAGCATCTTGGAAGTCCAAGGGACTCTCAAGAGTCTTCTCCTACACCACAGCTCAAAAGCATCAATTCTTCAGTGCTCAGCTTTCTTCACAGTCCAACTTTCACATCCATACAAGACCACTGGAAAAACCATAGCCTTGATTAGATGGACCTTTGCTGGCAAAGTACTCTGCTTTTGAATATGCTATCTAGGTTGGTCATTACTTTCCTTCCAAGAGTAAGCATCTTTTAATTTCATGGTTGCAATCCCCATCTGCAGTATTTTGGAGCCCCTCAAAATAAAGTCTGACACTGTTTCCACTGTTTCCCCATCTATTTGCCATGAAGTGATGGGACTAGATGCCATGATCTTTGTTTTCTGAATGTTGAGCTTTAAGCCAACTTTTTCACTCTCCTCTTTCACTTTCATCAAGAGGCTCTTTAGTTCCTCTTCACTTTCTGCCATAAGGGTGGTGTCATCTGCATATCTGAGGTTATCGCTATTTCTCCCAGCAATCTTGATTCCAGCTTGTGCTTCTTCCAGCCCAGCGTTTCTCATGATGTACTCTGCATATAAGTTAAATAAGCATGGTGACAATATACAGCCTTGACGTACTCCTTTACCTATTTGGAACCAGTCTGTTGTTCCATGACCAGTTCTAACTGTTGCTTCCTGACCTGCATACAGATTTCTCAAGAGGCAGATCAGGTGGTCTGGTAGTCCCATCTCTTTCAGAATTTTCCACAGTTTATTGTGATCCACACAGTCCAAGGCTTTGGCATAGTCAATAAAGCAGAAATAGATGTTTTTCTGGAACTTTCTTGCTTTTTCGATGATTCAGCAGATGTTGGCAGTTTGCTCTCTGGTTCCTCTGCCTTTTCTGAAACCAGCTTGAATATCTGGAAGTTCACAGTTCATGTATTGCTGAAGCCTGGCTTGGAGAATTTTGAGCATTATTTTACTAGCGTGTGAGATGAGTGCAATTGTGCGGTTGTTCGAGCTTTCTTTAGTATTGCCTTTCTTTGGGCTTGGAATGAAAACTGACCATTTCCAGTCCTGTGGCCACTGCTGAGTTTTCCAAATTTGCTGGCATATCGAGTGCAGCACTTTCACAGCATTATCTTTCAGGATTTGAATAGCTCAACTGGAATTCCATCACCTCCACTAGCTTTGTTGGTAGTGATGCTTTCTCAGGCCCATTTGACTTCACATTCCAGGATGTCTGGCTCTAGGTGAGTGATCACACCATCATGATTATCTTGGTTGTGAAGATCTTTTCTGATTGGTTAGGACCCCACAAAATTCATATCTTGAAGTCCTATACCCCAGAGTAATCATATCAGGTGACAGACCTTTGGGTTATGTTTAGGGTGTGGGGATGGAGACCTCACAGAACGAAATAATGCCCTTATAAAGTAAGTGGATAAAAACTAGTCCCTCTCCTGCCCTGTGATCATACAAGGAGAACTCTGCAGTGTGAGACCTGAAGCAGGCTCTCACCACAACTGGACCACACTGACATCTGGTTCTCGGATATCCAGGCTCGAGAACTAACTTGCAGCAATACGGTTCTGATCTTTGCAAATACCCCGTCTATGCTCTTTTGTTGAAGAAGCTTGAAAACTAAGATATAACATGCCATGTTTTATCCTAAGAATACCTCCAGGAGTCTGTAAAATACCTGAAAAGAGAAATCAACTTCCTCAACCCCTTTTCCTAGACATTACTTCTGGGCTGTAACATTTCTTGAGCTCAATCAATATTCATGTAACATCAATTCACAAGGATGGTAATCTTAGGAGAAACAATAATACCAACATCTGTTAATAGATATGATGTGACAACAAAATAATTTAAATATTCTTCAAGGTTCTACAAGGGAGGATATGATGAAATAATGTGTGAGAGAATTTTTAAAGATCATTTGCAGAAATATTTCTTCAAGTTTGCATTTTCAATATTTGGAAGGTGTGGTGAGTGGAAGACCCACTGTCCACTTTTAGTTCAATGATTCTCAAGTATTTCCAAGGAGCTGCCTGATCAATCTTTCCTTATCTCCCTCAGGTAATAAGGAAACACTTTATCTACACTTGTTGATGTTCTCCTCATTGGCCTATGCCTTTGGAAGTCAACCTGAATGCTTCTTTCAAATAGTCTATGATCCTGTGAACTCTGAGTGACAGCTCTGTCATCTTCCCCAAGCTGAAACGGTGATATAAGAGTTTGTCAGAGTGTGTGCAAGAAAGAACATTGGATTTCCCCTTGCACACATCCACCCAGAGCTCCATTAGGACAAATAGTGCAAAAACGAAAAAATGGTCTTTCATTTTTTCACTGAACTTGTCTTCTTGTCTCTTCATCATCCAATTATTTCCCAACTTCCTTGCCATGAGACTCCCATGAGGATAAATCCAGGCCGTGTAATGTGAGAAGTGCTATTACCCCATCTAGTCCTGGTCCTTGGAAGCATCCCATGTGATCCACCAGACTTTTCTCTTTGTCTTCAAGGAGAGTAGACTCAAGTGCTATAGGCAAATTTGGAGTCACAGGTTGATGATGGGAAAAAATCTCAAAACAATGGCACCAATGTTCTTAACTCGCTCTTTGGAGGAGAGCAAGTTAGAAGATTCACCTGATCAAGGCCTGCATTGTTTCTTCAAAGAAGGAAAGAAAAGTGTCCAGTAGATCAAATTCTTTACACTTTGCTGTTTACATGTTAAAGAAGCTAAGCATTAGGTTAACTGACAAATACCTTTAACAACATACTCTCTTAACTTTTCCATAAAAAAATAAATTTCATATGTTGAAAATAACAGATACCCTCAGCACACAAAAAAATCTTTTAAATTATGTTATAAAATTATTTTTTTAAGAAAAGAGATTGCGATTCTCTGTCTAAATATTTTTGTAAAATTGTGATTTTCATTTCAGATATTTTTCAGCTTGTAAGCAAACAGATGATCACTTTGGAGGCTTAAGCAAACAACAGTCTGATTGAATGAAGAGTTGTCACAAGTATAATTTTCATTGTATCTGTTGACTTTTCTTGAGGATTCTTACATGAGGGAAAGGCACTTTTCACTTTCCACTCTGACAACCTCCCAGGCACATGGGCTGTATTCCTTTCCCTTCAGGTAGAGATGGGTTCCTTGGAAATACTTCCAGACAGCAATTCCCAAATGGGGACAATCCAGAGTCCCATCTTCAAGCTGTTCCAGGCTCTGATTCAGGCTGGAGTAGTTTGTTGAGGAGGGCGCTGTTCCAAGCAGCACAGTTGCTCTCCGTGGTGAAGAGGCTGAGATCTGCTGGAGCATCCGTTGGTGATAACAGGTGCCTTGAGTCATCTGGATTGGGGTGATATTCTCTCTTCTCCAAGGAAACTTGAAGTCGTGTCTGTGCTCTAGGCATGACTGAGAGGGGGTCGTTTTCATCTGTCTCAAATGTAAGAAGAATTTGTTGTCAAGAGGACAAGCAGGGATGGAACAAAGCATCACTCCTGGCACTAGCAAATAGATCTTGGCCATACAGAGTTTCCGTGATTCACTGGAAGGCCAACAGGCGGCGCGCGGACACCACTAATCAATGAGCCAAAGGTTTCTTCCCCTGGTCCTGGCACAGCGCTCTTTTGGCGCAGGCCATGGGGTCTGTGTAAGAGTCAGACTGACTGAGTTTTTCCGGTTTTTAGCTTTAAATTTATATTATTAATTATATTTGTCTCATTAAATATTTAAATTTTTATTTTGAAATATTCTTTAAATACTAAATATATGATATTAAAATATGAGTATTGAAATATTCATTTATGAAAATATTTAAATGTTAGAGAATATATTAAAATATGAGTATTAAAATAATTTAATATTTATTAGTATTTTATTAAATTCTTTTTAAGCTATGGTTTATTTATACTGAAACAAGAATTTAATATGATTTTACTTTCCTGGCTTTAAAGGAAGCCAATTCATTAATATATTCAAGCTCACTTCTGTATTTGTTTGATAATTTCTTGTGACTGTGACAGTCTTAAAAATTTTTATTTAAGCTGAGTTTCTGAAACACCACTGCCAGAACCCCACCTTGTGTGTAGTGTAGAAAGAAGAGTTAGTGCAGCTGTCCCTGGTCCAATGATTAAGACTGTGCTTTCAGTGCTGGAGGTGCGCATTTGATGCCTGGTCTGGGAATTAAGATCCCACATGCAGTGCTGTGCAGTCAAAAAGAAAGGAAGAAGATGCAAGAGAGAGAGGGAGAGAGGAGCCAGAGGAAGAAGAGGCAGGGTTCTGTACAAAGCGTTGAGGGCATTTACCACGTCTGATCTTTTCATTTTCTCTGAGAAGAATTTTATAGGTGAAATGAAAATTGCCCAGATTTCATTGGCAATGTGAAGCCTTTCTTTGTAAGACACATATGGTCTTGCAAATAAAAGGGCATTTCTTGTCTTTCTTGAAAATTTTGATGTTTTGTTTAGCACATGTGTTTTGATATTTTCATTTTTTAATATTGAGTTACAGTATTATTTATCTTGATGTCTTAGACTTGGTGCCTTTTAACATTTCATACTCAAGAGAAGTCCTTTCTTACTTTACCCCAATACTAACCCAAGCAATAGCTTTAGAAGTACTGTTGCCACCTCCCTTGGTGGCAGGGAAAGTATAGGAATGTCCCATTTCTTGTCATCCTCTCCTCTGTCACATTTTATAACTGATTTCTCGTCTCTTAACCATTAAAAAAAAAAAAATCTATGTCTTAAAATAATATCACCAGAGGTGGTCTGAGACTAACTGAAGATGATATTAAAGACTGTTTACCACATTTATACTCTTCACAGAGCAGCTATTATTTTGTAAGACAATTTTTCAAGATGCTGGTCCCAAGCAACAGGATTCAAGTGCTGTAAGATCTCTTTTCATAATGTTCCAGGGCTGCTGTAGCATGGAATCTTGGGATCTGCTCCTTCACAATCCTTTGGGCAACCCCCTCACCTAGACTTTGGTTTTGGTGGGCCTCAAAACACAGCATTTAGCCATTTTCCTTCTCTCCACATCTTTTTTAAAAAATTGTCATTTTGTTCTTTTAGAACAAAAATTTCCTTTAAAAAAGTTTCCTAACCACAAATCTGATTTCTTTTTCTCTCAGTATGATTTTGAAGTATAACATAATCTATAGGTTAAAAGTAGCATCAGAGGTGGTCTAAAACTTACTGAGGTTGAGGAAAGGGACTGCTTATTATCTCATTTATTAGCGGAGCAATTGTGTTTTATTAGACAACTTTCCTAGAATCTGTTTCTCTGCAAAGAACTTAAAGTACTGTTGGATTTCTCTCCATAATGTACCAGGCACTGATCAAAAGGGAGGAAACTTGGGCTCCTGGGCTCCTTCAGGGTCCTGCAGGCAGTCCCTCTCCTAGAATTAACACTTGGGCCCCAACATGCAGACCCTTGACAGTGTTAAGAGACGTGCAGGCAAAACTTCTCTTGGTTGGACTGAGGGTGGAGTAAAGAGGTTACTACTGGTTATATGCAGAGTATATCATGAGAAACGCTGGGCTGGAAGAAGCACAAACTGGAATCAAGATTGTGGGGAGAAAAATCAATAACCTCAGATATGCAGATGACACCACCCTTATGGCAGGAAGTGAAGAAGAACTAAAGAGCCTCTTGATGAAAGTGAAAGTGGAGAGTGAAAAAGTTGGCTTAAAGCTCAACATTCAGAAAACGAAGATCATGGCATCCGTTCCCATCTCTTCATGGCAAATAGATGGGGAAACAGTGGAAACAGTGTCAGACTTTATTTTGGGGGGCTCCAAAATCACTGCAGATGGTGATTGCACCCATGAAATTAAAAGACACTTGCTCCTTGGAAGGAAAGTTATGACCAACCTAGACAGCAATTCAAAAGCAGAGACATTACTTTACCAACAAAGGTCTGTCTAGTCATTGCTATGGTTTTCCAGTGGTCATATATGGATGTGAGAGTTGGTCTATAAAGAAAGCTGAGCGCCAAAGAATTGATGCTTTTGAACTGTGGTGTTGAAGACTCTTGAGAATCACCTGGAGTACAAGGAGATCCCACCAGTCCATCCTAAAGGAGATCAGTCCTGGGTGTTCATTGGAGGGACTGATGTTGAAGCTGAGACTCCAACACTTTGGCCTCCTCATGTGGAGAGCTGACTCATTGGAAAAGCCCCTGATGCTGGGAAAGATTGAGGGCAGGAGGAGAAGGGGATGACAGAGGATGAGATGATTGGATGACCTCACCGACACAATGGACATGGGTTTGTGTGAACTCTGGGAGTCAGTGATGGACAGGGAAGCCTGCCGTACTGGGGTTCATGGCGTCACAAAAAGTCGGACATGACAGAGTGACTGAACTGAACTGAATTGGTTATATTGATATGAAAGACTGTTATCATTCACTAAGTTTCACATTCTCAGCCTAATTTGCAAACTTGTATTATTTGAAGTAAAGAATGTCCTCTGTGGCTGCTACTAAAGTTGTCTTCATCTTTTAGAGAAGGAAGTGAAAGTCTGGAACGGCTACACTCAGGAGCCCCAGACTGTGTGAGAATAGAGCTTCCTGCTGCTCCCAGTCCCTCCTCTTCATCAGCTCTGAGTACTGGCCCTCAGCTGCTCTGAGCATGTGCTGCCTCATTCCTCTTCTTTCTGCCTCGATGTCCTCTTCCCTGCTCCCAGGAGGGCAGTCACCATTCGTGCCTGACTGTTCTGGAATGCACATCATCAAGCACGTTGTCGCATGTGTGTGCGGTCAGCACACTTTGGTGACAGAATAAAGAAACTCTGAATTAACCCATGTTCAGTAATATGCCACTGTTATCTGTAGACCATCAGAAAATGAGAACTATGGTCCTGTAAATCATTATGGAAGAACTCAAACCTTATATATTGGACCTTAAAAAGGAAATGCAGAGAATTGTGGCTAGATTTATTTTGGTGCACTTTAAACTGTCAAAATAGACTATGTAGTCACACCTCTGAGTTCTCTTTTAGACTAAAGAAGAGAGTTAGATTGAGCTTTGGGTTTTATTACGCTGAGTTCACTCATATAGATGAATATCTCCTTTTGGATTGAGTCGTTTCCATGAGTATATTTCATTTCCAGTGTAATAACACAAAAGAAGCATTGAAGCTGTGATTCTCTGATGCCCAGAATAGAAGGGAAAAGTTTCTCCATGAAAACAAAACTGAGAAAAGTGCAGCAAATGACAATTCTTGCCTAGTTAAAGGTCTTATTTGGGGGAAGGTGCTGGGAAAAGCTGGATAAAGGCTGACACAGCCCAACATCTGCAGCATCACCAAGCTCACCAGATGCCAGCCCCTTCCCTGATGACACGGAGGGTGATGTTCTCCAGCCCTGGAGAATGGTGATCATCACCACTGCCAGCCTCCTAGAGGCCAGAAATCGCCAAACTCAGTGCTTCAGTGAAACTGAGTCCCAGGGCTACAGCTCTACAAGGAGCTCAAGGCTGCCTTCCCTAAGCCTCTCCAGCTGGGTTGGGCACTGCAGATCTCCCTGTAACAGACCAACTGGCCCTGCCCGCCCAGTGGGCACCAACTCCAGGTCAAGTGCCTTGAGCTTGAGCGTGGGATCCATCAAGAGTAAACAGGGAGTCTGGGTCGGCAGGAGCCCTGGGCCCGGGCAAGGCGCTGTTGGGGCCCAGGGAGCACGTGGAACCTGGGGAGCAAGGAGGAAACTTCCTTTTGCTGCCCAACGGCCCAGGGGAGCTTTGCAGCCACTTTGCTTGGAGCCTGTGATTTCTGCCCCTGCCTCTGCTTCCATCCTCCCCTTCCTGGCAGGAGATTTTAGCCAGAGCGCTTTACAGCAGTGCCCGTTCATGCAACGATTGACGGTTGGAAATCAGAGCATGTTGTGGTGTGTTTTCAGATTCAGGGTTGTTTTGGGGAAAGGACTGATGTTCCTTTCAGGGAAAGAGGAAAGGCACGTACAGTCTGGACTAGCATCTACTAGATATTGGGACTCTCCTGTGGGAAGATGCGAGGATGAGACTGAGACTTACAGGAACCCCTGGGAAAGGGAAAATGATTTCATTTAATATAAATGGTTAATTTCTCCTTCGGTCTTCAACTAGTTGAAAAATATTTTAAAATGTATAAATAAGTCTGAAACTCACACCACTTTTAAATATTTTCCTATGCCAAAACAAGATCATCTGCAGATGTTTTCAGAATGACTTCTTTGTTCATCTCAGTTCAATTGAGCCAAAGCTGTAGTTGACAAACTTATGACCCAGTATCTACCATAAATAATGAATCTCAATTTTCAAAATCTTTCTTTCTTCTTATCTCTTTTAGCCTAGGATCCTATGTTAAACTGTCAAATTTATACATAGGTTTGCATTGGAGAGTTTTATTAACTGATTAAAACTGTCATTTCATATACATAAGTTGCTTTAAAATTCATAATCAAGATGGTTTTGTGTTCACCATAATGTAGGTTTCCACTTAATATACCATTAGCTACTTAATAGGCACCTTATATGCCAAATGTACTGATCGCATGTTGACTTGATGCCCAGTGAATATCTCGGTGTGCTTGCTACAGTTATGAGATTATTTCATTTGCTCATAAAATTTTAAAATGTATAGATATTCTTTGTACAATACTAGAAAAGATTAACTTATTCTAATTTGCAGACGTAGAAGATTTGCATAAAAATTAGAGTTTTACAAGGCACAGATATGGCATAATCCTATTTAAGGTAGATATGAAATAATGGTGAAATCTTTGTATACATCTGTCACAGTAACAACTCTCACAGCTATGTTTAATGTATCCCAGATGCTTTATATAATCTACTCATATATGATAATTTTGTACATTGTTATATTATCATCATGTAGAGTATATAACACGAGATGGTATATTGAATGGAGTAAAGTATTCTCCTTATCTCTATTTTGTTTTTAATTGGAGAATAATTGCTTTACGCTGTTGTGTTGGTTTCTTCTGTACAACCGTGTAAATCAGCTAGACGTACATATGTATCCAGTCCCATTTCCCTATTTTAAAGCTGAGAAAACTGTAACATAGGACAGAAAAATCGACTGTACTAAATGATGCAGGAAATTGAGGGAGAACTAAAGAGATGCCCAGATAACAAAGATACTGGTTACCTGAGAAGACAAGAATAACCCACAGAAAATAAAGACAAAAAAATGCAGCAAGTTTGTCATTTTCAAACAGTTTAAATGCTAAAACTCTTTTAAGCTTATTATTATTATTATCATCATTATTACACTTACACTTTTATTGACAGCCCTGAGGACCAGTAGTATCCTACCATTGTGCAGGATGCTGAGTGGGAATAAGAAATGAAGACGTGCTCCTGCTCTGGTGAGTCAATTCCTGCCCATTTAAGGGACTCTCAGTTAGAAGGTCCTGATGGACGATGTGTGTGGGAGAGGGGAGTTTAAAATGAAAAGACTTTGATCTTGAAAACTACAGAGTATAAGAAATTCTTAAAATAATAAAAGTTGAAATATGGTGAATGAAATGTATAAATTGGTGGGATCATTGTTGACCAATTTTTACAAATGAACCCTGACTTGTTACTGTGAGAACTTGAATATACCTCAATAACAATATTTTCTGTACAGCATGTTGACATATTGATTTTTAACCCCGTTCTTAGAACATCATACTATTTGAAGATAAAAAACATACCTATTTCCAGTAATTAACCTCCTGTTCAAATCTCAGCCAAACATAGGTCCATGGCGCTGAATAAAAGATATGGTGGGTGTGCATGAGATGCTTCAGCATATTTCAGATGGTCAAATATCAAAGTTTGGGCTTAGCTTCTGGTTCAAGATGGCAGAGTAGAAGGACATGCACTCATCTCCTGCAAGAGCACTGAATTCGCAAGGAGCTGTTGAAAACCATCCACAGGAGGACTCTGGAGCCCACCCCAAAAACATACCCCATGTCCAAAGACAAAAAAGAAATTATAATGAGATGGTAGGAGGTACTCAACCACAATAAAAATAAACTCCATACCTGCCAGTTGGGAAACCAACGAACTGGAAAACAATATAACCAAAAAAGTTCTCTCACTGTTGTGAAGGATCTAAGACTCATGTCAGGCTTCCAGGTCTGCGAATCCAGCAAAGGGCCTGGGAATCCCCAGGAAATCTGACTCTAAAGGCCAGCAATATATGATTACAAGACTTGCACAAGAATGTGTGGAAAAGAGACTTCATTCTCAAAGGGGACAAACAAAATCTTGTGAGCACCAAGACACAGGGGAACTGAGCAGCAGTGACCCCGCAGGAGACTGAACCAGACCTACCTGCTAAAGGTGGAGTCTCCTGTGGAGGTGGGTCAGCAGGGGCTTGCCGTGGGGGCAAGGGCACTAGCTGCAGCGATCCTGGAAGGTGCCCCTTGGTGTGAGTCCCCTGGGGGTTTCAGAAAATCACACTACATTCGTTAATAATGTTTCGCACTTCTTTAGTGTGAGAAGGGTAACAATTGGTTCCTGAACTTTGTTGGGTTTTGGTGTTTCAGTAGCAATGCAGAGGCTCCTGGAGGTGACATTGCCAGCAAGTATGGACAAGGGACTTTACTGAAAGGAGAACTAGGATCCAGCCCAGGACAGCGTAGGACTGGAGGGCAGAAGTCCATTTCACAGCGCCTGCTCTTTCCTTCCTGCCTCTGCATGTGTTTGATTTTCTGCATTGATATGAGATCTGTATTGTTTCCCTATTATTCGTCTTTTTTATATCAAAGCATTTTCTACAAACTCATCTTTCTCAAAGAGTTTTTTATAAACTCATAGGAGTGCTTTTTAGAGATATAAAACCCAGAAATTGGAATTCTCTTCAGCACACAGCAAAGGAAAGTTCTCACACTGAAAACACTCTGAAACCACCAAAGTTGAAAGAAAATACCTTTGTCAGGGGTCAGCACCTTTCCAGTGCTGCCCTCCAGTCGCTGTCTCAGGGCGGCTGTCCTGTCTCCTCCCTGAGGGCAGCCACTCCGTGATTCTCACGGTCCTGATGATTTCTGCCAGGGGCGCTTGATGCCTCTTGTGTGATATGGACTCAATGAATCCAAACAGTAATCCTGTGAAAACTACTCTTACTGTCCCCATATTAAAGAGGAGGAAACTAACCTGTTGTGTTTCTGAGATTTTTCAGGGTCACACTGTTGGTAAATAGCAGAACTGGGATTCAGAGGTTTGGAATTTCTAGACACTCCTTTCACTTGGGCTCTCTTCCTGTGGCTTCCACCCTGAATACACCATGAAGCTAGAAACCAGCACAGAACAGAGCTCCTGCTATGAAGGCAGTGAAGGTATTATGTAAGGGAGTAAATTGCTCAGTAAGCAGTGCTGAGGAGAAGGTGGGAGGCAGGGGAATAGGAGTCAGGAGCAGCCAGTCCACACTGTATGGCATGAGCTTTCCAGCAGGAGGTGACTGCTTCCTCAGATATGTATATCAAACATTCTTTAATGAGTGGGTATAGATTAGTTATGCCTATGACATCAAAATTAATCATTTTCTACAATTTTATAATCTCCTTTCTACCTGTTTTCTTTTTGGCACCCTCGACAGCTTATAGGATCTTAGTTCCCCACCAAGGCTCCCTGGAGGGAAAACTCAAAGTCCTAGAAACTGCTCCACCAGAAAGCTTGAAATATTCCACCTTTTGACAGACATTTGTTAGAAAGTGATAGAACTATACCACAGTATAAAATGAACAATTACTGTTTTGTGATAGGTATATATAGACAAAATAAGGATTTAGATTTTCAAAATAAAAACACCTCAAAAGTTTACCTTGATAAGTATTTAATAAATAAAACAAATTACAATTTAATCAAAGTGAAAGGGGAATATATTTTCTATATTTTAATGCAATGTAAGCATATACATCTTTATATGAAAATATAAAATATTGAGATAAAATAATATATTAAATAAATAAAATATAAATAAATAACATCAAAGCAGTCACTGCTTATAGACTGATACCCTTGCAGCTGGGTATTTTTATATCTACTTGCTTACTAATACTGTATTACTATGCATTGGCCTAACTAATTCAATAACTTTCATGGCTAAAGCAGAACCAGAGTCTTCTGAAATGACTACACTTGACTGTGTAAGGATGATGTAGTATCTTAGCCAGTGAGAGTCATGTCAAGGTGAGTTCTGGTCTCCATCCATCATTCTTAACCTTTCTTGCAAGTTGGTTGATGAAGACAAAGATCTCATGATTTCCAGTCTGACCATATCCCAGGCGCAGTCTCTGTATTCCTTCTCTTTCAGGTAGACATGGATGCCCTGGAAATACCTCTTTATGGCCAGTGTGGGGCCTGTCCTTCCCAGGGCAGAGTCTCCCTCTCCCATCACCTGCCCCAGGCAGGCGTCCAGGTCATCCAGCTGCTGATGGAGTCCAGTGTGGAGCTGCTCCAGGAGGTTGGTGTCCCAGGCAGCAGAGGAGTGCTCTGTGTGGAAGAGGTTGAAGGTCTGCTGGAGCATCTCGTGGAGCACAGAGATGGCTTGGGCCTCCTGGAGCTGGCCACCCTCCACCATCTCCTGAGGGAAAGCAAAGTCTTTTCTGTCCTGCAGACACAAGTGAGGGGAGAGTCTCCTCATTTGGCCCAGGAGCCTGAGGTTCTTCCTGCCAACCTGCACATGGTTCAGAGACAGGTCACAGCCCAGGGATCCTCCCGGGCCATAGCTGACCAGCACCAGGGCCATCAGTAGAGAGAGCACGAAGGCCATGGGGAAGATGAGGCTGCTGCTGGGCTGGCTGAGACGGTGTCTGGGTGAACCTTAAGGTAGGTTCTCCAATGCCATGCTTTCTAAACAAGGCCATTAAATAGGGAACACAGTAATTTTCATTTTCTAATCATTTCTATGCACTTTTACTTCCTATTTTGGTTTTCTGTTATGTATTCTGAATATGGTCAAAGAAATTGTCATCAATTTAAACTATTAATTTTACCTTTTCCCAATAACTTCAGATGTGCTTACCCAAATGGATATTCATCATCAAATGAGATAGGTCTTCATCTTATATTAGGATTGAAGTACATTTGTAATTACACACATTATTGCTCCCTGTCTCTCATGCATAAATGTTCCTGTCCTCTTGTCCAGGAACACATTTGTAGCCCTCATCTTAGGCTCCATTTTCCCCTCTCACTTTACCTAGGAAGCCAGGCTCCCTCAGCCCTATGGTTTCTGTATTTTTTAGGGATTTACCAGATCACTGTTGCAGATGAGCTCTTTGAAACAAGATGGGTTTTCTTTAGAGTTTGGTTTTGAGAAGAGGCTGATTATTATCAGGCCATGATCTTACCCCACGTTTTTCTTCCTTCTAGAAAACATTTCTGCAGTTCCATGTGGTTGTGTTTTAGGGAACCACAAGGTCGGGGCCATTACAGACATCACCCTTTCTTTCCACCATTTTCTTGCTGGAGACCTGTCATCCTCCACAGACTGGGCCAATACCCCCGCCAGAATCCTTGTTCTTCTCAGGGAACATGGGTGAGCAGTCTCTACATTCAGGATAATTGTATTTCCCCAGCAGCACCTCACTCAGAAGGGAGAGATCACATGGAGCCACCCCTCTCCTCTGAGTGACAGGGTCCCTTTCTCACCTGCTGGACTCCCTCCCTGTGGACAGGCTCACCACATTCTAGGGCCTCAAAATCTCCTTCTGTGGAGGGCTTGTTTATTTGTTGGGAAAATAAATTATCTTCCTGAACCCCATCTCTCCCCTGAAGTGTTTCTGTGAAGGACCCTAGTTCTCAGTGGTGACCTCCTCTTCTCCTGACCTGTTTCCCTAGATGTCCAAAATATCAGCAGCGCTCAGATGCTGAGAGCAAAAGTGTATTTGTGTAAGCTGGTGAAGGAATTTCCAATTGTAGTCATTTTGCTTTTAGTAGATAAATAATATCTACTTTGCCAAGTAGTTTTTAATATTCAACTGTTTTACTTAAACTGTTCAACCCTTGTTCTGCTCAGCGTTTCTGAGCTGGAGGAAGGAGATTCAATGCTGGTATTGTCTCCTGTTGGAAGCTTATGTCACAGAATCTAGTGAATTACAGTTGTTTGTTCAGGCAGTTGATTCTACCTGACATCTCTGTTCCTCTCTCTCTGTCTCCTCTGAGAATACAGGGCAGTGAGACCCAATATATTAGATCAGGAGAGATAGGCTTCTTTCCTTGAGTGTAATATTTAATTTAAACTTTTTATATTCACTTAGTGACTTATTGGACAAGATTCATCTCACTGCTCCTTCTCTGGTTGTAATTCATGATGAGGTGAGAACAAGAAAGGGAAGTAAAGAAAGCCCGAGGAGCTGCATCACTTTCAAGAGGTTAGATTTTTTTGTTTTTCTTTGCAATTTTACTAGAAAGTAAAATTCCACAGTTGGAGTGTGGGCAACTAGAAAACAGGGTAAGTCTCAATGTCATGAATATGAAAGAAAGGAAGTGGCTTTCCCTGACACAGTGATGTATTCTGGGTTAGCAAAGTTCAGTGCAGCACAGCTGGGGCCTGGGCTGTGGCAGAGGGGAAGGATCAGGTCAATATGAACAACAGAAAGGCTGGGACATGGCTGCTTCTGAGAGAAGCTCAAGGAAGGCCAAGTCCTGAGTCCGTGGACTGCCATCAGCTTTGTAAGACCAGCCACCTGATTTTTCTTTCCTTTAATCCATATGTGGTCTGTATAAGGGCAGAAGGAAGAAGTCACACACACACTAGCTCATGGGAGACAGCAATCAGAAGCCCAGTTGCTAGAACACTAACCCTACCTCACAGGGTCAAGGAGACCAGACTTGCTGTGCATCTGTGACAAATCCACCTGGGCAATGGGAAGTTGCTTTGAAAAAACTAGAATGAAAGGGAATGAAATGATTCTAAAGATTCTGATCTTAATCTTGGTAAAAAATAATTATGTTCTTAAAAATGATAACTGAATTGTATTGATTGCTAACCCTAATATCCCATCTTGTGATATGGTCACATTTAGGGAATGGGTTTCTTTGGGTTTTTTAAGAATTTTAAATGCATTTATTTTATGCATTTATTAGGCTGTGCCAGGTCTTGGTTGCGGCATGCTGGCTCTTCCATATTCCTTGCCTCAGATAGGATCTTTACTTGTGGCATGGGAAGTCTTGGTTGTGGCCTGTAGGATCTAGTTCCCTGACCAGGAACAAAACATCAAAATTCTAGGGGAGTGGACAACTTTCCTAGAATCTCTTCCTCAGCAAAGAACTTCAAATGCTGAAGGATTTCTCTCCATTATGTACAAGGCCCTGCTCAAAAGGGAGGAAAGTTGGGCTCCTGGGCTCTTCACAGTCCTGTGGGCATTCCCTCTCCTAGAATGAACACTTAGGGATTCAACATGCAGACCCTTGCCTGTGTTAAGGAACTTGCACACAAAGCTTCTCTTGGTTGGACTAACGGTGGACAAAGAGGATACTATTGGTTATACTGATATGAAAGACAGCTATCATTCATGAAGTTCCACATTTTCAGGCTAAGTTGCAAACTTTGAATTATTTGAATTAAAGGATGTCCTCTGTGACTGCTACTAAAGTTGTCTTGATGTTTTAGAAGACGACATGAAAGTGTGGTGTCGGCTTCACTCAGGAGCCCCAGACTGTGTGAGAGCAGAGCTTCCTACTGCTCCCAGTCCCTCCTCTTCGTCAGCTCTGAGTACCAGCCCTCAGCTGCTCTGAGCACGTGCTGCCTCCTTCCTCCTCATCCTGCCTCCAAAGTCTTCTCCCCTGCTCCCAGGAGGGCAGTCATCATCCCCTCCTGACGCTCCAGGAATTCACTTCGACAAGCACATTGTCACATATGTGCGTGTGGTCAGCACACTTTGGTGAGATAATGAAGAGAACTCTATGAATTAACCCATGTTCATTATTATGCCACTATTATCTGTAGACCACTTGAACACAGGAGCTATAGTCCTATAAATAACTGAAGAATTCAAACCTTATGTATTAGACCATTAAGAAGGAAATGCAGAAAGATGTGGCAATTTAAAATTTGGTGCAGTTTAAAAACTGTCACAATAGACTATGGAGTCACACCTCTAAGTTCTCTTTTAGACTAAAGAAGAGAGATTGAGCCTCAGCTTTTTCTTTCAAACTGAGTTGACTCATATAGATGAATATCTCCTTTTGGATTGAGACGTTTCCATGAGTATATTTCACAAAAGAAGCATTGAAGATGTGACATTCTCTGACACCCAGAATAGAAGGGAAAAGATTTTCAGTGGAACCAAAATTGAGAAAAGTGCAGAAAGTGACAATTCTGACCTATTTAAAGATCTTATTTGTGGGAAGGGGGTGGGAACAGCTTGATAAAGGCTGGCACAGCCCAACATCTGCAGCATCACCAAGCTCACTAGATGCCAACCCCTTCCCTGATGACACAGAGGGTGATGTTCTTCAGCCCTGGAGAATGGTAATCATGACTATTGCCACCCTCTGAGAAACCAGGAATCCCCCAAAACCAGCACTTCAGTGAAATTGAGTCCCAGGGCTCCAGCTCAACAAGATGCTCAAATCTGCCTTTCTTGCTCCCCAGCGACCAGGAGGCCACCACAGAACTCCCTCTAACAGTGCAACTGGCCTTGCTCTCCCAGCAGATCTGTCCAGGTCCAGCGCCTCGAACTCCATCGCCACATCCACCAGGAGAACTGGGGAGTCGCTGTAGGCAGGAGCCTCCAGTTGAGCTAGGTGCTTCTGGGGCCCAGGAAGCGTGTGGGGTCCCAAGATCAGTGAGGAACTTTCGTTTTGGGGCCATACTGCACAGGGGAGCTTTGCACGGGTTTCGCTCAGAACTTGATTTGTGCACCTGCCCCTGAGTCCATCCTCCCCTTCCTGGGAGGAGATTTTAGCCAGAGCAGTCTACACAGGTGCCCATTTATGTTGCGACTGATGGCTGGAAATCTGAGCATGTTGTGGTATGTTTTCAGATTTCGGGTTGTTTCTGGGGGGAAAGACTAATTTGGGGAAAGGGGAAAGGCATCTACATTCTGGACAGTAATCTAGATATTGGGACCATCCAGTGGGAAGACTTGAGGACAAGACTGAGACCGACAGGAGCTCCTGGGGAAAGGGAAAATGATTTTATTTAATATAAATGGTTAATTTCTCCTGCAACATTCAAGTAGTTGGAAATATTTTAAAATGTACAAAGAGGTCTGAAACTCACACCAAGTCTAAATATTCCTTATGCCAAAACCAAACTTTAAGTTCCTGGCTTCATTGGCAGCAAAACATCTGTAAAGTTTTCAAAATGACTTCTTTTTCATCTCAGTTCAATTGAGGGAAAGCCATATTTGAGAAACTTATGACCCAGTAGCTACCTGAAATAATTAATCTCAATTTTCAAAGTCTTTTTTTCTTCTCATTTCCTTTATCTAAGGATCTTATGTTAAGCTTTCAAATCTATACATAGTTTTGCATAGGAGAAAAATATGTATATGTAAAAAATATACATAGTTTTATTAACTCTTTTAAAAGGTCATTTCATATAGGTAAGTTGCTTTAAAATTCATAATCAAGATGTTTTTTATTTCAGCATAATGTATATTTTCACTTGATATACCATTTCCTACCTAATAAGCATCTTATATGCCAAATGCACTGATTGCATGTGGATTTGATGCCCACTAAATATCTTGGTGTGCTTGGTACAGTCATGTGACTACTTTAATTGCTAGTAAAATTTCAACATGTGTAGATATGCTTTGTACAATACTAGAAAAGATTCAGTTCAGTTCAGTTCAGTCAGTCACTCAGTCATGTCCAACCCTTTGTGATGCCACGAATTGCAGCACGCCGGGCCTCCCTGTCCATCACCAACTACCGGAGTTCACCGAAACCCACATATTTTGAGTTGGTGATGCCATCCAGCCATCTCATCCTCTGTCATCCCCTTCTCCTCCTGCCCCCAATCCCTCCCAGCATCAGAGTCTTTTCCAATGAGTCAACTCTTCGCAGGAGGTGGCCAAAGTACTAGAGTTTCAGCTTTAGCATCATTCTTTCCAAAGAACACCCAGGACTGATCTCCTTTATTTTATTTTATTTTTTTGCTGACAAAGCAAGAGATTTTATTGGGAAAGGGCACCCGGGTGGAGAGCAGTAGGGTAAGGGAACCTAGGAGAACTGCTCTGGCTTGCAGTCTCAGTTTTTTTTTTTAATTTAACTTTACAATATTGTATTGGTTTTGCCATATATCAACATGAATCCGCCACAGTTACACACGTGTTCCCCATCCTGAACCCTCCTCCCTCTCTGTTAGAATGGACTGATTGGATCTCCTTGCAGTCCAGGGGACTCTCAAGAGTCTTCTCTAACACCACAGTTCAAAAGCATCAATTCTTCGGCACTCAGCTTTCTTCAGAGTCCAACTCTCACATCCATACATGACTAACTTATTCTAATTTGCAGAGGTAGAATTTTTGCATTAAAAATTGAGTTGAGCAAGGCACAGATAAGGCATAATCACCTTTAGGGTAGACATGAAATAACGGCGAAAGCTTAATACACACCTGTCACAGTAACAACTCTCACAGCTGTTTACTGTATCCCCGATGCTTTATATAATCTACTCATTTAAGATAATTTTGCAAGTTGTTATGTTAACATCATATAGAGTACAGAACATGAGATGGTATATTGAATGGAGTACAATATTCTCATTATCCCTATTTTGATTTTAATTGGAGAATAATTGCTTCACAATGTTGTGCTGGTTTCTGCTGTACAACAACGTAAACCAGCTATAAGTACACATATATCCACTCTCATATCCTTATTTTAAAGCTGAGAAAACTGTAGCATAAGAAAGAAAAATCGACTGGACTAAATGATTCAGGAATTTGAGGGAAAATTAAAGAGATGCCCAGATAACAAATATACTGGTCACCTGAGAAGACAAGAGTAACCCAGAAAAAATGTAGCAAGATTGTCATTTTCAAACAGTTTAACTGGGAAAACTCTTTTAAGCTCATCATTATTATTATTATCATTATTACACTTATACTTTTATTGACAATCCTGAGGATCAGTAGTATCCTACCATTGTGCAGGATGCTGGGTGGGCATAGGAAAGGGAGACTTGCTCCTGCTCTGTGGAGTCAATTCCTCCCCATTTAATGGACTCTCAGTTAGAAGGTGCTGATGGAGGATATGTGTGGGGGAGGGGTGTTTAAAATGAAAAGAAAGACTTTGATCTTGAAAAGTACAGATTATAGGAAATTCTTAAAATAATAAAAGTTGAAATATGGTGAAGGAAATGTATAAATTGGTGGGATCTTTGTTGATCAATTTTTATAAATGATCCCACTTGTTACTGAGGGAAATTGGATATACCTCAATAACAATATTTTCTGTTCAGCAGATTGACATATTGATTTTAAAATCTTTCTTAGCAAATCATACTCTTTGAAGACAGACAGCATACCTATTTCCAGCAGTTTACCCCCTGTTCAAATCTCAGCCACACATACATCCATGGTGGTGAATAAAAGATATGATGGGTGTGCATGAGATAGTTCAGCATATTTCAAATGGTCAAATATCAAAGTTTTGGCTTAGCTTCTGGTTCAAGATGGCAGAGTAGAAGGACATGCACTTATCATCTCATGCAAGAACAACGAAATCACAACTACTGTTGAACAACCATCCAGAGGAGGACCCTGGACCCGCCAAAAAAGGATGTCCCACGTCCAAACACAAAGAAGAAACTACAATGAGATGCAGGAGGCACTCAAGCACAATAAAAATAAATCCCATACCTGCCAGATGAGAAACCAACAAACTGGAAAACAATAATACCAGAAAAGTTCTCCCACTCTTGTGAAGGTTCTGAGCTTCAAGTCATGCTTGCAAGCCTGTAAAGGGACTGCAAATCCCCAGGGATCTGACTCTGAAGGCCAGTGGGATTTGATTACAGGACTTCTACAGGACTGTAGGAGAGACTCTTCTTGCAGGGGACAGACAAAATCTTGCATGCACCAAGACCCCGGGGAAGGGAGCAGTGACCCCACAGGAGACTGAACCAGACCTACCTCCTAAGGTTGGAGTTTCCTGTGGAAGTGAGGTTCAGAAGTGACTTCCCGTGGGGACAAGGGTTCTAGCAGAAGCAATCCTGGAAGGTGGCCCTTGGTGTAAGTCTCCTTGGAGGTTGCCGAAAATCAAGCACTCATTAATCATGTTTCTCACTTCTTTAGTATGCTGCTACTGCTACTGCTGCTAAGTCGCTTCAGTCGTGTCCGACTCTGTGCGACCCCATAGATGGCAGCCCACCAGGCTTCCCCGTCCCTGGGATTCTCCAGGCAAGAACACTGGAGTGGGTTGCCATTTCCTTCTCCAATGCATGAAAGTGAAAAGTGAAAGTGAAGTCGCTCAGTCGTGTCCAACTGCCAGCGACCCCATGGACTGCAGCCCACCAGGCTCCTCCGTCCGTGGTATTTTCCAGGCAAGAGTACTGGAGTGGGGTGCCATTAAAGAGGTAAAACTGGCTTCTGAACCATTTGTTGGGCTTTGTTCTTTGAGTAGCAAAACAGAGGCTCCAGGAGGTGACATTACCAGCAAGTATGGACAAGGGATTTTATGGAAAGGAGAACTAGGATCCACCCTGGGACAGCCCAGAACTGGAGAGTAGAACCACACACTTCACAGCCCCTGCTCTTTCCTTCCTGCTTCTGCTTGTGTTTGATTATCTGCACTGATATGCGATCTCTATTCTTTCCCTAGTATCATATTTATGTTAGATCAAGCATTTTCTACTAATTCATCTTTCTCAATGAGTTTTTTATGAACTCATAGGAATGCTTTTAGAAATATGAAACCCAGAAATTGGAATGCTCTTCAGCATACAGCAAAGGAAAGTTCTCACACTGAGGGCACTATGGAACTAGCACCCAAGTGGAAAAGAAAATACCTTTGTCCGGGGCCAGCACCTTTCCATGCTGCCCTCCAGTAGTGTCTCAGGGCGGCTGTCCTGTCTCCTCCCTGAGGGCAGCCACTCCATGATTCTCACTGTCCTGATGATTTCTGCCAGGAGCTCTTGATGCCTCTTGTGTGATATGGACTCACTGAATCCAAACAGTAATTGTATGAAAACCACTCTTACTGTCCCCATATTAAAGATGAGGAAACTAACCTCTTGTGTTTGTGACATTTTTCAGGGTCACACTGTTGGTAAACAGCAGAGCTAGGATTCAGAGGTTTTGGAATTTCTAGAACTCTCCTTTCACTTGGGCTCTCTTCCTGTGGCTTCCACTCTGACTCCACCATGCAGCTAGAAGCCAGCACAGAACAGAGCTCCTGCGATGGAGCCAGTGAAAGTATTGTGTAAGGGAGTGAATTGCTCAGTAAGGCAGTGCTGAGGAGAAGGTGGGAGGCAGAGTAATAGGAGTCAGGAGCAGCCAGTCCACACCGTATGGCATCAGCTTTCCAGCAGGAGGTGACTGCTTCCTCAGATATGTCTATCAACCATTCTTTAATGAGTGGGTATAAATTAGTTATGCCTATGATATCAAGACTAACCATTTTCTACAATTCATAATTTCCTTTCTGCCTTTTTTCTTTTGGCACCCTCCACAGCTTAGAGGATGTTAGTTCCTCAACCGAGGCTCCCTGAAGGAAAAACTCAGAATCCTAACAATAGCACCCACAGAAAATTCTCAGAATTCCACCTTTTGACAAACATTTCCTAGAAAATGATAGAACTGCTCCACAGTATAAAGTGAACTAATACTATTTTGTGATAGGTATATGTAGACAAAATAAGGATTTAGGTTTTCAAAATAAAACTCAAGAAATTTATTTTGATAACTATTTAGTAAATAAAACAAATAAGAATTTTAATGAAATAAGGAAATATAGTTCCTAAATTTTAATACAATGTAAACATACATATGTTTTATATGAAAATATAAATATGATGAGATAAAATATTACTTTAAATAAAGAATAAATAAATAACATCATGGCAGTCATCACTTATGCACTGATACCCCTACACATGATTACTTTATATCTACTTGCTTATTACTACTGACATGTATTGGCTGACTTAATTCAATAAGTTTGGAGGCTAAAGCAGAATTCAGAGTCTTCTGAAATGACCCCAGGTGAGTATACAAGGATGACGTGGCAACTTAGTCAGTGAGAGTCATGTCAAGGTGAGTTCAGGTCTCCATCCATCATTCTTAACCTTTCTTGCAAGCTGGTTGATGAAGAGAAGGATCTCATGATTTCCACTCTGACGATTTCCCAGGCACAATTGCTGTATTGGTTCTCTTTCAGGTAGCCATGGATGCCCTGGAAGTACCTCTTCACGGCCAGTGTGGGGCCTGTCCTTCCCAGGGCAGAGTCTTCCTCTCCCATCACCTGCCCCAGGCAGGCGTCCAGGTCATTGAGCTGCTGATGGAGTCCAGTGCGGAGCTGCTCCAGGAGGGTGGTGTCCCAGGCAGCAGAGGACTGCTCTGTGTGGAAGAGGTTGAAGGTCTGCTGGACCATCTCGTGGAGCACAGAGATGACCTGGGACTCCTGGAGCTGGCCGCCCTCCACCATCTCCTGGGGGAAAGCAAAGTCTTTTCTGTCCTGCAGACACAAGTGAGGGGAGAGTCTCCTCATTTGGTCCAGGAGCCTGAGGTTCTTCCTGCCAACCAGCACGTGGTTCTGAGACAGGTCACAGCCCAGGGATACTCCCGGGCCATAGCTGACCAGCACCAGGGCCATCAGTAGAGAGAGTACAAAGGCCATGGGGAAGATGTAACTGATGCTGGCCTGACTGAGATGGCTTCAAGTGGAACCTTGAGGTAGGTTCTCTGATGGCATTGTTTCTAAGGAAGGCCATTAAATAGGGAACATGGTAGTTTTCATTTTCTAATCATTTCTACTCACTTTTACTTCCTTTTTTGGTTTTCTGTTATGTAGTCTCAATGCAGTCAAAGAAATTTTCTTCCTCCTAGACAATTAATTTTTCCTTTTCCTAGTGACTTCATATGTGCCTATCCAAATGGATATTCTTCAATCAAATGAGAAAGGTCTTTCTCTTAAGTCACAATTGATGGACATTTGTAATTACACATGTTTATTGCCCTCTATCTGTGAACCGTGAACTTCCTGATGTTCAAGCTGGTTTTAGAAAAGGCAGAGGAACCAGAGATCAAATTGCCAACATCCGCTGGATCATGGAAAAAGCAAGAGAGTTCCAGAAACACATCTATTTCTGCTTTATTGACTATGCCAAAGCCTTTGACTGTGTGGATCACAATAAACTATGGAAAATTCTGAAAGAGATGGGAATACCAGACCACCTGATCTGCCTCTTAAGAAATCTGTATGCAGGTCAGGAAGCAACAGTTAGAACTGGTCATGGAACAACAGACTGGTTCCAAGTAGGAAAAGGAGTACGTCAAGGCTGCATATTGTCACCATGTTTATTTAACTTATATGCAGAGTACATCATGAGAAATGCTGGACTGGAAGAAACACAAGTTGGAATCAAGATTGCCGGGAGAAATATCAATAACCTCAGATATGCAGTGACACCACTCTTATGGCAGAAAGTGAAGAGGGGCTAAAAAGCCTCTTGATGAAAGTGAAAATGGAGAGTGAAAAGGTTGGCTTAAAGCTCAACATTCAGAAAACGAAGATCATGGCATCTGGTCCCATCACTGCATGGGAAATAGATGGGGAAACAGTGGAAACAGTGTCAGACTTTGTTTTTCTGGGCTCCAAAATCACTGCAGATGGTGACTGCAGCCATGAAATTAAAAGACGCTTGCTTCTTGGAAGGAAAGTTATGACCAACCTAGATAGCATATTCAAAAGCAGAGACATTACTTTACCAACAAAGGTTCGCCTAGTCAAGGCTATGGTCTTTCCTGTGGTCATGTATGGATGTGAGAGCTGGACTGTGAAGAAGGCTGAGTGCCGAAGAATTGATGCTTTTGAACTGTGGTGTTGGAGAAGACTCTTGAGAGTCCCTTGGACTGCAAGAAGATCCAACCAGTCCATTCTGAAGGAGATCAATCCTGGAATTTCTTTAGAAGGAATGATGCTAAAGCTGAAACTCCAGTATTTTGGCCACCTCATGCGAAGAGTTGACTCATTGGAGAAGACTCTGATGCTGGGAGGGATTGACGGCAGGAGGAGAAGGGGACGACAGAGGATGAGATGGCTGGATGGCATCACTGACTCAATGGATGCGAGTCTGAGTGACCTCCGGGAGCTGGTGATGGACAGGGAGGCCTGGCGTGCTGCGGTTCATGGGGTCGTGGAGAGTCGGACACGACTGAGCGACTGATCTGATCTGATCTGATCTCTCATGCATAAGTATTTCTCTCCTCTCAGCCGTGAACACAGTTTTGGCTTGCTCTTAGGCTCCATTTTTCCCTCTTTGGTTCCATAGGAAGCCAGGCTCTGTCTGCTCTATGGTTTCCGTATTTATAAGGGATTTACCAGATCACTCTGGCAGTCAATTGCTTGGAAAGAAATGATGAGTTTTCTTTAGTGTTTGATTTAGAGAAGAGGCTGATTATTATCAGTCCTTAAACTCCTCCCATATTTGTCTTCCTTCTAGAACACATTCCTGCAGATCCCTCCCCTTAAGGGAACCATGAGGGCAGGACTATTACAGACATCACCCTTTCTTTCCACCATTTTCTTACTGGAGACCTGTCGTCTTCCACAGACTGGGCCAATACCCCCACCAGAATCCTGGTTCTACTCAGGGAACATGGGTGAGGAGACCATAAATCCAGGATAATTGTATTTCCCAGCAGCACCTCACTCACAAGGGAGAGATCACATGGAGCAACCCCTACCCTCTGGAGTGACTGAGTCCCCTTGCTCACCTGCTGGATTCCCTCCCTGAGGACAGGCTCAGCACATCCTGAGGCCTCGAAAATCTCCTTTCTGTGGAGGGCTTATTGATTTGTTGGGAAAATAAATTGTCTTCCTGAAACCCCGACCTCTCCCCTGGAGTGTTCGTGTGAAGGACCCTAGTTCTCAGTGGTGACCTCTTCTTGTCCTGACCTGTTTCCCCAGGTGTCTAAAGTGTCAGCAGTGCTCAGATGCTGAGAGCAAAAGTGTGTTTGTGCAAGTTGTTGGAGGAGTTTCCAACTGCAATTATTTTCCTTTAAGTAGATAAATAATATTGACTTTGCCAAGTATATTCAACTCTTTTACTTAAACTCTTCAACACTTGTTCTTCTCAGAGTTTCTGAGCTGGAGGAAGGAGATTCAGTGATGGTATGTCTCTTATTGGAAGCTTGTGTCACAGAATCTAATGAGTTTCAGTCATTGATTCAGGCAGTTGATTCTACTGGGCATCTCTGTTCCTCTGTTTCTGTCTCCTCTGAGATTGCAGAGCAGTGAGATCCAGGGTACTAGATCAGGAGAAATAGCCCTTTTTCCTTTACTTGAGTGTAATTTTTCATTTAAACTTTTTATATACACTTAGTGAGTTATTGGAAAATGTTGGTATGCCTGCCTCTGCTCTGGTTCTATTTCAGGATGAGGTGAGAGCAAGAAAGGGAAGTAAAGACAGCCAGAGAGGCTGCATCTCTTTCACTTTCAAGACGTTAGATTTGTTTTTGTTTCTCTTTGCAACTTTCCTAGAAAGTAAAATTCCACAGTTGTTTTGTGGGCAAGAAGAAAACAAGGGTAAGTCTCAATGTCCTGAGTATGAAAGAAGGGAAGTGGTTTTCCCCTGACGTAATGATGAATTATTCTGAGTTAGCAAACTGCAGTGCAGAACAGCTGGGGAGTGGCTGTGGCAGAGGGGAAGGATGAGGCCAGTATGAACGACAGAAAGCCTGGGACAGGGCTGCTTCTTACAGAAGCTCAATGAAGGCCAAGTCCTGGGTCAGTTGACTGCCTTCAGCTTTGTAAGGCCAGCTAGCTGATTTTCCTTTCCTTTAATCCATGTGTGATCAGAATAAGCGGAGAAGGAAGAGAGACGGGCAATCAGAACCTCAGTTGCTAGAACACAAACCCTTTCTGGCAGGGTTTAGGAGACCAGCCTTGCCTAGCATCTGTGTAATTGACAAATCCACTTGGGTAAAGAGAAGCTGCTGTGAAAAAACTAGAATGACAGGGAATGAAATGATTCCAAAGGATCCTGATCTTAATCTGGGTAACAGTAATATTATGATATTAAAAGTAATAGCTGAATTTTATTGATCTTCCTAATATTCCAGTTTGTGATATGATCACATTGATGCTTTGGGTTTGTACAGGTTTTTTAAGAATTTTAAAAATATTTATTTTATGTGCTTATTTAACCTTAGTTGAAGCATGCTGGATCTTGGATCTTCCTTGCTTCATGCGGGATCTTTACTTGGGCCATGGGAAGTCCTGCTTGCCACATGCAGGATCTAGTTCCCTGACCAGAGATCCAACTCAGGCTCCCTGCTATGGGAGCATGGAGTCCTGGACACTGGACCATCAGGGAGTCTCGAGGGGTAGGGTTTCAATATACGAAATTGGGGAACACACACACATTCAGTCTGTAACATGGTAATAAGGAGAGACCAAGATATTGTGTTTATGGCAAGGATTCATTAGGATCTATTTCATTCTTGGTATTTATTTGAGGAGAAAGAACACATTCCCTGATGCTGCCCTCACTTTTTATGGCACATCCATCCTGAATTGTTTACTCATTAAATATTATAAATGTTATACTGTAAACCTTATTACCAAGGACATACCAGGCTTCCCTGGTGGCTCAGATGGTAAAGAATCCGCCTGCAATGCAGGAGACCAAGGTTCAATCCCTGAGTCAGGAAGATCCCCTGGAGAAGGAAATGGTAACCCACTCCAGTATTCTTGCTTGGAGAATTCCATGGGCAGAGGAACCTGACAGGCTACAGTTCATGGGGTCACAAAGAATCGGACTCGACTGAGTGACTAACACTTTCACCAGACAAATTCCACTGACTATCAGTGTTCATCACAAATGGCAGTGACAACAGCGACAAATTCTTTAGCCTCTGAAGGGACTCACTTAATCCTTCCAACATAGTGAAACTGAGTTAATATTCTCCTTTCCAAGAGCCCCCTGCTAAGACTTTATTTGAATGAAATAATCTAATAATGAATTTGCAAATCCAGATTTCAAAACCTAATATGTCAGATTCCAAACTCCCTGTCCGCAGCATAAACACCTGAGCACACTGCACGTACTGAACTCTCACTTATTTCCCTCTTTTACTTCTCACACAAGATGTCCCTGTGTTGTTTCACACCTCGATGTTACAAATCTCATTTCCATTAACGTCTCCCTCCAAATTCTCAATAAGTTGAGTGACTTACAAAATATCCTGATTATTTTGTATAAAAAGCAAAATGAAATTATCAAGTGATAGTTATTACCGAGAAGGAAATGGAGAAGGAAATGGTAACCCACTCCAGTATTCTTGCCTGGAGAATCTCAGGGACAGAGGAGCCTGGTAGGCTGCTGTCTATGGGGTCACAAAGAGTTGGACAGAATTGAAGCGACTTAGCAAGCAGCAGCAGTTATTACTGAGAGTCTAACTGTGCTTGACAAAATTAATAATCATAAAATAATTATAAAATAATCGTATTTAACTGTCCGAGATGACTCATAGATTGTTAAGTGATCCTCACCATAAAATTGAGATACATGATGGACAAGATCCTTGAGAGTTATGACCCCTGCTCAGATTGGGTTACAAACATTTCAGTGAATCCTCTGTAGAAAACCTCAAGCTGATGGTACTTTTGGATATAGGTAAAGCATACTTAAGGCTACCAAATTACTCGAATATGGGAAATGACTGGAAGAATAGAAGACGACCTATGCTAACGGGTGAGTTGTGAGGGGTGGAGCAGAACATCCCCATGGCCATGAGCAGGGAAACAGGAGTCCGGAAATTCAGCACTTCCCCTGGGCCTCAGTGAAACAGCTCAGGTCCTGCACTAAGCTAAGCAGCCCCTCAAGCTCCTTTTGCTGCGCCCCAACGGACGGTAGGGGGCGCCCGATCTCTCAGTAACTGACAGACCGGCGCCGCAAACCCAGCTGGACCCGCCTCCAGGTACAGAGACGCCAACTCGGGCGGAGGATCCACGGGGAGAACTCGGGGGTCGCCCTCGGCAGGAGCCGCTACCCGGGCAAGGCGCCGCCGGCTCCTAGGGAGCGCGTGGGGCCGCGCGAGCAGAAAGGAAACTTCTTTTTCGGGCCCGATTGCACAGGGGAGGTTTGCCGCCGCTTCTCTCAGAGCCTTTGATTTCTGCACCAGCCCTTGTATCCACCCTCCCCTTCCTGGGAGGACACTTTACCCAGAGCGATTTAACACCGGTGCCCATTTATGCTGCGATAGATGGCTGGAAATCCAATGGCAACTCACTCCAGTACTCTTGCCTGGAAAATCCCATGGACGAAGGAGCCTGGTATGCTGCAGTCCATGGATCGCGAAGAGTCGGACAGGACTGAAGGGACTTAGCAGCAGCAGCAGATGGCTGAAAATCAGAGTATGTTCTGGTATGTTTTCAGATTCAGGACTGTTTCTGGGGAAAAGGGCTATTTCGGGGACAACGGGAAAGGCATCTACAATCCGGGCAGAAATCTACTCGATATTGCGACCCTCCAGTGGGAAGGAAGATTGGGGACAAAACTGAAACTTAAAGGAGCCCCAAGGGAAAGAGAAAATTATTTCATTCAATATTAATATAAAAGGTAAATTTCTCCTGTAATGTTAATTGTCGGAAAACTCTTTTAAAATATATGTGTTAAACTCACATCAAGTTGAAATATTTTCTTATGCCACAACAGTACTTTTAAGTTTCTGGCTTTAATGGAAGCAAAATCATCAGTAATGTTTTCAAAATTGCTACTTTGTATGTATCTCTCTTCACTGAGGGAATGCCATATTTGGCAAATTATGACCCAAAACTACCTTAAATAACCAATTTCTACTTACAAAACCCTTTTTCCTCTCATGTCTTTTAACCAAGGATTATCTATTAAACATTCATTTTTTATGTAGTCAGTTTTTCACTGGAGAGTTTCATTAATTTTTTCAAAATGTCAAATCATATGGGTAAGTTGCTTAAAAACGTGCAGTCAAAATGCTTTTCATTTCAGCATACTGTGTGCTCAACTGTGAAATACCCAACTGTGAAATAGACAGTTGGGTATATGATTCCAGCATGCATCTTCGGAAGGCGTCACCATCAAGACAGATTTTTAAAGCCCTGAAAACTAGAGCAGGTCATGACCTAGTTCATGAGTTTGAACGGAAAACAGTTCTGGGCCCTGAACACAGAAAACCACAAGTATCTTTGTCATAAATGAACCTCAGACTGGATACCAGCCAGATGGCAGGAGTGCAGTGTGAGTGTGGTGCCTGGGATCTGGTTGAGGACCTTGTAATCTGTGTGTCTTCTAGCTGGAGATCACGTTGTCTGAACAAAACTGAATCATGAACTCCTTTACATGGGTAAAGTGACAATTCAAGAGCAGTGGGTGCATTGTGTATGGATCAGAAATTCGCAGAAGAAACCTGCATTTCCAGTGCATATGATGGGGAAAGGCTGTCACCTGCTCTAGCGCACTGATCTTAAAACTAAAGTCTCAACTGCACAGCTCTTCTCAGCTCTACTCTGTGGTGCTGGGGCTCCAGTTCCTTTCAGTACATTTCTCCTTTGCCTGCAGATTGTTTTTCTTTCAGAATTCTCCCGAACCAATTCCAAGAGGTGGACCAGAAGACTGGAGTATGACTGATGACAACCACCATCAACTGGGAAAAGGGAAATTAATGATTGCTGCTAGATGCTATGTGTCACCAGTCAGATTGGCAAAATTGAGAAGGATGATAAGATCCTGTTTTGGTCAATGAGTGAGAACATATAAGTGCTTATATGGTCTTGAATGTGGATTAATGTAGCTATTGTTGTCATGGACAGTTGGCAGTATGCATGCGCAAGGTTTATGTATTTTGACCAATAATATTGACTTCATGGCCCCTTGTTGAGAGTAAGACTCTCACTTGCGTTATAAGACACTTGCATAGACTTGTAGCAGTCTCTCCTCAAAGGCACTAATTTCTGAGAAGGACTGACTCTAGGAGGTGACACTGCTGGCCCTTAGGGACTGGAGTCTTCACGGAAAACAACTAGGATCAAACCTGGGACAGCCCAGGGTTGGAGAGCAGAACCTCACACTGCACGGCCCTTGCCCTTTTCTTCCTGCCTCTGCTTTGCTGCAAAAAAAGACTGAAACCCAACAGAGAGTTGAGAAGGTAATTTTAGAAATGTCTTCAAGAAGTAGTAGAGTAGTACCCATACTAAAGAAGCAAGAAACATTATTAATGAGTAATGTGTGTGAGATTCTGCAGTCCTATGAGATCTCTATGATTTCCCTATTATTCATTTTTATAGTAGATCAAAGCATTTTCTACTAATTCTTCTTTCTCAAAGAATTTCTGTGACTTCCTAAGAATACTTCTAGAAGTCTGAAACAGAGAAATTGGAATTGTCTTCAGCCTTGAGCACAGGAGAGTTCACGCACCCAAGTTAAATATTTTTACCAAAGACCTAGCATCTTTCCAGTGTAGCCTTTCAGTCACTGCCTCAGGCCAGCTGTCCTGCCTGCTCCCTGTGGGCAGCTACTCTGGGACTCTCACTGTCCTCATTATTTGACCAAGCACATTTTACGCTTATTGTAATATGGACTTATTGATCCAAACAATAGTCCTATGAAAAACTACTGTTATTTTCCACATATTTGAGAAGAAGATCAAGATAGAATGCATGCCTGGATACATGCTAAGTTGGTTCAGTCATGTCCAACTGTAGCCCACCAGGCTCCTCTGTCCATGGGATTTTCAAGAGGGAATACTGGAGTGGGTTGCCATATCCATCTCCTTAGTGTTTGTGATATTTTTCAGGGTCACACTGCTGTTAAATAGCAGAGCTGCAATTCAAAGGTTGTGAAACTTCTAGAACTCTCCTTTCACTTGAGCTCTCTTCCAGAGAATTCCACTCAGAGAAACTTTGAGGCTAGAAACCATCACAGAACAGAGCTCCTGTGTTGGAGGCAGTGAAGACATAGTGTAAGGGAGTGGATTGTTCAGTAAAGCAGGACGGAGGAGAAGGTGGGAGGAAGAGTAAGGTCAGGATCAGCCACTCAGCACCACATGTTTGCAGCTTCCCTGGAGGAGGGGAGTCCTCCCCCACATACTGACACCAGCCGTTCTCTGTTGATTGGGTATAAACTAGTTATACTTGTGACTTCAGGACTAATCATTTACCACCGTTTCAGAGACTGCTTTCTACCTGTTTTTGTTTGTTTGTTTGTTTTGAGTGGAGGGGGCTGCTCTCCAAAGTTTGCACAATCTTAGTTCCCTGACCAGGTATCCATGGTACCTGAGCTTCTCACACTGGAAACATGGAGTCCTATCCACTGGACTGCCAAGGAATTCCAGGAATTCTACCTTTTGACAGTCACTTCCTGAAAAGTGATACGACTATTCTGTAGTATAAATGGACAAATGCTATTCCATGATAGGTTTATGTAGACAAAATAAGTCTTTAATGAAAAATAATGAAAAAACAAATTTACTTTCATAAAAATTTAATAAATAAAACAAATTAGAAGAGTAAGGAAATGAACATATTTTCTAAATTTTATTAAAATGCAGACAAACATTTTTACATGAAAATATAAATATGATGAGATAAAAGGAAATAAATACATAAATAATATCAGGGCAGTCATCCCTTGTGGACTGATCCCCGTGCAGTTGAATACTTTTTGTATCTACTTGCTTATTGCTACTGAGAAAGTACTATTGATTGAATTCAGGAAACATTGTGGCTAAAGAAGAAATCAGAGTCTTCCAAAATGACCTCAGGGGAGTGTACAAGGGTGATGTGGCGTCCTAGTCAGTGAGAGTCATGTCAAGGTGAGTTCAGGTCTCCATCCATCATTCTTAACCTTTCTTGCAAGTTGGCTGATGAAGAGAAGGATCTCAATATTTCCAGTCTGACAATTTCCCAGGCGCAGTCGCCGTATTCCTTCTCTTTCAGGTAGAGATGGATTCCGTGGAAGTACCTCTTCACAGCCAGTGTGGGGCCCGTCATTCCCAGGGCAGAATCTTTCTTTCCCATCACCTGCCCCAGGCAGGCGTCCAGGTCGTCCAGCTGCTGATGGAGTCCAGTGCGGAGCTGCTCCAGGACTGTGGTGTCCCAGGCAGCAGAGGAGCGTTCTCTGTGGAAGAGGTTGAAGGTCTGCTGGAGCATCTCGTGGAGCACAGAGATGGCCTGGGCCTCCTGGAGCTGGCCACTCTCCACCATCTCCTGGGGGAAAGCGAAATCTTTTCTGTCCTGCAGACACAAGAGAGGGGACAGTCTCCTCATTTGGCCTAGGAGCCTGAGGTTCTTCCTGCCAACCAGCACATGGTTCTGAGACAGGTCACAGCCCAGGGATCCTCTCGGGCTGACCAGCACCAGGGCCATGAGTAGAGAGAGCACAAAGGCCATGGGGAAGATGCTGGCTGAGGCAGCGTCTGGTGGAACCTTGATGTAGGTTCTCTGATGCCATGCTTTCTAAGCGAGGCCATTAAATAGGGAACATGGTAATTTTCATTTTCTAATTGTTTTAATACACTTTTACTTCCTTTTTTGATTTTTGTTTATGTATTCACAATATGATCAAAGAAAATGTCATCAGTTTAAATTACTAATTTTACCTGTTTCCCAATAACTTCAAATGAACCCATCCATGGGATATGTGTCAAGAATGTTTTTATTATTCAACACTTTTACTTGAACTGTTCAACACTTTTCTACTCAGAGTTTTAGAGCTGGAGGAAGGAGATTCAGTGATGGTGTCTCTCACTGGAAGCTTATGTCTCAGAATCTAGTGAGTTTCAGTCATTCATTCAGGCTGTTGATTCCACTGGGTATGTCTGTTCCTCTGTCTCTTTCTCCCTCCGAGAACAAAGGATGGTGAGAACCAAACTACTCGTTCAGGGAGAAATAGCCTTCTTTCCTTTCAGACCAGATCATATCAGTCGCTCAGTCGTGTCTGACTCTTTGCGACCCCATGAACTGCAGCACGCAAGGCCTCCCTGTCCATCACCAACTCCCGGAGGTCACTCAGACTCACATCCAGCGAGTCAGTGATGCCATCCAGCCATCTCATCCTCTGTCGTCCCCTTCTCCTCCTGCCCCCAATCCCTCCCAGCATCAGAGTCTTCTCCAATGAGTCAACTCTTCGCATGAGGTGGCCAAAATACTGGAGTTTCAGCTTTAGCATCATTCCTTCCAAAGAAATCCCAGGGCTGATCTCCTTAGGAATGGACCGGTTGGATCTCCTTGCAATCCAAGGGACTCTCAAGAGTCTTCTCCAACACCACAGTTCAAAAGCATCAATTCTTCGGTGCTCAGCCTTCTTCACAGTCCAGCTCTCACATCCATACATGACCACAGGAAAGACCATAGCCTTGACTAGGCGAACCTTTGTTGGCAAAGTGATGTCTCTGCTTTTGAATATGCTATCCAGGTTGGTCATAACTTTCCTTCCAAGGAGTAAGCGTCTTTTAATTTCATGACTGCAATCACCATCTGCAGTGATTTTGGAGCCCAGAAAAACAAAGTCTGACACTGTTTCCACTGTTTCTCCATCTATTTCCCATGTAGTGATAGGACCAGATGCCATGATCTTCGTTTTCTGAATGTTGAGCTTTAAGCCAACTTTTTTCCTCTCCTCTTTCACTTTCATCAAGAGACTCCTTAGGTCTTCCTCACTTTCTACCATAAGGGTGGTGTCATCTGTATATCTGTGGTTATTGATATTTCTCCTGGCAATCTTGATTCCAGCTAGTGCCTCCTCCAGCCCAGCGTTCCTCATGATGTACTCTGCATATAAGTTAAATAAGCAGGGTGACAATATACAGCTTTGACAGACTTCTTTTCCTGTATGGAACCAGTCTGTTGTTCCATGTCCAGTTCTAACTGTTGCTTCCTGACCCACATACAGGTTTCTCAAGAGGCAGGTCAGGTGGTCTGGTATTCCCATCTCTTTCAAAATTTTCCACAGTTTATTGTGATCCACAGAGTCAAAGACTTTGGCATAGTCAATAAAGCAGAAATAGATGTTTTTCTGGAACTCTCTTGCTTTTTCCATGATCCACCGGATGTTGGCAATTTGATCTCTGGTTCCTCTGCCTTTTCGAAAACCAGCTTGAACATCAGGAAGTTCATGGTTCACATATTGCTGAAGCCTGGCTTGGAGAATTTTGAGCATTAATTTACTCACGTGTGAGATGAGTGCAATTGTGCGGTAGTTTGAGCACTCTTTGGCATTGCCTTTCTTTGGGATTGGGATGAAAACTGACCTTTTCCAATCTTGTGGCCACTGCTGAGTTTTCCAAATTTGCTGGCATATTGAGTGCAGCACTTTTACAGCATCATCTTTCAGGATTTGGTATAGCTCCACTGGAATTCCATCACCTCCACTAGCTTTGTTCGTAGTGATTCTTTCTAAGGCCCACTTGACTTCACATTCCAGGATGTCTGGCTCTAGGTCAGTGATCACACCATCATGATTATCTGAGTTGTGAAGCTTTTTTGTACAGTTCTTCTGTGTATTCTTGCCACCTCTTCTTAATATCTTCTGCTTCCGTTAGGTCCATACCATTTCTGTCCTTTATCGAGCCCATCTTTGCATGAAATGTTCCTTTCGTATCTCTGATTTTCTTGAATAGATCCCTAGGTTTTCCCATTCTGTTGTTTTCCTCTATTTCTTTGCATTGATTGCTGAAGAAGGCTTTCTTATCTCTTCTTGCTATTCTTTGAAACTCTGCATTCAGATGTTTATATCTTTCCTTTTCTCCTTTGCTTTTCGCTTCTCTTCATTTCGCAGCTATTTGCAAGGCCTCCCCAGACAGCCATTTTGCTTTTTTGCATTTCTTGTCCATGGGGATGGTCTTGATCCCTGTCTCCTGTACAATGTCACAAACCTCATTCCATAGTTCATCAGGCACTCTATCTATTTTCACTTAGTTTCTATATTCATTTAGTGACTTGTTGACCAGGCTTTGTCTTGCTTCTCCTGCTCTAGTTCTAATTCACGTTGAGGTAAGAAAAAGAAAGTGAAGTAAAAAAAGGCAGAGGGGATGTAAGCTCTATCATATTTAAGACTTCAATTTTTTGGTTTTTTGTTTTTTTGCTTTTGTTTCCCTTGGCCACTTTCCTAGAAAGTAAAACTCCACGGTTGTTTTGTGAGCAAAAAGAAAACTAATCTAAGTCTGACTGTCTGAATATGAATGAAGGGAAGTGGTTTTCCCTGACACAGTCATGTCTTCTGAGTTAGCAAACTTCAGTGCAGCACAGCTGGGGACGAGGCTGTGGCAGAGGGGAAGCATGAGGCCAGTATGAACAACAGAAAGGCTGGGCCATGGCTGCTTCTGACAGAAGCTCAACGAAGGTTAAGTCCCAGTCAAGTGACTGTCCTTTGCTTTGCAAGATCAGCTACCTCATTTTTCTTTCAATTAATGCACATATGATTAGTTTCAGGAGAGAAGGAAGAAGTCAAACCCATCACCTAACAAGACATGGACAACTAGAATGCCAGTTGCTGGAATACTAACCTTCTCTGGCAGTGTCTTGGAGAGCAGCCTTGCTGAGCATCTGTCTAGGTAATAAATCTACTCAGGAAATGAGAAGATGCTTTGAAAAAAACTAGAATGAAATAGAATTAAATGATTCCAAAACACCCTGAACTTAATCTGGATAATAGTAATTATGATATTAAAATAATAGCTGAATTGTATTGCCTTCTACTAATTGACTAGTCACTTTTCAAGTTCTTTAGAATTTTAACTGAATCCTCTCATTAACTCTTAGGGTCACACTTACTTATATTCCTGGAGAAAAATATAAATCTAGAGAAATGAACTATTCCAATCATAGCAAAGATTCAAGAGCAAACCTTGGGGGCTTTGATTTGTCTGAACAATCCGATTTAAAAAAAAAAAAAAAAAAAAGAAAGGGTGCAAATGAACATGACATTAAGGAACCAATGAAATAAGTGAGGAGGAGAATGAGTTGACAAAGACCCCTTAATCCATTTCAGATGCCAAAGGGTCACTATCTATAGTTTTGTAGGGCCACAGTGTGTGGTCTGCAGTCCGCAAAATTAAGATCTAATCATAAATAGTCAAAATCACTATTAAGTAGTTGGAAGGGAGTAGATTGCTCTGCCAGCTAAAGGAAAAGCAGGAGTTTGCTCATTGTCTAGTGGTTAGGATCCAGCACTTTCACTGCTGTGACCTGATTTCAGTCCCTGGTTGGGCAAGTCCAATCATACAGCCTCCCCGAAGTCTCAGCTTTTATGAGTGGTTTCTTCAATGAAATATAGTAAAATAATTTTGTTAACCCTATGAGAGGTAAGCCCTACTTTCTATGTATTTAAACCTCTTGACATTTCTTGTGAGCTTGCTGCTGCTGCTAAGTCGCTTCAGTCATATCCGACCCTGTGCGACCCCATAGACGGCAGCTCATCAGGCTCCCCCGCCCCTGGGATTCTCCAGGCAAGAACACTGGAGTGGGTTGCTATTTCCTTCTCCAATGAGAACAAAGAAATAGCAGGTAACAGTTTCTCACCACATGAGTTCTGACATTTCTCCTTCAGGATGACAATGAAAACTTTCCGCATCAGGTTCTGCAGGATGAAGTCTCTACCCACTGCAGTCCCTGACCTCCAACACACCCTGATAGGAGTTCAGGGTTGAGATCAGGAACGAGGCACTCTGTGCTCTGGGGAAACTGACACAACAGGCCTTCTGATAGTTAAATAATTTCCAGAGAAAATTGATGAACGCAATTTTACAACTTCTCATGAGTAGAAAAGCTCTAAAATCTTTCAGAGAAACATCTGTTTCTCATTCTCAGCCACTTTCTCCCAAGATGTGAGCTTATCTGCATGTTACCTCTTCACCACAATCGCATGCATCCTGACCTCCTCTCCGTCCGTGGAGCAGTTCCTCAGAGCTGAGGGGAGGCTGTCCTTTGGCCTGTAGTCCTCAGCAAGTTCTCCCAATAAAATGAACTCTCGGGAGTCACGTTTGGGTTTTTTTTTTTTCTTTGGTTGACAAGGACCCCTTCCAGGAGACCTCCTCAGGTAACCTGCTGTTCTCATTCTAAAGGAAGACTCCTGCGTTTCTCACCTCCAGTCCGGCTGGGTCATCCTGGTGTCTACTGGCAGACTCCAGTGAAGAACCGCTACTCTATTTCCCAACTTCTGGTCAAGATGTGGGTGTTGAGGAGGCCTGTGTGTGACCAAGATGGAAGCACATGTGTGCTTCCTAGACAGAAGCAGTGAACATTCTTCTTAGCAAGGAGAAACTGGCTTGAATTGTGAAGTAAGCCTCAAGGCCTTGTATAGTTATTTTTTTAAAAAATTTCTAGCTCAACCTATTAAACATCATTAAGTAATACTATAAAACTGACATGAAAAGGTTATTTAGAAAATAATTTGTTAATGAAATGATATTTTTAGCAGTAATATCAGAATATTTTTTACTTGTTTAGGACCCTAATCCTCAAGAAGGTTTCCAAACGTCTCCATGTACTCTAAATGTTCCCTGAGGGGCTTCCATGGTGGCTCAGTGGTAAGGAGTCCACCTGCCAATAGGACCACATGCGGTCCCAGAGGATGCGCCTGCTGCAGAAGAGCTGAGCCGTGTGCCAGAACTATTGCCCTGTGCTCTAGACCCCGGGACCTCCACTACCAAAGCCAAGTGCACCGGAGCCCGTGCTGCCCAACAAGAGAAGCTACCACAGTGAGAAGCCTGTGCACCACAACTAGAGAGGACTCACCTTTGCCACAACTAGAGAAAAGTCCGTGCAGCGATGAAGACACAGCACAGTGAAAAATGAATAAAAAATAAAATTATTTTAAAAGTCCCTCTGACTTTATATAAAGCTACTGAGTGCTGTATGTCCCAGCTGGAAAGAAGAGAAAGATGATTGATCCATCAATGTCCTGAAGATTGCCTACATTAAATACATGAATTTCCACAAAGATCTTTGTTACTTTGAGAAATTGTATTCTTCCAGTGCTCACTTTAGTAACATAGGTCCTACGAGGAAAGCTCTGTCCCACTGTTGTTAACTGAATTAAAAGCCCTGCCTGTGCCCCTTTTATTCAATCTTGTTTGATCTTTCTTGTCTCTCAGAGATGCAAAGACACCATGATGGAATTTAAGAACTTCCTTGGATTGCATTGTCCCCAGGCACCTCTTATCCTGCTCTGTGATACTTGCTGGGTCCTAAGGAAGAAACAAGTCTGCAACTGTGACGGGAGTGACCCTTGTGCCTTCCAGGACTATGCAGGCTGCTGTGGTATGAACGTCACCCGTGCTGGGGACACAGCTGGTGGCCAGGCATTCGTGTTCTGTCTCTGTGCTCTCAGCATCCACTTCAGTCTTCTCAGTCTCTGAAGAGGAATGTTGTGGAGAAACACTTGCCTCAGTGTAGTTCATCTGTGTTGTTCTGTGCCCTGAGGACCTGCTGCTGCTCCAGGGAACACTTTAAACATCTCTGTTCTCAAGCTACTGCTGACTTTCAACTCCAAGTGTCCGGTGCTTTGGGCTTTTCTCAAATGAGATTCCTGAACCAGGTGAGGTCCTCCCGTTGCAACCATCACATGGAATAGCCTAGGTAGACACTCAGAGGAGAAGGCAATGGCCACCCACTCCAGTACTCTTGCCTGGAAAATCCCACGGATGGAGGAGCCTGGTAGGCTGCAGTCCATGGGATCGCAAAGAGTCGGACACGACTGAGCGACTTCACTTTCACTTTTCACTTTTATGCATTGGAGAGGATATGGCAATCCACTCCAGTGTTCTTGCCTGGAGAATCCCATGGATGGCGGAGCCTGGGGGGCTGCCGTCTATGGGGTCGCACAGAGTTGGACACGACTGAAGCGACTTAGTAGCAGCAGCAGATGCTCAGGGGACCCCTGGTGTCTTCACCATTGTTCACTGTGAGGCAGGGTTCCCTTATTTGCTATGTTTCTCTGGGAGGCTGGACAGTTTGGACCTGCAGTGCTTGGCAGGCAGAGCAGGTGAAGTCATAGGAGAGTGTCTGACAGATTTAGAACTTTCACTCAGGTTCTGCTTTTAGTTGGTGGTTTGCAGTTGTAAGGGGAAATTGACAACCAGAAACCATAATGGAGAAGGACACAGCTGTATGAATGGAGAGGGGACCTTCATGCAAAGTGAATGAGAGCACGCTGGGGATTTCTACACTGGGAGGAAGTGAATGATTGTGTTATTTGAGTCTAAGGATACGATATTCACCTGAGCTCTTGCCAACTGAATACACGTCTTCAAGCATCTCTACAATTTTCTCCAGGGAAAAAAATTCCACAACCAACAAGAGGCAGAAAATCCTTCCCAAGAATTCATCAAATCCTGAAGCATGGACTGTTTATTTTTTGATCGTGGTTTTTAGGTTACTTTTTTTTTGAAAAAAAATTCAGAGTTATAAAAAGCTTTGGAGTGGTTATGTTCACTTCAAGGTCCTCATAGCAACAAACAACATAGCCAGAGCTAGAGTATTTTTACTTCTAACAGGTGAATCCTAAAGAGGGCTCAAGGAATACTACATTGCATTTTTGTATCAAGCTGCCATTCAGGCTTGGTGTTTCTGTTTTAACAAAAAAACAAAGTAAGTCTTTTACAGTAAGAATTTAATACAGGAAGAAAAATCATAAACTGACTAAATATAAAATATGCATTTTCCCATAAGTGTTCATACATAATATTTTATCAACAAAATAATTTAAATATGTATAAATATTAAATAAATATTAAAGTACATAACTAAATGTCCAGGAAATTAAATATGTAGATAGATCAGCTTTGGCATCTGTGAGGAACCAGTGTCTGTAGAGTAGAACATGATGTTGCTTAATATTCCAGAAGTCATTTGACACGCTGATTGAATTCAGGGCACAGTGACAGCCAAAATGAGAGTCTTCCACATGGCAGCGCAGGAGGAAGTGTGGTCTGTTGGTCCGTGAGAATCCTTTCGGTGTTGACCCAGGTGTGTGTCAGTCCTTTCTCCTGAATCTCTCCTGCAAGTTTGTTGAGGAAGAGAAGGCTCTCATGACTTCTTCTCTGACAACCTCCCAGGCACAAGGGCTGTGTCTCTTCTCTCGCAGATAGAGAGTGATTCTGTGGAAGTATTTCCTCACAGCCAGGCTGGAGTCCTCCTTGAGCAGGGGAGCCCCTAGCAGCCCGTCCTCCTGCCTCAGACAGGCTTGCAGGTCAGTGAGCTGCTGATCCAGTGCAGAGCTTGTCCAGGAGGCTCTCGTCCCACACAGGGGCCGAGCCCTCTGTGCTGAAGAGCTGGAAGATGTGCTGGGTCACCTCGTGGAGCACAGAGATGGCTTGAGCCTTTTGCAACTGGCTGCCACCCAGAGCCTCTTGGGGAAATGCAAAGTCATTTCTGTCCTGCAGGCAGGAGGAAGGGGAGACCCTCCTCAGTTGTTGCAGGAGCATCAGGACGCTCCTGTTGGCCAGGCTGTGGGTGTGAGGCAGGTGGAAGCCCAGAGAGCAGATGGCGTTGCAGCTGAGCAGCAGCAGGGCCAGGAGGAAGGACCAGGCTGGGGCCATCGGGGACCTTGCAGATGCTTCTGGCCTGGGGCAGTGGGTGACTCTGTGAACCTACACTCTGGGTTCTCTGAAGACCTTCCTTCAGGCCTGTGTCTTAAGTAGGAGCCCATGGTTTCCATTTTCTGAAAGTTCCCTCTTACTTTCTAGTTTTGTTTTTGCTTTTCAATTTGCACTCTCCAAATGCATTAGGATAGTGTTTCACAAACATTTTTTTCATTATTGCCTTCCCTTCCCCTATTGACAAAGTCTTCTGAGATTTTTTTTCCTAATTACCCCCGCCATGAGATTTTGACAAAACAGTTATGCTGTGGATCCATCTTTGTACTCCATGCATATCTTTATACATAGAAAAGAAAGTGCAAACTTCCTTGTTGTATTCACCCTAGGGTTAACAATGCTATAAAATGAAAGGTGTACATTAAATGTAAAAGCTGTTGAGTTTTATTTAAAATTATGAATGAATTTGAAGAATGACTTTAAATGGAGAATATTTACTTATATAAATAGTAATGTACCAAATTACATATTCATATGAAATTCATATAAAAATATATAATAATACCACAGTATAGATAGACTTCAAAAACTTTCAAAACTCAAAATCATTGAAAATCTTAGGTTATTTTCTTCATATTTATTTTGAAGTACTTTTAACTTTGTTTCATTTCAGAAATCAATGTTTAATTCCATGTCTGCTGAATATTCATCTTAATGTGATAACATTTCTTTCTGTTTATCTCTTGACATACTTATGGATGTTCTTATCAACTTTGATAGGAATAAATAATAAAATACCATGATACCATGGAGGAGAGTGAACAGGAACTAAAGAGCCTCTTGTTGAGGGTTAAAGGAGAGACTGAAAAGCTGGCCTAACACTCAACAGTTAAAAACCTAAGCTTCTGACATCTATGGCAAATAGATGGGGCAGAGTGGAAACAGTGACAGCTTTTCTTTTCTTGGTCTCCAAAATCACTGTGGACATTGACTGCAGCTACAAAATTAAAAGACACTTGCCCCTTGGAAGAAAAGCTATGACAGAACTAGACAGCATGTTAAAAAGAGTAAACATCACTTTGACAACAAACATCATTATAGTCAAAGCTATGGTATTTCCAGTAGTCGTGTATGGATGTGAGAGGTGGACCATAAAGAAGACTGAGTGCAGGAGAATCAATGCTTTCAAATTATGGTGCTGGAGAAGACTCTTGAGAGTCCCTTGGATAGCAAGGAGATCAAACCAGTCAAGAAATCAACCTTGAAAAGCATTGGAAGGATTGCTAATGAAGCTGAAGCTCCAATATGTTAAGTAAACATTAGTTGCTCAGTCGTGTCTCATCTTTGTGACCCCATGGACTGTAGCCAGCCAGTTGCTCTTCTGTCCATGAAATTCTCTAGGCAAGAATACTGGAGTAGGTTGCCATTCCCTTTTCCAGCGATCTTCCTGACTCAGGAATCAAACTCGAGTCTCCCACACTTGCAGGTACATACTTCACCATCTGAGCTACCAGGGAAGCACTGTACTTTGGTTATCTGATGTACAGAGCCAACTCATTGGAAAAGACCCTGATTCTGGGGAAGATTGAGGGCAGGAGGAGAAGGGGACAATAGAGGAGGAAATGGTTGGATGGCGTTACCAACTCAGTGGTTATGGATTTAAGCAAACTCCAGCAGATAGTGAAGGACAGGGAATCCTGGCGTCCTGCTGTCCATGGGGTTGCAAAGAGTCAGACAGGATTGAGCACAGGATTTAGCAACTCAAAAATAGCAATAAAATATCTTTCCCTTGAGCCCTGGACAGTGTGCTTCTCCAGGCAGCTGTAGGAGGGCCAAAGAGCTCTTTTTCTTGGGTTCTTTTGAGATGCCCACTTTGGAGAGTTTGCAGTTCTGGACTCTGCAGACCGTCAGGGCACAGCATCCTCAGTGAGTCTTTTGATACTGATTTACTATTGGGGGGAAAACCTTTTGTTTTCACAATACTAAGAGCTAAAGAGGGAGCCTTGTAGCCCTGCCAATGACAGTGTTCTCTGGTTGCAAGCTCGGAACCTTGCATTTTCTGAGCCTTCTCTAGAGTTTTTGCTTTATTTTCCAGGAAGGATTCCATTTACTGAAGGGCTTCAGGCGAGGAGTCAGGGAGTTGGGGTCGAATTTACAGGTTCGGGTCCCTTCTGGCGCCATCCAGCAACAGCTTAGAGACAGGGAAACTGGTGGTGGTGATGGGTCTTCTGGAAGGGGTCCAGGATGTCCTGGGGATGAGTCAGAGCATGGCCACCACCAGGCCAAGGACCAGGGAGCTGTTATTTCCTGCCTTAAGAATATTTATCCCTGTACAGATTAAATTAAAAAAAAATATTCCTGGCCTATTCATGGATAATAAGGAAAAAAAAATAGAACATGAAACCAACAGATTTCCACTTGAACAAGATGGCAGGAAAACTCAGAAATTAAGGGGAAATATTTTAATTCTCAAGATACTGAAATTTACTGACTTATACCAAAACATGAAGTTAAGCAAATTGGTTAACTTCACTGCCCCTTCTCTGACTGGTTCCTGATTAAAGGAATGGTTTATGCAAATATTTGTATCAAGCCATGGATAGGGGACAATTGGCTAAACGGTTAAATGATTTTTAAAATATCCAATTGTTTTTCAAAATATATTAAAATGAAAATTAATTTGGGTATATTTTTCCCATTATCCCTTGGGAAGAACCAGAAGGCAGAGCATTCTTCCCTGTTGCCTCGTTTTTCTTGCTGTTTCCTTTCTCTCATCAGTACTCGTAATGTCCTTCAGATGGGCCATCATTCCTCTCTCTGATTGACTCTATGCTTTTTACTCGTGAGTGCAGATTATCAGTTTTCTTTCTGAAGAAGGGAGTTGAGAACAATTACACATGACAATGTCTTCTCTGTCATGTATGCTTTGAACATCAAATATTTGCATACAACCTCAACTAGTGGACTGCAGGTGCTAAATGTGCCATGGCCTGGGCCTTGGTTCAGGCTGCTCTAACAAGGTCCCAGAGTCTGGTGGCTCATGAGTGATAGAAGTTTATTTGTCACAGTCCTGGGGGCTGCAAGTATGAGATCAGGGTGCCAGCAGGGTGGAGTTCTGGTGAGAACCCTCTTTGGGGTTGCAGACTGCCAGCGTCTCTCTACGTCCTCACATGGTGGAGAGCAGAGAGGAAGCAAAGTGTCTTGTGAGCCTCATGAAGACAGTAATCCTGTGCATGAGGAATCACCTCTCATAACCTCCGTTAACCCTAATGATTTCTCTAATATCCCACCTCCTTATATGATCACATGGTGGGGGTAGATTTCAACATATGAATTTGGGGAACACACACACATTCAACCTGTAACATGGTAACAAGAAGATACCGAGGCACTGTGTTTATTGCAGATTCATTAGACTATATTTCATTCTTGATATTCATTTGAGGATAACACATTCCTTGATGCTGTCATCCCTTATTATGGCTCATTCATCCTGAATTGATTACTAATTAAATGTTACAGTGCTACTGTGAACATGATTACCAACAACTTGCCAAAATCCACAGACTTTCAGTCTTTATAAAAAATGACGTTGACACCAACTACAAATTCCCTAACCCTTACAAGAGACACTTAATCCTTCCAACATAGTTGAACCTGAGGTGTAAATATTCTCATTCCCAGGAGCCACCTGCTAAGACTTTATTTGAATAAAACAATGGAATAAGAAAATGGCAAGTCCAGGTTTCAAAACCTATTATGTCAAATTCCAAACTCCACCTCCCTATCCATACTGTAAACACTGTGCAAATTGTACGTATTGAACCATCGCTTATTTTCCTATTTCACTAACACACATTGTGCCTTTGTTTTCCATACCTTGCTCTTACAGTACTCTATATTTTCATGAATCATCTACCTCCAAATTTCTAGATGAACTGAGCAATTTACAAAGTATCCTGATTATTTTGTGTAATAAGCAAAATGAAATTATCAACTGGTAATTCTTTCTGAGCGTCTAAATGTGATTGACAAAATTAATGATTCTAATAATTATAAAATAATCATGTTTAACTGTCCAAGATGATTCATATAGATTGCTCAGTTAACTATCACCATAAACTTGAGTTGCATGATAGATAAGACCCTTGAGAATTATAGCCATTGCAAGGGATTGGGTTACAAACATTTCAGTGAGTCTCTGTAGAAAACAGGCTTCCCTGGTGGGAAAGAATCTTTCAGTGGATTAAAAAATCCACTTGTCCATGCAGGAGAGGGATGTTAGAGCCCTGGATTGGGAAAGTCCTCGGGAGGAGGAAATGGCAACACACTCCAGTATAGTCTTGGAAATCCCACTCAGAGAATCCTGGCAGGCTACAGTCCATGGGGTCACAAAGAGTCGAATAAGACTTAGCAACTAAACAATGAGAATTGTAGAAAACACCAAGCTGACAGGGCTCTTGTGGATTTAGGTTAAAAATCCTTAATGCAACCTAGATGTCCATCCACAGAGGAATGGATAAGAAAGCTGTGGTACATATACACAATGGAGTATTACTCAGCCATTAAAAAGAATACATTTGAATCAGTTCTAATGAGGTGGATGGAACTGGAGCCTATTATATAGAGTGAAGTAAGCCAGAAAGAAAAACACAAATACAGTATACTAACGCTTATATACGGAATTTAGAAAGATGGTAACAGTAACCATTTTCGAGACAGCAAAAGAGACACTGATGTATAGAACAGACTTTTGGACTCAAGAACGGGAGAGGGTGGGATGATTTGGGAGAATAGCATTGAAATATGTATAATATCATATCTGAAACGAGACGCCAGTCCAGGTACGATGCCTGATACCGGATGCCTGGGGCTGGTACACTGGGACGACCCAGAGGGATGATATGGGGAGGGAGGAGGGAGGAGGGTTCAGGATGGGGAACACATGTATACTTGTGGCGGATCCATCTCGATGTATGGCAATAGCAATACAATATTGTAAAGTTAAGCAATGAAATTTAATAAAAAAATACTTAATGCTACCAAATTACATGAATATGGGAAATGACTGGAAGAATAGAAGACGACATATGCTAACGGTTGAAATGTCAGGGATGGAGCAGAGCATCCCCGTTGCCATCAGCAGGGAGACCAGAGTTTCAGAAATTCAGCACTTCATCTGGGTCTCAGTGAAACAGCTCAGGTCCTGCACTTAGCTAAGTTCTCCAAGCTCCCTAGCTGGGCCCCAGTGGCCAGGATGTGCACCTGAAGTCTCAGTAATGGATGGGACACGCCTCCAGGTCCAGCGCCGCGAACTCATGCACAAGATCCAGGGAGAACAGAGGAGTCCCCATGGACAAGAGCCTTGATCCCTGCGAGGCGCCACCAGAGCCCAGGGAGCCCGTGGGGCCGCGGGAGCAGTGAGGAAACTTCCTTTTGGTCCCACTGCCCAGGGGAGCTGTAATGCTACTTTGCTCAGATACTTAGATTTCTGCACCTGCCCCGATGCCCACCCTCCGCTTCCTAGGAGGAGATTTTGGCCAGAGTGGTTACACCAGGCCGTTTATGCTGTGATTGATCACTGGAAATCAGAGCATGTTGTGAAGTATTTTCAAATTCAGGATTGTTTCTGGGGAGAAAGACTAATTCTTTGAGGGATTCAGGGAAAGGGAAAGGCACCTGAAGTCTGGACAGAAATCTAGGAGATATTCGGACCCTCAAGACTTGGGGACAAGACTGAGACTGAAAATTATTTCATTTAATATTAATATAAATGGTTCATTTCTCTTGTAATATTAATTGGTTAAAAATATCTCACAATATATAGTGAAAATCATTCAGTCATGTCTGACTCTTTGTGACCGCATGGATTTTACAGTCCATGGAATTCTCCAGACCACAATACTAGAGTGGGTAGCATTTCCTTCTCCAAGGGATCTTCCTAACCCAGGGATCGAACCTAGGTCTCCCACATTGTAGGCAGATACTTTACCAGATTAGCCACTAGGGAAGCCCAAGAATACTGGAGTGGGTAGTCTATTCCTTCTCCAGGGGAATCTTCCTGACCGTCATTGAACCAGGGACCCCTACATTGCAGGCGGATTCTTATAATTTGTAAGTAATTATAAATAACTTAAACTTTATAAGTCTTAAATATCAGGTTAAGATATTTTCTTTAAGACCAAAAAAAATGTTAAGTTCTTAGCTTCAGTGGAAACAAAATCATCAGTAATGTTTGCAAAATTGCTTCCCAGTTTATCTCACTTCATTGCATGAATGCCGTATTTGACTAACAATGTCAAAGAATGCTAAAACTACCTCACAATTGCACACATTTCACAGGCTAGTAAAGTAATGTTCAAAATTGTCCAAGCCAGGCTTCAGCAATACATGAACCGTGAACTTCCAGATGTTCAAGGTGGTTTTAGAAAAGGTAGAGGAACCAGAGATCAAATTGCCAACATCGACTAGATCATGGAAAAAGCAAGAGAGTTCCAGAAAAACATCTATTTCTGCTTTATTGACTATGCCAAAGTCTTTGACTCTGTGGATCACAATAAACTGTGGAAAATTTTGAAAGAGATGGGAATACCAGACCACCTGACCTGCCTCTTGAGAAACCTGTATGCGGGTCAGGAAGCAACAGTTAGAACTGGACATGGAACAACAGACTGGTTCCAAATACTTCCCTCATGGCTCAGACGGTAAAGCGTCTGCCTACAATGCGGGAGACCCGGGTTCGAGCCCTGGGTTGGGAAGATCCCCTGGAGAAGGAAATGGCAACCCACTCCAGTACTATTGCCTGGAAAATCCCATGGACAGAGGAGCCTGGTAGGCTACAGTCTATGGGGTCGCAAAGAGTCGGACACGACTGAGCGACTTCACTTTCACTTTCACTTTCAAGGCTGTATATTGTCACCCTGCTTATTTAACTTATATGCAGAGTACATCATGAGGAACGCTGGGCTGGAGGAGGCACTAGCTGGAATCAAGATTGCCAGGAGAAATATCAATAACCACAGATATACAGATGACACCACCCTTATGGCAGAAAGTGAAGAAGAACTAAGGAGCCTCTAGATGAAAGTGAAAGAGGAGAGGAAAAATGTTGGCTTAAAGCTTAACATTCAGAAAACGAAGATCATGGCCCCTGTTTCCATCATTTCATGGCAAATAGATAGGGAAACAGTGGAAACAGTGGCTTACTTTATTTTTCTGGGCTCCAAAATCACTGCAGATGGTGATTGCAGCCATGAAATTAAAAGAAGCATACTCCTTGGAAGGAAAGTTATGATGAACCTAAACAGCATTTTAAAAAGTAGAGACATTACTTTATCAACAAATGTCCATCTAGTCAAGGCTATGTTTTTCCAGTGGTCATGTATGGATGTGAGAGCTGGACTATAAAGAAAGCTGAGCGCCAAAGAATCGAGGCTTTTATACTGTGGTGTTGGAGAAGACTGTTGAGAATGCCTTGGACTAAAAGGAGATCTAGCCAGTCCATCCTAAACGAGATCAGTCTTGGGTGTTCATTGAAGGGACTGATGTTGAAGCTTAAACTCCAATATATTGGCCACGTAATGAGAAAAGCTGACTCACTAGAAAAGGCCCTGCTGCTGGGAAAGATTGAGGGCAGGAGGAGAAGGGGACGACAGAGGATGCAATGGTTGGATGGCATCACCAACTCAATGGACATGAGTTTGAGTCCACCCAGGGAGTTGGTGATGGACAGGGAGGCCTGGTGTGCTGCAGCTCATGGGGTTGCAAAGAGTCGGACACAACTGAGCGACTGAACTGAACTGATGACCCAGTAACTATCATAAATAATTAATTTCAGTTTACAAAATCCCTTTTTCTCTCATTTGTTTCAACCAAGGGTCTTCCCTTGTGGATCAGACAGTAAAGAATCTGCCTGAAATGCAGATTCCGGATTCCATCCTTGGTTGGGAAAATCCCCTGGAACTTGCAACATACTCTAGTAATCTTGCCTGGACAATCCCATGGACAGAGGCACCTGGTGGGCTATAGTCTATGGGGTCACAAAAGAGTCAGAGTTTACCTAGCAACTAAACATAAAATAGTAAAAAATTCAAGAAGTTCACCTTGATAATATTTAATAAATAAAACAGATTACACATTTAGTGAAATAAAAATGTGAATGTATTTGTTAAATTTTAATACAATGTAAACAAAAATATTTTATATTCAACAATATGAGGAGATAAAAGAATAAATATAACTAAATAAATAAGCAAACAACAAAATCAGGGCAGTCTTCACTTTGGGACTGATGCACCTACAGCCAAAAAAATTTATGTATATTCATTTACTACTGACAAAGTATTGGCTGAAGTAATTCAATAAATTTTGTGGCTAAAGCAGAAATCAGTCTTCTGACATGGCCACAGATGAGTATGCAAAGATGATGGGGCCTCTTAGTCAGTGAGAGTCATGTCAAGGTGAATTCAGGTCTCCATCCATCATCTTAACCTTTCTTTCAAGCTGGTTGATGAAGACAAGGATCTCATGATTTCCACTCTGACGATTTCCCAGGCGCAGTCACTGTATTCCTTCTCTTGCAGGTAGACATGGATTCCCTGGAAATACCTCTTCACGGTCAGTGTGGGGCCCATCCTTCCCAGGACAGAGTCTTCCTCTCCCATCACCTGCCCCAGGCAGGTGTCCAGGTCATCCAGCTGCTGATGGAGTCCAGTGCGGAGCTGCTCCAGGAGGGTGGTGTCCCAGGCAGCAGAGGAGTGCTCTGTATGGAAGAGGTTGAAGGTCTGCTGGAGCATCTAGTGGAGCACAGAGAAGGCCTGGGCCTCCTGGAGCTGACCGCCCTCCACCGTCTCGTGGGGGGAAGCAAAACCTTTTCTGTCCTGCAAACAGAAGAGAGGGGAGAGTCTCCTCATTTGGCCCAGGAGCCTGAGGTTCTTCCTGCCAACCAGCACGTGGTTCTGAGACAGGTCACAGCCCAGGGAACCTCCAGGGCTGTAGCTGACCAGCACCAGGGCCATCAGCAGAGAGAGCATGAAGGCCATGGGGAAGATGAGGCTGCTGCTGGGCTGGCTGAGACGGTGTCTGGTGGAACCTTGAGGGAGGTTCTCTGACGCCATGCTTTCTAAGCAAGGCCATTAAATAGGCAACACAGTAATTTTCATTTTCTAGTCGTTTATATGCACTTTAACGTCCTTTTTTGCTTTTCATTTATATAGTCTGAATATGGTCAAAGAAATTGTCATCAATCTAAACTCTTAATTTTATCTATTTCCCAATAACTTCAAATGTTCCCATCCAAATGGATATTTATCAATCAAATGAGAAAGGTCTTTCTTTGTCTTACATCAGAAATGATGTAGGTTTCTAAGTACAAACATTATCACTCTTTCTCTTTCATGTGTAAATGTGGCTCTTCTCTGTTCCATGAACACAGTTTTGGCCCTGATCCTTGGCTCAATTTCTGTTTCTTACTTTACTTAGGAAGGCAGGCTCTGTGTTTATCAGGCATTTACCAGGGCACTGTAGCAAAGAAACTGTTTGAAACGAAGGATGGGTTTTCTTAGTGTTTGATTTAGAGAAGAGGCTGATTATTGTGAGTCCATGAGCTCCTCCCATGTTTCTTTTCCTTCTAGAACACGTTCCTGCAGGTCCACATGGTTGTGCTTCAGGGAACCACGAAGTCAGGACTATTACAGACATCACGCTTTCTTACCACCATTTTCATACTGGAGACCTATTGTCCTTTGCTGGCCTGGCCATTCCCCTACCAAGAATTCTGGTTCTTCCCAGATAATATGGGTGAGGAGACTCTAATTCCAGGATAACTGTATTTCCCCGGCAGCACCTCACTCACAAAGGAGAGATCGCATGGAGCCACCCCCTGTCCTCTGGAGTGACAGAGTCCCCTTGCTCACCTGCTGGGCTCCCTCCCTTAGGGCAGGCTCACCACATCCTGAGGACTCAAAAATCTCCTTTCTGTGGAGGGCTCGTTTACTTGTTATGAAAATAAATCATCTTCCTGAAACATCAACTCTCACCTGCAGTGTTTGTTTGAAGGACCCTAGTTCTCAGTGGTGACCTCCTCTTCTCTGACCTGTTTCCCCAGCTGTCCAAAGTGTCAGCCAAGCTCAGTCCTTGAGATCAAAAGTGCATTTGTGCAAGTTGGTAGAGGAATTTCCAACTGCAATTATTTTGCTTTTAGTAGGTAAATAATATCTACCCGGCTAAGTATAGCTTTTATTATTCAACTCTTTTACTTAAACTGTTTTCCCCTGACCCAGTGATGTATTCTGAGTTAGCAAACTTCAGTGCAGCACAGCTGGGGACAAGTCTGAGGCAGAGGGATACGATGAGGCCAATATTAACAACAGAAAGCCTGGGGCAGGGCTGCTTCTTACAGAAGCACAAAGAAGGACAAGTCCTTGATTGTTGACTGCCATCAGCTTTGTAAGACCAGCCTCCTAATTTTTCTTTTCTTTACTCAGAATGTGATCAGTATAAGGGGAGAAGGAAGAAGTCACACTCACCAGCTCACCAGAGACAGGCAATCAGAGCCCCAGTTGCTGGAACACTAATCCTCTCTGGCAAGGTCGATGAGACCAGCCTTGCTGAGCATCTGCATAGGATATAAATGCACTTGGGCAAAGAGAATATGCTTTGAAATAACTAGAATGAAAGGGAAGTAAATGATTCCAAAAGATCCTGATCATAGTCTAGCTAATAGTAGTTATGACATTAAAAATAATAACTGAATTTTATTGATTACTAACCCTAATGATCTCCCTAAAATTCCAGCTCTTGATACTCTCACATTGATGCGTTGGTTTCTGCGGGGTTTTTTTAAGAATTTTTAAAATATTTATTTTATGTGTTTATTTGGCTGCAGCGTGTCTTAGTCAACGTATGCTGGTTCTTGGATCTTGGTTGCTTCATGCAGGATCTTTACTTAAGCCATGGGAAGTCTTGCTTGCGATGAAGAATCTAGTTTCCTGACCAGAGATCGAGCTCAAGGCTCCCTGCTTTGGGAGCATGGAATCCTGGCTACTGGACCATCAGGGAAGTCAAGGGGTAGGGTTTCAATATATGAATTTGGGGAAAACACACACATTCAGTCTGTAACACGGTAGTAAGAGAGACCAAGGTATTGTGTTTATGGCAAGGATTCATTAGGATCTATTTCATTCTGATATTATTGAGGAGTAAGAACACTTTCCCTGATGCTGCCCTCACTTTTTATGGCACATCCATCCTAAATTGATTACTAATTAAATGTTACAAGACTACCGTGGACATGATTACCAAGGATCTGCCAGACAAATTCCACAGACTATCAGTGTTTATCAAAAATGACAGTGACAACAACTACAAATTCCTTAGCCTTTGTGAGGGACTCACGCAATCCTTCCAACATAGTTGAAACCGAGTTCATATTTTTGTTTCGAAGAGCCTCCTGGTAAGAGTTTATTTGAATAAAACAATCTAATAATGAAATGGCAAATCCAGTTTTCAAAACCTAATATGTCAGATTCCAGACTGCTTATCTAGACCGTCACACCTGTGCTCGCTGCATGTCCTGAGCCCTCACTTAATTTCCTGTTTTATTTCTAACACAAGATGCACCCTTGTTGTTTCATACCTCGATGCTACAAACCTCTTGTTTCCATTAGTTCACATCTACCTCCAATTCTAGATAAGCTGAGTGATTTACAACATGTCTGATTATTTTGTATAAGAAGCGAAATGAAATTATCCACTGGTAGATATACTGAATGTCTAAATGTGATTGACAAAATTAATAATTGTAATAATTATAAAATAATCATATTTAACTGTCCAAGATGATTCATATAGATTGTTCAATGAATCCTGACCATAAATTGGAGATACATGATGGACAATTTCTGTATGAGTTATGACCCCAGCAGGAAATTGGATTACAAACATTTCAGTGAATCCTCTGTAGAAAACACCAAGCTCATGGCTTTGTGAATGTAAGTAAAAAAACTACTTAATGCTTTTGAGAGGGTAACAGACAGGAAGGCCAGTGGTCTCCAAACAGACGAAACAGGCTGCAAGTGTCAGACATTTTTTTTGTCTCTCTTAGCGGGAGGAGGAAAATAACTACTGTGAGATTTGTTCCCCTTCTCTATACACATTTTCTCTTAAAATTCTGTGTTGCCATAATGACACCTGGTTCCACCTAAACTGAACTTTTCCCAAACCTTGAGCTAACCAATGCATTTTTCTTACGGAAATGTTTGTCTTAAGCTGATAATGTACTGTGTATTTACTCTAGACTCTGTGTTCAAGTCAGTTCCACTTAAAGGCTCAGAACCGACTTGACAAACAGTATGTTACACTCATACAATGTTCTCCTAATCTGTGTTATGAAACTGTAAATTTGTTTGGAAATCTTCCTTTCTTCAAGATTCATGTCAATGGTTTTATGGCTGGGGATGACTCTCCTGGTGCCAATGTTATCTCAATGCATGTTGTTGGTGAGGGGCCTGGTGCCATTCTCTGGGTTTTGAGACATTTCCTTTGTCTAATTAGCAGACCGTGATGGCACCCCACTCCAGTACTCTCGCCTGGAAAATCCCATGGACGGAGAAGCCTGGTGGGCTACAGTCCATGGGGTCGCTAAGAGTCAGGCACGACTGAGCAACTTCCCTTTCAATTTTTACTTTCATGCATTGGAGAAGGAAATGGCAACTCACTCCAGTGTTCTTGCCTGGAGAGTCCCAGGGACAGAGGAGCCTAATGGGCTGCCGTCTATGGGTTTGCATAGAGTCAAACACAACTGAAGCGCCTTAGCAGCAGCAGCAGCAGCAATACAGAGGCTCCTGGAGGTGACATTGCCAGCAAGTATGGACAAGGGACTTCATAGAAAAGAGAACTAGGATCCAACCCTTATAGCGTAGGACTGGAGAACAGAAATACATTTCAGAGCACCTGCTCTTTCCTTCCTGCCTCTGCATGTGTTTGATTTTCTGGATTGATATGAGATCTCTATTCTTTCCCTATATTCGTCTTTGTGTTACATCAAAGCATTTTCTACTAATTCATCTTTCTCAAAGAGCTTTTTATGAACTCATAGGAGTGCTTTTGGAGATATGAGACCCAGAAATCGGAATTCTCTTCAGCATACAGCAAAGGAAAGTTCTCACACTGAAAACACTATGAAACCAGCACCGAAGTGGAAAACAAAATACTTTGCCAAAGGGCCAGCACCTTTCCATGCTGCCCTCCAGTCGCTGTCTCAGGGCGGCTGTCCTGTCTCCTCCCTGAGGGCAGCCACTCTGTGATTCTCACAGTCCTGATGATTTCTGCCAGGAGCGCTTGATGCCTCCTGTGTGATATGGACTCATTGAATCTAAACCGTAAGCCTGTGAAAACTACTCTTATTGTCCTCAGATTAAGGATGAGGAAACTGACCTGCTGTGTTTTTGAGATTTTTCAGGGTCACAGTGTTGGTAAATAGCAGAGCTGGGATTCAGAGGTTTTGGAATTTCTACAACTCTCCTTTCACTTGGGCTTCCACTCTGACTCCACCATGCAGCTAGACGAAACCAGCACAGAACAGAGCTCCTGTGTGGAGGCGGTGAAGGCTTTGTGGAAGGGAGTGAATTGCTCCCTAAGGCAGTGCTGAGAAGGTGGGAGGCAGAGGAATAGGAGTCAGGAGCAGCCAGTCCACACCATATGGCATCAGCTTTCCTGCACGAGGTGACTGCTTCTCTCAGATATGTCTGTCAACCATTCTTTAATGAGTGGGTATAAATTAGTTATACCTGTGACATCAAGACTAACCATTTTATACAATTTCATAATCTCCTTTCTACCTGTTTTCTCTCTGGCACCCTCAACAGCTTGTAGGAACTTAATTCCCCACCAAGTCTCCCTGGAGGGAAAACTCAGAGTCCTAAAAGCTGTACCACCAGAAAACCAGAAGAACTCTACCTTTTGACGGACATTTGTTGGAAAGTGATAGAACTGTTCCACAGTATAAAGGGAACAAATACTGTTTTGTGATACATATATATAGACAAGGATTTAGATTTTCAAAATAAAAAAAAACTCAAGAAGTTTACTTTGTTAAGTATTTAATAAATAAAACAAATTACAATTTTAATCAAAGAGAAATGGGAATATATTTTCTATATTTTAATACAATGTAAGCATATACATATTTTATATGAAAATATAAAATATTGAGATAAAGTAATACATTAAATAAATAAAATATAAAAAATAACATCAAAAAGTCATTGCTTATGGACTGATACCCTTTTTATATCTACTTGCTTACTAATACAGTATTACTATGTATTGGCTGAACTAATTCAATAAATCTGGTGGCTAAAGAAGGAACCAGAGTCTTCTGAAATGACAACACCAGAGTGTGCAAGGGTGATGTGGAATATTAGTCAGTGAGAGTCATGTCAAGGTGAGTTCAGGTCTCCATCCATCATTCTTAACCTTTCTTGCAAGCTGGTTGATAAAGACAAGGATCTCATGATTTCCAGTCTGATGATTTCCCAGGCACATTCGCTGTATTCCTTCTTTTGCAGGTAGCCATGGATTCCCTCGAAGTACCTCTTCACGGCCACTGTGGGGTCTGTCCTTCCCAGGGCAGAGTCTTCCTCTCCCATCATCTGCCCCAGGCAGGTGTCCAGGTCATTCAGCTTCAGATGGAGTACAGAGAGGAGCTGCTTCAGGAGGGTGGGGTCCCAGGCAGCAGAGGAGCGCTCTGTGTGGAAGAGGTTGAAGGTCTGCTGGAGCATCTCGTGGAGCACAGAGAAGGCCTGGGCCTTCTGGAGCTGGCCACCCTCCACCATCTCCTGGGGGAAAGCAAAGTCTTTTCTGTCCTGCAAACAGAAGTGAGGGGAGAGTTTCCTCATTTGGCCCTGGAGCCTGAGGTTCTCCATGCCAGCCAGCACGTGGTTCTGAGACAGGTCACAGCCCAGGGATCCTCCCAGGCTGTAGCTGACCAGCACCAGGGCCATCAGTAGAGAGAGCACGAAGGCCATGGGGAAGATGAGGCTGCTGCTGGGTTGACTGAGACAGCGTCTGGTGGAACCCTGAGGTAGGTTCTCTGATGCCATGCTTTCTAAACAAGGCCATTAAATAGGGAACACAGTAATTTTCATTTTCTAATCACTTCTATGCACTTTTACTTCCTATTTTGGTTTTCTGTTATTTATTCTGAATATGGTCAAAGAAATTGTCATCAATTTAAACTATTAATTTTACCTTTTCCCAGTAACTTCAAATGTGTTTATCCAAATGGATATTCATCATCAAATGAGAAAGGTCTTCGTCTTATGTTAGGATTGAAGTACACTTGTAATTATACACATTATTGCTCCTTGACTCTCATGCATAAATGTTCCTGTCCTCTTGTCCAGGAACACATTTGTAGCCCTCATCTTAGGCCCCATTTTCCCCTCTCACTTTACCTAGGAAGTCAGGGTCCCTCAGCCCTATGGTTTCCGTATTTATTTAGGGATTTACCAGATCACTGTGGCTCTTGATCTCTTTGGAACAAAGGATGGGTTTTCCTTAGTGCTTGATTTAAAGAAGATGCTGATTATTATCAGTCCATGAGCTTACCCCATGTTTTTCTTCCTTATTAGAACATGTTCCTGCAGGTCCATGTGGTTGTGTTTTAGGGAACCACAAGGTCGGGGACATTACAGACATCACCCTTCTTTCCACCATTTTCTTGCTAGAGACCTGTCATCCTCCACAGACTGGGCCAATACCCCCACCAGAATCCTGGTTCTTCTCAGGGAACATAGGTGAGGAGACTCTAAATCCAGGATAATTGTATTTCCCCAGCAGCACCTCACTCAGAAGGGAGAGATCACATGGAGCCACCTCCTGTCCTCTGGAGTGACAGAATCCCTTCCTCCCCTCCTGGACTCCCTCCCTGCGGACAGGCTCACCACATCCTGTGGACTCGAAAATCTCTTTTCTGTGGAGGGCTTGTTTATTTGTTGGGAAAATAAATTCTCTTCTTGAACCCCATCTCTCCCCTGGAGTGTTTCTCTGAAGGAGCTGAGTTCTCAGTGTTGACCTCCTCTTCTCCTGACCTGTTTCCCCAGATGTCCAAAATATCAGCAGTGCTCAGATGCTGAGAGCAAAAGTGTGTTTGTGTAAGCTGGTGAAGGAATTTCCAATGGCAGTCTTTTTGCTTTTAGTAGATAAATAATATCTACTATGCCAAGTATCGTTTTTATTATTCAACTCTTTTACATAAACTGTTCAACACTTGCTCTGCTCAGAGTTTCTGAGCCGGAGGAAGGAGATTCAGTGCTGGTGTTGTCTCTTGTTGGAAGCTTATATAACAGAATCTAGTGAGTTTCCTTAACCAGAATTGAGAGACATGTGTACCCCAATGTTCATCACAGCACTGTTTATAATAGCCAAGACATGGAAGCAACCTAGATGTCCATCAGCAGAAGAATGGATAAGAAAGCTGTGGTACATATACACAATGGAGTATTACTCAGCCATTAAAAAGAATACATTTGAATCAGTTCTAATGAGGTGGATGAAACTGGAGCCTATCATACAGAGTGAAGTAAGCCAGAAAGAAAAACACCAATGCAGTATACTAACGTATATATATGGAATTTAGAAAGATGGTAACGATGACCTGGTGTACGAGACAGCAAAAGAGACACTGATGTATAGAACAGTCTATTGGACTCTGTGGGAGAGGGAGAGGGAGAGGTTGGGATCATTTGGGAGAATGGCATTGAAACATGTATAATATCATATATGAAACAAGTCGGCAGTCCAGGTTTGATGCATGATACTGGATGCTTGGGGCTAGTCCACTGAGACAACCCAGAAGGATGGTATGGGGAGGGAGGAGGGAGGAGGGTTCAGGATGGGGAATAAGTGTATACCTGTGGTGGATTCATGTTGATGTATGGCAAAACAAATACAATATTGTAAAGTTAAAAAATACAATAAAATAAATATATTAAAAAAATAAGAATCTAGTGAGTTACAGTCATGTGTTCAGCCAGTTTATTCCACCCAGTATCTCTGTTCCTCTCTCTCTCTGTCTCCTCTTAGAATGCAGGGCAGTGAGACCCAATATATTAGGTCAGGAGAAACAGGCTTCTTTCCTTGACTGTAATATTTAATTTAAACTTTTCAAATTCATTTAGTGACTTATTGGTCAAGATTTGTCTCACTGCTCCTTCTCTGGTTGTAATTCGTGATGAGGTGAAAACAAGAAGGGAAGTAAAGAAAGCCCGAGGAGTTGCATCACTTTCAAGAGGTTAGATTTTTTTGTTTCTCTTTGCAATTTTGCTAGAAAGTAAAATCCCACAGTTGGTGTGTGGGCAACTAGAAAACAAGGGTAAGTCTCAATGTCATGAATATGAAAGAAAGGAAAGGCTTTCCCTGACACAGTGATGTATTCTGGGTTAGCAAAGTTCAGTGCAGCACAGCTGGGGCCTGGGCTGTGGCAGAGGGGAAGGATCAGGTCCATATGAACAACAGAAAGGCTGGGACATGGCTGCTTCAGACAGAAGCTCAAGGAAGGCCAAGTCCTGAGTCCGTGGACTGCCCTCAGCTTTGTAAGACCAGCCACCTGATTTTTCTTTCCTTTAATCCATATGTGGTCTGTATAAGGGGAGAAGGAAGAAGTCACACGCACCAGCTCATGGGAGTCGGGCAATCAGAAGCCCAGTTGCTAGAACACTAACCCTCTTTCACAGGATCAAGGAGACCAGCCTTGCTGTGCATCTGTGACAAATCCACCCGGGCAATGGGAAGTCGCTTTGAAAAAACTAGAATGAAAGGGAATGAAATGATTCCAAAAGATCCTGATCTTAGTCTGGGGAACAATAATATTAAAAATGATAACTGAATTTTATTGATTTTAACCCTACTCTTCCTAATATCTCACCTTGTGATATGGTCACATTTATAGGATGGGGTTTCTTTGGGTTTTTAAGAATTTTAAATGCATTTATTTTATGCATTTATTAGGCTGTGCCAGGTCTTGGTTGCGGCATGCTGGCTCTTCCATATTCCTTGCCTCAGATAGGATCTTTACTTGTGGCATGGGAAGTCTTGGTTGTGGCCTGTAGGATCTAGTTCCCTGACCAGGAACAAGACATCAGATTTCTAGGGGAGTGGACAACTTTCCTAGAATCTCTTCCTCAGCAAAGAACTTCAAGTGCTGAAGGATTTCTCTCCATTATGTACAAGGCTCTGCTCAAAAGGGAGGAAAGTTGGGCTCCTGGGCTCTTCACAGTCTTGCGGGCATTCCCTCTCCTAGAATGAACACTTAGGGATTCAACATGCAGACCCTTGCCTGTGTTAAGGAACTTGCACTCAAAGCTGCTCTTGGTTGGACTGAGGGTGGAGTAAAGAGGTTACATTTGGTTATATTGATATGAAAGATTGCTATCATTCTCTAAGTTCCACATTCTCAGCCTAATTTGCAAACTTTGTATTATTTGAAGTAAAAATTGTCCTCTGTGACTGCTACTAAAGTCGTCTGGATGTTTTAGAAGATGAAATGAACGTGCAGTGTCAGCTACACTCATGAGCCCCAGACTGTGTGAGAGTAGAGCTTCCTGCTGCTCCCAATCCCTCCTCTTCATGAGCTCTCAGTACTGGACGTCAGATGCTCTGAGCACGTGCTGCCTCCTTCCTCCTCATCCTGCCTCCAAAGTCTTCTCCCCTGCTCCCAGGAGGGCAGTCATCACCCCCTCCTGGAATCCACATCGACAAGCACATTGTCATACGTGTGTGTGTGGTCAGCACACTTTGGTGAGAGAATGAAGAGAACTCTATGAATTAACCCATGTTTGGTATTATGCCACTAATATCTGTAGACCACCAGAAAACAGGAGCTATAGCCCTGTAAATAACTGAAGAATTCAAACCTTATGTATTAGACCCTTAAAAAGGGAAATGCAGAGAGATATGGTGATTTAAAAATTGGTGCAACTTAAAAAATTTCACAATAGACTATGGAATCACACCTCTAAATTTTCTTTTAGACTAAAGAAGAGAGAGTGAGGCTCAGGTTTTCCTTTCAAGCTGAGTTGACTCATATAGATGAATATTTCCTTTTGGATTGAGACGTTTCCATGAGTACATTTCATTTCCAGTGTAATAACACAAAAGAAGCATCGAAGCTGTGACATTCTCTGATCCCCAGAATAGAAGGGAAAAGTTTTTCAGTGGAGACAAATTTGAGAAATGTGCCGAAAGTGACAATTCTGACCTATTTAAAGATCTTATTTGGGGGAAGGTGCTGGGAAAAGCTGGTTAAAGGCTGGCACAGCCCAACATCTGAGGCATCACCAAGGTCACCAGATGCCAACCCCTTCCCTGATGACATGGAGGGTGATGTTCTCCAGCCCTGCAGAATGGTGATCATCACCATTGCCACCTCTGGGAGACCAAGAATCCCCCCAAATCAGCACTTCAGTGAAATTCAGTCCCACGGCTCCAGCTCAACAAGATGCTCAAATCTGCCTTTCCTGTGCCCCAGCGACCAGAGGTAATGTCACCCCAGTCCAGTGTTCTTGCCTGAAGAATCCCAGGGACGGGGGAGCCTGGTGGGCTGCTGTCTATGGGGTCGCACAGAGTCGGACACGATTGAAGCAACTTAGCAGCAGCAACGACCGGGAGGGCACCACAGAGTTCCCTGTAACAGAGCAACTGGCCTTTCTCTCCCAGCAGACCTGTCTCCAGGTCCAGTGCCTCGAACTCCAGCTCCATGTCCACCGGGAGAACCAGGGAGTCCGTGTAGGTAGGAACCTGCATCTGATCTAGGTGCTTCTGAGGCCCAGGCAGAGCCTGGGGCCTCGGGAGCAGTGAGGAAACTTCCTTTGTGGGCCAGATGGCCCAGGGGAGCTTTGCAGGGGTTTGGCTTAGAATTTGATACTGCACCTGCCCCTGCTTCCATCCTCCCCTTTCTGGGAGGAGATTTTAGCCAGAGCAGTTTACACTGGTGCCCCGTTTATGCTGCGACTGATGGCTGGAAATCTGAGCATGTGGTGGCACAATTTCAGATTCCGGGTTGTTTCTCAGGAAAACAACTAATTTGGGGAAAGTGGAAAGGCATCTACATTCTGGGCGGTAATCTAGATATTGGGACCATCCAGTGGGAAGACTTGAGGACAAGACTGAGACTTATAGGAGAAGTCTTACTGGGGAAAGGGAAAATGATTTTATTTAATATAAATGGTAATTTCTCCTCCAATGTTCAAGTAGTTGAAAATATTTAAAATGTATAAAGAAGTCTGAAACTCACACCAAGTCTAAAGATTCCTTATGCTAAAACAAAACTTTAAGTTCCTGGTTTCAGTGGAAGCAAAATCATCTATAATGTTTTCAAAATTACTTCTTTGTTCATCTCAGTTCAATTGAGGGAAAGCCATATTTGAGAAACTTATGACCCAGTAGCTACCTTAAATAATCAATCTCAATTTTCAACATCTTTTTTTCTTCTCATTTCCTTTAACTAAGGATCTTATGTTAAGCTTTCAGATCTATACATAGTTTTGCATTGAAGAGTTTTATCAACTTTTTAAAAATGTCATTTCGAACAGATAAGTGCTTTAAAATTCATAATCAAGATGTTTTTTATTTCAGCATAATGTAGTTTTACACTTAATATACCATTTCCTACCTAATAAGCATCTTATATGCCAAATGCACTGATTGCATATTGATTTGATGCCCACTAAATATCATGGTGTGCTTGGTACAGTCATGTGATTATTTTATTTGCTAGTAAAATTTCAAAATGTGTAGCTATGTTTTGTACAATACTAAGAGTTGGGCACAACTGAGCGACTTCACTTTCACTTTTCACTTTCGGGCATTGGAGAAGGAAATGGCAACCCACTCCAGTATTCTTGCCTGGAGAATCCCAGGGACAGAGGAGCCTAGTGGTCTGCCGTCTATGGGGTCGCACAGAGTTGGACATGACTGAAGCAACTTAGCAGCAGCAGCAGCAGAAAATATTAACTTATTCTAATTTGCAGAGGTAGAGTTTTTGCATTAAAAATTAGAGTTGAGCAAGGCACAGATAAGGCATAATCATCTTTAGGGTAGACATGAAACAATGGTGAAACCTTTGTACACACTGCTGTCACAATAACAACTCTCACATGTTTAATGTGGCCCTGATGTTGATATAATCTACTGATTTAAGATAACTTTGTAAGTTGTTGGATTAACATCATATAGAGTACAGAACATGAGATGGTATATTGAATGGACTACAGTATTCCGTTATCCCTATTTTGTTTTTAATATGAGAAAAATTGCTTTACAATGTTGTGGTGGTTTCTGCTGTACAACAACGTAAACCAGCTATAAGTATACATATATCCACTCCCATATCCTTATTTTAAAGCTGAGAAAACTGTAGCATAGGACAGAAAAATTGACTGGATGAAATCATGCAGGAAATTGAGGGAAAACTAAAGAGATGCCCAGATAACAAATATACTGGTCACCTGAGAAGACAAGAGTAACCCACAAAAAATAAAAACAAAAAAATGCAGCAAGATTATTATTTTCAAACAGTTTAACTGGTAAAACTCTTTTAAGCTTATCATAATTATTATTATCATTATTACACTTACACTTTTATTAACAACTCTGAGGACCAGTAGTATGCTATCATTGTGCAGGATGCTGGGTGGGGATAGGAAATGGAGACTTGCTCCTGCTCTGGGGAGTCAATTCCACCCCATTTAAGGGACTCTCAGTTAGAAGGTCCTGATGGAGGATGTGTGTGGGGGACGGGAGTTTAAAATGAAAAGAAAGACTTTGATCTTAAAAAGTACAGATTATAGGAAATTCTTAAAATAATAAAAGTTGAAATATGCTGAATGAAATTATAACTTGGTGGGATCTTTGTTGATCAGTTTTTAAAAATGAACCCTGGCTTGTTACTGCAGGAACTTGGATATACCTCAGTAACAATATTTCCCGTGCAGCAGATGACATATTGATTTTTAAAATCTTTCTTAGAAAATCATACTATTTGAAGACAGACAGCATACCTATTTCACGTAATTAACCCCCTGTTCAAATCTCAGCCACACGTACATCCATGGTGGTGAATAAAAGATATGGTGGGTGGATATGAGATAGTTCAGCATATTTCAAATGGTCAAATATCAAATTTTGGCTTAGCTTCTGGTTCAAGATGGCAGAGTAGAAGGACATGCTCTTATCTCCTCACGCAAGAACAATGAAATCACAACTAGCTGTTGAACAACTATCCAGAGGAGGACTCTGGATCCGTCGAAAAAGGATGTCCCACGTCCAAACACAAAGAAGAAACTACAACGAGATCCAGGAGTCACTCAAGCACAATAAAAATAAATCCCATACCTGCCAGATGGAAAAGCAACAAACTGGAAAAAAATAATACCAGAAAAGTTCTCCCACTGTTGTGAAGGTTCTGAGCCTCATGTCATGCTTGCAAGCCTGTAAAGGGATTGCGAATCTCCAGGCAATCTGACTCTGAAGGCCAGTGGGATTTGATTACAGGACTTCCACAGGACTATGGGAGAGACTCTTCTTGAAGGGGACAAACAAAATCTTGCATGCACCAAGACCCTGGGGATGGTAGCAGTGACCCCACAGGAGACTGAACCAGACCTACCTCCTAAGGTTGGAGTCTCCTATGGAAGTGTGGGTCAGCAGTGGCTTGCCCTGGGGACAAGGGTACTAGCAGAAGCAATCCTGGAAGGTGGCCCTTGGTGTAAGTCTCCTTGGAGGTTGCAGAAAATCAAGCACTTCATTCATTAATCATGTTTCTCGCTTCTTTAGTATGAGAAGAGGTAAAACTGGCTTCTGAACCATTTGTTGGGTTTTGTTCTTTGAGTAGCAAAACAGAGGCTCCAGGAGGTGACATTGCCAGCAAGTATGAGCAAGGGATTTTATGGAAAGGAGAACTAGGATCCAACCTGGGACAGTCCAGAACTGGAGAGCAGAACCACACACTTCACAGCCCCTGCTCTTTCCTTCCTGTCTCTGCTTGTGTTTGATTATCTGCACTGTTTGATACCCGATCTCTATTCTTTCCCTAGTATCATATTTATGTTAGATCAAGTATTTTCTACTAATTCATCTTTCTCAATGAGTTTTTTATGAACTCATAGGAATGTTTTTAGAAGTATGAAACCCAGGAATTGGAATGCCCTTCAGCATACAGCAAAGGAACGTTCTCACACTGAAAGCACTATAGAACTAGCACCCAAGTGGAAAAGAAAATATCTTTCCCAGGGGACAGCACCTTTCCATGCTGCCCTCCAGTCGCTGTCTCAGGGCGGCTGTCCTGTCTCCTCCCTGAGGGCAGCCACTCCGTGATTCTCACTGTCCTGATGATTTCTGCCAGGAGCGCTTGATGCCTCTTGTGTGATATGGACTCAATGAATCCAAACAGTAATGGTATGAAAATCACTCATACTGTCCCCATATTAAAGATGAGGAAACTAACTTCTTGAGTTTGTGAGATTTTTCAGGGTCACAGTGTTGGTAAATAGCAGAGCTGGGATTCAGAGGTTTTGGAATTTCTAGAACTCTCCTTTCACTTAGGCCCTCTTCCTGTGGCTTCCACTCGGGCTCTCTTCCTGTGGCTTCCACCCTGAATATACCATGCAGCTAGAAGAAACCAGCACAGAACAGAGCTCCTGTGTGGAGGCAATAAAGTTACTGTGGAAGGGAGTGAATTGCTCAGTAACGCAGTGCTGAGGAGAAGGTGGGAAGCAGAGTAATAGGAGTCAGGAGCAGCCAGTCCACACCGTATGGCATCAGCTTTCCTGCACGAGGTGACTGCTTCCCTCAGATATGTCTATCAACCATTCTTTAATGAGTGGGTATAGATTAGTTATGCCTGTGACATCAAGAGTAACCATTTTCTTCAATTTCATATTTCCTTTCTAATTTTTTTCTTTTTGTCACCCTCCACAGCTTAGAGGATCTTAGTTCTTAAACTGAGGCTCCCTGAAGGAAAAACTCAGAGACCTATCAATGGCCCCCACAGAAAATTCTCAGAATTCCACCTTTTGACAAACATTTCCTAGAAAATGATAGAAAATGTTCCACAGAATAAAGTGAACAAATACTATTTTGTGATAGGTATAAGTAGACAGTATAGGATTTAGGTTTTCAAAATAAAAACTCAAGAAATTTATCTTGATAACTTTAATAAATAAATAACAATTTTAATGAAATAGAGAAATATATTTCTAAATTTAATACAATGTAAACATATACATTTTTATATGGAAATATAAATATGATGAGATAAAATATTACATTATCTAAATAAAGAATAAATAAATAATATCAGGGCAGTCATCGCTTTTGGCTTGATACCACTACATGTGATTCCTTTTATATCTACTTGCTTATTACTTTTGACACGTATTGGCTGAGTTAATTCAATAAATTTGGTGGCTAAAGCAGAATTCAGAGTCTTCTGAAATGACCCCAGGGGAGTATACAAGGATGATGTGGCAACTTAGTGAGAGTCATGTCAAGGTGAGTTCTGGTCTCCATCCATCATTCTTAACTTTGCTTGCAAGCTGGTTGATGAAGACAAGGATCTCATGATTTCCACTCTGATGATTTCCCAGGCACAGTCGCTGTATTCCTTCTCTTGCAGGTAGACATGGATTCCCTGGAAGTACCTCTTCACGGCCAGCATGGGGCCAGTCCTTCCCAGGGCAGAGTCTTCATCTCACATTACCTGCCCCAGGCAGGCGTCCAGGTTATCCAGCTGCTGATGGAGTCCAGTGCGGAGCTGCCCCAGGAGGGTGATGTTCCAGGCAGCAGAGGAGCACTCTCTGTGGAAGAGGTTGAAGGTCTGCTGGAGCACCTCATGGAGCACAGAAATGGCCTGGGCCTCTTGGAGCTGGCTGCCCTCTTGGAGCTGGCTGCCCTCCACCACCTGCCTTTCCTGGGGGAAAGCAAAGTCTTTTCTGTCCTGCAGACAGAAGCGAGGGGAGAGTCTCCTCATTTGGCCCAGGAGCCTGAGGTTCTTCCTGCCACCAGCACGTGGTTCTGAGACAGGTTACAGCCCAGGGATCCTCCCGGGCCATAGCTGACCAGCACCAGGGCCATCAGTAGAGAGAGCACGAAAGCCATGGGGAAGATGAGGCTGCTGCTGGGCTGGCTGAGACGGTGTCTGGTGGAACCTTGAGGTAGGTTCTCTGATGCCATGCTTTATAAGCAAGGCCATTAAATAGGGAACACGGTATTTTTCATTTTCTAGTCATTTCCCTACACTTTTACTTCCTTTTTTTGATTTTCATGTATGTATTCACAATATGATCAAAGAAAAGAATCTAAACTATTCATTTTATCTATTTCCCAATAACTTCAAATGTTTCCAGTGAAATGGATATGTATCAATGAAATGAGAAAAGTCTTCGTCTTAAGTCAGATGTACTTTTGTAATTACACACATTATTGCTCACTGTCTCTCATGCATAAATATTGGTCTCCTTTTATCCAGGAACACATTTGTAGCCCTGATCTTAGGCTCTATTTTTCACTTTTACTTTACATGGGAATCTAGTCTCTCTCAGCTGTGTGGTTTCTGTATTCATTAGGAATTTACCAGCTCACTCTGGCATTTAAGCCTTTAAAACAAATGATGAGTTTTCTTCAGTGTTTGATTTACAGAAGAGGCTGATTATTACAAGTCCAAGATCTTCTTCCATGTTTCTGTTCTTTCTAGAACAGTTTCCTGCAGGTCCCTGTGGTTGTGCTTCAGGGAACCATGAGTTCAAGACTGTTACAGACATCACGTTTTCTTTCCACAATTTTCTTGCTGGAGACCTGTCATCCTCCAAGACTGAGCCAATAGTTCCACCAGAATCCTGGTTCTTCTCAGGGAACATGGGTGAGGAGACTCTAAATCCAGGACAATGGTATTTTCCCAGCAGCCCCTCGTAAGGGAGAGATGACATGGAGCCTCACCCTGTCCTCTAGAATGACAGGGTCTGCTTCCAAACCTGCTGGATACCCTCCCTGAGAGCAGGCTCAATCCTCAGAATCCTGAGGACTTGAAAATCGCCTTTCTGTGGAGGGCTTGTTTACTTGTTGGGGAAAAAATTCATCTTCCAGAACCCCTTCCCTCTCCCCTGCAGTGTTTGTGTGAAGGACCCTGTTACTCTGCGGTGACTTCCTCTTCTCCTGATCCGTGTCCTCAGGTGTCCATAGTGTCAGCAGCCCTCAGACGCTAAGAGCAAATGTGTATTTGTGCAGGTAAGTGGAGGAATTAATCCAACTGCACTCCCTTAACCTTAATAAAAATAAAAAGGACCCAGGTATCGAACCCGTGTGTCCTGCCTCACAGAACAAGTCTTGGCCATCTGAGCTACCAGGGAAGCCCTAGGCTTAGCAGACAAATAATTTTTATTTGACCAAATATAGATTTAATTATTCAACTCTTTTACTATTGAGTACTTGTTCTACTTAAATGTTCTGAGCTTGAGGTAGGAGATTCAATGATGATGTTGTTTCTGATTAGAAGCTATTTCACAGAACCAAGGATTGAGCTTCATTTGTTCATTCAGTTCAGTTCAGTTCAGCTCAGTTGTGTCTGACTCTTTGCAACCCCATGGACTGCAGCACACCAGGCTTCCCTGTCCATCACCAACTCCCAGAGCTTTCTCAAACTCATGTCCATTGAGTCAGTGATGCCATCCAACCATCTCATCCCCTGTCATCCCCCTCTCCTCCTGCCTTCAGTCTTTCCCAGCATCAGAGTCTTTTCCAATAAATCAGTTCTTCATATCAGGTGGCCAAAGTATTGGAGTTTCAGCTTCAGCATCAGTTCTTCCAATGAATATTCAAAACTGATTGATGAACTGGTTGGATCTCCTTGCTCTCCAAGGGACTCTCAAGAGTCTTCTCCAACACCGCAGTTCAAAAGCATCAATTCTTTGGTGCTCAGCTTTCTTTATAGTCCAACTCTCACAGCCATACATGACTACTGGAAAAACCATAGCTTTGTTTGACTAGATAGACCTTTGTTATTAAAGTAATGTCTCCGCTTTTTAATATGCTGTCTAGGTTGGTCATAACTTTTCTTCCAAGGAGCAAGTGTCTTTTAATTTCATGGCTGCACTCACCATCTTCATTGATTTTGGAGCCCCCCAAGATAAAATCTGCCACTGTTTCCATTGTTTCCCCATCTATGTGCCATGAAGTGGTGGGACCAGATGCCATAATCTTAGTTTTCTGAATGTTGAGCTTTAAGACAACTTTTTCACTCTCTTCTTCCACTTTCATCAAGAGCCTCTTTAGTTCTTCTTCTTCACTTTCTGCCATAAGGGTGGTGTCACCTGTATATCGGAGAAGGAAATGGCACCCCACTCCAGTAATCTTGCCTGGAAAATCCCATGGTTGGAGGAGCCTGGTTGGCTGCAGTTCATGGGGTCGTGAAGAGTTGGACATGACTAAGTGACTTCACTTTGACTTTTCACTTTCATGCATTGGAGAAGGAAATGGCAGCCCACTCCAGTATTATTGCCTGGACAACCTCAGGGATGGGGGAGCCTGGTGGGCTGCCATTTATGGGGTCACACAGTGTCGGACACGACTGAAGTGACTTAGCAGCAGCAGCAGTACCTGTATAGATGAGCTTATTGATATTTCTCCAGCAATCTTAATTCCAGCTTATGCTTCATCCTCCCAGAATTTCTCATGATGTACTCTGTATACAAGTTAAATAAGCAGAGTGACAATATACAGCTTTGATGTACTCCTTTCCTGATTTCAAACCAGTCTGTTGTTTCATGTCCAGTTCTAACTGTTGCTTAAGCCAGCTGAATTCCATGGGCATCTCTGTTCCTCTGAGAATTCAGGACAGTGAGGACCAGGCTAGTAGATCAGGAGAAATTCCCTTTTTCCTTTACTTGAGTGTAATATTTCATTTAGTTTTTAATACCCTATATTCACTTAGTGACTTACTGGACAAGATTTGTCTCAGTGCTCCTGATCTAGTTGTAGTTCATGATGAGATAAAGGAAAGTAAAGAAAGCCATAGGGGCTGCATCTCTATCACTTTCAAGACTTTAGATTTTGTTTCTCTTTGCAAGTTTCCTAGAAAGTGCAATTGTGTTTTGTGGACAAAAACAAAACAAAAGTAAGTCTTCAATGTCATGAATGTGGAAGAAGGGAAGTGGTTTTCCCTTGACACAGTGACGTATTCTGAGTTAGCAAACTTCAGTGCAGCACAGCTGGGGACAGGGCTGTGGCAGAGGGGAAGGATGAGACCAGTATGAACAAGGAAAGGCTGGGACACAGCTGCTTCTGACAGAAGCTCAATAAAGGCCAGGCCCTGGCTCTATTGACTGCTTTCAGCTTTGTATAATAGTCGTTTGATGTTTCCTTCGTATAATCCACATGTGATCAGTAATAAGGAAAGAAGGAATAAGACACACCCACCGGCTCACAAGAGACTGACAAGCAGCACCCGGTTGTTAGAACAATAACCCTCTCTGGCCCGTGGAATCTAGCTTTGCTGAGCATTTGTGTAGGTGATAAATACACCTGGGCACTGAGAAGATGTTTGGGAAAGCTGGAATTAAAAGGAGAGGACTTAGATGATTTTAAAGATTCTGATCTTATTCTAGATAATAGTAATTGTGATATTAAAAAATAATAACTGAATTTTATTGCTTGCTACTAATGGACTAGCCACTTTTCTAAGTTCTTTCAAATTTTAACTCAGTCCTCTCATTAACACTATTAGGTTATAGTCAGTCATGCAACTAGGGAGAGACATAAATCTTGACAAATGAACTATGCCTAATGTATCAAAGATACAAGGGAGCACCTTAGTGGCTCTATAATGATTTTTCTTAAAGAACCCATCAAAAAAGTCAAGAGTTCAATTGAAGATGATATTTAGGAATGAACAAAATAACTGATCCAAGAGAATGAGACGACAGAGGACCCTGCTGCTGCTGCTGCTGCTAAGTCGCTTCAGTCGAGTTTGATTCTGTGCAACCCCATAGACGGCAGCCCACCAGGCTTCCCAGTTCCTGGGATTCACCAGGCAAGAACACTGGAGTGGGTTTCCATTTCCTTCTCCAGTGCATGAAAGTGAAAAGTGAAAGTGAAGTCTCTCAGTCACGTCCGACCCTCAGCGACCCCATGGACTGCAGCGCACCAGGCTCCTCCATCCATGGGGTTTTCCAGGCAACAGTACTGGAGTAGGGTGCCATTGCCTCTCCGACAGAGGACCCTAATCCACTACAAATGCCAAAGGGTACTGTCTACGGTTTTGTGGGTGATTCCGGTGTGGTCTGAGTGAACAGAACTAAGTTCTAATCAAAAACACAAAATCACTGTTGTGTAGTTAGAATAGAATAGATATGTCTGCCAAGTGAAGAAGAAAAAGAAAGCATTTCCTAGAGTTTCCTAGAGGTCTAGTCATCAGGATCCTATACTTTCACTGCTGCCGGCCGGGTTCAATCCCTGACTGGGGAACTGAGATCCCACAAGCCACACAGCAAGAACTCTTAAGACTTTATGAGTTATTTCATCAGTGAAATTTAGTCAAATAATGTTATTAAACCTACAGGAGCTGACTGACTCCTGAAATCTTTGTCGTTTTAACTCTTGACTTTTCCAGTGAGTTTTAAGAACAAAGAAAAAACACCTACTCATTTTAGCTCTGATGATTCTCCAGGATGACAACTAAAATGTTATTTGCCATCTTGTTCTACACAAATGAAGTCACTATACCCACTGCAGTCCCTGACCTCCAGCACTCCCTGATAGGAGTTAAGGAGGGAGATCAGGAACGAGGCCGGGAAAATTGACACAACAGGCCAGCAGAGAGTTAGATTATTCCCAGAGAAAATTTTTGAACCCAATTTTTGCAACTTCTCATACTCAGAAAAACATAGAAATCGTTTATAGAGACATCTGTTCCTCCTGACTCTCAGCCTCCTTCTACCAAGATATGAGCTTGATGTCATGTAACCCCTTTACTACAAACACGTATACACTGACCTCCCGCTAAGTCCTTGAGCAAGTCCTCAGAGCTGAGGACACGCGGTCTCCCAGCCTTAGTCCTCAGGAAGTCTTCCACCAAAACTGAACCCCTGGCTCTCACACTGCTGGATATTCTTCAGTCGCCAAGGCCCTCTCCCAGGAGACTCCTCAGGGAAGCCTCTTGCTCTCACTCTCATTCTCTTTCTTTGCCCACCTCCAGTCCAGACGGCTCCTCCTGTGGTCCACTGAGTCCAGTGAAGACCCTCTGCTCTTTATTTTTCCAGCTACTAGTCATGATGTGGGCACTGAAGAGGCCTCACGTGTGACCAAGATGGAAGAGCATACAGGCTTCCTGGACAGAAGCAGCGCAGGTTTAGTGTACGTGCTGCCGAAGCGAGCACAGCAGCACTGGTTTTGATGGGCTCCTTAGCAGGGAGGGTCCGCAATGAACTCCAGAGTCAGCCTTAGGATCCTACATGGTTGTGTTTATTTAAATGTCTAGCCTCAATCTTTTAAACATCAAAAATAATCCTGTAGGGTTGAAATAAAAATATTACTTAAGAAATCATTTGTTAACAAAATGATATTTTTAGCAGTAACATAGGAATGGTTTTTGCTTGTGTTAGGGCCCTAATCTTCTGGAAGGGTTCCAAACCTAAAATGTACTTTAAATGTCCTCTATCTTTAAAAGTATCTACTCAGTGCTATATGTACCAACTGGAGAGAAGTGAGAGGATCAATCCATCAATGTCCTTTTTCCCAACTGCCCACATTAAATGCATGAATTTCCACAAAAATCATTGTTACTTTTAGAAAACGTAATCTTTCAGTGTGCGTGTTACTGTCATATGTCCAGCAGGGAAGGCTCTATCTCACTGTTACTAAATGTTTTAAAGCCCTGCCTATGTCCCTTCTACACAAGCTTGTTTGACCTTGTTTGTCTCAAAAAGGCAAAGATACCATGATAGAATTTAAAAGCTTCCTTGTATTGCCTTGTCCCCAGGCACCTCTTGTCCTGCTGTGTGATAACTTGCTGGGTCCTAAGGAAGAAACAAGTCTGCAGCTGTGACAGGAGTGACCATTGCCCCTTCCAGGACTCTGCAGGCTGCTGTGGTATGACCGTCACCCGTGGGGACACAGCTGGTGGCCAGGCATTCGTGCTCTGTCTCTGTGCTCTCAGCATCTGCTTCAGTCTTCTCATTCTCTGAAAAGGAATGTTGTGGAGAAGCACTTGCCTCGGTGTAGTTCATCTGTGTTGTTCTGTGTCCTGAGGACCTGCTGCTGCTCCACAAACACTTTAAACTTCTCTGTTTTCCTTCCAAGTTCTCAAGCTGCTGCTGACTTTCAGCGACATGTTTCCTGCACTTTGGGCTTTTTGAGCAAATGATACTCCAGACCCAGGCAAGCTCCTCCAGGTGTAATCAGCAAGTGGACGTGCCCAGGGAGAGGCAGAGAGGAGCCCCTGGTGTCTCCACCATTGTTCACTGGGGTGCAGTTCCCTCTGTTTACTGTGTTTCTTTGGGAGGCTGGACAGTCTGGACCTGCAGTGCTTATCAGGGAAAGTGGGTAAAGTCATAAGAGAGTGTCTGACAGACCTAGAACATTAACTCAGCTTCTGCTTTTTGGATGGTGGCTTTACTGTTTTAAGGGTAAATTGACAACCAGAAAGTGTAATGTAGTGCAGTGGCACCCCACTCCAGTGTTCTTGCCTGGAGAATCCCAGGGATGGGGGAGCCTGGTAGGCTGGCTACCGTCTATGGGGTCGCACAGAGTCAGACACGACTGAAGTGATGCAGCAGCAGCAGCAGCAAGCATAATAGAGAAAGACACAGCTGTATGAATGGAGAGGACACCTTCATGCAGAGTGAATGAGGAGAGCACGCTGGGGATTCCTACACTGGGAGGAGTGAATGATTGTGATATTTGAGTGCAAGAACGAGACTCAGGGGAGCAGAGATGGAGCAGAATGGTGCCATGTACCAGAATCAGCAGATGGGTACATGGTATATTATATATGTAGTATGCTTTATACTTTGTTTTCACACATGTATACATTATTATTTTATCATGTATATAATTACATACAATCGATGAAACACTTTTCCCCAATACTTTTATTTAGGTTGTTATTGTTTTGCAGTGAGTGAAAGAGAGAGGGTAGGAGAATTCATTATTCCCATTTAGATTTATATGAAAGAAAAGAAAACATGCTCTACCTGTTTAGCCCTCACTCAGTGGGTGATACTTGGCTAAGTGCTCTTATACATTCTGCTTTTTCTGACACTGCGAACACTAAGAACATTTTCACTTACTTTATATTTGAGGAGACGAGGCTCAGGGAAGTTTAGTGATGTCCTTGATTACCCGTATGTCCTGACAGAGTCTAGACTCAATGCAGGATCTCATATCACATAGAAATCATTTTTTAACTTTCAGCCCGTTTGATTCTCATCCCTTTGTTTTCTTCTCTGGTGCTTTGGGGAGATCGTTTCTCCAGGTTGGCTCCCAAGTGCACTGGATGCTCCACCTCTGGGCCCTTTGCAGACTTTCCTTTACTTTCTTAACCTTCAGAGTGGCAGGTCCTCATGAGCCTTAGGTCATCTTCTCATTCCACAATATCCACGTAAGCTTCTACCAATGGGAAATGGGAAATCTGTCTTTAGGTGTTTCTTGGGCACTCTACAGACTAATTAGCTTTCTCCCCTTCTCGAGAGGCCTCAACCAGATTCTGGTGGGAGAATTCCCTTTTGTCTAGCTCTCATTGTAACAGGAAACTTAAATAATTAAGCATGATTATTTATACCTTTCTCTTCCAAACGAAACCCTCCAAAAGAAGAGGTTTCACCTTTGGTTTTTCCACCTCTGTGTTTTCAGAACTGAAAATAGACTGTGTGGATCACAATAAACTATGGAAAATTCTGAAAGAGATGGGAATACCAGACCACCTGATCTGCCTCTTAAGAAATCTGTATGCAGGTCAGGAAGCAACAGTTAGAACTGGTCATGGAACAACAGACTGGTTCCAAATAGGAAAAGGAGTACGTCAAGGCTGCATATTGTCACCATGTTTATTTAACTTATATGCAGAGTACATCATGAGAAATGCTGGACTGGAAGAAACACAAGTTGGAATCAAGATTGCCGGGAGAAATATCAATAACCTCAGATATGCAGATGACACCACTCTTATGGCAGAAAGTGAAGAGGGGCTAAAAAGCCTCTTGATGAAAGTGAAAGTGGAAAGTGAAAAGGTTGGCTTAAAGCTCAACATTCAGAAAACGAAGATCATGGCATCTGGTCCCATCACTGCATGGGAAATAGATGGGGAAACAGTGGAAACAGTGTCAGACTTTGTTTTTCTGGGCTCCAAAATCACTGCAGATGGTGACTGCAGCCATGAAATTAAAAGACGCTTACTCCTTGGAAGGAAAGTTATGACCAACCTAGATAGCATATTCAAAAGCAGAGACATTACTTTACCAACAAAGGTTCGCCTAGTCAAGGCTATGGTCTTTCCTGTGGTCATGTATGGATGTGAGAGCTGGACTGTGAAGAAGGCTGAGCGCTGAAGACTTGATGCTTTTGAACTGTGGTGTTGGAGAAGACTCTTGAGAGTCCCTTGGACTGCAAGAAGATCCAACCACTCCATTCTGAAGGAGATCAATCCTGGAATTTCTTTAGAAGGAATGATGCTAAAGCTGAAACTCCAGTATTTTGGCCACCTCATGCGAAGAGTTGACTCATTGGAGAAGACTCTGATGCTGGGAGGGATTGAGGGCAGGAGGAGAAGGGGACGACAGAGGATGAGATGGCTGGATGGCATCACTGACTCGATGGATGCGAGTCTGAGTGACCTCCGGGTGCTGGTGATGGACAGGGAGGCCTGGCGTGCTGCGGTTCATGGGGTCGCAAAGAGTCGGACACGACTGAGCGACTAATCTGATCTGATCTGATCTGATAGAAATAACAGATGGCTAACAAACACATGAAAAGATGCTCAACATCACTCATTATCAGAGAAATGCAAATTAAAACCACTATGAGGTACCATTACATGCCAGTCAGAATGGCTGTGATCCAAAAGTCCACAAGCAATAAATGCTGGAGAGGGTGTGGAGAAAAGGGAACCCTCTTACACTGTTGTTGGGAATGCAAACTAGTACAGCCACTATGGAGAACAGTATGGAGATTCCTCAAAAAACTGGGAATAGAACTGCCTTTTGATCCAGCAATCCCACTGCTGGGCATACACACTGAGAAAACCAGAATTGAAAGAGACACATGTACCCCAATGTTCATAGCAGCACTGTTTACAATAGCCAGGATTTGGAAGCAACCTAGATGTCCATCTACAGATGAATGGATAAGAAAGCTGTGGTACATATACACAATGGAGTATTACTCAGCCATTAAAAAGAATACATTTGACTCAGTTCTAATGAGGTGGATGGAACTGCAGCCTATTATACAGAGTGAAGTAAGCCAGAAAGAAAAACACAAATACAGTTTACTAATGCATATATATGGAATTTAGAAAGATGGTAACAATAACCCTGTTTACGAGACAGCAAAAGAGACACTAATGTATAGAACAGTCTTTTGGACTCTGGGAACAGGAGAGGGTGGGATGATTTGGGAGAATAGCATTGAAATATGTATAATATCATATCTGAAATGAGTCGCCAGTCCAGGTAAGATGCCTGATAACGGATACCTGGGGCTGGTGCACTGGGACGACCCAGAGGGATGGTATGGGGAGGGAGGAGGGAGGAGGGTTCAGGATGGGGAACACATGTATACTTGTGGTGGATTCATCTTGATGTATGGCAAAAGTAATACAATATTGTAAAGTTAAGCAAAATAAAATAAAAAAAAGAAAGAACCAATTTAAAATCAGATATCTTATATAGAAATATGCAGTTTTAAGTTATAACCTCCTGAAAGAAGTGAATAATGAGTAGAATTCTTCATCCATGTTTCAGTATGCATTGTGAATTTAAGGTATTTCTTTTTATAAGAGTAACAATTCCAAGCTGTCTTCTGGAGAAGAGTTTTGTAAATTAAAGGAGAAAATAAATTGAAAAACAATAAAGGTAAATATCTTGTCTTATATTTGAATACATTATACATTTGAACATGATATTATATGGACAAAACTAATCTAAATACCATACATAGTATCACTGAGATAAAGTACAGGGATAAGTAGGTGAATACATTAGAGCCCTTTGCACTCTAATCGCTATTATTTTGACTCCTGATCTGATCATTCCTAAACCTCTAGTGTATCTGAGACTGGTTGGGATACTTGTTGTGTCGTCAAACTGCATTCTTCAGCTTTTAATATGGTAAATGTCTGTTAAAAGCTGATGATGAGGGACTGGACAAAAGGAACAGAGGTAAACTGGCCTTGACAGTGATCATTAGCAATCATTTTGGGAGGAGTTGGGCTGTGTTTACTTCTAGTTCTGCCTTTGTTTCTGCCCTCTTGATTTTGTATATCACCTATACTGGCTTATGGTACTGGATTGGTCTTCTTGAAAACAGATTTATTAGACATGTTTGACAAGTAACCACCATAGGAGAAAAGTGTGTGTCTTGTTCATCATTCTGTCATGAGCACAGAGTTCATAATAATTACACCAAATTCACCAAGAGTATTCTTAGAGTTTCCATTAGACCTCCCATCAGAATCTTCTATTGACTTCACTTATTGTCCTTCTTAAGAGAAGTAGTTAATAGGCATCGTTAGCTGACTGAGTACATTTCTAATGAGCCTCTTGGATCATCATTTTCATCTCACAGTGGAGCTGTAGGGTCTGTGATGGTAGGTAATCCGCCTTCATGCTTTCCTGATTTCAGGGTCTTACATTTTATATATTCTATTTCATTTGGTATTTTGGGGGGTAGGGTTTGTCTTGCTACTTCTGAATTACTTTCTGTATCATTTTGAGGTTGTAGCTTAATAAGAAAGTAAAAATGGAAACATAAAAGGGCCTGTACCATGATTTTCCATAATGTTCAATTCATGGTTGATTTTCTTCTCCATTCAGCTTTCTTGGAAAGCTGTCACTGTGTTGGAAGCACTGAGGTAAAAGGAAAACAAATGCTATTCTAACTCTTGTGAGAGTGAAAGAACTAAAGAGAATCCCCAGAGGAAACAGTGACATTGGGACTTTGTTTCTTATTAAATGCCACCTAACCCAGTATAGTTTCTGGTGGTTAATTCCATCCACCCCATCACCTCTTACTAAGGTCAGTTCCATCTGTTTCCCCTGCAGCGAATGCTTTCAACCACAGAGCAGCTTCCTGACATTCAACACACTGTAACACAATCAAAAGAATGATACTTTATCACTGTGTTACTAAATCTCATGGTTTAAAATAAATCAGATCTTTAACAGTGATATGTGTTTTCAATGCATCAAATGCGTGAAATCGCTTCATAAGCAAAATATTCCAAAAAGGGAAAACACTGCAGAGCAGGAAAAAAACAACAAACCCACCTGCGACTCTAAGTCCCACCCTATTCTCTCCTCAAATGAGACAGCAAATATCTCAAAACCATTTTCTATACATATTACTATGACCTTCTCTTTTCCATCCCGGCTATTGATTAATTCTACCAAGCAAGCTCTCATTAAGGTGGCCCATGCCATCTCTTTTCCAAGTAGGAAGCACTTTCCATCTACATGTTCAGGAATGCATTGAGTCTTAAGTGGTTGCCGCCTTTGCATCTCTGTCTTCTCACCATTCTCTCTTGTGCAGTTGACACATGGCCGTTCCATCTCTGCTTCCTTTGTGGCATTCCCTCCCTTTTAAGACTGAGGTCATGGGACTCAGTTTTAACTCCTTTTCTCATTCTACACTCTCCTCCTATTTGATCAGTACTTCTGTTCCACCTTATGCCTTATGAAATTGCTTGTAAATTGCCATCTCCAATATCCATTGAATATTTGCACTGAAACGAAATTTGCAGTGAAATGAAAAGTAGTTAACTTTTATTTTCACATCCTCTCACAGCTTGATCCACCTTCTACTGGGGGAATTCCACTTTTCTCCCTTTCATTGTAGCATTCAAGCTAATTGATAGTCATTTCTACTACTAATTATTCTATTTTTAAAATAGTTTAAATTTTATTATAAATTAATTCATTATTGTTTTTAGGTTACTTTCCATTAAAAAAAATCAAAGTTACAAAATGATTAGATTGATGATGTTCATGTCTAGGTCCTGAGAGCAACACACCACCTGGCTAGAGAAAGTATATTTTTACTTGTAGTGTGCAAATCACAAAGATGGGTGAAGGAATTGTAAAATGCATTCTTTAATAAAGTTGCGTATTCAGTCTTCATGTTTCTTTTTTAAAGAAAAACAAAGGAAGATTTTTATAGTAAGGTTTAATGAATGAAGAAAACTCATAAATTGACTAAATACAAAATATATTTTTCCCTTAAGGATACATATATAATTATATGAACAAAATAATTTAATTCTTTATATAGATAAATAAATATTAAATTAGATAAATAAATATCCAAATAGACAAATAAGTAGATGGATTAGCTTGAGTATCTGTGACAGAGTAGTGCCTGTAGAGTAGATCATGATGTCATGTAATATATCTGAAATCATTTAACAAATTGATTCAGTTCGGTGCCTGATGACAGCAGAAATGCGTCTTCCACATGGCAGCGCAGGAGGAAGTGTGGTCTGTTGGTCCATGAGAATCATTTCCATGTTGACACAGGTGTGTGTCAGTGCTTTCTCCTGAATGTCTCCTGCAAGTTTGTTGAGGAAGAGAAGGCTCTCATGACTTGTGCTCTGACAACCTCCCAAGCACAAGGGCTATGTCTCTTCTCTCGCAGATAGAGAGTGAGTCTGTGGAAGTATTTCCTCACAGCCAGGCTGGAGTCCTCCTTGAGCAGGGGAGCCCCTCGCAGCTCCTCCTCCTGCCTCAGACAGGCTTTCAGGTCATTGAGCTGCTGATCCAGTGCAGCGCGGAGCTTGTCCAGGAGGCTCTCGTCCCACATGGCGGCTGAGCCCTCTGTGCTGAAGAGCTGGAAGGTGTGCTGGGTCACCTCGAGGAGCAAAGAGATGGCTTCAGCCTTCTGCAAATGGCTGCCACCCAGCGCCTCCTGGGGGTATGCGAAGTCATTTCTGTCCTGCAGGCAGGAGGAAGGGGAGACCCTCCTCAGTTGTTGCAGGAGCACCAGGACCTTGCTGTTGGCCAGGCTGTGGGTGTGAGGCAGGTGGCAGCCCAGAGAGCAGATGGCGTTGCAGCTGAGCAGCAGCAGGGCCACGAGGAAGGACCAGGCTGGGGACATCGGGGACCTTGCAGATGCTTGTGGCCTGGGGAAGTGGGTGACTCTGTGAACCTGTTCTCTCTGTTCTCTGAAGACCTTCCTTCAGGCCTGTGTCTTAAGTAGGAGCCCATGGTTTCCATTTTCTGAAAGTTCCCTCTTGCTTTCTACTTTTATTTTTGTTTTTCAGTTTGCACTCTCCAAATGGGTTAGGACAGCATTTCGCAAACATTGTTTTCATTATTGATCCCCCTTCCCCTATTGACAGAGTCTTCTGAGATTTTTTTTTTTCCTAATTACCCCCACCATGTATGTTGACAACACATTTATGCTGTGGATCCATTTTGTACTCCATGCATATCTTTATACATAGAAAAAGAAAGTGCAAAGCTTCCTTGTTGTATTCACCCTAGGGTTAACAATGCCATAAAATGAAAGGTATACATTAAATGTAAAAGCTGTGGAGTTTTATTTAAATTTATGAATGAGTGTGAAGAATGACTTTTGATGGAGGATATTTACTTATATAAATAGTAATGTACCAAATTGAATATTCATGTGAAATTCATATAAAAATATATAATAATACCACAGTACAGATAGACTTAAAAATCTTTCAAAACTCAAAATCATTGAAAATCTTAGATTATTTTCTTCATATTTATTTTGAGGCACTTTTAACTTTGTCTCATATCAGAAACCAATTTTTAATTCTCTGTCTGCTGAATATTTATCTCAATTTTATCAACATTTCTTTCTGGTTAGCTCTTCACATACTTTTGGATGTTTTTAACAACTTTGATAGGAATAAATAATAAAATACCATGATACCAATCCAATGGAGGAAAGCAAAGAGGAACTAAAGAGTCTCTTGATGAGGGTGAAAGAGGAAACTGAAAAAGCTGGCATAACACTCAACAGATAAAAACCTAAGCTCTGATATCTATGGCAAATAGACGGGAAAAGAGTGGAAACCGTGACAAATTTTCTTTTCTTGGTCTCCAAAATCACTGTGGACATTGACTGCAGCTACAAAATTAAAAGACACTTGCTCCTTGGACAGGGAGGCCTGGTGTGCTGCGATTCATGGGGTTGCAAAGAGGTGGACACGACTGAGCAACTGATCTGATCTCATCTGATTTTAAGTATATTTTTCCCATTATCCCTTGGGAAGAACCAGAAGGCAGAACATTCTTCCCTGTTGCCTCATTTTTCTTGCTGTTTCCTTTCGTTCATCAGTACTCTTAATGTCCTTTAGATGGGCTATCATTCCCCTCTCTGATTCAGACTCTATGGTTTTTACTTGTGAGTGCAGATTATCAGTTTTCTTTCTGAAGAAGGGGGTTGAGAACAATGACACATGGCAATTTCTTCTCTGTCATGTATGCTTTGAACAAGAAATATTTACATACAACCTCAACTAGTGGACTGCAGGTGCTAAATGTGCCAGGCCCTGGGTCTTGTTTCAGGCTGCTCTAACAAGGTCCCAGAGTCTGGTGGCTCATGAGTGATAGAAGTTTATTTGTCACAGTTCTGGGGGCTGCAAGTGTGAGATCAGGGTGCCATCAGGGTGGAGTGAGAACCCTCTTCGGGGTTGCAGACTGCCACCTTCTCTCTATGTCCTCACATGGTGGAGAGCACAGATGATACAAAGTGTCTTGTGAGCCTCATGAAGACAGTAATGCTGTGCATGAGGAATCCCCTCTCATAACTTCCTCTAACCCTAATGATTTCTCTAATATCCTACCTCCTGATATGATCACATGGTGGGGGAACGCACACACATTCGACCTATAACATGGTAACAAGAAGACACCGAGGCATTATGTTTATTGAAGATTCATAAGAATATATTTCATTCTTGATATTTATTTGAGGAAGCAAAGTTATGACCGATTTAGATAGCATATTAAAAAGCAGAGACATTACTTTGCCAACAAAGGTCTGTCTAGTCAAGGCTATGTATGGATTTTCCAGTGATCATGTATGGATGTGAGAGTTGGACTGTGAAGAAAGCTAAGCACAGAAGGATTGATGCTTTTGAACTGTGCTGCTGGAGAAGACTCTTGCGAGTCTCTTGGACTGCAAGGAGATCAAACCAGTCCATCCTAAAGGAGACCAGTCCTGGGTGTTCATTGGAAGGACTGATGCTGAGGCTGAAACTCTAATACTCTGGCCACTTCATGTGAAGAGTTGACTTTTGGGAAAAGACCCTGATGCTGGGAGGTATTAGGGGCAGGAGGAGAAGGGGATGACAGAGGATGAGATGGCTGGATGGCATCACTAACTCGATGCACATGAGTTTGGGTGAACTCTGGGAGTTGGTGCTGGACAGGGAGGCTTGGCGTGCTGCAATTCATGGGGTCGCAAAAAGTCGGACATGACTGAGTGACTGAACTGAACTGAAAACATTCCTTGATCCTGTCATCCTTTATTACGGCTCATTCATCCTGAATACGTTACTTATTAAACGTTACAATGCTTTGATATATGGCAAAACCAATACAATTTTGTAAAGTTAAAAAATTAAATAAAAATTAAAAAAATAAATGTAGCAATGCTACTGTGAACATGATTACCAAGAACTTGCCAAACAAATTCCACAGACTTTCAATCTTAAAAAATGATGTTAACAGGAACTACAAATTCCTTAACTCTTAAAAGGGACACTTAATCCTTCCAATATAGTTGAACCTGAGTTGTAAATATTCTCATTTCCAGGAGCCACCTGCTAAGACTTTATTTGAATAAAACAATCTCATAAGAAAATGGTGAGTCCAGGTTTCAAACCTATTATGTCAAATTCCAAACTCCACCTCCCTATCCATACCATAAACACTGTGCAAATTGTACATATTGAAACATCGCTTATTTTCCTATTTCACTAACACACATTGTGCCTTTTTTTCCATACCTTGCTGTTATATTACTCTATATTTTCATTAATCATCTACCTCCAAATTTCTAGATGAACTGAGCAATTTACAAAATGTCCTGATTATTTTTGTAATAAGCAAAATGAAATTATCAACTGGTAATTCTTTCTGAGAGTCTAAATGTGATTGACAAAATTAATGATTCTAATAATTATAAAATAATTATATTTAACTGTCCAAGATGATTCATATAGATTGCTCAATTAACCATCACCATAAACTTGAGATGTATGATAGATAAGACCCTTGAGAATTATAGCCATTGCAAGAGATTGGATTACAAACATTTCAGTGAGTCTCTGTAGGAAATAGGCTTCCCTGGTGGGAAAGAATCATTCACTGGATTAAAGAATCCATGTGTCCATGCAGGAGAGGGATGTTAGATCCTGGATTGGGAAGATCCTCTGGAGGAGAAATTGGCAACATACGCAAGTATTGTCTGGGAAATCCCATACAGAGAAGCCTGGTGGGCTACAGTTTATGGGGTCACAAAGAGTTGAATAAGACTTGGTGGCTAAACAATGAGAACAACTGTAGAAAACACCAAGCTGACAGGGCTCTTGTCAGATCAGATCAGATCAGTCGCTCAGTCGTGTCCGACTCTTTGCGACCCCATGAACTGCAGCACGCCAGGCCTCCCTGTCCATCACCAACTCCTGGAGGTCACTCAGACTCACATCCATCGAGTCAGTGATGCCATCCAGCCATCTCATCCTCTGTCGTCCCCTTCTCCTCCTGCCCCCAATCCCTCCCAGCATCAGAGTCTTCTCCAATGAGTCAACTCTTCGCATGAGGTGGCCAAAATACTGGAGTTTCAGCTTTAGCATCATTCCTTCCAAAGAAATCCCAGGGCTGATCTCCTTCAGAAGGGACTGGTTGGATCTCCTTGCAGGGCTCTTATGGATTTAGGTTAAAAATACTTAATGCTACCAAATTACATGAATATGGGAAATGACTGGGAGAATAGAAGACCACATATACTAAGGGGTGAAATGTTAGGGATGGAGCAGAGCATCCCTGATGCAATCAGCAGGGAGACCACAGTTCCAGAAATTCAGCACTTCATCTGGGTCTCAGTGAAACAGCTCAGGTCCTGCATTAAGCTAGGTTCTCCAAGCTCCCTTCACTGCGCCCCAGTGGCCGGGATGTGCACCTAAGCTCTCAGTAATGAACAGGACACGTCTCCAGGTCCAGCGCCACGAACTCCCTCGCAGGATCCAAGGAGAACCAAGGAATCCACATTGACAAGAGCCTTGACCAAGGCGAGGCGCCGCCATAGTCCAGGCAGCCCGAGGGGCCGCGGGGACAGTGAGGAAACTTCCTTTTGGTCCCACTGCTGAGGGGAGCTTTAATGCTACTTCGCTCAGATCCTTAGATTTCTGCATCTGCCTCCATGTCCACTCTCCCCTTCCTAAGATGAGATTTCGGCCAGAGGCATTTACACCTGGCCATTTATGCTGCGATTGATGGCTGGAAATCGGAGCAAGTTGTGAAGTATTTTCAAATTCAGGATTGTTTCTGGGGAGAAAGACTAATTCTTTCAGGGTTTCAGAGAAAAGGGAAAGGCACCTGAAGTCTGGACAGGAATCTACGAGATATTTGGACCCTCCAGTGGGAAGACTTGGGGACAAGACTGAGACTGAAAATTATTTCATTTAATATTAATATAAATGGTTAATTTCTCTTGCAATGTTAACTGGTTAAAAAATATTTCAAAATTTATAGTGACCGTCATTCAGTCATGTCTGACTCTTTTTGACCCCATGGATTATACAGTCTGTGAAATTGTCCAGGCCAGAATACTAGAGTAGGTAGGCATTCCCTTCTCCAGGGGAACTTCCCAACCCAGGGATCAAACCCAGGTCTCCCACATTGCAGGCAGATTTTTTACCAGATGAGCCATTAGGGAAGCCCAAGAATATTGGAGTGGGTAGCCTATTCCTTCTCCAAGGAAATCTTCCTGACCCAGTCATCGACCTGTGGACCCCTGGATTGCAGGTGAATTCTTATAATTTATAAGTAAATATAAATAACTTAAACTTTATAAGTCTTAATATCAAGTTAAGGTATTTTCTCTAAGACCAAACAAAATTTTAAGTTCTTGGCTTCAGTGGAAACAAAATCATCAGTAATGTTTGCAAAATTGCTTCCCAGTTTATCTCACTTCATTGCATGAATGCCATATTTGACTAACAATGCCAAAGAATGCTAAAACTACCTCACAATTGCACTCATCTTACAGGCTAGTAAAGTAATGCTCAAAATTGTCCAAGCCAGGCTTCAGCAATATGTGAACTGTGAACTTCCAGATGTTCAAGCTGGTTTTAGAAAAGGCAGAGGAACCAGAGATCAAATTGCCAACATCTGGTAGATCATCGAAAAAGAAGAGAGTTCCAGAAAAACATCTGTTTCTGCTTTATTGACTATGCCAAAGCCTTTGACTGCGTGAATCACAATAAACTGTGGAAAATTCTTTAAGAGATGGGCATACCAGACCACCTACCTGCCTTTGAGAAATCTGTATGCAGGTCAGGAAGCAACAGTTACAACTGGACATGAATCAACAGACTGGTTCCAAATAGGAAAAGGAGTCTGTCAAGGCTGTATATTGTCACCCTGCTTATTTCACTTATATGCAGAGTACATCATGAGAAACACTGGGCTGGAGGAAGAACAAGCTGGATCAAGATTGTGGGGAGAAATATCAATGCCCTCAGATATGCAGATGACACCACCCTTATGGCAGAAAGTGAAGAAGAACTAAAGAGCCTCTTGATGACAGTGAAAGAGGAGAGTGAAAACGTTGGCTTGAAACTTAACATTCACAAAACTAAGATCATGGCATCTGTTCCCATAACTTCATGGCAAATAGATGGGGAAACAGTGGAAACAGTGGCTGACTTTATTTTTGAGGGCTCCAATATCACTGCAGATGGTGATTGCAGCCATGAAACTGAAAGAAGCATACTCCTTGGAAGGAAAGTTATGATGAACCTAGACAGCATATTAAAAAGTAGAGACGTTACTTTGTCAACAGAGGTCCATCTAGACAAGACTATGGTTTTTCCAGTGGTCATGTATGGATGTGAGACTGTAATGAAAGCTGAGAGCCAAAGAATTGATGCTTTTGAACTGTGGTATTGGAGAAGACTCTTGAGAGTCCCTTGGACTACAGGGGGATCCACCCAGTCCATCCTAAAGGAGATCAGTCCTGGGTGTTCATTGAAGGGACTGATGCTAAAGCTGAAACTCCAATATTTTGGCTACCTGATGGGAAAAGCCGACTCATTTGAAAAGACCGTGATGCTGGGAAAGATTGAGGGCAGGAGGAGAAGGGGATGACAGAGGATGAGATGGCTGGATGGCATCACTGACTCAATGGACATTAGTTTGGGTGGACTCTGAGAGTTGGTGATGGACAGGGAGGCCTGGCGTTCTGCAATTCATGGGGTCGCAAAGAGTTGGAAACGACTGAGCAACTGAACTGAACTGAACTGAACTGATGACCCAGTACCTATCAGAAATTATTAATTTCAGTTTACAAAATCCCTTTTTCTCTCATTTCTTTCAAACAAGGGTCTTTCCTAGTGGCTCAGACGGTAAAGAATCTGCCTAAAATGCAGATTCCAGATTCCATTCTTGGTTGGGAAGATCCCCTGGAAATGGCAACATACTCCAGTAGTCTTGCCTGGATCATCCCATGGACAGAGGAGCCTGGTGGGCTACAGTCTATGGGGTCACAAAAGAGTCGGACTTTACCTGGAAACTAAACATAAAACAGTAAAAAATTCAAGAAGTTCATCTTGATAATATTTAATAAATAAAACAAATTACACATTTAGTGAAATAAAAATGTGAATGTATTTGTTAAATTTTAATACAATGTAAACAAAAATATTTTATATGGAAAATAAAATATGAGGAGATAAAAGAATAAATATAACACAATAAATAAGCAAACAAACAATAAAATAAGGGTAGTCTTCACTTCGGGACTGATGCACCTGCAGTCAAAAAAATTTATATATATTCATTTACTTCTGAAAAAGTATTTGCTGAACTAATTCAATAAATTTTGTGGCTAAAGCAGAAATAAGAGTCTTCTGAAATGGCCGAAGATGAGTGTGCAAAGATGATGGGGTATCTTAGTCAGTAAGAGTCACGTCAAGGTGAATTGAGGTCTCCATCCATCATTCTTAACCTTGCTTGCAAGCTGGTTGATGAAGACAAGGATTTCAGGATTTCCACTCTGACGATTTCCCAGGCACAGTCGCTGTATTCCTTCTCTTGCAGGTAGACATGGATTCCCTGGAAGTACCTCTTCACGGCCAGTGTGGGGCCCGTCCTTCCCAGGGCAGAGTCTTCCTCTCCTGTCAACAGGCCTAGGCAGGAGTCCAGGTCATCCAGCTGTTGATGGAGTCCAGTGCAGAGCTGCTCCAGGAGAGTAGTGTCCCAGGCAGCAGAGGAGTGCTCTGTGTGGAAGAGGTTGAAGGTCTGCTGGAGCATCTCGTGGAGCACAGAGATGGCTTGGGCCTCCTGGAGCTGGCCACCCTCCACCGTCTCCTGGGGGAACGCAAAGTCCTTTCTGTCTTGCAGACAGAAGCGAGGGGAGAGTCTCCTCATTTGGCCCAGGAGCCTGAGGTTCTTCCTGCCAACCAGCATGTGGTTGTGAGACAGGTCACAGCCCAGGGATCCTCCCGGGCCATAGCTGACCAGCACCAGGGCCATCAGCAGAGAGAGCATGAAGGCCATGGGGAAGATGAGACTGCTGCTGGGCTGGCTGAGATGGCGTCTGGTGGAAACTTGACGTAGGTTCTCTGATGCCATGCTTTCTAAGCAAGGCCATTAAATAGGGAACATGGTAATTTTCATTTTCTAGTCATTTCCCTACACTTTTACTTCCTTTTTTGCTTTTCATTTATGTATTCTGAATATGGTCAAAGAAATTGTCATCAGTCTAAACTCTTAATTTTATCTATTTCCCAATAACTTCAAATGTTCCCATCCAAATGGATATTTATCAATCAAATGAGAAAGGTCTTTCTTTGTCTTACATCAGAAATGATGTAGGTTTCTAAGTACAAACATTATCACTCTTTCTCTTTCATGTGTAAATGTGGGTCTTCTCTGTTCCATGAACACATTTTTGGCCCTGATCCTTGGCTCAATTTCTGTTTCTTACTTTACTTAGGAAGGCAGGCTCTGTGTTTATCAAGCATTTACCAGGGCACTGTAGCAAAGAAACTGTTTGAAACGAAGGATGGGTTTTCTTAGTGTTTGATTTAGAGAAGAGGCTGATTATTATGAGACCATGAGCTCCTCCCATGTTTCTTTTATTTCTAGAACACCTTCCTGCAGGTCCACATGGTTGTGCTTCAGGGAACCACGAAGTCAGGACTATTACAGACATCACACTTTCTTACCACCATTTTCATACTGGAGACCTATTGTCCTTTGCTGGCCTGGCCATTCCCCTACCAAGAATTCTGGTTCTTCTCAGATGATATGGGTGTGGAGACTCTAATTCCAGGATAATTATATTTCCCAAGCAGCACCTCACTCACACGGCAGAGATTACATGGAGCCACCCCCTGTCCTCTGGAGTGACAGAGTCCCCTTGCTCACCTGCTGGGCTCCCTCCCTTAGGGCAGGCTCACCACATCCTGAGGGCTCAAAAATCTCCTTTCTGTGGAGGGCTCATTTAGTTGTGAAAATAAATCATCTCCCAGAACCATCAACTCTCACCTGCAGTGTTTGTGTGAAGGACCCTAGTTCTCAGTGGTGACCTCCGCTTCTCTGACCTGTTTCCCCACGTGTCCAAAGTGTCAGCAAAGCTCAGTCCTTGAGAGCAAAAGTGCATTTGTGCAAGTTGGTAGAGGAATTTCCAACTGCAATTATTTTGCTTTTAGTAGATAAATAATATCTACCCTGCTAAGTATAGTTTTTATTATTCAACCCTTTTACTTAAACTGTTTGACACTTGTTCTGCTCAAACTTTCTGAGCTGGAGGATGGAGATTCAGTACTGGTGTTGTCTCTTACTGGAAGCTTATGTCACAGAATCTAGTGAGTTACAGTTGTTCATTCAGGCAGTTGATTCCACCAGGCATCTCTGTTCCTCTGAGAATGCAGGGCAGTGAGACCCGGCCTACTAGATCAGGAGAAATAATCTTCTTTTGTAAAATTCTTACACTAATCTTCTTTAGTGTAATTTTTCATTTAAACTTTTTATATTCACTTAGTGACTAATTTGGGTAGGCTCTGGGAGTTGGGAGGAGAAGGCAATGGCACCCCACTCCAGTACTCTTGCCTAGAATATCCCATGAATGGCGGAGCCTGGAAGGCCGAAGGCCATGGGGTCGCTGAGGGTCGGACACGACTGAGTGACTTCACTTTCACATTTCACTTTCATGCATTGGAGAAGGAAATGGCAACCCACTCCAGTGTTCCTGCCTGGAGTATCCCAGGGACAGGGGAGCCTGGTGGGCTGGCTGCCGTCTATGGGGTTGCACAGAGTTGGACACGACTGAAGTGACTTAGCAGCAGCTGGGAGTTGGCAATGGACAGGGAGGCCTGGCGTGCTGCAGTTCATGGGGCTGCAAAGAGTCGGACATGACTAAGCGACTGAACTGAACTGAAGTGACTGACTTATTGGACAGGATTTGTCTTATTGCTCCTGTTGTGGCTGCAATTCATGATGATGTGAGAACAACAAAGGGAAGTAAAGAAAGCCAGAGGGGCTGCATCTCTATCACTTTCAAGACATTAGATTTTTTTGTTTCTCTTTGCAATTTTTCTAGAAAGTAAAATTGCACAGTTTTTTTGTGGGCAACAAGAAAGCAAGAGTAAGTGTCAATGTCATGAATATGAAAGAAGGGAAGTTGTTTTCCCCTGACCCAGTGATGTACTCTGAGTTAGCAAACTTCAGTGCGGCACAGCCGGGGACAGGTCTGAGGCAGAGGAAAATGATGAGGCCAATATGAACAACAGAAAGGCTGGGACAGGGTTGCTTCTTACAGAAGCTCAAAGAAGGACAAGTCCTTGATTGTTGACTGCCATCAGCTGTGTAAGACCAGCCTCCTAATTTTTCTTTTCTTTAATCAGCATGTGATCAGTTTAAGGGGAGAAGGAAGAAGTCACACTCACCAGGTCACAAAAGACAGGCAATCAAAGCCCCACTTGCTTGAACACTAATCCTCTCTGGCAGGGTTATGAGACCAGCCTTGCTGAGCATCTGCGTGGGTGATAAATCCACTTGGGCAAAGAGAATATGCTTTGAAACAACTAAAATGAAAGGGAATTAAATGATTCCAAAAGATCCTGATTGTAGTCTAGCTAATAGTAGTTATTACATTAAAAATAATAACTGAATTTTATTGATGACTAACCTTAATGACCACAGAAAAACCATAGCCTTGACTAGATGAACCTTTGTTGGCAAAGTAATGTCTCTGCTTTTGAATATGCTATCTAGCTTGGTCATAACTTTCCTTCCAACAAAGTTTTGTCTAGTCAAGGCTATGGTTTTTCCTGTGGTCATGTATGGATGTGAGAGTTGGACTGTGAAGAATGCTGAGTGCCGAAAAATTGATGCTTTTGAACTGTGGTGTTGGAGAAGACTCTTGAGAGTCCCTTGGACTGGAAGGAGATCCAACCAGTCCATTCTGAAGGAGATCAGCCCTGGGATTTCTTTGGAAGGAATGATGCTGAAGCTGAAGCTTCAGTACTTTGGCCACCTCATATGAAGTGTTGACTCATCGGAGAAGACTCTGATGCTGGGAGGGTAAGAGGAGAAGGGAACGACAGAGGAAGAGATGGCTGGATGGCATCACTGACTCAATGGACGTGAGTCTCAGGGAACTCAAGGAGTTGGTAATGGGCAGGGAGGCCTGGTGTGCTGCGATTCATGGGATCGCAAAGAGTCGGACATGACTGAGCGACTGATTTGATCTGATCTGATCTGAACCCTAATGATCTCCCTAATATTCCAGCTCTTGATACTATGACATTGATGGGTTGGGTTTCTGCGGGCTTTTAAAGAATTTTTAAAATATGTATTTTATGTGTTTATTTGGCTGCGGCATGTCATAGTCGATGTATGCTGGTTCTTGAATCTTGGTTGCTCCGTGCAGGATCTTTACTTAAGCCATGGGAAGTCTTGCTTACCGTACAGAATCTAGTTTCCTGACCAGAGATTCAGCTCAGGCTCCCTGCTTTGGGAGCATGGAATCCTGGCTACTGGACCATCAGGGAAGTCAAGGGGTAGGGTTTCAATATATGAATTTGGGGAAAACACACACATTCAGTCTGTAACACGGTAGTAAGGAGATACCAAGGTATTGTGTTTATGGCCAGGATTCATTAGGATCTATTTCATTCTGATATTATTGAGGAGTAAGAACACATTCCCTGATGCTGCCCTCACTTTTTATGGCACATCCATCCTGAATTGATTACTAATTAAATGTTACAAGACTACCGTGGACATGATTACCAAGGATCTGCCAGACAAATTCCACAGACTATCAGTGTTTATCAGAAATGACAGTGACAACAACTACAAATTCCTTAGCCTTTGTGAGGGACTCAACGCAATCCTTCCAACATAGTTGAAACCGAGTTCATATATTTGTTTCGAAGAGCCTCCTGGTAAGGGTTTATTTGAATAAAACAATCTAATAATGAAATGGCAAATCCAGTTTTCAAAACCTAATATGTCAGATTCCAGACTGCTTATCTAGACCGTCACACCTGTGCTCGCTGCGTGTCCTGAGCCCTCACTTAATTTCCTGTTTTATTTCTAACACAAGATGCACCCTTGTTGTTTCATACCTCGATGCTACAAACCTCTTGTTTCCATTAGTTCACATCTACCTCCAATTTTAGATAAGCTGAGTGATTTACAACATGTCTGATTGTTTTGTATAAGAAGCGAAATGAAATTATCCACTGGTAGATATACTGAATGTCTAAATGTGATTGACAAAATTAATAATTCTAATAATTATAAAATAATCATATTTAACTGTCCAAGATGATTCATATAGATTGTTCAATGAATCCTCACCATAAATTGGAGATACATGATGGACAATTTCTGTATGAGTTATGACCCCAGCAGGAAATTGGATTACAAACATTTCAGTGAATCCTCTGTAGAAAACACCAAGCTCATGGCTTTGTGAATGTAAGTAAAAAAACTACTTAATGCTTTTGAGAGGGTAACAGACAGGAAGGCCAGTGGTCTCCAAACAGACGAAACAGGCTGCAAGTGTCAGACATTTTTTCTGTCTCTCTTAGCGGGAGGAGGAAAATAACTACTGTGAGATTTGTTCCCCTTCTCTATACACATTTAAAAAGAGGTTTCTCTTCAACTTCTGTGTTGCCATAATGACACCTGGTTCCACCTGAACTGAACTTTTCCCAAACCTTGAGCTAACCAATGCATTTTTCTTACGGAAATGTTTGTCTTAAGCTGATAATGTACTGTGTATTTACTCTAGACTCTGTGTTCAAGTCAGTTCCACTTAAAGGCTCAGAACCGACTTGACAAACAGTATGTTACACTCATACAATGTTCTCCTAATCTGTGTTATGAAACTGTAAATTTGTTTGGAAATCTTCCTTTCTTCAAGATTCATGTCAATGGTTTTATGGCTGGGGATGACTCTCCTGGTGCCAATGTTATCTCAATGCATGTTGTTGGTGAGGGCCCTGGTGCCATTCTCTGGGTTTTGAGACATTTCCTTTGTCTAATTAGCAGACCGTGATGGCACCCCACTCCAGTACTCTCGCCTGGAAAATCCCATGGACGGAGAAGCCTGGTGGGCTACAGTCCATGGGGTCGCTAAGAGTCAGGCACGACTGAGCAAATTCCCTTTCAATTTTTACTTTCATGCATTGGAGAAGGAAATGGCAACTCACTCCAGTGTTCTTGCCTGGAGAGTCCCAGGGACAGAGGAGCCTAATGGGCTGCCGTCTATGGGTTTGCACAGAGTCAAACACAACTGAAGCGCCTTAGCAGCAGCAGCAGCAGCAATACAAAGGCTCCTGGAGGTGACATTGCCAGCAAGTATGGACAAGGGACTTCATAGAAAAGAGAACTAGGATCCAACCCTTATAGCGTAGGACTGGAGAACAGAAATACATTTCAGAGCACCTGCTCTTTCCTTCCTGCCTGTGCATGTGTTTGATTTTCTGGATTGATATGAGATCTCTATTCTTTCCCTATTATTCGTCTTTGTGTTACATCAAAGCATTTTCTACTAATTCATCTTTCTCAAAGAACTTTTTATGAACTCATAGGAGTGCTTTTGGAGATATGAAACCCAGGAATTGGAATTGTCTTCAGCATACAACAAAGGAAAGTTCTCACACTGAAAACACTATGAAACCAGCACCGAAGTGGAAAACAAAATACTTTGCCAAAGGGCCAGCACCTTTCCATGCTGCCCTCCAGTCGCTGTCTCAGGGCGGCTGTCCTGTCTCCTCCCTGAGGGCAGCCACTCTGTGATTCTCACGGTCCTGATGATTTCTGCCAGGAGCGCTTGATGCCTCCTGTGTGATATGGACTCATTGAATCTAAACAGTAAGCCTGTGAAAACTACTCTTATTGTCCTCAGATTAAAGATGAGGAAACTGACCTGTTGTGTTTGTGAGATTTTTCAGGGTCACAGTGTTGGTAAATAGCAGAGCTGGGATTTAGAGGTTTTGAAATTTCTACAACTCTCCTTTCACCTGGGCTTCCACTCTGACTCCACCATGCAGCTAGAAGAAAGCAGCACAGAACAGAGCTCCTGTTTGGAGGCAGTGAAGTTACTGTGGAAGGGAGTGAATTGCTCCGTAAGGCAGTGCTGAGAAGGTGGGAGGCAGAGGAATAGGAGTCAGGAGCAGCCAGTCCACACCATATGGCATCAGCTTTCCTGCACGAGGTTACTGCTTCCCTCAGATATGTCTATCAACCATTCTTTAATGAGTGGGTATAAATTAGTTATACCTAAAGCATCACTACAAACAAAGCTAGTGGAGGTGATGGAATTCCAGTGGAGCTATTCCAAGTCCTGAAAGATGATGCTGTGAAAGTGCTGCACTCAATATGCCAGCAAATTTGGAAAACTCAGCAGTGGCCACAAGATTGGAAAAGGTCAGTTTTCATCCCAATCCCAAAGAAAGGCAATGCCAAAGAGTGCTCAAACTACCGCACAATTGCACTCATCTCACACGATAGTAAAGTAATGCTCAAAATTCTCCAAGCCAGGCTTTAGCAATATGTGAACCTTGAACGTCCTGATGTTCAAGCTGGATTTAGAAAAGGCAGAGGAACCAGAGATCAAATTGCCAACATCCGGTGAATCATGGAAAAAGCAAGAGAGTTCCAGAAAAACATCTATTTCTGCTTTATTGACTATGCCAAAGCCTTTGACTGTGTAGATCACAATAAACTGTGGAAAATTCTGAGAGAGATGGGAATACCAGACCACCTGATCTGCCTCTTGAGAAATCTGTATGCAGGTCAGGAAGCAACAGTTAGAACTGGTCATGGAACAACAGACTGGTTCCAAATAGGAAAAGGAGTACGTCAAGGCTGTATATTGTCACCATGTTTATTTAACTTATATGCAGAGTACATCATGAGAAATGCTGGACTGGAGGAAACACAAGCTGGAATCAAGATTGCCGGGAGAAATATCAATAACCTCAGATATGCAGATGATACCACCCTTATGGCAGAAAGTGAAGAGGAACTAAAAAGCCTCTTGATGAGAGTGAAAGTGGAGAGTGAAAAGGTTGGCTTAAAGCTCAACATTCAGAAAACGAAGATCATGGCATCTGGTCCCATCACTACATGGGAAATAGATGGGGAAACAGTGGAAACAGTGTCAGACTTTGTTTTTCTGGGCTCCAAAATCACTGCAGATGGGGACTGCAGCCATGAAATTAAAAGACGCTTGCTCCTTGGAAGGAAGGTTATGACCAACCTAGATAGCATATTCAAAAGCAGAGACATCACTTTGCCAACAAAGGTTCGCCTAGTCAAGGCTATGGTCTTTCCTGCGGTCATGTATGGATGTGAGAGCTGGACTGTGAAGAAGGCTGAGTGCCGAAGAATTGATGCTTTTGAACTGTGGTGTTGGAGAAGACTCTTGAGAGTCCCTTGGACTGCAAGGAGATCCAACCGGTCCATTCTGAAGGAGATCAGACCTGGGATTTCTTTGGAGGGAATGATGCTCAAGCTGAAACTCCAGTATTTTGGCCACCTCATGCGAAGAGTTAACTCATTGGAGAAGACTCTGATGCTGGGAGGGATTGAGGGCAGGAGGAGAAGGGGACAACAGAGGATGAGATGGCTGGATGGCATCACTGACTCGATGAATGTGAGTCTGAGTGACCTCCGAGAGCTGGTGATGGATAGGGAGGCCTGGCGTGCTGCAGTTCATGGGGTCGCAAAGAGTCGGACACGACTGAGCGACTGATCTGATCTGATCTGATCTGTTGACATCAAGACTAACCATTTTATACAATTTCATAATCTCCTTTCTACCTGTTTTCTCTCTGGCACCCTCAACAGCTTGTAGGAACTTAATTCCCCACCAAGTCTCCCTGGAGGGAAAACTCAGAGTCCTAAAAACTGTACCGCCAGAAAACTTGAAGAACTCTACCTTTTGACGGACATTTGTTGGAAAGTAATAAAACTATTCCACAGTATAAAGGGAACAAATACTGTTTTGTGATACATATATATAGACAAGGATTTAGATTTTCAAAATAAAAAAAAGCTCAAGAAGTTTACTTTGTTAAGTATTTAATAAATAAAACAAATTACAATTTTAATCAAAGAGAAATGGGAATATATTTTCTATATTTTAATACAATGTAAGCATATACATATTTTATATGAAAATATAAAATATTGAGATAAAGTAATACATTAAATAAATAAAATATAAAAAATAACATCAAAAAGTCATTGCTTATGTATTGATACCCTTTTTATATCTACTTGCTTACTAATACAGTATTACTATATATTGGCTGAACTAATTCAATAAATCTGGTGGCTAAAGAAGGAACCGGAGTCTTCTGAGATGACAACACCAGAGTGTGCAAGGGTGATGTGGAATATTAGTCAGTGAGAGTCATGTCAAGGTGAGTTCAGGTCTCCATCCATCATTCTTAACGTTTCTTGCAAGCTGGTTGATAAAGACAAGGATCTCATGATTTCCAGTCTGATGATTTCCCAGGCACATTCGCTGTATTCCTTCTTTTGCAGGTAGCCATGGATTCCCTCGAAGTACCTCTTCACGGCCACTGTGGGGTCTGTCCTTCCCAGGGCAGAGTCTTCCTCTCCCATCACCTGCCCCAGGCAGGTGTCCAGGTCATTCAGCTTCAGATGGAGTACAGAGAGGAGCTGCTTCAGGAGGGTGGTGTCCCAGGCAGCGGAGGAGCGCTCTGTGTGGAAGAGGTTGAAGGTCTGCTGGAGCATCTCGTGGAGCACAGAGAAGGCCTGGGCCTCCTGGAGCTGGCCGCCCTCCACCATCTCCTGGGGGAAAGCAAAGTCTTTTCTGTCCTGCAAACAGAAGTGAGGGGAGAGTTTCCTCATTTGGCCCTGGAGCCTGAGGTTCTCCATGCCAACCAGCACGTGGTTGTGAGACAGGTCACAGCCCAGGGATCCTCCCCGGCCATAGCTGACCAGCACCAGGGCCATCAGTAGAGAGAGCACGAAGGCCATGGGGAAGATGAGGCTGCTGCTGGGTTGACTGAGACAGCGTCTGGTGGAACCCTGAGGTAGGTTCTCTGATGCCATGCTTTCTAAGCAAGGCCATTAAATAGGGAACACAGTAATTTTCATTTTCTAATCATTTCTATGCACTTTTACTTCCTATTTTGGTTTTCTGTTATGTATTCTGAATATGGTCAAAGAAATTGTCATCAATTTAAACTATTAATTTTACCTTTTCCCAGTAACTTCAAATGTGTTTATCCAAATGGATATTCATCATCAAATGAGAAAGGTCTTCGTCTTATGTTAGGATTGAAGTACACTTGTAATTATACACATTATTGCTCCCTGACTCTCATGCATAAATGATCCTGTCCTCTTGTCCAGGAACACATTTGTAGCCCTCATCTTAGGCCCCATTTTCCCCTCTCACTTTACCTAGGAAGTCAGGGTCCCTCAGCCCTATGGTTTCCGTATTTATTTAGGGATTTACCAGATCACTGTGGCTCTTGATCTCTTTGAAACAAAGGATGGGTTTTCCTTAGTGCTTGATTTAAAGAAGATGCTGATTATTATCAGTCCATGAGCTTACCCCATGTTTTCCTTCCTTATTAGAACATGTTCCTGCAGGTCCATGTGGTTGTGTTTTAGGGAACCACAAGGTCGGGGCCATTACAGACATCACCCTTCTTTCCACCATTTTCTTGCTGGAGACCTGTCATCCTCCACAGACTGGGCCAATACCCCCACCAGAATCCTGGTTCTTCTCAGGGAACATGAGTGAGGAGACGCTAAATCCAGGATAATTGTATTTCCCCAGCAGCACCTCACTCAAAAGGGAGAGATCACATGGAGCCACCTCCTGTCCTCTGGAGTGACAGAATCCCTTCCTCCCCTCCTGGACTCCCTCCCTGCGGACAGGCTCACCACATCCTGTGGACTCAAAAATCTCTTTTCTGTGGAGGGCTTGTTTATTTGTTGGGAAAATAAATTCTCTTCTTGAACCCCATCTCTCCCCTGGAGTGTTTCTCTGAAGGAGCTGAGTTCTCAGTGTTGACCTCCTCTTCTCCTGACCTGTTTCCCCAGATGTCCAAAATATCAGCAGTGCTCAGATGCTGAGAGCCAAAGTGTGTTTGTGTAAGCTGGTGAAGGAATTTCCAATGGCAGTCTTTTTGCTTTTAGTAGATAAATAATATCTACTATGCCAAGTATCGTTTTTATTATTCAACTCTTTTATATAAACTGTTCAACACTTGCTCTGCTCAGAGTTTCTGAGCCGGAGGAAGGAGATTCAGTGCTGGTGTTGTCTCTTGTTGGAAGCTTATGTAACAGAATCTAGTGAGTTTCCTTAACCAGAATTGAAAGAGACATGTGTACCCCAATGTTCATCACAGCACTGTTTATAATAGCCAAGACATGGAAGCAACCTAGATGTCCATCAGCAGAAGAATGGATAAGAAAGCTGTGGTACATATACACAATGGAGTATTACTCAGCCATTAAAAAGAATACATTTGAATCAGTTCTAATGAGGTGGATGAAACTGGAGCCTATCATACAGAGTGAAGTAAGCCAAAAAGAAAAACACCAATGTAGTATACTAACGTATATATATGGAATTTAGAAAGATGGTAACGATGACCTGGTGTACGAGACAGCAAAAGAGACACTGATGTATAGAACAGTTCATTGGACTCTCTGGGAGAGGGAGAGGGTGGTATCATTTGGGAGAATGGCATTGAAACATGTATAATATCATATATGAAACAAGTCGGCAGTCCAGGTTTGATACATGATACTGGATGCTTGGGGCTAGTGCACTGAGACAACCCAGAAGGATGGTATGGGGAGGGAGGAGGGAGGAGGGTTCAGGATGGGGAATAAGTGTATACCTGTGGCCGATTGATGTTGATGTATGGCAAAACAAATACAATATTGTAAAGTTAAAAAATACAATAAAATAAATATATTAAAAAAAAGAAGAATCTAGTGAGTTACAGTCATGTGTTCAGCCAGTTTATTCCACCCAGCATCTCTGTTCTTCTCTCTCTCTGTCTCCTCTGAGAATGCAGGGCAGTGAGACCCAATATATTAGGTCAGGAGAAACAGGCTTCTTTCCTTGACTGTAATATTTAATTTAAACTTTTTAAATTCATTTAGTGACTTATTGGTCAAGATTTGTCTCACTGCTCCTTCTCTGGTTGTAATTCATGATGAGGTGAAAACAAGAAGGGAAGTAAAGAAAGCCCGAGGAGCTGCATCACTTTTAAGAGGTTAGATTTTTTTGTTTCTCTTTGCAATTTTGCTAGAAAGTAAAATCCCACAGTTGGTGTGTGGGCAACTAGAAAACAAGGGTAAGTCTCAATGTCATGAATATGAAAGAAAGGAAGTGGCTTTCCCTGACACAGTGATGTATTCTGGGTTAGCAAAGTTCAGTGCAGCACAGCTGGGGCCTGGGCTGTGGCAGAGGGGAAGGATCAGGTCAGTATGAACAACAGAAAGGCTGGGACATGGCTGCTTCTGAGAGAAGCTCAAGGAAGGCCAAGTCCTGAGTCCATGGACTGCCCTCAGCTTTGTAAGACCAGCCACCTGATTTTTCTTTCCTTTAATCCATATGTGGTCTGTATAAGGGGAGAAGGAAGAAGTCACACGCACCAGCTCATGGGAGTCGGGCAATCAGAAGCCCAGTTGCTAGAACACTAACCCTCTCTCACAGGATCAAGGAGACCAGCCTTGCTGTGCATCTGTGACAAATCCACCCGGGCAATGGGAAGTTGCTTTGAAAAAACTAGAATGAAAGGGAATGAAATGATTCCAAAAGATCCTGATCTTAGTCTGGGGAACAATAATATTAAAAATGATAACTGAATTTTATTGATTGTAACCCTACTCTTCCTAATATCTCACCTTGTGATATGGTCACATTTATAGGATGGGGTTTCTTTGGGTTTTTAAGAATTTTAAATGCATTTATTTTATGCATTTATTAGGCTGTGCCAGGTCTTGGTTGCGGCATGCTGGCTCTTCCATATTCCTTGCCTCAGATAGGATCTTTACTTGTGGCATGGGAAGTCTTGGTTGTGGCCTGTAGGATCTAGTTCCCTGACCAGGAACAAGACATCAGATTCCTAGGGGAGTGGACAACTTTCCTAGAATCTCTTCCTCAGCAAAGAACTTCAAGTGCTGAAGGATTTCTCTCCATTATGTACAAGGCCCTGCTCAAAAGGGAGGAAAGTTGGGCTCCTGGGCTCTTCACAGTCCTGTGGGCATTCCCTCTCCTAGAATGAACACTTAGGGATTCAACATGCAGACCCTTGCCTGTGTTAAGGAACTTGCACTCAAAGCTGCTCTTGGTTGGACTGAGGGTGGAGTAAAGAGCTTACCTTTGGTTATATTGATATGAAAGACTGCTATCATTCTCTAAGTTCCACATTCTCAGCCTAATTTGCAAACTTTGTATTATTTGAAGTAAAAATTGTCCTCTGTGACTGCTACTAAAGTCGTCTGGATGTTTTAGAAGATGAAATGAACGTGCAGTGTCAGCTACACTCATGAGCCCCAGACTGTGTGAGAGTAGAGCTTCCTGCTGCTCCCAATCCCTCCTCTTCATGAGCTCTGAGTACTGGCCGTCAGATGCTCTGAGCACGTGCTGCCTCCTTCCTCCTCATCCTGCCTCCAAAGTCTTCTCCCCTGCTCCCAGGAGGGCAGTCATCACCCCCTCCTGGAATCCACATCGACAAGCACATTGTCATACGTGTGTGTGTGGTCAGCACACTTTGGTGAGAGAATGAAGAGAACTCTATGAATTAACCCATGTTTGTTATTATGCCACTAATATCTGTAGACCACCAGAAAACAGGAGCTATAGCCCTGTAAATAACTGAAGAATTCAAACCTTATGTATTAGACCCTTACAAAGGGAAATGCAGAGAGATATGGTGATTTAAAAATTGGTGCAACTTAAAAAATTTCACAATAGACTATGGAATCACACCTCTAAATTTTCCTTTAGACTAAAGAAGAGAGAGTGAGGCTCAGGTTTTCCTTTCAAGCTGAGTTGACTCATATAGATGAATATTTCCTTTTGGATTGAGACGTTTCCATGAGTACATTTCATTTCCAGTGTAATAACACAAAAGAAGCATCGAAGCTGTGACATTCTCTGATCCCCAGAATAGAAGGGAAAAGTTTTTCAGTGGAGACAAATTTGAGAAATGTGCCGAAAGTGACAATTCTGACCTATTTAAAGATCTTATTTGGGGGAAGGTGCTGGGAAAAGCTGGTTAAAGGCTGGCACAGCCCAACATCTGAGGCATCACCAAGGTCACCAGATGCCAACCCCTTCCTGATGACATGGAGGGTGATGTTCTCCAGCCCTGCAGAATGGTGATCATCACCATTGCCACCTCTGGGAGACCAAGAATCCCCCCAAATCAGCACTTCAGTGAAATTCAGTCCCACGGCTCCAGCTCAACAAGATGCTCAAATCTGCCTTTCCTGTGCCCCAGCGACCAGAGGTAATGGCAACCCAGTCCAGTGTTCTTGCCTGAAGAATCCCAGGGACTGGGGAGCCTGGTGGGCTGCTGTCTATGGGGTCGCACAGAGTCGGACACGATTGAAGCAACTTAGCAGCAGCAGCAACGACCGGGAGGGCACCACAGAATTCCCTGTAACAGAGCAACTGGCCTTTCTCGTTCAGCAGACCTGTCTCCAGGTCCAGTGCCTCGAACTCCAGCTCCATGTCCACCGGGAGAACCAGGGAGTCCGTGTAGGCAGGAACCTGCAGCTGAGCTAGGTGCTTCTGGGGCCCAAGGAGATCCTGGGGCCTCGGGAGCAGTGAGGAAACTTCCTTTGTGGGCCAGATGGCCCAGGGGAGCTGTGCAGGGGTTTGGCTTAGAACTTGATACTGCACCTGCCCCTGCTTCCATCCTCCCCTTCCTGGGAGGAGATTTTAGCCAGAGCAGTTTACACTGGTGCCCCGTTTATGCTGTGACTGATGGCTGGAAATCTGAGCATGTGGTGGCACAATTTCAGATTCCGGGTTGTTTCTCAGGAAAACAACTAATTTGGGGAAAGTGGAAAGGCATCTACATTCTGGGCAGTGATCTAGATATTGGGACCATCCAGTGGGAAGACTTGAGGACAAGACAGAGACCTACAGGAGGCCCTGGGGAAGGAGAAAATGATTTTATTTAATATAAATGGTTAATTTCTTCTGCAATGTTCAAGTAGTTGAAAATATTTAAAATGTATAAAGAAGTCTGAAACTCACACCAAGTCTAAAGATCCCTTATGCTAAAACAAAACTTTAAGTTCCTGGCTTCAGTGGAAGCAAAATCATCTATAATGTTTTCAAAATTACTTTTTTGTTCATCTCAGTTTAAATGAGGGAAAGCCATATTTGAGAAACTTATGACCCAGTAGCTACCTTAAATAATTAATCTCAATTTTCAAAATCTTTTTTTCTTCTCATTTCCTTTAACTGAAGATCTTAAGTTAAGCTTTCAGATCTATACATAGTTTTGCATTGAAGAGTTTTATTAACTTTTTTAAAATGTCATTTCATACAGGTAAGTGCTTTAAAATTCATAATCAAGATGTTTTTTATTTCAGCATAATGTAGGTTTACACATAATATACCACTTCCTACCTAATAAGCATCTTATATGTGAAATGCACTGATTGCATACTGATTTGATGCCCACTAAATATCACGGTGTGCTTGGTACAGTCATGTGATTATTTTATTTGCTAGTAAAATTTCAAAATGTGTAGATATGTTTTGTACAATACTAAGAGTTGGGCACAACTGAGCGACTTCACTTTCACTTTTCACTTTCATGTATTGGAGAAGGAAATGGCAACCCACTCCAGTATTCTTGCCTGGAGAATCCCAGGGACAGAGGAGCCTAGTGGGCTGCCGTCTATGGGGTCGCACAGAGTCGGACATGACTGAAGCAACTTAGCAGCAGCAGCAGCAGCAGCAGAAAAGGTTAACGTTTTCTAATTTGCAGAGGTAGAGTTTTTGCATTAAAAATAAGAGTTGACAAGGCGCAGATACGGCATAATCATCTTTAGGGTAGACATGAAACAATGGTGAAACCTTTGTACACACTGCTGTCACAGTAACAACTCTCACATGTTTAATGTGGCCCTGATGCTTGATAGAATCTACTGATTTAAGGTAACTTTGTAAGTTGTTGTATTAACATCATATAGAGTACAGAACATGAGATGGTATATTGAATGGACTATAGTATTCTGTTATCCCTATTTTGTTTTTAATAGGAGAAAAATTGCTTTACAATGTTGTGCTGGTTTCTGCTGTACAACAACATAAACCAGCTATAAGTACACATATATCCACTCCCATATCCTTATTTTAAAGCTGAGAAAACTAGCATAGGACAGAAAAATCGACTGGACGAAATCAGGCAGGAAATTGAGGGAAAACTAAAGAGATGCCCAGATAACAAATATACTGGTCACCTGAGAAGACAAGAGTAACCCACAAAAAATAAAAACAAAAAAATGCTGCAAGATTGTCATTTTCAAACAGTTTAACTGGTAAAACTCTTTTAAGCTGATCATCATTATTATTATCATTATTACACTTACACTTTTATTGACAACTCTGAGGACCAGTAGTATGCTATCATTGTGCAGGATGCTGAGTGGGAATAGGAAATGGAGACTTGCTCCTGCTCTGTGGAGTCAATTCCTCCCCATTTAAGGGACTCTCAGTTAGAAGGTCCTGATGGAGGATGTGCGTGGGGGACGGGAGTTTAAAATGAAAAGAGAGACTTTGATCTTGGAAACTACAGACCAAAAGAAATTCTTAAAATAATAAAAGTTGAAATATGCTGAATGAAATGTATAAATTGGTGGGATCTTTGTTGATCAATTTTTAAAAATGAACCCTGGATTGTTACCGCAGGAACTTGGATATACCTCAGTAACAATATTTTCTGTGTAGCAGATTGACATATTGATTTTTAAAATCTTTCTTAGAAAATCATACTCTTTGAAGACAGACAACATACCTATTTCCTGTAGTTAACCCCCTGTTCAAATCTCAGCCACACGTACATCCATTGTAGTAAATAAAAGATATGGTGGGTGGACATGAGATAGTTCAGCATATTTCAAATGGTCAAATATTAAAGTTTTGGCTTAGCTTCTGGTTCAAGATGGCAGAGTAGAAGGACATGCTCTTATCTCCTCATGCAAGAGCAACAAAATCGCAACTAGCTGTTATCCAGAGGAGGACTCTGGACCAGCCGAAAAAAGATGTCCCATGTCCGAACACAAAGAAGAAACTACAACGAGATACAGGAGGCACTCAAACACAATAAAAATAAATCCCATACCTGCCAGATGGGAAACCAACAAACTGGAAAACAGTAATACCAGAAAAGTTCTCCCACTGTTGTGAAGGTTCTGAGCCTCGTGTCATGCTGGCAAGCCTGTTAAAGGATTGCGAATCCCCAGGCAATCTGACTCTGAAGGCCAGTGGGATTTGATTATAGGACTTCCACAGGACCATGGGAGAGACTATTCTTCCAAGGGACAAACAAAATCTTGCATGCACCAAGACACCGGGGAAGGGAGCAGTGACCCCACAGGAGACTGAACCAGACCTACCTCCTAAGGTTGGAGTCTCCTATGGAAGTGTGGGTCAGCAGTGGCTTGCCCTGGAGACAAGGGTACTAGCAGAAGCAATCCTGGAAGGTGGCCCTTGGTGTAAGTCTCCTTGGAGGTTGCAGAATATCAAGCACTTCATTCATTAATCATGTTTCTCACTTCTTTAGTATGAGAAGATGTAAAAATGGCTTCTGAACCATTTGTTGGGTTTTGTTCTTTCAGTAGCAAAACAGAGGCTCCAGGAGGTGACATTGCCAGCAAGTATGGGCAAGGGATTTTATGGAAAGGAGTACTAGGATCCAACCTGGGACAGCCCAGAACTGGAGAGCAGAACCACACACTTCACAGCCCCTGCTCTTTCCTTCCTACCTCTGCTTGTGTTTGATTATCTGCAGTGTTTGATATGCTAACACTATTCTTTCCCTAGTGTCATATTTATGTTAGATCAAGTATTGTCTACTAATTCATCTTTCTCAAAGAGTTTTTTATGAACTGATAGGAATGCTTTTAGAAGTATGAAACCCAGAAATTGGAATGTTCTTCAGCATACAGCAAAGGAACGTTCTCACACTGAAAGCACTATGAAACTAGCACCCAAGTGGAAAAGAAAATACCTCTGTCAGGGGCCAGCACCTTTCCATGCTGCCCTCCAGTCGCTGTCTCAGGGCGGCTGTCCTGTCTCCTCCCTGAGGGCAGCCACTCCGTGATTCTCACTGTCCTGATGATTTCTGCCAGGAGCGCTTGATGCCTCTTGTGTGATATGGACTCAATGAATCCAAACAGTAATGGTATGAAAATCACTCATACTGTCCCCATATTAAAGATGAGGAAACTAACTTCTTGAGTTTGTGAGATTTTTCAGGGTCACACTGTTGGTAAATAGCAGAGCTGGGATTCAGAGGTTTTGGAATTTCTAGAACTCTCCTTTCACTTAGGCCCTCTTCCTGTGGCTTCCACCCTGAATATACCATGAAGCTAGAAGAAACCAGCACAGAACAGAGCTCCTGTGTGGAGGCAGTGAAGTTACTGTGTAAGGGAGTGAATTGCTCAGTAAGGCAGTGCTGAGGAGAAGGTGGGAAGCAGAGGAATAGGAGTCAGGAGCAGCCAGTCCACACTGTATGGCATCAGCTTTCCTGCATGAGGTGACTGCTTCCCTGAGATACGTCTATCAACCGTTCTTTAATGAGTGGGTATAAATTAGTTATGCCTGTGACATCAAGACTAACCATTTTCTACAATTTCATAATTTCCTTTCTAACTTTTTTTCTTTTTGTCACCTTCCATAGCTTAGAAGATCTTAGTTCTTCAACTGAGGCTCACTGAAGGAATTTCTCAGAGACCTAACAAAGGCCCCCACAGAAAATTCTCAGAATTCCACCTTTTGACAAACATTTCCTAGAAAATGATAGAAATGTTCCACAGAATAAATTGAACAAATACTATTTTGTGATAGGTATAAGTAGACAGTATAGGATTTAGGTTTTCAAAATAAAAACTCAAGAAATTTATCTTGATAACTTTAATAAATAAATAACAATTTTAATGAAATAGGGAAATATATTTCTAAATTTAATACAATGTAAACATATACATTTTTATATGAAAATATAAATATGATGAGACAAAATATTACATTAACTAAATAAAGAATAAATAATATCAGGGCAGTCATCACTTACGGATTGATACCCCTACATCTGATTCCTTTTATATATACTTGCTTATTACTACTGACATGTATTGGCTATGTTAATTCAATAAATTTGGTGGCTCAAGCAGAATTCAGAGTCTTCTGAAATGACCCTGGGTGAGTATACAAGGATGATGTGGCAACTTAGTCAGTGAGAGTCATGTCAAGGTGAGTTCAGGTCTCCATCCATCATTCTTAACCTTTCTTGCAAGCTGGTTGATGAAAACAAGGATCTCATGATTTCCACTCTGACGATTTCCCAGGAGCAGTCGCTGTATTCCTTCTCTTTCAGGTAGCCATGGATTCCCTGGAAATAACTCTTCACAGCCAGCATGGGGCCAGTCCTTCCCAGGGCAGAGTCTTCCTCTCCCATCACCTGCCCCAGGCAGGCATCCAGGTCATCCAGCTGCTGATGGAGTCCAGTGCGGAGCTGCTCCAGGAGGGTGGTGTCCCAGGCAGCAGAGGAGCCCTCTGTGTGGAAGAGGTTGAAGGTCTGCTGGAGCATCTCTTGGAGCACAGAGATGGCCTGGGCCCCCTGGATCTGGCTGCCCTCCACCATCTCCTGAGGGAAAGCAAAGTCTTTTCTGTCCTGCAGACAGAAATGAGGGGAGAGTCTCCTCATTTGGCCCAGGAGCCTGAGGTTCTGCCTGCCAACCAGCACGTGGTTCTGAGACAGGTCACAGCCCAGGGATCCTCCAGGGCTGTAGCTGACTAGCACCAGGGCCATCAGTAGAGAGAGCACGAAGGCCATGGGGAAGATGAGGCTGCTGCTGGGCTGGCTGAGACGGCGTCTGGTGGAACCTTGAGATAGGTTCTCTGATGCCATGCTTTCTAAGCAAGGCCATTAAATAGGGAACATGGTAGTTTTCATTTTCTAGTCATTTCTCTACAGTTTTACTTCCTTTTTTTGATTTTCATCTATGTATTCACAATATGATCAAAGGAAAGAATATAAACTATTCATTTTATCTATTTCCCAATAACTTCAAATGTTCCCAGTGAAATGGATATGTATCAATGAAATGAGAAAAGTCTTTGTCTTAAGTCAGATGCACTATTGTAATTACATACATTATTGCTCACTGTCTCTCATGCATAAAAGTTGCTCTCCTCTTTTCTAGGAACACATTTGTAGCCCTGATTTTAGGCTCCCCTTTTACTTTACATGGGAAACTAGTCTCTCTCAGCTCTGTGGTTTCGGTATTCATTAGGATTTTACCAGATCACTCTGGCATTCAAGCTCTTTAAAACAAATAACGGGTTTTCTTCAGTCTTTGATTTACAGAAGAGGCTGATTACTATGAGTCCAAGATCTTCTTCCATGTTTCTGTTCTTTCTAGAACAATTTCCTGCAGGTCCCTGTGATTGTGCTTCAGGGGACCATGACGTCAGGACTGTTACAGACATCACATTTTCTTTCCACAATTTTCTTGCTAGAGACCTGTCATCCTCCAAGACTGAGCCAATAATTCCACCAGAATCCTGATTCTTCACAGGGAACATGGGTGAGGAGACTCTAAATCCAGGACAATGGTATTTTCCCAGCAGCACCTCGTAAGGGAGAGATGACATGGAGCCTCACCCTGTCCTCTAGAATGACAGGGTCTGCTTCCAAACCTGCTGGATACCCTCCCTGAGAGCAGGCTCAATCCTCAGAATCCTGAGGACTTGAAAATCTCCTTTCTGTGGAGGGCTTGTTTACTTGTTGGGGAAAAAATTCATCTTCCAGAACCCCTTCCCTCTCCCCTGCAGTGTTTGTGTGAAGGACCCTGTTACTCTGCGGTGACTTCCTCTTCTCCTGATCCGTGTCCTCAGGTGTCCATAGTGTCAGCAGCCCTCAGACGCTAAGAGCAAATGTGTATTTGTGCAGGTAAGTGGAGGAATTAATCCAACTGCAATCCCTTAACCTTAATAAAAATAAAAAAGGACCCAGGTATTGAACCCGGGTGTCCTGCCTCACAGAACAAGTCTTGGCCATCTGAGCTACCAGGGAAGCCCTAGGCTTAGTAGACAAATAATTTGTATTTGACCAAGTATAGATTTAATTATCAATCCTTTTACTATTGAGCACTTGTTCTACTTAAATTTTCTGAGCTTGAGGTAGGAGATTCAATGATGATGTTGTTTCTGATTAGAAGCTATTTCACAGAACCAAGGGTTGAGCTTCATTTGTTCATTCAGTTCAGTTCAGTTCAGCCACTCAGTTGTGTCTGACTCTTTGCAACCCCATGGACTGCAGCACACCAGGCCTCCCTGTCCATCACCAACTCCTGGAACTTACTCAAACTCATGCCCATTGAATCAGTGATGCCATCCAACCATCTCATCCTCTGTCATCCCTCTCTCTTCCTGCCTTCAATCTTTCCCAGCATCAGGGTCTTTTCTAATAAGTCAGTTCTTCATATCAGGTGGCCAAAGTATTGGAGGTTCAGCTTCAGCATCAGTCCTTCCAATGAATATTCAGAACTGATTGATGAACTGGTTGGATCTCCTTGCTCTCCAAGGGACTCTCAAGAGTCTTCTCCAACACCACAGTTCAAAAGCATCAATTCTTTGGTGCTCAGCTTTCTTTATAGTCCAACTCTCATAGCCATACATGACTACTGGAAAAACCATAGCTTTGTTTGACTAGATAGACCTTTGTTGTTAAAGTAATGTCTTTGCTTTTTAATGTGCTATCTAGGTTGGTCATAACTTTTCTTCCAAGGAGCAAGTGCCTTTTAATTTCATGGCTGCACTCACCATCTGCAGCAATTTTGGAGCCCCCCAAAATAAAGTCTGCCACTGTTTGCATTGTTTCCCCATCTATGTGCCATGAAGTGGTGGGACCAGATGCCATAATCTTAGTTTTCTGAATGTTGAGCTTTAAGCCAACTTTTTCACTCTCCTCTTCCACTTTCATCAAGAAGCTCTTTAGTTCTTCTTCTTCACTTTCTGCCATAAGGGTGGTGTCACCTGTATATCGGAGAAGGCAATGGCACCCCACTCCAGTAATCTTGCCTGGAAAATCTCATGGTTGGAGGAGCCTGGTTGGCTGCAGTCCATGGGGTCTCGAAGAGTTGGACACGACTGAGTGACTTCACTTTGACTTTTCACTTTCCTGCATTGGAGAAGGAAATGGCAGCCCACTCCAGTGTTCTTGCCTGGAAAACCCCAGGGATAGGAGAGCCTGGTGGGCTGCCATTTATGGGGTCACACAGAGTTGGACATAACTGAAGTGACTTAGCAGCAGCAGCAGCAGCACCTGTATATCTGAGGTTATTGATATTTCTTCTAGCAATCTTGATTCCAGCTTATGCTGCTGCTGCTAAGGCACTTCAGTCATATCCAACTCTGTGCGACCCCATAGACGGCAGCCCACCAGGGTCTCCCGTCCCTGGGATTCTCCAGGCAAGAACACTGGAGTGGGTTGCCATTTCCTTCTCCAAGGCAGGAAAGTGAAAAGTGAAAGTGAAGTCGCTCAGTCGTGTCCAACTCTCAGCGACCCCATGGACTTCAGGCTACCAGGCTCCTCCATCCATGGTTCATCCTCCCAGAATTTCTCATGATGTACTCTGTATATAAGTTAAATAAGCAGCGTGACAATATACAGCTTTGATGTACTCCTTTTCCGATTTCAAACCAGTCTGTTGTTCCATGTCCTGTTCTAACTGTTGCTTAAGCCAGCTGAATTCCATGGGCATCTCTGTTCCTCTGAGAATTCAGTGCAGTGAGGACCAAGCTAGTAGATCAGGATAAATACCCTTTTTTCCTTTACTTGAGTGTAATATTTCATTTAGTTTTTAATACCCTATATTCACTTAGTGACTCACTGGACAAGATATCTGTCAGTGCTCCTGATCTACTTCTAATTCATGATGAGATAAAGGAAAGCAAAGAAAGCCATAGGGGCTGCATCTCTATCACTTTCAAGACTTTAGATTTTGTTTCTTTTTGCAAGTTTCCTAGAAAGTGCAATTGGAGATGTGTTTTGTGGACAAAAACAAAGCAAATATAAGTCTTCAATGTCATGAATGTGGAAGAAGGGAAGTGGTTTTCCCTTGACACAGTGACGTATTCTGAGTTAGCAAACTTCAGTGCAGCACAGCTGGGGACAGGGCTGTGGCAGAGGGGAAGGATGAGGCCAGTATGAATAAGGAAAGGCTGGGACACAGCTACTTCTGACAGAAGCCCAATAAAGGCCAGGCCCTGGCTCTTTTGACTGCTTTCAGCTTTGTATAGTAGTCGTTTGATGTTTCCTTCATATAATCCACATGTGATCAGTAATAAGGAAAGAAGGAATAAGACACACCCAGTGGCTCACAAGAGACTGACAAGCAGCACCCAGTTGTTAGAACAATAACCCTCTCTGGCAGGACCGTGGAATCTAGCTTTGCTGAGCATTTGTGTAGGTGATAAATACACCTGGGCACTGAGAAGATGTTTGGGAAAGCTGGAATTAAAAGGAGAGGACTTAGATGATTTTAAAGATTCTGATCTTATTCTAGATAATAGTAACTGTGATATTAAAAAATAATAACTGAATTGTATTGCTTGCTACTAATGGACTAGCCACTTCTCTAAGTTCTTTCAAATTTTAACTCAGTCCTCTCATTAACACTATTAGGTTATAGTCAGTCATGCAACTAGAGAGAAACATAAATCTTGACAACTGAACTATGCCTAATGTACCAAAGATACAAGGGAACACCTTAGTGGCTCTACAATGATTTTTCTTAAAGAATCCATCAAAAAAGTCAAGAGTTCAATTGAAGATGATATTTAGGAATGAACGAAATAACTAGATCCAAGAGAGTGAGATGACAGAGGACCCTGCTGCTGCTGCTGCTGCTAAGTCGCTTCAGTCGTGTCTGACTCTGTGCAACCTCATAGATGGCAGCACACCAGGCTCCCCTGTCCCTGGGATTCTCCAGGCAAGAACACTGGAGTGGGTTGCCATTTCCTTCTCCAGTGCATGAAAGTGAGAAGTGAAAGTGAAGTCGCTCAGTCGTGTCCGACTCTTCGAGACCCCATGGACTGCAGCCTACCAGGTTCCTCCATCCATGGGATTTTCCAGGCAAGAGTACTGGAGTGGGGTGCCATTGCATCCTCCGTGAGTGGACAGAACTAAGTTCTAATCAAAAACACAAAACCACTGTTGTGTAGTTAGAACAGAATAGATATGTCTGCCAAACGAAGAAGAAAAAGAAAGCATTTCCTAGAGTTTCCTAGAGGTCTAGTCATCAGGATCCTATACTTTCACTGCTGCCTGCTGGGTTCAATCCCTGACTGGGGAACTGAGATCCCACAAGCCACACAGCAAGAACTCTTAAGATTTTATGAGTTATTTCATCAGTGAAATTTAGTAAAATAATGTTATTAAACCTAGAGGAGCTGACTGACTCCTGAAATCTTTGTCGTTTTAACTCTTGACTTTTCCAGTGAGTTTTAAGAACAAAGAAAAAGCGCCTACCCATTTTCACTGTGATGTTTCTCCTTCAGGATGACAACTAAAATGTCATTTGCCATCTTGTTCTACACGAATGAAGTCACTATACCCACTGCAGTCCCTGACCTCCAGCACTCCCTGATAGGAGTTAAGGGGGGAGATCAGGAACGAGGCCGGGAAAATTGACACAACAGGCCAGCAGAGTTAGATTATTCCCAGAGAAAAATTTTGAACCCAATTTTTGCAACTTCTCATACTTAGAAAAACATAGAAATCGTTTATAGAGACATCTGTTCCTCCTGACTCTCAGCCTCCTTCTACCAAGATATGAGCTTGATGTCATGTAACCCCTTTACTACAAACACGTATACACTGACCTCCCGCTAAGTCCTTGAGCAGGTCCTCAGAGCTGAGGACACGCTGTCTTCCAGCCTGTAGTCCTCAGGAAGTCTTCCGCCAAAACTGAACTCCTGGCTCTCACACTGCTGGATATTCTTCAGTCGCCAAGGCCCTCTCCCAGGAGACTCCTCACGGCAGCCTGTTGCTCTCACTCTCATTCTCTTTCATTGCCCACCTCCAGTCCAGACGGCTCCTCCTGTGGTCCACTGAGTCCAGTGAAGACCCTCTGCTCTTTATTTTTCCAGCTACTAGTCATGATGTGGGCACTGAAGAGGCCTCAGGTGTGACCAAGATGGAAGAGCATACAGGCTTCCTGGACAGAAGCAGCGCAGGTTTAGTGTACGTGCTGCCGAAGCGAGCACAGCAGCACTGGTTTTGATGGGCTCCTTAGCAGGGAGGGTCGGGAATGAACTCCAGAGTCAGCCTTAGGATCCTACATGGTTGTGTTTATTTAAATGTCTAGCCTCAATCTTTTAAACATCAAAAATAATCCTGTAGGGTTGAAATAAAAATATTACTTAAGAAATCATTTGTTAACAAAATGATATTTTTAGCAGTAATATAGGAATGGTTTTTGCTTGTGATAGGGCCCTAATTTTCTGGAAGGGTTCCAAACCTAAAATGTACTTTAAATGTCCTCTATCTTTAAAAGTATCTACTCAGTGCTATATGTACCAATTGGAGAGAAGTGATCAATCCATCAGTGTCCTCTTTCCCAACTGCCCACATTAAATACATGAATTTCCACAAAAATCGTTGTTACTTTTAGAAAACGTGATCTTCCAGTGTGCACATTACTGTCATATGTCCTGCAGGGAAGGCTCTGTCTCACTGTTACTAAATGTATTAAAGCCCTGCCTGTGTCTCTTCTACGCAAGCTTGTTTGATCTTGTTTGTCTCAAAAAGGCAAAGATACCATGATGGAATTTAAGAGCTTCCTTGGATTGCATTGTCCCCAGTCACCTCTTGTCCTGCTGTGTGATAACTTGCTGGGTCCTAAGGAAGAAACAAGTCTGCAGCTGTGACAGGAGTGACCGTTGCCCCTTCCAGGACTCTGTAGGCTGCTGTGGTATGACTGTCACCCGTGGGGACACAGCTGGTGACCAGGCATTCGTGCTCTGTCTCTGTGCTCTCAGCATCTGCTTCAGTCTTCTCATTCTCTAAAAAGGAATGTTGTGGAGAAGCACTTGCCTCAGTGTAGTTCATCTGTGTTGTTCTGTGTCCTGAGGACCTGCTGCTGCTCCACAAACACTTTAAACTTCTCTGTTTTCCTTCCAAGTTCTCAAGCTGCTGCTGACTTTCAGCTACATGTTTCCTGCACTTTGGGCTTTTTGAGCAAATGATACTCCTGACCCAGGCAAGCTCCTCCAGGTGTAATCAGCACGTGGAAGTGCCCAGGGAGAGGCAGAGAGGAGCCCCTGGTGTCTCCACCGTTGTTCACTGGGGTGCAGTTCCCTCTGTTTACTGTGTTTCTTTGGGAGGCTGGACAGTCTGGACCTGCACTGCTCTTCAGGCAGAGTGGGTAAAGTCATAAAAGAGTGTCTGACAGACCTAGAACATTAACTCAGCTTCTGCTTTTTGATTGGTGGCTTTGCTGTTTTAAGGGTAAATTGACAACCAGAAAGTGTAATGGAGTGCAGAGGCAAATTGACAACCAGAAAGTGTAATGGAGTGCAGAGGAACCCCACTCCAGTGTTCTTGCCCTGAGAATCCCAGGGATGGGGGAGCCTGGTAGGCTGGCTACCGTCTATGGGGTCGCACAGAGTCGGACACGACTGAAGTGATGCAGCAGCAGCAGCAGCAAGCATAATAGAGAAAGACACAGCTGTATGAATGGAGAGGACACCTTCATGCAGAGTGAATGAGGAGAGCACGCTGGGGATTCCTACACTGGGAGGAGTGAATGATTGTGATATTTGAGTGCAAGAATGAGACTCAGGGGAGCAGAGATGGAGCAGAATGGTGCCATGTACCAGAATCAGCAGATGGGTACATGGTATGTTATATATGTAGTATGCTTTATACTTTGTTTTCACACATGTATACATTATTATTTTATCATGTATATAATTACATACAATCGATGAAACACTTTCCCCCAATACTTTTATTTAGGTTGTTATTGTTTTGCAGTCAGTGAAAGAGGGAGTGTAGGAGAATTCATTATTCCCATTTAGATTTTTATGAAAGAAAAGAAAACATGTTCTACCTGTTTAGCCCTCACTCAGTGGGTGATACTTGGCTAAGTGCTCGTAAACGTTCTGCTTTTTCTGACACTGCAAACACTAAGAACATTTTCACTTACTTTATATTTGAGGAGACGAGGCTCAGGGAAGTTTAGTGATGTCCTTGATTACCCGTATGTCCTGACAGAGTCTAGACTCAATGCAGGATCTCATATCACATAGAAATCATTTTTTAACTTTCAGCCCATTTGATTCTCATCCCTTTGTTTTCTTCTCCGGTGCTTTGGGGAGATCGTTTCTCCAGGTTGGCTCCAAAGTGCACTAGATGCTCCACCTCTGGGCCCTTTGCAGACTCTCCTTTACTTTCTCAACCTTCAGAGAGGCAGGTCCTCATGAGCCTTAGGTCATCTTCTCATTCTACATGCTAATCCTAAAGCACAACATCCACGTAAGCTTCTACCAATGGGAAACGGGAAATCTGTCTTTAGGTGTTTCTTGGGCACTCTACAGACTAATCAGCTTTCTCCCCTTCTTGAGAGGCCTCAACCAGATTCTGGTGGGAGAATCCCCCTTTTGTCTAGCTCTCATTGTAACAGGAAACTTAAATAATTAAGCATGATTATTTATACCTTTCTCTTCCAAACGAAACCCTCCGAAAGAAGAGGTTTCACCTTTGGTTTTTCCACCTCTGTGTTTTCAGAACTGAAAATATATCTGATATAGAAATAACAGATGGCTAACAAACACATGAAAAGATGCTCAACATCACTCATTATCAGAGAAATGCAAATCAAAACCACTATGAGGTACCATTACATGCCAGACAGAATGGCTGGGATCCAAAAGTCCACAAGCAATAAATACTGGAGAGGGTGTGGAGAAAAGGGAACCCTCTTACACTGTTGGTGGGAATGCAAACTAGTACAGCCACTATGGAGAACAGTATGGAGATTCCTCAAAAAACTGGGAATAGAACTGCCTTATGATCCAGCAATCTCACTGCTGGGCATACACACTGAGAAAACCAGAATTGAAAGAGACACATGTACCCCAATGTTCATAGCAGCACTGTTTGCAATAGCCAGGATTTGGAAGCAACCTAGATGTCCATCTACAGATGAATGGATAAGAAAGCTGTGGTACATATACACAATGGAGTATTACTCAGCCATTAAAAAGAATACATTTGACTCAGTTCTAATAAGGTGGATGGAACTGGAGCCTATTATACAGAGTGAAGTAAGCCAGAAAGAAAAACACAAATACAGTTTACTAATGCATATATATGGAATTTAGAAAGATGGTAACAATAACCCTGTTTACGAGACAGCAAAAGAGACACTAATGTATAGAACAGTCTTTTGGACTCTGGGAACAGGAGAGGGTGGGATGATTTGGGAGAATAGCATTGAAATATGTATAATATCATATCTGAAATGAGTTGCCAGTCCAGGTAAGATGCCTGATAACGAATACCTGGGGCTGGTGCACTGGGACGACCCAGAGGGATGGTATGGGGAAGGAGGAGGGAGGAGGGTTCAGGATGGGGAACACATGTATACTTGTGGTGGATTCATCTTGATGTATGGCAAAAGTAATACAATATTGTAAAGTTAAGCAAAATAAAATAAAAAAAAAAGAAAGAACCAATTTAAAATCAGATATCTTATATAGAAATATGCAGTTTTAGGTTATAACCTCCTGAAAGAAGTGAGTAATGAGTAGAATTCTTCATCCATGTTTCAGTATGCATTGTGAGTTTAAGCTATTTCTTTTTATAAGAGTAACAATTCCAAGCTGTCTTCTGGAGAAGAGTTTTGTAAATTAAAGGAGAAAATAAATTGAAAAACAATAAAGGTAAATATCTTGTCTTATATTTGAATACATTATACATTTGAACATGATATTATATGGACAAAACTAATCTAAATACCATACATAGTATCACTGAGATAAAGTACAGGGATAAGTAGGTGAATACATTAGAGCCCTTTGCACTCTAATCGCTATTATTTTGACTCCTGATCTGATCATTCCTAAACCTCTGGTGTATCTGAGAATGGTTGGGATACTTGTTGTGTCCTCAAACTGTGTTCTTCAGCTTTTAGTATGGTAAATGTCTGTTAAAAGCTGATGATGTTGGACTAGACAAAAGGAACAGAGGTAAACTGGCCTTGACAGTGATCATTAGCAATCTTTTTGGGAGGAGTTGGGCTGTGTTTACTTCTAGTTCTGCCTTTGTTTCTGCCCTCTTGATTTTGTATATCACCTATACTGGCTTATGGTACTGGATTGGTCTTCTTGAAAACAGATTTATTAGACATGTTTGACAAGTAACCACCATAGGAGAAAAGTGTGTGTCTTGTTCACCATTCTGTCATGAGCACAGAGTTCATAATAATTACACCGAATTCACAAAGAGTATTCTTAGAGTTTCCATTAGACCTCCCATCAGAATCTTCTATTGACTTCACTTATTGTCCTTCTTAAGAGAAGTAGTTAATAGGCATCGTTAGCTGACTGAGTACATTTCTAATGAGCCTCTTGGATCATCATTTTCATCTCACAGTGGAGCTGTAGGGTCTGTGATGGTAGGTAATCCGCCTTCATGCTTTCCTGATTTCAGGGTGTTACATTTTATATGTTCTATTTTATTTGGTATTTTGGGGGGTAGGGTTTGTCTTGCTACTTCTGAATTACTTTCTGTATCATTTTGAGGTTGTAGCTTAATAAGAAAGTAAAAATGGAAACATAAAAGGGCCTGTACCATGATTTTCCATAATGTTCAATTCATGGTTGATTTTCTTCTCCATTCAGCTTTCTTGGAAAGCTGTCACTGTGTTGGAAGCACTGAGGTAAAAGAAAAACAAATGCTATTCTAACTCTGATGAGAGTGAAAGAACTAAAGAGAATCCCCAGAGGAAACAGTGACATTGGGACTTTGTTTCTTATTAAATGCCACCTAACCCAGTATAGTTTCTGGTGGTTAATTCCACCCCATCACCTCTTACTAAGGTCAGTTCCATCTGTTTCCCCTGCAGCGAATGCTTTCAACCACAGAGCAGCTTCCTGACATTCAACACACTGTAACACAATCAAAAGAATGATACTTTATCACTGTGTTACTAAATCTCATGGTTTAAAATAAATCAGATCTTTAACAGTGATATGTGTTTTCAATGCATCAAATGCGTGAAATCGCTTCATAAGCAAAATATTCCAAAAAGGGAAAACACTGCAGAGCAGGAAAAAAACAACAAACCCACCTGCGACTCTAAGTCCCACCCTATTCTCTCCTCAAATGAGACAGCAAATATCTCAAAACCATTATCTATACATATTACTATGACCTTCTCTTTTCCATCCCGGCTACTGATTAATTCTACCAAGCAAGCTCTCATTAAGGTGGCCCATGCCATCTCTTTTCCAAGTAGGAAGCACTTTCCATCTACATGTTCAGGAATGCATTGAGTCTTAAGTGGTTGCCGCCTTTGCATCTCTGTCTTCTCACCATTCTCTCTTGTGCAGTTGACACATGGCCGTTCCATCTCTGCTTCCTTTGTGGCATTCCCTCCCTTTTAAGACTGAGGTCATGGGACTCAGTTTTAACTCCTTTTCTCATTCTACACTCTCCTCCTATTTGATCAGTACTTCTGTTCCACCTTATGCCTTATGAAATTGCTTGTAAATTGCCATCTCCAATATCCATTGAATATTTGCACTGAAACGAAATTTGCAGTGAAATGAAAAGTAGTTAACTTTTATTTTCACATCCTCTCACAGCTTGATCCACCTTCTACTGGGGGAATTCCACTTTTCTCCCTTTCATTGTAGCATTCAAGCTAATTGATAGTCATTTCTACTACTAATTATTCTATTTTTAAAATAGTTTAAATTTTATTATAAATTAATTCATTATTGTTTTTAGGTTACTTTCCATTAAAAAAAATCAAAGTTACAAAATGATTAAATTGATGATGTTCATGTCTAGGTCCTGAGAGCAACACACCACCTGGCTAGAGAAAGTATATTTTTACTTGTAGTGTGCAAATCACAAAGATGGGTGAAGGAATTGTAAAATGCATTCTTTAATAAAGTTGCGTATTCAGTCTTCATGTTTCTTTTTTAAAGAAAAACAAAGGAAGATTTTTATAGTAAGGTTTAATGAATGAAGAAAACTCATAAATTGACTAAATACAAAATATATTTTTTCCCTTAAGTATACATACATATTTATATGAACAAAATAATTTAATTCTTTATATAGATAAATAAATATTAAATTAGATAAATAAATATCCAAATAGATAAATAAGTAGATGGATTAGCTTGAGTATCTGTGACAGAGTAGTGCCTGTAGAGTAGATCATGATGTCATGTAATATACCTGAAATCATTTAACAAATTGATTCAGTTAGGTGCCTGATGACAGCAGAAATGCGTCTTCCACATGGCAGCGCAGGAGGAAGTGTGGTCTGTTGGTCCATGAGAATCATTTCCATGTTGACACAGGTGTGTGTCAGTGCTTTCTCCCGAATGTCTCCTGCAAGTTTGTTGAGGAAGAGAAGGCTCTCATGACTTGTGCTCTGACAACCTCCCAAGCACAAGGGCTGTGTCTCTTCTCTCGCAGATAGAGAGTGATTCTGTGGAAGTATTTCCTCACAGCCAGGCTGGAGTCCTCCTTGAGCAGGGGAGCCCCTCGCAGCTCCTCCTCCTGCCTCAGACAGGCTTTCAGGTCAGTGAGCTGCTGATCCAGCGCAGCGCGGAGCTTGTCCAGGAGGCTCTCATCCCACATGGTGGCTGAGCCCTCTGTGCTGAAGAGCTGGAAGGTGTGCTGGGTCACCTCGAGGAGCACAGAGATGGCTTGAGCCTTCTGCAAATGGCTGCCACCCAGCGCCTCCTGGGGGTATGCGAAGTCATTTCTGTCCTGCAGGCAGGAGGAAGGGGAGACCCTCCTCAGTTGTTGCAGGAGCACCAGGACCCTGCTGTTGGCCAGGCTGTGGGTGTGAGGCAGGTGGCAGCCCAGAGAGCAGATGGCGTTGCAGCTGAGCAGCAGCAGGGCCACGAGGAAGGACCAGGCTGGGGACATCGGGGACCTTGCAGATGCTTGTGGCCTGGGGAAGTGGGTGACTCTGTGAACCTGTTCTCTCTGTTCTCTGAAGACCTTCCTTCAGGCCTGTGTCTTAAGTAGGAGCCCATGGTTTCCATTTTCTGAAAGTTCCCTCTTGCTTTCTACTTTTATTTTTGTTTTTCAGTTTGCACTCTCCAAATGGGTTAGGACAGCATTTCGCAAACATTGTTTTCATTATTGATCCCCCTTCCCCTATTGACAGAGTCTTCTGAGATTTTTTTTTTTCCTAATTACCCCCACCATGTATGTTGACAACACATTTATGCTGTGGATCCATTTTGTACTCCATGCATATCTTTATACATAGAAAAAGAAAGTGCAAAGCTTCCTTGTTGTATTCACCCTAGGGTTAACAATGCCATAAAATGAAAGGTATACATTAAATGTAAAAGCTGTGGAGTTTTATTTAAATTTATGAATGAGTGTGAAGAATGACTTTTGATGGAGGATATTTACTTATATAAATAGTAATGTACCAAATTGAATATTCATGTGAAATTCATATAAAAATATATAATAATACCACAGTACAGATAGACTTAAAAATCTTTCAAAACTCAAAATCATTGAAAATCTTAGATTATTTTCTTCATATTTATTTTGAGGCACTTTTAACTTTGTCTCATATCAGAAACCAATTTTTAATTCTCTGTCTGCTGAATATTCATCTCAATTTTATCAACATTTCTTTCTGGTTAGCTCTTCACATACTTTTGGATGTTTTTAACAACTTTGATAGGAATAAATAATAAAATACCATGATACCAATCCAATGGAGGAAAGCAAAGAGGAACTAAAGAGTCTCTTGATGAGGGTGAAAGAGGAAACTGAAAAAGCTGGCATAACACTCAACAGATAAAAACCTAAGCTCTGATATCTATGGCAAATAGATGGGGAAAGAGTGGAAACCGTGACAAATTTTCTTTTCTTGGTCTCCAAAATCACTGTGGACATTGACTGCAGCTACAAAATTAAAAGACACTTGCTCCTTGGACAGGGAGGCCTGGTGTGCTGCGATTCATGGGGTTGCAAAGAGGTGGACACGACTGAGCAACTGATCTGATCTCATCTGATTTTAAGTATATTTTTCCCATTATCCCTTGGGAAGAACCAGAAGGCAGAACATTCTTCCCTGTTGCCTCATTTTTCTTGCTGTTTCCTTTCGTTCATCAGTACTCTTAATGTCCTTTAGATGGGCCATCATTCCCCTCTCTGATTCAGACTCTATGGTTTTTACTTGTGAGTGCAGATTATCAGTTTTCTTTCTGAAGAAGGGGGTTGAGAACAATGACACATGGCAATTTCTTCTCTGTCATGTATGCTTTGAACAAGAAATATTTACATACAACCTCAACTAGTGGACTGCAGGTGCTAAATGTGCCAGGCCCTGGGTCTTGTTTCAGGCTGCTCTAACAAGGTCCCAGAGTCTGGTGGCTCATGAGTGATAGAAGTTTATTTGTCACAGTTCTGGGGGCTGCAAGTGTGAGATCAGGGTGCCATCAGGGTGGAGTGAGAACCCTCTTCGGGGTTGCAGACTGCCACCTTCTCTCTATGTCCTCACATGGTGGAGAGCACAGATGATACAAAGTGTCTTGTGAGCCTCATGAAGACAGTAATGCTGTGCATGAGGAATCCCCTCTCATAACTTCCTCTAACCCTAATGATTTCTCTAATATCCTACCTCCTGATATGATCACATGGTGGGGGAACGCACACACATTCGACCTATAACATGGTAACAAGAAGACACCGAGGCATTATGTTTATTGAAGATTCATTAGAATATATTTCATTCTTGATATTTATTTGAGGAAGCAAAGTTATGACCGACTTAGATAGCATATTAAAAAGCAGAGACATTACTTTGCCAACAAAGGTCTGTCTAGTCAAGGCTATGTATGGATTTTCCAGTGATCATGTATGGATGTGAGAGTTGGACTGTGAAGAAAGCTAAGCACAGAAGGATTGATGCTTTTGAACTGTGCTGCTGGAGAAGACTCTTGCGAGTCTCTTGGACTGCAAGGAGATCAAACCAGTCCATCCTAAAGGAGACCAGTCCTGGGTGTTCATTGGAAGGACTGATGCTGAGGCTGAAACTCTAATACTTTGGCCACTTCATGTGAAGAGTTGACTTTTGGGAAAAGACCCTGATGCTGGGAGGTATTAGGGGCAGGAGGAGAAGGGGATGACAGAGGATGAGATGGCTGGATGGCATCACTAACTCGATGCACATGAGTTTGGGTGAACTCTGGGAGTTGGTGCTGGACAGGGAGGCTTGGCGTGCTGCAATTCATGGGGTCGCAAAAAGTCGGACATGACTGAGTGACTGAACTGAACTGAAAATATTCCTTGATCCTGTCATCCTTTATTATGGCTCATTCATCCTGAATATGTTACTTATTAAACGTCACAATGCTTTGATATATGGCAAAACCAATACAATTTTGTAAAGTTAAAAAATAAAATTAAAATTAAAAAAAAATAAATAAATGTAGCAATGCTACTGTGAACATGATTACCAAGAACTTGCCAAACAAATTCCACAGACTTTCAATCTTAAAAAATGATGTTAACAGGAACTACAAATTCCTTAACTCTTAAAAGGGACACTTAATCCTTCCAATATAGTTGAACCTGAGTTGTAAATATTCTCATTTCCAGGAGCCACCTGCTAAGACTTTATTTGAATAAAACAATCTCATAAGAAAATGGTGAGTCCAGGTTTCAAACCTATTATGTCAAATTCCAAACTCCACCTCCCTATGCATACCATAAACACTGTGCAAATTGTACATATTGAAACATCGCTTATTTTCCTATTTCACTAACACACGTTGTGCCTTTTTTTCCATACCTTGCTGTTATACTACTCTATATTTTCATTAATCATCTACCTTCAAATTTCTAGATGAACTGAGCAATTTACAAAATATCCTGATTGTTTTTGTAATAAGCAAAATGAAATTATCAACTGGTAATTCTTTCTGTCTAAATGTGATTGACAAAATTAATGATTCTAATAATTATAAAATAATTATATTTAACTGTCCAAGCTGATTCATATAGATTGCTCAATTAACCATCACCATAAACTTGAGATGTATGACAGATAAGACCCTTGAGAATTATAGCCATTGCAAGAGATTAGATTACAAACATTTCAGTGAGTCTCTGTAGAAAATAGGCTTCCCTGGTGGGAAAGAATCATTCACTGGATTAAAGAATCCATGTGTCCATGCAGGAGAGGGATGTTAGATCCTGGATTGGGAAGATCCTCTGGAGGAGGAATTGGCAACATACTCAAGTATTGTCTGTGAAATCCCATACAGAGAAGCCTGGTGGGCTACAGTTTATGGGGTCACAAAGAGTCGAATAAGACTTGGTGACTAAACAATGAGAACAACTGTAGAAAACACCAAGCTGACAGGGCTCTTGTCAGATCAGATCAGATCAGTCGCTCAGTCGTGTCTGACTCTTTGCGACCCCATGAACTGCAGCACTCCAGGCCTCCCTGTCCATCACCAACTCCTGGAGGTCACTCAGACTCACATCCATCGAGTCAGTGATGCCATCCAGCCATCTCATCCTCTGTCGTCCCCTTCTCCTCCTGCCCCCAATCCCTCCCAGCATCAGAGTCTTCTCCAATGAGTCAACTCTTCGCATGAGGTGGCCAAAATACTGGAGTTTCAGCTTTAGCATCATTCCTTCCAAAGAAATCCCAGGGCTGATCTCCTTCAGAAGGGACTGGTTGGATCTCCTTGCAGGGCTCTTGTGGATTTAGGTTAAAAATACTTAATGCTACCAAATTACATGAATATGGGAAATGACTGGGAGAATAGAAGACCACATATGCTAAGGGGTGAAATGTTAGGGATGGAGCAGAGCATCCCTGATGCAATCAGCAGGGAGACCAGAGTTCCAGAAATTCAGCACTTCATCTGGGTCTCAATGAAACAGCTCAGGTTCTGCATTAAGCTAGGTTCTCCAAGCTCCCTTCACTCCCTTCACGTCTCCAGGTCCAGCGCCGCGAACTCCCGCGCAGGATCCAAGGAGAACCAAGGAATCCACATTGACAAGAGCCTTGACCAAGGCGAGGCGCCCATAGTCCAGGGAGCCCGAGGGGCCACGGGGACAGTGAGGAAACTTCCTTTTGGTCCCACTGCTGAGGGGAGCTTTAATGCTACTTTGCTCAGATCCTTAGATTTCTGCATCTGCCTCCATGTCCACTCTCCCCTTCCTAAGATGAGATTTCGGCCAGAGCCATTTACACTTGGCCATTTATGCTGCGATTGATGGCTGGAAATCGGAGCAAGTTGTGAAGTATTTTCAAATTCAGGATTGTTTCTGGGGAGAAAGACTAATTCTTTCAGGGTTTCAGAGAAAAGGGAAAGGCACCTGAAGTCTGGACAGGAATCTACGAGATATTTGGACCCTCCAGTGGGAAGACTTGGGGACAAGACTGAGACTGAAAATTATTTCATTTAATATTAAAAAATGGTTAATTTCTCTTGCAATGTTAACTGGTTAAAAAATATTTCAAAATTTATAGTGACCGTCATTCAGTCATGTCTGACTCTTTTTGACCCCATGGATTATACAGTTCGTGAAATTGTCCAGGCCAGAATACTAGAGTAGGTAGGCATTCCCTTCTCCAGGGGAACTTCCCAACCCAGGGATCAAACCCAGGTCTCCCACATTGCAGGCAGATTTTTTACCAGATGAGCCATTAGGGAAGCCCAATAATATTGGAGTGGATAGCCTGTTCCTTCTCCAAGGAAATCTTCCTGACCCAGTCATCGACCTGTGGACCCCTGGATTGCAGGTGAATTCTTATAATTTATAAGTAAATATAAATAACTTAAACTTTATAAGTCTTAATATCAAGTTAAGGTATTTTCTCTAAGACCAAACAAAATTTTAAGTTCTTGGCTTCAGTGGAAACAAAATCATCAGTAATGTTTGCAAAATTGCTTCCCAGTTTATCTCACTTCATTGCATGAATGCCATATTTGACTAACAATGCCAAAGAATGCTAAAACTACCTCACAATTGCACTCATCTTACAGGCTAGTAAAGTAATGCTCAAAATTGTCCAAGCCAGGCTTCAGCAATATGTGAACTGTGAACTTCCAGATGTTCAAGCTGGTTTTAGAAAAGGCAGAGGAACCAGAGATCAAATTGCCAACATCTGGTAGATCATCGAAAAAGAAGAGAGTTCCAGAACAACATCTGTTTCTGCTTTATTGACTATGCCAAAGCCTTTGACTGCGTGAATCACAATAAACTGTGGAAAATTCTTTAAGAGATGGGCATACCAGACCACCTACCTGCCTTTGAGAAATCTGTATGCAGGTCAGGAAGCAACAGTTACAACTGGACATGGATCAACAGACTGGTTCCAAATAGGAAAAGGAGTCTGTCAAGGCTGTATATTGTCACCCTGCTTATTTCACTTATATGCAGAGTACATCATGAGAAACACTGGGCTGGAGGAAGAACAAGCTGGATCAAGATTGTGGGGAGAAATATCAATGCCCTCAGATATGCAGATGACACCACCCTTATGGCAGAAAGTGAAGAAGAACTAAAGAGCCTCTTGATGACAGTGAAAGAGGAGAGTGAAAACGTTGGCTTGAAACTTAACATTCACAAAACTAAGATCATGGCATCTGTTCCCATAACTTCATGGCAAATAGATGGGGAAACAGTGGAAACAGTGGCTGACTTTATTTTTGAGGGCTCCAATATCACTGCAGATGGTGATTGCAGCCATGAAACTGAAAGAAGCATACTCCTTGGAAGGAAAGTTATGATGAACCTAGACAGCATATTAAAAAGTAGAGACGTTACTTTGTCAACAGAGGTCCATCTAGACAAGACTATGGTTTTTCCAGTGGTCATGTATGGATGTGAGACTGTAATGAAAGCTGAGAGCCAAAGAATTGATGCTTTTGAACTGTGGTATTGGAGAAGACTCTTGAGAGTCCCTTGGACTACAGGGGGATCCACCCAGTCCATCCTAAAGGAGATCAGTCCTGGGTGTTCATTGAAGGGACTGATGCTAAAGCTGAAACTCCAATATTTTGGCTACCTGATGGGAAAAGCCGACTCATTTGAAAAGACCGTGATGCTGGGAAAGATTGAGGGCAGGAGGAGAAGGGTATGACAGAGGATGAGATGGCTGGATGGCATCACTGACTCAATGGACATTAGTTTGGGTGGACTCTGAGAGTTGGTGATGGACAGGGAGGCCTGGCGTTCTGCAGTTCATGGGGTCGCAAAGAGTTGGAAACGACTGAGCAACTGAACTGAACTGATGACCCAGTACCTATCAGAAATTATTAATTTCAGTTTACAAAATCCCTTTTTCTCTCATTTCTTTCAAACAAGGGTCTTCCCTTGTGGCTCAGACGGTAAAGAATCTGCCTAAAATGCAGATTCCAGATTCCATTCTTGGTTGGGAAGATCCCCTGCAAATGGCAACATACTCCAGTAGTCTTGCCTGGATCATCCCATGGACAGAGGAGCCTGGTGGGCTACAGTCTATGGGGTCACAAAAGAGTCGGACTTTACCTGGAAACTAAACATAAAACAGTAAAAAATTCAAGAAGTTCATCTTGATAATATTTAATAAATAAAACAAATTACACATTTAGTGAAATAAAAATGTGAATGTATTTGTTAAATTTTAATACAATGTAAACAAAAATATTTTATATGGAAAATAAAATATGAGGAGATAAAAGAATAAATATAACACAATAAATAAGCAAACAAACAATAAAATAAGGGTAGTCTTCACTTCGGGACTGATGCACCTGCAGTCAAAAAAATTTATATATATTCATTTACTTCTGAAAAAGTATTTGCTGAACTAATTCAATAAATTTTGTGGCTAAAGCAGAAATAAGAGTCTTCTGAAATGGCCGAAGATGAGTGTGCAAAGATGATGGGGTATCTTAGTCAGTAAGAGTCACGTCAAGGTGAATTGAGGTCTCCATCCATCATTCTTAACCTTGCTTGCAAGCTGGTTGATGAAGACAAGGATTTCAGGATTTCCACTCTGACGATTTCCCAGGCACAGTCGCTGTATTCCTTCTCTTGCAGGTAGACATGGATTCCCTGGAAGTACCTCTTCACGGCCAGTGTGGGGCCCGTCCTTCCCAGGGCAGAGTCTTCCTCTCCTGTCAACAGGCCTAGGCAGGCGTCCAGGTCATCCAGCTGTTGATGGAGTCCAGTGAGGAGCTGTTCCAGGAGGGTGGTGTCCCAGGCAGTAGAGGAGTGCTCTGTGTGGAAGAGGTTGAAGGTCTGCTGGAGCATCTCGTGGACCACAGAGATGGCTTGGGCCTCCTGGAGCTGGCCGCCCTCCACCATCTCCTGGGGGAAAGCGAAGTCTTTTCTGTCCTGCAGACAGAAGTGAGGGGAGAGTCTCCTCATTTGGCCCAGGAGCCTGAGGTTCTTCCTGCCAACCAGCACGTGGTTGTGAGACAGGTCACAGCCCAGGGATCCTCCCGGGCCATAGCTGACCAGCACCAGGGCCATCAATAGAGAGAGCACGAAGGCCATGGGGAAGATGAGGCTGCTGCTGGGCTGGCTGAGATGGCGTCTGGTGGAACCTTGACGTAGGTTCTCTGATGCCATGCTTTCTAAGCAAGGCCATTAAATAGGGAACATGGTAATTTTCATTTTCTAGTCATTTCTCTACACTTTTACTTCCTTTTTTGGTTTTCTGTTATGTATTCTGAATATGGTCAAAGAAATTGTCATCAGTCTAAACTCTTAATTTTATCTATTTCCCAATAACTTCACATGTACCCATTCAAATGGATATTTATCAATCAAATGAGAAAGGTCTTTCTTTGTCTTACATCAGAAATGATGTAGGTTTCTAAGTACAAACATTACCACTCCTTCTCTTTCATGTGTAAATGTGGGTCTTCTCTGTTCCATGAACACATTTTTGGCCCTGATCCTTGGCTCAATTTCTGTTTCTTACTTTACTTAGGAAGGCAGGCTCTGTGTTTATCAGGCATTCACCAGGTCACTGTAGCAAAGAAACTGTTTGAACCAAAGGATGGGTTTTCTTAGTGTTTGATTTAGAGAAGAGGCTGATTATTATGAGACCATGAGCTCCTCCCATGTTTCTTTTCTTTCTAGAACACGTTCCTGCAGGTCCACATGGTTGTGCTTCAGGGAACCACGAAGTCAGGACTATTACAGACATCACACTTTCTTACCACCATTTTCATACTGGAGACCTATTGTCCTTTGCTGGCCTGGCCATTCCCCTACCAAGAATTCTGGTTCTTCTCAGATGATATGGGTGTGGAGACTCTAATTCCAGGATAATTATATTTCCCAAGCAGCACCTCACTCACACGGCAGAGATCACATGGAGCCACCCCCTGTCCTCTGGAGTGACAGAGTCCCCTTGCTCACCTGCTGGTCTCCTTCCCTTAGGGCAGGCTCACCACATCCTGAGGACTCAAAAATCTCCTTTCTGTGGAGGGCTCATTTAGTTGTGAAAATAAATCATCTCCCAGAACCATCAACTCTCACCTGCAGTGTTTGTGTGAAGGACCCTAGTTCTCAGTGGTGACCTCCGCTTCTCTGACCTGTTTCCCCAGGTGTCCAAAGTGTCAGCAAAGCTCAGTCCTTGAGAGCAAAAGTGCATTTGTGCAAGTTGGTAGAGGAATTTCCAACTGCAATTATTTTGCTTTTAGTAGATAAATAATATCTACCCTGCTAAGTATAGTTTTTATTATTCAACCCTTTTACTTAAACTGTTTGACACTTGTTCTGCTCAAACTTTCTGAGCTGGAGGATGGAGATTCAGTACTGGTGTTGTCTCTTACTGGAAGCTTATGTCACAGAATCTAGTGAGTTACAGTTGTTCATTCAGGCAGTTGATTCCACCAGGCATCTCTGTTCCTCTGAGAATGCAGGGCAGTGAGACCCGGCCTACTAGATCAGGAGAAATAATCTTCTTTTGTAAAATTCTTACACTAATCTTCTTTAGTGTAATTTTTCATTTAAACTTTTTATATTCACTTAGTGACTAATTTGGGTAGGCTCTGGGAGTTGGGAGGAGAAGGCAATGGCACCCCACTCCAGTACTCTTGCCTAGAATATCCCATGAATGGCGGAGCCTGGAAGGCCGAAGGCCATGGGGTCGCTGAGGGTCGGACACGACTGAGTGACTTCACCTTCACATTTCACTTTCATGCATTGGAGAAGGAAATGGCAACCCACTCCAGTGTTCCTGCCTGGAGTATCCCAGGGACAGGGGAGCCTGGTGGGCTGGCTGCCGTCTATGGGGTTGCACAGAGTTGGACATGACTGAAGTGACTTAGCAGCAGCTGGGAGTTGGCAATGGACAGGGAGGCCTGGCGTGGTGCAGTTCATGGGGCTGCAAAGAGTCGGACATGACTAAGCGACTGAACTGAACTGAAGTGACTGACTTATTGGACAGGATTTGTCTTATTGCTCCTGTTGTGGCTGCAATTCATGATGATGTGAGAACAACAAAGGGAAGTAAAGAAAGCCAGAGGGGCTGCATCTCTATCACTTTCAAGACATTAGATTTTTTTGTTTCTCTTTGCAATTTTTCTAGAAAGTAAAATTGCACAGTTTTTTTGTGGGCAACAAGAAAGCAAGAGTAAGTGTCAATGTCATGAATATAAAAGAAGGGAAGTTGTTTTCCCCTGACCCAGTGATGTACTCTGAGTTAGCAAACTTCAGTGCGGCACAGCCGGGGACAGGTCTGAGGCAGAGGGAAACGATGAGGCCAATATGAACAACAGAAAGGCTGGGACAGGGTTGCTTCTTACAGAAGCTCAAAGAAGGACAAGTCCTTGATTGTTGACTGCCATCAGCTGTGTAAGACCAGCCTCCTAATTTTTCTTTTCTTTAATCAGCATGTGATCAGTTTAAGGGGAGAAGGAAGAAGTCACACTCACCAGGTCACAAAAGACAGGCAATCAAAGCCCCACTTGCTTGAACACTAATCCTCTCTGGCAGGGTTATGAGACCAGCCTTGCTGAGCATCTGCATAGGTGATAAATCCACTTGGGCAAAGAGAATATGCTTTGAAACAACTAAAATGAAAGGGAATTAAATGATTCCAAAAGATCCTGATTGTAGTCTAGCTAATAGTAGTTATGACATTAAAAATAACAACTGAATTTTATTGATGACTAACCTTAATGACCACAGAAAAACCATAGCCTTGACTAGATGAACCTTTGTTGGCAAAGTAATGTCTCTGCTTTTGAATATGCTATCTAGCTTGGTCATAACTTTCCTTCCAACAAAGTTTTGTCTAGTCAAGGCTATGGTTTTTCCTGTGGTCATGTATGGATGTGAGAGTTGGACTGTGAAGAAAGCTGAGCGCCGAAAAATTGATGCTTTTGAACTGTGGTGTTGGAGAAGACTCTTGAGAGTCCCTTGGACTGCAAGGAGATCCAACCAGCCCATTCTGAAGGAGATCAGCCCTGGGATTTCTTTGGAAGGAATGATGCTGAAGCTGAAGCTTCAGTACTTTGGCCACCTCATATGAAGAGTTGACTCATTGGAGAAGACTCTGATGCTGGGAGGGTAAGAGGAGAAGGGAATAGCAGAGGAAGAGATGGCTGAATGGCATCACTGACTCAATGGACGTGAGTCTCAGGGAACTCAAGGAGTTGGTAATGGACAGGGAGGCCTGGTGTGCTGCGATTCATGGGATCGCAAAGAGTCGGACACGACTGAGCGACTGATTTGATCTGATCTGATCTGAACCCTAATGATCTCCCTAATATTCCAGCTCTTGATAGTATGACATTGATGGGTTGGGTTTCTGCGGGCTTTTAAAGAATTTTTAAAATATTTATTTTATGTGTTTATTTGGCTGCGGCATGGCTTAGTCAACGTATGCGGGTTCTTGGATCTGGGTTGCTTCGTGCAGGATCTTTACTTAAGCCATGGGAAGTCTTGCTTACCGTACAGAATCTAGTTTCCTGACCAGAGATCCAGCTCAGGCTCCCTGCTTTGGGAGCATGGAATCCTGGCCACTGGACCATCAGGAAGTCAAGGGGTAGGGTTTCAATATATGAATTTGGGGAACACACACACATTCAGTCCGTAACATGGTAGTAAGGAGATACCAAGGTATTGTGTTTATGGCAAGGATTCATTAGAATCTATTTCATTCTTGATATTATTGGGGAGTAAGAACACATTCCCTGATGCTGCCCTCACTTTTTATGGCACATGCATCCTGAAATGATTACCAATTAAATGTTACAAGACTACTGTGGCCATGATTACCAAGGACCTGCCAGACAAATTCCACACACTATCAGTGTTTATCAAAAATGACAGTGACAACAACTACAAATTCCTCAGCCTTTGTGAGAGACTCACGCAATCCTTCCAATATAGTTGAAACCGAGTTCATATTTTTGTTTCGAAGAGCCTCCTGCTAAGACTTTATTTGAATACAACAATCTAATAATGAAATGGCAAATCCAGTTTTCAAAACCTAATATATCAGATTCCAAACTGCTTATCTAGACCGTAACTCCTGGGCACACTGCATGTCCTGAGCCCTCACTTAATTTCTTATTTTATTTCTAACACAAGATGCACCCTTGTTGTTTCATACTTCGATGCTACAAGGCTCTTATTTCCATTAGTTCACATCTACCTCCAATTCCAGATAAGCTGAGTGATTTACAACACATCTGATTGTTTTGTATAAGAAGCAAAATGAAATTATCAACTGGTAGTTCTTACTGAAAGTCTAAATGTGATTGGCAAAATTAATAGTTCTAATAATTAAGACAATGGCAGCCCACTCCAGTACTCTTGCCTGGAAAATCCCATGGATGGAGGAGCCTGGTTGACTGCAGTCCATGGGGTCGCTAAAAGTCGGACACGACTGAGCGACTTCACTGTCACTTTTCACTTTCATGCATTGGAGAAAGAAATGGCAACCCACTCCAGTGTTCTTGCCTTGAGGATCCCAGGAACGGGGGAGCCTGGTGGGCTGCCGTGTATGGGGTCGCACAGAGTCGGACACGACTGAAGCGACTTAGCAGTAGCAGCAGCAGCAGTAGCAGCAGCAATCATATCTAACTGTCCAAGATGATTCATATAGATTGTTCAATGAATCCTCACCATAAATTGGAGATACATGATGGACAAGATCCTTATGGCTTGTGACCCCAGCAAGAGATTGGAGTACAAACATTTCAGTGAATCCTCTGTAGAAAACACCAAGCTGATGGCTTTGTGAATATAAGTAAAAAAAAAAATACTTAGTGCTTTTCAGAGGGTAACAGGCAGGAAGGCCAGGGGTCTCCAAACAGAGGAAACAGGCTGCAAGTGTCAGACACTTTCTTTCTCTCTCTTCAGCAGCAGGAGGAAACAAACTAGTGTTAGATTTGTTCCCCTTCTCCATACACATTTAAAAAGAGGTTTCTCTTCAACTTCTGTGTTGCCATAATGACACCTGGTTCCACCTGAACTGGACTTTTAACAAACCCTGAGGTAACCAATGCATTTTTCTAATGGAAATGTTTGTCTCAAGCTGATAATGTACTGCGTATTTACTCTAGACTCTGTGTTCAAGTCAGTTCCACCTAAAGGCTCAGAACCGACTTGACAAACCAGTATGCTACACTCATACAGTGTTCTCCTAACCTGTGCTAATGAAACTGTATATTTGTTTGGAAATCTGCCTTTCTTCAAGATTCATGTGAATCGTTTTATGGCCGGGGATGACTGACCTGGTGCCAATGTTATCTCATGCATGTTGTGGGTGAGGGGCCTGGTGTAATTCTCTGAGTTTTGAGACATTTCCTTTCTCTAATTAGCAGACTGCTAGTGGCTAGTAGCTATATAGGAGAAGGCAATGGCACCCCACTCCAGTACTCTTGCCTGGAAAATCCCATGGACGGAGGAGCCTGGTAGGCTGCAGTCCATGGGGTCGGTGACAGTCAAACACGACTGAGCAACTTCACTTTGACTTTTCACTTTTCTGCACTGGAGAAGGAAATGGCAACCCACTCCAGTGTTCTTGCCTGGAGAATCCCAGGGATGGGGGAGCCTGGTGGGCTGCCGTCTTTAGGGTCGCACAGAGTCAGACACGATTGAAGCGACTTAGAAGCAGCAGCAGCAGCAGCAGCAGTAGCTATATAACATCTGGCTGAAGACTAGCACGGGGCACTCTTTCTGCCCCCTTCTGATGTCTATGTCAGAAGCTTTCTCTCTTTTATACTTTAATAAAACTTTCTTACACAAAAGTTCTGAGTGATCAAGCCTCGTCACTGGCCCTGGATTGAATTCTTCTTCTCCGGAGGCCAGGAATCCTGGTGTCTTTCATGGTTCAGCAACAAACTTTTGCTTCCAAATTACATGAATTTGGGAAATGACAAAAAGAATAGAAGACGACCTAAGCTAACAGGTGAAATGTGAGGGATGGAGCAGAGGCTCCCCATTGCCATCAGCAGGGATAACAGGAGACCAGAAATTCAGCCCTTCACTTGGACTTCTGTGAAACGTTCAGGTGCTGCACTATTAATATTCAGATCAGATCAGTCGCTCAGTCTTGTCCGACTCTGCGATCCCATGAATCACAGCATGCCAAGGCTCCCTGTCCATCACAAACTCCCAGAGGTCACTCAGACTCACATCCGTCGAGTCAGTGATGCCATCCAGCCATCTCATCCTCTGTCGTCCCCTTCTCCTCCTGCCCCCAATCCCTCCCAGCATCAGAGCCTTCTCCAATGAGTCAACTCTTCGCATGAGGTGGCCAAAATACTGGAGTTTCAGCTTTAGCATCATTCCTTCCAAAGAAATCCCAGGGCTGATTCTCCTTCAGAATGGACTGGTTGGATCTCCTTGCAATCCAAGGGACTCTCAAGAGTCTTCTCCAACACCACAGTTCAAAAGCATCAATTCTTCGGCGCTCAGCCTTCTTCACAGTCCACCTCTCACATCCATACATGACCACAGGAAAGACCATAGCCTTGACTAGGTGAACCTTTGCTGGCAAAGTAATGTCTCTGCTTTTGAGTATGCTATCTAGGTTGGTCATAACTTTCCTTCCAAGGAGTAAGCATCTTTTAATTTCATGGCTGCAGTCACCATCTGCAGTGATTTCAGAGCCAAGTAAAATAAAGTCTGACACTATTTCCACTGTTTCCCCATCTATTTCCCATGAAGTGATGGGACCAGATGCCATAATCTTCGTTTTCTGAATGTTGAGCTTTAAGCCAGCCTTTTCACTCTCCACTTTCAGAGCCCTCCAAAGTCCTTTTGCTGCGCCCCAGCGGCCGGGAAGGGGCGCCAGATCTCTCAGTAACTGACAGACCGGCTCTGCTCACCCAGTGGGACCCGCCTCCAGGTCCAGCGCTGCCAGCTGGGGCATCAGATCCATGGGGACAACAAGCGGGTCGCGGTGGGCAGGAGCCGCGACCGGAGCGAGGCGCTGCCGGGGCCCAGGGAGAGCTGGGGGCCACGGGAACAGAGAGGAAACTTCCTTTTCAGGCTCCACTTCCCAGGCGAGCTTTGCGCCTCGTCGCTCAAAGCCTTTGTGTTCTGCACCTCCAAATTCTAGATAAGCTACCATGCGTCCATCCTCCCCTTCCTGGGAGAAGATTTTAGCCAGAGCGGTTCACACCCGTGCCCTTTCATGCGGCGATTGACGGCTGGAAATCACAGCACGTTGTGGTATGTTTTCAGATTCAGGATTGCTCTGGAGTGAGTGAAAGTCGTTCAGTCGTGTCTGACTCTTTGCCACCCCATGGACTATACAGTCCATGGAATTCTCCAGGCCAGAATACTGAAGTGGGTAGCCTTTCCCTTCTCCAGGAGATCTTCCCAACTCAGGGATTGAACCCAGGTCTCCCTCATTGCCGGCAGATACTTACCAGCTGAGCCACAAGGGAAGCCCTTGTTTATGGGGCAAAGGAGTAATTCAGGGAAAGGGGAAAAGTATCTACAATCTGGATGGGAATCTACTAGATATTGGGACCCTCCAGTTGGAAGAATTGAGGACAAAACTGAGACTTAAAAGAAGGTCCTAGGTAAAGGGAAATTATTTCATTTAACATTAATATAAATGGTTAATTTCTCCTATAATGTTAGTTGGTTGGAAAATGTTTTAAAATGTATAAGTCTTCGGATCAGATCAGTCGCTCAGTCGTGTCCAACTCTTTGCGACCCCATGAATCGCAGCACGCCAGACCTCCCTGTCCATCACCAGCTCCCGGAGGTCACCCAGACTCACACCCATCAAGTCAGTGATGACATCCAGCCATCTCATCCTCTGTCGTCCTCTTCTCCTCCTGCCCTCAATCCCTCCCAGCATCAGAGTCTTCTCCAATGAGTCAATTTTTCGCATGAGGTGGCCAAAATACTGGAGTTTCAGCTTTAGCATCATTCCTTCTAAAGAAATTCCAGGATTGATCTCCTTCAGAATGGACTGGTTGGATCTTCTTGCAGTCCAAGGGACTCTCAAGAGTCTTCTCCAACACCACAGTTCAAAAGCATCAATTCTTCGGTGCTCAGCCTTCTTCACAGTCCAGCTCTCACATCCATACATGACCACAGGAAAGACCATAGCCTTGACTAGGCGAACCTTTGTTGGCAAAGTGATGTCTCTGCTTTTGAATATGCTATCTAGGTTGGTCATAACTTTCCTTCCAAGGAGTAAGCGTCTTTTAATTTCATGGCTGCAGTCACCATCTGCAGTGATTTTGGAGCCCAGAAAAACAAAGTCTGACACTGTTTCCACTGTTTCCCCATCTATTTCCCATGAAGTGATGGGACCAGATGCCATGATCTTCGTTTTCTGAATGTTGAGCTTTAAGCCAACCTTTTCACTCTCCACTTTCACTTTCATCAAGAGGCTTTTTAGCCCCTCTTCACTTTCTGCCATAAGAGTGGTGTCATCTGCATATCTGAGGTTACTGATATTTCTCCTGGCAATCTTGATTCCAACTTGTGTTTCTTCCAGTCCAGCGTTTCTCATGATGTACTCTGCATATAAGTTAAATAAACATGGTGACAATATGCAGCCTTGACGTACTCCTTTTCCTATTTGGAACCAGTCTGTTGTTCCATGACCAGTTCTAACTGTTGCTTCCTGACCTGCATACAGATTTTTTAAGAGGCAGATCAGGTGGTCTGGTATTCCCATCTCTTTCAGAATTTTCCATAGTTTATCGTGATCTACACAGTCAAAGGCTTTGGCATAGTCAATAAAGCAGAAATAGATGTTTTTCTGGAACTCTCTTGCTTTTTCCATGATCCAGCGGATGTTGGCAATTTGATCTCTGGTTCCTCTGCCTTTTCAAAAACCAGCTTGAACATCAGGAAGTTCATGGTTCACATATTGCTGAAGCCTGGCTTGGAGAATTTTGAGCATTACTTTACTAGCGTGTGAGATGAGTGCAACTGTGCGGTAGTTTGAGCATTCTTTGGCATTGCCTTTCTTTGGGATTGGGATGAAAACTGACCTTTCCCAATCTTGTGGCCACTGCTGAGTTTTCCAAATTTGCTGGCAGATTGAGTGCAGCACTTTCACAGCATCATCTTTCAGGACTTGGAATAGCTCCACTGGAATTCCATCACCTCCACTAGCTTTGTTCGTAGTGATGCTTTCTAAGGCCCATTTGACTTCACATTCCAAGATGTCTGGCTCTAGGTCAGTGATCACATCATCATGATTATCTGGGTCTTGAAGCTCTTTTTTGTACAGTTCTTCTGTGTATTCTTGCCACCTCTTCTTAATATCTTCTGCTTCTGTTAGGTCCACACCATCTCTGTCGTTTATCGTGCCCATCTTTGCATGAAATGTTCCTTTGGTATCTCTGATTTTCTTGAAGAGATCCCTAGTCTTTCCCATTCTGTTGTTTTCCTCTATTTCTTTGCATTGATCACTGAAGAAGGCTTTCTTATCTCTTCTTGCTATTCGTTGGAACTCTGCATTTAGATGTTTATATCTTTCCTTTTCTCCTTTGCTTTTCGCTTCTCTTCTCTTCACAGCTATTTGTAAGGCTTCCCCAGACAGCCATTTTGCTTTTTTGCATTTCTTTTCCATGGGGATGGTCTTGATCCCTGTCTCCTGTACAATGTCATGAACCTCATTCCATAGTTCATCAGGCACTCTATCTATCAGATCTAGGCCCTGAGATCTATTTCTCACTTCCACTGTATAATCATAAGGGATTTGATTTAGGTCATACCTGAATGGTCTAGTAGTTTTCCCTACTTTCTTCAATTTCAGAATTTGGCAATAAGGAGTTCATGGTCTGAGCCACAGTCAGCTCCTGGTCTTGTTTTTTGCTGATTGTATAGAGCTTCTCCATCTTTGGCTGCAAAGAATGTAATCGATCTGATTTCGGTGTTGACCATCTGGTGATGTCCATGTATAGAGTCTTCTCTTGTGTTGTTGGAAGAGGGTATTTGCTATGACCAGTGCATTTTCTTGGCAAAACTCTGTTAGTCTTTGCCCTGCTTCATTCCGTGTTCCAAGGCCAAATTTGCCTGTTACTCCAGGTGTTTCTTGACTTCCTACTTTTGCATTCCAGTCCCCTATAATGAAAAGGACATCTTTTTTGGGTGTTAGTTCTAAAAGGTCTTGTAGGTCTTCGTAGAACCGTTCAACTTCAGCTTCTTCGGCGTTACTGATTGGGCATAGATTTGGATTACTGTGACATTGAATGGTTTGCCTTGGAAACGAACAGAGATCATTCTGTCATTTTTGAGACTGCATCCAAGTACTGCATTTTGGACTCTTTTGTTGACCATGATGGCCACTCCATTTCTTCTGAGGGATTCCTGCTCACAGTAGTAGATATAATGGTCCTCTGAGTTAAATTCACCCATTCCAGTCCATTTTAGTTCGCTAATTCCTTGAATGTCGACATTCACTCTTGCCATCTCTTGTTTGACCACTTCCAATTTGCCTTGATTCATGGACCTGACATTCCAGGTTCCTATGCAATATTGCTCTTTACAGCATCGGACTTTGCTTCTATGACCAGACACATCCACAGCTGGGTATTCTTTTTGTTTTGGCTCCATCCCTTCATTCTTTCTGGGAAGGCAATGGCACACAACCCCAGTACTTTTGCCTGGAAAATCCCATGGACGGAGGATCCTGGTAGGCTCCAGTCCATGGGGTCGTTAAGAGTCGGACACGACTAAGCGACTTCACTTTCACTTTTCACTTTCATGCATTGGAGAAGGAAATGGCAACCCACTCCAGTGTTCTTGCTTGGAGAATCCCAGGGACGGGGGAGCCTGGTGGGCTTCCGTCTCTGGGGTCGCACAGAGTCGGACACGACTGAAGCGACTTAGCAGCAGCTTCATTCTTTCTGGAGTTATTTCTCCACTGATCTCCAGTAGCATATTGGGCCCCTACTGACCTGGGGAGTTTCTCTTTCAGTATCCTATCATTTTGTCTTTTCATACTGTTCATGGCATTCTCAAGGCAAGAATACTGAAGTGGTTTGCCATTCCCTTCTCCAGCGGACCACACCCTGTCATATCTCTCCACCATGACCCGCCCATCCCAGGTTGCCCCTCGGGCATGGCTTAATTTCATTGAGTTAGACAAGGGTGTGGTCCTTGTGTGATTAGATTGACTAGTTTTCTGTGAGAATGGTTTTAGTGTATTTGCCCTCTGATGCCCTCTTTCAAGACCTACTGTCTTACTTGGGTTTCTCTTACCTTGGGCGTGGGGTATCTCGTCCCGGCTGCTCCCGGCTGCTCCCGGCCAGCGAAGCACAGCCACCGCACCTTACCTTGGACGAGGGGTCTCTTCTCACCGCCGCCCTTCCTGACCTCGGTCGTGGGGTAGCTTAACTATTAACTATAAGTCTTAACTATAAGTTAAGACTTAACTTATTAACTATAAGTCTTAACTCACATCAAATTCAAATATTTTCCTTATGCCCCAACAGTACTTTAAGTTCCTGACTTTAATGGAAGCAAAATCCTCAGAAATGTTTTCAATATTACTTCTTTGTATATCTCTCTTCATCTGAGCGAAAGCCATATTTGACAAACTTATGACCCAGTAACTACTCTGAATAACTCATCTCAATTTACAAAATCCTTTTCCCTCTCATGTCTTTTAACCAAAGGTCATCTATTAAGCATTTTTTTTTAGTCAGTTTTTCATTGGAGAGTTTCATGAACTTTTTCCAAGTGTCTTCTCATATGGATAAGTTGTTTAAAGAATTGCAATTAAAATGCTTTTGATTTCAGCGTAATGTGTTCTCAGTGGACACCAACTGTGAAATAGGAAGTTGGGTATATAACTCCAGCATGTGTCTTTGGAAGACATCATCATCAAAATAGACTTTTAAAGACCTGAAAACTAGAGCAGGTCATGACCCAGTTCATCAGTTTGAACAGAAGACAGTTCTGGGCTTTGAACACAGGAAAACCACAAACTTCTTGGTCACGGACGAAATTCAGACTGGATACCAGCCAGATGGCAGGAGTGCAGTGTGAGTGTGGAGCCTGGGATCCGATTGAGGACCTTTCAATCTGTGTGTCCTCTAGCTGGAGATCACGGAGTTTGAATAAAAATGAATGATGACCTTCTTTACGTGAGTAAAGTGACAGTGCAAGAGCAGTGGGTGTGTTCTGTATGGCTCAGAAATTCACAGAGGAAGCCTGCGCTTCCAGTGGATGTGATGGGGAAAGGCTGTCCTCTATCCTAGTGCAGTGGTCTTAGAAGCAACGTCTCAGCTCCACAGCTCTTCTCCTCAACTCTACTCTGTGATGCTGGGGCTCTTGTTCCTTCCAGTACATATCTCCTTTGCCTGCGGATTGTTTTCCTTTCCCATACCAGTTCCGAGGCTGGACTAGAAGGCTGGAAGGAATTTTCTGTTTTCCTGACTGGAGTATGACTGATAACAACCGCCATCAATTAGGAAAAGGAAAACGAATGGTTGCTGCTAGATGCTATGTGTCACCATCAGATTGGCAAAAACAAAAGGATAAGATCCTGTGTAGGTCAATGTGTGAGAACATATAAGAGCTTATATGGTCTTGAATATGGATTAATGTGGCCATTTTTGTCATGGACAGTTGGCAGTACGCATGTGCAAGGTATATGTATTTTGACCAATAAAATTGACTTCATCGCCCCTTGTTCAGAGAAAGACTCTCACTTGGGTATAACACACCTGCATACACTTGTAGCAGTCTCTCCTCGAAGGCACTAATTTCTGAGAAGGATCTACTCTAGGAGGTGACAGTGCTGGCACTTAGGGACTGGAGTCTTCAAGGAAAACAACTAGGATCAATCTCGGGACAGCCCAGGATTGGAGACAGCCCAGGGTTGAGTCCTGAGCGGGTGGTGGGTGGGTGGTGGGAGGATCCTGGGCGGGTGATGGGAGGGTCCTGGTAGAGTCCTGGGCGGGTGGTGGGTGGATCCTGGGCAGGTGGTGGGCGGTTGCTGGGAGGGTCCTGGGCGGGTGGTGGGCGGTTGCTGGGAGGGTCCAGGGCGGGTGGTGGAGGGGGGTGCTGGGAGGGTCCTGGGCGATTACTGGGAGGGTCCTGGGCGGGTGGTGGGCGGGTGCTGGGAGGGTCCTGGGCGGGTGGTGGGCGGGTGCTGGGAGGGTCCTGGGCGGGTGGTGGGCGGTTGCTGGGAGGGTCCTGGGTGGGTGGTGGGTGGGTGCTGGGAGAGTCCTGGGCAGTTGCTGGGAGGGTCCTGGGCGGTTGCTGGGAGGGTCCTGGGCGGGTGGTGGGAGGGTGGTGGGTGGGTGGTAGGAGGGTCCTGGGCAGGTGGTGGGCGGGTGCTGGGGGGGGGGGGGGGTCCTGGGCAGGTGGTGGGCGGTTGCTGGGCGGGTCGTGGGCGGGTCGTGGGCGGGTGGTGGGCAGGTGGTGGGAGGGTCCTGGGCGGGTGGTGGGGAGGGTCCTGGGCGAGTGGTGGGTGGTTGCTGGGAGGGTCCTGGGCGGGTGGTAGGCGGGTGCTGGGAGGGTCCTGGGCGGGTGGTGGGCGGTTGCTGGGCGGGTCCTGGGCGGGTCGTGGGCGGTTACTGGGCGTGTCCTGGGCGGGTGGTGGGCGGGTGCTGGGAGGGTCCTGGGCGGGTGGTGGGAGGGTCCTGGGCGAGTGGTGGGTGGTTGCTGGGAGGGTCCTGGGCGGGTGGTGGGCGGGTGGCGGGTGGGTGGTGGGGAGGGTCCTGGGCGGGTGGTGGGTGGGTGCCAGGAGGGTCCTGGGCGGGTGGTGGGTGGGTGGTGGGAGGGTCCTGGGTGGGTGGTGGGAGGGTCCTGGGAGGTGTGTCAGAGGGTCCTGGACAGGTAGTGGGAGGGTCCTGGGCGGGTGTTGTGCCCTTGCTGGGAGGGTCCTAGGAGGTTCCTGGGCGGGTGGTGGGAGGGTCTTGGGTGGGTGGTAGGAGGGTCCTGAGCGTGTGGTGGGCGGTTGGTGGGTGGGTTCTAGGAGGGTGCTGGGAGGGTCCTGGGCGGGTGGTGAGAGGGTGCTGGCTTGGTGGTGGGAGGGTCCCAGGCGGGTGGTGGGTGGGTCTTGGGAGGGTCCTGGGAGGTCACCTCATGTGAAGAGTTGACTCATTGGAAAAGACTCCGATGCTGGGAGGGATTGCGGGCAGGAGGAGAAGGGGACGACAGAGGATGAGTTGGCTGGATGGCATCACCGACTTGATGGACGTGAGTCTGAGTGAACTCCGGGAGTTGGTGATGGACAGGGAGGCCTCGTGTGCTATTTATGGGGTCTCAAACAGTCGGGCACAACCTAGCGACTGAACTGAACTGAACACATTCCTTGATGCTGTCATTCCTTATTATGGCTCATTCATCCTGAATTGATTATTAATTAAATGTTACAATGCTACTATGAACATGATTACCAAGAACTTGCCAAACAAATCCCACAGACTTTCAGTCTTAAAAAAATGACGTTGACACCAACTACAAATACCCTAACCCTTAAAAGGGACACTTCATCCTTCCAACATAGTTGAACCTGAGTTGTAAATATTCTCATTTCCAGGAGCCACCTGCTAAGACGTTATTTGAATAAAACAATCTAATAAGAAAACGGCGAGTCCAGGTTTCAAAACCTATTATGTCAAATTCCAAACTCCACCTTCCTATCCATACCGTAAACAATGTGCAAATTATATGTATTTAACCATCGCTTATTTTCCTATTTCACTAACACACGTTGTGCCTTTGTTTTCCATACCTTGCTGTTACAGTACTCTATATTTTCATTAATTTATCCTCTATCTCCAAACTTCTAGATGAATTGAGCAATTGACAAAGTATCCTGATTATTTTATGTAATAAGCGAAATGAAATTGTCAATTGGTAATTCTTTCTGAGAGTAAATGTGATTGACAAAATTAATGATTCTAATAATTATAAAGTAATAATATTTAACTGTCCAAGATGATTTATATACATTGCTCAATTAACTGTCACCATAAATTTGAGATGCATGATAGATAAGACCCTTGAGAATGATTGCCATTGCAAGACATTGGATTACAAACATTTCAGTGAGTCTCTGTAGGAAACAGGCTTCCCTGGTGGGAAAGAATCTTTCAGTGGATTTAAGAATCCATGTGTCCATGCAGGAGAGGGGTGTTAGATCCTGGATTGGGAAGATCCTCTGGAGGAGGAAATGGCAATGCACTCCAGTATTCTCTGGGAAATCCCAAACAGAGAAGCCTGGGAGGCTACAGTCCATGGGGTCACAAAGAGTCAAATGAGACTGACTAAACAATGAGAACAACTGTAGAAAATACCAAGCTGACAGGGCTCTTGTGGATTTAGGTTAAAAATACTTAATGTTACCAAATTACATGAATATGGGAAATGACTGGAAGAACACAAGACGACATATGCTAACAGGTGAAATGTTAGGGATGGAGCAGAGTATCCCAGAAATTCAGCACTTCAGCTGGGTCTCAGTGAAACAGCTCAGGTCCTGCACTAAGCTAAGTCCTCCAAGCTCCCTTCGCTGTGCCCCAGCAGCCAGGATGTGCACCTGAACTCTCAGTAATGGACCGGACGTGCCTCCAGGTCCAGTGCTGCGAACTCCCGCACAGGATCCAGGGGAGAACCGAGGAGTCCCCGTGGGCAAGAGCCTTGATCCTGGGAGGCGCCGCCATAGCCCAAGGAGCCCGAGGGGCCATGGGAGCAGTGAGGAAACTACCTTTTGGTCCTACTGCCTAGTGGAGCTTTAGTACTACTTTGCTCAGATCGTTAGATTTCTGCACCTGCCCCCATGTCCACCCTCCGCTTCCTTGGAGGAGATTTTGGCCAGAGCGGTTTACACCGGGCCACTTATGCTGTGATTGATCGCTGGAAATCAGAGTAAGTTGTGAAGTATTTTCAAATTCAGGATTGTTTCTGGGGAGGAAGACTAATTCTTTCAGGGATTCAGGGAAAAGGGAAAGGCACCTAAAGTCTGGACAGGAATCTAGGAGATATTTGGACCCTCCAGTGGGAAGACTCGGGGACAAGACTGAGACTGAAAATTATATAATATGATTATAAATGGTTAAATTCTCTTGCAAAGTTAACTGGTTAAAAAATATTTCATAATTTATAGTGAAAGCCATTCAGTCATGTCTGACTCTTTGTGACCACATGGACTATACAGTCCCTGGAATTCTCCAGGCCAGAATACTAGAGTGAGTAGGCATTCCTTTCTCCAGGAATTGGAGACACACAAGGCAATGGCACACAACCCCAGTACTTTTGCCTGGAAAATCCCATGGACGGAGGATCCTGGTAGGCTCCAGTCCATGGGGTCGTTAAGAGTCGGACACGACTAAGCGACTTCACTTTCACTTTTCACTTTCATGCATTGAACCCAGGTCTCCCACATTGCAGGCAGATTCTTTACCAGATGAGCCATTATGGAAGCCCAAGAATACTGGAGTGGGTAGCCTATTCCTTCTCCAAGGGAATCTTCCTGACCCAGTCATCGACCGGGAGACCCTTGCTTTGAAGGTGGATTCTTATAATTTATATATAGTTATAAATAACTTAAACTTTATAAGTCTTAAATATCAAGTTAAGATATTTTCTCTAAGACCAAACAAAATTTTAAGTTCTTGGCTTCAGTGGAAACAAAATCATCAGTAATGTTTCCAAAATTGCTTCCTAGTTTATCTCACTTCAATCATATGGCATGAGCCGTATTTGATTAACAATGCCAAAGGATGCTAAAGCTACCTCACAATTGCACTCATCTCACAGGCTAGTAAAGTAATGCTCAAAATTCTCCAAGCCAGGCTTCAGCAATACGTGAACTGTGAACTTCCAGATATTCAAGCTGGTTTTAGAAAAGGCAGAGGAACCAAAGATCAAATTGCCAACATCTGCTGGCTCATCAAAAAAGAGGAGAGTTCCAGAAAAACATCTATTTCTGCTTTATTGACTATGCCAAAGCCTTTGACTGTGTGGATCACAATAAACTATGGAAAATTCTTCAAGAGATGGGCATACCAGACCACCTACCTACTTTTGAAAAACCTGTACGCAGGTCAAGAAGCAACAGTTACAACTGGACATAGAACAACAGAGTGATTCCAAATAGGAAAAGGAGTACGTCAAGGCTGTATATTGTCACCCTGCTTATTTAACTTATATGCAGAGTACATCATGAGAAACACTGGACTGGAGGAAGCACAAGCTGGAATCAAGATTGTGGGGAGAAAAATCAATGACCTCAGATATGCAGATGACACCACTCTTATGGCAGAAAGTGAAGAACTAAAGAGCCTCTTGATGAAAGTGAAAGAGGAGAGTGAAAACGTTGGCTTAAAACTTAACATTCACAAAACTAAGATCATGGCATCTGTTCCCATCACTTCATGGCAAATAGGGAAACAGTGGAAACAAGGTCAGACTTTACTTTTGAGGGCTCCAAAATCACTGCAGATGGTGATTGCAGCCATGAAATTAAAAGAAGCATACTCCTTGGAATAAAAGTTATGACGAAGCTAGACAGCATATTAACAAGTAGAGATGTTACTTTGTCAACAGAGGTCCATCTAGTCAAGGATATGCTTTTTCCAGTGGTCATGTATGGATGTGAGCCTGGACTATAAAGAACGCTGAGTGCCGAAGAATTGATGCTTTTGAACTGTAGTGTTGGAGAAGACTCTTGAGAGTCCCTTGAACTACAGGGAGATCCAACCAGTCCATCCTAAAGAGATCAGTCCTGGGTGTTCATTGAAGGGACTGATGTTGAAGTTAATACTCCAATATTTTGGCTACCCGATGGGAAAAGCTAACTCATTTGAAAAGACCCTGATGCTGGGAAAGATTGAGGGCAGGAGGAGAAGGGGATGACAGAGGATGAGATGGCTGGATGGCATCACTGACTCAATGGACATTAGTTTGGGTGGACTCTGGGAATTGCTGATGCACCGGGAGGCCTGGCATGTTACGGTTCATGGGGTCGCCATGAGTTGGACACGACTGAGCGACTGAACTGAACTGAACTGATGACCCAGTAACTATTGTAAATAATAAATTTCAGTTCACAAAATCCCTTTTTTCTCTCATTTCTTTCAAACAAGGGTCTTCCCTTGTGGCTCAGACAGTAAAGACTCTGCCTGAAATGCAGATTCCAGATTGCATCCTTGGTTGGGAAGATCCCCTGGAAATGGCAACATACTCCAGTAGTCTTGCCTGGAGAATCCCAGGGACAGAGGAGCCTGGTGGGCTATAGTCTATGGGGTCACAAAGTCGGACTTTACCTAGCAAGTAAACATAAAACGGTAAAAAATTCAAGAAGTTCACCTTGATAATATTTAATAAATAAAACAAATTACAAATTTAATGAAATAAAAATGTGAATGTATTTGTTAAATGATAATACAGTGTAAAGAAAAATATTTTATATGGAAAAATAAATATGAAGAGATAAAAGAATAAATATAACAAAATAAATAAGCAAACAAACAATAAAATAAGGGCAGTCTTCACTTCGGGACTGATGCACCTGCAGCCAAAAAATTTATATATATTCATTTACTACTGACAAAGTATTGGCTGAAGTAATTCAATAAATTTTGTGGCTAAAGCAGAAATCAGAGTCTTCTGAAATGGCTGCAGATGAGTCTGCAAAGATGATGGGCCATCTTAGTCAGTGAGAGTCATGTGAGGTGAGTTCAGGTCTCCATCCATCATTCTTAACCTTTCTTGCAAGCTGGTTGATGAAGACAAGGATCTCATGATTTCCACTCTGATGATTTCCCAGGCGCAGTCGCTGTATTCCCTCTCTTGCAGGTAGACATGGATGCCTTGGAAATACCTCTTCACGGCCAGTGTGGGGGCCGTCCTTCCCAGGGCAGAGTCTTCCTCTCCCGTCACCTGCCCCAGGCAGGAGTCCAGGTCTTCCAGCTGTTGATGGAGTCCAGTGAGGAGCTGCTCCAGGAGGGTGGTGTCCCAGGCAGCAGAGGAGTGCTCTGTGTGGAAGAGGTTGAAGGTCTGCTGGAGCATCTCGTGGAGCACAGAGAAGGCCTGGGCCTCCTGGAGCTGGCCACCCTCCACCATCTCCTGGGGGAAAGCGAAGTCCTTTCTGTCTTGCAGACAGAAGCGAGGGAAGAGTCTCCTCATTTGGCCCAGGAGCCTGAGGTTCTCCCTGCCAACCAGCACGTGGTTCTGAGACAGGTCACAGCCCAGGGATCCTCCCAGGCCATAGATGATGAGCACCAGGGCCATCAGCAGAGAGAGCATGAAGGCCATGGGGAAGATGAGGCTGCTGCTGGGCAGGCTGAGATGGCGTCTGGTGGAACCTTGCTGTAGGTTCTCTGATGCCATGCTTTCTAAGCAAGGCCATTAAATAGGGAACATGGTAATTTTCATTTTCTAGTCATTTCTCTACATTTTTACTTCCTTTTTTGGTTTTCTGTTATGTATTCTGAATATGGTCAAAGAAATTGTCATCAGTCTAAACTCTTAATTTTATCTATTTCCCAATAACTTCACATGTACTCATTCAAATGGATATTTATTAATCAAATGAGAAAGGTCTTTCTTTGTCTTACATCAGAAATGATGTAGGTTTCTAACTACAAACATTATCACTCTTTCTCTTTCATGTGTAAATGTGGCTCTTCTCTGTTCCATGAACACAGTTTTGGCCCTGATCCTAGGCTCAATTTCTGTTTCTTACTTTACTTAGGAAGGCAGGCTCTGTGTTTATCAAGCATTTACCAGGTCACTGTAGCAAAGAAACTGTTTGAAACAAAGGATGTTTTCTTAGTGTTTGATTTAGAGAAGAGGCTGGTTATTATGAGTCCATGAGCTCCTCCCTTGTTTCTTTTCCTTCTAGAACACGTTCCTGCAGGTCCATGTGGTTGTGCTTCAGGGAACCACGAAGTCAGGACTATTACAGACTTCATGCTTTCTTTCACCATTTTCATACTGGAGACATATTGTCCTTTGCTAGCCCAGCCATTCCCCCTACCAAGAATTCTGGTTCTTCTCAGATAATATGGGTGTGGAGACTCTAATTCCAGGATAATTGTATTTCCCCAGGAGCACCTCACTCACAAAGGAGAGATCACATGGAGCCACCCCTGTCCTCTGGAGTGACAGAGTCCCCTTGCTCACCTGCTGGGCTCCCTCCCTTAGGGCAGGCTCACCACATCCTGAGGACTCAAAAATCTCCTTTCTGTGGAGGGCTCATTTAGTTGTGAAAATAAATCATCTCCCAGAACCATCAACTCTCACCTGCAGTGTTTGTGTGAAGGACCCTAGTTCTCAGTGGTGACCTCCGCTTCTCTGACCTGTTTCCCCAGGTGTCCAAAGTGTCAGCAAAGCTCAGTCCTTGAGCAAAAGTGCATTTGTGCAAGTTGGTAGAGGAATTTCCAACTGCAATTATTTTGCTTTTAGTAGATAAATAGTATCTACCCGGCTAAGTATAGTTTTTATTATTCAACTCTTTTACTTAAACTGTTCGACACTTGTTCTGCTCAAACTTTCTGAGCTGGAGGATGGAGATTCAGTATTGGTGTTGTCACTTACTGGAAGCTTATGTCACAGAATCTAGTGAGTTACAGTTGTTCATTCAGGCAGTTGATTCCACCAGGCATCTCTGTCCCTCTGAGAATGCAGGGCAGTGAGACCCAGCCTATTAGATCAGGAGAAATAGTCTTCTTTCCTTGAGTGTAATTTTTCATTTAAACTTTTTATATTCACTTAGTGACTAATTTGGGTAGGCTCTGGGAGTTGGCAGGAGAAGGCAATGGCACCCCACTCCAGTACTCTTGCCTAGAAAATCCCATGGATGGCGGAGCCTGGAAGGCCGCAGGCCATGGGGTCGCTGAGGGTCGGACACGACTGAGTGACTTCACTTTCACATTTCACTTTCATGCATTGGAGAAGGAAATGGCAATCCACTCCAGTGTTCTTGCCTGGAGAATCCCAGGGACAGGGGAGCCTGGTGGGCTGGCTGCCGTCTATGGGGTCGCACAGAGTTGGACACGACTGAAGTAACTTAGCAGCAGCTGGGAGTTGGCAATGGACAGGGAGGCCTGGCGTGGTGCAGTTCATGGGGCTGCAAAGAGTCGGACACGACTAAGCGACTGAACTGAACTGAAGTGACTGACTTATTGGACAAGATTTGTCTCATTGCTCCTGTTATGGCTGCAATTCATGATGACGTGAGAGTAACAAAGGGAAGTAAAGAAAGCTAGAGGGGCTGCATCTCTATCACTTTCAAGACATTAGATTTTTTTGTTTCTCTTTGCAACTTTTCTAGAAAGTAAAATTGCACAGTTTTTTTGTGGGCAACAAGAAAACAAGAGTAAGTGTCAATGTCATGAATATGAAAGAAGGGAAGTGGTTTTCCCCTGACCCAGTGACGTACTCTGAGTTAGCAAACTTCAGTGCAGCACAGCTGGGGACAGGTCTGAGGCAGAGGGAAACGATGAGGCCAATGTGAACAACAGAAAAGCTGGGACAGGGTTGCTTCTTACAGAAGCTCAAAGAAGGACAAGTCCTTGATTGTTGACTGCCATCAGCTTTGTAAGACTAGCCTCCTAATTTTTTTTTTTTTTTTATTTAGCATGTGGTCAGTATAAGGGGAGAAGGAAGAAGTCACACTCACCAGGTCACAAGAGACAGGCAATCAAAGCCCCAGTTGCTTGAACACTAATCCTCTCTGGCAGGGTTTTGAGACCAGCCTTGCTGAGCATCTGCGTAGGTGATAAATCCACTTGGGCAAAGAGAATATGCTTTGAAACAACTAGAATGAAAAGGAATTAAATGATTCCAAAACATCCTGATCGTAGTCTAGCTAATAGTAGTTATGACATTAAAAATAATAACTGAGTTTTATTGATTACTAACCCTAATGACCACATGAAAATCCATAGCCTTGACTAGATGAACTTTTGTTGGCAAAGTAATGTCTCTGCTTTTGAATATGCTATCTAGATTGGTCATAACTTTCCTTCCAACCAAGGTTTGTCTCGTCAAGGCTATGGTTTTTCCTGTGGTCATGTATGGATGTGAGAGTTGGACTGTGAAGAAGGCTGAGCGCTGAAAAATTGATGCTTTTGAAGTGTGGTGTTGGAGAAGACTCTTGAGAGTCCCTTGGACTGGAAGGAGATCCAACCAGTCCATTCTGAAGGAGAATCAGCCCTGGGATTTCTTTGGACGGAATGATGCTGAAGCTGAAGCTGAAGCTCCAGTACTCTGGCCACCTCATGTGAAGAGTTGACTCATTGGAGAAGACTCCGATGCAGGGAGGGTAAGAGGAGAAGGGGACGACAGAGGAAGAGATGGCTGGATGGCATCACTGACTCGATGGACGTGAGTCTGACTGAACTCCTGGAGTTGGTAATGGACAGGGAGGCCTGGCGTGATGCGATTCATGTGGTCGCAAAGAGTCAGACATGACTGAGCGACTGATTTGATCTGATCTGATCTGAACCCTAATGATCTCCCTAATATTCCACCTCCTGATACTATGACATTGATGGGTTGGGTTTCTGCGGGCTTTTAAAGAATTTTTAAAATGTTTATTTTATGTGTTTATTTGGCTGCGGCATGTCTTAGTCGATGTATGCTGGTTCTTGGATGTTGGTTGCTTCGTGCAGGATCTTTACTTAAGCCATGGGAAGTCTTGCTTACGGTGCAGAATCTAGTTTCCTGACCAAAGATCCAGCTCAGGCTCCCTGCTTTGGGAGCATGGAGTCCTGGCCACTGGACCATCAGGGAAGTCAAGGGGTAGGGTTTCAATATATGAATTTGGGGAAAACACACACATTCAGTCTGTAACAAAGGTAATAAGGAGATACCAAGGTATTGTGTTTATGGCCAGGATTCATTAGAATCTATTTCATTCTTGATATTATTGAGGAGTAAGAACACATTCCCTGATGCTGCCCTCACTTTTTATGGCACATGCATCCTGAAATGATTACCAATTAAATGTTACAAGACTACCGTGGCCATGATTACCAAGGACCTGCCAGACAAATTCCACACACTATCAGTGTTTATCAAAAATGACAGTGACAACAACTACAAATTCCTTAGCCTTTGTGAGGGACTCACGCAATCCTTCCAACATAGTTGAAACCGAGTTAATAGTTTTTGTTTCGAAGAGCCTCCTGCTAAGACTTTATTTGAATACAACAATCTAATAATGAAATGGCAAATCCAGTTTTCAAAACCTCATATGTCAGATTCCAAACTGCTTATCTAGACCGTAACTCCTGCACACACTGCATGTCCTGAGCCCTCACTTAATTTCCCGTTTTATTTCTAACACAAGATGCACCCTTGTTGTTTCATACCTCGATGGTACAAACGTCTTATTTCCATTAGTTCACATTTTCCTCCAATTCTAGATAAGCTGAGTGATTTACAACACATCTGATTGTTTTGTATAAGAAGCAAAATGAAATTATCAACTGGTAGTTCTTACTGAAAGTCCAAATGTGATTGACAAAATTAATAGTTCTAATAATTATAAAATAATCATATCTAACTGTCCAAGATGATTCATATAGATTGTTCAATGAATCCTCACCATAAATTGGGGATCCATGATGGACAAATCCTTATGAGTTATGACCCCAGCAAGAGATCGGTGTACAAACATTTCAGTGAATCCTCTGTAGAAAACACCAAGCTGATGGCTTTGTGAATATAGTAAAAAACAATATTTAATGCTTTTGAGAGGGTAACAGGCAGGAAGGCCAGGGGTCTCCAAACAGAGGAAACAGGCTGCAAGTGTCAGACACTTTCTTTCTCTCTCTTCAGCAGCAGGAAGAAACAAACTGTTGTTAGATCTATTCTCCTTCTCCATACACATTTTAAAAGAGGTTTCTCTTCAACTTCTGTGTTGCCATAATGATACCTGGTTCCACCTGAACTGAACTTTTCCCAAACCCTGAGCCAACCAATGCATTTTTCTTATGGAAATGTTTGTCTTAAGCTGATAATGTACTGTGTATTTACTCTAGACTCTGTGTTGAAGTCAGTTCCACCTAAAGGCTCAGAACCGACTTGACAAACCAGTATGCTACACTCATACAGTGTTCTCCTAACCTGTGCCAATGAAACTGTATATTTGTTTGGAAATCTGCCTTTCTTCAAGATTCATGTGAATCGTTTTATGGCCGGGGGATGACTCACCTGGTGCCAGGGTTATCTCATGCATGTTGTGGGTGAGGGGCCTGGTGCCCTTCTCTGAGCTTTGAGACATTTCCTTTCTCTAATTAGCAGACTGGTAGTGGCTAGTAGCTATATAGGAGAAGGCAATGGCACCCCACTCCAGTACTCTTGCCTGGAAAATCCCGTGGACGGAGGAGCCTGGTAGGCTGCAGTCCCTGGGGTCGCTGACAGTCAGACACGACTGAGCGACTTCACTTTTCTGCACTGGAGAAGGAAATGGCAACCCACTCCAGTGTTCTTGCCTGGAGAATCCCAGGGACGGGGGAGCCCGGTGGGCTGCTGTCGCTAGGGTCGCACAGAGTCAGAAACGACTGAAGCGTCTTAGCAGCAGCAGCAGCAGCAGTAGCTATATAACATCTGGCTGAAGACTAGCACGGGGCACTCTTTCTGCCCCCTTCTGATGTCTATGTCAGAAGCTTTCTCTCTTTTATACTTTAATAAAACTTTCTTACACAAAAGTTCTGAGTGATCAAGCCTCGTCACTGGCCCTGGATTGAATTCTTCTCCGGAGGCCAAGAATCCTGGTGTCTTTCGTGGTTCAGCAACAAACTTTTGCTTCCAAATTACATGAATTTGGGAAATGACAAAAAGAATAGAAGACGACTTAAGCTAACGGGTGAAATGTGAGGGATGGAGTAGAGGCTCCCCATTGCCATCAGCAGGGATACCAGGAGTCCAGAAATTCAGCCCTTCACTTGGACCTCTGTCAAACAGTTCAGGTCCTGCACTATTAATATTCAGAGCCCTCCAAAGTCCTTTTGCTGCGCCCCAGCGGCCGGGAGGGGGCGCCCGATCTCTCAGTAACTGACAGACCGGCACTGCTCACCCAGCGGGACCCGCCTCCAGGTCCAGCGCTGCCAGCTGGGGCATCAGATCCACGGGGACAACAAGCGGGTCGCGGTGGGCAGGAGCCGCGACCGGAGCGAGGCGCCGCCGGGGCCCAGGGAGAGCTGGGGGCCACGGGAACAGAGAGGAAACTTCCTTTTCAAGCCCCACTTCCCAGGCGAGCTTTGCGCCTTGTCGCTCAGAGCCTTTGTGTTCTGCACCTCCAAATTCTAGATAAGCTACCATGCGTCCACCCTCCCCTTCCTGGGAGAAGATTTTAGCCAGAGCGGTTCACACCGGTGCCCTTTCATGCCGCGATTGACGGCTGGAAATCACAGCACGTTGTGGTATGTTTTCAGATTCAGGATTGCTCTGCAGTGAGTGAAAGTCGTTCAGTCGTGTCTGACTCTTTGCCACCCCATGGACTATACAGTCCATGGAATTCTCCATGCCAGAATACTGAAGTGGGTAGCCTTTCCCTTCTCCAGGAGATCTTCCCAACTCAGGGATTGAACCCAGCTCTCCCTCATTGCCGGCAGATACTTACCAGCTGAGCCACAAGGGAAGCCCTTGTTTATGGGGCAAAGGAGTAATTCAGGGAAAGGGGAAAGGGATCTACAATCTGGACGAGAATCTACTAGATATTGGGACCCTCCAGTGGAAAGACTTGAGGACAAAACTGAGACTTAAAAAGAAGCTCCTAGGTAAAGGGAAAATTATTTCATTTAACATTAATATAAATGATTACTTTCTCCTGTAATGTGGAGAATGGAAATTGGTTGGAAAATATTTTATAAAATGTATAAGTCTTCAACTCCCATCAAATTCAAATATTTTCCTTATGCCACAACAGCACTTTAAGTTCCTGGCTGTAATGGAAGCAAAATCATCAGAAATGTTTTCAATATTACTTCTTTGTATATCTCTCTTCATCTGAGCGAAAGCCATATTTGACAAACTTATGACCCAGTAGCTACTTGGCATAACTCATCTCAATTTACAAAATCCTTTTTTCCTCTCATATCTTTTAACCAAAGATCATCTATTAAGCATTTTTTTTTCAGTCAGTTTTTCATTGGAGGGTTTCATTAACTTTTTCCAAATGTCTTCTCATATGGAGAAGTTGTTTAAAGAATTGCAACTAAAATGCTTTTGATTTCAGCATAATATGTGCTCAGTAGACACCAACTGTGAAATAGGCAGTTCGGTATATAACTCCAGCATGCATCTTTGGAAGACATCATCATCAAGATAGATTTTTAAAGACCTGAAAACTAGAGTAGGTCATGACTTAGTTCATCAGTTTGAACAGCAGACAGTTCTGGGCTTTGAACACAGGAAAACCACAAACTTCTTGGTCACGGACGAAATTCAGACTGGATACCAGCCAGATGGCAGGAGTGCAGTGTGAGTATGGAGCCTGGGATCCGGTTGAGGACCTTGCAATCTGTGTTTCTTCTAGCTGGAGATCACGGAGTTTGAACAAAAATGAATGATGACCTTCTTTACGTGAGTAAAGTGACAGTGCAAGAGCAGTGGGTGTGTTCTGTATGGCTCAGAAATTCACAGAGGAAGTCTGCGCTTCCAGTGGATGTGATGGGGAAAGGCTGTCCTCTATCCTAGTGCAGTGGTCTTGGAATCAACATCTCAGCTCCACAGCTCTTCTCCTCAACTCTACTCTGTGATGCTGGGGCTCTAGTTCCTTCCAGTACATTTCTCCTTTGCCTGCGGATTGTTTTCCTTTCCCATACCAGTTCCGAGGCTGGACTAGAAGGCTGGAAGGAATTTTCTGTTTTCCTGACTGGAGTATGACTGATAACAACCGCCATCAATTAGGAAAAGGAAAACGAATGGTTGCTGCTAGATGCTATGTGTCACCATCAGATTGGCAAAAACTAAAAAAGATAAGATCCTGTGTAGGTCAATGTGGGAGAACATATAAGAGCTTATATGGTCTTGAATATGGATTAATGTAGCCATTTTTGTCATGCACAGTTGGCAGTATGCATGTTTAAGGTATATGTATTTTGACCAATAAAATTGACATCATGGCCCCTTGTTCAGAGAAAGACTCTCACTTGGGTATAAGACACCTGCATACACTTGTAGCAGTCTCTCCTCACAGGCACTAATTTCTGAGAAGGTCCTACTCTAGGAGGTGGCACTGCTGGCACTTAGGGACTGAAGTCTTCACAGAAAACAACAAGGATCACACTCGGGACAGCCCAGGGTTGGAGACAGCCTGGGGGGTGGTGGTCAGGTGCTGGGAGGGTCCTGGGAGGGTGGTGGGCGGGTGGTGGGCGGGTCCTGGGCGGGTGGTGGGCGGGTGCTGGGAGGGTCCTGGGAGGGTGGTGGGCGGGTGCTGGGAGGGTCCTGGGAGGGTGGTGGGCGGGTGCTGGGAGGGTCCTGGGAGGGTGGTGGGCGGGTGCTGGGAGGGTCCTGGGCGGGTGTTGGGCGGGTGCTGGGAGGGTCCTGGGAGGGTGGTGGGCGGGTGCTGGGAGGGTCCTGGGCGGGTGGTGGGCGGGTGCTGGGAGGGTCCTGGGAGGGTGGTGGGGCGGGTGCTGGGAGGGTCCTGGGAGGGTGGTGGGCGGGTGGTGCGAGGGTCCTGGGCGGGTGGTGGGCGGGTGGTGGGAGGGTCCTGGGAGGGTGGTGGGCGGGTGGTGGGAGGGTCCTGGGCGGGAGGTGGGCGGGTGCTGGGAGGGTCCTGGTCGGGTGGTGGGCGGGTGGTGGGAGGGTCCTGGGCGGGTGAAGGGCGGGTGCTGGGAGGGTCCTGGGAGGGTGGTGGGCGGGAAGTGGGAGGGGTCCTGGGAGGGAGGTGGGCGGGTGCTGGGAGGTTCATGGGCGGGAGGTGGGAGGGTCCTGGGCGGGTGGTGGGAGGGTGCTGGGAGGGAGGTGGGCGGGTGCTGGGAGGTTCATGGGCGGGTGGTGGGAGGGTCCTGGGAGGGTGGTGGGCGGGAGGTGGGAGGGTCCTGGGAGGGAGGTAGGCGGGTGCTGGGAGGCTCATGGGCGGGTGGTGGGAGGGTCCTGGGCGGGTGGTGGGCGGGTGGTGGGCGGGTCCTGGGTGGGTGGTGGGAGGGTGCTGGGAGGGTCCTGGGCGGGTTGTGGGTTGGCCTTGGGCGGGTGGTGGGCGGTTGCTGGGAGGGTCCTGGGCAGGTGGTGGGCGGGTGCTGGGAGGGTCCTGGGCGGGTTGTGGGTGGGCCCTGCACGGGAGGTGGGCGGTTGCTGGGATTGTCCTGGGAGGGTCCTGGGCGGGTGGTGGGTGGGTGGTGGGACGGACTTGGGTGGGTGGTAGGAGGGTCCTGGGAGGGTCCTGGGAGGGTTGTGGGTGGGCCCTGGGTGGGTGGTGGGCGGTTGCTGGGATTGTCCTGGGAGGGTCCTGGGCGGGTGGTGGGCAGGTGGTGGGAGAGTCCTGGGCGGGTGGTGGGCAGGTGGTGGGAGAGTCCTGGGCGGGTGGTGGGCGGGTGGTGGGCGGGTGCTGGGAGGGTCCTGGGCGGGTGGTGGGAGGGGTGCTGGGAGGGTCCTGGGCGGGTGGTGGGCGGGTGCTGGGAGGATCCTAGGAGGGTGGTAGGCTGGTGGTGGGAGGGTCCTGGTCGGGTGGTGGGCGGGTGCTGGGAGGGTCCTGGGGGAGTGGTGGGCGGTTGCTGGGAGGGTCCTGGGCGGGTCGTGGGCGGGTGGTGGGTGGGTGGTGGGAGGGTCCTGGGCGGGTGGTGGGCGGTTGCTGGGAGGGTCCTGGGCGGGTGGTGGGGCGGGTGGTGGGAGGGTCCTGGTCGGGTGGTGGGCGGGTGGTGGGAGGGTCCTGGGCGGGTGAGGGCGGGTGCTTGGAGGGTCCTGGGAGGGTTGTGGGCAGGTGCTGGGAGGTTCATGGGCGGGAGGTGGGAGGGTCCTGGGCGGGTGGTGGGAGGGTGCTGGGAGGGAGGTGGGCGCGTGCTGGGAGGTTCATGGGCGGGTGGTGGGAGGGTCCTGGGCGGGTGCTGGGAGGGTCCTGGGCGGGTGGTGGGCGGGTAGTAGGCGGGTGCTGGAAGGGTGGAGGGCGGGTGGTGGGAGGGTGCTGGGAGGGTCCTGGGAGGGTGGTGGGGCGGGTCGTGAGAGGGTCCTGAGCGGCCACCTCATGTGAAGCGTTGTCTCATTGGAAAAGACTGTCCAGAGTTTGATCCTAGTTGTTTTCCATGAAGACTTCAGTCCCTAAGTGCCGGCAGTGTCACCTCCTAGAGTTGAACCTTCTCAGAAATTACTGCCTGTTAGGAGAGACTGCTACAAGTGTATGCAGGTGTCTTATACCCAAGTGAGAGTCTTTCTCTGAACAAGGGGCCATGAAGTCAGTTTTATTGGTCAAAATACATATACCTTAAACATGCATACTGCCAACTGTGCATGACAAAAATGGCTACATTAATCCATATTCAAGACCATATAAGCTCTTATATGTTCTCACACATTGACCTACACAGGATCTTATCCTTTTTAGTTTTTGCCAATCTGATGGTGACACATAGCATCTAGCAGCAACCATTCGTTTTCCTTTTCCTAATTGATGGCCGTTCGCCTAGTCAAGGCTATGGTCTTTCCTGTGGTCATGTATGGATGTGAGAGCTGGACTGTGAAGAAGGCTGAGCGCCAAAGAATTGATGCTTTTGAACTGTGGTGTTGGAGAAGACTCTTGAGAGTGCCTGGGAATGCAAGGAGATCCAACCAGTCCATTCTGAAGGCGATCAGCCCTGGGGTTTCTTTGGAAGGAATGATGCTAAAGCTGAAACTCCAGTATTTTGGCCACCTCATGCGAAGAGTTGACTCATTGGAGAAGACTCTGATGCTGGGAGGGATTGGGGGCAGGAGGAGAAGGGGACGACAGAGGAAGAGATGGCTGGATGGCATCACTGACTTGATGGATTAGAGTCTGGGCGACCTCCGGAAGCTGGTGATGGATAGGGAGGCCTGGCGTGCTGCAGTTCATGGGGTCGCAAAGAGTCAGACACGACTGAGCGACTGATCTGATCTGATCTGATCAGTCATACTCCAGTCAGGAAAACAGAAAATTCCTTCCAGCCTTCTAGTCCAGCCTCGGAACTGGTATGGGAAAGGAAAACAATCCACAGGCAAAGGAGAAATGTACTGGAAGGAACTAGAGCCCCGGCATCACAGAGTAGAGTTGAGGAGAAGAGCTGTGGAGCTGAGACGTTGGTTCTAAGACCACTGCACTAGGATAGAGGACAGCCTTTCCCCCATCACATCCACTGGAAGCGCAGACTTCCTCTGTGAATTTCTGAGCCATACAGAACACACCCACTGCTCTTGCACTGTCACTTTACTCATGTAAAGAAGGTCATCATTCATTTTTGTTCAAACTCCGTGATCTCCAGCTAGAAGACACACAGATTGCAAGGTCCTCAACCAGATCCCAGGCTCCATACTCACACTGCACTCCTGCCATCTGGCTGGTATCCAGTCTGAATTTCGTCTGTGACCAAGAAGTTTGTGGTTTTCCTGTGTTCAAAGCCCAGAACTGTCTGCTGTTCAAACTGATGAACTAAGTCATGACCTGCTCTAGTTTTCAGGTCTTTAAAAATCTATCTTGATGATGATGTCTTCCAAAGACGTATGCTGGAGTTATATACCCAACTGCCTATTTCACAGTTGGTGTCTACTGAGCACATATTATGCTGAAATCAAAAGCATTTTAGTTGCAATTCTTTAAACAACTTCTCCATATGAGAAGACATTTGGAAAAAGTTAATGAAACCCTCCAATGAAAAACTGACTGAAAAAAAAATGCTTAATAGATGATCTTTGGTTAAAAGATATGAGAGGAAAAAAGGATTTTGTAAATTGAGATGAGTTATTCCAAGTAGCTACTGGGTCATAAGTTTGTCAAATATGGCTTTCGCTCAGATGAAGAGAGATATACAAAGAAGTAATATTGAAAACATTTCTGATGATTTTGCTTCCATTACAGCCAGGAACTTAAAGTGCTATTGTGGCATAAGGAAAATATTTGAATTTGATGGGAGTTGAAGACGTATACATTTTATAAAATATTTTCCAACCAATTTCCATTCTCCACATTACAGGAGAAAGTAACCATTTATATTAATGTTAAATGAAATAATTTCCCTTTACCTAGGAGCTTATTTTAAGTCTCAGTTTTGTCCTCAAGTCTTCCCACTGGAGGGTCCCAATATCTAGTGGATTCCCATCCAGATTGTAGATCCCTTTCCCCTTTCCCTGAATTACTCCTTTGCCCCATAAACAAGGGCTTCCCTTGTGGCTCAGCTGGTAAGTATCTGCCGGCAATGAGGGAGAGCTGGGTTCAATCCCTGAGTTGGGAAGATCTCCTGGAGAAGGGAAAGGCTACCCACTTCAGTATTCTGGCATGGAGAATTCCATGGACTGTATAGTCCATGGGGTGGCAAAGAGTCAGACACGACTGAACGACTTTCACTCACTGCAGAGCAATCCTGAATCTGAAAACATACCACAACGTGCTGTGATTTCCAGCCGTCAATCGCGGCATGAAAGGGCACCGGTGTGAACCGCTCTGGCTAAAATCTTCTCCCAGGAAGGGGAGGGTGGACGCATGGTAGCTTATCTAGAATTTGGAGGTGCAGAACACAAAGGCTCTGAGCGACAAGGCGCAAAGCTCGCCTGGGAAGTGGGGCCTGAAAAGGAAGTTTCCTCTCTGTTCCCGTGGCCCCCAGCTCTCCCTGGGCCCCGGCGGCGCCTCGCTCCGGTCGCGGCTCCTGCCCACCGCGACCCGCTTGTTGTCCCCGTGGATCTGATGCCCCAGCTGGCAGCGCTGGACCTGGAGGCGGGTCCCGCTGGGTGAGCAGTGCCGGTCTGTCAGTTACTGAGAGATCGGGCGCCCCCTCCCGGCCGCTGGGGCGCAGCAAAAGGACTTTGGAGGGCTCTGAATATTAATAGTGCAGGACCTGAACTGTTTGACAGAGGTCCAAGTGAAGGGCTGAATTTCTGGACTCCTGGTATCCCTGCTGATGGCAATGGGGAGCCTCTACTCCATCCCTCACATTTCACCCGTTAGCTTAAGTCATCTTCTATTCTTTTTGTCATTTCCCAAATTCATGTAATTTGGAAGCAAAAGTTTGTTGCTGAACCATGAAAGACACCAGGATTCCTGGCCTCCGGAGAAGAAGAATTCAATCCAGGGCCAGTGACGAGGCTTGATCACTCAGAACTTTTGTGTAAGAAAGTTTTATTAAAGTATAAAAGAGAGAAAGCTTCTGACATAGACATCAGAAGGGGGCAGAAAGAGTGCCCCGTGCTAGTCTTCAGCCAGATGTTATATAGCTACTGCTGCTGCTGCTGCTGCTAAGTCGTTTCAATCGTGTCCGACTCTGTGTGACCCTAGAGACGGCAGCCCACCAGGCTCCTCTGTCCCTGGGATTCTCCAGTCAAGAACACTGGAGTGGGTTGCCATTTCCTTCTCCAGTGCAGAAAAGTGAAGTCGCTCAGTCGTGTCTGACTGTCAGCGACCCCAGGGACTGCAGCCTACCAGGCTCCTCCGTCCACGGGATTTTCCAGGCAAGAGTACTGGAGTGGGGTGCCATTGCCTTCTCCTATATAGCTACTAGCCACTACCAGTCTGCTAATTAGAGAAAGGAAACGTCTCAAAGCTCAGAGAAGGGCACCAGGCCCCTCACCCACAACATGCATGAGATAACCCTGGCACCAGGTGAGTCATCCCCGGCCATAAAACGATTCACATGAATCTTGAAGAAAGGCAGATTTCCAAACAAATATACAGTTTCATTGGCACAGGTTAGGAGAACACTGTATGAGTGTAGCATACTGGTTTGTCAAGTCGGTTCTGAGCCTTTAGGTGGAACTGACTTCAACACAGAGTCTAGAGTAAATACACAGTACATTATCAGCTTAAGACAAACATTTCCATAAGAAAAATGCATTGGTTGGCTCAGGGTTTGGGAAAAGTTCAGTTCAGGTGGAACCAGGTATCATTATGGCAACACAGAAGTTGAAAAGAAACCTCTTTTTAAATGTGTATGGAGAAAGGGAACAAATCTAACACCTGTTTGTTTCCTCCTGTTGCTGAAGAGAGAGAAAGAAAGTGTCTGACACTTGCAGCCTGTTTCCTCTGTTTGGAGACCCCTGGCCTTCCTGCCTGTTACCCTTTCAAAAGCATTAAGTATTGTTTTTTACTTATATTCACAAAGCCATCAGCTTGGTGTTTTCTACAGAGGATTCACTGAAATGTTTGTACGCCAATCTCTTGCTGGGGTCACAAGTCATAAGGATCTTGTCCATCATGCATCTCCAATTTATGGTGAGGATTCATTGAACAATGTATATGAATCATCTTGGACAGCTAGATATGATTATTTTATAATTATTAGAACTATTAATTTTGTCAATCACATTTGGACTTTCAGTAAGAACTACCAGTTGATAATTTCATTTTGCTTCTTATACAAAACAATCAGATGTGTTGTAAATCACTCAGCTTATCTAGAATTGGAGGAAAATGTGAACTAATGGAAATAAGACGTTTGTACCATCGAGGTATGAAACAACAAGGGTGCATCTTGTGTTAGAAATAAAACGGGAAATTAAGTGAGGGCTCAGGACATGCAGTGTGTGCAGGAGTTACGGTCTAGATAAGCAGTTTGGAATCTGACATATGAGGTTTTGAAAACTGGATTTGCCATTTCATTATTAGATTGTTGTATTCAAATAAAGTCTTAGCAGGAGGCTCTTCGAAACAAAAACTATTAACTCGGTTTCAACTATGTTGGAAGGATTGCGTGAGTCCCTCACAAAGGCTAAGGAATTTATAGTTGTTGTCACTGTCATTTTTGATAAACACTGATAGTGTGTGGAATTTGTCTGGCAGGTCCTTGGTAATCATGGCCACGGTAGTCTTGTAACATTTAATTGGTAATCATTTCAGGATGCCTGTGCCTTAAAAAGTGAGGGCAGCATCAGGGAATGTGTTCTTACTCCTCAATAATATCAGAATGAAATAGATCCTAATGAATCCTTGCCATAAACACAATACCTTGGTCTCTCTTACTACCGTGTTACAGACTGAATGTGTGTGTGTTCCCCAAATTCATATATTGAAACCTTACTCCTTGACTTCCTGATGGTCATGTGGCCAGGACTCCATGCTCCCAAAGCAGGGAGCTTGAGCTGGATCTCTGCTCAGGAAACTAGATTCTGTGTGGCAAGCAAGACTTCCTGTGGCTTAATTAAAGATCCTGCACCAAGCAACCAAGATCCAAGATCCAGCATACATTGACTTAGACATGTGCAGCCAAATAAACACATAAAATAAATATTTTAAAAATTCTTAAAAAACCCACAGAAACCCAACCCATCAATGTGAGAGTATCAAGAGCTGGAATTTTAGGGAGATCATTAGGGTTAGTAATCAATAAAATTCAGTTATTATTTTTAATGTCATAACTACTATTAGCTAGACTACAATCAGGATCTTTTGGAATCATTTACTTCCCTTTCATTCTAGTTATTTTAAAGCATATTCTCTTTGCCCAAGTAGGTTTGTCACCTAGGCAGATGCTCAGCAAGGCTGGTCTCGTCTACCCTGCCAGACAGAATTAGTGTTTGAGCAACTGGGACTCTGATCGCCTGTCTCTGGTGAGCTGGTGTGTGTGACTTCTTCCTTCTCCCCTTATACTGACCACATGATGATTAAAGAAATGAAAAATTAGGTGGCTGGTCTTACAAAGCTGATGGCAGTCAACAGATCAAGGACTTGTCCTTCTTTGAGCTTCTGTAAGAAGCAGCCCTGCCCCAGCCTTTCTGTTGTTCATATTGGCCTTGTCGTTTCCCTCTGCCTCAGACCTGTCCCCAGCTGTGCTGCAGTGCAGTTTGCTAACTCAGAGTACGTCACTGGGTCATGGGAAAACAACTCCCCTTCTTTCATACTCATGACATTGACACTTACTCTTGTTTTCTTGTTGCCCACACACACACAAAAAAACTGTGCAATTTTACTTTCTAGAAAAGTTGCAAACAGAAACAAGAAAATCTAACGTCTTGAAACTGATAGAGATACAGCCCCTCTGGCTTTCTTTACATCCCTTTGTTGTTCTCAAGTTATTATGAAATACAACCACAACAGGAGCAATGAGACAAATCTTGTCCAATAAGTCTGTCAGTTTAATTGAGTTCAGTCGCTCAGTCATGTCTGTCTCTTTGCGACCCCATGAACTGCAGCACGCCAGGCCTCCCTGTTCATCACCAACTCCCAGAGCCTACCCAAATTAGTCACTAAGTGAATATAAAAAGTTATATTCAATATAAAAAGTTATATTCAATATAAATGGAAAATTACACTCAAGGAAAGAAGGCTATTTCTCCTGATCTAGTAGGCTGGGTCTCACTCTCCTGCATTCTCAGAGGAACAGAGACAGAGGAACAGAGATGCCTGGTGGAATCAACTGCCTGAATGAACAATTGTAACTCACTAGATTCTGTGACATAAGCTTCCAATAAGAGACAACACCAGTACTGAATCTCCATCCTCCAGCTCAGAAAGTTTGAGCAGAATAAGTGTCAAACAGTTTAAGTAAAAGAGTTGAATGATAAAAACTATACTTAGCAGGGTAGATATTATTTAATCTACTAAAAGCAGAATAATTGCAGTTGGAAATTCCTCCATCAACTTGCACAAATGCACTTTTGCTCTCAAGGACTGAGCTTTAAGTTAATATCTTAACTTGATATTTAAGACTTATAAAGTTTAACTTATTTATAATTATATATAAATTATAAGAACCCACCTTCAATGCAATAGTTCCCTGGTCGATGACTGGGTCAGGAAGATTCCCTTGGAGAAGGAATAGGCTACCCACTCCAGTATTCTTGGGCTTCCCTAATGGCTCATCTGGTAAAGAATCTGCCTGCAATGTGGGAGACCTGGGTTCGATTCCTGGGTTGGGAATATCCCCTGGAGAAAGGAATGCCTACTCACTCTAGTATTCTGGCCTGGAGAATTCCAGGGACTGTATAATCCATGTGGTCACAAAGAGTCAGACATGACTGAATGGCTTTCACTATAAATGGTGAAATATTTTTTAACCAGTTAACATTGCAGGAGAATTTAACCATTTATAATCATATTAAATAATTTTCAGTCTCAGTCTTGTCCACAAGTCTTCCCACTGGAGGGTCCGAATGTCTCCTAGATTCCTGTCCAGACGTCAGGTGCCTTTCCCTTTTCCCTGAATCCCTGAAAGAATTAGTCTTTCTCCCCAGAAACAATCCTGAATTTGAAAATACTTCACAACATGCTCTGATTTCCAGCCATCAATGCTGCATAAATGGGCGGGTGTAAACCGCTCTGGCCAAAATCTCCTCCTAGGAAGGGCAGGGTGGACATGAGGGCAGGTGCAGAAGTCTAAGTATCTGAGCAAAGTAGCATTACAGCTCCCCTGGGAAGTGGGACCAAAAGGAAGCTTCCTCACTGCTCCCCAGGCCCCTCGGGCTCCCTGGGCTGTGGAGGCGCCTCGCAGGGATCAAGGCTCTTGTCGACGGGGACTCTTCAGTTCTCCCTGGATCTTGCGCATGAGTTCGCGGCGCTGGACATAGAGGCGTGTCCGGTCCATTACTGAGAGTTCCGGTGCACATCCTGGCCGCTGGGGCGCAGCGAAGGGAGCTTGGAGGACTTAGCTCAATGCAGAACCTGAGCTGTTTCACTGAGACCCAGCTAAAGTGCTGAATTTTTGACTCTGGTCTCCCTGCTGATGGCAACAGGGCGCTCTGCTCCATCCCTAACATTTCAATCGTTAGCATATGTCATCTATTCTTCCAGTCATTTCCCATATTCATGTAATTTGGTAGCATTAAGTATTTTTAACCTAAATCCACAAGAGCCCTGTCAGCTTCGTGTTTTCTACAGTTCTTATTGTTTAGTTGCTAAGTCTTATTCGACTCTTGGTGACCCCATGGACTGTAACCTGACAGGATTCTCTGAGTGGGATTTCCCAGACTATACTGGAGTGTGTTGCCATTTCCTCCTCCAGAGGACCTTCCCAATCCACGGATCTAACACCCCTCTCCTGCATGGACAAGTGGATTTTTTAATCCACTGAAAGATTCTTTCCCACCAGGGAGGCCTGTTTCCTACAGAGGCTCACTGAAATGATTGTAACCCAATCCCTTGCAATGGCTATAATTCTCAAGGGTCTTATCTATCATGCAACTCAAGTTTATGGTGATGGTTAGATGAGCAATCTATATGAATCATCTTGGACAGTTAAATATGATTATTTTATAATTATTAGAATCATTAATTTTGTCAATCACATTTAGACTCTCAGAAAGAATTACCAGGTGATAATTTCATTTTGCTTATTACATAAAATAATCAGGATACTTTGTAAATTGCTCAGTTCATCTAGAAATTTGGAGGTAGATGATTCATGAAAATATAGAGTACTGTAAGAGCAAGGTATGGAAAACAAAGGCACAACGTGTGTTAGTGAAATAGGAAAATAAGCGATGGTTCAATACGTACAATTTGCACAGGTGTTATGGTATGGATAGGGAGGTGGAGTTTGAAATTTGACATAATAGGCTTTGAAACCTAGACTTGCCATTTTCTTATTAGATTGTTTTATTCAAATAACGTATTAGCAGGTGGCTCCTGGGAATGAGAATATTTACAACTCAGGTTCAACTATGTTGGAAGGATTGTGTCCCTTGTAAGGGTTAGGGAATTTGTAGTTGGTGTCAACGTCATTTTTTATAAAGACTGAAAGTCTGTGGACTTTGGCAAGTTCTTGGTAATCATGTTCACAGTAGCACTGTAACATTTAACTAGTAATCCATTCAGGGTGAATGAGACATAATAAGGGATGATGGCATCAAGGAATGTGTTATCCTAACATGAATATCAAGAATGAAATATAGACTAATGAATCTGCAACAAACACAGTGCCTCGGTATCTTCTTGTTACCATGTTACAGGTTGAATGTGTGTGTGTTCCCCAAATTCATATGTTGAAATCTACCCCACCATGTGATCATATCAGGAAGTGGGATATTAGAGAAATCATTAAGGTTAGAGGAGGTTATGAGAGGGGATTCCTCATGCACAGCATTACTGTCTTCATGAGGCTCACAAGACACTTTGCTTCATCTCTGATCTCCACCATGTGAGGACATAGAGAGACGCTGGCACTCTACAACCCCGAAGAGGGTTCTCACCAGAACTCCACCCTGCTGGCACTCTGATCTCATACTTGCAGCAACCAGGACTGTGACAAATAAACTTCTGCCACTGATGAGCCACCAGACTCTGGGACCTTGTTAGAGCAGCCTGAACCAAGACCCAGGGCATGACACATTTAGAGCCTGCAGTCCACTAGTTGAGGTTGTATGTAAATATTTCATGTTCAAAGCATACATGACAGAGAAGACATTGTCATGTGTAATTACTCTCAACCCCCTTCTTCAGAAAGAAAACTGATAATCTGCATTCACAAGTAAAAACCATAGAGTCTGAATCAGAGAGGGGAATGATGGCCCATCTAAAGGACATTAAGAGTACTGATGAGAGAAAGGAAACAGCAAGAAAAACGAGGCAACAGGGAAGAATGCTCTGCCTTCTGGTTCTTCCCAAGGGATAATGGGAAAAATATACCTAAATAATTTTCATTTTAATATATTTTGAAAAACAATTTGATATTTTAAAAATAAGTTAACGATTTAGCCAATTGTTCCCTATCCATGGCTTGATACAAATATTTGCATGAACCATTCCTTTAATCAGGAACCAGTCATAGAAGGGGCAGTGAAGTTAACCAATTTGCTTAACTTCATGTTTTGGTGTAAGTCAGTATATTTCAGTATCTTAAGAATTAAAATATTTCCCCTTAATTTCTGAGTTTTCCTGCCAACTTGTTCAAGAAGAAATCTGTTGGGTTCATGTTATGAATTTTTTTTTCTTATTATCCATGAATAGGCCAGGAATTTTTTTTTTAATTTAATCTGTACAGGGATAAATATTCTTAAGGCAGGAAATAACAGCTCCCTGGTCCTTGGCCCTGGTGGTGGCCATGCTCTGACTCATCCCCAGGACATCCTGGACCCCTTCCAGAAGACCCATCACCACCACCAGTTTCCCTGTCTCTAAGCTGTTGCTGGATGGCGCCAGAACGGACCCGAACCTGTAAATTCGACCCCAACTCCCTGACTCCTCGCCTGAAGCCCTTCAGTAAATGGAATCCTTCCTGGAAAATAAAGCACAAAACTCTAGAGAAGGCTCAGAAAATGCAAGGTTCCAAACTTCCAACCAGAGAACACTGTCATTGGCAGGGCTACAAGGCTCCCTCTTCAGCTCTCAGCATTGTGAAAACAAAAGGTTTTCCCGCCAATAGTAAATCAGTATCAAAAGACTCACTGAGGATGCTGTGCCCTGACGGTCTGCAGAGTCCAGAACTGCAAACTCTCCAAAGTGGGCATCTCAAAGGAACCCGAGAAAAAGAGCTCTTTGGCCCTCCTTCAGCTGCCTGGATAAGCACACTGTCCAGGGCTCAAGGGAAAGATATTTTATTGCTATTTTTGAGTTGCTAAATCCTGTGCTGAATCCTGTCTGAGTCTTTGCAACCCCACAGACAGCAGCACGCCAGGATTCCCTGTCCTTCACTACCTGCTGGAATTTGCTTAAATCCATAACCACTGAGTTGGTAACGCCATCCAACCATTTCCTCCTCTATCGCCCCCTTCTCCTCCTGCCCTCAATCTTCCCCAGCATCAGGGTCTTTTCCAATGTGTTGGCTCTGTACATCAGACAACCAAAGTACAGTACTTCCCTGGTAGCTCAGATGGTGAAGTATGTACCTGCAAGTGTGGGAGACTCGGGTTTGATCCCTGAGTCAGGAAGATCTCTGGAAAAGGGAATGGTAACCTACTCCAGTATTCTTGCCTAGAGAATTCCATGGACAGAAGAGCAACTGGCTGGCTACAGTCCATGGGGTCACAAAGATGAAACACGACTGAGCAACTAACGTTTACCTAACATATTGGAGCTTCAGCTTCATTAGCAATCCTTCCAATGCTTTTCAAGGTTGATTTCTTGACTGGTTTGATCTCCTTGCTATCCAAGGGACTCTCAAGAGTCTTCTCCAGCACCATAATTTGAAAGCATTGATTCTCATGCACTAAGTCTTCTTTATGGTCCACCTTTCACATCCATACACGACTACTGGAAATACCATAACTTTGACTATATAGACGTTTGTTGTCAAAGTGATGTTTACTCTTTTTAACATGCTGTCTAGTTCTGTCATAGCTTTTCTTCCAAGGAGCAAGTGTCTTTTAATTTTGTAGCTGCAGTCAATGTCCACAGTGATTTTGGAGACCAAGAAAAGAAAAGCTGTCACTGTTTCCACTCTGCCCCATCTATTTGCCATAGATGTCAGAAGCTTAGGTTTTTAACTGTTGAGTGTTATGCCAGCTTTTCAGTCTCTCCTTTAATCCTCAACAAGACGCTCTTTAGTTCCTCTTCACTCTCCTCCATTGGATTGGTATCATGATATTTTATTATTTATTCCTATCAAAGTTGTTAACAATATCCATAAGTATGTTGAGAGATAAACAGAAAGAAATGTTATAAAATTAAGATGAATATTCAGCAGACATGGAATTAAACATTGATTTCTGAAATGAAACAAAGTTAAAAGTAATTCAAAATAAATATGAAGAAAATAAGCTAAGATTTTCAATGATTTTGAGTTTTGAATGTTTTTGAAGTCTATCTATACTGTGGTATTATTATATATTTTTATATGAATTTCATATGAATATGCAATTTGGTACATTACTATTTATATAAGTAAATATTCTCCATTAAAAGTCATTCTGCAAACTCATTCATAATTTTAAATAAAACTCAACAGCTTTTACATTTAATGTACACCTTTCATTTTATGGCATTGTTAACCCTACGGTGAATACAATAAGGAAGCTTTGCACTTTGTTTTTCTATGTATAAAGATATGCATGGAGTACAAAGATGGATCCACAGTATAACTGTGTTGTCACAATTTCATGGCGGGGGAAATTAGGAAAAAAAATCTCAGAAGACTTTGTCAATAGGGGAAGGGAAGGCAATAATGAAAAAAATGTTTGTGAAACACTATCCTAATGCATTTGGAGAGTGCAAATTGAAAAGCAAAAACAAAACTAGAAAGTAAGAGGGAACTTTCAGAAAATGGAAACCATGGGCTCCTACTTAAGACACAGACCTGAAGGAAGGTCTTCAGAGAACCTAGAGTGTAGGTTCACAGAGTCACCCACCTCATCAGGCCACAAGCATCTGCAAGGTCCCCGATGGCCCCAGCCTGGTCCTTCCTCCTGGCCCTGCTGCTGCTCAGCTGCAACGCCATCTGCTCTCTGGGCTGCCACCTGCCTCACACCCACAGCCGGGCCAACAGGAGGGTCCTGATGCTCCTGCAACAACTGAGGAGGGTCTCCCCTTCCTCCTGCCTGCAGGACAGAAATGACTTTGCATTTCCCCAAGAGGCTCTGGGTGGCAGCCAGTTTCAAAAGGCTCAAGCCATCTCTGTGCAGCACGAGGTGACCCAGCACACCTTCCAGCTCTTCAGCACAGAGGGCTCGGCCGCCGTGTGGGATGAGGGCCTCCTGGACAAGCTCCGTGCTGCACTGGATCAGCAGCTCACTGACCTGCAAGCCTGTCTGAGGCAGGAGGAGGGGCTGCGAGGGGCTCCCCTGCTCAAGGAGGACTCCAGCCTGGCTGTGAGGAAATACTTCCACAGACTCACTCTCTATCTGCGAGAGAAGAGACATAGCCCTTGTGCCTGGGAGGTTGTCAGAGCAGAAGTCATGAGAGCCTTCTCTTCCCCAGCAAACTTGCAGGAGAGATTCAGGAGAAAGGACTGACACACACCTGGGTCAACACCGAAAGGACTCTCACGGACCAACAGACCACACTTCCTCCTGCGCTGCCATGTGGAAGACTCTCATTTTGGCTGTCATTGTGCCCTGAATTGAATCATTGTGTCAAATGACTTCTGGAATATTAAGCAACATCACGTTCTACTCTATAGGCACTGGTTCCTCACAGATGCCAGAGCTGATCTATCTACATATTTAATTTCCTGGACATTTATTTATTTACTTTAATATTTATTTAATATATTTATACATATTTGAATTATTTTATTGATAAAATATTATGTATGTACACTTTTGGGAAAATCCATATTTTGTATTTAGTCAGTTTATGATTTTTCTTCCTTTATTAAATTCTTACTGTAAAAGACTTACTTTGTTTTTTTGTTAAAACAGAATCACCAAGCCTGAATGACAGCTTGATAAAAAAAAATGCATTGTACTATTCCTTGAGCACTCTTTAGGATTTGCCTGTTAGAAGTAAAAATACTCTAGCTCTGGCTATGCTGTTTGTTGCTCTGAGGACCTTGAAGGGAACATAACCACTTCAAAGCTTTTTATAACTCTGAATTTTTTCAAAAAAAAAAAAAAAAAAAAGTAACCTAAAAACAACGATCAAAAAATAAAAAGTCCATGCTTCAGGATTTCATGAATTCTTGGGAAGAATTTTCTGCCTCTTGTTGGTTGTGTAATTTTTTTCCCTGGAAAAAATTGTAGAGAGGCTTGAAGATGTGGTATTTGATTGGCAAGAGGTCAGGTGAATATCGTATCCTTAGACTCAAATATCACAGTCATTCACTTCCTCCCAGTGTAGAAATCCCCAGCGTGCTCTCATTCACTTTGTGAAGGTGTCCGCTCTGTTCATACAGCTGTGTCCTTCTCCATTACGGTTTCTGGTTGTCAATTTCCCCTTACGACTGCAAACCACCAACTAAAAGCAGAACCTGAGTGAAAGTTCTAGATCTGTCAGACACTCTCCTATGACTTCACCTGCTCTGCCTGCCAAGCACTGCAGGTCCAGACTGTCTAGCCTCCCAGAGAAACACAATAAATAAAGGGAACCCCGCCCCACAGTGAACAATGGTGAAGACACCAGAGGTTCCCTGAGCATCTGCTGCTGCTAAGTCGCTTCAGTCCTATCTAACTCTGTGCGACCCAATGGACAGCAGCCCCCCAGGCTCCGCCATCCATGGGATTCTCCAGGAAAGAACACTGGAATGGGTTGCCATATCCTCTCCAATGCATGAAAGTGAAAAGTGAAAGTGAAGTCGCTCAGTCGTGTCCGACTCTTTGCCATCCCATGGACTGCAGCCTACCAGGCTCCTCCGTCCGTGGGATTTTCCAGGCAAGAGTACTGGAGTGGGTGGCCATTGCCTTCTCCTCTGAGTGTCTACCTAGGCTATTCCATGTGCTGATTGCACCGGGAGGACCTCACCTGGTTCAGGAATCTCATTTGAGAAAAGCCCAAAGCACCGGACACTTGGAGTTGAAAGTCAGCAGTAGCTTGAGAACAGAGATGTTTAAAGTGTTCACTGGAGCAGCAGCAGGTCCTCAGGACACAGAACAATACAGATGAACTACACTGAGGCAAGTGTTTCTCCACAACATTCCTCTTCAGAGACTGAGAAGACTGAAGTGGATGCTGAGAGCACAGAGACAGAACACGAATGCCTGACCACCAGCTGTGTCCCCAGCACGGGTGACGTTCATACCACAGCAGCCTGCATAGTCCTGGAAGGCACAAGGGTCACTCCCGTCACAGTTGCAGACTTGTTTCTTCCTGAAGACCCAGCAAGTATCACAGAGCAGGACAAGAGGTGCCTGGGGACAATGCAATCCAAGGAAGTTCTTAAATTCCATCATGGTGTCTTTGCATCTCTGAGAGACAAAAAAGATCAAATAAGATTGAATAAAAGGGGCACAGGCAGGGCTTTTAATTCATTTAGCAACAGTAGGACAGAGCTTTCCTCGTAGGACATATGTTACTAAAGTGAACACTGGAAGAATACAATTTCTCAAAGTAACAAAGATCTTTGTGGAATTCATGTATTTAATGTAGGCAATCTTCAGGACATTGATGGATCAATCATCTTTCTCTTCTTTCCAGCTGGGACATACAGCACTCAGTAGCTTTATGTAAAGTCAGAGGGACTTTTAAAATAATTTTATTTTTTATTCATTTTTCACTGTGCTGTGTCTTCATTGCTGCACGGACTTTTCTCTAGTTGTGGCAAAGGTGGGTCCTCTCTAGTTGTGGTGCACAGGCTTCTCACTGTGGTAGCTTCTCTTTTGGGGCAGCACAGGCTCCGGTGCACTTGGCTTCGGTAGTGGAGGTCCCGGGGTCTAGAGCACAGGGCAATAGTTGTGGCACACGGCTCAGCTCTTCTGCAGCATGCGCATCCTCTGGGACCGCATGTGGTCCTATTGGCAGGTGGACTCCTACCACTGAGCGACCATGGAAGCCCCTCAGGGAACATTTAGAGTACATGGAGACGTTTGGAAACCTTCTTGAGGATTAGGGTCCTAAACAAGTAAAAAACATTCTGACATTACTGCTAAAAATATCATTTCATTAACAAATTATTTTCTAAATAACCTTTTCATGTCAGTTTTATAGTATTACTTAATGATGTTTAATAGGTTGAGCTAGAAATTTTTTAAAAAGATAACTATACAAGGCCTTGAGGCTTACTTCACAATTCAAGCCAGTTTCTCCCTGCTAAGAAGAATGTTCACTGCTTCTGTCTAGGAAGCACACATGCGCTTCCATCTTGGTCACACACAGGCCTCCTCAACACCCACATCTTGACCAGAAGTTGGGAAATAGAGTAGCGGTTCTTCACTGGAGTCTGCCAGTAGACACCAGGATGACCCGGCCAGACTGGAGGTGACAAACCCAGGTGTCTTCCTTTAGAATGAGAACAGCAGGTTACCTGAGAAGGTCTCCTGGAAGCGGTCCTTGTAACCAAAGAAAAAAAAAACCCCAACGTGACTCCCGAGAGTTCATTTTATTGGGAGAACTTGCTGAGGACTACAGGCCAAAGGACACCCTCCCCTCAGCTCTGAGGAACTGCTCCACGGACGGAGAGGAGGTCAGGATGCATGCGATTGTGGTGAAGAGGTAACATGCAGATAAGCTCACATCTTGGGAGAAAGTGGCTGAGAATGAGAAACAGATGTTTCTCTGAAAGATTTTAGAGCTTTTCTACCCATGAGAAGTTGTAAAATTGGGTTCATCAATTTTCTCTGGAAATTATTTAACTATCAGAAGGCCTGTTGTGTCAGTTTCCCCAGAGCACAGAGCGCCTCGTTCCTGATCTCAACCCTGAACTCCTATCAGGGTGTGTTGGAGGTCAGGGACTGCAGTGGGTAGAGACTTCATTCTGCAGAACCTGATGCGGAAAGATGTTTTCATTGTCATCCTGAAGGAGAAACATCAGAATTCATGTGGCGAGAAACTGTTACCTGCTATTTTTTTGTTCTCATTGGAGAAGGAAATGGCAACCCACTCCAGTGTTCTTGCTGGAGAATCCCAGGGGTGGGGGAGCCAGATGAGCTGCCATCTATGGGGTCGCACAGGGTTGGATATGACTGAAGTGACTTGGCAGCAGCAGCAAGCTCACAAGAAATGTCAAGAGGTTTAAATACATAGAAAGTAGGGCTTACCTCTCATAGGGTTAATAAAATTATTTTACTATATTTCATTGAAGAAACCACTCATAAAAGCTGAGACTTCGGGGAGGCTTATGTGATCGGACTTGCCCAACCAGGGACTGAAATCAGGTCACAGCACTGAAAGTGCTGGATCCTAACCACTAGACAATGAGCAAACTCCTGCTTTTCTTTTAGCTGGCAGAGCAATCTATTCCCTTCCAACGACTTAATAGTGATTTTGACTATGATTAGATCTTAATTTTTTGGACTGCAGACCACACACTGTGGCCCTACAAAACTATAGATAGTGACCCTTTGGCATCTGAAATGGATTAAGGGGTCTTTGTCAACTCATTCTCCTCCTCACTTATTTCATTGGTTCCTTAATGTCATGTTCATTTGCACCCTTCCTTTTTTTTTTTTTTTTTAAATGGGATTGTTCAGACAAATCAAAGCCCCCAAGGTTTGCTCTTGAATCTTTGCTATGATTGGAATAGTTCATTTCTCTAGATTTATATTTTTCTCCAGGAATATAAGTAAGTGTGACCCTAAGAGTTAATGAGAGGATTCAGTTAAAATTCTAAAGAACTTGAAAAGTGACTAGTCAATTAGTAGAAGGCAATACAATTCAGCTATTATTTTTAATATCATAATTACTATTATCCAGATTAAGTTCAGGGTGTTTTGGAATCATTTAATTCTATTTCATTCTAGTTTTTTTCAAAGCATCTTCTCATTGCCTGAGTGGATTTATTACCTAGACAGATGCTCAGCAAGGCTGCTCTCCAAGACACTGCCAGAGAGGGTTGGTATTCCAGCAACTGGCATTCTAGTTGTCCATCTCTTGTTAGGTGATGGGTTTGACTTCTTCCTTCTCTCCTGAAACTAATCATATGTGCATTAATTGAAAGAAAAATGAGGTAGCTGATCTTGCAAAGCAAAGGACAGTCACTTGACTGGGACTTGACCTTCATGAGCTTCTGTCAGAAGCAGCCATGGCCCAGCCTTTCTGTTGTTCATACTGGCCTCATGCTTCCCCTCTGCCACAGCCGTGTCCCCAGCTGTGCTGCACTGAAGTTTGCTAACTCAGAAGACATCACTGTGCCAGGGAAAACCACTTCCCTTCCTTCATATTCAGACATTCAGACCTAGATTAGTTTTCTTTTTGCCCACAAAACAACCGTGAAGTTTTACTTTCTAGGAAAGTGACCAAGGGAAACAAAAGCAAAAAAAAAAAAAAAAAAACCAAAAAACTGAAGTCTTAAATATGATAGAGCTTACATCCCCTCTGCCTTTTTTTACTTCACTTTATTTTTCTTACCTCAACGTGACTTAGAACTAGAGCAGGAGCAGCAAGACAAAGCCTGGTCAACAAGTCACTAAATGAATATAGAAACTAAGTGAAAAATTATACTCAAGTAAAGGAAAGAAGGCTATTTCTCCCTGAATGAGTAGTCTGGTTCTCATCATCCTTTGTTCTCAAAGGGAGAAAGAGACAGAGGAACAGACATACACAGTGCAATCAACGGCCTGAATGAATGACTGAAACTCACTAGATTCTGTGACATAAGCTTCCAGTGAGAGACACCATCACTGAATCTCCTTCCTCCAGCTCTAAAACTCTGAGTAGAAAAGTGTTGAACAGTTCAAGTAGAAATGTTGAATAATAAAAACATTGTTGACACATATCCCATGGGATGGGTACATTTGAAGTTACTGGGAAACAGGTAAAATTAGTAATTTAAACTGATGACATTTTCTTTGATCATATTGTGAATACATAAATGAAAATCAAAAAAAGGAAGTAAAAGTGTATTAAAACAATTAGAAAATGAAAATTACCATGTTCCCTATTTAATGGCCTCAGTTAGAAAGCATGGCATCAGAGAACCTACCTCAAGGTTCCACCAGACGCTGTCTCAGCCAGCATCTTCCCCATGGCCTTCGTGCTCTCTCTACTGATGGCCCTGGTGCTGGTCAGCCCGGGAGGATCCCTGGGCTGTGACCTGTCTCAGAACCACGTGCTGGTTGGCAGGAAGAACCTCAGGCTCCTAGGCCAAATGAGGAGACTCTCCCCTCACTTGTGTCTGCAGGACAGAAAAGACTTTACTTCCCCCCAGGAGATGATGAAGAATGGCCAGCTCCAGGAGGCCCAGGCCATCTCTGTGCTCCATGAGATGCTCCAGCAGACCTTCAACCTCTTCCACACAGAGCACTCCTCTGCTGCCTGGGACACCACCCTCCTGGAGCAGCTCCGCACTGGACTCCATCAGCAGCTGGATGACCTGGACACCTGCCTGGGGCAGGTGATGGGAGAGGAAGATTCTGCCCTGGGAATGACGGGCCCCACACTGGCTGTGAAGAGGTACTTCCACGGAATCCATCTCTACCTGAAAGAGAAGGAATACGGCGACTGCGCCTGGGAAATTGTCAGACTGGAAATATTGAGATCCTTCTCTTCATCAGCCAACTTGCAAGAAAGGTTAAGAATGATGGACGGAGACCTGAACTCACCTTGACATGACTCTCACTGACTAGGACGCCACATCACCCTTGTACACTCCCCTGAAATCATTTCGGAAGTCTCTGATTTCTTCTTTAGCCACAATGTTTCCTGAATTCAATCAATAGTACTTTCTCAGTAGCAATAAGCAAGTAGATATAAAAAGTATTCAACTGCATGGGGATCAGTCCACAAGGGATGACTGCCCTGATATTATTTATGTATTTATTTTCTTTTATCTCATCATATTTATATTTTCATGTAAAAATGTTTGTCTGCATTGTAATAAAAGTTAGAAAATATGTTCATTTCCTTAATCTTCTAATTTGTTTTATTTATTAAATTTTTATGAAAGTAAATTTGTTTTCTCATTATGAAGAACTAAAGACTTATTTTGTCTACATAAACCTACCGTGGAATAGCATTTGTCCATTTATACTACAGAATAGTCATATCACTTTTCAGGAAGTGACTGTTAAAAGGTAGAATTCCTAGAATTCCCTGGCAGTCCAGTGGATAAGACTCCATGCTTCCAGTGTGAGAAGCTCAGGTACCATGGATACCTGGTCAGGGAACGAAGATCCTGCAAGCTATGGAGTGCAGCCCCCTCCACTCAAAAAAAAAAAAAAAAAAAAACCAGGTAGAAAGGAGTCTCTGAAACGGTGGTAAATGATTAGTCCTGAAGTCACAAGTATAACTAGTTTATACCCAATCAACAGAGAACGGCTGGTGTCAGTATGTGGGGGAGGACTCCCATCCTCCAGGGAAGCTGCGAACATGTGGTGCTCAATGGCTGATCCTGACCTTACTCTTCCTCCCACCTTCTTCTCTGTCCTGCTTTACTGAACATCCCACTCCCTTACACTATGTCTTCACTGCCTCCAACACAGGAGCTCTGTTCTGTGATGGTTTCTAGCCTCAAAGTTTCTCTGAGTGGAAATCTCTGGAAAAGAGCACAAGTGAAAAGAGAGTTCTAGAAGTTTCAAAACCTTTGAATTGCAGCTCTGCTATTTAACAGCAGTGTGACCCTGAAAAATATCACAAACACTAAGGAAATGGATATGGCAACCCACTCCAGTATTCCTTCTTGAAAATCCCATGGACAGAGGAGCCTGGTGGGCTACAGTCCATGGGTCACAGGAGTTGGACACGACTGAACCAACTTAGCATGCATGCAGGCATGCATTCTATCTTGATCTTCTTCTCAAATATGGCGAAAATAACAGTAGTTTTTCACAGGACTACTGTTTGGATCAATGAGTCCATATTACAAGAAGCGTAAAAATGTGCTTGGTCAAATAATCAGGACAGTGAGAGTCCCAGAGTAGCTGCCCACAGGGACAGGACAGCTGGCCTGAGGCAGTGACTGAAAGGCTACACTGGAAAGATGCTAGGTCTTTGGTAAAAATATTTAACTTGGGTGCTAGTTTCACAGTATATTCAGTATGTGAACTCTCCTGTGCTCAAGGCTGAAGACAATTCCAATTTCTGTGTTTCAGACTTCTAGAAGTATTCTTAATAAGTCACAGAAATTCTTTGAGAAAGAAGGATTAGTAGAAAATGCTTTGATCTACTATAAAAATAAATAATAGGGAAATCATAGAGATCTCATATGAATGCAGAAAATCACACACATTACTCATTAATAATGTTTCTTGCTTCTTTAGTATGAGTACAACTCTACTACTTCTTGAAGACATTTCTAAAATTACCTTCTCAACTCTCTGTTGGGTTTCAGTCTTTTTTTGCAGGAAAGCAGAGGCAGGAAGAAAAGAGCAAGGGCCGTGCAGTGTGAGGTTCTGCTCTCCAACCCTGGGCTATCCCGGGTTTGATCCTCGTTGTTTTCCGTGAAGACTCCAGTCCCTAAGGGCCGGCAGTGTCACCTCCTAGAGTCGGTCCTTCTCATAAATTAGTGCCTTTGAGGAGAGACTGCTACAAGTCTATGCAAGTGTCTTATAACGCAAGTGAGAGTCTTACTCTGAACAAGGGGCCATGAAGTCAATTTTATTGGTCAAAATACATAAACCTTGCGCATGCATACTGCCAACTGTCCATGACAACAATGACTACATTAATCCACATTCAAGACCATATAAGCACTTATATGTTCTCACTCATTGACCAAAACAGGATCTTATCATCCTTTTCAATTTTGCCAATCTGACTGGTGACACATGGCATCTAGCAGCAATCATTAATTTTCCTTTTCCCAGTTGATGGTGGTTGTCATCAGTCATACTCCAGCCTTCTCGTCCACCTCTTGGAATTGGTGCAGGAGAACTCTGAAAGAAAAAGAATCTGCAGGCAAAGGAGAAATGTACTGAAAGGAACTGGAGCCCCAGCACCACAGAGTAGAGCTGAGAAGACCTGTGCAGTTGAGACTTTAGTTTTAAGACCAGTGCGCTAGAGCAGGTGACAGACTTTCCCCATCATATCCACTGGAAATGCAGGTTTCTTCTGCAAATTTCTGATCCATACACAATGCACCCACTGCTCTTGCATTGTCACTTTACCCATGTAAAGGAGTTCATGATTCATTTTTGTTCAGACAACGTGATCTCCAGCTAGAAGACACACAGATTCCAAGGTCCTCAATCAGATCCCTGGCTCCACACTCACACTGCACTCCTGCCATCTGGCTGGTATCCAGTTTGAGTTTCATTTGTGACAAAGACACTTGTGGTTTTCTGTGTTCAGGGCCCAGAACTGTTTTCCGTTCAAACTCATGAACTAGGTCACGACCTGCTTTAGTTTTCAGGGCTTTAAAAATCTGTCTTGATGGTGATGCCTTCCGAAGATGCATGCTGGAATCATATACCCAACTGTCTATTTCACAGTTGGTACCTACTGAGCACACAGTATGCTGAAATCAAAAGCATTTTGACTGCACGTTTCTAAGCAACTTATCCATATGATTTGACATTTTGAAAAAATTAATGAAACTCTCCAGTGAAAAACTGACTACATAAAAAATGAATGTTTAATAGATAATCCTTGGTTAAAAGACATGAGAGGAAAAAGGGTTTTGTAAGTTGAAATTGGTTATTTAAGGTAGTTTTGGGTCATAATTTGCCAAATATGGCATTTCCTCAGTGAAGAGAGATACATACAAAGTAGCAATTTTGAAAACATTACTGATGATTTTGCTTCCATTAAAGCCGGAAACTTAAAAGTACTGTTGTGGCATAAGAAAATATTTCAACTTGATGTAAGTTTAACACATATATTTTAAAAGATTTTTCAGACACTTAACATTACAGGAGAAATTTACCTTTTATATTAATATTGAATGAAATAATTTTCTCTTTCCCTTGGGGCTCCTTTAAGTCTCAGTTTTGTCCCCAATCTTCTTTCCCACTGGAGGGTCGCAATATCGAGTAGATTTCTGTCCGGACTGTAGATGCCTTTCCCATTGTCCCGGAAATAGCCCTTTTCCCCAGAAACAGTCCTGAATCTGAAAACATACCAGAACATACTCTGATTTTCAGCCATCTGCTGCTGCTGCTAAGTCGCTTCAGTCCTGTCCGACTCTTCGCAAGCCCTACCAGGCTCCTTCGTCCATGGGATTTTCCAGGCAAGAGTACTGGAGTGAGTTGCCATTGGATTTCCAGCCATCCATCGCAGCATAAATGGGCACCGGTGTTAAATCGCTCTGGGTAAAGTGTCCTCCCAGGAAGGGGAGGGTGGATACAAGGGCTGGTGCAGAAATCAAAGGCTCTGAGAGAGGCGGCGGCAAAGCTCCTCTGTGCAGTCGGGCCCGAAAAAGAAGTTTCCTTTCTGCTCGCGCGGCCCCACGCGCTCCCTGGGCCCCGGCGGCGCCTTGCCCGGGTAGCGGCTCCTGCCGAGGGCGACCCCCGAGTTCTCCCCGTGGATCCGCCGCCCGAGTTGGCGGCTCTGTACCTGGAGGCGCGTCCAGCTGGGTTTGCGGCGCCGGTCTGTCAGTTACTGAGAGATCGGGCGCCTCCTCCCAACCGTTGCTGCTGCTGCTGCTAAGTCACTTCAGTCGTGTCCGACTCTGCGTGACCCCATAGACGTCAGCCCACCAGGCTCTCCTGCCCCTGGGATTCTCCAGGCAAGAAAACTGGAGTGGGTTGCCATTTCCTTCTCCAATGCATGAAAGCGAAAAAGTGAAAGTCAAGTCGCTCAGTCGTGTCCGACTCTTAGCGGGGCACAGCAAAAGAAGCTTGGAGGGCTGCTTAGCTTAGTGCAGGACCTGAGCTGTTTCACTGAGGCCCAGGGGAAGTGCTGAATTTCCGGACTCCTGTTTCCCTACTCATGGCCATGGGGATGTTCTGCTCCATCCCTCACAATTCACCCGTTAGCATAAGTCGTCTTCTATTCTCCCACTCATTTCCCATATTCAGTAATTTGGTAGCATTAAGTATGCTTTACCTATATCCACAAGTACCATCAGCTTGGGGTTTTCTACAGAGGATTCACTGAAATGTTTGTAATCCAATCTGAGCAGGGGTCATAACTCTCAAGGATCTTCTCCATCATGTATCTCAATTTTATGGTGAGGACCACTTAACAATCTATGAGTCATCTTGGACAGTTAAATACGATTATTTTAGAATTATTAATTTTGTCAAGTACAGTTAGACTCCCAGGAATAACTGCTGCTGCTTGCTAAGTTGCTTCAATTGTGTCCAACTCTTTGCGACCCCATAGACAGCAGCCTACCAGGCTCCTCTGTCCCTGAGATTCTCCAGGCAAGAATACTGGAGTGGGTTGCCATTTCCTTCTCCATTTCCTTCTCGGTAATAACTACCACTTGATAATTTCATTTTGCTTTTTATACAAAATAATCAGGATACTTTGTAAGTCACTCAACTTGTTGAGAATTTGGAGGGAGACGTTAAAGGAAATAAGAGATTTGTAACATCGAGGTGTGAAACAACACAGGGACATCTTGTGTTAGAAGTAAAAGGGGGAAACAAGTGAGAGTTCAGTACGTGCAGTGTGCTCAGGTGTTTAGGCTGCGGACAGGGAGTTTGGAATCTGACATACTAGGTTTTGAAATCTGGATTTACAAATTCATTGTTCGATTATTTCATTCAAATAAAGTCTTAGCAGGGGGCTCTTGGAAAGGAGAATATTAACTCAGTTTCACTATGTTGGAAGGATTAAGTGAGTCCCTTCTGAGGCTAAAGAATTTGTTGCTGTTGTCACTGCCATTTTTGATGAACACTGATAGTCTGTGGAATTTGTCTGGTGAAAGTGTTAGTCACTCAGTTGAGTCCGATTCTTTGTGACCCCATGAACTGTAGCCTGTCAGGTTCCTCTGCCCATGGAATTCTCCAAGCAAGAATACTGGAGTGGGCTACCATTTACTTCTCCAGGAGATCTTCCTGATTCAGGGATTGAACCTTGGTCTCCTGCCTTGCAGGTGGATTCTTTACCCTCTGAGCCACCAGGGAAGCCTGGTAGGTCCTTGGTAATTACGTTCACATTATAACATTTATAATATTTAGTGAGTAAACAATTCAGGATGCATGTGCCATAAAAAGTGAGGGCAGCATCAGGGAATGTATTCTTTCTCCTCAAATAAATACCAAGAATGAAATAGATCCTAATGAATCCTTGCCATAAACACAATACCTTGGTATCTCCTTATTTCCATGTTACAGACTGAATGTGTGTTCCCCAATTTCGTATATTGAAACCCTACCCCTCGAGACTCCCTGATGGTCCAGTGGCCAGGACTCCATGCTCCCATAGCAGGGAGCCTGAGTTGGATCTCTGGTCAGGGAACTAGATCCTGCATGTGGCAAGCAGGACTTCCCATGGCCCAAGTAAAGATCCCGCATGAAGCAAGGAAGACCCAAGATCCAGCATGCTTCAACTAAGGTTAAATAAGCACATAAAATAAATATTTTTAAAATTCGTAAAAAACCTGTACAAACCCAACCCATCAATATGATCATATCACAAACTGGAATATTAGGAAGATCAATAAAATTCAGCTATTACTTTTAATATCATAATATTACTGTTACCCAGATTAAGATCAGGATCTTTTGGAATCATTTCATTCCCTGTCATTTTAGTTTTTTCAAAGCAGCTTCTCTTTACCCAAGTGGATTGATCAACTACACAGATGCTAGGCAAGGCTGGTCTCTTAAACCCTGCCCGAAAGGGTTTGTGTTCTAGCAACTGGGGTTCTGATTGCCCGTCTCTCTTCCTTCTCCGCTTATTCTGGTCACATGTGGATTAAAGAAAAGGAAAATCAGCTAACTGGCCTTACAAAGCTGAAGGCAGTCAATTGACCCAGGACTTGGCATTCATTGAGCTTCTGCAAGAAGCAGCCCTGTCCCAGGCTTTCTGTCGTTCATACTGGCCTCATCCTTCCCCTCTGCCACAGCCACTCCCCAGCTGTTCTGCACTGCAGTTTGCTAACTCAGAATAATTCATCATTACATCAGGGGAAAACCACTTCCCTTCTTTCATACTCAGGACATTGAGAGTTACCCTTGTTTTCTTCTTGCCCACAACACAACTGTGGAATTTTACTTTCTAGGAAAGTTGCAAAGAGAAACAAAAACAAATCTAACGTCTTGAAAGTGAAAGAGATGCAGCCTCTCTGGCTGTCTTTACTTCCCTTTCTTGCTCTCACCTCATCATGAAATACAACCAGAGCAGAGGCAGGAATACCAACATTGTCCAATAAGTCACTAAGTGTATATAAAAGTTTAAATGAAAAATTACACTCAAGTAAAGGAAAGAAGGCTATTTCTCCTGATTTAGTACCCAGGTCTCACTGCCCTGCAATCTCAGAGGAGACAGAAACAGAGGAACAGAGATGCCCAGTAGAATTAACTGCCTGAATCAATGACTGAAACTCATTAGATTCTGTGACACAAGCTTCCAATAAGAGACATACCATCACTGAATCTTCTTCCTCCAGCTCAGAAACTCTCAGAAGAACAAGTGTTGAAGAGTTTAAGGAAAAGAGTTGAATATACTTGGCAAAGTCAATATTATTTATCTACTTAAAGGAAAATAATTGCAGTTGGAAACTCCTCTAACAACTTGCACAAACACACTTTTGCTCTCAGCATCTGAGCACTGCTGACACTTTAGACACCTGGGGAACAGGTCAGGACAAGAAGAGGTCACCACTGAGAACTAGGGTCCTTCACACAAACACTCCAGGGGAGAGGTTGGGGTTTAGGGGAGATAATTTATTTTCCCAACAAATCAATAAGCAATCCACAGAAATGAGATTTTCGAGTCCTCAGGATGTGCTGAGCCTGTCCTCAGGGAGGGAGTCCAGCAGGTGAGGAAGGGGACTCAGTCACTCCAGAGGACGGGGGTGGCTCCATGTGATCTCTCCCTTGTGAGTGAGGTGCTGCTGGGAAATACAATTATCCTGGATTTATGGTCTCCTCACCCATGTTCCCTGAGTAGAACCAGGATTCTGGTGGGGGTATTGGCCCAGTCTGTGGAGGACGACAGGTCTCCAGTAAGAAAATGGTGGAAAGAAAGGGTGATGTCTGTAATAGTCCTGCCCTCATGGTTCCCTTAAGGGGAGGGATCTGCAGGAATGTGTTCTAGAAGGAAGACAAATATGGGAGGAGTTTAAAGACTGATAATAATCAGCTTCTTCTCTAAATCAAACACTAAAGAAAACTCATCATTTCTTTCCAAGCGATTGACTGCCAGAGTGATCTGGTAAATCCCTTATAAATATGGAAACCATAGAGCGGACAGAGCCTGGCTTCCTATGGAACCAAAGAGGGAAAAAATGGAGCCTAAGAGCAAGCCAAAAACGTGTTCATGGCTGAGAGGAGAGAAACACTTATGCATGAGAGATAAAGGGCAATAAACATGTGTAATTACAAATGTCCATCAATTGTGACTTAAGAGAAAGACCTTTCTCATTTGATTGAAGAATATCCATTTGGATGGGCACATCCGAAGTCACTAGGAAAAGGCAAAATTAATAGTCTAGAAGGAAGAAAATTTTTTTGACTGCATTGAGACTACATAACAGAAAACCAAAAAAGGAAATAAAAGAGTATAGAAATGATTAGAAAATGAAAACTACCACGTTCCCTATTTAAAGGCCTTGCTTAGAAACAATGCCATCAGAGAACCTACCTCAAGGTTCCACCAGATGCTGTCTCAGTCAGACCAGCAGCAGTTGCATCTTCCCCATGGCCTTTGTACTCTCTCTACTGATGGCCCTGGTGCTGGTCAGCTACGGCCCTGGAGGATCCTTGGGCTGTGACCTGTCTCAGAACCACGTGCTGGTTGGCAGGAAGAACCTCAGGCTCCTGGGCCAAATGAGGAGACTCTCCCCTCGCTTCTGTCTGCAGGACAGAAAAAACTTTGCTTTCCCCCAGGAGATGGTGGAGGGCAGCCAGCTCCAGGAGGCCCAGGCCATCTCTGTGCTCCATGAGATGCTCCAGCAGACCTTCAACCTCTTCCACACAGAGCAGTCCTCTGCTGCCTGGGACACCACCCTCCTGGAGCAGCTCCGCACTGGACTCCATCAGCAGCTGGATGACCTGGACGCCTACCTGGGGCAGGTGATGGGAGAGGAAGACTCTGCCCTGGGAAGGACAGGCCCCACACTGGCCATGAAGAGGTACTTCCAGGGCATCCATGTCTACCTGAAAGAGAACCAATACAGCGATTGTGCCTGGGAAATCGTCAGAGTGGAAATCATGAGATCCTTGTCTTCATCAACCAGCTTGCAAGAAAGGTTAAGAATGATGGATGGAGACCTGAACTCATCTTGACATGACTGTCACAGACTAAGTTGCCACGTCATCCTTGTATACTCACCTGGGGTCATTTCAGAAGACTCTGAATTCTGCTTTAGCCTCCAAATTTATTGAATTAACTCAGCCAATACATGTCAGTAGTAACAAGCAAGTGGATATAAAAGTAATCACGTGTAGGGATATCAATCCATAAGCGATGACTGCCCTGATGTTATTTATTTATTCTTTATTTAGTTAAAGTAACATTTTATCTCATCATATTTATATTTTCATATAAAAGATGTGTATGTTTACATTGTATTAAAATTTAGAAACTATATTTCCTTATTTCATTAAAATTTTTATTTGTTTTATTTGCTAAATAGTTATCAAAATAAATTTCTTGATTTTTATTTTTAAAACCTAAATCCTTATTTTGTCTACATATACCTATCACAAAATAGTATTAGTTCACTTTATACTGTGGAACAATTCTATCATTTTCTAGGAAATGTTTGTCAAAAGGTGGAATTCTGAGAATTTTCGCTGGGTACTATTGTTAGGACTCTGAGTTTTTCCTTCAGGGAGCCTCAGTTGAGGAACTAAGATCCTCTAAGCTGTGGAGGGTGCCAAAAGAAAAAAGGTCGAAAGGAAATTATGAATTATAGAAAATGGTTAGTCTTGATATCATAGGCATAACTAATTTATACCCACTCATTAAAGAATGGTTGATAAGACATATCTGAGGAAGCAGTCACCTCCTGCAAGAAAGCTGATGCCATACGGTGTGGACTGGCTGCTCCTGACTCCTATTACTCTGCCTCCCACCTTCTCCTCAGCACTGCCTTACTGAGCAATTCCCTCCCTTACACAATATTTTCACTGGCTCCATCGCAGGACGTCTGTTCTGTGCTGGTTTCTAGCTGCATGGTGTATTCAGGGTGGAAGCCACAGGAAGAGAGCCCAAGTGAAAGGAGAGTTCTAGAAATTCCAAAACCTCTGAATCCCAGCTCTGCTATTTACCAACAGTGTGACCCTGAACAATCTCACAAACACAACAGGTTAGTTTCCTCATCTTTAATATGGGGACAGTAAGAGAGGTTTTCATACAATTACTGTTTGGATTCATTGAGTCCATATCACACAAGAGGCATCAAGAGCTCCTGGCAGAAATCATCAGGATAGTGAGAATCATGGAGTGGCTGCTCTCAGGGAGGAGACAGGACAGCCGCCCTGAGACAGCGACTGGAGGGCAGCATGGAAAGGTGCTGGCCCCTGACAAAGGTATTTTCTTTTCCACTTGGGTGCTAGTTCCATAGTGCTCTCAGTGTGAGAACTTTCCTTTGCTGTATGCTGAAGAGCATTCCAATTTCTGGGTTTCATATTTCTAAAAGCATTTCTATGAGTTCATAAAAAACTCTTTGAGAAAGATCAATTGGTAGAAAATGCTTGACCTAACATAAATATGATACTAGGGAAAGAATAGAGATCGCATATCAGTGCAGATAATCAAACACAAGCAGAGGCAGGAAGGAAAGAGCAGGGGCTGTGAAGTGTGTGGTTCTGCTCCCCAGTTCTGGGCTGTCCCAGGCTGTATCCTAGTTCTCCTTTCCATAAAATCCCTTGTCCATACTTGCTGGTAATGTCACCTCTTGGAGCCTCTGTTTTGCTACTGAAAGAACAAAACCCAACAAATGGTTCAGAAGCCAGTTTTACCTCTTCTCATACTAAAGAAGTGAGAAACATGATTAATGAATGAAGTGCTTGATTTTCAGCAACTTCCAAGGAGACTTACACCAAGGGCCACCTTCCAGGATTGCTTCTGCTAGTACCCTTGTCCCCACGGGAAGCTACTACTGACCCACACTTCCACAGTAGACTCCAGCCTTAGGAGGTAGGTCTGGTTCAGTCTCCTGTGGGGTCACTGCTCCCTTCCCCAGGCTCTTGGTGCATGCAAGATTTTGTTTGTCCCCTGCAAGAAGAGTCTCTCCTACAGTCCTGTGGAAGTCCTATAATCAAATCCCACTGGCCTTCAAAGTCAGATCCCTGGGGATTCGCAGTCCCTTTACAGGCTTGCAAGCATGACTTGAAGCTCAGAACCTTCACAACAGTGGGAGAACTGTTCTGGTATTGTTTTCCAGTTTGTTGGTTTCTCATCTGGCAGGTATGGGATTTATTTTTATTGTGCTTGAGTGCCTCCTGCATCTCATTGTAGTTTCTTCTTTGTGTTTGGACGTGGGGACATCCTTTTTCAGCGGGTCCAGGGTCCTCCTCTGGATGGTTGTCCAACAGTAGTTGTGATTTCATTGCTCTTGCATGAGGAGATAAGTGCACGTCCTTCTACTCTGCCATCTTGAACCAGAAGCTAAGGCAAAACTTTGATATTTGACCATTTGAAATATGCTGAACTATCTCATGCACACCCACCATATCTTTTATTCACCACCATGGACGTACGTGTGGCTGAGATTTGAACGGGGGTAAATTGCTGGAAATAGGTATGTTGTCTGTCTTCAAAGAGTATGATTTTCTAAGACAGATTTTAAAAATAAATATGTCAATCTGCTGCACAGAAAATATTGTTACTGAGGTATATCCAATTTCCCGCAGAAACAAGTGGGATCATTTATAAAAATTGATCAACAAAGATCCCACCAATTTATACACTTCATTCACCATATTTCAACTTTTATTATTTTAAGAATTTCCTATAATCTGTACTTTTCAAGATCAAAGTCTTTGTTTTCATTTTAAACACCCCTCCCCGACACACTGGCACCCCACTCCAGTACTCTTGCCTGGAAAATCCCATGGATGGAGGAGCCTGGAGGGCTGCAGTCATGGGGTCGCTGAGGGTCAGATATGACTGAGCGTCTTCACTTTCACTTCTCACTTTCATGCATTGGAGAAGGAAATGGCAACCCACTCCAGTGCTCTTGCCTGGAGAGTCCCAGGGATGGGGGAGCCTGGTGGGCTGCTGTCCGTGGGGTCACACAGAGTCGGACACGACTGAAGTGACTTAGCAGTAGCCCCGACACACATCCTCCATCAGGACCTTCTAACTGAGAGTCTATTAAATAGGGAGGAATTGACTCCCCAGAGCAGGAGCAAGTCTCCATTTCTTATTCCCACCCAGCATCCTGCACAATGATAGCATACTACTGGTCCTCAGGGTTGTCAATAAAAGTGTAAGTGTAATAATGATAATAATAATTATGGTAAGCTTAAAAGAGTTTTATCAGTTAAACTGTTTGAAAATGACAATCTTGCTACATTTTTTGTGGGTTACTCTTGTCTTCTCAGGTGACCAGTATATTTGTTATCTGGGCATCTCTTTAATTTTCCCTCAAGCTCCTGAATCATTTAGTTCAGTCGATTTTTCTTTCTTATGCTACAGTTTTCTCAGCTTTAAAATAAGGATATGAGAGTGGATATATGTGTACTTATAGCTGGTTTACATTGTTGTACAGCAGAAACCAGCACAACATTGTGAAGCAATTATTCTCCAATTAAAATCAAAATAGGGATAATGAGAATATTGTACTCCATTCAATATACCATCTCATGTTCTGTACTCTATATGATGTTAACATAACAACTTGCAAAATTATCTTAAATGAGTAGATTATATAAAGCATCGGGGATACAGTAAACAGCTGTGAGAGTTGTTACTGTGACAGGTGTGTATTAAGCTTTCGCCGTTATTTCATGTCTACCCTAAAGGTGATTATGCCTTATCTGTGCCTTGCTCAACTCAATTTTTAATGCAAAAATTCTACCTCTGCAAATTAGAATAAGTTAGTCATGTATGGATGTGAGAGTTGGACTCTGAAGAAAGCTGAGTGCCAAAGAATTGATGCTTTTCAACTGTGGTGTTAGAGAAGACTCTTGAGAGTCCCCTGGACTGCAAGGAGATCCAACCAGTCCATTCTAACAGGGAGGGAGGAGGAATGAGGGTGCAGGATGGGGAACACGTGTGTAACTGTGGCGGATTCATGTTGATATATGGCAAAAACAATAGAATATTTTAAAGTTAAAAAAAAAAACGAGACTGAGAACCAGAGCAGTTCTCCTGGGTTCCCTTACCCTACTGCTCTCCACCCGGGTGCCCTTTCCCAATAAAATCTCTTGCTTTGTCAGCAAAAAAATAAAATAAAATAAAGGAGATCAGTCCTGGGTGTTCTTTGGAAAGAATGATGCTAAAGCTGAAACTCTAGTACTTTGGCCACCTCCTGCGAAGAGTTGACTCATTGGAAAAGACTCTGATGCTGGGAGGGATTGGGGGCAGGAGAAGAAGGGGACGACAGAGGATGAGATGGCTGGATGGCATCACCGACTTGAAAGATGTGGGTTTGGGTGAACTCCGGGAGTTGGTGATGGACAGGGAGGCCTGGCGTGCTGCAATTCATGGTGTTGCAAAGGGTTGGACATGACTGAGCGACTGACTGAACTGAACTGAACTGAATCTTTTCTAGTATTGTACAAAGCATATCTACACATTATGAAATTTTACTAGCAATTAAAATAATCACATAACTGTACCAAGCACACTGAGATATTTAGTGGGCATCAAATCCACATGCAATCAGTGCATTTGGCATATAAGATGCTTATTAGGTAGGAAATGGTATATTAAGTGAAAATATACATTATGATGAAATAAAAAACATCTTGATTATGAATTTTAAAGCAACTTACCTATATGAAATGACCTCTTAAAAGAGTTAATAAAACTATGTGTATTTTTAAAATATACGTATACATATTTTTCTCCTATGCAAAACTATGTATAGATTTGAAAGCTTAACATAAGATCCTTAGTTAAAGGAAATGAGAAGAAAATAAGACTTTGAAAATTGAGATTAATTATTTCAGGTAGCTACTGGGTCATAAGTTTCTCAAATATGGCTTTCCCTCAATTGAACTGAGATGAAAAAGAAGTCATTTTGAAAACTTTACAGATGTTTTGCTGCCAATGAAGCCAGGAACTTAAAGTGTTGTTTTGGCATAAGGAATATTTAGAGTTGGTGTGAGTTTCAGACTTCTTTGTACATTTTAAAATATTTCCAACTACTTGATCGTTGCAGGAGAAATTAACCATTTATATTAAATAAAATCATTTTCCCTTTCCCCAGAAGCTCCTGTAGGTCTCAGTCTTGTCCTCAAGTCTTCCCACTGGATGGTCCCAATATCTAGATTACTGTCCAGAATGTAGATGCCTTTCCCCTTTCCCCAAATTAGTCTTTTTACCCAGAAACAACCCGGAATCTGAAAACATACCACAACATGCTCAGATTTCCAGCCATCAGTCGCAGCATAAATGGGCACCAGTGTAATCTGTTCTGGCTAAAATCTCCTCCCAGGAAGGGGAGGATGGACTCAGGGGAAGGTGCACAAATCAAGTTCTGAGCGAAACCCCTGCAAAGCTCCCCTGTGCAGTATGGCCCCAAAACGAAGGTTCCTCACTGCTCCTGGGACCCCACGCACTTCCTGGGCCCCAGAAGCACGTAGCTCAGCTGGAGGCTCCTGCCTACAGGGACTCCCCAGTTCTCCCGGTGGATGTGGCGATGGAGTTCGAGGCGCTGGACCTGGACAAATCTGCTGGGAGAGCAAGGACAGTTGCTCTGTTAGAGGGAGTTCTGTGGTGGCCTCCTGGTCGCTGGGCCGCAGAAAAGGCAGATTTGAGCATCTTGTTGAGCTGGAGCCGTGGGACTCAATTTCACTGAAGTGCTCATTTTGGGGGATTCCTGGTTTCTCAGAGGGTGGCAATAGTGATGATCACCATTCTCCAGGGCTGAAGAACATCACCCTCCGTGTCATCAGGGAAGGGGTTGGCATCTAGTGAGCTTGGTGATGCTGCAGATGTTGGGCTGTGCCAGCCTTTATCAAGCTGTTCCCACCCCCGTCCCACAAATAAGATCTTTAAATAGGTCAGAATTGTCACTTTCTGCACTTTTCTCTATTTTGTCTCCACTGAAAAACTTTTCCCTTCTATTCTGGGCATCAGAGAATGTCACAGCTTCAATGCTTCTTTTGTGAAATAGACTCATGGAAACATCTCAATCCAAAAGGAGATATTTATCTATATGAGTCAACTCAGTTTGAAAGAAAAACCTGAGGCTCAATCTCTCTTCTTTAGTGTAAAAGAAAACTTAGAGGTGTGACTCCATAGTCTATTGTGACAGTTTTTAAACTGCACCAAATTTTAAATTGCCACATCTCTCTGCATTTCCTTCTTAATGGTCTAATACATAAGGTTTGAATTCTTCAGTTATTTACAGGACTATTGCTCCTGTGTTCAAGTGGTCTACAGATAATAGTGGCATAAAACTGAACATGGGTTAATTCATAGAGTTCTCTTCATTCTCTCACCAAAGTGTGCTGACCACACGCACATATGTGACAATGTGCTTGTCGATGTGGATTCCTGGAGCATCAGGAGGGGATGATGACTGCTCTCCTGGGAGCAGGGGAGAAGACTTTGGAGGCAGGATGAGGAGGAAGGAGGCAGCACGTGCTCAGAGCAGCTGAGGGCCAGTACTCAGAGCTGACGAAGAGGAGGGATTGGGAGCAGCAGGAAGCTCTACTCTCACACAGTCTGGGGCTCCTGAGTAAAGCCGATACCACACTTTTATTTCATCTTCTAAAACATCAAGACAACTTTAGTAGCAGTCACAGAGGACATCCTTTACTTCAAATAATTCAAAGTTTGCAACTTAGCTTGAAAATATGGAACTTGGTGAATGATAGCTGTCTTTCATATCAGTACAACCAATAGTAACCTCTTTGTCCACCCTTAGTCCAACCAAGAGAAGCTTTGTGTGTAAGTTCCTTAACACAGGCAAGGGTCTGCATGTTGAATCTGTAAGTGTTCATTCTAGGAGAGGGAACGCCCGCAGGACTCTGAAGAGCCCAGGAGCCCAACTTTCCTCCCTTTTGAGCAGGGCCTTGTACATAATGGAGAGAAATCCCACAGCACTTGAAGTTCTTTGCTGAGGAAGAGATTCTAGGAAAATTGTCCACTCTCCTAGAATTTTGATGTTTTATTCCTGGTCAGGGAACTAGATCCTACAGGCCACAACCAAGACTTCCCAGCCACAAGTAAAGATCCTATCTGAGGCAAGGAATATGGAAGAGCCAGCATGCCGCAACCAAGACCTGGCACAGCCTAATAAATGCATAAAATAAATGCATTTAAAATTCTTTAAAAAACCCAAAGAAACCCATTCCCTAAATGTGACCATATCACAAGATGGGATATTAGGGAGATTAGGGTTACAATCAATAAAATTCAGTTATCATTTTTAATATCATTGTTACCCAGACTAAGATCAGGATCTTTTGGAATCATTTCATTCCCTTTCATTCTAGTTTTTTCAAAGCAACTTCCCATTGCCCGGGTGGATTTGTCACAGATGGACAGCAAGGCTGGTCTCCTTGACCCTGTGAGAGAGGGTTAGTGTTCTAGCAACTGGGCTTCTGATTGCCTGACTCCCATGAGCTGGTGCATGTGACTTCCTCCTTCTCCCCTTATACAGACCACATATGGATTAAAGGAAAGAAAAATCAGGTGGCTGGTCTTACAAAGCTGAGGGCAGTCCACGGACTCAGGACTTGGCCTTCCTTGAGCTTCTGTCTGAAGCAGCCACGTCCCAGCCTTTCTGTTGTTCATACTGACCTGATCCTTCCCCTCTGCCACAGCCCAGGCCCCAGCTGTGCTGCACTGAACTTTGCTAACCCAGAATACATCACTGTGTCAGGGAAAGCCACTTCCTTTCTTTCATATTCATGACATTGAGACTTACCCTTGTTTTCTAGTTGCCCACAAAACAACTATGGAACTTTACTTTTTAGCAAAATTGCAAAGAGAAACAAAAAAATCTAACCTCTTGAAAGTAATGCAGCTCCTCGGGCTTTATTTACTTCCCTTTCTTGTTCTCACCTCATCATGAATCACAACCAGAGAAGGAGCAGTGAGATCAATCTTGTCCAATAAGTCACTAAGTGAATTTAAAAAGTTTAAATTAAATATTACACTCAAGGAAAGAAGCCTATTTCTCCTGATCTAATATATTGGGTCTCACTGCCCTGAATTCTCAGAGGAGACAGAGACAGAGGAACAGAGATGTCAGGTGGAATCAACTGCCTGAACAAACAACTGTAACTCACTAGATTCTGTGACATGAGCTTCTAACAGGAGACAACACCAGCACTGAATCTCCTTCCTCCAGCTCAGAAACGCTGAGCAGAACAAGTGTTGAACAGTTTAAGTAAAAGAGTTGAATAATAAAACCTATACTTAGCAAAGTAGATATTATTTATCTACTAAAAGCAAAATGATTGCAGTTGGAAATTCCTTCACCAGCTTACACAAACATACTTTTGCTCTCAGCATCTGAGCGCTGCTGATATTTTGGACATCTAGGGAAACAGGTCAGGAGAAGAGGAGGTCACCACTGAGAACTAGGGTCCTTCACAGAAACACTCCAGGGGAGAGATGGGGTTCAGGAAGACAATTTATTTCCCCAACAAATAAACAAGCCCTCCACAGAAGGAGATTCTGAAGCCACAGGATGTGGTGAGCCTGTCCACAGGGAGGGAGTCCAGCAGGTGAGAAAGGGACCCTGTCACTCAGAGGAGAGGGGTGGCTCCATGTGATCTCTCCCTTCTGAGTGAGGTGCTGCTGGGGAAATACAATTATCCTGAATGTAGAGACTGCTCACCCATGTTCCCTGAGAAGAACAAGGATTCTGGCGGGGGTATTGGCCCAGTCTGTGGAGGATGACAGGTCTCCAGCAAGAAAATGGTGGAAAGAAAGGGTGATGTCTGTAATGGCCCCGACCTTGTGGTTCCCTAAAACACAACCACATGGACCTGCAGGAATGTTTTCTAGAAGGAAAAAAACGTGGGGTAAGCTCATGGACTGATAATAATCAGCCTCTTCTCAAAATCAAACTCTAAAGAAAACTCATCATGTTTCAAAGAGCTCATCTACAACAGTGATCTGGTGAATCCCTAAATAAATACAGAAACCACAGGGTTAAGGGAGCCTGGCTTCCTAGGTAAAGTGAGAGGGGAAAATGGAGCCTACAAGATGAGGGCTACAAATGTGTTCCTGGACAAGAGGAGAGGAACATTTATGCATGAGAGACAGAGAGCAATAATGTGTGTAATTACAAATGTACTTCAATCCTAATATAAGACAAAGACCTTTCTCATTTGATGATGAATATCCATTTGGATAAGCACATCTGAAGTTACTGGGAAAATGTAAAATTAATAGTTCAAATTGTTGAAAATTTCTTTGACCATATTCAGAATACATAACAGAAAACCAAAATAGGAAGTAAAAGTACATAGAAATGATTAGAAAATGAAAATTACTGTGTTCCCTATTTAATGGCCTTGTTTAGAAAGCATGGCATCAGAGAACCTACCTTAAGGTTCACCCAGACATCATCTCAGCCAGCCCAGCAGCAGCCTCATCTTCCCCATGGCTTTCGTGCTCTCTCTACTGATGGCCCTGGTGCTGGTCAGCTACAGCCTGGGAGGATCCCTGGGCTGTGATCTGTCTCCAAACCACGTGCTGGTTGGCAGGAAGAACCTCAGGCTCCTGGGCCAAATGAGGAGACTCTCCCCTCGCTTCTGTCTGCAGGACAGAAGAGACTTCGCTTTCCCTCAGGAGATGGTGGAGGGCAGCCAGCTCCAGGAGGCCCAGGCCATCTCTGTGCTCCATGAGATGCTCCAGCAGACCTTCAACCTCTTCCACACAGAGCAGTCCTCTGCTGCCTGGGACACCACCCTCCTGGAGCAGCTCTGCACTGGACTCCATCAGCAGCTGGATGACCTGGATGCCTGCCTGGGGCAGGTGATGGGAGAGGAAGACTCTGCCCTGGGAAGGACAGTCCCCACACTGGCCATGAAGAGGTACTTCCAGGGCATCCATGTCTACCTGCAAGAGAAGGAATACAGCGACTGTGCCTGGGACATTGTCAGACTGGAAATCATGAGATCTTTATCTTCATCAACCAACTTGCAAGAAAGGTTAAGAATGATGGATGGAGACCTGAACTCACCTTGACATGACTCTCACTGACTAAGATGCCACATCGATCCTTACACAGTCAAGTGTAGTCATTTCAGAAGACTCTGGTTCTGCTTTAGCCATGAAAGTTATTGAATTAGTTAGGCCAATGCATAGTAATACAGTATTAGTAAGCAAGTAGATATAAAAGTACCCAGCTGCAAGGGTATCAGTCTATAAGCAATGACTGCTTTGATGTTATTTATTTATATTTTATTTATTTAATATATTATTTTATCTCAATATTTTATATTTTCATATAAAGATGTGTATGCTTACATTGCATTAAAATATAGAAAATATATTCCCCTTTCACTTTGATAAAATTGTAATTTGTTTTATTTATTAAATACTTATCAAGGTAAACTTCTTGAGGTGTTTTTATTTTGAAAATCTAAACCCTTATTTCGTCTATATATACCTATCACAAAACAGTAATTGTTCATTTTATACTGTGGTACAGTTCTATCACTTTCTAACAAATGTCTGTTAAAAGGTGGAATGTTTCTAGGACTCTGAATTTTCCCTCCAGGGAGCCTTGGTGGGGAACTAAGATCCTATAAGTTGTCGAGGGTGCCAAAAAGAAAACAGGTAGAAAAGAGATTATGAAATTGTAGAAAATGATTAATTTTGATGTCATAGGCATAACTAATCTATACCCACTCATTAAAGAATGGTTGATAGACATATCTGAGGAAGCAGTCACCTCCTGCTGGAAAGCTGATGCCATACGGTGTGGACTGGCTGCTCCTGACTCCTATTACTCTGCCTCCCACCTTCTCCTCAGCACTGCTTACTGAGCAATTCACTCCCTTACACAATACCTTCACTGCCTCCATCGCAGGAGCTCTGTTTTGTGCTGGTTTCTAGCTGCATGGCGTATTCAGGGTGGAAGCCACAGGAAGAGAGCCCAAGTGAAAGGAGTGTTCTAGAAATGCCAAAACCTCTGAATCCCAGTTCTGCTATTTACCAACAGTGTGACCCTGAAAAATCTCACAAACACAACAGGTCAGTTTCCTCCTCTTTAATATGGGGACAGTAAGAGTAGTTTTCACAGGATTACTGTTTGGATTCAATGAGTCCATATCACACAAGAGGCATCAAGCTCTTCTGGCAGAAATCATCAGGACCGTGAGAATCACAGAGTGGCTGCCCTCAGGGAGGAGACAGGACAGCCGCCCTGAGACAGCGACTGGAGGGCAGCATGGAAAGGTGCTGGCCCCTGACAAAGGTATTTTCTTTTCCACTTGGGTGCTAGTTCCATAGTGCTCTCAGTGTGAGAACTTTCCTTTGCTGTATGCTGAAGAGCATTCCAATTTCTGGGTTTCATATCTCTAAAAAGCACTCCTATGAGTTTATAAAAAACTCTTTGAGAAAGATGAGTTTGTAGAAAATGCTTTGATGTAAAAAAGACGAATAATAAGGAAACAATACAGATCTCTTATCAATGCAGAAAATCAAACACATGCAGAGGCAGGAAGGAAAGAGCAGGCGCTGTGAAATGGACTTCTGCCCTCCAGTCCTACGCTGTCCTGGGCTGGATCCTAGTTCTCCTTTCAGTGAAGTCCCTTGTCCATACTTGCTGGCAATGTCACCTCCAGGAGCCTCTGCATTGCTACTGAAAGACCAAAACCCAACAAAGTTCAGGAACCAATTGTTACCCTTCTCATACTAAAGAAGTAAGAAACATTATTAATGAATGTAGTGTGATTTTCTGAAACCCCCAGGGGACTCACGCCAAGAGGCACCTTCCAGGATCGCTGCAGCTAGTGCCCTTGCCCCCACGGCAAGCCCCTGCTGACCCACCTCCACAGGAGACTCCACCTTTAGCAGGTAGGTCTGGTTCAGTCTCCTGCGGGGTCACTGCTGCTCAGTTCCCCTGTGTCTTGGTGCTCACAAGATTTTGTTTGTCCCCTTTGAGAATGAAGTCTCTTTTCCACACAGTCTTGTGCAAGTCTTGTAATCATATATTGCTGGCCTTTAGAGTCAGATTTCCTGGGGATTCCCAGGCCCTTTGCTGGATTCGCAGACCTGGAAGCCTGACATGAGTCTTAGACCCTTCAAAACAGTGAGAGAACTTTTTTGGTTGTATTGTTTTCCAGTTTGTTGGTTTCCCAACTGGCAGGTATGGAGTTTATTTTTATTGTGGTTGAGTACCTTCTACCATCTCATTATTTCTTTTTTGTCTTTGGACATGGGGTATCTTTTTGGGCTGGGCTCCAGAGTCCTCCTGTGGATGGTTTTCAACAGCTCCTTGCGAATTCAGTGCTCTTGCAGGAGATGAGTGCATGTCCTTCTACTCTGCCATCTTGTACCAGAAGCTAAGCCCAAACTTTGATATTTGACCATCTAAAATATGCTGAAGCATCTCATGCACACCCACCATATCTTTTATTCAGTACCATGTGCCTATGTTTGGCTGAGATTTGAACAGGAGGTTAATTACTGGAAATAGGTATGTTCTTTATCTTCAAATAGTATGATTTTCTAAAAACGGGGTTAAAAATCAATATGTCAACATGCTGTACAGAAAATATTGTTATTGAGGTATATCCAAGTTCTCACAGTAACAAGTCTGGGTTCATTTAGAAAAATTGGTCAACAAAGATCCCACCAATTTATACATTTCATTCACCATATTTCAACTTTTATTATTTTAAGAATTTCTTATAGTCTGTAGTTTTCAAGATCAAAGTCTTTTCATTTTAAACTCCCCTCTCCCACACACATCGTCCATCAGGACCTTCTAACTGAGAGTCCCTTAAATGGGCAGGAATTGACTCCCCAGAGCAGGAGCACATCTTCACTTCTTACTCCCACTCAGTATCCTGCACAATGGTAGGATACTACTGGTCCTCAGGGCTGTCAGTAAAAGTGTAATAATGATGATAATAATAATAATAAGCTTAAAAGAGTTTTAGCATTTAAACTGTTTGAAAATGACAAACTTGCTGCATTTTTTTGTCTTTATTTTTTGTGGGTTATTCTTGTCTTCTCAGGTAACCAGTATCTTTGTTATCTGGGCATCTCTTTAGTTCTCCCTCAATTTCCTGCATCATTTAGTCCAGTCGATTTTTCTGTCCTATGTTACAGTTTTCTCAGCTTTAAAATAGGGAAATGGGACTGGATACATATGTACGTCTAGCTGATTTACATGAAACCAATACAACAGCGTAAAGCAATTATTCTCCAATTAAAAACAAAATAGGGATAAGGAGAATACTGTACTCCATTCAATATACCATCTCATGTTATTTACTCTACATGATGATAATATAACAATGTACAAAATTATCATATATGAGTAGATTATATAAAGCATCCAAGATACATTAAACATAGCTGTGAGAGTTGTTACTGTGACAGATGTATACCAAGGTTTCACCATTATTTCATATCTACCTTAAATAGGATTATGCCATATCTGTGCCTTGTAAAACTCTAGTTTTTAATGCAAATCTTCTACGTCTGCAAATTAGAATAAGTTAATCTTTTCTAGTATTGTACAAAGAATATTTATACATTTTAAAATTTTACTAGCAAATGAAATAATCTCATAACTGTAGCAAGCACACCGAGATATTCACTGGGCATCAAGTCAACATGTGGTCAGTACATTTGGCATATAAGGTGCCTATTAAGTAGCTAATGGTATATTAAGTGGAAAACTACATTATGGTGAACACAAAACCATCTTGATTATGAACTTTAAAGCAACTTATGTATATGAAATGACAGTTTTAATCAGTTAATAAAACTCTCCAATGCAAACCTATGTATAAATTTGACAGTTTAACATAGGATCCTAGGCTAAAAGAGATGAGAAGGAAGAAAGATTTTGAAAATTGAGATTCATTATTTATGGTAGATACTGGGTCATAAGTTTGTCAACTAGAGCTTTCGCTCAGTTGAACTGAGATGAACAAAGAAGTCATTCTGAAAACATCTGCAGATGATCTTGTTTTGGCATAGGAAAATATTTAAAAGTGGTGTGAGTTTCAGACTTATTTATACATTTTAAAATATTTTTCAACTAGTTGAATACTGAAGGAGAAATTAACCATTTATATTAAATGAAATCATTTTCCCTTTCCCAGGGGTTCTTGTAAGTCTCAGTCTCGTCCTCGTGTCTTCCCACAGGAGAGTTCCAATATCTAGTAGATGCCAGTCCAGGCTGTACGTGCCTTTCCTCTTCCCCTGAAAGGAACATCAGTCCTTTCCCCAAAACAACCCTGAATCTGAAAACACACCACAACATGCTCTGATTTCCAACCGTCAATCGTTGCATGAACGGGCACTGCTGTAAAGCGCTCTGGCTAAAATCTCCTGCCAGGAAGGGGAGGATGGAAGCAGAGGCAAGGGCAGAAATCACAGGCTCCAAGCAAAGTGGCTGCAAAGCTCCCCTGGTCCGTTGGGCAGCAAAAGGAAATTTCCTCCCTGCTCCCGAGGTTCCACGTGCTCCCTGGGCCCCAACAGCGCCTTGCCCGGGCCCAGGGCTCCTGCCGACCCAGACTCTCTGTTTACCCTTGGTGGATCCCACGCTCGAGCTCAAGGCACTTGACCTGGAGTTGGTGCCCACTGGGCGGGCAGGGCCAGTTGGTCTGTTACAGGGAGATCTGCGGTGCCCATCCCAGCTGGAGAGGTTTAGGGAAGGCAGCCTTGAGCTCCTTGTAGAGCTGTAGCCCTGGGACTCAGTTTCACTGAAGCACTGAGTTTGGCGATTTCTGGCCTCCAGGAGGCTGGCAGTGGTGATGATCACCATTCTACAGGGCTGGAGAACATCGCCTCCGTGTCATCAGGGAAGGGGCTGGCATCTGGTGAGCTTGGTGATGCTGCAGATGTTGGGCTGTGTCAGCCTTTATCCAGCTTTTCCCAGCACCTTCCCCCAAATAAGACCTTTAACTAGGCAAGAATTGTCATTTGCTGCACTTTTCTCAGTTTTGTTTTTATGGAGAAAGTTTTCCCTTCTATCCTGGGCATCAGAGAATCACAGCTTCAATGCTTCTTTTGTGTTATTACACTGGAAATGAAATATACTCATGGAAACGACTCAATCCAAAAGGAGATATTCATCTATATGAGTGAACTCAGCTTAATAAAACCCAAAGCTCAATCTAACTCTCTTCTTTAGTCTAAAAGAGAACTCAGAGGTGTGACTACATAGTCTATTTTGACAGTTGAAAGTGTACCAAAATAAATCTAGCCACAACTCTCTGCATTTCCTTTTTAAGGTCCAATACATAAGGTTTGAGTTCTTCCACAATGATTTACAGGACCATAGTTCTCATTTTCTGATGGTCTACAGATAACAATGGCATAATACTGAACATGGGTTAATTCAGAGTTTCTTTATTCTGTCACCAAAGTGTGTTGACCGCACACACATGCGACAGTGTGCTTGATGATGTGCATTCCAGAACAGTCAGGCACGAATGGTGACTGCCCTCCTGGGAGCAGGGAAGAGGACATCGAGGCAGGATGAGGAGGAAGGAGGCAGCACAAGCTCAGAGCAGCTGAGGGCCAGTACTCAGAGCTGATGAAGAGGAGGGACTGGGAGCAGCAGGAAGCTCTATTCTCACACAGTCTGGGGCTCCTGAGTGTAGCCGTTCCAGGCTTTCACTTCCTCCCCTAAAAGATGAAGACAACTTTAGTTGTCTGTGGCAGCCACAGAGGACATTCTTTACTTCAAATAATACAAGTTTGCAAATTAGGCTGAGAATGTGAAACTTAGTGAATGATAACAGTCTTTCATATCAATATAACCAATTTAGTTCAGTTCAGTCACTCTGTCATGTCCGACTTTTTGTGACGTCATGAACCCCAGCACGGCAGGCCTCCCTGTCCATCACCGACTCCCAGAGTTCACAGAAACCCATGTCTATTGTGTCGGTGAGGCCATCCAACCATCTCATCCTCTGTCATCCCCTTCTCCTTCTGCCCTCAATCTTTCCCAGCATCAGGGTCTTTTCCAATGAGTCAGCTCTCCACATCAGGAGGCCAAAGTGTTGGAGTCTCAGCTTCAACATCAGTCCCTCCAATGAACACCCAGGACTGATCTCCTTTAGGATGGACTGGTGGGATCTCCTTGTACTCCAGGTGACTCTCAAGAGTCTTCAACACCACAGTTCAAAAGCATCAATTCTTTGGCGCTCAGCTTTCTTTATAGACCAACTCTCACATCCATATATGACCACTGGAAAACCATAGCCATGACTAGACAGACCTTGTTGGTAAAGTAATGTTTTTGCTTTTGAATATGCTGTCTAGGTTGGTCATAACTTTCCTTCCAAGGAGCAAGTGTCTTTTAATTTCATGGGTGCAATCGCCATCTGCAGTGATTTTGGAGCCCAGAAAAATAAAGTCTGACACTGTTTTCACTGTTTTCCCATCTATTTGCCATGAAGAGATGGGAACAGATGCCATGATCTTCGTTTTCTGAATGTTGAGCTTTAAGCCAACTTTTTCACTCTCCACTTTCACTTTCATCAAGAGGCTCTTTAGTTCTTCTTCACTTTCTGCCATAAGGGTGGTGTCATCTGCATATCTGAGGTTATTGATTTTTCTCTCCACAATCTTGATTCCAGATTATGCTTCTTCCAGCCCAGCGTTTCTCATGATATACTCTGCATATAACCAGTAGTAACCTCTTTACTCCACTCTCAGTCCAACCAAGAGAAGTTTTGCCTGCAAGTCTCTTAACACTGTCAAGGGTCTGCATGTTGAGGCCCAAGTGTTAATTCTAGGAGAGGGACTGCCTGCAGGACCCTGAAGGAGCCCAGGAGCCCAAGTTTCCTCCCTTTTGATCAGTGCCTGGTACATTATGGAGAGAAATCCCACAGTACTTTAAGTTCTTTGCAGAGAAACAGATTCTAGGAAAGTTGTCTAATAAAACACACTTGCTCTGTTAATAAATGAAATAATAAGCAGTCCCTTTCCTCAACCTCAGTAAGTTTTAGACCACCTCTGATGCTACTTTTAAGCTATAGATTATGTTGTACTTCAAAATCATACTGAGAGAAAAAGAAATCAGATTTGTGGTTAGGAAACTTTTTTAAAGGAAATTTTTGTTATAAAAGAACAAAATGACAATTTTTTAAGAAAGATGTGGAGAGAAGGAAAATGGCTAAATGCTGTGTTTTGAGACCCCCCAAAACCAAAGTCTAGGTGAGGGGGTTGCCCAAAGGATTGTGAAGGAGCAGATCCCAAGATTCCATGCTTACAGCAGCCCTGGAACATTATGAAAAGAGATCTTACAGCACTTGAATCCTGTTGCTTGGGACCAGCATCTTGAAAAATTGTCTTACAAAATAATAGCTGCTCTGTGAAGAGTATAAATGTGGTAAACAGTCCTTAATATCATCCTCAGTTAGTCTCAGACCACCTCTGGTGATATTATTTTAAGACATAGATTTTTTTTTTTAATGGTTAAGAGACGAGAAATCAGTTATAAAATATGACAGGAGAGGATGACAAGAAATGGGACATTCCTATACTTTCCCTGACACTAAGGGAGGTGGCAACAGTACTTCTAAAGCTATTTCTTGGGTTAGTATTGGGGTAAAGTAAAAAAGGACTTCTCTTGAGTATGAAATGTTAAAAGGCACCAAGTCTAAGACATCAAGATAAATAATACTGTAACTCAATATTAAAAAATGAAAATATCAAAATACATGCGCTAAACAAAACATCAAAATTTTCAAGAAAGACAAGAAATACCCTTTTATTTGCAAGACCATATGTGTCTTACAAAGAAAGGCTTCACATTGCCAATGAAATCTGGGCAATTTTCATTTCACCTATAAAAGTCTTCTCAGAGAAAATGAAAAGATCAGACATGGTAAATGCCCTCAACACTTTGTACAGGACCCTGCCTCTTCTTCCTCTGGCTCCTCTCTCCCTCTCTCTCTTGCATCTTCTCCCTTTCTTTTTGACTGCACAGCACTGCATGTGGGATCTTAATTCCCAGACCAGGCATCAAATGCGCACCTCCAGCACTGAAAGCACAGTCTTAATCACTGGACCAGGGACAGCTGCACTAAATCTTCTTTCTACACTACACTCAAGGTGGGGTTCTGGCAGTGGTGTTTCAGAAACTCAGCTTAAATAAAAATTTTTTAATACTGTCACAGTCACAAGAAATTATCAAACAAATACAGAAGTGAACTTGAATATATTAATGAATTGGCTTCCATTAAAGCCAGGAAAGTAAAATCATATTAAATTCTTGTTTCAGTATAAATAAACCATAGCTTAAAAAGAATTTAATAAAATACTAATAAATATTAAATTATTTTAATATTCATATTTAATATATTCTCTAACATTTAAATATTTTCATAAATGAATATTTCAATACTCACATATTTTAATATCATATATTTAATATTTAAAGAATATTTCAAAATAAAAATTTAAATATTTAATGAGACAAATATATGCTATGCTAAGTCACTTCAGTCGTGTCCAACTCTGTGTGACCCCATAGACGGCAGCCCACCAGGCTTCCCCGTCCCTGGGATTCTCCAGGCAAGAACACTGGAGTGGCTTGCCATTTCCTTCTCCAATGCATGAAAGTGAAAAGAGAAAGTGAAGTCGCTCAGTCATGTCCAACTTTTAGAGACCCCATGGACTGCAGCCTACCAGGCTCCTCCGTCCGTGGGATTTTCCAGGCAAGAGTACTGGAGTGGGGTGCCATTATAATTAAATATAAATTTAAACGCAGAAAAATATAGCACTGTGAGTTTTTGAATATTCCTACTTTCAGCTGTTCAATACTTACTCCCCTACTTCAAGGCCAATTCCTTGAACGACACCCTGAGAGTCCCAGAGCATCTCCAGGGGCGCACAGCACCCCCGTCCTCGGGTGGGGGCCGCGCTCCGACTCACCCGCAGGGCGTCCCCAACACCGTCCAGTCGCCCCATGGCCGCCGCCAAGTTCCCCTTTCCGTGAGCTGTCCCGTCATCGGGCCAGAAAGGAGCCCGAATCTGTAAAATCGGCCCCAACTCGCTCTGATTCTCCTCTTCAAACGCTTCCCTAAACGCCTTTTCTTTGTCGAAGTGGGCTCGCTCAAGTTTCTGAGCAAAAAGAAAGCACAACGCTCAGGGGAAAGCAGAAAACGCAAGGTTCCAGGCTTGCCACCACACAAAATGTCTCTGGCTAGGGCTCAGATTGAAGATTTCTTAGGGCACTACTTAAGGAGCACCAACTTAATCTCTGAGCAGCGACGCCTTTCCTGCTAAAACGGCTGCCAAACCCGCTGAAACAAAGTCTCAGAACTCGCAAACTCTCTAATAAAACCGAAAAAAAGACATCATCCGCCCTGTTGTGAACGCCCAAAGAGCGCTGTGCCAGGACCAGGGGAAGAAACCTTTGGCTCATTGATTAGTGGTGTCCGCGCGCCGCCTGTTGGCCTTCCAGTGAATCACGGAAACTCTGTATGGCCAAGATCTATTTGCTAGTGGCAGGAGTGACGCTCTGTTCCATCCCTGCTTGTCCTCTTGACAACAAATTCTTCTTACATTTGAGACAGATGAAAACGATCCCCTCCCAGTCATGCCTAGAGCACAGACACGACTTCAAGTTTCCTTGGAGAAGAGAGAATATCACCCCAATCCAGATGACTCAAGGCACCAACGGATGCTCCAGCAGATCTCAGCCTCTTCACCACGGAGAGCAACTGTGCTGCTTGGAACAGCGCCCTCCTCAACAAACTACTCCAGCCTGAATCAGAGCCTGGAACAGCTTGAAGATGGGACTCTGGATTGTCCCCATTTGAGAACTGCTGTCCAGAAGTATTTCCAAGGAATCCATCTCTACCTGAAGGGAAAGGAATACAGCCCCTGTGCCTGGTAAGTTGTCAGAGTGGAAATTGAAAAGTGCCTTTCCCTCATGTAAGAATCCTCAAGAAAAGTCAACAGATACAATGAAAATTATACTTGTGACAACTCTTCATTCAATCAGACTGTTGTTTGCTTAAGCCTCCAAAGTAATCATCTGTTTGCTTACAAGCTGAAAAATGTCTGAAATGAAAATCACAATTTTACAAAAATATTTAGACAGAGAATCACAATCTCTTTTCTTAAAAAAATAATTTTATAACATAATTTAAAAGATTTTTTTGTGTTTTGAGGGTATCTGTAATTTTCAACATATGAAATTTATTTTTTTATGGAAAAGTTAAGAGAGTATGTTGTTAAAGGTATTTGTCAGTTAACCTAATGCTTAGCTTCTTTAACATGTAAACAGCAAAGTGTAAAGAATTTTATCTACTGGACACTTTTCTTTCCTTCTTCAAAGAAACAATGCAGGCCTTGATCAGGTGAATCTTCTAGCTTGCTCTCCTCCAAAGAGTGAGTTGAGAACATTGGTGCCATTGTTTTGAGATTTTTTCCCATCATCAACCTGTGACTCCAAATTTGCCTATAGCACTTGAGTCTATTCTCCTTGAAGACAAAGAGAAAAGTCTGGTGGATCACATGGGATGCTTCCAAGGACCAGGACTAGATGGGGTAATAGCACTTCTCACATTACACGGCCTGGATGTATCCTCATGGGAGTCTCATGGCAAGGAAGTTGGGAAATAATTGGATGATGAAGAGAGGAGAAGACAAGTTCAGTGCACAAGACCATTTTTTCATTTTTGCACTATTTGTCCTAATGGAGCTCTGGGTGGATGTGTGCAAGGGAAAATCCAATGTTCTTTCTTGCACACACTCTGACAAACTCTTATATCACAGTTTCAGCTTGGAGAAGATGACAGAGCTGTCACTCAGAGTTCACAGGATCATAGACTATTTGAAAGAAGCATTCAGGTTGACTCCCAAAGGCATAGGCCAATGAGGAGAACATCAACAAAGATAAAGTGTTTCCTTATTACCTGAGGGAGACAAGGAAAGACTCATCAGGCAGCTCCTTGGAAATACTTGAGAATCATTGAACTAAAAGTAGACAGTGGGTCTTCCACTCACCACACCTTCCAAATATTGAAAATGCAAACTTGAAGAAATATTTCTGCAAATGATTTTTTAAAATTCTCTCACACATTATTTCATCATATCCTCCCTTGTAGAACCTTGAAGAATATTTAAATTATTTTGTTGTCACATCATATCTATTAACAGATGTTGGTATTATTGTTTCTCCTAACATTACCATCCTTGTGAATTGATGTTACATGAATATTGATTGAGCTCAAGAAATGTTACAGCCCAGAAGTAATGTCCAGGAAAAGGGGTTGAGGAAGTTGATTTCTCTTTTCAGGTATTTTACAGACTCCTGGAGGTATTCTTAGGATAAAACATGGCATGTTATATCTTAGTTTTCAAGCTTCTTCAACAAAAGAGCATAGACGGGGTATTTGCAAAGATCAGAACTGTATTGATGCAAGTTAGTTCTTGAGCCTGGATATCCGAGAACCGGATGTCAGTGTGGTCCAGTTGTGGTGAGAGCCTGCTTCATGTCTCACACTGCAGAGTTCTCCTTGTATGATCACAGGTCAGGAGAGGGACTAGTTTTTATCCACTTACTTTATAAGGGCATTATTTCCTTCTGTGAGGTCTCCATCCCCACACCCTAAACATAACCCAAAGGTCTGTCACCTGATATGATTACTTTGGGGTTTAGGACTTCAAGATATGAATTTTGTGGGGTCCTAACCAATCAGAAAAGATCTTCACAACCAAGATAATCATGATGGTGTGATCACTCACCTAGAGCCAGACATCCTGGAATGTGAAGTCAAATGGGCCTGAGAAAGCAGCACTACCAACAAAGCTAGTGGAGGTGATGGAATTCCAGTTGAGCTATTCAAATCCTGAAAGATAATGCTGTGAAAGTGCTGCACTCAATATGACAGCAAATTTGGAAAACTCAGCAGTGGCCACAGGACTGGAAATGGTCAGTTTTCATTCCAACCCCAAAGAAAGGCAATACTAAAGAAAGCTCAAACAACCGCACAATTGCACTCATCTCACACGCTAGTAAAATAATGCTCAAAATTCTCCAAGCCAGGCTTCAGCAATACATGAACTGTGAACTTCCAGATATTCAAGCTGGTTTCAGAAAAGGCAGAGGAACCAGAGAGCAAACTGCCAACATCTGCTGAATCATCGAAAAAGCAAGAGAGTTCCAGAAAAACATCTATTTCTGCTTTATTGACTATGCCAAAGCCTTGGACTGTGTGGATCACAATAAACTGTGGAAAATTCTGAAAGAGATGGGACTACCAGACCACCTGACTGCCTCTTAAGAAATCTGTATGCAGATCAGGAAGCAACAGTTAGAATTGGACATGAACGACAGACGGGTTCCAAATAGGAAAAGGAGTATGTCAGGGCTGAATACTGTCACCCTGTTTATTTAACATATATGCAGAGTACATCATGAGAAACGCTGGGCTGGAAGAAGCACAAGCTGGAATCAAGATTGCCGGGAGAAGTATCAATAACCTCAATATGTAGATGACACCACCCTTATGGCAGAAAGTGAAGAGGAACTAAAGAGACTCTTGATGAAAGTGAAAGAGGAGAGTGAAAAAGTTGGCTTAAAGCTCAACATTCAGAAAACTAAGATCATGGCATCTGGTCCCATCACTTCATGAGAAACAGATGGGGAAACAGTGGAAACAGTGTCAGACTTTATTTTTTGGGGCTCCAAAACACTGCAGATGGTGACTGCAACCATGAAATTATAAGATGCTTACTCTTGGAAGGAAAGTAATGACCAACCTAGATAGCATATTCAAAGGCAAAAGTTGTTTTTTGCCAACAAAAGTCCCTCTAGCCAAGGCTATGGTTTTTCCAGTGGTCATGTATGAATGTGAGAGTTGGACTGTGAAGAAAGCTAGCACTGAAGAATTGATGCTTTTGAGCTGTGGTGTAGGAGAAGACTCTTGAGAGTCCCTTGGACTGCAAGGAGATCCAACCAGTCCATTCTAAAGGAGATCAGTCCTGATGTGTTCTTTGGAAGGACTGATGCTAAAGCTGAAACTCTAATGCTTTGGCCACCTCATGCGAAGAGTTGATTCATTGGAAAAGACTCTGATCCTGGGAGGGATTGGGGGCAGGAAGAAAAGGGAATGACAGAGGATGAGATGGCTGGATGGCATCACCGACTTGAGGGACAAGAGTGGACGAACTCCAGGAGTTGGTTATGGACAGGGAGGCCTGGCGTGTTGCAACTCATGGGGTCACAAAGAGTCAAAGACGACTGAGCGACTGAACTGACCTGAATGGAGAAACAGACATAGAGAATAGACTTATGGATATGGGGAGAGGGGACAGGGTGAGTTGTATGGAGAGAGTAACATGGAAACTTACATTACCATACATAAATTAGATAGCCAATGGGAATTTGCTGAATGGCTCAGGAAACTCAAACAGGGGCTCTGAATCAACCTAGAGGGGTGGGATGGGGAGGAAGATGGGAGGGAGTTTCTCAAGGGAGGGGATATATGTATACCTATGACTGATTAATGTTGAGGTTTGATAGAACACAACAAAATTCTATAAAGCAATTATCCTCAATAAAATAATAAATTAAAAAAATCAGTAGCTTTCACATTTAAGTTATAGCTTAAAATTTTATGTGATTATCAACTCTACATTGAACACAAAGAGTAATATTTACACTTCCTTTTTCTATATACAGAGAAAAGATATACATAGAGTACATAAGAACATACCCAGTATATCTGTGCTATCAAAATTTCACAATCAGGGCACCTAAAATATATCTAAAAAGGCTCTGTGGTCAGAAAAAAGAAGGGCAACATGAAAAAAAAAATGACTTGAGAAATGCTGCCTTAACCCATTTGGAGAGTGCAAAATGAAAAGCAAAAACAAAACTAGAAAGTAAGAAGAGGGAACTTTCAGAAAATGGAAACCATGGGCTCCTACTTAAGACACAGGCCTGAAGGAAGGTCTTCAGAATAAAGACAGCAGGTTCACAGAGTCACTCACCGCCCCAGGCCACAAGCATCTGCAAGGTCCCCGATGGCCCCAGCCTGGTCCTTCCTCCTGGCCCTGCTGCTGCTCAGCTGCAAGACCATCTGCTCTCTGGGCTTCCACCTGCCTCACACCCACAGCCTGGCCAACAGGAAGGTCCTGATGCTCCTTCAACAACTGCGGAGGGTCTCCCCTTCCTCCTGCCTGCAGGACAGAAATGACTTCGCATTCCCCCAGGAGGCGCTGGGTGGCAGCCACTTGCAGAAGGCTCAAGCCATCTCTGTGCTCCACGAGGTGACCCAGCACACCTTCCAGCTCTTCAGCACAGAGGGCTCGGCCGCCGTGTGGGACGAGAGCCTCCTGGACAAGCTCCGTGCTGCACTAGATCAGCAGCTCACTGACCTGCAAGCCTGTCTGAGGCAGGAGGAGGGGCTGCGAGGGGCTCCCCTGCTCAAGGAGGACTCCAGCCTGGCTGTGAGGAAATACTTCCACAGACTCACTCTCTATCTGCGAGAGAAGAGACACAGCCCTTGTGCCTGGGAGGTTGTCAGAGCAGAAGTCATGAGAGCCTTCTCTTCCTCAACAAGCTTGCAGGAGAGATTTAGGAGAAAGGACTGACACACACCTGGGTCAACATGGAAATGATTCTCATGGACCAACAGACCACACTTCCTCCTGCGCTGCCATGTCAAGGACTCTCATTTCTGCTGTCATCCTGCCCGGATTTGATTCAATTTGTCGAATATTTCCTGGATTATTAAGTGACATTATGTTCTACTCTACAGGCACTTGGTCCTTACAGATGCCGAAGCTGATCTATCTACTTATTCACTACCTGGACCATTATTTATCTATTGTAGTATTTATTTATCTATTTATAAATATTTAAATGATCTTGTTGATATAATATTATGTATGTGTATTTATGGGAAAATGTATATTTTGTATTTAGTTTATGATTTTTTTTTCACTCATTAAATTCTTACTGTAAAAAACTTACTTTGTTTTTTCCCTAAAACACCAAGCCTGAATGGCAGTTTGATTGAAAAAAATGCATTTTGTAAATCCTTGACTCCTCTTTAGGATTTCGATGTTGGAAGTAAAAAATCACAAGCTCTACCTATGTTGTTTGTTGCTCTGAGGACCTCGAAGTGACCATAACTACTCCAATACATTTTGTAACCCAGATTTTTTCAAAAGGAAAGTAAGCTAAAAGCAATGATCCAAAAAATGCATGCTTCAGGATTTGATGAGGGCTTAGGAAGGGCTTTCTGCCTCTTGTTGGTTGTCAAAGTTGTTTCCCTGGAAAGTGGTAGAGATGCTTGAAGAGATGGTGGTCAGTTGGCGAGAGGTCAGGTGACTATCTTATCTTTACACTCAAATATCACAGTCACTCACCTCCTCCCGGTGTAGGAATCCCCAGCTTGCTCTCCTCATTCACTCTGCATGAAGGTGTCCTCTTCATTCATATAGCTGTTTCATTCTCCATTATGGTTTCTGGTTGTCAATTTTCCTTTAAGACTGCAAAACAACCAACTGAAACAGAACCTGAGTGAAACTTCTAGATTTGTCAGGCACTCCCCTCTGGGATCACCTGCTCTGCCTGCCAAGCACTGCAGGCCCAGACTGCCCAGCCTCAAAGAGAAACACGGTAAATAGAGGGAACCCCGCACCACAGTGAACAATGGTGGAGACTCCAGGGGCTCCTCTGTGTGCTCTTCCATGTGCTGATTGCACTAGGAGGAGCTTGCCTGGGTCAGGAGTCTCACTTGCCCAAAAAGCCCAAAGCACAGGAAACTTGGAGTTGAAAGTCAGCAGCAGTTTGAGAACTTGGAACTTGGAAGGAGAACAGAGAAGTTTAAAGTGTTCCCTGGAACAGCGGCAGGTCCTCAGGACATGAACAACACAGATGAGCTGCACTGAGGCAAGAGGGCCACTCCTGTCCCAGCTCCAGACACGTTTCCTCCTTAGGACCCAGCAAGGTATCTCAGAGCAGAGTAAGATGTGCCTGGGGACAATGCAATCCAAGGAAGCTCTTAAATTCCTCCATGATATCTTTGCATCTTTGAGAGACAAATTCAAACGAGCTTGAATAAAAGCGTCACAGGCAGGCCTTTAGAACATTCATTAACAGTGGGACAGAGCCATCCCCCCAGGACATATATCAGTAATGTGCAGACTGGGAGATCGCAATTTGTCAAAGTAACAAAGATCTTTGTGGAAATTCGTGTATTTCATGTAGGCAATTTTGAAGGAGGACACTGATGGATCAATCATCTTTCTCTTCTTCCCAGTTGGGGCATACAGCACATATAGCTCCATGTAAAGTCAGAGGGGCATTTTTTACATAATTTAATTTACTTACTCATTTTTCACTGTACCGGGTCTTCATAGCTGCATGGACTTTTCTCTTCTTGCCCAAAGCGGGGCTTCTCTCTAGTGCTGGTGCACAGGCTTCTCATCGCAGTAGCTTCTCCCGTGGAGGAGCCTGGGCTCCAGGGCACTCGGCTTCAGTGGTGGTGGTCCCGGGGTCTAGGGCACAGGCTCAATGGCTGTGGTGCACGGGCTTTGCAGCCTCGAGGCCACTTGTAGTCCTATGTGTCACCTGCCTTGGCAGGCAGATTCCTCACCACTGAGCCACCAGGGGGAGCTCCTCAGAGGACATTTAAAGTCCACTGAGAGGTGTAGAAACCTTCTCGAGGATTAGGGTCCTAAAACAAGTAAAAAACATTCCTTTATTACTGGTAAAAGTATCATTTTATTAACAAATTATTTTCTAAATAACTTTTCAATGTCAATTCTATGCTATTAATGATATTTAATAAGTTGATCTAGAAATTTAAAAAAAAAGATAACTACATAAGGCATTGAAGCTTACTTCACAAGTCAAGCCAGTCTCTCCCTCCTAAGGAGAAAAATCTTCACCGCTTCTGTCTAGGAAGCACATATGTTTTTCCCTCTTTGTCACACACAGGCCTCCTCAACAGCCACATCCTGACCAGTAGCTGGAAAACAAGGAGCAGAAGTACTTCACTGGACTTGACACCAGGATGACCTGTCTGGACTGGAGGTGAGCAATGCAGGTGTCTTCCTCTAGAATGAGAACAGCAGGCTGTGGGAGTTCATTTTTTCAGGAGGACTTGGTGACGACTACAGGCTGGAGATCAGCCTCTCCTCTGCTCTAAGGGACTGCTCCACGGATGTCGGGAGGTCAGTATGCATGCGATTGTGGTGAAGGGGTGACGTGCAGATCAGCTCACATCTTGGGAGAATGTGGCTGAGAATCAGGAGGAACAGATGTCTCTCTGAAAGATTTTACAGCTTTTCTACCCATGAAAAGGTGCAAAACTGGGATCATAAATTTCCTCTGGAAATTATCTATCTCTCTGCTGACCTGCTGTGTTGGTTTTCCCAGAGCACAGAGTGCCTCGTTCCTGATCTCCATCCTGAACTCCTATCGGGGTGTGTTGGAGGTCAGGACTGCAGTGAGTAGTGACTTCATTCTGCAGAACCTGATGATGAAAGATGTTTTCATTGTCATCCTGAGGGAGCAACGTCAGAGCTCATGTGGCGAGAAACTGTTGGCTGCTTTTTCTTTGTACTTAAGCTCACAAGAAAGGTCAAGAGTTTAAAATACATAGAAAAGAAGGCTCACTTCTAGTAGGGATAATACAGTTATTTCACTATATTTCATTGAATAAACCACTCATAAAAGCTTAGACCTCGTTCTGCGTGGCTTGTGTGATTGGACTTCCCAACCAGGGATTGAAATCAGGTCACAGCAGTGAAAGTGCTGGATCCTAACCACTAGACAATGAGCAAACATCTGCTTTTTTTTTTTTTTTTTTTTTTAAGCTGGCAGAACAATCTATTCCCTTCTAACTACTTAATAGTGATTTCCTCTATCTAAATTAAATCTTCGTTCTGCTGACTTCAGACCACACCCTGTGGCCCTACAAAACAATAGATAGTGGCCCTTTGGCATTTGAAACGGATTAAGGGGTCTTTGTCATCTCATTCTCCTCCTCACTTATTTCATTGGTTCCTTAATGTCATGTTGATATTCACCCTTTTATTTTTTTAATGGGATCCTTCAGACAAATCAAAGACCCCAAGGTTTGCCCTTGAATCTTTGCTAATATTGGAATAGTTCATTTGTCCAGATTTATACTTTTCTCCAGGATTATAAATAAGTGTGATCTAAGAGTTAATGAGAGGATTCAGTTAAAATTCTAAAGAACTTGGAAAGTGGCTAGTCCATTCAGTTCAGTTCAGTGGCTCAGTTGTGTCCGACTCTTTGTGACCCCATGAATCACAGCACGCCAGGGCTCCCTGTCCATCACCAACTCCCGGGGTTCACCCAGACTCACATCCATCGAGCCAGTGATGCCATCCAGCCATCTCATCCTCTGTCATCCCCTTCTCCTCCTGTCCCCAATCCCTCACAGCATCAGAGTCTTTTCCAATGAGTCAACACTTTGCATGAGGTGGCCAAAGTACTGGAGTTTCAGCTTTAGCATCATTCCTTCCAAAGAAATCCCAGGGCTGATCTCCTTCAGAATGGACGGGTTGGATCTCCTTGCAGTCCAAGGGACTCTCAAGAGTCTTCTCCAACACCACAGTTCAAAAGCATCAATTCTTCGGCGCTAAGCCTTCTTCACAGTCCAACTCTCACATCCATACATGACCACAGGAAAAACCATAGCCTTGACTAGACGGACCTTCGTTGGCAAAGTAATGTCTCTGCTTTTGAATATGCTATCTAGGTGGGTCATAACTTTCCTTCCAAGGAGTAGGTGTCTTTCCATTAGTAGCAAGCAATAAAATTCAGTGATTATTTTAATATCATAATGACTATTTCCCTGATTAAGATCAGGGTCTTTTAGAATCATTTAATTTCATTTCCTTTTAGCTTTTCTCAAAGCATCTTCTCATTGCCTGGGCGGATTTGTTACCTAGGCAGATGCTTAGGAAGGTTGGGCTCCTAGACACTGCCAAAGAGCATTAGTGTTCTAGCAATTGGCATTCTAGTTGTTCACCTCTTGTTAGGTGGTGGGTTTAACTTCTTCATTCTCTCCTGAAACTAATCCTACATGGATTAATTGAAAGAAAACTGAGATATCTGATCTTCCAAAGCAAAAGGCAGTCAATTGACTCAGGATTTGGCCTTCGTTGCACTTCTGTCAGAAGTAGCTATGCCCCAAGCTTTGTGTTGTTCATACTGGCCTTATGCTTCCTCTCTGCCACAGCCTTGTCCCCAGCTGTGCTGCATTGAATTTGCTAACTCAGAATAAGTCATTCTATCAGGTGAAACCACTTCCCTTCTTTCAGACATTCAGAATATATTAGTTTTCTCTCTGCCCACAAAACAACTGTGGACTTTTACTTTCCAGGGAAGTGTCAAAGGGAAACAACAACAACAAAAAAAAACTAAAGTTTGAAATGATAGAGCTACAGCCCCTCGACCTTTCTTTGCTTTATTGTTCTTACCTCAAAGTGAATTAGAACCAGAGTAGAAGCAGCAAGACAAATCCTGACCACCAAGTCACTAAAAGAACGTAGAAACTTTAAGTAAAAATTACACTGTGGAAAATTCTGAAAGAGATGGGGATACCAGACCACCTGACCTGCCTGTTGAGAAACCTATATGCAGGTCAGGAAGCAACAGTTAGAACTGGACATGGAACAACAGACGGATTCCAAATAGGAAAAGGAGTCCATCAAGGCTGTATACTGTCACCCTGCTTATTTAACTTATATGCAGACTACATTATGAGAAACGCTGGGCTGGAAGAAGCACAAGCTGGAATCAAGATTGCCGGGAGAAATATCAATAACCTCAGATATGCAGATGACACCACCCTTATGGCAGAAAGTGAAGAGGAACTCAAAAGCCTCTTGATGAAAGTGAAAGTGGAGAGTGAAAAAGTTGGCTTAAAGCTCAACATTCAGAAAACGAAGATCATGGCATCTGGTCCCATCACTTCATGGCAAATAGATGGGGAAACAGTGGAAACAGTGTCAGACTTTATTTTTCTGGGCTCCAAAATCACTGCAGATGGTGACTGCACCCATGAAATTAAAAGACGCTTACTCCTTGGAAGGAAAGTTATGATCAACCTAGGTAGCATATTCAAAAGCAGAGACATCACTTTGCCAACAAAGGTTCGCCTAATCAAGGCTATGGTCTTTCCTGTGGTCATGTACGGATGTGAGAGCTGGACTGTGAAGAAGGCTGAGTGCCGAAGAATTGATGCTTTTGAACTGTGGTGTTGGAGAAGACTCTTGAGAGCTCCTTGGACTGCAAGGAGATCCAACCAGTCCATTCTGACGGAGATGAGCCCTGGGATTTCTTTGGAAGGAATGATGCTAAAGCTGAAACTCCAGTACTTTGGCCACCTCATGCAAAGTGTTGACTCATTGGAAAAGACTCTGATGCTGGGAGGGATGGGGGCAGGAGGAGATGGGGACGACAGAGGATGAGATGGCTGGATGGCATCACTTACTCGATGGACATGAGACTGAGTGAAATCCAGGAGTTGGTGGACAGGGAGGCCTGGCATGCTGCAATTCATGGGGTCACAAAAAGTCAGACACAGCTGAGCCACTGAGCTGAACTGAACTGAAAGGCAAGAAGACTATTTCTCCCTGAACGAGTAGCCTCGCTCTCACAATCCTGAATTCTCAGAGGGAGAAAGAAACAGAGGAACAGAGACGCGCAGTGGAATCAACTGCCTGAATGAATGTCTGTAACTCACTAGATTCTGTGACATAAGCTTCCAGTGAGAGACAACACCATCACTGAATCTCCTTCTTGCAACTCAGAAACTCTGAGCAGAACAAGTCTTGAACAGTTTAAGTAAAAGGATTGCATAATAAAACTATACTTGGCAATGCACATAATAGTTATCTACTAAAAGCAAAATAATTGCAGTTGGAAATTCCTCTACCAACTTGCACAAATACATATCTGCTCTCAGTATCTGAGCACTGCTGACACTTCGGACATCTGGGGACATGAGTCAGGAGTAGAGGAGGTCACCACTGAGAACTAAGGTTCTTCACACAAACACTGCAGGGGAGAGGATGGGGGGTTAGGAAGATGATTTATTCTCCCAACAAATACATCCTCCACAGAAAGGAGATTTTGGAGTCCACAGGATGTGGTGAGCCTGTCCTCAGGGAGGGAGTCCTGAAGGGGAGGAAGGGACTCTGTCAGTCCAGAGGATAGGGGGTGGCTACATGTGATCTCTCCCTTGTGAGTGAGGTGCTGCTGGGAAAATACAATTCTCCTGGATTTAGAGTCTCCTCTCCGATGTTCTCTGATAAGAATCAGGATTCTGGTGGGAGTATTGGCCCAGTCTGTGGAGGACGACAAGTCTCCAGTAAGAAATGGTGGGAAAAAATGATGATATCTGTAACAGTCCTGACCTCAGGTTCCCTGAAGCACAACCAAATGCACCTGTAGGAATGTGTTCCAGAAGGAAGAGAAACAGGGGAGGAGTTCATGGACTCATAATAATCAGCCTCTTCTCTAAATCAAACACTCAAGAAAACTCACCATTTGTTTCAAAGAAATTAATTGCCAGAGTGATCTGGTAAATTCCTAAATAAATGCAGAAACCACAGAGCTGATGGAGCCATCTTCCCATGTTAATTAAATGGGGAAAAAGGAGCCTAATATCAGGGCTCCTGATGTATTCATGGATAAGAGACCAACATTTATGCATGAGAGACAAAGAGGAATAATGTATATAATTATAAATGTCCATTAATTCTGACTTAAGACAAAGACCTTTCTCATTTGATTGATAAATATTCATTGGGATGGATACATTTAAAGTTATTAGGAAGTAGGTAAAATTAATAGTTGAGATTGATGACATTTTGTTCGATCATACTGTGAATACATAAATGAAAATCAAAAAAGGAAGTAAAAGTGCACAAAAATGACTAGAAAATGAAAACTATCATGTTCCCTATTTAATGGCCTTGCTAGAAAGCATGGGGAGAAGGCAATGGCACCCCACTCCAGTACTCTTGCCTGGAAAATCCCATGGATGGAGGAGCGTGGTGGGCTGCAGTCCATGGGGTTGCTAAGAGTCGGACACAACTGAGCGACTTCACTTTCATTTCTCACTTTCATGCATTGGAGAAGGAAATAGCAACCCACTCCAGAGTTCTTGCCTGGAGAATCCCAGGGACAGGGGAGCCTGGTGGGTTATCGTCTATTGGGTTGGACGTTCAACTATTCAGAGTTGGACACGACTGAAGTGACAGCAGCAGCAGCAGAAAGCATGGCATCAGAGAACCTACCTCAATGTTCCACCAGACGCTGTCTCAGCCAGGCCAGCAGCAGCCTCATCTTCCCCATGGCCTTCATGCTCTCTCTACTGATGGCCCTGATGCTGGTCAGCTATGGCCTGGGAGGATTCCTGGGCTGTGACCTGTCTCTGAACCACGGGCTGGTTGGCAGGAAGAACCTCAGGCTCCTGGGCCAAATGAGCAGGCTCTCCCCCTTGCTTTTGTCTACAGGACAGAAAAGACTTCGCTTCCCCCCAGGAGATGGTGGAGGGCAGCCAGCTCCAGGAGGCCCAGGCCATCTCTGTGCTCCATGAGATGCTCCAGCAGACCTTCAACCTCTTCCACACAGAGCAGTCCTCTGCTGCCTGGGACACCACCCTCCTGGAGCAGCTCTGCACTGGACTCCATCAGCAGCTGGATGACTTGGACGCCTGCCTGGGGCAGGTGATGGGAGAGGAAGACTCTGCCCTGGGAAGGACAGGCCCCACACTGGCTGTGAAGAGGTACTTCCAAGGCATCCATGGCTACCTGCAAGAGAAGGAATACAGCGACTGGGCCTGGAAAATCGTCAGAGTGGAGATGATGAGATCCTTCTCTTCGTAAGCCAGCTGGCAAGAAAGGTTAAGATGATGCATGGAGACCGGAACTCACCTTGACATGACTCTTCCTAACTAAGATGCCACATCACTGTTGTACACTCACCTGCAGCCATTTATGCTATGCTATGCTATGCTAAGTCACTTCAGTCGTGTCCAACTCTGTGTGACCCCATAGACGGCAGCCCACCAGGCTTCCCGTCCCTGGGATTCTCCAGGCGAGAACACTAGAGTAGGTTGCCATTTCCTACTCCAATGCATGAAAGTGAAAGTGAAGTTGCTCAGTTGTGTCCAACTCTTAGTGACCCCATGGATTGCAGCCTAACAGGCTCCTCCGTCCATTGGATTTTCCAAGCAAGAGTACTGGAGTGAGGTGCCATTGCCTTCTCCGGCAGCCATTTAAGAGACTCTGAATTCTGCTTTAGCCACAGTATTTATTGAATTAAATAAATAAATACTTTCTCAGTAGTAATAAGCAAGTAGTTATAAAAAGTATTCAGCTGCACAGGAATCAGTGCATAGCGATGACTGCCCTGATGTTATTTATATGTTTCTTTATGTACATATTTGCATTTATTATTTTATCTCATCATTTTATATTTTTATATAAAATTTTTGTTTACATTGTAATAAAATTTAGACAACATGTTCATTTCCTTAATATTCTAATTTGTTTTTATTAAATACTTATGAAGGTAAACTCGTATCTTCATTCTGAAGACCTAAATCTTTATTTGGTCTACAAGATGAGAATACCAGACCACCTGATCTGCCTCTTGAGAAATTTGTATGCAGGTCAAGAAGCAACAGTTAGAAGTGGACATGGAACAGACGGGTTCCAAATAGGAAAAGTAGTACGTCAGGGCTGTATACTGTCACCCTGCTTATTTAACTTATATGCAGACTACATTATGAGAAACGCTGGGCTGGAAGAAGCACAAGCTGGAATCAAGATTGCCGGGAGAAATATCAATAACCTCAGATATGCAGATGACACCACCCTTATGGCAGAAAGTGAAGAGGAACTCAAAAGCCTCTTGATGAAAGTGAAAGTGGAGAGTGAAAAAGTTGGCTTAAAGCTCAACATTCAGAAAACGAAGATCATGGCATCTGGTCCCATCACTTCATGGCAAATAGATGGGGAAACAGTGGAAACAGTGTCAGACTTTATTTTTCTGGGCTCCAAAATCACTGCAGATGGTGACTGCACCCATGAAATTAAAAGACGCTTACTCCTTGGAAGGAAAGTTATGACCAACCTAGATAGCATATGCAAAAGCAGAGACATTACTTTGCCAACAAAGGTCCGTCTAGTCAAGGCTATGGTTTTTCCTGTGGTAATGTATGGATGTGAGAGTTGGACTGTGAAGAAGGCTTAGTGCCGAAGAATTGATGCTTTTGAACTGTGGTGTTGGAGAAGACTCTTGAGAGTCCCTTCGACTGCAAGGAGATTCAACCCGTCCATTCTGAAGGAAATCAGCCCTGGGATTTCTTTGGAAGGAATGATGCTAAAGCTGAAATTCCAGTACTTTGGCCACCTCATGCGAAGAGTTGACTCATTGGAGAAGACTCTGATGCTGTGAGGGATTGGGGACAGGAGGAGAAGGGGATGACAGAGGATGAGATGGCTGGATGGCATCACTGACTCGATGGAGGTGAGTCTGGGTGAACCCCGGGAGTTGGTGATGGACAGGGAGGCCTGGTGTGCTGTGATTCATGGGGTCACAGAGAGTCGGACATTACTGAGCAACTGAACTGAATTGAACTGAAACCTATTGTGGAATAGCTCTATTACTTCTCAGGACTTGATTGTCAAAAGGTGAATTCCTGGAATTCCCTGGCAGTCCAGTGGTTTGGACTCCACGCCTCTAGTATAGGAAACTCAGGTGCCATGGATATCTGCTCAGGGAACTACGATTTTGCAGGCTACGGAGTGCAGCCCTCCATTCCACCCCTCCAAAAAGAAAAAAAAAAAAAAAAGAGGTAGAAAGGAGTTCTGAAACTGTGGAAAATGATTAGTCCTGTATTCACAGATAAACTAATTTATATCCAGTCAGCAAAGATCTGTTGGTGTCAGTATCTGGGGGGAAGACTCATCTCCTCCAGAAAAGGTGCCAGCATGTGGTGCTGAGTGGCTGATCCTGACACCTGTTACTCTTCCTCCCACCTCCTCCGTCCTGCTTTACTGAGCAATCCACTCCCTTACACTATGTCTTCACTGCCTCCAACACAGGAGCTCTGTTCTGTGGTGGTTTCTGGCTTCAAAGTTTCTCTGAGTGGAAATCACTGGAAGAGAGCGCAAGTGAAAGGAGATTTCTAGATGTTTCATAACCTTTGAATTGCAGCTCTGCTATTTAACAGCAGTGTGACCCTGTAAAATATCACAAACACTAAGGAGAAGGAAATGGCAACCCACTCCAGTATTCTTTCTTGAAAATCCCATGGACAGAGGAGCCTGGTGGGCTACAGTCTATGGGTCACAAGAGTCAGACACGACTGAACCAACTTAGCATGCACGCAGACACGCATGCTCTCTTGACCCTCTGCTTTAATAAGGGGAAAATAAGAGTAGTTTTTCACAGGATTACTGTTAGGATCAATGAGCCCATATTACAAGAAGCATAAAAGTGTGCCTGACAGTAATGATCAGCACAGTGAGTCCCAGAGTAGCTGTCCTCAGGGAGCAGATAGGATAGCTGGCCTGAGGCAGTGACTGGAAGGTAACACTGGAAAGATGCTGGGTCCTTGGTAAAAATATTTAACTTGAGTGCTAGTTTCACAGTTTAGTTTTGAACTCTTCTGTGCTCAGTGCTGTAGACAATTCCAATTTCAGTATCTCAGATTTCTAGAAGCATTCTTAGTAAGTCATAGAAATTCTTTGAGAAAGAAGGATTAGTAGAAAATGCTTTGATCTACTATAAAAATGAATAATGGAGAAATCATAGAGATCTCCTATGAATGCAGAAAATCACACACATTACTCATTAATGTTTCTTGCTTCTTTAGTATGAGTACAACTCTACTACTTCTTGAAGACATTTCTAAAATTACCTTCTCAACTCTCTGTTGGGTTTCAATCTTTGAGCAGCAAAGCAGAAGCAGAAGGAAAAGAGCAAGGGCCGTGCAGTGTGAGGTTCTGCTCTCCAACCCTGGGCTGTCCCGAGTTTGATCCTGGTTGTTTTCCGTGAAGACTTCAGTCCCTAAGTGCCGGCAGTGTCACCTCCTAGAGTCGGTCCTTCTCAGAAATTAGTGCCTGTGAGGAGAGACTGCTACAAGTGTATGCAGGTGTCTTATACCCAAGTGAGAGTCTTTCTCTAAATAAGGGGCCATGAAGTCAATTTTATTGGTCAAAATACATAAACCTTGCACATGCATACTGCCAACTGTCCATGACAACAGTGGCTACATTAATCCATATTCAAGACCATATAAGCCCTTATATGTTCTCCCACATTGACCTACACAGGATCTTATCCTTTGTCGTTTTTGCCAATCTGATGTGACACATAGCATCTAGCAGCAACCATTCGATTTCCTTTTCCAAATTGATGGCGGTTGTTATCAGTCATACTCCAGTCAGGAAAACAGAAAATTCCTTCCAGCCTTCTAGTCCACCCTTGGAACTGGTATGGGAAAGGAAAACAATCCGCAGGCAAAGGAGAAATGTACTGGAAGGAACAAGAGCCCCAGCATCACAGAGTAGAGTTGAGGAGAAGAGCTGTGGAGCTGAGACGTTGGTTCTAAGACCACTGCACTAGGATAGAGGACAGCCTTTCCCCATCACATCCACTGGAAGCGCAGGCTTCCTCTGTGAATTTCTGATCCATACACACCCATTGCTCTTGAGTTCATTATTTATTTTTGTTCAAACTCCGTGATCTCCAGCTAGAAGACACACAGATTGCAAGGTCCTCAACCAGATCCCAGGCTCCACACTCACACTGCACTCCTGCCATCTGGCTGATATCCAGTCTGAATTTCGTTCGTGACCAAGAACTTTGTGGTTTTCCTGTGTTCAAAGCCCAGAACTGTCTTCTGTTCAAACTGATGAACTAGGTCATGATCTGCTCTAGTTTTCAGGCCTTTAAAAATCTATCTTGATGATGATGTCTTCCAAAGACACATGCTGGAGTTATATACCCAACTGCCTATTTCACAGTTGGTGTCTGCTGAGCACACATTATGCTGAAATCAAAAGCATTTTAGTTGCAATTTTTTAAACAACTTATCCATATGAGAAGACATTTGGAAAAAGTTAATAGAAACTCTCCAATGAAAAACTGACTTAAAAAAAAATGCTTAATAGATGAGCTTTGGTTAAAAGACATGAGAGGAAAAAAGGATTTTGTAAATTGAGATGAGTTATTCAAAGTAGTTACTGGGTCATAAGATTGTCAAATATGGCTTTTGCTCAGATGAAGAGAGATATACAAAGAAGTAATATTGAAAACATTACTGAGAATTTTGCTTCCATTAAATCAATGAACTTAAAAGTGCTGTTGTGGCATAAGGAAAATATTTCAATTTGATATGAGTTGAAGATTTATACATTTTAAAACATTTTCCAACCAATTAAATTACAGGAGAAAGTAACCATTTATATTAATGTTAAATGAAATAATGTTCCATTTACCTAGGAGCTTCTTTTTAAGTCTCAGTTTTGTCCCCAAGTCTTCCCACTGGAGGGTCCCAATATCTAGTAGATTCCCGTCCAGATTGTAGATACCTTACCCCTTTCCCTGAATTACTCCTTTGCCCCAGAAACAAGGGCTTCCCTTGTGGCTCAGCTGGTAAGTATCTGCCGGCAATGAGGGAGAGCTGGGTTCAATCCCTGAGTTGGGAAGATCTCCTGGAGAAGGGAAAGGCTCCCCACTTCAGTATTCTGGCATGGAGAATTACATGGACTGTATAGTCCATGGGGTCGCAAAGAGTCAGACACGACTGAATGACTTTCACTCACTCCAGAGCAATCCTGAATCTGAAAACATACCACAACATGCTGTGATTTCCAGCCGTCAATCGCGGCATGAAAGGGCATCTGTGGAACCGCTCTGGCTAAAATCTTCTCCCAGGAAGGGGAGGGTGGACGCATGGTAGCTTATCTAGAATTAGGAGGTGCAGAAATCAAAGGCTCTGACCGACAAGGCGCAAAGCTCGCCTGAGCAGTGGGGCCAGAAAAGGAAGTTTCCTCTCTGTTCCCGTGGCCCCAAGCTTTCCTTGCGCCCCGGCCGCGCCTCACTCCGGTCGCGGCTCCTGCCCACCGCGACCCGCTTGTTGTCCCCGTGGATCTGATGCCCCAGGCGGCAGCGCTGGACCTGGAGGCGGGTCCCGCTGGGTGGGCGGTGCCGGTCTGTCAGTTACTGAGAGATCGGGCGCCCCCTCCCGGCCGCTGGGGCGCAGCAAAAGGAGTTGGAGGGCTCTGGAGTTAAGTGCAGGACCTGAACTGTTTCACAGAGGCCCAGGTGAAGTGCAGAATTTCTGGACTCCTGGTGTCCCTGCTGATGGCAATGGGGAGCCTCTGCTCCATCCCTCACATTTCACCGGTTAGCGTAGGTCGTCTTCTATTCTTTTTATCATTTCCCAAAGTCATATAATTTGGAAGCAAAAGTTTGCTACTGAAACCACGAAAGACACCAGGATTCTTGGTGTCTCCTCCGGAGAAGAAGAATTCAATCCAGGGCCAGTGAGGAGGCTTGATTGCTCAGAACTTTTGTGTAATAAAGTTTTATTAAACTATAAAAGAGATAGAGAAAGCTTTTGACATAGACATCAGAGGGGGCAGAAAAAGTGTCTCGTGATAGTCTTCAGCCAGATGTTATATAGCTACTACTGCTGCTGCTGCTGCACCTAAGTCGCTTCAGTCGTGTCCAACTCTGTGTGACCCCATAGACGGCAGCCCACCAGGCTCCCTTGTCCCTGGGATTCTTCAGGCAAGAACACTGGAGTGGGGTGACATCGCAGTCTGCTAATTAGAGAAAGGAAATGTCTCAAAGCTCAGAGAATGGCACCAGGCCCCTCACCCACAACATGCATGAGATAACACTGGCACCAAGTGAGTCATCCCCGGCCATAAAAGGATTCACATGAATCTTGAAGAAAGGCAGATTTCCAAACAAATATACAGTTTCATTAGCACAGGTTAGAACACTGTATGAGTGTAGCATACTGGTTTGTCAAGTCGGTTCTGAGCCTTTAGGTGGAACTGACTTCAACACAGAGTCTAGAGTAAATACACAGTACATTATCAGCTTAAGACAAACATTTCCATTAGAAAAATACATTGGTTATCTCAGGGTTTGGGAAAAGTTCAGTTCAGGTGGAACCAGGTGTCATTATGGCAACACAGAAGTTTAAGAGAAACCTCTTTTTAAATGTGTATGGAGAAGGGGAACAAATCTAAGACTAGTTTGTTTCCTCCTGCTGCTGAAGAGAGAGAAAGAAAGTGTCTGACACTTGCAGCCTGTTTCCTCTGTTTGGAGACCCCTGGCCTTCCTGTCTGTTACCCTCTCAAAAGCATTAAGTAGTTTTTTTACTTACATTCACAAAGCCGTGAGCTTGGTGTTTTCTATAGAGGATTCACTGAAATGTTTGTAATCCAATCTCTTACTGGGGTCACAACTCATAAGGATCTTGTCCATCATGTATCCCCAGTTTATGGTGAGGATTCATTGAACAATCTATATGAATCATCTTGGACAGTTAGATATGATTATTTTATACTTATTAAAATTATTAATTTTGTCAATCACATTTAGACTTTCAGTAATAACTACCAGTTGATTATTTTATTTTGCTTATACAAAATAATCAGATGCATTGTAAATTGCTTAGCTTATCTAGAATTGAAGGTAGATGTGAACTAATGGAAATAAGAGGTTTGTAGCATCAAGGTATGAAACAACAAGGGTGCATCTTGTGTTAGAAATAAAATAGGAAATTAAGTGAGGTCTCAGGACATGCAATGTGTGCAGGAGTCATGGTCTAGATAAGCAGTTTGGAATCTGACATATTAGGTTTTGAAAACTTGCCATTTCATTATTACATTATTTTATTCAAATAAACTCTTACCAGGAGGCTCTTCGAAATAAAAACATGAACTCGGTTTCAAGTATGTTGGAAGGATTGCGTGAGTCCCTCACAAAGGCTAAGGAATTTGTAGTTGTTGTCACTGTCATTTTTGATAAACACTGATAGTGTGTGGAATTTGTCTGGCAGGTCCTTGGTAATTATGTCCATGGTAGTCTTGTAACATTTAATTAGTAATCAATTCAGGATGCATGTGCCATAAAAAGTGAGGGCAGCATCAGGGAATGTGTTCTTACTCCTCAATAATATCAAGAATGAAATAGATCCTAATGAATCCTTGCCATAAACACAATACCTTGGTATCTTCTTACTACTGTATTATGGACTGAATGTGTGTGTGTTCCCCAAATTCATATATTGAAACCCTAACCCTACTCTTGTTTTCTTGTTGCCCACAAAAAAACTGGGCAATTTTACTTTCTAGAAAAGTTGCAAAGAGAAACAAAAAAATCTAATGTCTTAACAGTGATAGAGATGCAGCCCCTCTAGCTTTCTTTACTTCCCTTTGTTGTTCTCACGTCATCGTGAATTGCAGCTCCTTGTCTTCCTTGATGATCCAGGGGCAGGACTCCATGCTCCCAAAGCAGGGAGCCTGAGCTGGATCTCTGGTCAGGAAACTAGATACTGCATTGCAAGCAAGACTTCCCATGGCTTAAGTAAAGATCCTGCATGAAGCAACCACAATCCAAGAACCAGCATACATCGACTAAGACATGCCACAGCCAAATAAACACATAAAATAAATGTTTTAAAAATTCTTTAAAAGCCTGCAGAAACCCAACTCATCAATGTGATAGTATCAAGAGCTGGTATATTAGGGAGATCATTAGGGTTAGTAATCAATAAAATTCAGTTATTATTTTTAATGTCATAACTACTATTAGCTAGACTACGATCAGGATCTTTTGGAATCATTTACTTCCCTTTCATTCTCGTTATTTCAAAGCACATTCTCTTTGCCCAAGTGGATTTATATCCTATGCAGATGCTCAGCAAGGCTGGTCTCATCAACCCTGCCAGAGAGGATTAGTGTTCGAGCAACTGGGGCTCTGATTGCCTATCTCTGGTGACCTGGTGTGTGTGACTTCTTCTTTCTCCCCTTACACTGACCACATGCTGATTAAAGAAAAGAAAAATTAGGTGGCTGGTCTTACAAAGCTGATGGCAGTCAACAGATCAAGGACTTGTCCTTCTTTGAGCTTCTGTAAGAAGCAGCCTTGCCCCAGCCTTTCTGTTGTTCATATTGGCCTCATCGTTTCCCTCTGTCTCAGACCTGTCCCCAGCTGTGCTGCACTGAAGATTGCTAACTCAGAGTACGTCACTGGGTCGGGAAAAACCACTTCCCTTCTTTCATATTCATGACATCGAGACTTACTCTTGTTTTCTTGTTGCCCACAAAAAAACTGGGCAATTTTACCTTCTAGAAAAGTTGCAAAGAGAAACAAGAAAATCTAATGTCTTAAAAGTGATAGAGATGCAGCCCCTCTAGCTTTCTTTACTTCCCTTTGTTGTTCTCACGTCATCGTGAATTGCAGCTGCAACAGGAACGATGAGACAAATCTTGTCCAATAAGTGAGTCACTTCAGTTCAGTTCAGTCGCTTAGTCGTGTCCGACTCTTTGCAGCCCCGTGAACTGCAGCACGCCAGGCCTCCCTGTCCATCGCCAACTCCCAGCTGCTGCTAAGTCGCTTCAGTCGTGTCTGACTCTGTGCGACCCCATAGACAGCAGTCAGCTCACCAGGCTCCCCTGTCCCTGGGATTCTCCACGCAAGAACACTGGACTGGGTTGCCATTTCCTTCTCCAATGCATGAAAGTGAAATGTGAAAGTGAAGTCACTCAGTCGTGTCCGACCCTCAGCGACCCCATGGCCTGCAGCCTTCCAGGCTCTGCCGTCCATGGGATTTTCCAGGCAAGAGTACTGGAGTGGGGTGCCATTGCCTTCTCCTGCCAACTCCCAGAGCCTACCCAAAAGAAGTCACTCAGATCAGATCAGATCAGTCGCTCAGTCGTGTCCAACTCTTTGCGACCCCATGAACTGCAGCACGCCAGGCCTCCCTGTCCATCACAGCTCCCGGAGGTCACTCAGACTCGCATCCATCTAGTCAGTGATGCCATCCAGCCATCTCATCCTCTGTCGTCCCCTTCTCCTCCTGCCCCCAATCCCTCCCAGCATCAGAGTCTTCTCCAATGAGTCAACTTTTCGCATGAGGTGGCCAAAATACTGGAGTTTCAGCTTTAGCATCATTCCTTCCAAAGAAATCCCAGGGCTGATCTCCTTCAAACAAGTCACTAAGTGAATATAAAAAGCTTAAATGAAAAATTACACTCAAGGAAAGAAGACTATTTCTCCTGATCTAGTAGGCTGGGGTCTCACTGCCCTGCATTCTCAGAGGAACAGAGATGCCTGGTGGAATCAACTGCCTGAATGAACAACTGTAACTCACTAGATTCTGTGACATAAGCTTCCAGTAAGAGACAACACCAGTACTGAATCTCCATCCTCCAGCTCAGAAAGTTTGAGCAGAACAAGTGTCGAACTAAGAGCGCCTCGGCGGCTGCGACCGGCACACTAAGACCTCCTCGGTGGCTGCGACCGGCACACTAAGCACGGCTGAGAGGAGCTACCCCATGACTGAGGTCAGGAGGGGGTGGCGGTGAGGAGATATCCCTCCTCCAAGGAAGGGTGGCGGTGAGGACCAGTGCACTAAGCGCGAAGAGAGGAGCTACCCCACGACTGAGGTCAGGAAGGGCGGCAGTGAGGAGATACCCCTCCTCCAAGATCAGGAAGGGCGGCAGTGATGACCAGCGCACTAAGCGCGGCAGAGAGGAGCTACCCCACGACCGAGGTCAGGAAGGGTGGCGGTGAGGAGATACCCCTCCTCCAAGGTCAGGAAGGGCCGCGGTGAGGAGAGACCCCCTCGTCCAAGGTAAGGAGCAATGGCTGTGCTTTGCTGGAGCAGCCAGGAAGAGATACCCCACGCCCAAGGTAAGAGAAACCCAAGTAAGACGGTAGGTCTTGCAAGAGGGCATCAGAAGGCAAACACACTGAAACCATACTCACAAAAAACTAGTCAATCTAATCACACTAGGACCACAGCCTTGTCTAACTCAATGAAACTAAGCCATGCCCCTGGAGCAACCCAGGATGGGCGGGTCATGGTGGAGAGATCTGACAGGGTGTGGTCCACTGAAGAAGGGAATGGCAAACCACTTCAGTATTATTGCCTTGAGAACCCCATGAACAGTATGAAAAGGCAAAATGATAGGACACTGAAAGAGAAACTCCCCAGGTTAGTGGGGGCCCAACATGCTACTGGACATCAGTGGAGAAATAACTCCAGAAAGAATGAAGGGATGGAGCCAAAGCAAAAAGAATACCCAGCTGTGGATGTGTCTGGTGATAGAAGCAAAGTCTGATGCTTTAAAGAGCAATATTGCATAGGAACCTGGAATGTCAGGTCCATGAATCAAGGCAAATTGGAAGTGGTCAAACAAGTGATGGCAAGAGTGAACATCGACATTCTAGGAATCAGCGAACTCAAATGGACTGGAATGGGTGAATTTAACTCAGAGGACCATTATATCTACTACTGTGAGCAGGAATCCCTCAGAAGAAATGGAGTGGCCATCATGGTCAACAAAAGAGTCCGAAATGCAGTACTTGGATGCAATCTCAAAAATGACAGAAAGATCTCTGTTAGTTTCCAAGGGAAACCATTCAATGTCACAGTAATCCAAGTCTATGCCCCAACCAGGAACGCTGAAGAAGCTGAAGTTGAACGGTTCTATGAAGACTTACAAGACCTTTTAGAACTAACTCCCAAAAAGATGTCCTTTTCATTATAGGGGACTGGAATGCAAAAGTAGGAAGTCAAGAAACACCTGGAGTAACAGGCAAATTTGGCCTTGGAATACAGAATGAAGCAGGGCAAAGACTAATAGAGTTTTGCTAAGAAAATGCACTGGCCATAGCAAATACCCTCTTCCAACAACACAAGAGAAGACTCTATACATGGGCATGACCAGATGGTCAACACTGAAATCAGATCGATTATATTCTTTGCAGCCAAAGATGGAGAAGCTCTATACAATCAGCAAAAACAAGACCAGGAGCTGACTGTGGCTCAGACCATGAACTTCTTATTGCCAAATTCAGACTGAAATTGAAGAAACTAGGGGAAACCACTAGACCATTCAGGTATGACCTAAATCAAATCCCTTATGATTATACAGTGGAAGTGAGAAATAGATGTAAGGGCCTAGATCTGATAAATAGAGTGCCTGATGAACTATGGAATGAGGTTCATGACATTGTACAGGAGACAGGGATCAAGACCATCCCCATGGAAAAGAAATGCAAAAAAGCAAAATGGCTGTCTGGGGAGGCCTTGCCAATAGCTGTGAAAAGAAGAGAAGCGAAAAGCAAAGGAGAAAAGGAAAGATATAAACATCTGAATGCAGAGTTCCAAAGAATAGCAAGAAGCGATAAGAAAGCCTTCTTCAATGATCAATGCAAAGAAATAGAGGAAAACAACAGAATGGGAAAGACTAGGGATCTCTTCAAGAAAATCAGAGATACCAAAGGAACATTTCATGCAAAGATGGGCTCGACAAAGGACAGAAATGCTATGGACCTAACAGAAGCAGAAGATATTAAGAAGAGGTGGCAAGAATACACAGAAGAACTGTACAAAAAAGATCTTTACAGCCCAGATAATCATGATGGTGTGATCACTGACCTAGAGCCAGACATCCTGGAATGTGAAGTCAAGTGGGCCTTAGAAAGCATCACTACGAACAAAGCTAGTGGAGGGGATGGAATACCAGTGGAACTATTCCAAATCCTGAAAGATGATGCTGTGAAAATGCTGCACTCAATATGCCAGCAAATTTGGAAAACTCAGCAGTGGCCACAAGATTGGAAAAGGTCAGTTTTCATTCCAATCCCAAAGAAAGGCAATGCCAAAGAATGCTCAAACTACCGCACAATTGCACTCATCTCACATGCTAGTAAAGTAATGCTCAAAATTCTTCAAGGCAGGCTTCAGCAATATGTGAACCGTGAACTTCCTGATGTTCAAGCTGGTTTTAGAAAAGGCAGAGGAACCAGATCAAATTGCCAACATCTGCTGGATCATCGAAAAAGCAAGAGAGTTCCAGAAAAACATCTATTTCTGCTTTATTGACTATGACAAAGCCTTTGACTGTGTAGATCACAATAAACTGTGGAAAATTCTGAAAGAGATGGGAATACCAGACCACCTGATCTGCCTCTTGAGAAATCTGTATGCAGGTCAGGAAGCAACAGTTAGAACTGGACATGGAAAAACGGACTGGTTCCAAATAGGAAAAGGAGTACGTCAAGGCTGTATATTGTCACCATGTTTATTTAACTTATATGCAGAGTACATCATGAGAAATGCTGGACTGGAAGAAACACAAGTTGGAATCAAGATTGCTGGGAGAAATACCAATAACCTCAGATATGCAAATGACACCACCCTTATGGCAGAAAGTGAAGAGGAACTAAAAAGCCTCTTAATGAAAGTGAAAATGGAGAGTGAAAAGGTTGGCTAAAGCTCAACATTCAGAAAACGAAGATCATGGCATCTGGTCCCATAACTACATGGGAAATAGATGGGGAAACAATGGATACAGTGTCAGACTTTATTTTTCTGGGCTCCAAAATCACTGCAGATGGTGACTGCAGCCATGGAATTAAAAGACGCTTACTCCTTGGAAGGAAAGTTATGACCAACCTGGATCACATATTCAGAAGCAGGGACATTACTTTACCAACAAAGGTTCGCCTAGTCAAGGCTGTGGTCTTTCCTGTTGTCATGTATGGATGTGAGAGCTGGACTGTGAAGAAGGCTGAGCGCCGAAGAATTGATGCTTTTGAACTGTGGTTTTGGAGAAGACTCTTGAGAGTCCCTTGGACTGCAAGGAGATCCAACCTGTCCATTCTGAAGGAGATGAGCCCTGGGATTTCTTTGGAAGGAATGATGCTAAAGCTGAAACTCCAGTACTTTGGCCATCTCATGAGAAGAGTTGACTCATTGGATAAGACTCTGATGCTAGGAGGGATTGAGGGCAAGAGGAGAAGGGGACGACAGAGAATGAGATGGCTGGATGGCATCACTGACTCGATGGATGTGAGTCTGAGTGACCTCCGGGAGTTGGTGATGCATAGGAGGCCTGGAGTGCTGCGATTCATGGGGTCGCAAAGAGTCGGACACGACTGAGTGACTGATCTGAGTGTCGAACAGTTTAAGTAGAACAAGTGTTGAACAGTTTAAATAAAAGAGTTGAATAATAAAAAGTATACTTAGCAGGGTAGATATTATTTATCTACTAAAAGCAAAATAACTGCAGGTGGAAATTCCTCTACCAACTTGCACAAATGCACTTTTGCTCTCAAGGACTGAGCTTTGCTGACACTTTGGACAGCTGGGGAAACAGGTCAGAGAAGCGGAGATCACCACTGAGAACTAGGGTCCTTCACACAAACACTGCAGGTGAGAGTTGATGGTTCAGGAAGATGATTTATTTTCACAACTAAATGAGCCCTCCACAGAAAGGAGATTTTTGAGTCCTCAGGATGTGGTGAGCCTGCCTCCCTCCCTGGGAAGGAGCCCAGCAGGTGAGCAAGGGGACTCTGTCACTCCAGAGGACAGGGGTGGCTCCATGTGATCTCTCCTTTGTGAGTGAGGTGCTGCTGGGGAAATACAATTATCCTGGAATTAGAGTCTCCCCACCTATATTATCTGAGAAGAACCAGAATTCTTGGTAGGGGGAATGGCCGGGCCAGCAAAGGACAATAGGTCTCCAGTATGAAAATGGTGAAAGAAAGCGTGATGTCTGTAATAGTCCTGACTTCGTGGTTCCCTGAAGCACAACCACGTGGACCTGCAGGAATGTGTTCTAGAAGGAAAATAAACATGGGAGGAGCTCATGGACTCATAATAACCAGCCTCTTCTCTAAATCAAACACTAAGAAAACCCATCCTTTGTTTCAAACAGTTTCTTTGCTACAGTGACCTGGTAAACGCCTGATAAACACAGAGCGTGCCTTCCTAAGTAAAGTAAGAAACAGAAATTGAGCCAAGGATCAGGGCCAAAACTGTGTTCATGGAACAGATAAGACCCACATTTACACATGAAAGAGAAAGAGTGGTAATGTTTGTACTTAGAAACCTACATCATTTCTGATGTAAGACAAAGAAAGACCTTTCTCATTTGATTGATAAATATCCATTTGGATGGGTACATGTGAAGTTATTGGGAAATAGATAAAATTAATAGTTTAGACTGATCACAATTTTTTGACCATATTCAGAACACATAACAGAAAACAAAAATAGGAAGTAGAAGTACATAGAAATGATTAGAAAATGAAAATTACCATGTTCCCTATTTAAAGGCCTTGCTTAGAAAGCATGGCATCAGAGAACCTACCTCAAAGTTCCACCAGATACCATCTCAGCCAGCCCAGCAGCAGCCTCATCTTCCCCATGGCCTTCGTGCTCTCTCTACTGATGGCCCTGGTGCTGGTCAGCTACGGCCCTGGAGGATCCCTGGGCTGTGACCTGTCTCAGAACCACGTGCTGGTTGGCAGGCAGAACCTCAGGCTCCTGGGCCAAATGAGGAGACTCTCCCCTCGCTTCTGTCTACAGGACAGAAAAGACTTCACTTTCCCCCAGGAGATGGTAGAGGGCAACCAGCTCCAGGAGGCCCAGGCCATCTCTGTGCTCCACGAGATGCTCCAGCAGACCTTCAACCTCTTCCACACAGAGCAGTCCTCTGCTGCCTGGGACACCACGCTCCTGGAGCAGCTCTACACTGGACTCCATCAGCAGCTGGACGACCTGGATGCCTGCCTGGGGCAGGTGATGGGAGAGGAAGACTCTGCCCTGGAAAGGACACGCCCCACACTGGCCGTGAAGAGGTATTTTCAGGGCATCCATGGCTACCTGCAAGAGAAGAAATATAGCGACTGCGCCTGGGAAATTGTCAGAGTGGAAATCATGAGATCCTTGTCTTCAGAAACCAGCTTGCAAGAAAGGTTAAGAATGATCGATGGAGACCTGAATTCACCTTGACATGACTCTCACTGACTAAGATGCCCCATCATCTTTGCATACTCATCTGTGGCCATTTCAGAAGATTCTGATTTCTGCTTTAGCCACAAAATTTATTGAATTACTTCAGCCAATACCTTCTCAGTAGTAAATGAATACACATAAATTTTTTTGACTGCAGATGCATCAGTCCCGAATGAAGACTGCCCCTATTTTATTGTTTATTTGCTTATTTATTTTGTTATATTTATTCTTTTATCTCCTCATATTTATTTTTCCATATAAAATATTTTTGTTTACATTGTATTAAAATTTAACAAATATATTCACATTGTGTTTTCATTATATTTATAATTTGTTTTATTTTTTAAATATTACCAAGGTGAACTTCTTGAACTTTTTACTGTTTTATGTTTAGCTGCCAGGTAAAGTCTGACTCTTTTGTGACCCCATAGACTGTAGCCCACCAGGCTCCTCTGTCCATGGGATGATCCAGGCAAGACTACTGAAGTATGTTGCCATTTCCAGAGGATATTCCCAACCAAGTATGGAATCTGGAATCTGCATTTTAGGCAGATTCTTTACCATCTGAGCCACAAGGGAAGACCCTTGTTTGAAAGAAATGAGAGAAAAGGGGATTTTGTAAACTGAAATTAATAATTTACGATAGGTACTGGATCATTAGTTCAGTTCAATTCAGTCCCTCAGTCATTTCCAACTCTTTGCGACCCCACAAACTGCAGAACGCCAGGCCTACCTGTCCATCACCAGCTCCCAGAGTCCACCCAAACTAATGTCCATTGCGTCGGTGATGCCATCCAGCCATCTCATCCTCTGTCATCCCCTTCTCCTCCTGCCATCAATCTTTCCCACCATCAGGGTCTTTTCAAATGAGTCAGCTTTTCCCATCAGGTAGCCAAAATATTGGAGTTTCAGCTTTAGCATCAGTCCTTCCAAAGAACACATCAGGACTGATCTCCTTTAGAATGGACTGGTTTGATCTCTTTGCTGTCCAAGGGACTCTCAAGAATCTTCTCCAACACCATAATTCAAAAGGATCGATTCTACTGCACTCAACCTTCCTTACGTTCCAACTCTCACACCCATACAAAACTATCGGAAACACCATAGCTTTGACTATACAGACGTTTGTTGTCAAAGCGATGTTTACTTTTTTTAACATGCTGTCCAGTTCTGTCATAGCTTTTCTTCCAAGGAGCGAGTGTCTTTTAATTTTGTAGCTGCAGTCAATGTCCACAGTGATTTTGGAGACCAAGAATAGAAAATCTGTCACTGTTTCCATTCATTTCCCATCTATTTGCCATAGATGTCAGAAGCTTAGGTTTTTAACTGTTGAGTGTTATGCCAGCTTTTCAGTCTCCCCTTTAACCCTCAACAAGAGGCTCTTTAGTTCCTCTTCACTCTCCTCCACTGGATTGGTATCATGGTATTTTATTATTTATTACCATCAAAGTTGTTAAGAATATCCATAAGTATGTCAAGTGATAAACAGAAAGAAATGTTATAAAATTAAGATGAATATTCAGCAGACAGGGAATTAAAAATTGATTTCTGAAATTAAACCAAGTTAAAAGTACTTCAAAATAAATATGAAGAAAATAAGGTAAGATTTTCAATGATTTTGAGTTTTGAAAGTTTTTGAAGTCTATCTATACTGTGGTATTATTATATATTTGCATACGAATTTCATATGAATATGTAATTTGGTACATTACTATTTATATAAGTAAATATTCTCCATTAAAGGTCATTCTGCAAACTCATTTATAATGTTAAATAAAATTCAGTAGCTTTTACCCTTAATGTACACCTTTTATTTTATGGCATTGTTAACCCTAGGGTGAATACAACAAGGAAGCTCTGCACTTTCTTTTTCTATGTATAAAGATATGCATGGAGTACAAAGATGGATCCACAGCATAACTGTTTTGTCAAAATTTCATGGTGGGGGTAATTAGGAAAAAAAAATCTCAGAGAACTTTGTCAATAGGGGAAGGGAAGGCAATAATGAAATAAATGTTTGTGAAACACTATCCTAATGCATTTGGAGAGTGCAATTGAAAAGCAAAAACAAAACTAGAAAGTAAGAGGGAACTTTGAGCAAATGGAAACCGTGGGCTCCTATTTAAGACACAGACCTGAAGGAAGGTATTCAGAGAACCTAGAGTGTAGGTTCACAGAGTCACTCACCGCCCCAGGCCACAAGCATCTGCAAGGTCCCCGATGGCCCCAGCCTGGTCCTTCCTCCTGGCCCTGCTGCTGCTCAGCTGCAACGCCATCTGCTCTCTGGGCTGCCACCTGCCTCACACCCACAGCCGGGCCAACAGGAGGGTCCTGATGCTCCTGCAACAACTGAGGAGGGTCTCCCCTTCCTCCTGCCTGCAGGACAGAAATGACTTTGCATTTTCCCAAAATGCGCTGGGTGGCAGCCAGTTGCAAAAGGCTCAAGCCATCTCTGCACTCCACGAGGTGACCCAGCACACCTTCCAGCTTTTCAGCACAGATGGCTTGGCTGCTGCGTGGGATGAGGGCCTCCTGGACAAGCTCCATGCTGCACTGGATCAGCAGTTCACTGACCTGCAAGCCTATCTGAGGCAAGACAAGGGGCTTCGAGGGGCTCCCCTGCTCAAGGAGGACTCTAGCCTGGCTGTGAGGAAATACTTCTACAGAATCACTCTCTATGTGCAAGGTCAGTTTTCATTCCAATCCCAAAGAAAGGCAATGCCAAAAAATGCTCAAACTACCGCACAAATGCACTCATCTCACATGCTAGTAAAGTAAGGCTCAAAATTCTCCGAGCCAGGCTTTAGCAATATGTTAACCGTGAACTTCCTGATGTTCAAGCTGATTTTAGAAAAGGCAGAGGAACCAGAGATCAAATTGCCAACATCCGCTGGATCATCAAAAAAGCAAGAGAGTTCCAGAAAAGCATCTATTTCTGCTTTATTGACTATGCCAAAGCCTTTGACTGTGTGGATCACAATAAACTGTGGAAAATTCTGACGGAGATGGGAATATCAGACCATCTGACCTGCCTCTTGAGAAACCTATATGTAGGTCAGGAAGCAACAGTTAGAACTGGACATGGAACAACAGACTGGTTCCAAATAGGAAAAGGAGTACATCAAGGCTGTATATTGTCACCCTGCTTATTTAACTTATATGCAGAGTATATCATGAGAAATGCTGGACTGGAAGAAATACAATCTGGAATCAAGATTGCCAGGAGAAATATCAATAACCTCAGATATGCAGATGACACCACCCTTATGGCAGAAAGTGAAGAGGAACTCAAAAGCCTCTTGATGAAAGTGAAAGTGGAGAGTGAAAAAGTTGGCTAAAGCTCAACATTCAGAAAACGAAGATCATGACATCTGGTCTCATCACTTCATGGGAAATAGATGGGAAAACAGTGGAAACAGTGTCAAAATTTATTTTTCTGGGCTCCAAAATCACTGCAGATGGTGAAGGTAGCCATGAAATTAAAAGAAGCTTACTCCTTGGAAGGAAAGTTATGACCAACCTAGATAACATTTTAAAAAGCAGAGACATTACTTTGCCAACAGAGGTCCGTCTAGTCAAGGCTATGGTCGTTCCTATGGTCATGTATGGATGTGAGAGTTGGACTGTGAAGAAGGCTGAGCGCCAAAGAATTGATGCTTTTGAACTGTGGTGTTGGAGAAGACTCCTGAGAATCCCTTGGATTGCAAAGAGATCCAACCAGTCCATTCTGAAGGAGATCAGCCCTAGGATTTCTTTGGAGGGAATGATGCTAAAGCTGAAACTCCAGTACTTTGGCCATCTAATGGGAAGAGTTGACTCATGGGAAAAGACTGATGCTGGGAGGGACTAGGGGCAGGAGGAGAAGGGGACGACAGAGGATGAGATGGCTGGGTGGCATCACTGACTTGATGAATGTGAGTCTTAGTGAACTCTGGGAGTTGGTAATGGACAGGGAGGCCTGGCATGCTGCTATTCATGGGGTCACAAAAAGTCGGACACGACTGAGCGACTGAACTGACTAACTGATTGAAAGGAAAGAAGGCTATTTCTCCCTGAACGAGTAGCCTGGCTCTCACCATCCTTCATTGTCAGAGGGAGAAAGAGACAGAAGAACAGACATGCCTAGTGGAATCAATGCCTGAATGAATGACTGAAACTCACTAGATTCTATGAAATAAGCTTCCAGTGAGAGACATCATCACTGAATCTCCTTCCTCCAGCTCTGAAACTCTGAGCAGAAAAGTGTTGAACAGTTTAAGTAAAAGTGTTGAATAATAAAAACGTTCTTGAGACATATCCCATTAGTTGGGTACATTCGAAGTTATTGGGAAACAGGTAAAATTAGTAATTTACACTGATGACATTTTCTTTGATCATATTGTGAATACATAAATAAAAATCAAAAAAGGAAGTGAAAGTGCATTAAAACAATTAGAAAATGAAAATTACCATGTTCCCTATTTAATGGCCTCGCTTAGAAAGCATGGCATCAGGGGGGAGGAGCTAAGATGGTGGAAGAATAGGACGAGGAGAACACTTTCTCTTCCACAAATTCATCAAAAGAACATTTAAACGCCAAGTAAATTCCACAAAACAACTTCTGAATGCTGGCAGAGGACATCAGGCACCCAGAAAAGCAACCCATTACCTTCTAAAGGAGGTAGGAAAAAATATAAAAGACAAGAAAAGAGACAAAAGAGGGAGGGATGGACCTCTGTCCAGGGAAGGGAGTCTTAAAAAGAGAGAAGTTTACAAACGCCAGGAAACATTATCACTGCCGAGTCTGTGCTGAGCCTGGGAAGCACAGAGGGCAACATAACAGGGAGGAGAAATAAATAAACAATTTAAACCCACAGATTAGGAGCCCTGCGGTAATCCCCCCAGTGGAGAAGCAGCGCAGATGCCTGCATCCATATTTAGCAAGCGGGGGCTGGGCAGGGAGGCGCTGCATCGCTTAGAGTAAGGATCTGGCCTGAATATCCCGAGTACTACCTGAGCGAAATAATTTGGGCTAGCAAACCAGACTGTGGGATATCTACCACGCGAAAAGCCAGCCCTAACCTAAGACATCACCAGGCCTGCACAGGGAACAAAGGACTGTACAGAAATAGACAGCTGCAGACCATCCCCCTCCGGCGACAGGCAGCCAGAGCCGGAGGGGGGCAATCGCAGCCCCAGAGAGACATTATATACAAAACTGTAAGCAGGCATCTTTGCTAACTATGACTTCTTGGGGCTCTGGACGGTCAACATCCACCTGAGAAGGTGAGCTGGTTGTACACCCAGAAAACTGAGCGGCGGGGAGGCAATAAGTCGCAGAAGCTGCGCTCAGTAAACACCTCATCACCTGTGCTGCTCGGACCTGTGAAGGGCACAAAACGCAGGCCCAACCGAGTCTGGGCCTCTGAGGACTACCTGAGTGCCTGAACTTGAGCAGCTTAGACCTAGGAGGGGCAAGCAGCCCAGGGCTGGCCACGGATGGTTCCTAGCAGAGCAACCTAGAGCCTGCGCATAGTGGGCAGGGAGGCTACATGTGCCGTGAGCGGGGGGCAGGCCCAGTGTGGCTGAGGCACTGGTAGCACACGCCAGTGTTATTTATTTGCAACGTCCCTCCCTCCCCACAGTTCGACTGAACAAGTGAGCCTAAAAAAAAAAAAGGTGTTCACCACCGCCCGCTTTGTATCAGGGTGGAAATCAGACACTGAAGAGACTATCAAACAGAAGAAACTATAACAGAGGGACCCGCCTTGGAAGCGACAGGCAATACATTAAAACCCCATGGTTAGTACCAACTTCATAGGAAGGGTCCTATAGATCTTGAGAAATATAAGCTGGAACAAGGAACTAGCCAAAAATGAACTGAACCCACAATACCCACAATACCCACAACAATATCAGAGAAAATCCTATGTATATTTTTACTATTTTTACAATCATTCTTTCTTTTTTTTTTCAATTAAAAAAAAATTTTTAAATCATCTATTACTCCTTTAATTTTCACTTTTATAACCTTCTATTACTTTGTAAAAATAAAAAAATAAATAAAAGACCCTTTTTTAAAAAAACAAACTTCATATATATATTTTTTAATACATTTGTGACCTTTTTTTTTTTTCCTTTAACATTGTATTTTTGAAATTTCAAACTCTGCTCTAGATTTTTAATTTTCGCTTTTTGGTATTTGTTATCAATTTTGTACCTATTTTTTAAAATAACTTTTGTGACTTTTTTTTCTCTCTCTCTTTCTATCTCTTTATCTTTTCTTTAACATTGTATTCCTGAAATTCCAAACTCTACTCTAGATCTTTAATTTAATATATGCTTTCTGGTATTTGTTATCAATTTGTACCTATATCTTTTTTATAATTTTTTGACTTTGTTTTTGTTTTCTTTTTTTTCTATCTTTCTTTTTCTTCTTCTTTTCTTTAACATTGTATTTTTGAAATTCCAAACACTACTCTAGTTTTTTAACTATTGCTTTTTGGTATTTGTTATCAATTTTGTACCTATATTTTCTTTATAACTTTTGTGACTCTTGTTTTTCTTTTTCTTTTTCTCTCTTTCTTTTCCTTCTTCTTTTCTTTAATATTGTATTTTTGAAATTCCAAACTCTACTCTAGATTTTTAATTTTTGCTTTTAGGTATTTGTTACCAATTTTGTACCTTTAAGAACCCAATCTTCAGTACCCATTTTTTACTAGGGATCGAGATTACTGGCTTAACTGCTGTCTCCGCCCCCGGACTCTCCCTTTTCTCCACCAGGTCGCCTGCGTCTCATCCCTAACCCCTCTCTACTCTACCCAACTCTGTGAATTTCTGTGTGTTCCAAATGATGGAAAACACTTAGGGAACTGATTACTGACTGGATCTGTCTCTCTCCTTTTCATTCCCTCCTTTTATCCTCCTGACCACCTCTGTCTCCTTCCTCCCTCTTCTCTTCTCTGTATAACTCCATGAACACATCTGAGCGGTCCAGTTGTGGAGTGCACATAAGGAAGTGATTACTGGTTAGCCCGCTCTCTCCTCTATTGATTCCACCACATCTTATTCGGGTCACCTCTAATTCCCTTCTCTCTCTTCTCTTCTCCATGTAATGCTGTGAACCTCTCTGGGTGACCCTCACGGTGGAGAAACTTTTCATCTTTAACCTAGATGTTTTATCAATGGTGCTGTATAGAAGGAGAAGTCTTGAGACTACTGTAAAAATAAGACCGATAACTAGAAGCAGAAGGCTTAAGTCCAAACCCTGACTCCAGGGAACATTAATTGACAGGAGCTCATCAAATGCCTTCATACCTACACTGAAACCAAGCACCACACAAGGGCCAACAAGTTCCATGGCAAGACATACCAAGCAAATTCTCGAGCAACACAGGAACACAGCCCTGAGCTCCAATATACAGGCTGCCCAAAGTCACCCCAAAATCATAGACATCTCATAACTCATTACTGTACACTTCATTGCACTCCAGAGAGAAGAAATCCAGGTCCATCCACCAGAACACCGACAAAGGCTTCCCTAACCAAGAAACCTTGACAAGCCACCTGTACAAACCCACACACAGTGAGGAAACACCACAATAAAGACAATTCCACAAACTGCCAGAATACAGTAAGGACAACCCAAACTTAGCAATTTAAACAAGATGAAGAGACAGAGGAATACCCAGCAGGTAAAGGAACAGGATAAATGCCCACCAAACCAAACAAAAGAGGAAGAAATAGCAAATCTACATGATAAAGAATTCCGAATAATGATAGTGAAATTAATCCAAAATCTGGAAATCAAAATGGAATCACAGATAAATAGCCTGGAGAAAAGGATTGAGAAGATGCAAGAAAGGTTTAATAAGGACCTAGAAGAAATAAAAAAGTCAATATATAATGAATAATGCAATAAATGAGATCCAAAACACTCTGGAGGCAACAAATAGTAGAATAACAGAGGCATAAGATAGAATTAGTGAATTAGAAGATAGAATGGCAGAAATAAATGAATCAGAGGAGAAAAAAGAACGAATTAAAAGAAATGAGGACAATCTCAGAGACCTCCAGGACAATATTAAACATTACAACATTCGAATCATAGGAGTCCCAGAAGAAGAAGACAAAAGAAAGACCATGAGAAGATACTAGAGGAGATAATAGTTGAAAACTTCCCTAAAATGGGGAAGGAAATAATCACTCAAGTCCAAGAAACCCAGAGAACCCCAAACAGGATAAACCCAAGGCAGAACACCCCAAGACACATATTAATCAAATTAGCAAAGATCAAACACAAAGAACAAATATTAAAAGCAGCAAGGGAAAAACAACAAATAACACACAAGGGAATTCCCATAAGGATAACAGCTGATCTTTCAACAGAAACTCTCCAAGCCAGGAGGGAATGGCGAGACATACTTAAAGTGATGAAAGAAAATAACCTACAGCCCAGATTATTCTACCCAGCAAGGATCTCATTCAAATATGAAGGAGAATTCAAAACCTTTACGAAATTCAGCACCACCAAACCAGCTCTCCAACAAATACTAAAGGACATTCTCTAGACAGGAAACACAAAAAGGGTGTATAAACTCGAACCCAAAACAATAAAGTAAATGGCAATGGGATCATACTTATCAATAATTACCTTAAATGTAAATGGGTTGAATGCCCCAACCAAAAGACAGAGACTGGCCGAATGGATACAAAAACAAGACCCCTACATATGTTGTCTACAAGAGATCCACCTCAAAACAGGGGACACATACAAACTGAAAGTGAAGGGCTGGAAATAGATTTTTCATGCAAATAGGGACCAAAAGAAAGCAAGAGTAGCAATACTCATATCAGATAAAATAGACTTTAAAACAAAGGCTGTGAAAAGAGACAAAGAAGGTCACTACATAATGATCAAAGGATCAATCCAAGAAGAAGATATAACAATTATAAATATATATGCATCCAACATAGGAGCACAACAATATGTAAGACAAATACTAACAAGTATGAAAGGAGAAATTAACAATAACACAATAACAGTGGGAGACTTTAATACCCCACTCACACCAATGGATAGATCAACTAAACAGAAAATTAACAAGGAAACACAAACTTTAAATGATACAATAGACCAGTTAGACCTAATTGATATCTATAGGACATTTCATCCCAAAACAATGAATTTCACCTTTTTCTCAAGCGCACACGGAACCTTCTCCAGGATAGATCACATCCTGGGCCATAAATATAGCCTTGGTAAGTTCAGAAAAATTGAAATCATTCCAAGCATCTTTTCTGACCAAAATGCAGTAAGATTAGATCTCAATAACAGGAGAAAAACTATTTAAAATTCCAACATATGGAGGCTGAACAACACGCTGCTGAATAACCAACAAATCACAGAAGAAATCAAAAAAGAAATCAAAATCTGCATAGAAGCGAATGAAAATGAAAACACAACAACCCAAAACCTGTGGGACATTGTAAAAGCAGTCCTAAGGGGAAAGTTCATAGCAAAATAGGCATACCTCAAGAAACAAGAAAAAAGTCAAATAAAATAACCTAACTCTACACCTAAAGCAACTAGAAAAGGAAGAAATGAAGCACCCCAAGGTTAGTAGAAGGAAAGAAATCTTAAAAACTAGGGCAGAAATAAATGCAAAAAAACCAAAAGAGACCATAGCAAAAATCAACAAAGCCAAAAGCTGGTTATTTGAAAGGATAAATAAAATTGACAAACCATGAGCCAGACTCATCAAGAAACAAAGGGAGAAAAATCAAATCAATAAAATTAGAAATGAAAATGGAGAGATCACAACAGACAACACAGAAATACATAGGATCATAAGAGACTACTATCAGCAATTATATGGCAATAAAATGGACAACGTGGAAGAAATGGACAAATTCTTAGAAAAGTACAACTTTCCAAAACTGGACCAGGAAGAAATAGAAAATCTTAACAGGCCCATCACAAGCACAAAAATTGAAACTGTAATCAGAAATCTTCCAGCAAACAAAAGCCCAGGTCCAAACGGCTTCACAGCTGAATTCTACCAAAACTTTAGAGAAGAGCTAACACTTATCCTACTCAAACTGTTCCAGAAAATTGCAGAGGAAGGTAAACTTCCAAACTCATTCTATGAGGCCACCATCACCCTAATACCAAAACATGACAAAGATTCCACAAAAAAAGAAAACTACAGGCCAATATCACTGATGAACATAGATGCAAAAATCCTTAACAAAATTCTAGCAATCAGAATCCAACAACACATTAAAAAGATCATACACCATGACCAAGTGGGCTTTATCCCAGGAATGCAAGGATTCTTCAATATCTGCAAATCAATCACGTAATACACCACATTAACAAATTGAAAAATAAAAACCATATGATTATCTCAATAGATGCAGAGAAAGCCTTTGGCAAAGTTCAACATCCATTTATGATAAAAACTCTCCAGAAAGCAGGAATAGAAGGAACATACCCCAACATAATAAAAGCTATATATGACAAACCCACAGCAAACATTATCCTCAATGGTGAAAAATTGAAAGCATTTCCTCTAAAGTCAGGAACAAGACAACGGTGCCCACTTTCACCATTACTATTCAACGTAGTTTCGAAAGTTTTGGCCACAGCAATCAGAGCAGAAAATAAATAAATAAATAAAAGGAATCCAAATTGGAAAAGAAGAAGTAAACTCTCATGTTTGCAGATGACATGATCCTCTACATAGAAAACTCTAAAGACTCCACCAGAAAATTACTAGAACTAATCAATGAATATAGTAAAGTTGCAGGATATAAAATCAACACACAGAAATCCCTTGCATTCCTGTACACTAATAATGAGAAAATAGAAATTAAGGAAACAATTCCATTCACCATTGCAATGAAAAGAATAAAGTACTTAAGAATATATCTACCTAAAGAAACTAAAGACCTATATATAGAAAACTATAAAACACTGGTGAAAGAAATCAAAGAGGACACTAATAGATGAAGAAATATACCATGTTCATGGATTGGCAGAATCAATATAGTGAAAATGAGTATACTACCCAAAGCAATTTATAGATTCAATGCAATCCCTGTCAAGCTACCAACAGTATTCTTCACAGAGCTAGAACAAATAGTTTCTCAATTTGTATGGAAATACAAAACACCTCGAATAGCCAAAGCTATCTTGAGAAAGAAGAATGGAACTGGAGGAATCAACCTGCCTGACTTCAGGCTCTACTACAAAACCACAGTCATCAAGACAGTATGGTACTGGCACAAACACAGAAATATAGATCAATGGAACAAAATAGAAAGCCCAGAGATAAATCCACGCACATATGGACACCTTATCTTTGACAAAGGAGGCAAGAATATACAATGGATTAAAGACAATCTCTTTAACAAGTGGTGCTGGGAAAACTGATCAAACACTTGTAAAAGAATGAAACTAGAACACTTTCTAACACCATACACAAAAATAAACTCAAAATGGATTAAAGATCTAAATGTAAGACCAGAAACCATAAAACTCCTAGAGGAAAACATAGGCAAAACACTCTCTGACATACATCACAGCAGGATCCTCTATGACCCATCTCCCAGAATATTGGAAATAAAATAAAAAATAAACAAATGGGACCTAATTAAACTTAAAAAGCTTCTGCACAACGAAGGAAACTATAAGCAAGGTGAAAAGACAGCCTTCAGAATGGGAGAAAATAATAGCAAATGAAGCAACTGACAAACAACTAATCTCAAAAATATGCAAGCAACTCCTACAGCTCAATTCCAGAAAAATAAATGACCCAATCAAAAAATGGGCCAAAGAACTAAATAGACATTTCTCCAAAGAAGACATACAGATGGCTCACAAACACATGAAAAGATGCTCAACATCACTCATTATCAGAGAAATGCAAATCAAAACCACTATGAGGTACCATTTCACGCCAGTCAGAATGGCTGCGATCCAAAAGTCTACAAGCAGTAAATGCTGGAGAGGTGGAGAAAAGGGAACCCTCTTACACTGTTGGTGGGAATGCAAACTAGTACAGCCACTATGGAGAACAGTATGGAGATTCCTCAAAAAACTGGGAATAGAACTGCCTTGTGATCCAGCAATCCCACTGCTGGGCATACACACTGAGATAACCAGAATTGAAAGAGACACATGTACCCCAATGTTCATCGCAGCACTGTTTATAATAGCCAGGACATGGAAGCAACCTAGATGTCCATCAGCAGATGAATGGATAAAGAAAGCCATGGTACATATACGCAATGGAGTATTACTCAGCCATTAAAAAGAATACATTTGAATCAGTTCTAATGAGGTGGATGCAACTGGAGCCTATTATACAGAGTGAAGTAAGCCAGAAAGAAAAACACAAATACAGTATACTAATGCATATATATGGAATTTAGAAAGATGGTAACAATAACCCTGTATACGAGACAACAAAAGAGACACTGATGTATAAAACAGTCTTTTGGACTCTGGGAGAGGGAGAGGGTGGGATGATTTGGGAGAATAGCATTGAAATATGTATAATATCATATTTGAAATGAGTCGCCAGTCCAGGTTCGATGCCTGATACCAGATGCCTGGGGCTGGTGCACTGGGATGACCCAGAGGGATGGTATGGGGAGGGAGGAGGGAAGAGGGTTCAGGATGGGGAACACATGTATACTTGTGGTGGATTTATTTTGATGTATGGCAAAAGCAATACAATATTGTAAAGTTAAGCAAAATAAAATTTAAAAAAATAAATAATAAAAAATTACATAATTATATAAAAAATAAATAAGACAGATGAAAATGATCCCCTCTCAGTCATGCCTAGAGCACAGACCCGACTTCAAGTTTCCTTGGAGAAGAGAGAATATCAGCCCAATCCAGATGTTTCAAGGCACCAGTTATCACCAACTGATGCTCCAGCAGATCTTCAACCACTTCACCATGGAGAGCAGCTGTGCTTGTTGAAACAGCAGCCTCCTTGACAAACTACTCTCCAGCCTGAATCAGAGCATGGAACAGCTGGAAGAAGTGACTCTGGATTGTCCCGATTTGGGAATTGCTGTCCAGAAGTATTTCCAAGGAATCCATCTCTATGTGAAGGGAAAGGAATACAGCCCCTGTGCCTGGGAGGTTGTCAGAGTGAAAATTGAAAAGTACCTTTCCCTCATCTAAGAATCCTCAAGAAAAGTCAACAGATAAAATGAAAATTATACTTGTGACTCTCTCCACTCAATCAGACTGTTGTTTGCTTAAGCCTCCAAAGTGATCATCTGTTTGCTTACAAGGTGAAAAATGCCTGAAATGAAAACTACAATTTTACAAAAATATTTAGACAGAATAACACAATCTCTTTTCTTTACTGAACAACTTTATAACATAATGTAAAAGATCTTTTTATGTGTTTTGTGGGTATTTTCTATTTTCAATTACAAAATTTATTTTTTTATGGAAAACTTTTTAAGAGAGAGTATGTTAAAGGTATTTGTCAGTTAACCTAACGCTTAGTCTCTGTAACAGGTAAAAGCAAAGTGTCAGGAATTTGATTCTAATGGACACTTTTCTTTCCTTATTGAAGAGCACAATGTAGGCCTTCTTGATCAGGTGAATCTTGTAACTTGCTCTCCTCCAAGCAGTGAGTTGAGGACATGGGTCCCCTTGTTTTGCATTTTTTCTATCATCAACATATGACTGAATTTCTCTGCAGCACTTGAGTCTATTCTCCTTGAAGGCAAAGAGAAAAGTCTGGTGGATCACATGGGATGCTTCCAAGGATCAGGACTAGATGGGGTAATAGCACTTCTCACATTACATGGCCTGGACTTATCCTCATGGGAATCTTATTGCAAGGAAGTTGGGAAATAATTGGATGATTAAGAAAGGAGAATACAAGTTCAGTGCACAAGATCGTTTTTTCATTTTTGCACTATTTGTCCTAATGGAGCTCTGGGTGGGTGTGCAAGGGAAAATCCAATGTTCTTGCTTGCACACACTCTGACAAACTCTTATATCACAGTTTCAGCTTGGAGAAGATGACAGAGCTGTCACTCAGAGTTCACAGGATCATAGACTATTTGAAAGAAGCATTCAGGTTGACTCCCAAAGGCATAGGCCAATGAGGAAAACATCTACAAGTGTAGACAAAGTGTTTCCTTATTACCTGACGGAGACAAGGAAAGAATGATCAGGCAGCTCCTTGCAAGTACCTGAGAATCACTGAACTAAAAGTAGACAATGGGTCTTCCACTCACCACACCTTCTGGATATTGAAAACACAAACTTGAATAAATTATTCCTATAAATGATCTCTAGGAAAATGACTCTCACAATATTCCACTATAGCTTCCCTTGTAGAACCATGAGGAATCTTTAAAGTATCTAGATTTTTGTCTTCTCACATCCTATTTAACAGATGTTGGTGTTACTCTTTCTCCCATCATTGTCATCATTGTGAATTGACGTTACATAAACATGAATTGAGCTCAAGCAATGATAGGGCTCAGACTAGATGTCTAGGAAATAGGGTTGAGCTGGATGTGCCTCTCCCTATAGCTATTTTACAGAATACCTCTCAGGAGTATTTTACAGACTCCTGAGAGGTATTCTGAGGATACAATAGATCAGGCCAGATCTCACTATTTGGGCTTCTTCAACAAAATAGCATAGACTGGGTAGTTTGTAAACAGCAGAAATGTATTGCTCACAGTTCTAGAGTCTGGAATTCTAAGATCTGGGTGTCAGCTTGGCCCAGTTCTGGTGAGAGCCTGCTTCAGGTCTCACACTGTAGAGTTCTTTCTTGTATGATTGCAGGAGAGGGAGGGTTTTATATCCACATCTTTTATAAGGGCACTAATCCCATTCTTGAGACCTCCATACTCACACCCTAATCACATCCCTAAGGGTTTGTCACCTGATACTGGGGATTAGGACTTCAAGATACGAATTTTGTGAGGATTGAAACTTTAAGACCAGAAAGGTCACTGAAGGCTACATACTTGACATCTAGAAGAGAGGATTTAGTCATGCTGAGTAAATAAAGGAGAATGAGCAATTTCTCATTTCTCAATTTCTGCCAAAGGAGCAGACAAAGGACTCAGAATCCAAACTCTGATTTTGAACCTGAAGTAAGAGTTTAATTCTCATATGCCAAATTTTGGAAATCAGACTGGAATGGAGCCTACCATCCCATGGAGGGGAATGAAGATACAGGATGAAAATGGCCATTCATCATTCTTTGTGAGGAATCTCCAAAGAACATCAGGATACAAGTCGTAATTGCCACGTCAGTAAGGATGCACCAAACAGTAATGTGGGAAATTGTCTGGTTGCTGTTCACTGTGAACCAGGGAGAGCTTGAGTTCAGATACATGGCTCTGTAGATGACACCAGGCTTGTTCTTTTCTATCATGAACTAGTAGAGGACAAATTAGAGACAAGGCATCCTCCCGTGTGTCAGAGGTCTCTGACTGTTAGTGACCCCATGGATTGTAACCTGCCTGGCGCCTCTCTTCATGGGAGTCTCCAGGCAAGAATATTGGGGTGGTTTGCCATGCCCTTCTCCAGGGGATCTTCCTGACCCAGGGATTGAACCCACGAATTTTATGCATTGGCAGATGGGTTCATTATGACTAGCATCACCTGGGAAGCCCAAGCAAAAGCTGAAAATTGTGCTGTTCATGCCATTTGAATCCCTAGAGCTATATGCACCTTCAAGGAAAGAGAATCCTAGTGGTTTTATCAATAAACATAGTAGGCATTCATGGCTGTGCTGGTCTTCCTTGCTGCTAGGGCTTTTCTCTAGTTGCAGTGAGTCGGGGCTATTCTCCAGTTGCAGTGTGGGGGCTTCTCAATGCAGTAGCTTCTCCTGTTACAGAGCATAGGTCTCGCACGCTTTGGCTTCAGTGGTTGTGGCACACGGCTCAGTAGTTGCAATTCCCCAGCTCTAGAGCACGTGCTCGACAGTTGTGGCTCATGGACTCAGTTGCTCTGCGGCACCTGGGATCTTCTCAGGTCAGGGACTTGACTGGTGTCTCCCACATTTCAGGCAGATACTTTACCACTGAGCCACTAGGAAAGACCCTAGTAGGCGTTACTGATACCAGTAGGAGTAGAGTAAAAATATTAGCTATTGTCTATTACAATCCTAGCAGATATGTTCAAAAGGAAGCAAAATAGCTCGGTCACCTAAATACCTCTCAGTGGTAGGAGGAAGTCTGAGAAACTGCTCTAGTGGAAACTGCATGTTGCTCAGTTATACTGGGCCTGGTGCCACAGAGCCCAGAGACAGTGAGACGGAGTCTGGTCACTGCAGAGCTGATTTGTCAAAGATGCTCACAACCTATTGCCTGAAGTTTGGAACACAGAGGCTGAGGCAACAGAAAATTCACTGTAAAAATCAGAAGCAGAACTGAAAGCTAATTCTTCCCATGGAAAAAATCAATATTTATCCAGTTCTGATTGCTGGGAGAAATATCAATAACTTCAGATATGCAGATGACACCACCCTTATGGCAGAAAGTGAAAAGGAACTCAAAAGCCTCTTGATGAAAGTGAAAGTGGAGAGTGAAAAGGTTGGCTTAAAGCTCAACATTCAGAAAACGAAGATCATGGCATCTGGTCCCATCACTTCATGGGAAATAGATGGAGAAACAGTGGAAACAGTGTCAGACTTTATTTTTCTGGGCTCCGAAATCACTGCAGATGGTGACCGCAGCCATGAAATTAAAAGACGCTTACTCCTTGGAAGGAAAGTTATGACCAACCTAGACAGCATATTCAAAAGCAGAGACATCACTTTGCCAACAAAGGTTTGCCTAGTCAAGGCTATGGTCTTTCCTGTGGTCATGTATGGATGTGAGAGTTGGACTGTGAAGAAGGCTGAGTGCCGAAGAATTGATGCTTTTGAACTGTGGTGTTGGAGAAGACTCTTGAGAGTCCCTTGGACTGCAAGGAGATCCAACCAGACCATTCTGAAGGAGAATCAGCCCTGGGATTTCTTTGGAAGGAATGATGCTAAAGCTGAAACTCCAGTATTTTGGCCACCTCATGCGAAGAGTTGACTCATTGGAGAAGACTCTGATGCTGGGAGGGATTGGGGGCAGGAGGAGAAGGGGACGACAGAGGATGAGATGGCTGGATGGCATCACTGACTTGATGGATGTGAGTCTGAGTGACCTCCGAGAGCTGGTGATGGACAGGGAGGCCTGGCGTGCTACAGTTCATGGGGTCGCAGAGTCGGACACGACTGAGCGACTGATCTGATCTGATCTGATACTTTGGTATTATTATAAAATATTTATCTAAATTTTACTTGAATATGTAATTTGATATTTCCTACTTATATAAGTAAATATGTTACATCAAAAGTCACCCTGAAAACTTAGTTTTAAAGTTAAATTAAAATTCAGTAGCTCTCAGATTTAAGTTATAGCCGAAATTTAACTCTGCACTGAATTTAAAGAGTAAGATTTGTACTTTCTTTTTCTAGCTACAGAGTAGAGATATCCATAGGTTGCATAAATACATACACAATATATCACTGTTATCAAAATTTCATGAGGTGGGGAGGAATTAGGGAAAAAAATATCTTAAAAGGCTTTGTGGGCAGAAGAAATAAGGGTAACATAAAAAAAAAAAAAAAAGGTTGAGAAATTCTGCCCTAACCCATTTGGAGAGTACAAAATGAAAAGCAAAGAGAGAAGTGGGAAGTAAGAGGGAACTTTCATAATATGGAATCCATGGGCTCCTATTTAAGACAGGCCTGAAGGAATGTCTTCAGGGAACCTAGAAAGCAGGTTCACAGTCACCCACCACCCCAGGCCAGAAGCATCTGCAAGGTCCCAGATGGCCCCAGCCTGGTCCTTCCTCCTGGCCCTGCTGCTGCTCAGCTGCAACGCCATCTGCTCTCTGGGCTGCCACCTGCCTCACACCCACAGCCGGGCCAACAGGAGGGTCCTGATGCTCCTGCAACAACTGCGGAGGGTCTCCCCTTCCTCCTGCCTGCAGGACAGAAATGACTTCGCATTCCCCCAGGAGGCACTGGGTGGCAGCCACTTGCAGAAGGCTCAAGCCATCTCTGCTCCATGAGGTGACCCAGCACACCTTCCAGCTCTTCAGCACAGAGGGCTCGGCCGCTGCCTGGGACCAGAGCCTCCTGGACAAGCTCCATGCTGCACTGGATCAGCAGCTCACTGACCTGCAAGCCTGTCTGAGGCAGGAGGAGGGGCTGCGAGGGGCTCCCCCTGCTCAAGGAGGACTCCAGCCTGGCTGTAAGGAAATACTTCCACAGACTCACTCTCTATCTGCGAGAGAAGACACACAGCCCTTGTGCCTGGGAGGTTGTCAGAGCAGAAGTCATGAGAGCCTTCTCTTCCTCAACAAGCTTGCAGGAGAGATTCAGGAGAAAGGACTGATACACACCTGGTTCAACATGGAAATGTTTCTCATGGACCAACAGACCACACTTTCTCCTGCGCTGCCATGTCAAGGACTCTCATTTCTGCTGGCATTGTGCCCTGAATTGAATCAGGTTGTCAAATGTTTTCAAGAATTTTAAGCTACTTCATGTTCTATTCTACAGGCACTAGGCCCTCATAGATGCCCAAGCTGATCTATTGATCCATTTATTTACCTATTTATAAAGATTTAAATAACTTTTGTTCATATAATAATATGTGAATCTTTACACAGTGGTTTCAGAGAAAAAAAATACATACTTTGTATTTAGTCAATTTATTATTTTCTTTGTTCATTAAATTTTGAGGGTATAGAAATTTTCTATTTTTATTATTTTTTTTAAATTACATTGTGGCATATATATATAGGGGGTTCCCTGGTGGGTCAGCTAGTAAAGAATATGCCTATAATGCAGGAGACCCTGGTTTGATTCCTGGGTTGGGAAGATCCCCTGGAGGAGGGCATGGCAACCCACTTATGTACTCTTGCCTGGGGAATCCCCATGGATAGAGGAGCCTGCGGGCTATAGTCCATGGAGTCGTAAAGAGTCGGACATGACTGAGCCACCACCACTCTCACACAGGGCTAAACTCTCCAGTGGCTCTGGAAGCACAGATGCCTTTGGTGACTTTAGTAAGATCCGGTTTGGCAGAAAAGTAGGGCAGAAACCAGACTGGTGTAGCTTGAGGGATGACTAATGCTAGTGTGGTAAATTGTTTCCTCTTTTAGCTAGATCAGTCTGGCTAGAGTCCTATAATTTATTAAACTTTTTCTTTAAACAAATTCTTGCTTTTTCTTATTTTCTTTATAGATTTCCTATTTCCTTGACTTTTGCTATTCTCCTTTTATTTATGTTTAATTGTTATTGTGACTTTGTTCTTTTCTTAATTTCCTGCTTTCTCTTGGATTGTGTGTGTTGTGTGTGTTAGTTGCTCAGTCATGTCTAACTCTTTGTGACCCCATGGACTGTAGCTTACCAGGCTCCTCTGTCCATGGAAATCTCCAGGCAAGGATACAGGAATAGCTGTTCCCTTCACTAGGGCATATTCCCAACCCAGGGATCGAACTTAATTCTCCCTCATCACAGGCCGATTCTTTACTATCTGAGCCAGCAGGGAAGCCCCCTCTCTTGAATTAATTGATCTTAAATATGATTCTATTTTCTGTTTTATCTCCATTGGCTTAATAGCTGTTTTCTTTTGTCCCAATTTTAGTATTCTCTATCAGTTCAGTTCAGTCGCTCAATCGTGTCTGACTCTGTGACCCCATGGACGACAGCATGCCAGGCTTCCTTGTCCATCACCAACGCCTGCTCAAACTCATATCCATCGAATTTGTGATGCCATCCAACCATCTCATCCTCTGTCGTGCCCTTCTCCTCCTGTCTTCAATCTTTCCCAACATCAGGGTCTTTTCCAAGGAGTTAGTTCTTCGCATCAGGTGACCATCACGTGACTGAGCTTCAGCTTCAGCATCAGTCCTTCCAATGAATATTCAGGACTGATTTCCTTTAGGATTGTCTGTTTTGATCTCTTCTAGTCCAAGAGACTCTCAAGAGTCTTCTACAGCACCACAGTTCAAAAACATCAAGTCTTTGGCGCTCAGCTTTCTTTATGGTTCAACTCTCACACCCATACATGAATGCTGGGAAAACCATAGCTTTGTCTAAATGAACCTTTGTCAGTAATTTCTCTGCTTTTTAATGTGCTGTCTAGGTTGGTCATAGCTTTTCTTCTACGGAGCAAGTGTCTTTTAATTTCATGGCTGCAGTCACCATCTGCAGTGATCTTGAAGTCCAAGAAAATAAAGTCTCTCACTGTTTCCATTGTTTCCCCATCTATTTGTCATGAAGTGATGGGACCAGATGCCATAATCTTAGTTTTTTGAATGTTGAGTTTTAAGCCAACTTTCCATTCTCGTCTTTCACTTTCATCAAGAGGCTCTTTAATTCCTCTTCACTTTCTGCCATAAGGGTGGTGTCATCTGTGTATCTGAGGTTTTCAATATTTCTCCTGGCAATCTTCATTCCATCTTGGGCTTCAAGCACTGGTACAAAGACCAGCCTCCTAAAGGAAAGTTGAAAAAAAAAAAAATTATATATATATATATAAAAATAATACATAGTATATAATGTTTGATGGCATGCATTACTGTATAGAACATATTAAAATATATATCTATTTGCAATAAACAATTCTGCCTTACTTCCCCTTTTCCTCTCTGCTTTCCTGGATCCCATTCTTTCACTCCGTTTCATAATTGCTTCCTTCCTCCCAGTGAAGAAAGGCCCTGTGTACTCTCCTCACTCACTCTGCAGTAACCTGTAATATCCTTTTATACAGCTGCTTCCTATTCGCTTGTGGTTTCTTGCTGTCTATTTTGAAAGTAAAAGTCGCTCAGTCATGTCCAACTCTTTGGATATCCCATGGACTATACAGTCCATGGAATTCTCCAGGTCAGAATACTGGAGCGGGTAGCCTGTTTCTTCTCCAGGGGATCTTCCCAACCGCGGAATTGAACCCAGGTCTCTGACATTGCAGGCAGATTCTTTACCAGCTGAGCCACAAGGGATGCCCAAGAATACTGGAGTGGGTAGGCTATTTCTTCTCCAGCAGATTTTCCCCACCCAGGAATTGAACTGGGGTCTCCCTGCATTGCTGGAGAAGGAAATGGCAACCCACTCCAGTATTCTTGTCTGAAAAATCCCATGGTCAGAGGAGCCTGGCAGGCTACAGACCATGGGGTCGCAAAGAGTCAGACCTGACCCAGTGACTAACAACAACTCCTGCATTGCAGGCAGATGCTTTACCAACTGAGCTATCAGGGAAGCCCACTGTCTATTTTACTTGAGCATAAAATCTCTAAAATAAAAAATTGTGTGAAAGTTCTAGGTTTCTCAGAAACTCTCACGTGACAGGCATTTTTCTTTTCTTTTTCTCTTGATGAATATTTTTGGAAGTGAGTAAATGTTACAATGATGTAATGGTAGCTGTAGGAAAAAGGAAATAGAAAGCAGAAGCCATTTCACTTAGAATATTTATAAGGGAGGAGTGCCACCTATTGGCCACGATGGATAATGACATCGACCAACGTGAAAACCTGGTCTCTGTTCTAGGCAAAAGTCTTGTCCTCTAGCAGATTTTTTCTTCAGAGTTAAAAAGGTGTTTTCTTGGAAAGAGCTATCTCTAATAGTCGAGGAAGCCTACTTTCCTAGTTTTTAAATATTGCTTTTGATAACGGATCTTTTTAAAAAGTAATTTTTATTGGTGTATAGTTGATTTACAATGTTGTGTTTCTGCTGTACAGCAAAGTAAATCAGTTGCTGCTACTGCTGCTAAGTCGCTTCAGTCACGTCCGACTCTTTGCAACCCCATGGACCGGAGCCTGCCGGGCTCCTCTGCCCATGGGATTTCCCAGGCAAGAATACTGGAGTGGGTTGCCATGCCATATATATACACATACAGGAGGCAAAGGGGCCAACAGAGGATGAGATGATTGGATGGCATCACTGACTCAATGGACATGAGTTTTAGTGAGCTACAGGACATAGTAAAGGACAGGGAAGTCTGACGTGCTAGTCCCTCAAACATGCCCAAGACAATCTTTTTATTTATTTTTCCACTTAAATATTTATCTTTAAAAAATATATGACTATTTAAAAAATTAAAGTACTTTTATTTATATATTTGTGTACCTTTACACTGTAATAAAATGTGTCCATAATTAGCTTATTGTTCTTCTATTTATTAAATTTTTATTATAGAAAACCTCTTATATTTTTGATTTTTGAAGGAAAAGAAATTTAAAAACAGCAATCACACTTAATGCAATAATGGGCTTCCTAGGTGGCTCAGTGGTAAAGAATCTGCCTGGTAATGCAGGAAATGCAGGCTTGATCCTTGGGTAAGGAAGATGCCCTGAAGGAGGAAATGACAACCCTTTTCAGTATTCTTGCCTGGAAAATCCCATGGACAGAGGAGTCTTGTGGCCTGTAGTCCATGGGGTTGCAAAAAAGTCACACATGATTCAGCAACTAAACAAAAATAATAACAGTGAATGCAATAAGAAGAAGAGGGAAAAACAAATGAATTCTCTTACTAAGAGCAAGAGTGGAGAATGTCAGGAAACAAAAGCAAAAGCAGTAGATACCCTCTCTAGTTGACTGGCAGACATTTATATGCAAATATCATTTGCTAGTTGGATGTGTGAGTTTGTAATTTAAAAGGATGTGATGCATTCTGAAATAACAAAAATTATACTGGATATAAAGACTGAGACTTTCTTCAAAAAGGAAAGTCGGAAACTGGATCAGGCAACCTCTTTTTCAAAACTTAAGGTAAAGGAAAAGAAAGTGGTCAAAATCAGCTCAAAAACATCATGAACCATCAAAATTTGTAGAGCAAGAGAGTGTTGTGTTTAATTCAGGAGTAAGAACAGATTTAACAATTGGAACAGAAATCCAGAATACAAAGCTCACAGAATCACCCATAACTCACAATAAGGCATTTTTCACTGAAATTCCATTCTGTTTGGACACATGTGTGATGTTGAGAAACGCACTTAATCTAAGCCTCAGCTTTTCCATAAATAAAACGAGTTCAAAATATTTATAGAGTTTTTGTGATTATTAAATAAACTTAGGCATTTAAAGGCACTTAGCAACATATATTAGAGTAAGGAATTAAAATATGGTAGGTATCTTCCTGTTTCCTTCAGACAGCTATATAAGTGAATATTATTTGTCTCTATAAAGTTCTTAGGAACTGTGACCTACTTTTTAGTAACTGATCTCCAAAGGAGGCAGCCTAAAAAAAAAAATTCTGTAATGAATTCTACAGAAGGCTGAAAAAAAATGTCATTTTTCCCCCTCATCTCAAAGAAGTGTGTCATTTACGTTCAGAGGTGAAATGGTGGCTTACATTAATATCTGAGAGAGGGGTACAAATATTTCGATAAAGGGCAGAAGAACATGTTATCTAAAGGTCTGGTGCCTGGTGCATTCTCTTTTCAGCATTCCAGGATACATTCCCATTTCACAATATTGCCTTCCCCTCCAAGGTAGAAATCCCCATGCCACCCTTCTCATTCACTTTTTAACCTCTCCAACATTCATACAATTACTTTCTGTTGTTTGGTTTCCACTTAAAGTTTCCCTGAACAACACGTGTAGAAGGCAAATATTAAATAAAATGTCTAGGCTTTGTAGAAACATCTGCAAGAGAGGCTTTCCTTAATTTCTGCTGAGTATGATGTCATAGTGAATGATGAATGAAAGTCACTCAGTCATGTCTGACTCTTTGCGACCCCATGGACTGTAGCCTGCCAAGTTCCTCTGTCCAAGGGATTCTCTAGGCAAGAATACTGGGGTGGGTTGCCATGCCCTCTTCTGGGGAATCTTCCCGACCCAGGGATCGAACCCGTGTCTCTTTACATCTCCTGCACTGGCAGGCAAATTCTTTACCACTAGTGCTGCCTGGGAAGGCCCCTCCTAACACTGTAGCTGTAGCTAAAGGGAAACAAAGTAGGACCCAGCTTTTGGGTGTAAGAGGACAGTCCTCTCAGGGGAGACAGCCCTCTGGCAAGTGCAACAAGGGCAGTGACCAAGACCAGAGAACAAGCTTCTGAGCGATGCAGAAATCCTACCACTTTCTGGGGATGTCCCTTCATGGTACAAAAAGGCTTTCTTGGCACCAATAGATTTTGATACTGTCATAAGCTGTTTCTTTATTCTTTGTCTGTTACTACCAGAAAGAGTCTCCAGAGTCTCTGGCTTCAGACAGGGCATGGACTCTTTGGGATGGAGTAAAGGGACAAAGATGTGTTCATGGTCTACAAACTACTCTGCAGACCAGAGCCTCCCTTTCAATCACTCCTTCCCTGTACTGCACAACAGGCAGAGCCGCCAACCTGGACATGAAGTTCAATAAAAACCAAGAACACCTCAGATTTATAGTGCATTAAACAATTCAGATATTCAAGCTGGTTTTAGAAAAGGCAGAGGAACCAGAGATCAAATTGCCAACATCCGCTGGATCATCGAAAAAGCAAGAGAGTTCCAGAAAAACATCTATTTCTGCTTTATTGACTATGCCAAAGCCTTTGACTGTGTGGATTACAATAAACTCTGGAAAATTCTGAAAGAGATGGGAATACCAGACCACCTGACATGCCTCTTGAGAAACCTATATGCAGGTCAGGAAGCAACAGTTAGAACTGGACATGGAACAACAGACTGGTTCCAAATAGGAAAAGCAGTCCATCAAGGCTGTATATTGTCACCCTGATTATTTAACTTCTATGCAGAGTACATCATGAGAAACACTAGGCTGGAAGAAACACAAGCTGGAATCAAGATTGCCAGGAGAAATATCAATAACCTCAGATATGCAGATGACACCACCCTTATGGCAGAAAGTGAAGAGGAACTAAAAAGCCTCTTGATGAGAGTGAAAGAGGAGAGTAAAAAAGTTGGCTTAAAGCTCAACATTGAGAAAACAAAGATCATGGCATCTGGTTCTTTCACTTCATGGGAAATAGATGGGGAAACAGTGGAAACAATGTCAGACTTTAAATCACTGCAGATGGTGACTGCAGCCATGAAATTAAAAGATGCTTACTCCTTGGAAGGAAAGTTATGACCAACCTAGATAGCATAGTCAAAAGCAGAGACATTACTTTGCCAACAAAGGTCCGTCTAGTCAAGGCTATGGTTTTTCCTGTGGTCATGTATGGATGTGAGAGTTGGACTCTGAAGAAAGCTGAGCATTGAAGAATTGATGCTTTTGAACTGTGGTGTTGGAGAAGACTCTTGAGAGTCCCTGGGACTGCAAGGAGATCCAACCAGTCCATTCTGAAGGAGATCAGCCCTGGGATTTCTTTGGAAGGAATGATGCTAAGGCTGAAACTCCAGTATTTTGGCCACCTCATGCGAAGAGTTGACTCATTGGAAAAGACTCTGATGCTGGGAGGGATTGGGGGCAGGAGGAAAAGGGGATGACAGAGGATGAGATGGCTGGATGGCATCACTGACTCAATGGACTTGAGTCTGAGTGAACTCCAGGAGATGGTGATAGACAGGGAGGCCTGGAGCTCTGCTATTCATGGGGTCACAAAAAGTTGGATACAACTGAGTGACTGAACTGAACTGAACTGAACTGAAACAATTTTCAACAGTAAAATTTTAGTTTCACAGATTTATTCCAAATATAAGGCTTCAACTATCATTAAATAGAAAATTGCTCTCATTGCTACTTTGAATAACAATCTTTAAAAAAAAAAAAAACACCTCCCATGATAAGACATATTTATGCCTGAGCCTGCTGCATTAAATATGAACATATCATATTAATACCTCTCTATGAGTCAGCATACACACTTGCAACAATTCTGCATCCTCTGAGCATTTTGGAGGGATTTTTATAGGTATTGTAAAGGTGAAAGTGAAGTTGCTCAGTCATGTCCGACTTTTTGCGGCCCCATGAACTGTAGCCTACCAGGTTCCTCTGTCCATGGGATTTTCCAGGCAAGAGTACTAGAGTAGGTTGGCATTTCCTTCTCCAGGGGATCTTCCTGACCCAGAGATCAAACCCACTTTTCCCACATTGTAGGCAGATGCTTTACTGTGTGAGCCACCAGGGAAGTAAAATAGGTATTACAGTTAAAGTATAAATTCAATCAGTGCTTCATCATTTACCCATCCAAATGACAAACTAGGGGAAAACATATAGGAAAATACAATCATAATTTTCTGACTTACAGTCAAGATAAATAATAATCTTGACATCTGTTTTACCCAGTAGTAAAAATTCTGCCCAGATAGTTAAAGAGAGGCGTGTGATATAAGCTAAGGAGTGTGAATTAACAGTATCATTTTTACCTGGGAGCTTAGTGACATTTTCTTAATTCAAATGTATTAAATATGGTATAAGCTGAGAAGAATTTATGTAATCAGTATTTTCAATGAGGTATTTCACTGGGAAGTGTGTGTGAATTGCTAAGGTAGTAGGGGCTGTAACTGGGTGTACGGAGGGGCTGGGGGGTTGTCTCCAATCTTTTCCTGAGGTCACTCACTCAGCATCTGGATTTGCTGCTCTCCAGCTTGGGGTTGGCCAGCCACTGAGTAAAATTTCAATAGATTTCTGTCCTTTGCTGTCTTGCTCTCCCCTCTGGAGGAGGGGAGGATGGGAAAATTTAGTAGATGGAGAAGATTTGAAAACATTTGGCTTCCCAGCCTGTATTGGTCAGGGTTTTCCAGAAACAGAACCAGCAGGGACCAGAGAGAGAGAGTAATTTAAGGAATTTGCTTAGGTGACTATGGAGTCCTGGCAACTTCAAAATCTGCAGGGAAGGCCGCAGTCTGGAAATCCAGGGAAGAGCTGCTGCTTGAGAGATATTGCCAGGGAAGGCAGTATCTGGAGGAATTTCTTCTTATTCCTGGAGGGTCAATCTTTTTCTATTAAGGCCTTCAACTGATTGGATGAGGCCCACCCATAATATGGAGGGTAATATGCACTACTCAAAGTGTACTGATTTCAATGTCAAACTCCCATAATCTCATGTAAAACCTACTTTCCAGAAACATCTAGAATAATGTTTGACTAAGTATCTTGGTACTGTGGCCTAGCCAAATTGACATAAAATGAACTATTACATTATTCTTCCCTAATTCAAGACCTAATGCTTTTCAAATATTATTCCTCTCCTTTCTTTGATGGATGTTTATGTATTTTGTATATTTTACTTAATTTTCCTTATTTTATTGGTTTCTGGATGAGGAAATTCTGAGATCAGGCTTCATTCAGTCAACTTGCCAGGTAAGTCTCTATAGCCATGTCCTTTATTATTTGAAGTTAAAAACTTATATATATTTTTTAAAAAAACAACTCTTTTTTTGGTTAGCTATTTCTCATGGTTACAATGTTACCCCCAATCCCCTCTCTCCTTTTTAAACCTAATCTCAATGCCAATTCTTCATTCCATCAAGATTTTACTATCATATAGGATATATACTCTTATATGCAGAGTACATCATGTGAAATGCCAGGCTGGATGAAGCACAAGCTGGAATCAAGATCACAGGGAGAAATATCAATAACCTCAGATATACAGATGACACCACCCTTATGGCAGAAAGTGAAGAGAAACTGAAGAGCCTCTTAATGGAAATGAAAGAGGAGAGTAAAAAAGCTGGCTTAAAATTCAACATTCAGAAAACTAGGATCATGGCATCTGGTCACATCACTTCATGGCAAAGAGATGGAAACAATGGAAACAGTGACAGATTATATTATCTTGGGTTTCAAAATCTCTGTAGATGGTGACTGCAACCATGAAATTAAAAGACGCTTGCTCCTTGGAAGAAAAGTTATGACAAAACTAGACAGCATATTAAAAAGAGGAGACATTGCTTTACCAACAAAGGTCCATCTAGTCAAAGCTATGGTTTTTCTAGTATTCACATATGATGGGAGAGTTGAACCATAAAGAAACCTGAGTGCCAAAGAATTGATGCTTTTGAACTGCGGTACTGGTAGAAGACTCTTGAAAGTCTGTTGGACTGCAAGGAGATCAAAAACCAGTCAATTCTAAAGGAAATCAGCCCTGAATATTCACTGGAAGGACTGATGCTGAAACTATGTTTTGGCCACCAGAGGTGAAGAACTGACTCCTTAGAAAAAGACCCTGATGCTGGGAAAGATTGAAGGCAGGAGGAGAAGGGAATGACAGAGGATGAAATGGATGGCATCACTGACTTGATGGACATGAGTTTGAGCAAGCTCTGGGAGTTGGTGTTGGACAAGGAAGCTTGGCATGCTGCAGTCCATAGGGTCACAAAGAGTTGGACACAACTGAGCCACTGAACTGATATATGAGATGAGAAGAGTAGCTCAGATGGTCAAGAATCGGCCTGCAATGCAGCAGACCTAGGTTCAATCCCTGGGTTGGGAAGATCTCTTGGAGAAGGGCACGGCTACCCACTCCAGTATTCTTGCCTGGACAACTTCATGGACAGAGGAGCCTGGCGAGCTACAGTCCACGCGGTCGCGAAAGTCAGACATGACTGAGTGACTAACACACATACTCAATTTCTAGATTACTAACTATTCATCTTGAACCATTTACTGAAAATTTTTTTCATCATGTTAACAGATATATATTTTATCTTAAGTCTAATTAATACAGATATTTCAATTTCAGAATTGAAATTTAATCATTTGTTCACCTCATTTTCCCTTTATCACACTGTTTTTAGTATTACTACTAGTACTACTAGTAGTACTTCTAGTACTACTACTAATATTACTTCTATAATCTCATTTCATTTCTCAAGTCTTATTTCATTTTCTAGAAAAGATAGGTATGCCAAGAATTTTTCTATTCCTAACATTATTTACATTCTTCCTTATTAAGTTTATTTACTTCATCCTTAGTGTGGCGCACCAATTTTATGAAAATCACAAGCTCCTGGGTAAGCACAGATAACCAAATCACAGTAATTATAATAGTCTGGGATGATTCCTTCATAAGATAGAGGAGTAAAACTGGATCAAGGAAGTTCTCTTTTACAATACCAAAGGTAGACAACAGGTGAAAACAGCTATATATATATATATATATAATAGTATGCAACAATAAAAAGAACGCAAGGAAACCAGACATTTATTTAATCTGGGGATCAAAGCTTATTTTAAAACTTAAATTCTAAATGAAACTTTGATGAATTCTAAAACTAAATGAATTCAAATTCTAAACTAAATGAATTCTAAAATGAAAAATTTAAAATTGCTTATAACAAGCAATATAGGGTTCCGTATAGAATCATGATTCTGCCAGCAATTATGTGTGATCCTAGAAATTCAACTAACTTCTCTGAGCTTCAGGTTTCGCAAATGTACAATAAGGTTAAAATGTTCTAAGAATTATCATACAAACGAACATTTAAAAACACTTCAGAAGTTGTTTTCCACAGAGTTAGACCTTAAATATGGTAAAGTGAAAGTGAAGTCACTCAGTCATGTCCAACTCTTTGCGACCCCATGGACTGTGGCCTTCCATGCTCCTCTGTCCATGGGATTTTCTAGGCAAGAACACTAGAGTGGGTTGCCATTTCCTTCTCCAGGGGATCTTCCCCACCCAGGGATGAAACCTTCATCTCCCGCAATGCAGGCAGATTCTTTACTGTCTGAGCCACCAGGCAGGTATGGTGAGGCAGCTCTGCCTCAGTGGATTTCTTGGTTCCCCAAATACTGCTTGCACACGCTAGCAGACAGGCTTTCCCATTCACCTGATTAGGCTGCTTGGAACTCAAGTCCCCAGTTTCTGGAGAGAAAAGGCAGAGGGAAAAGAAAAATGTTTTAATTCTAGCATAGGGGTAGTTTCCCAAATTGCTATTAAGAACTGGAGTATTTCCTGCCATATCAGTAAAGCAAGGATATCACAGTCATCAGCAATTCCACCCTCCAAATGTGAATATCTGAGCCTTCAGATCAGATCAGATCAGTCGCTCAGTCGTGTCCGACTCTTTGCGACCCCATGAACTGCAGCACGCCAGGCCTCCCTGTCCATCACCAGCTCCCGGAGGTCACTCAGACTCGCATCCATCGAGTCAGTGATGCCATCCAGCCATCTCATCCTCTGTCGTCCCCTTCTCCTCCTGCCCTCAATCCCTCCCAGCATCAGAGTCTTCTCCAATGAGTCAACTCTTCGCATGAGGTGGCCAGAATACTGGAGTTTCAGCTTTAGCATCATTCCTTCTAAAGAAATTCCAGGATTGATCTCCTTCAGAATGGACTGGTTGGATCTTCTTGTAGTCCAAGAGACTCTCAAGAGTCTTCTCCAACACCACAGTTCAAAAGCATCAATTCTTCGGCGCTCAGCCTTCTTCACAGTCCAGCTCTCACATCCATACATGACCACAGGAAAGACCATAGCCTTGACTAGGCGAACCTTTGTTGGTAAAGTAATGTCTCTGCTTTTGAATATGCTATCTAGGTTGGTCATAACTTTCCTTCCAAGGAGTAAGCGTCTTTTAATTTCATGGCTGCAGTCACCATCTGCAGTGATCTTGGAGCCCAGAAAAACAAAGTCTGACACTGTTTCCACTGTTTCCCCATCTATTTCCCATGCAGTGATGGGACCAGATTTCTGCTTTATTGACTATGCCAAAGCCTTTGACTGTGTGGATCACAATAAACTATGGAAAATTCTGAAAGAGATGGGAATACCAGACCACCTGATCTGCCTCTTAAGAAATCTGTATGCAGGTCAGGAAGCAACAGTTAGAACTGGTCATGGAACAACAGACTGGTTCCAAATAGGAAAAGGAGTACGTCAAGGCTGTATATTGTCACCATGTTTATTTAACTTATATGCAGAGTACATCATGAGAAATGCTGGACTGGAAGAAACACAAGTTGGAATCAAGATTGCCGGGAGAAATATCAATAACCTCAGATATGCAGATGACACCACCCTTATGGCAGAAAGTGAAGAGGGGCTAAAAGCCTCTTGATGAAAGTGAAAGTGGAGAGAGAAAAGGTTGGCTTAAAGCTCAACATCTGAGCCTTAAGGGCACTCAGAAAGGGGAAGAACACGTGTGATCTGGTTGCCATCAGGCTGGAGCCACTCTCGATGATGAGCCCTGAGGAACTCAGGATGTGAAAACCACAGGGTAGTGACCACAAGATAGCCAAGACGCTCGAAAGGGATGGAGCCCAGGCGCTTCCATTTTCCCACATGAAGAAAAGTGCTAAATTCCTTAATTTGGGATATCTGGTGTTCTTTAATTCGCAATAATCTCTTGATGTTCAGGCTACCCTTGTTCAGATAGCCTTTGTTGTAAAACTTCTATATAATACCTTCAACTTTGGGGTCTCACATGCTAGTGGATACACCCCCCCCACCAACTTTCCACCCCTTATCCTATATTTCCCCATATCTTGACACTCACAGGAGTTTCTGTGGTCTCCTGGCTGCTGCCACCAATTGTTAGGCTGTACACTGCAGGCTGCAAAGCCTATGTTTGCTCAGCTTCAAGAGAAAGAAAGAAACTGGTGTCAGCAACAGAGACATCACTAGCTTAATTGATGGGGGCACTTACACATCTGAAGCAAGGTCGTGGAGAGACACTACACCATATGTGGTGCACTGGTGGCAGGAAGTACATGGTGGCAGGCTTCATCCTGGGAGGGATGCGGGGACGGGGGACTAGGGGATAGGGAAGTGGGGATTGGGGGGATTTTGCCAGTTATAGGGGAGCTCATTTCCCTGCTCTACTTACCAGAGAATGCAGTAGAGAGGCACGCCCCTAACCATTCCTTTGATAAGAAAGATCACCAGCTGGGACACAAGTACAGAAGAAAGCCAGTCATGTGCATAGGTGTACTGGGGGGGCAGGGGGTGTGCAGAGAGTAAGAGAACAGACAACAGAGCACTGACCATACATACAAACCTTAGTTTAAAAAATACTTATTGCTAAAAATCACCAATGATCATCTGGGCCTTCAGATTTTTTTGCTTGTGAAGGTTTGAACTATCCTAAGAACTACTGCAGTGTGGTACAGAGACAGGGAGTGTGCAAGGGATGTTGGAAAATGGCATCAATAGACTTGCTTGACACGGGGTTGTCACAAACTTTCAATTTGTTAAAATTGGAATCAATTGTGAAACAAGATAAAGCAAAGTACGCCTGTACTCCTACTCTAATGTAGAAATTCCCAGTAAGCTCTCCTCATTCACTCCATCTTCACATGCCCCAGCCATTCACACAGCTATATCCTGTTTCTTTGTGGTTCTGGTTAATAAGTTCCCCCTTAAGAGTGCAAAGCCATCGATAAAAGTTTGAGTGAAAGTTCTAGGTTTTTCAGAAATGCTTATATAAGAGGTTATTCTTCTTCTTGTGATGAATATTTTTGGGAATGACAGAATGTCCTTGTTATAATACCATAACAACACCTATGGCAAAAAAAACCTGGAAGATCAGATCAGATCAGATCAGTCGCTCAGTCGTGTCCGACTCTTTGCGACCCCATGAACCGCAGCACGCCAGGCCTCCCTGTCCATCACCAGCTCCCGGAGGTCACTCAGACTCGCATCCATCGAGTCAGTGATGCCATCCAGCCATCTCATCCTCTGTCGTCCCCTTCTCCTCCTGCCCTCAATCCCTCCCAGCATCAGAGTCTTCTCCAATGAGTCAACTCTTCGCATGAGGTGGCCAGAATACTGGAGTTTCAGCTTTAGCATCATTCCTTCTAAAGAAATTCCAGGATTGATCTCCTTCAGAATGGACTGGTTGGATCTTCTTGCAGTCCAAGGGACTCTCAAGAGTCTTCTCCAACACTACAGTTCAAAAGCATCAATTCTTCGGCGCTCAGCCTTCTTCACAGTCCAGCTCTCACATCCATACATGACCACAGGAAAGACCATAGCCTTGACTAGGCAAACCTTTGTTGGTAAAGTAATGTCTCTGCTTTTGAATATGCTATCTAGGTTGGTCATAACTTTCCTTCCAAGGAGTAAGCGTCTTTTAATTTCATGGCTGCAGTCACCATCTGCAGTGATCTTGGAGCCCAGAAAAACAAAGTCTGACACTGTTTCCACTGTTTCCCCATCTATTTCCCATGCAGTGATGGGACCAGATGCCATGATCTTCGTTTTCTGAATGTTGAGCTTTAAGCCAACCTTTTCACTCTCCACTTTCACTCTCATCAAGAGGCTTTTTAGCCCCTCTTCACTTTCTGCCATAAGGGTGGTGTCATCTGCATATCTGAGGTTATTGATATTTCTCCCGGCAATCTTGATTCCAACTTGTGTTTCTTCCAGTCCAGCATTTCTCATGATGTACTCTGCATATAAGTTAAATAAACATGGTGACAATATACAGCCTTGACGTACTCCTTTTCCTATTTGGAACCAGTCTGTTGTTCCATGACCAGTTCTAACTGTTGCTTCCTGACCTGCATACAGATTTCTTAAGAGGCAGATCAGGTGGTCTGGTATTCCCATCTCTTTCAGAATTTTCCATAGTTTATTGTGATCCACACAGTCAAAGGCTTTGGCATAGTCAATAAAGCAGAAATAGATGTTTTTCTGGAACTCTCTTGCTTTTTCCATGATCCAGCGGATGTTGGCAATTTGATCTCTGGTTCCTCTGCCTTTTCTAAAACCAGCTTGAACGTCAGGAAGTTCACGGTTCACATATTGCTGAAGCCTGGCTTGGAGAATTTTGAGCATTACTTTACTAGCCTCCATTTTCCTCTGGAGGCTATTCAAATAATTACAAAGGAAGAGTGCCATCTACTGGCCAAGATGGACTACATTGACCAAGTCTGTAGAACAGGCATCGTGCTCCTCTAGGTAGAAGTCTGTCTTCTTCCATTAACATTTTCTTCAGAGCTAAAAGAGGGTCTTTACTGGAAAGAACTGATGCCAGTAATTTGAATAAGCCTGCTTCCTTGGTTTTCATATTAGAGAGGGAAAATACTCCCAGCTTCACTTAGGACCTGTCTTTGGGCTAAAGAACCTATGCCAGATGAGCAGCCTGAAAGATCAGGATGTGTTTCTTGCTTCCAGGCTGCTCATCTGGCAAAGGTACCAGATTTCTCATTCACTTCACATACTTTAGAGCCTTGGAGGCTTAGAGCCTGGCATTCTAGTCTGGAAATGTAAGAGAAGTCAGAAGAAAAAGATCCTAATGAAAGATGCATTAAATCTTTCTTAAGAATATGTTGTCAATTTTTAAATTCCATTCCCAGTATGAGAACCTGTTGCTTGAATTTATAATTAGGAGAAAACTCTCAATGTCCCTTTGAATAGTAACTGCACTTGCATCCCTTCGACTTTGACTCAGTAGTAAGAGAAAACACAGACACAAATAGATTTCAGAGAATACAGCTGTTGTCTACCATTACCCTGGGGTGTATCTCTTTGAGTAGAATTGAGAATTATTAAGGTAAATGGCTGTCTGGGGAGGCCTTACAAATAGCTGTGAAAAGAAGAGAAGCGAAAAGCAAAGGAGAAAAGGAAAGATATAAGCATCTGAATGCAGAGTTCCAAAGAATAACAAAGAGAGATAAGAAAGCCTTCCTCAGCGATCAATGCAAAGAAATAGAGGAAAACAGCAGAATGGGAAAGACTAGAGGATCTCTTCAAAAAATTAGAGATACCAAGGGAACATTTCATGCAAAGATGGGCTCGATAAAGGACAGAAATGGTATGGACATAACAGAAGCAAAAGATATTAAGAAGAGGTAGCAAGAATACACAGAACTGTACAAAAATGATATTCATGGCCCAGATAATCACGATGGTGTGATCACTCACCTAGAGCCAGACATCCTGGAATGTGAAGTCAAGTGGTCCTTAGAAAGCATCACTATGAACAAAACTAGTGGAGGTGATGGAATTCCACTTGAGCTTTTTCAAATCCTGAATGATGATGCTGTGAAAGTGCTGCACTCAATATGCCAGCAAATTTGGAAAACTCAGCAGTGGCCACAGGACTGGAAAACGTCAGTTTTCATTCCAATCCCAAAGAAAGGCAATGACAAAGAATGCTCAAACTACTGCACAATTGCACTCATCTCACACGCTAGTAAAGTAATGCTCAAAATTTTCCGAGCCAGGCTTCAGCAATACATGAACCGTGAACTTCCAGTTGTTCAAGCTGGTTTTAGAAAATGCAGAAGAAGCAGAGATCAAATTGCCAACATCCATCATGGAAAAAGCAAGAGAGTTCCAGGAAAACATCTATTTCTGCTTTATTGACTATGCCAAAGCCTTTGACTGTGTGGATCACAATAAACTGTGGAAAATTCTGAAAGAGATGGGAATACCAGACCACCTGATCTGCCTCTTGAGAAACCTGTATGCAGGTCAGGAAGCAACAGTTAGAACTGGACATGGAACAACAGACTGGTTCCAAATAGGAAAAGGAGTACGTCAAGGCTGTATATTGTCACTCTGCTTATTTAACGTATATGCAGAGTACATCATGAGAAACGCTGGGCTAGAGGAAGCACAAACTGGAACCAAGATTGCCGGGAGAAATATCAATAACCTCAGATATGCAGATGACACAACCCTTATGGCAGAAAGTGAATAGGAACTAAAGAGTCTCTTGATGAAAGTGAAAGTGGAAAGTGAAAAAGTTGGCTTAAAGCTCAACATTCAGAAAATGACGACCATGGCATCTGGTCCCATCACTTCATGGGAAATGATGGGGAAACAGTGGAAACAGTATCAGACTTTATTTTTTGGGCTCCAAAATCACTGCAGATGGTGACTGCAGCCGGGAAATTAAAAGACGCTTACTCCTTGGAAGGAAAGCTATGACCAAACTAGATAGCATATTCAAAGGAAGAGACATTACTTTGCCAACAAAGATACATCTAGTCAAGGCTATGGTTTTTCCTGTGGTCATGTATGGATGGGAGAGTTGGACTGTGAAGAAAGCTGAGTGCGGAAGAATTGATGCTTTTGAACTGTAGTGTTGGAGAAGACTCTTAAGAGTCCCTTGGGCTGCAAGGAGATCCAACCAGTCCATTCTAAAGGAGATCAGTTTGGGTGTTCTTTGTAAGGAATGATGCTAAAGCTGAAACTCCGGTTCTTGGCCACCTCATGCTAAGGGTTGACTCATTGGAAAAGACTTTGATGCTGGAAGGGATTGGGGGCAGGAGAAGAAGGGGACTACAGAGGATGAGATGGCTGGATGGCATCACCGACTAGATGCACGTGAGGTTGGGTGAACTCCAGGAGTTGGTGATGGACAGGGAGGCCTGGCGTGCTGCGATTCATGGGGTCACAAAGAGTCAGACACAACTGAGTGAATGAACTGAACTGAGCCCACAGGTGTATTGCCCCTTCCTGAGCGCCCTGGAGGGCTGGAAACTCTTGATGTCTCTGTCATCCTGGTTTACTGATATGGCAAGAAATACTCCACTCTTGTGATCTTGTGGCCCCAGTAAAATGTAATCTCAGGAACCTGAATGAATGTTCTCAAAAGAACAGAAACAACTGAGTAGTTCATTCACCCTTAATTACAAGCTTATCCTCTGTGAGACAGAAAAGAAAATACAAACATCAATATGGCCTGAGTGACTCTACATTCCTATGTGTAAGATAAGGAGGGAAAAATGCAGTTAAGAATCAATGGAAAATTATATTCCTGACATAAGATAAAAGGAAGGTTTATATATATTATACCTACATTTGTACATAATAAATATGTGCACGTCCAAAAGTCTTTCCATACGTACATAATTTCAGCCTTTATTTAGTTTCTCATTTAATTGATATACATTTACATTGACAAATCCAAATTTTATTGGGAAAATTAAATGTCTACTATAAAAATTAGAGTTTCGATTGACTACATTTCCTAGGTCAAAGAGAAAATATCTAAATGAAAACACAACCAGGAAGTGAGAGAGAAATTTTCGGATAATGAGTACCGTCTTCCCTATTTAAAAGCCTTGCTTAGAACGATCATCATCAGAGAACCTACCTGAAGGTTCACCCAGACCGCATCTCAGCCAGCCCAGCAGCAGCCACATCTTCCCCATGGCCTTCGTGCTCTCTCTACTGATGGCCCTGGTGCTGGTCAGCTGTGGCCCGGGAGGATCCCTGGGTTGTTACCTGTCCGAGAACCACATGCTAGGTGCCAGGGAGAACCTCAGGCTCCTGGCCAAAATGAAGAGACTCTCCCCTCATTCCTGTCTTCAGGACAGAAAAGACTTTGGTCTTCCGCAGGAGATGGTGGACGGTGACCAGCTCCAGAAGGACCAGGCTATCTCTGTGCTCCACGAAATGCTCCAGCAGTGCTTCAACCTCTTCAACACAGAGCGCTCGTCTGCTGCCTGGAACACCACCCTCCTGGAGCAACTCTGCACCGGACTCTATCAGCAGCTGGAGGACCTGGACGCCTGCCTGGGCCCAGTGACAGAAGAGAAAGACTCTGACCTGGGAAGGATAGGCCCCATTCTGACCATGAAGAAGTACTTCCAGGGCATCCATGTCTACCTGAAAGAGAAGGAATACAGTGACTATGCCTGGGAAATTGTCAGAGTGGAGATGATGAGAGCCCTCTCTTCATCAACCAGCTTGCAAGAAAGGTTAAGAAAGATGGGTGGAGATCTAAACTCACCTTGAGATGACTCTCACTGATCAAGATGCCATATCACCCTCATACACTCACCTGTGTTCATTTCAGAAGACTCTGATTTCTGCTTCAGCAACCAAATTGATTGAATTACTTTAGCCGAAACTTTGTCAGCAGTAATAAGCAAGTAGATATAAAAGGATTCAGCTGTGGGGGCATGAGTCCTAAGTGATGCCTGCCCTGATGTTATCTGTTGTTGATTTATGTATTCCTTCTTGCATCTCACATACTTAAAACACTAGGAAATTTGTAAAGTTACCTTTCACTTGTACATCTATTAAAATTTCTAAAACATGTTTACGATTTTGTATTATTAAATTCGTACTTTGTTCTATTTATTAAATCAAAGAAAATGAATTTCTTTACTCAAAAGTGAAAATCCATGCCCCCATTTTAAAACTTTATTAAAGAATGGGTGGTTACATTTGTTTATTCATTCATTGCATTCATATTATACATATACATTGAGTACCTACATGACAGAATGTGTAATTATCACCAAGGAATACAAGTGAATAAAGCAAATGTAGTTCCTACTGCATGGAAAATCTCAATCTTACAGAGAAGAGGACATAAAAACAGTATTATTTTATTTCAATTATACTAAAGACTGCAAAGAGAAGTAAAGGGAAAGAATGTCCTTACACAGGAAGCTTTAGGTCCAAATAATGCTGGAAAGACAAATAATGTTACACATCTTTCTAAGCTGCCAGCAGGGCTTCCCTCGTAGCTCAGCTGGTAAAGCAAGTGCCTGCAGAGCTGAAAACCCCTGTTCGATTCCTGGATCAGGAAGATCCCTCTGAGAAGGAATAGGCTACCTACCCACTCCAGTATTACTTGGGCTTCCCTGGTTGCTCAGTTGGTAAAGAATCTGCAATGCAGGAGACCTGGGTTGGGAAGATCCCCTGGAGGTGGGCTGGGCTACCCACTCCAGTATTCTTGTCTGGAGAATCCCCATGGACAGAGGAGTCTGGAGGGCTGTAGCCCACGGGGTCCCCAAAGAGGCTGCCACAACGAAGCATACAGCACAGGAAGTCAATGAATTCTCCTAACTTAGTTTCAAGTTACCAAAAGCAAGGGAGACGTTTTTAGATAGATGTTACTAAACACAATTATTTCTGTAGAGTTTACCTAAAAGCTCTTTTTTTCTCTTTATTCTTGGAAATCACAGCCATTAGTTCCAGAGAGCCAGGTAGATCACTTACATGGCAAAGGCACAAAAGAAATACCAATTCCTTCCTGAAAGCTGGCTTAAAGAATTATAAAAGGCTCACTTTGATACAGTAGCAGAGCTAGCAGAGGACATTGTTCTCCAAACTTCTGGGCAGCCCACATTCAACAAGGACAGCCACCCAAAGGCCCCACGTCCTAGTGGGCAGCCACCCAGGGATTTCCCTGTTGCTTCTGGGATTCCCCCTGCAATTCTTGGGCACCATATGGTAGTGGATGGCCACCTCAGGAATACCCTACAGCTTGGGGATTACAGCCAGCAACTTTTGGGCCCCCTCGGTTAGTGGACAGCCACCTCAGATTCACCCAGCAACTTTTGGGCCCCACATGCTAGTGGATGGCCCCAATAACTTTCCATCCGCTGTTCTGTATCTTGGTACTCACAGGAGTTTCTGCCATTTCCTGCCTGCCACCAACTGTTGGGTTGTATCCTGCAGGCTTACAAGACCTATGTTTGCCCAGCTTTGAGACCAAAGAAAGAATCTGCTGACAAGAACAGAGGCAGGGATGCTTTAATGGATGGGAGGCACTTAGATGGCTGAAGCAAGGTCCTGGAGCAACACCCCACCATGTGTGGTGCACTGGGGGTGGGAAGTATTAATACTTGGTGACAGGTTCATTCTGAGGGCAATGGAGGGGTGGGGAGTAGAGGGTGGGGAATGGGGAAGGACGGAGAGGCACGTGGGGGAGGAGATTGCTAGTCCTAGTGGGAGTGAGATCATGTGGGCTCATTAGTTATCATGGAAAGCAGTAGAGGGACATGCTCCTCACCACCCCTTTGATAAAAAAGATCAAATTTGGGTCCTGGGACAAGTACAGAGAAAAGCCAGTCATGTGCATAGCGTGTACTGGTGGGGCAGGGGATGTACAGAGAGTAAGAGAACAGTCATCCTGAGTGGCCTGACCATACATATATACCTTAATTTAAAAAATACTTTATTGCTAAAAGTCACCAGTGGTCATCTGGACCTACAAATTCTTTTGTCGGTGAAAGTCTGAACTATCCTGAGAATTACTGCAGTGTGGCACAAAGACAGTGAGTGTGCAAGGGCTTTTGAAAATGGCCTTGATACACTTGCTTGACATGGGGTTGTCACAAACCGTCAATACGTAAATAATGCAATTATCTGGGAAATGGGATAAAACAAATAATGCTGGTACTTCCTCACAATGTAGCAATTCCCAGTATGCTCTCCAGATTCACTCATCCCTCCCCTGCACCAGCCATTCATACAGCTCTTTCCTGTTTCTTTGTGCTTCTGGCTACTGATTTTCCCTTAAGAGTGCAAAGTGTAGTCACTCAGTCATGCCGACTCTTTGCCACCCCATGAACCACAGCCCAGCAGGCTCCTCTGTCCATGGGATTCTCCAGGCAGAATACTGGAGTGGATTGTCATTTCCTTCTCCAGGGAACCTTCCCCACCCAGGGATCAAACCTGGGTCTCCCACATTGGAGGCAGATTGTTTACTGTCTGAGCCACAAGGGAAGCCCTGACAGTGCAAAGCAACCAATTAAAAGTTTGAAGGAAAGTTCTAGGCTTTTCAGAAACTCTTAAATAAGAGGTTATTGTTTTTCTTGAGATGAATATTTTTGGGAATGAATGTTATTGTTACAAGAGTTCAAGGAGGACCTTTCCTGGAAAGAACTGACATCAATAACTTAAAAAAGCCTTCTGCCTTAGCTTTCATATTTTAGAGAGGAAAATACTCCCAGCCTCAGGCAGGACATGTCTTGGGCTAAGGAAGCTGTGTGGAGTGAAATGTCAAGATATGTTTCTGGCTTCCAGGCTGCTCAGCTGGCCAAAGTTACATTCATTTGCTAATGATAGTGATAATGATGATACATTATCATTTGCTTTACCTACTTTAACACATTTGGAGCCTTGACCATGGCATTCTGGCTAGGAAAATACAAGGGAAATCAGCGGAAATAGCTCCTGTTTGAAGGTGCATTGCTGCTGCTGCTGCTAAGTCGCTTCAGTCGTGTCCGACTCTGTGCGACCCCATAGACGGAAGCTCACCAGGCTCCCCTGTCCCTGGGATTCTCCAGGCAAGAACACTGGAGTGGGTTGCCATTTCCTTCTCCAATGCATGAAAGTGAAAAGTGAAAGTGAAGTTGCTCAGTCGTGTCCAACTCTTAGCGACTCCATGGACTGGAGCCTATAAGGCTCCTCCATCCATGGGATTTTCCAGGCAAAAGTACTGGGGTGGGGTGCAGCAGCAACCTCTGCTTTAAGACATCACAATAAAATTAAAGACAGCTTAAATATTGCCATAATTAAGAAAAACAAGAATTCAAGTTGCTTGTGCAATGAAATTAAATTCATCACATAACAATCATCCTGAGCTACAAACACATCAATTACCTTGCAAGTCATATCACCAATTGATAATTTTATATACATTAATGACACGTACAACATTTACCAATTATAAGTCTACAGGTTTACTTGTTGGTAGTAGTTGAAGTTTTCCAATAGGATTTTTGGGAGAACCTTTATACCAGATCCATTCTTTTTCTGATGGTTTTCTAAGGACCCTGATGCTTACGCCAGGGGCAAAGACCTAATCATTACTTACAATAGATTTTACTATATCATGGTTTGTTAGATCATCCAAGGGAACCTTAATTTGGCTATTAGATATCACTTCTTGTTTACAAACTCTGGTGGACCCAAGAGAAGCATTCACAGAGTTTGGGTGCCTCTTCATTTGTAAGAAAGATGTAGAAGTTACCTCCATGATGAATACATAAGGAAACAAGAGTGCCCAAGGGATACCCTCAATACTAAATTAAAGGAGAATGAAAATTTGATTGAAGAGAACTTACTGAAACACACAGCTCCTAGGGAGGTTGTGGCTAGCACCTCTTCCGTGGGACAGAGCACGTGCAGTAGTGCAAACGTGTCAGAACCTAGTCCTGGGGGAATCATTAAACAGCCATCACCGGTGGAAACACGTGATGAAACGGTTTCTAAATGTTTACAAATGACAAAGCATGGAAGGGTTTCAGACCACATACAGTGGTTTAACAAGCTCTCTTTAAATGAACCAAATAGGACAAAAATTAAGTCACCTCTTAAGTTTCAGCGTACGCCTGTCCGTCATTCAGTGAGAAGAATTAGTTCTTTGTTGGAGTATGGTGGACAACCTCCAAGGCATAAATTAGCAAGTCTTGGTGATACTGCTTCTCCTGTGGTTAAATCAGTGAGCTGTGAGAGTGCTCTTCCCTCTTGTGTAGAAAGTATGACAAAAGATTCCTCCCATCCATGTACCAGATCAGGTCCTAAAGAACAGAAGTCTTCCTCTTGAAGGTGCATTAACTCTTTCCTAAAGCATGCATTGTCAGTTGCTTGACTTCAAGAGAAAATTCTCAATGTCCATTTGAATAAAGAGTGCACTTGCATCCCTTCCACCTTGACTCAGTAGTAAGAGAGAGAAGTCACTTAGTCATTGTGCCACCTCATGGACTGTAGCCTCTGAGGCTCCTCTGTCCATGGGATTCTCAAGGCAGAATACTGGAGTGGGTTGCCATTTCCTTCTCCAGGGCATCTTCCCATCCCAGGTATGGAACCTGCATCTCCTGCATTGTAGGCAGAAGGTTTTACTGTGTGAGCCATCAGGGAAGCCTATAAGAGAGCACACAGACACAAATAAGAGGATTTCAGAGAATACAATTGTTGACAACCAATAACCTGGGGTGTACCTCTTTGAGTCGAAATGAGAACTAATAAGATAATGGCATACTGTAAATGAGGAAGTTAACCTGGAAGAGAGAGAGAGAGTGTGTGTATGGGTTTACTGATCAAGCAGCAGGGAAGGGTTTCGATATAGACCAGATCTCTCAAATCTCTGCTTCAGGTTACAGACTTCATCTTTAGATTGCTGCTCTCTAATTAATGGATGAGAGGGCTGACAGCTTATGGTAAAAGGATGTTGGATTCCTGATCAGCAAAGAAGATTTAGCTTTGGGACCAGGGACCAGGCTTGATCACTCAAGAGCTTTTGTATAGCAGGGTTTTATTAAAGGATAAAAAGGGACAGAGAAAGCTTCTGACATAGATTTCAGAAGGGGGATGGACAGTGGCCCACTCACTAGCCGTAGAGAGGGAGCTATATACTTTTTAAATTGGTTATTACAATAAATCAAGAGAAAGTCTCAGGTTCACAGATCTTACTAGATCCACTCCCACAATATACATTTTAAGATAATGGGATTAGAACTAACAATAGAAAGATTTTACCACACCCATTCCCATAATATACATCTTAAGGTAAGTCAACAGGTTCTTGTTAAGGAGAAACATGTCCTTGAGCAAGATACATTGTTCTATTGACTAAGACTGAGCAATCTTGAAAAAAAAGTTTGTTTTTTTCTCCTCCTTGGGAACTCCAGACCCTATATCCTCCTGGAGAGCGCCAGACCCCTCTCTCGTCCTTGGGGACCCCGGACTTATCAATCTGCCTAGGAACTGACACCCTCAGAGATCTCTAGTTTCTAGGTTAAATACATGTCAGTTGCTCAGTTGAGTAGAACCCGTTTGTAACTCCATGGACTGTATGCTTTTCATACTGTTCATGTGATTCTCAAGGCAAGAATACTGAAGTGGTTTGCCATTCCCTTCTCCAGTGGAACACATTTGTCACTTACAACCAACCTAGACAGCATATTAAACAGCAGAGGCATCACTATGCCAACAAAGGTCCATCTAGTCAAGGCTATGGTTTTTCCAGTAGTTATGTATGGATGTAAGAGTTGGACCATAAAGAAAGTTGAGTGCTGAAGAATTGATGCTTTTCAACTGTGGTGTTGGAGAAGACTCTTGAGAGTCCCACTGAATGCAAAGAGATCCAACCAGTCCATCCTAAAGGAAATCTGTGCTGAATATTCATTGGAAGGACTGATGCTGAAGCTGAAAATCCAATACTTTGGCTACCTGATGCATAGGACTGATGCTTTGAAAACACCCTGATGCTGGGAAACATTGAAGGCAGGACGAGAAGGGGATGACAGAAGATGAGATGGCTGGATGACTTCACTGACTCAATGGACATGAGTTTGAGTAAGCCCTGGGAGTTGGTGATGGACAGGGAGGCCTGGCGTGCTGCAGTCCATGGGGTCACGAGACTAAGAGACGTCTGAGCAACTGAACTGAAATGGACTGTACCACACAGGCTTCCGGTCCATGGAATTCTCCAGGCAAAAAAACTGGAGTGGGTTGTCATTTCCTTCTACTGTATATGAAGTAAGTTTTGAGTTATTTTCTCTCTTCCTTCAACACTTTGGGACACTTTGGGGGTCAACACAACATGGATAATTTTGGACCTATCTAGCTGTCTTTGTAGAGGCTTCCCAGGTGGCACTGGTGTTAAAGAACCCACCTGCCACTGCAGGAGACATAAGAGACCTGGGTTTGATACCTGGGTCGGGAAGATCCCTTCGAGGAGGAAATGGAAACCCACTCCAGTATTCTTGCCTGGAGAATCCCATGGACAAGGGAGACTGTGTATTGGGTTAAAGAATCAGACATGACGGAAGCGACTTTGCACGCACACCAGCTTGTCTTTGTGACTGTTTAACATCCTTTAAACATTACAATTCTTCCACTGTTTGGCTGAGCTTTCTTTAGATTTAACTTGCACTTTGCCATTTTGTCAGCAGAAATGTCACTTATCTTTCTTCACTTTCATGACATTCAGATACACATATGTTTTATTTTTGCCCACAAACACTAGTGTTTTGCTTTCTAGGAAAGATCAAATGAGAGACAAAATATTCAAAGGCTTGAAAACCACAGAAAATGTGGAGAAGCCTCTCTGCCAGTCTTTTATTTCCCTTTGTATTAACCCTAGAATGAAATGGAATGTAACCCAGGAGGACAAAGACAAACATCAACTAGCAAATGCCTATAGAATTATAAGTTCCTAAATCTTTTATTGTTATTTAAATTTAAAACCAAACATCATGAGTAAGTAAAGAAACAGGCTATTTCTCCCTGACACAGCCTGGTCTCATGGCTCTGTATTCTCAGCATGAAACAGCAATGGAGAGACAAGACAGCCCAACATTCAGATGTTCCTCATGAACAACTAAAGGTCACTGATTTCTGTCATACAAACTTCTAAGAATATATACCACCGCCTCTGAATTCCCTAGAGCCAACTCAGAAATTGTGAGGAAAACAAATGCTCAACAGTTTAAATAGAAGCTTTGAATGATAGAAGCTAGAGTGGCAAAATAGAAATTGCCTACTAATGATGTAACTATTACAATTGGATAATGCCTCCACCTAAGTAGTGTTCTTACCTGGAAAATCCCATAGACACAAGGGTCTGGCAGACTACAGTCCATAGTCATGCAAGGAATCGGACACGACTGAGCGACTCACACACACACATGTAGACAAAAACACACTTTAGCTCTCAGCATCTTGGCTGCTGACCCTTGATACCTGGGGACACAGGTCAGAAGAGGACATCGTCACTGAGAACTCGGGTCCTTCACAGAAACACTCCAGGGAGAGGGTGGGGATCCTGGAAGATGAATGATTTTGCAGAGAAAGAGACAGGCCCCTCCACAGTAGATCCTGAACTTCTCAGGATGTGGTAAGCCTGCCCTCACGAGTGAGTGCCAGAGAGTTTGGGCGAAGGACACTGTCATTTCAGATGAATAGTGCTATTAGAGGTGAAAACTACCTCTAATGAGTGAGGCAGTATTGGAAATATAATTATCTTGGTTTAGAAGCTTCACATTTAAGTGCATGATAAGAAACAGGACTTCTGGTGGGAGTATGAGCACAGCCTGTCGAGGACTATAGATCTGCTATAAAAGAATGCTGGAAAGAAACAGTGATGTCTAGTATGTTATTGCTGATTATCGACTAGAAGAAAAGTGCCACAACCTAAATGTTGAGAGTTATGTTTTATTTGGTGAGAATTCAGGGACAGTATTTCAAGTCACCCTGAGAGAAGTGCTCCAAGTAGGTGCCTCAGGAGGAGGGGCAGTGAGGGGGAGCCTGGTTGTTTAGAAGTTTGCAAGTATGGGCAGGTAGTCTGAACCTCAAAAGTATTTTGTGAAGTAGAGAAAACCAGATATCTCAAGTAAAGGAATTTAGCACTTTGCTATGTATGGGAGGATGCAAGAGTCTGTGCTCACTGAAATCATTCTTTTCATGCATCTCGCCTATCCTGGGGCTATAACCCTTTCATTTTTCACATCCTGAGTTCCCTTGGCCTCATCTTAGGGAGTGCCTGCAATCTGATAGCAATCAGACCAGGGGTACATTCCTTCTTCCTGAGCACCCTGGAGGGTTGGAAACTGATGACTTTGTCATCCTGGTTTACTGATATGGCAGGAAAAACTCCATTTCTCATGACCTGTGGTCCCAGTGAAATGTAACCTCAGGAACCTGAATGAATGTCCTCAAAAGAGCAGAAACAACTGATTAGCTCAGTTCAGATCAGATCGGTTGCTCAATCGTGTCCGACTCTTTGCGACCCCATGAATCCAAGCACACCAGGCCTCCCTGTCCATCACCAACTCCCGGAGGTCACTCAGACTCACATCCATCGAGTCAGTGATGCCATCCAGTCATCTCATCCTCTGTTGTCCCCTTCTCCTCCTGTCCCCAATCCCTCCCAGCATCAGAGTCTTCTCATATGAGTCAACTCTTCCCATGAGGTTACCAAAATACTGGAGTTTCAGCTTTAGCATCATTAATTCCAAAGGAATCCCATGGCTGATCTCCTTCAGAATGGACTGGTTGGATCTCCTTGCAGTCCAAGGGACTCTCAAGAGTCTTCTCCAACACCACAGTTCAAAAGCATCAATTCTTCAGCGTTCAGCCTTCTTCACAGTCCAGCTCTCACATCCATACATGACCACAGGAAAGACCATAGCCTTGACTAGGCGAACCTTTGTTGGCAAAGTAATGTCTCTGCTTTTGAATATGCTATCTAGGTTGGTCATAAATTTCCTTCCAAGGAGTAAGCGTCTTTTATTTTCATGGCTATTAGCTCAAGCACTCATAATTACAAGCCTCTGCTCTGATTAATGGCAACTCACTCCAGTGTTCTTGCTTGGAGAATCCCAGGGATGATGTAGCCTGGTGGGCTGCTGTCTCTGGGGTTGCACAGAGTCAGAGATGACTAAAGTGACCTAGCAACAGCAGCAGCAGCAGCCCTGATTAAAACAGAAAACAGAATACAGAAACCTATAGGGGCTGAGGGACTCTGACTTCCTATGTATAAGGTAAGGAGAGGAAAATGCAATTCAGACTCCAGGAAAAAATTTGTTGTTGTAAAAAAGAAAAGGAATCTTTGTATGTATTAAAATGTGTACATAAGTATGTACATGTTTATAAGTCTTTACATCCCTACATAACCTCAGCCTTTAATTAGTTTCTCATTTATTTGATATCCATTTGGAGTGACAAATCCAAAGTTTAGTGGGAAAACAAAACACTTATTGTTAAAATTATAAGAATAGATTCATTACATTTTCTGGGTCAAATAGAAAATGTCTAAATGAAAACACAAAATGGATATGAGAGAGAAAATTTATGACACTGAGTACTGTCTTCCCTATTTAAGCCTTGCTTTAGATTTACTATTCCCTTTTCATAATAACTGCATTTGCATCCCTTCCACCTTGACTCAGTAACACAGAACACAGCCACAAATAAAGGGATTTCAGAGAAGACAACTGTTGCCAAAGAATAGCCTGGGGTATGCCTATTGGGGTAGAATTGAAAACTATTAAGGTAATCCAATTTTAATTCAGGAATTAACAAGGATGTGTCCATGAGTGTGTGTGTGCATGTGTGCGTGGGTATGCCTGCATGGGTGCCCGTGTGTTTGCTCAGTGAGTGGGGAAGTGCTTCAATTTAGCCTAGATCTATCAAATCTCTGCCTCAATTTACAGGCTTGTCTTTAGTTTGTTTCTCTCCAAATGACAAATGAGAGGGTGCTCTAATTTGTTTCTTGAATAAGTTTTGTTTCATTTCTTTCTTCCTTCAACACTTTGGGGCCCCTTTTGGGGGCAAGAATACATGTACAATTTTTGGTCTCACCTGGCCATCTTTGTGGAGGCTTCCCTGGTGACACCAGTGGTAAAGAACTCGCCTGCCAATCCAGGAGACATAAGAGTCCACGGTTTAATCCCTGGGTTGGGAAGATTCACTTGAGGAGGAAATAGCAACCCACTCAGGAATTCTTGCCTGGAGAATCCCATGCACAGGGGAGCCTGTCCACAGGGTCCCAAAGAGTCAGACATGACTGAAGCGACTTAGCACGTGCACATGGCTGGCTTTGAGACTGTTTGACAAATTTGGAATATCATGATTTCTTCCATTTTTTCATCAAGAGGCTTTTTAGCCTCTCTTCATTTTCTGCCATAAGGGTGGTGTCATCTGCATATGTGAGGTTATTGATATTTCTCCCAGCAATCTTGATTCCAACTTGTGTTTCTTCCAGTCCAGCATTTCTCATGATGTACTCTGCATATAAGTTAAATAAACATGGTGACAATATACAGCCTTGACGTACTCCTTTTCCTACTTGGAACCAGTCTGTTGTTCCATGACCAGTTCTAACTGTTGCTTCCTGACGTGCATACAGATTTCTCAAGAGGCAGATCAGATGGTCTGGTATTGCCATCTCTTTCAGCATTTTCCAGTTTATTATGATCTACACAGTCAAAGCCTTTGGCATAGTCAATAAAGCAGAAATAGATGTTTTTCTGGAACTCTCTTGCTTTTTCCATGATCCAGCGGATGTTGGCAATTTGATCTCTGGATCCTCTGCCTTTTCGAAAACCAGCTTGAACATCAGGAAGTTCACGCTTCACGTATTGCTAAAGCCTGGCTTGGAGAACGATGAAAGTGAAAGTGGAGAGTGAAAAGGTTGGCTTAAAGGTCAACATTCAGAAAACGAAGATCATGGCATCTGGTCCCATCACTACATGGGAAATAGATGGAGAAACAGTGGAAACAGTGTTAGACTTTATTTTTCTGGGCTCCAAAATCACTGCAGATGGTGACTGCAGCCATGAAATTAAAGACGCTTACTCGTTGGAAGGAAAGTTATGACCAACCTAGATAGCATATTCAAAAGCAGAGACATTACTTTGCCAACAAAGGTTCGCCTAGTCAAGGCTATGGTCTTTCCTGTGGTCATGTATGGATGTGAGAGCTGGACTGTGAAGAAGGCTGAGCGCTGAAGAATTGATGCTTTTGAACTGTGGTGTTGGAGAAGACTCTTGAGAGTCTCTTGGACTACAAGGAGATCCAACCAGTCCATTCTGAAGGAGATCAGCCATGGGATTCCTTTGGAATTAATGATGCTAAAGCTGAAACTCCAGTATTTTGGTAACCTCATGGGAAGAGTTGACTCATATGAGAAGACTCTGATGCTGGGAGGGATTGGGGGCAGGAGGAGAAGGGGACGACAGAGGATGAGATAGCTGGATGGCATCAGTGACTCAATGGATGTGAGTCTGAGTGACCTCCGGGAGCTGGTGTTGGCCAGGAAGGCCTGGCATGCTGCAGTTCATGGGGTCGCAAAGAGTCAGACATGACTGAGCGACTGATCTCTCTATTCCATTTTTTCATTGACCTTTCTTCTACTTACACTTACCATACTGTCAGCAAAAAAGACATTTGTCTATATTCTCTTTCATAACATTCAAAATTATATTTGTTTTATATTTGTCCACAAACAATTATCAAGTTTTGCCTTCCAGGAAAGCTGACATGAAAAACAAAATAATCTCTAGTGTTGAAAATTACAGAAAATATGGTGAGGCCCCTCTGCCATTCTTCTCCTTCATTTTGTATTAACCCTAGGATGAAATGTTTAGGAATGCAGTAGAAGAGACAAACTGGCCAGTAAATCAATATGCAAAAAGAAGTTCTTACATTTTTTTTGCTGTTCTTTAAATTTAAAACAAAACATCATGAGTAAGTAAAGAAACAAGGCTATTTCTCCCTGGCACAGCCTGGGCCTCACTGCTCTGCATTCTGAGCACAAGACAGAGATGGGTTGACAAGTCAGCCCAACAGAGGGAGGTAGACTGGATGAACAACTGAAGGGCACTGAGTTCTGTGACAGAAGCGTTCAATAATACATAACACCATCAATGAATTCCATATAGCCAACTCAGAAATTATGAGCAAAACAAATCTTGAACTGCTCAAGTAAAAGAATTGAGCGATAAAAGCTATCAGATCAGATCAGTCGCTCATTCGTTTCCGACTCTTTGCGACCCCAGTAATCGGAGCACACCAGGCCTCCCTGTCCATCACCAACTCCCAGAGTTCACTGAGACTAACATCCATCGAGCCATCTCATCCTCTGTCGTCCCCTTCTCCTCCTGCCCTCAATCCCTCCCAGCATCAGAGTCTTCTCAATGAGTCAACTCTTCGCATGAGGTGGCCAAAGTACTGGAGTTTCAGCCTTAGCATCATTCCTTCCAAAGAAATCCCAGGGCTGATCTTCAGAATGGACTGGTTGGATCTCCTTGCAGTCCAAGGGACTCTCAAGAGTCTTCTCCAACACCACAGTCCAAAAGCATCAATTCTTCAGTGCTCAGCCTTCTTCACAGTCCAGCTCTCACATCCATATAGTGCCAAAATAAAAATTGTCTACCAAAGGTGTAACAATTGCCATTGGATAATGCCTCCACCTACTTAGCTCTCCACACTTTAGCTCTCAGCATCTGAGCGCTGCTGACACTTGATACCTGGGGACACGGATCAGGAGAAGAGGAAGTCATATTGAGAACTCCCCTCCTTCACACAAACATGCACTGGGAAAGGGTGGGAATCCTCGAAGATGAATGATTTTACAAACAAAGAGACAAGTCCTTCCACTGTAGAATTCTGAAGTTCTCAGGATGTGGTTAGCCTGCCCTCATGGGTGAGGCCCAGAGAGGTTGTGTTGAGGACACTGTCATTCCAGAGGAAAAGTGCTACTGCAGGTGAAAACCACCTAGTGAGTGAGGTGGCGCTGAAAACACAACTTATTATCTTCAAATTAGAATCTTCAGACCTACATGCACCAGAAAAGAAGCAGGATACCGGGTGGGGATATTGGCACCACCTGTGGAAGACTATGAAGGTGAAAGTGAAGTCTCTCAGTCGTGTCCTACCCTTTGCAACCCCATGGACTGTAGCCTACTAGGCTCCTCCGTCCATGGAATTTCCCAGGCAAGAATACTAGAGTGGGTTGCCATTTCCTTCTCCAATAGATCTACCATAAAAAGCAGGTTGAAAGAAACCATCATGTCTTGTATTTTGTTCCTGACTGTTGATCTGGAGCCTATTATACACAGTGAAGTAAGTCAGAAAGAAAAACACCAATACAGTATATAAACGCATATATATGGAATTTAGAAATATGATAATGGTGACCCTATATGTGAGACAGCAAAAGAGACAGAGATTTAAAGAACAGAATATTGGACTCCATGAGACAAGGTGAGGGTGGGATAATTTGAGAGAATAGCATTGAAATATGTAATTTACCATATGTGATGTAGATCACCAGTCCAGGTGCAATGAATGCGACTCGGCACTCAGGGCTGGTGCACTGGGACCACACTGAGGGATGGGACAGGGAGGGAGGGGGGACTGGGGTTCAGGATGGGGGACACATGCACACCCATGGGTGATTTATGTCAATGTATGGCAAAAACCACTACAATATTGTAAAGGAATTACCTTCCAATTAAATAAGTTAATTAAAAAATAAAGAAATAGTGACAACCTAAAAGTTGACAGTTATGCTTTATTTAGTGGGAATTCAGAAGACAGTATCTCAAGTTACCCTGAGGGAATTGTACCAAGGAGCTGAGGGGAAGAGTCAGGTTATATAGGAGTTTGCAAGAAAGGGGAGGTAGTCTGAACATCAAAGTAGTTTTGTGAATTAAAGAAAACCAGCTATCTCAAGTTAAGGAATTTAGCACTTTTCCTTTGTATGGGAAGAGGCAACTGTCTGGGCTCACTGAAAACATTCCTTTCCTGAATCTCAGCTCTCCTGGGGCATTTTTCCTTGCATTTGCTTGCATCTTGCATTTTTTCACTTCCTGAGTTGCCTTGGGCTCACCTTAGGGAGTGGCTGCAATTTGGTAGCTGTCAGCCCACAGGTGTAGTCCCCCTTCCTGAGTGCCCTGGAGGGCTGGAAACTCTTGATGACTGTGTCATCCTAGTTTACTGATATGGCAGGAGATACTCCACTCCTCAAGATCTTGTGGCCCCAGTGAAACATAATCTCAGGAACCCGAATGAATGTTCTCAAAAGAAAAGAAACAACTGAGTAGTTCATTCACTCTTAATTACAAGCCTCTGCTCTGTGAAACAGAAAACAGACTACAGAAACCAATATGGCCTGCTGCTGCTGTTGCTGCTGCTAAGTGGTTTCAGTCGTGTCTGACTCTGTGCGACCCCATAGACGGCAGCCCATCAGGCTCCATCATCCCTGGATTCTCCAGGCAAGAACACTGGAGTGGGTTGCCATTGCCTTTTCCAATGCAGGAAAGTGAAAAGTGAAAGTGAAGTCGCTCAGTCATATCTGACTCTTAGCAACCCCATGGACTGCAGACCACCATATATGTCCTGAGTGACTCTCAATTCAATGAGTAAGATAAGCGTGGGGGGAGGGGTGGAATGCATTTAAGAATCAAGGAAAAATTTTGTTTGGACATAGCACACAAAAAAGAAATGTTTATATATATTATACTTAAATGTGTGCATAATAAGTATGTACACCTCTATAAGTCTTTACATACTTACATAATTTCAGCGTTTCTTTAATCTCTCATTTAACTGATATACATTTTCTTAGACAAATCCAAACTTCACTGGGAAAATTAACCTTCTATCATAAAAATTAAGAGTTTAGATTGACTACATTTTCTAGATCAAATAGAAAATATCTAAAGGAAAACATACAGGGGAAGTGAGGCAGAAATTTAAGACAATGGGTACCGTCTTCCCTACTTAAAAACCTTGCTTAGAAAGATTATCATCAGACACCCTACCTTCAAGGTTGCACCAGTCGCTGTCTCATCCAGCCGAGCAGCAGCCTCATCTTCCCCATGGATTTCGTGCTCTTTCTACTAATGGCTGTGGTGCTGGTCAGCTACAGTCCGGGAGGATCTCTGGGCTGTGAAGTGTCTCAGAACCATGTGCTGGTTGGCAGGCAGAACGTCAGGCTCCTGGCCCAAATGAGCAGACTCTCCCCTCACTCCTGTCTGGAGGACAGAAAAGGCTTCGGTTTTCCCCAGCAGATGGTGAACGGTGACCAGCTCCAGGAGCCCCAGGCCATCTCTGTGCTCCACAAGATGCTCAGACAGAGCTTCATCCTCTTGCACACAGAGTGTTCCTTTGCTGCCAGGGACACTGCCCTCCTGGAGCAGCTCCACACTGGACTCCAACAGCAGCTGGACAACCTGGATGCCTGGATGGGGCAGGTGACAGGAGAGGAAGACTCTGCCCTGGGAAGGATGGGCCCCACTCTGGCCTTGAAGAGGTACTTCCACGGAATCCATGTCTACCTGAAAGAAAAAGTTAACAGTGACTACGCCTGGGAAATCATCAGAGTGGAGATGATGGAGCCCTGTCTTCATCAAGCCGCTTGTAAAAAAGGTTAAGAAAGATGGATGGAGATCTGAACTCAGCTTGAAATGATTCTCACTGACTAAGATGCCACATCACCCTTGTACACTCACCTGTGTTCATTTCAGTTGACTGATTTCTGCCTTAGCCACCAAATTCATTGTATTACTTTAGCTGATACTTTGTCAGTACTAATAAAAAGTAGATATAAAAGTATTTAGCTGAAGGGGCTTGAGTCCTAAAGTCATGCCAGCCCTGATGTTATCTGTTGCTGATGTACTTACTCCTTCCTGCATCTAACACACTTAAAATATTTGTAAAAACAACTCATCTATACATCATATTAAAATTTCTAAAACATGTTTACCATTTCATTTTATTAAATTTGTACTTTGTTCTATCTATTAAATTCTTCACAGAGGAATTCTGAAGTTCAGGATGTGGTAAGCCTGCCCATACAAGTGAGTACCAGAGAGTTTGGGCTGAGGACACTGTCATTCCAGATGCAAAGTGCTATTAGAGGTGTCAACTATACCTTGTGAGTGAGGCAGTGTTGGCAATACAGTTAATTGTCTTTGTTTGAATCTTCACATTTAAGTGCACTAGAAAGAACTAGGATTCCTGGTGGGGGTATTGACACGATCTGTAGAGGACTATAGATCTACCAGAAAAAAAAATGGTGGAAAGAAACAGTGATGTCTTGTACATTATTCCTGACTGTCGACCTGAAGACAAAAGTCACAACCTAAAAGTTGAGAGTTATGTTTTATTTGGTAGGAATTCAGGAGATAGTATTTCAAGTCACCCAGAGAGAAATGCTCCAACGAATTGGGGGTAGAGGCCAGGTTATGTAGAAGTTTGCAAGAACAGGCAGATAGTTTGAACCTCAAAGTATTTTTGTGAAGTAGAGAAAACCAGATATCTCAAGTTAAGGAATTTAGCACTTTGCTATGTATGGGAAGATGCAAGAGTCTGAGATCACTGAAATCATTCTTTTCATGCATCTCACCTATCCTGGGGCCATGAGCCTTGCATTTTTCATATCCTGAGTCCCCTTGGGTTCACCTTAGGGAGTGGCGGCAATCTGATATCTGTCAGACCAGGGTATATTCCTCCTTCCTAGGCACCATGCTAAGTCACTTCAGTCGTGTCCAACTCTGTGTGACCCCATAGACAGCAGCCCACCAGGCTCCCCAGTCCCTGGGTTTCTCCAGGCAAGAACACTGGAGTGGGTTGCCATTTCCTTCTCCAATGCATGAAAGTGAAAGGTGAAAGTGACATCGCTCAGTCGTGTCCGACTCCTAGTGACCCCATGGACTGCAGCCCACCAGGCTCCTCCATCCCTGGGATTTTCCAGGCAAGAGTACTGGACTGGGTTGCCAGTGCGACTGGAAACTCTGATGACTGTGTCATCCTGGTTTACTGATATGGTGGGAAACACCCCATTCCTCATGACCTGTGGTCCTGTGAAATGAAACCTCAGGAACATGAATGAATGTTCTCAAAAGAGCAGAAACACCCTATTAGCTCATGCACTAATACAAGCCTCTGCTCTGATTAAAACAGAAAACAAAATACAGAAACCTATAGGGGCTGAGGGACTCTGACCTCCTATGTATAAGGTAAGGAGAGAAAAAATGCAGTTCAGAGTCAAGGAAAAATTTTGTTCCTGACACAAAGAAAAGGGATCTTTACATATATTAAATGTGGACATAAGTATAGACATGTGTATAAGTCTTTACATTCCTAGATAACATCATCCTTTGTTTAGTTTCTCATGTATATGATATCCATTTGGAGTGACAAATCCAAGGTTTAGGGGGAAAACTGAACTTCTATTGTAAAAATTAAAACTATAGATTCATTACATTTTCTGGGTCAAATAGAAAATGTCTAAATGAAAACACAAAATGGACGTGAGGGAGAAAACTTCTGAAAATGAGTACTGTCTTCCCTATTTAAAGCCTCGCTTTAAGTTTACTATTTCCTTTGAATAATAACTGCACTTGCACCCCTTCCATTATCCTCGGGAGTAAGAGAGATCACAGACACAAATAAAGAGATTGCAGAGAACACAACTGTTGCCAACCAAGAGCCTGGGATGTGGCTATTTGGGTAGAATTAAGAACTATTAAAGAAATCTAATTGTAATTCAGGAATTAACCATGATGTGTATGTGCGTGTGTGTGCATGCATGTGTGTGTGTGTGTGTGTTTGCTTAGAGAGTGGGGAAGGGCTTCAATTTAGCCTGGATCTATCAAATCTCTGCCTCAATTTACAGACTTGTCTTTAGATTGCTTCTCTCCAACTCACAAATGAGACAGCTCTCTAATTCATATGTTAATAAGTTTGGTTCCTTTTCTTCTTCCTTCAACACTTTGGGGCCCCATTGGGGTCAAGGCTACATGAACAACTTTTGGTCTCCCCTGGCCATCTATGTGCAGGCTTCCCAGGTGACACCAGTGGTAAAGAACCTGCCTGCCAATCCAGGAGACATAAAGACCAGGCTTTGATGCCTGGGTCAGGAAGATTCCCTGGAAGAGGAACTGGGAACCCACTCCAGTATTCTTGCCTGGAGAATCCCATGCACAGGGGAGCCTGTCCACAGGGTCACAAATAGAAAGACATGACTGAAGCCACTTAGCACGTGCACATGGCTGTCTTTGAGACTGTTTTACAACTTTCAAATATTATGATTCCTTCCGTTGTTTGGTTGACCTTCTTTAGATTTAACGTACACTTTGTCATAGCGTCAGCAAAAAAGACATTTGTCTATATTCTCTTTCATGGACTTCAAAATTATATTTGTTTTATTTTTGTCCATAAACAGCCATCAAGTTTTGTCTTGCAGGAAAGTTGACACGAGAAACAAAAAATCTCTCATCTTAAAAATCACAGAAAATATGGTGATGCCCTCTCCCATTCTTTTCCTTCCTTTTTCATTAACCCTATGATGAAATGTAAAGGAACGCAGCAGGAGAGAGACAAACTGGCCAATAAATCAATATGCAAAAAATAAGTTCTTAAATTTTTTTTGCTGTTCTTTAAATTTAAAACAAAACATCAAGAATAAGTATAGTAACAAGGCTATGTCTCCCTGACACAGACTGGGCCTCAATGCTCTGCATTCTGAGCACGAGACAGAGATGGATCAACAGACAGCCCAACAGAAAGATGTAGACTGAATGAACAACTGAGGGGCACTAGTTCTGTGACAGAAGCTTTTGATATTACATCACATCATCACTGAATTCCCTATACCTGACGCAGAAATTCTGAGCAAAACAAATCTTGAACACTTTAAGTAAAAGACTTGAACGATAAAAGCTGTAGTGGCAAAATAAAAATTGTCTACCAGAGGTGTAACAATTGCCATTGGATAAAGCCTCCACCTACTTAGCTCTCCACACTTTAGCTCTCAGCATCTGAGGGGTGCTGACACTTGATACCTGGGGATGTGGATCAGGAGAAGAGGAGGTCATCACTGAGAACTCCCTTCCTTCACACAAACACTGCACGGGAGAGGGTGGGGATGCTGGAAGATGAAAGATTTTGCAAACAAAGAGACAAGTCCCTCCACAGTAGAATTCTGAAGTTCTCAGGATGTCGTTAGCCTGCCCTCATGGGTGAGGCCCAGAGAGTCTGGTTGAGGACACTATCATTCCAGAGGAAAAGTACTACTATAGGTTATAACCTCCTTGTCAGTGATGTGGTGCTGGAAAGACAATTAATTATCTTGGAATTAGAATCTTCACACCTACATGCATCAGAAAGAACCAGTATTACTGGTTGGGCTATTGGCACAGCCTGTGTAAGACTATAGATCTACCATAAAAAGCAGGTTGAAAGAAACCGGCATGTCTTGTATATCGTTCCTGACTGTTGATCTGGAGCCTCTTATACACAGTGAAGTAAGTCAGAAAGAAAAAGAGCAAAAGAGATATAGATTCAAGGAGCAGAATTTTCGCCTCCATGAGAGAAGGTGAGGGTGGGATAATTTGAGAGAATAGCATTGAAATATGTAATTTACCATATGTGAAGTAGATTGCCAGTCCTGGTGCGATGAATGTGACTCGGTGCTCAGGGCTGGTGCGCTGGGACCACACTGAGGGAGGGGACAGGGAGGGAGGCGGGAAGGGGGTTCAGGATGGGGGACACATGTACACCCATGGGTGATTCATGTCAATGTATGGCAAAACCCACTACAATATTGTAAAGTAAGTAGCCTCCACCTCTTCTTAATATCTTCTGCTTCCATTAAGTCCATACCATTTCTGTCCTTTATCGAGCCCATCTTTGCATGAAATGTTCCTTTGGTATCTCTGATTTTCTTGAAGAGATCCTTAGTCTTTCCCATTCTGTTGTTTTCCTCTATTTCTTTGCATTGTTCACTGAAGAAGGCTTTCTTATCGCTTCTTGCTATTCTTTGGAACTCTGCATTCAGATGTTTATATCTTTCCTTTTCTCCTTTGCTTTTCACTTCTCTTCTTTTCACAGCTATTTGCAAGGCCTCCCCAGACAGCCATTTTGCTTTTTTGCATTTCTTTTCCATGGGGATGGTCTTGATCCCTGTCTCCTGTACAATGTCACGAACCTCATTCCATAGTTCATCAGGCACTCTATCTATCAGATCTAGGCCCTGAAATCTATTTCTCACTTCTACTGTATAATCATAAGGGATTTGATTTAGGTCATACCTGAATGGTCTAGTAGTTTTCCCTACTTTCTTCAATTTAAGTCTGAATTTGGCAATAAGGAATTCTTGGTCTGAGCCACAGTCAGCTCCTGGTCTTGTTTTTGCTGATTGTATAGAGCTTCTCCATCTTTGGCTGCAAAGAATATAATCGATCTGATTTCGGTTTGACCATCTGGTGATGTCCATGTATAGGAAAGAGTTAATAACCCTTCAAACAGGAGCTATTTCCTCTGATTTCCCTTGTATTTTCCTAGCCAGAATTCCATGGTCAAGGCTCCAAGGGTGTTAAAATATGTAAAGCAAATGATAATGTACTATCACTGTCACTATCATTAGCAAATGAATGTAACTTTGGCCAGCTGAGCAGCCTGGAAACCAGAAACATATCTTGACATTTCACTCCACACAGCTTCCTTATCCCAAGACATGTCCTGCCTGAAGCTGGGAGTATTTTCCTCTCTACAATACAAAAGCTAAGGAAGCAGGCTTTTTCAAGTTATTGGTAAAAGTTCTTTCCAGGAAAGGTCCTCCTTGAACTCTTGTAACAAGGACATTCATTCCCAAAAATATTCATCTCAAGAAAAACAATAAGCACTTATTTAAGAGCTTCTGAAAAGCCTAGAATTTTCCCTCAAACTTTTAAGTGGTGGCTTTGCACTGTTAGGGCTTTCCTTGTGGCTCAGACAGTAAGCAATCTGCCTCCAATGTGGGAGACCCAGGTTTGATCCCTGGGTGGGGAAGATCCCCCGGAACAGGAAATGGCAATCCACTCCAGTATTCTGCCTGGAGAATCCCATGGACAGAGGAGCCTGCTAGGCTGTGGTTCACGTGGTGGCAAAGAGTTGGCATGACTCAGTGACTACACTTTGCACTCTTAAGGGAAAATCCGTAGCCAGAAGAAAAAAAAAAAAAAAACAGGAAAGAGCTGTATGAATGGCTGGTGCAGGGGAAGGACCAGTGAATCTGGAGAACATACTGGGAATTGCTACATTGTGAGGAAGTACCGACATACTTTGCTTTATCCCATTTCCCAGATAATTGCATTCTTTACACACTGAAGGTTTGTGACAACCCCGTGTCAGGCAAGTCTATCAACGCCGTTTTAAAGAACCCTTGCATACTCTGTATCTCTGTGTCCCACTGCAGTAATTCTCAGGATCGTTTAAACCTTCAACAACAAAACAATTTGAAGGTGCAGTTGATCACTGGTAATTTTTAGCAATGAAGTATTTTTTAAATTAAGGAATATATGTACGGTCAGGCCACTCAGGATGACTGTTCTCTTACTCTCTGTACATCCCCTGCCCCACCAGTATACCCTATGCACATGACTGGCTTTCTCTGTACTTGTTCCAGGCCCCAAATTTGATCTTTTTTATCAAAGGGGTGGTGACGAGCGTGTCCCTCTACTGCTTTCCATGATACCTAATGAGCCCACTTGATCTCACCACTAGGACTGCACTCTCCTTCCTTATGTGCCTCTCCCTCTTTCCCCATTCCCCACTTCCCCACCCTCTACTCCCCACCCCTCCATTGCTCTTATAATGAAGCCTATCACCATGTATTAATACTTCCCACCCCCAGTGCACACACCTGGTGGGGTGTTACTCCAGGACCTTACTTCAGACATGTGAGCGCCTCCCATCCATTAAAACATCCCTGTCTCTGTTCTTGTGGGCAGATTCTTTTTTTGGTCTCAAAGCTGGGCAAACATAGGTCTTTTAAGCCTGCACGGTACAATCCAACAATTGGTTACAGGCAGGACATGGGAGAAACTCCTGTGAGTGCCAAGATACAGACGGGGGAAGGAAAGTTATTGGGTCCATCCACTAGCATGTGGGGCCCAAAAGATTGCTGTGTGATCCTGAGGTGGCTGTCCACTAACTGAGGGGGCCCAAAAGTTGCTTGCTGTAATCCCCAAGCTGTTGGGTATTCCTGAGGTGGCCATCCACTACCATATGGTGCCCAAGAATTGCAGGGGGAATCCTAGAAGCAACAGGGAAATACCTGGGTGGCTGTCCACTAGGATGTGGGGCCTTTTGGGGGCTGTCCTTTTTGAATCGGGGCTGCCCAGAGGTCTGGAGAACACTGGCCTCTGCTAGCTCTGCTACTGTATCAAAGTGAGCCTTTTGTAATTGGTTAAGCCAGCTTTCCGGAAGGAATTGGTATTTCTCTTGTGCCTTTGCCATGTAAATGATCTACATGGGCTCTCTGGAACAAATGGTCTGTGAATTTGAAGAGTAAGGAGCAAAAAGTGCTTTTAGATAAACTATGCACTGGTCATAGCAAATACCCTCTTCCAACAACAAAAGAGAAGACTCTATACATGGACATCACCAGATGGTCAACACCGAAATCAGATCGATTATATTCTTTGCAGCCAAAGATGGAGAAGCTCTATACAATCAGCAAAAACAAGACCAGGAGCTGACTGTGGCTGGGACCATGAACCAAATTCAGACTTAAATTGCCATATTGCCAAATTCAGACTTAAATTGAAGAAAGTAGGGAAAACCACTCGACCATTCAGGTATGACCTAAATCAAATCACTTATGATTATACAGTGGAAGTGAGAAATAGATTTCAGGGCCTAGATCTGATAGATAGAGTGCCTGATGAACTATGGAATGAGGTTCGTGACATTGTACAGGAGACAGGGATCAAGACCATCCCCATGGAAAAGAAATGCAAAAAAGCAAAATGGCTGTCTGGGGAGGCCTTGCAAATAGCTGTGAAAAGAAGAGAAGTGAAAAGCAAAGGAGAAAAGGAAAGATATAAACATCTGAATGCAGAGTTCCAAAGAATAGCAAGAAGAGATAAGAAAGCCTTCTTCAGTGATCAATGCAAACAAATAGAGGAAAACAACAGAATGGGAAAGACTAAGGATCTCTTCAAGAAAATCAGAGATACCAAAGGAACATTTCATGCAAAGATGGGCTCGATAAAGGACAGAAATGGTATGGACTTAATGGAAGCAGAAGATATTAAGAAGAGGTGGCAAGAATACACAGAAGAACTGTACAAAAAAGAGCTTCACGACCCAGATAATCATGATGGTGTGATCACTGACCTAGAGCCAGACATCCTGGAATGTGAAGTCAAGTGGGCCTTAGAAAGCATCCACTACGAACAAAGCTAGTGGAGGTGATGGAATTCCAGTGGAGCTATTCCAAATCCTGAAAGATGATGCTGTGGAAGTACTGCACTCAATATGCCAGCAAATTTGGAAAACTCAGCAGTGGCCACAAGATTGGAAAAGGTCAGTTTTCTTCCCAATCCCAAAGAAAGGCAATGCCGAAGAGTGCTCAAACTACCGCACAATTGCACTCATCTCACACGCTAGTAAAATAATGCTCAAAATTCTCCAAGCCAGGCTTCAGCAATATGTGAACCACGAACTTCCTGTTGTTCAAGCTGGTTTTAGAAAAGGCAGAGGAACCAGAGGTCAAATTGCCAACATCTGCTCGTTCATTGAAAAAGCAAGAGAGTTCGAGAAAAACGTCTATATCTGCTTTATTGACTATGCCAAAGCCTTTGACTGTGTAGATCACAATAAACTATGGAAAATTCTGAGAGAGATGGGAATACCAGACCACCTGATCTGCCTCTTGAGAAATCTGTATGCAGGTCAGGAAGCAACAGTTAGAACTGGTCATGGAACAAGAGACTGGTTCCAAATAGGAAAAGGAGTACGTCAAGGCTGTATATTGTCACCATGTTTATTTAACTTATATGCAGAGTACATCATGAGAAATGCTGGACTGGAAGAAACACAAGCTGGAATCAAGATTGCTGGGAGAAATATCAATAACCTAAAATATGTAGATGATACCACCCTTATGGCAGAAAGTGAAGAGGAACTAAAAAGCCTCTTGATGAAGGTGAAAGTAGAGAGTGAAAAGATTTGCTTAAAGCTCAACATTCAGAAAACGAAGATCATGGCATCTGGTCCCATCTCTACATGGGAAATAGATGGGGAAACAGTGGAAACAGTGTCAGACTTTGTTTTTCTGGGCTCCAAAATCACTGCAGATGGTGACTGCAGCCATGAAATTAGAAGCTGCTTACTCCTTGGAAGGAAAGTTATGACCAACCTAGATAGCATATTGAAAAGCAGAGACATCACTTTGCCAACAAAGGTTCGCCTAGTCAAGGCTGTGGTCTTTCCTGTGGTCATGTATGGATGTGAGAGCTGGATTGTGAAGAAGGCTGAGCGCCGAAGAATTGATGCCTTTGAACTGTGGTGTTGGAGAAGACTCTTGAGAGTCCCTTGGACTGCAAGCAGATCCAACCGGACCATTCTGAAGGAGATCAGCCCTGGGATTTCTTTGGAAGGAATGATGCTAAAGCTGAAACTCTAGTATTTTGGCCACCTCATATGAAGAGTTGACTCATTAGAGAAGACTCTGATGCTGGGAGGGATTGGGGGCAGGAGGAGAAGGGGACGACAGCAGATGAGATGGCTGGATGGCATCACTGACTCGATGAATGTGGGTCTGAGTGACCTCCGAGAGATGGTGATGGATAGGGAGGCCTGGCGTGCTTCAGTACATGGGGTCGCAAAGTGTCGGACACGACTGAGCGACTGATCTGATCTGATCTGATAGATATAATTATGTTTAGGTAATGTCTATCTCGGGGAAGGCAATGGCACCCCACCCCAGTACTTTTGCCTGGAAAATCCCATGGACAGAGGATCCTTGTAGGCTCCAGTCCATGGGGTCGCTAAGAGTCGGACACGACTGAGCGACTTCACTTTCACTTTTCACTTTCATGCATTGGAGGAGGAAATGGCAACCCACTCCAGTGTTCTTGCCTGGAGAATCCCAGGGACGGGGGAGCCTGGTGAGCTTCCGTCTATGGGGTCGCACAGAGTCGGACACGACTGAAGCAACTTAGCAGCAGCAGCAGCAATGTCTATCTAGAACATCGCACTGGATTTTACTAACTTGAACCTAAGTAAAGAGAATTCATTGACTTTCTGTGCCATATGCTTCATCGTGTAGCACTCTTTGGGACCCCATGGGCTAGAGCCCTCCAGGCTCCTCTGTCCATGGGAATTCTCCAGACAAGAATACTGGAGTGGGTTGCTTAACCCTCCTACAAGGGATCTTGCCAACCCTGGTCTCCGGCATTGCACACAGATTCTTTAGTGACTGAACCACCAGGGAAGCCCAAGAATCCTGAAGTGGGTAAGTAGCCTATCCCTTCTTCAGGGGATCTTCTGACCCAGGAATCCAACCAGGGTCTCCTGCTCGGCAAGTGGATCCTTTACCACCTGAGCTACCAGGGAAGCCCTGCAGGCAGTTTAGAAAGATGTATAATATTATTTGTCTATCTAGGCTGGTCATAACTTTCCTTCTAAGGAGTAAGCGTCTTTTAATTTCATGGCTGCAGGCACCATCTGCAGTGATTTTGGAACCCAGAAAAACAAAGTCTGACACTGTTTCCACTGTTTCCCCATCTATTTCCCATGTAGTGATGGGACCAGATGCCATGATCTTCGTTTTCTGAATGTTGAGCTTTAAGCAAACCTTTTCACTCTCCACTTTCACTTTCATCAAGAGGCTTTTGAGTTCCTCTTCACTTTCTGCCATAAGGGTGGTGTCACCTGCATATCTGAGGTTATTAATATTTCTCCCAGCAATCTTGATTCCAACTTGTGTTTCTTCCAGTCCAGCTCTTCTCATGATGTACTCTGCATATGAACGACGAACGTGAACGTGAAGTCGCTCAGTCGTGTCCGACTCTTTGCGACCCCATGGACTGTAGCCTACCAGGCTCCTCTGTCCATGGGATTTTCCAGGCAATAGTATATAATTTAAATAAACAGGGCGACAATATACAGCCTTGACGGACTCCTTTTCCTATTTGGAACCAGTCTGTTGTTCCATGTCCAGTTCTAACTGTTGCTTCCTGACCTGCATACAAATTTCTCAAGAGGCAGATCAGGTGGTCTGGTATTCCCAACTCATTCAGAATTTTCCACAGTTTAATATAATCTACACAGTCAAAGGCTTTGGCATAGTCAATAAAGCAGAAATAGATGCTTTTCTGGAACTCTCTTGCTTTTTCCATGATCCAGCGGATGTTGGCAATTTGATCTCTGGTTCCTCTGCCTTTTCTAAAACCAGCTTGAAAAAGTGGAAGTTCACGGTTCACATATTGCTGAAGCCTGGCTTGGAGAATTTTGAGCATTACTTTACTAGAGTATGAGATGAGTACAATTGTGCAGTAGTTTGAGCATTCTCTGGCATTGCCTTTCTTTGGGATTGGGATGAAAACTGACCTTTTCCAATCCTGTGGCCACTGCTGAGTTTTTCAAATTTGTTGGCATATTGAGTGCAGCACTTTCACAGCATCATCTTTCAGGATTTTGTATCCTGCTGGTGCTGTTGCTCCTAAGTCTCTTCAGTCGTGTTCGACTCTGTGCGACCCCATAGATGGCAGCCCACCAGGCTCCCTCGTCCATGGGATTCTCCAGGCAAAAACACTGGAGTGGGTTGCCATTTCCTTCTCCAATGCATGAAAGTGAGAAGTGAAAGTGAAGTTGCTCAGTCATGTCCGAATCTTAATGACCCCATGGTCTGCAGCCTACCAGGCTCCTCCGCCCATAGGATTTTCCAGCCGAGTACTGGAGTGGGGTGCCGTTTTGCTTCCTAGGAAAGTTCAAATGAGTGACAAAATATCCCGAGTCTTGAAAATCACAGAAAATGAGGTGAAGCCCCTCTGCCATTCTTTTATTTCCCTTTGTATTAACTCTAGGATGAAATGGAACGTAAGCTAGAGGAGAGGACAACCTTTGACCAGCAAATCAGTATAGAATTATAAGTTCATAAATCTTTTATTGTTATTTAAATTTAAAACCAAACATCATGAGTAAGTAAAGAAACAAGGCTATCTCTCCCTGACACAGCCTGGCCTCATGGCTCCACATTCTCAGCACGAAACAGAGATGGATACACAAGTCCGCCCAACATTCGGATGTACCGCATAAACAACTAAAGGTCACTGATTTCTGTCATACAAGTTTCTAATAATATATAACACCAACTCTGAATTCCCTAGAGCCAACTCAGAACAAATGTTCAACAGTTTAAATAGAAGGTTTGAATGATAGAATCTGCCGTGGCAAAATAAAAAATGCCTTCTAAAGGTGTAACTATTACAATTGGATAAGGCCTCCACCTAAGTAGTATTCTTAACTGGAAAATCCCATAGACACAAGAGTCTGGCAGACTACAGTCCATAGGCATGCAAAGAATCAGACATGACTGAGTGACTAACACACACATACGTAGAAAAAACACACTTTAGCTCTCAGCATCTTGGCTGCTGACCCTTGATATCTGGGGACACAGGTCAGAAGAGGAGGTCATCACTGAGAACTCGGGTCCTTCACAGAAACACTCCAGGGAGAGGGTGGGGATCCTGGAAGATGAATGATTTTGCAGAGAAAGAGACAGGCCCCTCCACAGTAGATCCTGAACTTCTCAGGATGTGGTAAGCCTGCCCTCACGAGTGAGTGCCAGAGAGTTTGGGCAAAGGACACTGTCATTCCAGACCAATAGTGCTGTTAGAAGTGAAAACTGCCTTGTGAGTGAGGCAGTGTTGGGAATATAATTAATTATCTTGGTTTAGAAACTTTACATTTAAGTGCACGGGAAAGAAACAGGATTCCTGGTGGGGGTATTAGCACAGTCTGTCGAGGACTATAGATCTACTATAAAAGAATGATGGAAAGAAACAGTGATGTCTAGTATGTTATTGCTGACTATCAACTTGAAGAAAAGTGCCACAACCTAAATGTTGAGAGTTATGTTTTATTTGGTGGGAATTCAGGAGACAGTATTTCAAGTCACCCTGAGAGAAGTGCTCCAAGGAGGTGCCGCCGGAGGAGGGGCAGTGAGGGGGAGCCTGGTTGTTTAGAAGTTTGCAAGTACGGGCAGGTAGTCTTCAAAGTATTTTTGTGAAGTAGAGAAAACCAGATATCTCAAGTAAAGGAATTTAGCACTTTGCTGTGTATGGGAAGATGCAAGAGTCTGTGCTCACTGAAATCATTCTTTTCATGCATCTCACCTATCCTAGGGCCATGCGCCTTTCATTTTTTCACATCCTGAGTTCCCTTGGGCTCACCTTAGGGAGTGGCAGCAATCTGATAGCTGTCAGACCAGGGGTATATTCCTGCTTCCTGAGCACCCTGGAGGGCTCCAAATTGATGACCTTATCATCCTGGTTTATAGATATGGCAGGAAGCACTCCATTTCTAATGACCTGTGGTCCCAGTGAAATGTAACCTCAGGAACCTGAATGAATGTCCTCAAAAGAGCAGAAACAACTGATTAGCTCAAGCACTCATAATTACAAGCCTCTGCTCTGATTAAAACAGAAAACAACATACAAAAATCTACAGGGGCTGAGGGACTCTGACTTCCTATGTATAAGAAAAGGAGAGAAAAATGCAGTTCAAAGTCCAAGAAAAATTTGTTCTTGACACAAAGAAAAGGAATCTTTATACGTATTAAAATGTGTACATAGGTATGTACATGTGTATAAGTCTTTACATCCCTACATAACCTCAGCCTTTAATTAGTTTCTCATTTATTTGATAACCATTTGGAGTGAAAAATCCAAAGTTTAGTGGGAAAACAAAACATTTATTGTTAAAATTACCCACTCCCGTGTTCTTGCCTGGAGAATCCCAGGGACAGAGGAGCCTGGTGGGCTTCCATCTATGAGGTCGCACAGAGTCGGACACGACTAAGGTGACTTAGCAGCAGCAGCAGCAGCATCATTGTTAAAATTATAAGAATAGATTGATTACATTTTCTGGGTCAAATAGAAAATGTCTAAATGAAAACACAAAATGGATGTGAGAGAGAAAATTTAGGACACTGAGTTCTGTCTTTCCTATTTAAAGCCTTGCTTTAGATTTATTATTCCCTTTGATAATAACTGCACTTGCATCCCTTCCACCTTGACTATTGTAAAATAGAACACAGCCACAAATAAAGGGATTTCAGAGAAGACAACTGTTGCCAACCGATAGTCTGGGGTGTGCCTATTTGGGGAGAATTGAGAACTATTAAGGTAATGCAAGGGCACCCCACTCCAGTACTCTTGCCTCGAAAATCCAATGGACAGAGGAGCCTGATAGGCTGCAGTCCATGGGGTCGCTAAGAGTGGGACACGACTGAGCGACTTCACTTTCATTCTTCACTTTCATGCATTGGAGAAGGAAATGGCAACCCCACTCCAGTGTTCTTGCGTGGCGAATCCCAGGGACGGCGGTGCCTGGTGGGCTGCCGTCTATGGGGTTGCACAGAGTCAGAAACGACTGAAGCAACACAGCAGCAACAGTAGCAAGTTAATCCAATTTTAATTCAGGAATTAACAAGGATGTGTCCACGAGTGTGTGCGTGCATGTGTGCATGGGTAAGCCTGTGTGTGTGCCCGTGTGTTTGCTCAGTGAGTGGGCAAGGGCTTCAATTTAGCCTAGATCTATCAAATCTCTGCCTCAATTTACAGGCTTGTCTTTAGTTTGTTTCTCTCCAAATGACAAATGAGAGGGTGCTCTAATTTGTTTCTTGAATAAGTTTTGTTTCATTTCTTTCTTCCTTCAACACTTTGGGGCCCCTTTTGGGGGCAAGAATACATGTACAATTTTTGGTCTCACCTGGCCATCTTTGTGGAGGCTTCCCAGGTGACACCAGTGGTAAAGAACTCGCCTGCCAATCCAGGAGACATAAGAGTCCACGGTTTAATCCCTGGGTTGGGAAGATTCACTGGAAGAGAAAACAGCAACCCACTCAGGTATTCTTGCCTGGAGAATCCCATGCACAGGGGAGCCTGTCCCCAGGGTCCCAAAGAGTCAGACATGACTGAAGCGACTTAGCACGTGCACATGGCTGGCTTTGAGACTGTCTGACAACTTTGGAATATCATGATTACTTCCATTTTTTCATTGACCTTTCTTCAACTTACACGTGCCATATGTCAGCAAAAAAGACATTTGTCTACATTCTCTTTCATGACATTCAAAATTATATTTGTTTTATTTTTGTCCAAAAACAACTATCAAGTTTTGCCTTCCAGGAAAGCTGACATGAAAAACAAAAAAATCTCTAGTGTTGAAAATTACAGAAAATATGGTGAGGCCCCTCTGCTATTCTTTTCCTTCCTTTTGTATTAACCCTAGGATGAAATGTTTAGGAATGCAGTAAGAGAGACAAACTGGCAAGTAAATCAATATGCAAAAAAAAGTTTTTAAATATTTTTTTGCTGTTCTTTAAATTTAAAGCAAAACATAATGAGTAAGTAAAGAAACAAGGCTATTTCTCCCTGACACAGCCTGGGCCTCAAGCTCTGCATTCTGAGCACAGGACAGAGATGGGTCGACAAGTCAGCCCAACAGAGGGAGGTAGACTGAATGAACAACTGAAGGGCACTGAGTTCTGTGACAGAAGCTTTCAATAATACATAACACCATCAATGAATTCCATATAGCCAACTCAGAAATTCTGAGCAAAACAAATCTTAAACTGTTCAAGCAAAAGAATTGAGTGATAAAAGCTATAGTGGCAAAATAAAAATTGTCTACCAAAGGTGTAACAATTGCCCTTGGATAATGCCTCCACCTACTTAGCTCTCCACACTTGAGCTCTCAGCATCTGAGGGCTGCTGACACTTGATACCTAGGGACTCGGATCAGAAGAACAGGAGGTCATACTGAGAACTCCCCTCCTTCACACAAACATGCACTGGGAGAGGGTGGGGATCCTGGAAGATGAATGATTTTGCAAACAAAGAGAAAAGTGCTTCCACTGTAGAATTCTGAAGTTCTCAGGATGTGGTTAGCCTGCCCTCACCGGTGAGGTCCAGAGAGCTTGGGTTGAGGACGTTGTAATTCCAGAGGAAAAGTGCTACTGGAGGTGATAACCACCTTGTGAGTGAGGTGGTGCTAGAAAGACAATTAATTATCTTTGAATTAGAATCTTCAGACCTACATGCACCAGAAAAGAAGCAGGATACCTGGTGGGGATGTTGGCACAGCCTGTGGAAGACTATGAAAGTGAAAGTGAAGTCTCTCAGTCGTGTCCTATCCTTTGCAACCCCATGGACTGTAGCCTACTAGGCTCCTCCGTCCATGGGATTTCCCAGGCAAGAATACTAGAGTGGGTTGCCATTTCCTTCTCCAATAGATGTACCATAAAAAGCAGGTTGAAGGAAACGTCATGTCTTGTACATTGTTCCTGACTATTGATCTGGAGCCTATTACACACAGTGAAGTAACTCATATAGAAAAACACCAATACAGTAATATTAATGCATATATATGGAATTTAGAAACATGGCAATGATGACCCTATATGTGAGACAGCAAAAGAGACAGAGATTTAAAGGACCCAATTTTGGACTCCGTGCGAGAAGGTGAGGGTGGGATAATTTGAGATGATAGCATTGAAATATGTAATTTATTGTATGTGAAGATCACCAGTCTTGGTGCAATGAATGCAACACAGCGCTCAGGGCTGGTGCGGTAGGACCATACTGAGGGATGGGACAGGGAGGGAGGCGGGAGGGGGGTTCAGGATGGGGGACACATGTACATCCATCTGTGATTCATGTCAATGTATGGCAAAAACCACTACAATATTGTAAAGGAATTACCTTCCAATTAAACTAATTAATTAAAAAAAATAGTGACAACCTAAAAGTTGACAGTTATGCTTTATTTAGTGGGAATTCAGAAGACAGTATCTCAAGTCACCCTGAGGGAATTGCACCAAGGAGCTGAGGGGAAAAGTCAGGTTATATAGGAGTTTGCAAGAAAGGGCAGGTAGTCTGAACATCAAAGTAATTTTGTGAATTAAAGAAAACCAGCTATCTCAAGTTAAGGAATTTAGCACTTTTCCTTTGTATGGGAAGAGGCAAGTGTCTGGGCTTACTGAAAACATTCCTTTCCTGAATCTCAACTCTCCTGAGGCATTCTTCCTTGCATTTGCTTGCATTTTGCATTTTTTCACTTCCTGAGTTGCCTTGGGCTCACCTTAGGGAGTGGCTGCAATTTGGTAGCTGTCAGCCCACAGGTGTAATCCCCCTTCCTGAGCGCCCCGGAGGGCTGGAAACTCTTGATGACTGTGTCATCCTAGTTTACTGACATGGCAGGAGATACTCCACTCCTCAAGATCTTGTGGCCCCAGTGAAACATAATCTCAGGAACCCGAAGGAATGTTCTCAAAAGAACAAAAACAACTGAGTAGTTCATTCACTCTTAATTACAAGCCTCTGCTCTGTGAAACAGAAAACAGACTACAGAAACCAATATGGCCTGAGTGACTCTGAATTCCTATGAGTAAGATAAGGGGGAGGAAACGCACTTAAGAATCAAGGAAAAATTTTGTTTTGACATAGCACACAAGAAAGGAATGTTTATATATACTATGCTTAAAAGTGTACATAATAAGTATGTACACCTCTATAAGTCTTTACATACTTACATAATTTCAGCCTTTCTTTAATTTCTTATTTAACTGATATACATTTGCTTTGACAAATCCAAACTTTATTGGGACAATTAACCTTCTACCGTAAAAATTAAGAGTTTAGATTGACTATATTTTCAAGGTCAAATAGAAAATATCTAAATGAAAACACACAGGAGAAGTGAGACAGAAATTTAAGACAATGAGTACCATCTTCCCTACTGAAAAACCTTGCTTAGAAAGATTATCATCAGACACCCTACCTTCAAGGTTGTACCTGACACGGTCTCATCCAGCCGAGCAGCAGTCTGATCTTCCCCATGGATTTCGTGCTGTCTCTACTGATGGCCCTGGTGCTGGTCAGCTAGAGCCCGGGAGGATCTCTGGGCTGTGATCTCTCTCAGAACCATGTGCTGGTTGGTAGGCCGAATCTCAGGCTCCTGGCCCAAAAGAGCAGACTCTCCCCTCACTCCTATCTGTAGGACAGAAAAGGCTTTGGTTTTCCCTAGCAGATGGTGAACGGTGACCAGCTCCAGGAGGCCCAGGCCATCTCTGTGCTCCATGAGATGCTCCAGCAGAGCTTCACCCTCTTCCACACAGAGTGCTCCTTTGCTGCCAGGGACACTGCCCTCCTGGAGCAGCTCCACACTGGACTCCAACAAAGAGTTGGAGCGTCCAGCTGGACGACCTGGACACCTGCCTGGGGCAGATGACAGGAGAGGAAGACTCTGCCCTGGGAAGGATGAGCCCCACTCTGGCCTTGAAGAGGTACTTCCACGGAATCCATGTCTACCTGAAAGAGAAAGAATACAGTGACTGTGCCTGGGAAATCATCAGAGTGGAGATGATGGAGCCCTGTCTTCATCAAGCAGCTGTAAAAAAGGTTAAGAAAGATGGATGGAGATCTGAACTCGGCTTGAGATGACTCTCACCAACTAAGATGCCACATTACCCTTGTACACTCACCTGTGTTCATTTCAGTCGATTGAATTCTGCCTTAGCCACCAAATTCATTGTATTGCTTTAGCCAATACTTTGTCAGTAGTAATAAAACATAGATATAAAAGTATTTAGCTGAAGGGGCTTGAGTCCTAAAGTCATGCCGGCCCTGATGTTTTCCATTGCTGATTTACTTATTCCTTCCTGCATCCAGCATGCTTAAAATATTTGTAAAGTTACAATTCATCTATACATCATATTAAAATTTCTAAAACATGTTCACCATTTTATGTTATTAAATTTGTGCTTTGTTCTATTAAATTCTTATGAAAGAAAATGAGTTTCTTTACTCAAAAATTAAATCCAAACATCCATTTAACATTTTATTAAACAACGTATGGTTACATTTATTTATTCATTCATTCCATTCACATTGTACATATATATTGAGTCCATAAGTGACAGACTGTAATTCTCACCAAGGAATACAAGTGAATAAAGCAAATGTAGTTCCTACTGCATGGAAAATCTCAGTCTTACAGAGAAGAGGACATAAACACAGTATTATTTTATTTCAATTATACTAAAGACTGCAAAGAGAAGTAAAGCAAAAGAATGTCCAGACACAGGAAGCTTTAGGTCCAAATGGTGCTAGAAAGACAAATAATATTGCACATCTTTCTAAGCTGCCTGCAGGGCTTTCCTGGGAGCTCAGCTGGTAAGGAATCCACCTGCAGAGCAGGAGACCCTGGTTCGATTCCTCGGTCAGAAGATCCCCTGAAGAAGGGATAGGATACCTACCCACTCCAGTATACTTGGGCTTCCCTGTGGTTCAGTCACTAAAGAATCTGCCTACAACGCAGGAGACCTGGGTTGGGAAGATCCCCTGGAGGAAGGCTGGGCTACCCACTCCAGTATTCTTTTCTGGAGAATCCCCATGGACAGAGGAGCCTGGAGGGCTCTAGCCCATGGGGTCCCAAAGAGGCTGCCACAACGAACCACACAGAACAGAAAGTCAATGAGTTCTCTTTACTTAGTTTCAAGTTACCAAAATCTGGGGAGACTATTTTAGATAGATGTTACCTAAAACATAATTATTTCTATAGAGTTTACCTAAAAGCTCTTTTTTCTCCTTACTCTTGGAGATCAGAGACCATTAAAGTGCCAGAGAGCCAGGTAGATCACTTACATGGCAAAGGCACAAGAGAAATACCAATTCCTTCCCGAAAGCTGGCTTAACCAATTACAAAAGGCTCACTTTGATACAGTAGCAGAGCTAGCAGAGGCCATTGTTCTCCAAACTTCTGGGCAGCCCCCATTCAACAAGGACAGCCACCCAAAGGCCCCATGTCCTAGTGGACAGCCACCCAGGGATTTCCCTGTTGCTTCTGGGATTCCCTCTGCAATTCTTGGGCACCGTATGGTAGTGGATGGCCACCTCAGGAGTACCCTACAGCTTGGGGATTACAACCAGCAACTTTGGGGCTCCCTCAGTTAGTGGACAGCCAACTCAGGATCAGCCAGCAACTTTTGGGCCCCACGTGCTAGTGGATGCCCCTAATAACTTTCTGGTCCCCATCCTGTCTCTTGACACTTGACACTTGACATCCTGTCTCTTGTCTCTTGACACTGTGAGTCTCTTGACGGCACTCACAGGAGTTTCTGCCGTCTCCTGGCTGCCACTGATTGTTGGGTTGTACCCTGCAGGCTTACAAGACCTATGTTTGCCCAGCTTTGAGACCAAAGAAAGAATATGCCGTCAAGAACAGAGGCAGGGATGCTTTAATGGATGGGAGGCACTTACATGTGCTGCCCCAGGACATGAAGCAAGGTCCTGGAGCAACACCCCACCAGGTGTGGTGCACTGGGGGCGGGAAGTATTAATACATGGTGATAGGCTTCATTATGAGAGCAATGGAGGGGTGGGGAGTAGAGGGTGGGGAAGTGGGGAATGGGGAAGGAGGAAGAGGCACATGGGGGAGGAGAGTGCAGTCCTAGGGGTGAGATCAGGTGGGCTCACTAGTTATCATGGGAAGCAGTAGAGGACACGCCGCTCACGACCCATTTGACAAAAGAGATCAAATCTGGGGCCTGGGACAAGTACAGAGAAAAGCCAGTCATGTGCATAGGATGTACTGGTGGGGCAGGGGATGTACAGATAGTAAGAAAACAGTCATCCTGAGTGGCCTGACCATACATAATTTATTGCGAAAAATCACCAGTGATCATCTGGGCCTTCAGAGTTTTTTGGCGTTGAAAGTTTGAACTATCCTGAGAATTACTGCAGTGTGGCACAAAGACAGTGAGTGTGCAAGGGCTTTTGAAAATGGCATTGATACACTTGCTTGACACGGGGTTGTCACAAATCTTCAATGTGTAAATAATGCAATTATCTGGTAAACGGGATAAAACAAAGTATGCCCGTACTTCCTCACAATGTACCAATTCCCAGTATGCTCTCCAGATTCACTGGTCCCTCCCCTGCACCAGCCATTCATACAGCTCTTTCCTGTTTCTTTGTGCTTCTGCCTACCGGTTTTCCCTTAAGAGTGCAAAGCATAGTCACTCAGTTGTGCTGGCTCTTTGCCACCCCGTGAACCATAGCCCACCAGGCTCCTCTGTCCATGGGATTCTCCAGACAGAATACTGGAGTGGATTGCCATTTCCTTCTCCAGGGGATCTTCCCCACCCAGGGATCAATCCTGAGTCTCCCACATTGGAGGCAGATTCTTTACTGTCTGAGCCACAAGGGAAGCCCTGACAGTGCAAAGCCACCACTTAAAAGTTTGAATCATGGAGAAGGAAATGGCAACCCACTCCAGTACTATTGCCTGGAAAATCCCACGGATGGAGGAGCCTGGTAGGCTACAGTCCATGGGGTCACAAAGAGTCGGACACAACTGAGTGACTTCACTTTCACTTTCATCCAAAATAAAGAACTCATAGAATGCAACAATAAAAAAGACCGATTAACCAATTAGAAAGAGGACAAGTGGTATGAATATGCATTTCGCTAAAGAAGATATCCAAATGGAAGCAAAAACACATGAAAAAATGTTCAATATCGTTTGTCACTAGGAAAGTGCAAATCGAAAGCAGAGTGAGAACTCACATCATACCCACTAGCATAGCTAAAATTAAAAAGACACAAACAAGTGTTGGTAAGGTAGAGAGACTGCAAACCCCCATACACTGGCAGTGGGACTAAAAATGAGGCAGGTACTTTGGAAAATAGTTTGCTAGTTTCCCAAAACGTTAAACATAGAGTAGCCATATGATTTAGCAGTTCCACTCTTGGGTCTACACCTAAGAGAAATGAAAATATATGTCCACACAGAAGCTTGTATGCTTGTACATGAACGTTCACAGCAGCATTCTTGGTAATAACCATAAAGTGAAAACTATCTAAATGTCTATCAGCTAATGACTGGATAAACAAAATGTTGTCTATTCTCATGTTTAAATATTATTTGGCCGTAAAAAAGGAAGAAAGTATGGATACATGCTACAACATAAATGAACCTTAAAAATATACTAAGTGAAAGAACCCAGACACAAAAGGCCACATATTGTATGATGCCATTTACATGAAAAATATCCAGAACAGGCAAATCCCATATTGAGAGAAAGTAGATTCATGGTTGCCAGGAGCTGGGAGGTAGGGAATAACATGCAGTGACTGCTAATGGACACAGGGTTTCTTTTTACGGTGATGAAATGTTCTAAAATTAGACAGTGTGATGGTTACACAACTCTGTGAATATATTAAAAAAAACACTAAACTATATACTTTAAAAGGGGGAGTTTTATAATATGTGAATTATATCTCAATAAAGCTCTTTTATATACAAAAAAAAAGTTTGAATCAAAGTTCGAGGCTTTTCAGAAACTCTTATGTAAGAGGTTATTGTTTTTCTTGAGATGAATACTTTGGAGAATGAGAGCATGTCTTTGTTACAATACTGTAACAACAGCCTTGGCCAAAATGAACTAGAAAGCAGGATCCCTTTTCCTCTTGAGGCTAGTAAAAATAATTACGGAAGAAGCATGCCACCTACCGGCCCTGATGGACTAGGACACTGATCAGTCTGTAGAACAGGCTTCTTGCTCTTCTAGGCAGAAGTCTGTCTTCTTATTAGCATTTTCTTCAGAGCTAGGGGAGGATCTTTCCTGGAAAGAACTGACACCAATAACTTGACAAAGCCTTCTTCCTTAGCTTTTGTATTTTAGAGAGGAAAATACTCCCAGCTTCAGGCAGGACATGTCTTGGCCTAAGGAAGCTGCATGGAGAGAAAGGTCAGGATGTGTTTCTCGCTTCCAGGCTGCTCATCTGCCCAAGGTTGCACATTCATCATTTGCTTTACCTACTTTAACACCCTTGGAGCCTTGACCATGGCATTCTGGGTAGGGAAATGCAAGGGGAATCAGAGGAAATAGCTCCTGTTTAAAGGCGCTTTAACTCTTTCCTAAACAGTACATTGTTCATTGCTTGACTTCAGGAGAAAACACTTAATAAACCTTTGAATAATAACTGCACTTGCATCCACCTTCCACCTTCCACCTTGACTCAGTAATAAGAGAGAACACAGACACAAATGAGGGTATTTCAGAAAATACAAGTGTTGGCAACCAATATCCTGGGATATACCCACCTGGGTAGAATTGAGAATTGGTAAGGTAATGAACTACAGTAATTGAGGAAGTAAACCAGGAAGAGAGGGCGAGAGTGTGTGTTGTGTGTGTGTGTGTGTGTGTGAGTGTGTGTGTACTGATCAAGTAGCAGGGAATGGCTTCAATATAGACTAGATCTCTGAAATCTCCGCTTCAGGTTACAGACTGCGTCTTTAGATTGCTTCTTTCCAATTAAGGGATGGGAGGGCTGATAGCTTATGGTGAAAATGTCGGATTCCTGATTTCCGAAGATTTAGCTCCGGAAGCAGCGACCATGCTGATCACTCAAGAGCTTTTGTATAGCAGAGTTTTATTAAAATATAAAAAGAGAGAAAGCTTCTGACATAGACATCAGAAGGTGGACGGAGAGTGCCCCACTCACTAGCCTTAGCGAGGGAGCCATATACTTTTGTTTGTTTGTTTATCTTATTTTTTAACTTTACAATATTGTATTGGTTTTGCCATATATCAAAATGAATCAGCCACAGGTATACATGTGTTCCCCATCCTGAACCCTCCTCCCTCCTCCCTCCCCATACCATCCATCTGGGTGGTCCCACTGCACCAGGCCCAAGCAATTTATAGATTCAATGCAATTCCTTTCAAACTACCAATGGTATTCTTCACAGAGCTAGAACAAATAATTTCACAATTTGTGTGGAAATACAAAAAACCTCGAATAGCCAAAGTCATCTTGAGAAAGAAAAATGGAACTGAAGGAATCAACCTGCCTGACTTCAGGTTCTACTACAAAGCCACAGTCTTCAAGACAGTATGGTACTGGCACAAACACAGGAATGTAGATCAATGGAGCAAAATAGAAAGCCCAGAGATAAATCCACGCACCTATAGACACCTTATCTTTGACAAAGGAGGCAAGAATATACAATGGATTAAAGACAATCTCTTTAACAAGTGGTGCTGGGAAAACTGGTCAACCACTTGTAAAAGAATGAAACTAGAACACTTTCTAACACCATACACAAAAATAAACTCAAAATGGATTAAAGATTTAAAGGTAAGACCAGAAACTATAAACCTCCTAGAGGAGGACATAGGCAAAACACTCTCTGACATACATCACAGCAGGATCCTCTATGACCCACCTCCCAGAATATTGGAAATAAAAGCAAAAATAAACAAATGGGACCTAATTAAACTTAAAAGCTTCTGCACAACAAAGGAAACTATAAGCAAGGTGAAAAGACAGCCTTCAGAATGGGAGAAAATAATAGCAAATGAAGCAACTGGCAAACAACTATACTCAAAAATATACAAGCAGCTCCTACAACTCAATTCCAGAAAAATAAATGACCCAGTCAAAAAATGGACTATATACTTTTTTAATTGGGTATTACAATAAATCAAAAGATTGTCTCAAAGTTTAAAGATCTTACTAGACAAACTCCAACCAAATACATTTTAATAATGAGATTAGAACTAACAATAGAAAGATCTTACCAGACCCACTCCAATAATATACATCTTAAGATAAGTCACAAGGTTCTAGTTACAGAGAAACATATTCTTGAGCAAGATACATTGTTCTATTGACCAAGACACTGTTGTTGCTAAGTCGCTTCAGTCGTGTCTGACTCTGTGCGACCCCATAGACCGCAGCCCACCAGGCTCCTCTATCCATGGGATTCTCCAGGCAAGAACTCTGGAGTGGGTTGCCATTTCCTCCTCCAATGCATGACACTGAAAAGTCAAAGTGAAGTTGTTCAGTCGTGCCTGACTCTTAGCGACCCCATGGATGGCAGCCTACCAGGCTCCTCCGTCCATGGGATTTTCTAGGCAAGCACACTGGAGTAGGGTGCCATTGCCTTCTCCACACTAAGACACAGCAATGTAGAAAAAAAGTTTGTTCTTTTCTCCTCCTTGAGAACTCCAGAACCCTATCTCCACCTGGAGAGCCCCAAACCCCTCTCTCGTCCTTGGGGACCCCAGACTTCTCATCAGTCTGCCTGGGAATTGACACGCTCAGAGATACATATGTCAGTTGCTCATTTGAGTATGACTCTTTTGCAACTCCGTGGACTATACAAAGGGAAAGTTTATTCTCAAGGCAAGAATATTGAAGTGGTTTGCCACTCCTTCTCCAGTGGACCACGTTTCGTCACTTATGAACAACCTAGACAGCATTTCAAAAAGCAGGGACATTACTTTGGCAACGAAATTCTGTCTAGTCAAGGCTATGGTTTTTGCAGAGGTCAAGTATGGATGTGATAGTTAGACCATAAAGAAAGCTGAGTGCCGAAGAATTGATGCTTTTGAACTGGGCTATTGGAGAAAACTCTTGAGAGTCCCTTGGACTGCAAGGAGATTCAGCCAGTCTAACCTAAAGAAATCAATCCTGAATATTCATTGGAAGGACTGATGCTGAAGCTGACACTCCAATACTTCGGCCGCCTGATGCAAAGAACTGACTCCTTGGAAAAGATCCTGATTCTGGGAAAGATTGAAGGCAGGAGGAGAAGGCGATGACAGAGGATGAGATAGTTGGATGGCATCACTGACTCAATGGACATGAGTTTGAGTCAATTCTGGGAGTTGGTGATGGACTGGGCGGCCTGGTGTGCTGCAGTCCATGGGCTCACAATGAGTCAGACACGACTGAGCGACTGAACTGAAATGGACTGTACCCGCTAGGCTCCTCGGTTCATGGAATTCTTCAGACAAGAAAACTGGAGTGGATTACCATTTCCTTCTCCTGTATGTTAAGTAACTTTTGTTCTTTTTTTTCTTTCTTTCTTCAACACTTTGGGGACACTTTTGGGGCAAGACTACGTGGATAATTTTTGGACTCATCTGGCTGTCTTTGTGGGGGCTCCCCAGGTGGCACTGGTGCTAAAGAACCCACCTGCACTGCAAGAGACACAAGAGACCTTGGTTTGATCCCTGGGTCAGGAAGATCCTGTGGAGGAGCAAATGGCTAACCTCAGATATGTAGATGACACCAACCCTTATTGCAGAAAGTGAAGAGGAACTAAAAAGCCTCTTGATGAAAGTGAAAGAGGAGAGTGAAAAAGTTGGCTTAGAGCTCAACATTCAGAAAACGAAGATCATGGTATCTGGTCCCATCACTTCATGGGAAATAGATGGGGAAACAGTGTCGGACTTTATTTTTTGGGACTCCAGTATCACTGCAGATGGTGAAGGTAGCCATGAAATTAAAAGAGGCTTACTCCTTGGAAGGAAAGTTATGAGCAACCCAGATAGCATAGTAAAAGCAGAGACATTACTTTGCCAACAAAGGTCCGTCTAGTCAAGGCTATGGTTTTTCCAGTGGCCTTGTATGAATTTGAGAGTTGGATTGTGAAGAAAGCTGAGTGCTGAAGAATTGATGCTTTTCAACTATGGTCTGGGGAAGACTCTTGAGAATTTCTTGGATCACAAGGAGATCCAACAAGCCCATGCTAAAGGACATCAGTCTTGTGTGTTCTTTGGAAGGACTGATGCTAAAGCTGAAACTCCAATACTTTGGCCACCTCATGCAGAGTTGACTCATTGGAAAAGACTCTGATGTTGGAAGGGATTCGGGGGAGAAGGAGGAGACTACAGAGGATGAGATGTCTGGATGGCATCACCGACTAGATGCACGTGAGGTTGGGTGAACTCTGGGAGTTGGTGATGGACAGGGAGGCCTGGAGTGCTGCAATTCATGGGGTCACAAATAGTCAGACACAACTGAGTGAATGAAGTGAACTGAGCCCACAGGTGCATTCCCCCTTCCTGAGGGCCCTGGAGGTCTGGAAACTCTTGATGTCTCTGTCATCCTGGTTTACTGATATGGAGGGTAATACTCTACTCTCGTGATCTGGTGACCCAGTGAAATGTAATCTCAGGAACCTGAATGAATGTTCTCAAAAGAACAGAAACAACTGAGTAGTTCATTCACCCTTAATTACAAGCTTATCCTCTGTGAGACAGAAAAGAAAATACAAACATCAATATGGCCTGAGTGACTCTACATTCCTATGTGTAAGATAAGGAGGGAAAAATGCAGTTAATAATCAACGGAAAATTATGTTCCTGACATAAGATAAAAGGAATATTTATATATATTATACCTACATTTTTACATAATAACTATGTACATGACTATAAGTCTTTCCATACTTATATAATTTTAGCCTTTATTTAGTTTCTCATTTAACTGATATACATTTACTTTGACAAATCCAAATTTTATTGGGAAAATTAAATGTCTACTGTAAAAATTAAGAGCTTAGATTGACTACATTTCCTAGGTCAAAGAGAAAATATCTAAGTGAAAACACAACCAGGAAGTGAGAGAGAAATTTTCGGATAATGAGTACCGTCTTCCCTATTTAAAAGCCTTGCTTAGAACCATCATCATCAGAGAACCTACCTGAAGGTTCACCCAGACCGCATCTCAGCCAGCCCAGCAGCAGCCACATCTTCCCCATGGCCTTCGTGCTCACTCTACTGATGGCCTTGGTGCTGGTCAGCTATGGCCCGGGAGGATCTCTGGGTTGTTACCTGTCTGAGAACCACATGCTAGGTGCCAGGGAGAACCTCAGGCTCCTGGCCAAAATGAAGAGACTCTCCCCTCATCTCTGTCTGCAGGACAGAAAAAATTTTGGTCTTCCCCAGGAGATGGTGGAGGGTGACCAGCTCCAGAAGGACCAGGCTGTCTCTGTGCTCCAAGAAATGTTCCAGCAGTGCTTCAACCTCTTCAACACAGAGCGCTCGTCTGCTGCCTGGAACACCACCCTCCTGGAGCAGCTCTGCACTGGACTCCAACAGCAGCTGGAGGACCTGGACGCCTGCCTGGGCCTGGTGACAGGAGAGAAAGACTCTGACTTGGGAAGGATAGTTCCCATTCTGACCATGAAGGAGTACTTCCAGGGCATCCATGTCTACCTGAAAGAGAAAGAATACAGTGACTGTGCCTGGGAAATCGTCAGAGTGGAGATGATGAGAGCCCTCTCTTCATCAACCACCTTGCAAAAAAGGTTAAGAAAGATGGGTGGAGATCTGAACTCACTTTGAGATGACTCTTGCCGACTAAGATGCCACATCACCCTCATACACTCACCTGTGTTCATTTAGGAAGACTCTGATTTCTGCTTCAGCCACCTAATTCATTGAATTACTTTAGCCGAAACTTTGTCAGCAGTAATAAGCAAGTAGATATAAAAGGATTCAGCTGTGGGGGCATGAGTCCTAAGTGATGCCTGCCCTGATGTTATCTGTTGTTGATTTATGTATTCCTTCTTGCATCTCACATACTTAAAATACTAGGAAATTTGTAAAGTTACATTTCATTTGTACATCTATTAAAGTTTCTAGAACATGTTTATGATTTTGTGCTATTAAATTTGTACTTTGTTCTGTTATTAAATCAAAGAAAATGAGTTTCTTTACTCAAAAGTGAAAATCCACACCCCCATTTTAAAACTTTATTAAAGAATGGGTGGTTACATTTGTTTATTCATTCATTCCATTCACATTATACATATACATTGAGTACCTACGTGACAGAATGTGTAATTTTCACCAAGGAATACAAGTGAATACAGCAAATGTAGTTCCTACTGCATGGAAAATCTCAGTCTTACCAAGAAGAGGACATAAAAACAGTATTATTTTATTTCAATTATACTAAAGACTGCAAAGAGAAGTAAAGGAAAAGAATGTCCTCACACAGGAAGATTTAGGTACAAATGATGCTGGATCAGATAAGATCAGATCAGATCAGTCGCTCAGTCGTGTCCGACTCTTTGTGACCCTATGCACCGCAGCACGCCAGACCTCCCTGTCCATCACCAGCTCCCGGAGGTCACTCAGACTCACATTCATCGAGTCAGTGATGCCATCCAGCCATCTCATCCTCTGTCGTCCCCTTCTCCTCCTGCCCTCAATCCCTCCCAGCATCAGAGTCTTCTCCAATGAGTCAACTCTTCGCATGAGGTGGCCAAAATATTGGAGTTTCAGCTTTAGCATCATTCCTTCTAAAGAAATTCCAGGATTGATCTCCTTCAGAATGGACTGGTTGGATCTTCTTGCAGTCCAAGGGACTCTCAAGAGTCTTCTCCAACACCACAGTTCAAAAGCATCAATTCTTTAGTGCTCAGCCTTCTTCATAGTCCAGCTCTCACATCCATACATGTCCACAGGAAAGACCATAGCCTTGACGAACTTTTGTTGGTAAAGTAATGTGTTTGCTTTTGAATATGCTAGATCACAATAAACTATGGAAAATTCTGAGAGAGATGGGAATACCAGACCACCTGATCTGCCTCTTGAGAAATCTGTATGCAGGTCAGGAAGCAACAGTTAGGACTGGACATGGAACAACAGACTGGTTCCAAATAGGAAAAGGAGTACGTCAAGGCTGTATATTGTCACCATGTTTATTTAACTTATATGCAGAGTACATCATGAGAAATGCTGGACTGGAAGAAACACAAGCTGGAATCAAGATTGCTGGGAGAAATATCAATAACCTCAGATATGCAGATGATACAACCCTTATGGCAGAAAGTGAAGAGGGGCTAAAAAGCCTCTTGATGAAAGTGAAAGTGGAGAGTGAAAAAGTTGGCTTAAAGCTCAACATTCAGAAAACGAAGATTATGGCATCTGGTCCCATCACTACATGGGAAATAGATGGGGAAACAGTGGAAACAGTGTCAGACTTTGTTTTTCTGGGCTCGAAAATCACTGCAGATGGTGACTGCAGCCATGAAATTAAAAGACGCTTACTCCTTAGAAGGAAAGTTATGACCAGCCTAGATAGACAAATAATATTATACATCTTTCTAAACTGCCTGCAGGGCTTCCCTGGTAGCTCAGGTGGTAAAGGATCCACTTGCCGAGCAGGAGACCCTGGTTGGATTCCTGGGTCAGAAGATCCCCTGAAGAAGGGATAGGCTACTTACCCACTTCAGGATTCTTGGGCTTCCCTGGTGGTTCAGTCACTAAAGAATCTGTGTGCAATGCCGGAGACCAGGGTTGGCAAGATCCCTTGTAGGAGGGTTAAGCAACCCACTCCAGTATTCTTGTCTGGAGAATTCCCATGGACAGAGGAGCCTGGAGGGCTCTAGCCCATGGGTCCCAAAGAGTGCTACACGATGAAGCATATGGCACAGAAAGTCAATGAATTCTCTTTACTTAGGTTCAAGTTAGTAAAATCCAGTGCGATGTTCTAGATAGACATTGCTGCTGCTGCTGCTAAGTTGCTTCAGTCGTGTCCGACTCTGTGCGACCCCATAGACGGAAGCTCACCAGGCTCCCCCGTCCCTGGGATTCTCCAGGCAAGAACACTGGAGTGGGTTGCCATTTCCTCCTCCAATGCATGAAAGTGAAAAGTGAAAGTGAAGTCGCTCAGTCGTGTCCGACTCTTAGCGACCCCATGGACTGGAGCCTACAAGGATCCTCTGTCCATGGGATTTTCCAGGCAAAAGTACTGGGGTGGGGTGCCATTGCCTTCCCCGAGATAGACATTACCTAAACATAATTATATCTATCAGATCAGATCAGATCAGTTGCTCAGTCGTGTCCGACACTTTGCGACCCCATGTACTGAAGCACGCCAGGCCTCCCTATCCATCACCATCTCTCGGAGGTCACTCAGACCCACATTCATCGAGTCAGTGATGCCATCCAGCCATCTCATCTGCTGTTGTCCCCTTCTCCTCCTGCCCCCAATCCCTCCCAGCATCAGAGTCTTCTCTAATGAGTCAACTCTTCATATGAGGTGGCCAAAATACTAGAGTTTCAGCTTTAGCATCATTCCTTCCAAAGAAATCCCAGGGCTGATCTCCTTCAGAATGGTCCGGTTGGATCTGCTTGCAGTCCAAGGGACTCTCAAGAGTCTTCTCCAACACCACAGTTCAAAGGCATCAATTCTTCGGCGCTCAGCCTTCTTCACAATCCAGCTCTCACATCCATACATGACCACAGGAAAGACCACAGCCTTGACTAGGTGAACCTTTGTTGGCAAAGTGATGTCTCTGCTTTTCAATATGCTATCTAGGTTGGTCATAACTTTCCTTCCAAGGAGTAAGCGGCTTCTAATTTCATGGCTGCAGTCACCATCTGCAGTGATTTTGGAGCCCAGAAAAACAAAGTCTGACACTGTTTCCACTGTTTCCCCATCTATTTCCCATGAAGTGATGGGACCAGATGCCATGATCTTCGTTTTCTGAATGTTGAGCTTTAAGCAAATCTTTTCACTCTCTACTTTCACCTTCATCAAGAGGCTTTTTAGTTCCTCTTCACTTTCTGCCATAAGGGTGGTATCATCTACATATTTTAGGTTATTGATATTTCTCCCAGCAATCTTGATTCCAGCTTGTGTTTCTTCCAGTCCAGCATTTCTCATGATGTACTCTGCATATAAGTTAAATAAACATGGTGACAATATACAGCCTTGACCTACTCCTTTTCCTATTTGGAACCAGTCTGTTGTTCCATGACCAGTTCTAACTGTTGCTTCCTGACCTGCATACAGATTTCTCAAGAGGCAGATCAGCTGGTCTGGTATTCCCATCTCTCTCAGAATTTTCCATAGTTTATTGTGATCTACACAGTCAAAGGCTTTGGCATAGTCAATAAAGCAGATATAGACGTTTTTCTCGAACTCTCTTGCTTTTTCAATGAACGAGCAGATGTTGGCAATTTGATCTCTGGTTCCTCTGCCTTTTCTAAAACCAGCTTGAACAACAGGAAGTTCGTGGTTCACATATTGCTGAAGCCTGGCTTGGAGAATTTTGAGCATTATTTTACTAGCGTGTGAGATGAGTGCAATTGTGTGGTAGTTTGAGCACTCTTCGGCATTGCCTTTCTTTGGGATTGGGAAGAAAACTGACCTTTTCCAATCTTGTGGCCACTGCTGAGTTTTCCAAATTTGCTGGCATATTGAGTGCAGTACTTCCACAGCATCATCTTTCAGGATTTGGAATAGCTCCACTGGAATTCCATCACCTCCACTAGCTTTGTTCGTAGTGGATGCTTTCTAAGGCCCACTTGACTTCACATTCCAGGATGTCTGGCTCTAGGTCAGTGATCACACCATCATGATTATCTGGGTCGTGAAGCTCTTTTTTGTACAGTTCTTCTGTGTATTCTTGCCACCTCTTCTTAATATCTTCTGCTTCCATTAAGTCCATACCATTTCTGTCCTTTATCGAGCCCATCTTTGCATGAAATGTTCCTTTGGTATCTCTGATTTTCTTGAAGAGATCCTTAGTCTTTCCCATTCTGTTGTTTTCCTCTATTTCTTTGCATTGATCACTGAAGAAGGCTTTCTTATCGCTTCTTGCTATTCTTTGGAACTCTGCATTCAGATGTTTATATCTTTCCTTTTCTCCTTTGCTTTTCGCTTCTCTTCTTTTCACAGCTATTTGCAAGGCCTCCCCAGACAGCCATTTTGCTTTTTTGCATTTCTTTTCCATGGGGATGGTCTTGATCCCTGTCTCCTGTACAATGTCACGAACCTCATTCCATAGTTCATCAGGCACTCTATCTATCAGATCTAGGCCCTGAAATCTATTTCTCACTTCCACTGTATAATCATAAGTGATTTGATTTAGGTCATACCTGAATGGTCGAGTGGTTTTCCCTACTTTCTTCAATTTAAGTCTGAATTTGCCAATAAGGAGTTCATGGTCCCAGCCACAGTCAGCTCCTGGTCTTGTTTTTGCTGATTGTATAGAGCTTCTCCATCTTTGGCTGCAAAGAATATAATCGATCTGATTTCGGTGTTGACCATCTGGTGATGTCCATGTATAGAGTCTTCTCTTGTGTTGTTGGAAGAGGGTATTTGCTATGACCAGTGCATAGTTTATCTAAAAGCACTTTTTGCTCCTTACTCTTCAAATTCACAGACCATTTGTTCCAGAGAGCCCATGTAGATCATTTACATGGCAAAGGCACAAGAGAAATACCAATTCCTTCCGGAAAGCTGGCTTAACCAATTACAAAAGGCTCACTTTGATACAGTAGCAGAGCTAGCAGAGGCCAGTGTTCTCCAGACCTCTGGGCAGCCCCGATTCAAAAAGGACAGCCCCCAAAGGGCCCCACATCCTAGTGGACAGCCACCCAGGAATTTCCCTGTTGCTTCTAGGATTCCCCCTGCAATTCTTGGGCACCATATGGTAGTGGATGGCCACCTCAGGAATACCCAACAGCTTGGGGATTACAGCAAGCAACTTTTGGGCCCCCTCAGTTAGTGGACAGCCACCTCAGGATCACACAGCAATCTTTTGGGCCCCACATGCTAGTGGATGGACCCAATAACTTTCCTTCCCCCGTCTGTATCTTGGCACTCACAGGAGTTTCTCCCATGTCCTGCCTGTAACCAATTGTTGGATTGTACCGTGCAGGCTTAAAAGACCTATGTTTGCCCAGCTTTGAGACCAAAAAAAGAATCTGCCCACAAGAACAGAGACAGGGATGTTTTAATGGATGGGAGGCGCTCACATGTCTGAAGTAAGGTCCTGGAGTAACACCCCACCAGGTGTGTGCACTGGGGGTGGGAAGTATTAATACATGGTGATAGGCTTCATTATAAGAGCAATGGAGGGGTGGGGAGTAGAGGGTGGGGAAGTGGGGAATGGGGAAAGAGGGAGAGGCACATAAGGAAGGAGAGTGCAGTCCTAGTGGTGAGATCAAGTGGGCTCATTAGGTATCATGGAAAGCAGTAGAGGGACACGCTCGTCACCACCCCTTTGATAAAAAAGATCAAATTTGGGGCCTGGAACAAGTACAGAGAAAGCCAGTCATGTGCATAGGGTATACTGGTGGGGCAGGGGATGTACAGAGAGTAAGAGAACAGTCATCCTGAGTGGCCTGACCATACATATATTCCTTAATTTAAAAAATACTTTATTGCTAAAAATTACCAGTGATCAACTGCACCTTCAAATTGTTTTGTTGTTGAAGGTTTAAACGATCCTGAGAATTACTGCAGTGGGACACAGAGATACAGAGTATGCAAGGGTTCTTTAAAACGGCGTTGATAGACTTGCCTGACACGGGGTTGTCACAAACCTTCAGTGTGTAAAGAATGCAGTTATCTGGGAAATGGGATAAAGCAAAGTATGTCGGTACTTCCTCACAATGTAGCAATTCCCAGTATGTTCTCCAGATTCACTGGTCCTTCCCCTGCACCAGCCATTCATACAGCTCTTTCCTGTTTTCTTTTTTTTTTCTTCTGGCTACGGATTTTCCCTTAAGAGTGCAAAGTGTAGTCACTGAGTCATGCCAACTCTTTGCCACCACGTGAACCACAGCCTAGCAGGCTCCTCTGTCCATGGGATTCTCCAGGCAGAATACTGGAGTGGATTGCCATTTCCTGTTCCGGGGGATCTTCCCCACCCAGGGATCAAACCTGGGTCTCCCACATTGGAGGCAGATTGCTTACTGTCTGAGCCACAAGGAAAGCCCTGACACTGCAAAGCCACCACTTAAAAGTTTGAGGGAAAATTCTAGGCTTTTCAGAAGCTCTTAAATAAGTGCTTATTGTTTTTCTTGAGATGAATATTTTTGGGAATGAATGTCCTTGTTACAAGAGTTCAAGGAGGACCTTTCCTGGAAAGAACTTTTACCAATAACTTGAAAAAGCCTGCTTCCTTAGCTTTTGTATTGTAGAGAGGAAAATACTCCCAGCTTCAGGCAGGACATGTCTTGGGATAAGGAAGCTGTGTGGAGTGAAATGTCAAGATATGTTTCTGGTTTCCAGGCTGCTCAGCTGGCCAAAGTTACATTCATTTGCTAAAGATAGTGACAGTGATAGTACATTATCATTTGCTTTACATATTTTAACACCCTTGGAGCCTTGACCATGGAATTCTGGCTAGGAAAATACAACGGAAATCAGAGGAAATAGCTCCTGTTTGAAGGGTTATTAACTCTTTCCTATACATGGACATCACCAGATGGTCAAACCGAAATCAGATCGATTATATTCTTTGCAGCCAAAGATGGAGAAGCTCTATACAATCAGCAAAAACAAGACCAGGAGCTGACTGTGGCTCAGACCAAGAATTCCTTATTGCCAAATTCAGACTTAAATTGAAGAAAGTAGGGAAAACTACTAGACCATTCAGGTATGGCCTAAATCAAATCCCTTATGATTATACAGTGGAAGTGAGAAATAGATTTCAGGGCCTAGATCTGATAGATAGAGTGCCTGATGAACTATGGAATGAGGTTCGTGACATTGTACAGGAGACAGGGATCAAGACCATCCCCATGGAAAAGAAATGCAAAAAAGCAAAATGGCTGTCTGGGGAGGCCTTACAAATAGCTGCGAAAAGAAGAGAAGTGAAAAGCAAAGGAGAAAAGGAAAGATATAAACATCTGAATGCAGAGTTCCAAAGAATAGCAAGAAGAGATAAGAAAGCCTTCTTCAGCAATCAGTGCAAAGAAATAGGGGAAAACAACAGAATGGGAAAGACTAAGGATCTCTTCAAGAAAATCAGAGATACCAAAGGAACATTTCATGCAAAGATGGGCTCGATAAAGGACAGAAATGGTATGGACCTAATGGAAGCAGAAGATATTAAGAAGAGGTGGCAAGAATACACAGAAGAACTGTACAAAAAAGAGCTTCACGACCCAGATAATCATGATGGTGTGATCACTGACCTAGAGCCAGACATCCTGGAATGTGAAGTCAAGTGGGCCTTAGAAAGCATCCACTACGAACAAAGCTAGTGGAGGTGATGGAATTCCAGTGGAGCTGATGGAATTCCAGTGGAGCTATTCCAAATCCTGAAAGATGATGCTGTGGAAGTACTGCACTCAATATGCCAGCAAATTTGGAAAACTCAGCAGTGGCCACAGGACTGGAAAAGATCAGTTTTCATCCCAATCCCAAAGAAAGGCAATGCCAAGGAGTGCTCAAACTACCACACAATTGCACTCATCACACACGCTAGTAAAGTAATGCTCAAAATTCTCCAAGCCAGGCTTCAGCAGTATGTGAACCGTGAACTTCCTGATGTTCAAGCTGGTTTTAGGAAAGGCAAAGGAACCAGAGATCAAATTGCCAACATCCGCTGGATCATGGAAAAAGCAAGAGAGTTCGAGAAAAACATCTATTTCTGCTTTATTGACTATGCCAAAGCCTTTGACAGTGTAGATCACAATAAACTGTGGAAAATTCTGAGAGAGATGGGAATACCAGACCACCTGATCTGCCTCTTGAGAAATCTGTATGCAGGTCAGGAACCAACAGTTAGAACTGGTCATGGAACAACAGACTGGTTCCAAATAGGAAAAGGAGTACGTCAAGGCTGTATATTGTCACCATGTTTATTTAACTTATATGCAGAGTACATCATGAGAAATGCTGGACTGGAAGAAACACAAGCTGGAATCAAGATTGCTGGGAGAACTATCAATAACCTCAAATATGCAGATGACACCACCCTTATGGAGAAAGTGAAGAGGAACTAAAAAGCCTCTTGATGAATGTGAAGGTAGAGAGTGAAAAGGTTGGCTTAAAGCTCAACTTTCAAAAAACGAAGATCATGGCATCTGGTCCCATCACTACATGGGAAATAGATGGAGAAACAGTGGAAACAGTGTCAGACTTTCTTTTTCTGGGCTCCAAAATCACTGCAGATGGTGACTGCAGCCATGAAATTAAAAGACGCTTACTCCTTGGAAGGAAAGTTATGACCAACCTAGATAGCATATTCAAAAGCAGAGACATCAGTTTGCCAACAAAGGTTCACCTATTCAAGGCTATGGTCTTTCCTGTGGTCATGTATGCATGTGAGAGCTGGACTGTGAAGAAGGCTGAGCGCCGAAGAATTGATGCTTTTGAACTGTGGTGTTGGAGAAGTCTCTTGAGAGTCCCTTGGACGGACTACAAGGACATCCAACCAGTCCATTCTGAAGGAGAACAGACCTGGGATTTCTTTGGAAGGAATGATGCTAAAGCTGAAACTCCAGTATTTTGGCCACCTCATGCGAAGAGTTGACTCATTGGAGAAGACTCTGATGCTGGGAGGGATTGGGGGCAGGAGGACAAGGGGACGACAGAGGATGAGATGGCTGGATGGCATCACTGATTCGATGGATGTGGGTCTGAGTGACCTCCGGGAGTTGGTGATGGACAGGGAGGCCTGGCGGGCTGCGGTTCATGGGGTTGCAAAGAGTCGGACACGACTCGGCGACTGATCTGATCTGAAAGCGTACATTGTCAGTTGCTTGACTTCAGGAGAAAATTCTCAATGTCCATTTGAATACAGAGTGCACTTGCATCCCTTCCACCTTGACTCAGTAGTAAGAGAGACAGTGAAGTCATTCAGTCGTGTCCGACTTATGTCACCTCGTGGACTGTAGCCTCCGAGTCTCCTCTCTCCATGGGATTCTCCAGGAAGAATACTGGAGTGGGTTGCCATTTCCTTCTCCAGGAGATCTTCCCAAGCCCAGGTATCAAACTGGCATCTCCTGCATTGTAAGCAGATGCCTTTACCGTCTGTGCCATCAGGGAAGTCTAAGAGAGCACACAGACACAAATAAGGGTATTTCAGAGAATACAATTGCTGCCAAGCAATAACCTGGGGTGTACCTGCTGCTGCTGCTGGTAAGTCACTTCAGTCGTGTCCGAATCTGTGTGACCCCATAGACGGCAGCCCACCAGGCTGCCCTGTCCCTGGGATTCTCCAGGCAAGAACATTGGGTTGCCATTTCCTTTTCCAATACATAATAGTGAAAAGTGAAAGGGAAGTCGCTCAGTCGTGTCCAACCCCCGCGACCCCATGGACTGCAGCCTACCAGACTCCTCCGTCCATGGGATTTTCCAGGCAGAAGTACTGGAGTAGGGTGCCATTGCCTTCTCTGGGGTGTACCTACTTGGGTCCAATTGAGAACTATTAAGGTAATGGCATATTGTAAATGAGGAAGTTAACCTGGAAGAGAGAGAGAGGTGTGTATGGGTTTACTGATCAAGCAGCAGGGAAGGGTTTCAATATAGACTGCTAACTCACTTCAGTCGTGTCCGACTCTGTGCGACCCCAGAGATGGCAGCCCACCAGGCTCCCCCATCCCTGGAATTCTCCAGGCAAGAACATTGGAGTGGGTTGCCATTTCCGTCTCCAATGCATGAAAGTGAAAAGTGAAAGGGAAGTCGCTCAGTCATGTCCGACTCTTAGCGACCCCATGGACTGCAGCCTAACAGGCTCCTCCGTCCATGGGATTGTCCAGGCAAGAGTACTGGAGTGGGGTGCCATTGCCTTCTCCAATATAGACTAGATCTCTCAAATCTCTGCTTCAGGTTACAGACTTCATCTTTAGTTTGCTTCTTTCCAGTTAATGGATGAGAGGGTTGACAGCTTACGGTAAAAGGATGTTGGATTCCTGATCCGCAAAGAAGAAGATTTAGCTTCGGGACCAGGGACCAGGCTTGATCACTCAAGAGCTTTTGTACAGCAGGGTTTTATTAAAGCATAAAAAGGGACAGAAAGCTTCTGACATAGACATCAGAAGGGGGACGGACAGTGGCCCACTCACTAGCCTTAGGGAGGGAGCTATATACTTTTTAAATTGGTTATTACAATAAATGAAAAGAAAGTCTCAAAGTTTACAGATCTTATTAGATCCACTCCCATAATATACATTTGAAGATAATGGGATTAGAACTAACAATAGAAAGATCTTATCATACCCACTCCCATAATATACATCTTAAGATAAGTCAGCAGGTTCTTGTTAAGGAGAAACATGTTCTTGAGCAAGATACATTGTTCTATTGACTAAGACAAAGCAATGTTGGAAAAAAGTTTGTTTTTTCTCCTCCTTAGGAACTCCGGACACTATATCCTCCTGGAGAGCGCCAGACCCCTCTCTCGTCCTTGGGGACCCCAGACTTCTTATCAATCTGCCTAGGAACTGACACCCTTAGAGATCTCTAGTTTCTAGGTTAAATACATGTCAGTTGCTCAGTTGAGTAGAACCTGTTTGCAACTCCATGGACTGTATGCTTTTCATACTGATCATGTGATTCTCAAGGCAAGAATACTGAAGTGGTTTGCCATTCCCTTCTCCAGTGGACCACATTTGTCACTTACAACCAACCTAGACAGCATATCAAAAAGCAGAGGCATCACTATGCCAACAAAGGTCCGTCTAGTCAAGGCTATGGTTTTTCCAGTAGTTATGTATAGGTGTGAGAGTTGGACCATAAAGAAAGCTGAGGGCTGAAGAATTGATGCTTTTCAACTGTGGTATTGGAGAAGACTCTTGAGAGTCCCACAGAATGCAAAGAGATCCAACCAGTCCATGCTAAAGGAAATCTGTGCTGAATATTCATTGGAAGGACTGATGCTGAAGCTGAAACTCCAATACTGAGGCTACCTGATGCAAAGGACTGATGCTTGGAAAACAACCTGATGCTGTGAAACATCGAAGGCGGGATGAGACGGGGATGACAGAAGATGAGATGGCTGGATGACTTCACTGACTCAATGGACATGAGTTTGAGTAAGCCCTGGGAGTTGGTGATGGACAGGGAGGCCTGGCGTGCTGCAGTCCATGGGGTCACAAAACTAAGACACATCTCAGCAACTAAACTGAAATGTACAGGACCACACAGGCTTCTGGTCCATGGAATTCTCCAGGCAAAAAAACTGGAGTGGGTTGTCATTTCCTTCTCCTGTATATGAAGTAAGTTTTGAGTTATTTTCTCTCTTCCTTCAACACTTTGGGGACACTTTGGGGGTCAAGACTACATGGATAATTTTGGACCTTTCTGGCTGTCTTTGTAGGGGATTCCCAGGTGGCACTGGTGTTAAAGAACCCACCTGCCACTGCAGGAGACATAAGAGACCTGGATTTGATACATGGGTCGGGAAGATCCCCTCGAGTAGGAAATGGCAACCCACTCCAGTATTCTTGCCTGGAGAATCCCATGGACAAGGGAGACTGCGTATTGGGTTAAAGAATCAGACATGACGGAAGCGACTTTGCACGCACACCAGCTTGTCTTTGTGACTGTTTAACATCCTTTAAATATTACGATTCTTCCACTGTTTGGCTGAGCTTTCTTTAGATTTAACTTGCACTTTGCCATTTTGTCAGCAGAAAAGTCACTTATCTTTCTTCACTTTCATGACATTCAGATACACATAAGTTTTATTTTTGCCCACAAACACTAGTGTTTTGCTTTCTAGGAAAGGTCAAATGAGAGACAAAATATCGAAAGGCTTGAAAACCACAGAAAATGTGGTGAAGCTCCTCTGCCAGTCTTTTATTTCCCTTTGTATTAACCCTAGGATGAAATGGAACATAACCCAGGAGGAGAGAGACAAACATCAACTAGCAAATCCCTATAGAAATATAAGTTCCTAAATCATTTATTATTATTTAAATTTAAAACCAAACATCATGAATAAGTAAAGAAACAGGCTATTTCTCCCTGACACAGCCTGGCCTCATGGCTCTGCATTCTCAGCATGAAACAGCAATGGAGAGACAAGACAGCCCAACATTCAGATGTTCCTCATGAACAACTAAAGGTCACTGATTTCTGTCATACAAACTTCTAAGAATATATAACACCACCTCTGAATTCCCTAGAGCCAACTCAGAAATTGTGAGGAAAACAAATGCTCAACAGTTTAAATAGAAGCTTTGAATGATAGCAGCTAGAGTGGCAAAATAGAAATTGCCTACTAATGATGTAACTATTACAATTGGATCGCTGAAGAAGGCTTTCTTATCTCTTCTTGCTATTCTTTGGAACTCTGCATTTAGATGTTTATATCTTTCCTTTTCTCCTTTGCTTTTCGCTTCTCTTCTTTTCACAGCTATTTGTAAGGCCTCCCCAGACAGCCATTTTGCTTTTTTGCATTTCTTTTCCATGGGGATGGTCTTGATCCCTGTCTCCTGTACAATGTCACGAACCTCATTCCATAGTTCATCAGGCACTCTATCTATCAGATCTAGGCCCTTAAATCTATTTCTCACTTCCACTGTATAATCATAAGGGATTTGATTTAGGTCATACCTGAATGGTCTAGTGGTTTTCCCTACTTTCTTCAATTTCAGTCTGAATTTGGCAATAAGGAGTTCATGGTCCGAGCCACAGTCAGCTCCTGGTCTTGTTTTTGCTGATTGTATAGAGCTTCTCCATCTTTGGCTGCAAAGAATATAATCAATCTGATTTCGGTGTTGACAATCTGGTGATGTCCATGTATAGAGTCTTCTCTTGTGTTGTTGGAAGAGGGTATTTGCTATGACCAGTGCATTTTCTTGGCAAAACTCTATTAGTCTTTGCCCTGCTTCATTCCGTATTCCAAGGCCAAATTTGCCTGTTACTCCAGGTGTTTCTTGACTTCCTACTTTTGCATTCCAGTCCCCTATAATGAAAAGGACATCTTTTTTGGGTGTTAGTACTAAAAGGTCTTGTAGGTCTTCATAGAACCTTTCAACTTCAGCTTCTTCAGCGTTACTGGTTGGGGCATAGACTTGGATTACTGTGACATTGAATGGTTTGCCTTGGAAACGAACAGAGATCATTCTGTCGTTTTTGAGATTGCATCCAAGTACTGCATTTCGGACTCTTTTGTTGACCATGATGGCCACTCCATTTCTTCTGAGGGATTCCTGCCCACAGTAGTAGATATAATGGTCATTCGAGTTAAATTCACCCATTCCAGTCCATTTTAGTTCGCTAATTCCTAGAATGTCAACATTCACTCTTGCCATCTCTTGTTTGACCACTTCCAATTTGCCTTGATTCATGGACCTGACATTCCAGGTTCCTATGCAATATTGCTCTTTACAGCATCGGACTTTGCTTCTATCACCAGACACATCCACAGCTGGGTATTCTTTTTGTTTTGGCTCCATCCCTTCATTCTTTCTGGAGTTATTTCCCCACTGATCTCCAGTAGCATATTGGGCCCCTACTGACCTGGGGAGTTTCTCTTTCAGTATCCTATCATTTTGTCTTTTCATACTGTTCATGGGGTTCTCAAGGCAAGAATACTGAAGTGGTTTGCCATTCCCTTCTCCAGCGAAACTACCGAACAATTGCACTCATCTCACACGCTAGTAAAGTAATGCTCAAAATTCTCCAAGCCAGGCTTCAGCAATATGTGAACCGTGAACTTCCTGATGTTCAAGCTGGTTTTAGAAAAGGCAGAGGAACCAGAGATCAAATTGCCAACATCCGCTAGATCATGGAAAAAGCAAGAGAGTTCCAGAAAAACATCTATTTCTGCTTATTGACTATGCCAAAGCCTTTGACTGTGTAGATCACAATAAACTATGGAAAATTCTGAAAGAGATGGGAATACCAGACCACCTGATCTGCCTCTTAAGAAATCTGTATGCAGGTCAGGAAGCAACAGTTAGAACTGGTCATGGAACAACAGACTGGTTCCAAATAGGAAAAGGAGTACGTCAAGGCTGCATATTGTCACCATGTTTATTTAACTTATATGCAGAGTACATCATGAGAAATGCTGGACTGGAAGAAACACAAGTTGGAATCAAGATTGCCGGGAGAAATATCAATAACCTCAGATATGCAGATGACACCACTCTTATGGCAGAAAGTGAAGAGGGGCTAAAAAGCCTCTTGATGAAAGTGAAAGTGGAGAGTGAAAAGGTTGGCTTAAAGCTCAACATTCAGAAAACGAAGATCATGGCATCTGGTCCCATCACTGCATGGGAAATAGATGGGGAAACAGTGTCAGACTTTGTTTTTCTGGGCTCCACAATCACTGCAGATGGTGACTGCAGCCATGAAATTAAAAGACGCTTGCTCCTTGGAAGGAAAGTTATGACCAACCTAGATAGCATATTCAAAAGCAGAGACATTACTTTACCAACAAAGGTTCGCCTAGTCAAGGCTATGGTCTTTCCTGTGGTCATGTATGGATGTGAGAGCTGGACTGTGAAGAAGGCTGAGCGCCAAAGAATTGATGCTTTTGAACTGTGGTGTTGGAGAAGACTCTTGAGAGTCCCTTGGACTGCAAGAAGATCCAACCGGTCCATTCTGAAGGAGATCAATGCTGGAATTTCTTTAGAAGGAATGATGCTAAAGCTGAAACTCCAGTATTTTGGCCACCTCATGCGAAGAGTTGACTCATTGGAGAAGACTCTGATGCTGGGAGGGATTGAGGGCAGGAGGAGAAGGGGACAACAGAGGATGAGATGGCTGGATGGCATCACTGACTCGATGGATGCGAGTCTGAGTGACCTCCGGGAGCTGGTGATGGACAGGGAGGCCTGGCGTGCTGCGGTTCATGGGGTCGCAAAGAGTCGGACACGACTGAGCAACTGATCTGATCTGATTACAATTGGATAATGCCTCCACCTAAGTAGTATTCTTACCTGGAAAATCCCATAGACACAAGAGTCTGGCAGACTACAGTCCATAGTCACGCAAGGAATCGGACACGACTGAGCGACTAACACACACACATGTAGACAAAAACACACTTTAGCTCTCAGCATCTTGGCTGCTGACCCTTGATACCTGGGGACACAGGTCAGAAGAGGAGATCATCACTGAGAACTCGGGTCCTTCACAGAAACACTCCAGGGAGAGGGTGGGGATCCTGGAAGATGAATGATTTTGCAGAGAAAGAGACAGGCCCCTCCACAGTAGATTCTGAACTTCTCAGGATGTGGTAAGCCTGCCCTCACGAGTGAGTGCCAGAGAGTTTGGGCGAAGGACACTGTCATTTCAGATGAATAGTGCTATTAGAGGTGAAAACTACCTCTAATGAGTGAGGCAGTGTTGGAAATATAATTATCTTGGTTTAGAAGCTTCACATTTAAGTGCACGATAAGAAACAGGACTCCTGGTGGGAGTATGAGCACAGCCTGTCGAGGACTATAGATCTGCTATAAAAGAATGCTGGAAAGAAACAGTGATGTCTAGTATGTTATTGCTGATTATCGACTAGAAGAAAAGTGCCACAACCTAAATGTTGAGAGTTATGTTTTATTTGGTGAGAATTCAGGGACAGTATTTCAAGTCACCCTGAGAGAAGTGCTCCAAGTAGGTGCCTCAGGAGGAGGGGCAGTGAGGGGGAGCCTGGTTGTTTAGAAGTTTGCAAGTATGGGCAGGTAGTCTGAACCTCAAAAGTATTTTGTGAAGTAGAGAAAACCAGATATCTCAAGTAAAGGAATTTAGCACTTTGCTATGTATGGGAGGATGCAAGAGTCTGTGCTCACTGAAATCATTCTTTTCATGCATCTCGCCTATCCTGGGGCTATTTCCCTTGCATTTTTCACATCCTGAGTTCCCTTGGCCTCATCTTAGGGAGTGTCTGCAATCTGATAGCAATCAGACCAGGGGTACATTCCTTCTTCCTGAGCACCCTGGAGGGCTGGAAACTGATGACTTTGTCATCCTGGTTTACTGATATGGCAGGAAAAACTCCATTTCTCATGACCTGTGGTCCCAGTGAAATGTAACCTCAGGAACCTGAATGAATGTCCTCAAAAGAGCAGAAACAACTGATTAGCTCAGTTCAGATCAGATCAGTTGCTCAGTCGTGTCCGACTCTTTGCGACCCCATGAATCGCAGCACACCACACCTCCCTGTCCATCACCAACTCCCGGAGGTCACTCAGACTCACATCCATTGAGTCAGTGATGACATCCAGCCATCTCATCCTCTGTCGTCCCCTTCTCCTCCTGTCCCCAATCCCTCCCAGCATCAGAGTCTTCTCCAATGAGTCAACTCTTCCCATGAGGTGGCCAAAGTACTGGAGTTTCAGCTTTAGCATCATTACTTCCAAAGGAATCCCATGGCTCATCTCCTTCAGAATGGACTGGTTGGATCTCCTTGTAGTCCAAGGGACTCTCAAGAGTCTTCTCCAACACCACAGTTGAAAAGCATCAATTCTTCAGCACTCAGCCTTCTTCACAGTCCAGCTCTCACATCCATACATGACCACAGGAAAGACCATAGCCTTGACTAGGCGAACCTTTGTTGGCAAAGTAATGTCTCTGCTTTTGAATATGCTATCTAGGTAGGTCATAAATTTCCTTCCAAGGAGTAAGCGTCTTTTATTTTCATGGCTATTAGCTCAAGCACTCATAATTATGAGCCTCTGCTCTGATTAATGGCAACTCACTCCAGTGATCTTTCCTGGAGAATCCCAGGGATGATGTAGCCTGGTGGGCTGCTGTCTCTGGGGTTGCACAGAGTCAGAGATGACTAAAGTGACCTAGCAACAGCAGCACCAGCAGCTCTGATTAAAACAGAAAACAAAATACAGAAACCTATAGGAGCTGAGGGATTCTGACTTCCTATGTATAAGGTAAGGAGAGGAAAATGCAATTCAGACTCCAGGAAAAAATTTGTTGTTGTAACAAAGAAAAGGAATCTGTATATGTATTAAAATGTGTATATAAGTATGTACATGTGTAAAAGTCTTTACATCCCTACATAACCTCAGCCTTTAATTAGTTTCTCATTTATTTGATATCCATTTGGAGTGACAAATCCAAAGTTTAGTGGGAAAACAAAACACTTATTGTTAAAATTATAAGAATAGATTCATTACATTTTCTGGGTCAAATAGAAAATGTCTAAATGAAAACACAAAATGGATATGAGAGAGAAAATTTATGACACTGAGTACTGTCTTCCCTATTTAAGCCTTGCTTTAGATTTACTATTCCCTTTTCATAATAACTGCATTTGCATCCCTTCCACCTTGACTCAGTAACACAGAACACAGCCACAAATAAAGGGATTTCAGAGAAGACAACTGTTGCCAAAGAATAGCCTGGGGTATGCCTATTGGGGTAGAATTGAAAACTATTAAGGTAATCCGATTTTAATTCAGGAATTAACAAGGATGTGTCCATGAGTGTGTGCGTGCATGTGTGCATGGGTATGTCTGCATGGATGCCCGTGTGTTTGCTCAGTGAGTGGGGAAGTGCTTCAATTTAGCCTAGATCTATCAAATCTCTGCCTCAATTTACAGGCTTGTCTTCAGTTTGTTTCTCTCCAAATGACAAATGAGAGGGTGCTCTAATTCGTTTCTTGAATAAGTTTTGTTTCATTTCTTTCTTCCTTCAACACTTTGGGGCCCCTTTTGGGGGCAAGAATACATGTACAATTTTTGGTCTCACCTGGCCATCTTTGTGGAGGCTTCCCAGGTGACACCAGTGGTAAAGAACTCGCCTGCCAATCCAGGAGACATAAGAGTCCACGGTTTAATCCCTGGGTTGGGAAGATTCACTTGAGGAGGAAATAGCAACCCACTCAGGAATTCTTGCCTGGAGAATCCCATGCACAGGGGAGCCTGTCCACAGGGTCCCAAAGAGTCAGACATGACTGAAGCGACTTAGCACGTGCACATGGCTGGCTTTGAGACTGTTTGACAAATTTGGAATATCATGATTCCTTCCATTTTTTCATCAAGAGGCTTTTTAGCCTCTCTTCATTTTCTGCCATAAGGGTGGTGTCATCTGCATATGTGAGGTTATTGATATTTCTCCCAGCAATCTTGATTCCAACTTGTGTTTCTTCCAGTCCAGCATTTCTCATGATGTACTCTGCATATAAGTTAAATAAACATGGTGACAATATACAGCCTTGACGTACTCCTTTTCCTACTTGGAACCAGTCTGTTGTTCCATGACCAGTTCTAACTGTTGCTTCCTGACGTGCATACAGATTTCTCAAGAGGCAGATCAGATGGTCTGGTATTGCCATCTCTTTCAGCATTTTCCAGTTTATTATGATCTACACAGTCAAAGCCTTTGGCATAGTCAATAAAGCAGAAATAGATGTTTTTCTGGAACTCTCTTGCTTTTTCCATGATCCAGCGGATGTTGGCAATTTGATCTCTGGATCCTCTGCCTTTTCGAAAACCAGCTTGAACATCAGGAAGTTCACGCTTCACGTATTGCTAAAGCCTGGCTTGGAGAATGATGAAAGTACAAGTGGAGAGTGAAAAGGTTGGCTTAAAGGTCAACATTCAGAAAACGAAGATCATGGCATCTGGTCCCATCACTACATGGGAAATAGATGGAGAAACAGTGGAAACAGTGTCAGACTTTATTTTTCTGGGCTCCAAAATCACTGCAGATGGTGACTGCAGCCATGAAATTAAACACGCTTACTCGTTGGAAGGAAAGTTATGACCAACCTAGATAGCATATTCAAAAGCAGAGACATTACTTTGCCAACAAAGGTTCGCCTAGTCAAGGCTATGGTCTTTCCTGTGGTCATGTATGGATGTGAGAGCTGGACTGTGAAGAAGGCTGAGTGCCGAAGAATTGATGCTTTTGAACTGTGGTGTTGGAGAAGACTCTTGAGAGTCCCTTGGACTACAAGGAGATCCAACCAGTCCATTTTGAAGGAGTTCAGCCCTGGGATTTCTTTGGAAGGAATGATGCTAAAGCTGAAACTCCAGTATTTTGGTAACCTCATGGGAAGAGTTGACTCATATGAGAAGACTCTGATGCTGGGATGGATTGGGGGCAGGAGGAGAAGGGGACGACAGAGGATGAGATAGCTGGATGGCATCAGTGACTCGATGGATGAGAGTCTGAGGACCTCCGGGAGTTGGTGATGGCCAGGAAGGCCTGGCGTGCTGCAGTTCATGGGGTCGCAAAGAGTCGGACATGACTGAGTGACTGATCTCTCTATTCCAATTTTTCATTGACCTTTCTTCTACTTACACTTACCATACTGTCAACAAAAAAGACATTTGTCTATATTCTCTTTCATAACATTCAAAATTATATTTGTTTTATATTTGTCCACAAACAATTATCAAGTTTTGCCTTCCAGGAAAGCTGACATGAAAAACAAAATAATCTCTAGTGTTGAAAATTACAGAAAATATGGTGAGGCCCCTCTGCCGTTCTTCTCCTTCGTTGTATATTAACCCTAGGATGAAATGTTTAGGAATGCAGTAGGAGAGACAAACTGGTCAGTAAATCAATATGCAAAAAAGAAGTTCTTACATTTTTTTTTTGCTGTTCTTTAAATTTAAAACAAAACACCATGAGTAAGTAAAGAAACAAGGCTATTTCTCTCTGACACAGCCTGGGCCTCACTGCTCTGCATTCTGAGCACAAGACAGAGATGGGTTGACAAGTCAGCCCAACAGAGGGAGGTAGACTGGATGAACAACTGAAGGGCACTGAGTTCTGTGACAGAAGCGTTCAATAATACATAACACCATCAATGAATTCCATATAGGCAACTCAGAACTTTTGAGCAAAACAAATCTTGAACTGTTCAAGTAAAAAAATTGAGCGATAAAAGCTATCAGATCAGATCAGTCGCTCATTCGTTTCCGACTCTTTGCGACCCCAGTAATCGGAGCACACCAGGCCTCCCTGTCCATCACCAACTCCCAGAGTTCACTGAGACTAACATCCATTGAGTCAGTGATGCCATCCAGCCATCTCATCCTCTGTCGTCTCCTTCTCCTCCTGCCCTCAAACCCTCCCAGCATCAGAGTCTTCTCAATGAGTCAACTATTCGCATGAGGCGGCCAAAGTACTGGAGTTTCAGCTTTAGCATCATTCCTTCCAAAGAAATCCCAGGGCTGATCTTCAGAATGGACTGGTTGGATCTCTTTGCAGTCCAAGGGACTCTCAAGAGTCTTCTCCATCACCACAGTTCAAAAGCATCAATTCTTCAGCACTCAGCCTTCTTCACAGTCCAGCTCTCACATCCATATAGTGGCAAAATAAAAATTGTCTACCAAAGGTGTAACAATTGCCATTGGATAATGCCTCCACCTACTTAGCTCTCCACACTTTAGCTCTCAGCATCTGAGTGCTGCTGACACTTGATACCTGGGGACACGGATCAGGAGAAGAGGAAGTCATATTGAGAACTCCCCTCCTTCACACAAACATGCACTGGGAAAGGGTGGGAATCCTGGAAGATGAATGATTTTGCAAACAAAGAGACAAGTTCTTCCTCCGTAGAATTCTGAAGTTCTCAGGATGTGGTTAGCCTGCCCTCACGGGTGAGGCCCAGAGAGGTTGTGTTGAGGACACTGTCATTCCAGAGGAAAAGTGCTACTGCAGGTGAAAACCACCTAGTGAGTGAGGTGGTGCTGAAAACACAACTTATTATCTTCAAATTAGAATCTTCAGACCTACATGCACCAGAAAAGAAGCAGGATACCGGGTGGGGATATTGGCACAACCTGTGGAAGACTATGAAGGTGAAAGTGAAGTCTCTCAGTCGTGTCCTACCCTTTGCAACCCCATGGACTGTAGCCTACTAGGCTCCTCCGTCCATGGATTTTCCCAGGCAAGAATACTAGAGTGGGTTGCCATTTCCTTCTCCAATAGATCTACCATAAAAAGCAGGTTGAAAGAAACCATCATGTCTTGTATTTTGTTCCTGACTGTTGATCTGGAGCCTATTATACACAGTGAAGTAAGTCAGAAAGAAAAACACCAATACAGTATATAAACGCATATATATGGAATTTAGAAATATGATAATGGTGACCCTATATGTGAGACAGCAAAAGAGACAGAGATGTAAAGAACAGAATTTTGGACTCCATGAGACAAGGTGAGGGTGGGATAATTTGAGAGAATAGCATTGAAATATGTAATTTACCATATGTGAAGTAGATCACCAGTCCAGGTGCAATGAATGCGACTCGGCACTCAGGGCTGGTGCACTGGGACCACACTGAGGGTTGGGATAGGGAGGGAGGCGGGAGGGGGGTTCAGAATGGGGGACACATGCACACCCATGGGTGATTTATGTCAATGTATGGCAAAAACCACTACAATATTGTAAAGGAATTACCTTCCAATTAAACTAATTAATTAAAAAATAAAGAAATAGTGACAACCTAAAAGTTGACAGTTATGCTTTATTTAGTGGGAATTCAGAAGACAGTATCTCAAGTCACCCTGAGGGAATTGCACCAAGGAGCTGAGGGGAAGAGTCAGGTTATATAGGAGTTTGCAAGAAAGGGGAGGTAGTCTGAACATCAAAGTAATTTTGTGAATTAAAGAAAACTAGCTATCTCAAGTTAAGGAATTTAGCACTTTTCCTTTGTATGGGAAGAGGCAAGTGTCTGGGCTCACTGAAAACATTCCTTTCCTGAATCTCAGCTCTCCTGGGGCATTTTTCCTTGCATTTGCTTGCATCTTGCATTTTTTCACTTCCTGAGTTGCCTTGGGCTCACCTTAGGGAGTGGCTGCAATTTGGTAGCTGTCAGCCCACAGGTGTAGTCCCCCTTCCTGAGCGCCCTGGAGGGCTGGAAACTCTTGATGACTGTGTCATCCTAGTTTACTGATATGGCAGGAGATACTCCACTCCTCAAGATCTTGTGGCCCCAGTGAAACATAATCTCAGGAACCCGAATGAATGTTCTCAAAAGAACAGAAACAACTGAGTAGTTCATTCATTCTTAATTACAAGCCTCTGCTCTGTGAAACAGAAAACAGACTACAGAAACCAATATGGCCTGCTGCTGCTGTTGCTGCTGCTAAGTCGTTTCAGTCGTGTCTGACTCTGTGCGACCCCATAGACGGCAGCCCATCAGGCTCCATCGTCCCTGGATTCTCCAGGCAAGAACACTGGAGTGGGTTGCCATTGCCTTCTCCAATGCAGGAAAGTGAAAAGTGAAAGTGAAGATGCTCAGTCATATCTGACTCTTAGCAACCCCATGGACTGCAGACCACCATATATGTCCTGAGTGACTCTCAATTCAATGAGTAAGATAAGGGTGGGGGGAGGGGGTGGAATGCATTAAAGAATCAAGGAAAAATTTTGTTTTGACATAGCACACAAAAAAGAAATGTTTATATATATTTTACTTAAATGTGTACATAATATGTATGTACACCTCTATAAGTCTTTACATACTTACATAATTTCAGCGTTTCTTTAATCTCTCATTTAACTGATATACATTTGCTTAGACAAATCCAAACTTCATTGGGAAAATTAACCTTCTATCATAAAAATTAAGAGTTTAGATTGACGACATTTTCTAGATCAAATAGAAAATATCTAAAGGAAAGCATACAGGGGAAGTGAGGCAGAAATTTAAGACAATGGGTACCGTCTTCCCTACTTAAAAACCTTGCTTAGAAAGATTATCATCAGACACCCTACCTTCAAGGTTGCACCAGTCGCTGTCTCATCCAGCCGAGCAGCAGCCTCATCTTCCCCATGGATTTCGTGCTCTTTCTACTAATGGCTGTGGTGCTGGTCAGCTACAGTCCGGGAGGATCTCTGGGCTGTGAAGTGTCTCAGAACCCTGTGCTGGTTGGCAGGCAGAACGTCAGGCTCCTGGCCCAAATGAGCAGACTCTCCCCTCACTCCTGTCTGGAGGACAGAAAAGGCTTCGGTTTTCCCCAGCAGATGGTGAACGGTGACCAGCTCCAAGAGGCCCAGGTCATATCTATGCTCCACAAGATGCTCAGGCAGAGCTTCATCCTCTTGCACACAGAGTGCTCCTTTGCTGCCAGGGACACTGCCCTCCTGGAGCAGCTCCGCACTGGACTCCAACAGCAGCTGGACAACCTGGATGCCTGGATGGGGCAGGTGACAGGAGAGGAAGATCTGCCCTGGGAAGGATGGGCCCCACTCTGGCCTTGAAGAGGTACTTCCACGGAATCCATGTCTACCTGAAAGAAAAAGTTAACAGTGACTGCGCCTGGGAAATCATCGGGGTGGAGATGATGGAGCCCTGTCTTCATCAAGCCGCTTGTAAAAAAGGTTAAGAAAGATGGATGGAGATCTGAACTCAGCTTGAAATGACTCTCACTGACTAAGATGCCACATCACCCTTGTACACTCACCTGTGTTCATTTCAGTTGACTGATTTCTGCCTTAGCCACCAAATTCATTGTATTACTTTAGCTGATACTTTGTCAGTAGTAATAAAAAGTAGATATAAAAGTATTTAGCTGAAGGGGCTTGAGTCCTAAAGTCATGCCGGCCCTGATGTTATCTGTTGCTGATTTACTTACTCCTTCCTGCATCTAACACACTTAAAATATTTGTAAAATTACAACTCATCTATACATCATATTAAAATTTCTAAAACATGTTTACCATTTCATTTTATTAAATTTGTACTTTGTTCTATCTATTAAATTCTTCACAGAGGAATTCTGAAGTTCAGGATGTGGTAAGCCTGCCCACACAAGTGAGTACCAGAGAGTTTGGGCTGAGGACACTGTCATTCCAGATGCAAAGTGCTATTAGAGGTGTCAACTATACCTTGTGAGTGAGGCAGTGTTGGAAATACAATTAATTATCTTTGTTTGAATCTTCACATTTAAGTGCACTAGAAAGAACTAGGATTCCTGGTGGGGGTATTGACACGATCTGTAGAGGACTATAGGTCTACCACAAAAAAAAAAATGGTGGAAAAAAACAGTGATGTCTCGTACATTATTCCTGACTGTCGATCTGAAGACAAAAGTCACATCCTAAAAGTTGAGAGTTATGTTTTATTTGGTAGGAATTCAGGAGACAGTATTTTTAGTTACCCAGAGAAAAAAGGAATAAAGAAATGGGGGGGGGGGGGCAGGTTATGTAAAAGTTTTGAAAAAAGGGGGGGTAGTTTTAAACCCAAAAAATTTTTTTGAAGTAGAGAAAACCAGATATCTCAAGTTAAGGAATTTAGCACTTTGCTATGTATGGGAAGATGCAAGAGTCTGAGTTCACTGAAATCATTCTTTTCATGCATCTCACCTATCCTGGGGCCATGAGCCTTGCATTTTTCACATCCTGAGTCCCCTTGGGTTCACCATAGGGAGTGGCGGCAATCTGATATCTGTCAGACCAGCGTATATTCCTCCTTCTTAGGCACGATGCTAAGTCACTTCAGTCGTGTCCAACTCTGTGTGACCCCATAGACAGCAGCCCACCAGGCTCCCCAGTCCCTGGGATTCTCCAGGCAAGAACACTGGAGTGGGTTGCCACTTCCTTGTCCAATGCATGAAAGTGAAAGGAGAAAGTGACATCGCTCAGTCGTGTCCGACTCCTAGTGACCCCATGGACTGCAGCCCACCAGGCTCCTCCATCCCTGGGATTTTCCAGGCAAGAGTACTGGAGTGGGTTGCCAGTGCGACTGGAAACTCTGATGACTGTGTCATCCTGGTTTACTGATATGGTGGGAAACACCCCATTCCTCATGACCTGTGGTCCCGTGAAATGAAACCTCAGGAACATGAATGAATGTTCTCAAAAGAGCAAAAACACCCTATTAGCTCATGCACTAATACAAGCCTCTGCTCTGATTAAAACAGAAAACAAAATACAGAAACCTATAGGGGCTGAGGGACTCTGACCTCCTATGTATAAGGTAAGGAGAGAAAAAATGCAGTTCAGAGTCAAGGAAAAATTTTGTTCCTGACACAAAGAAAAGGGATCTTTACATATATTAAAATGTGGACATAAGTATGTACATGTGTATAAGTCTTTACATCCCTAGATAACATCAGCCTTCGTTTAGTTTCTCATGTATATGATATCCATTTGGAGTGACAAATCCAAGGTTTAGGGGGAAAACTGAACTTCTATTGTAAAAATTAAAACTATAGATTCATTACATTTTCTGGGTCAAATAGAAAATGTCTAAATGAAAACACAAAATGGACGTGAGGGAGAAAACTTCTGAAAATGAGTACTGTCTTCCCTATTTAAAGCCTCGCTTTAAGTTTACTATTCCCTTTGAATAACAACTGCACTTGCATCCCTTCCATTATCCTTGGGAGTAAGAGAGAACACAGACACAAATAAAGGGATTTCAGAGAACACAACTGTTGCCAACCAAGAGCCTGGGATGTGGCTATTTGGGTAGAATTAAGAACTATTAAAGAAATCTAATTGTAATTCAGGAATTAACCATGATGTGTATGTGCGTGTGCGTGCATGCATGTGTGTGTGTGCGTTTGCTTAGAGAGTGGGGAAGGGCTTCAATTTAGCCTGGATCTATCAAATCTCTGCCTCAATTTACAGACTTGTCTTTAGATTGCTTCTCTCAGACTGACAAATGAGACAGCTCTCTAATTCATATGTTAATAAGTTTGGTTCCTTTTCTTCTTCCTTCAACACTTTGGGGCCCCATTGGGGGCAAGGCTACATGAACAACTTTTGGTCTCCCCTGGCCATCTATGTGCAGGCTTCCCAGGTGACACCAGTGGTAAAGAACCTGCCTGCCAATCCAGGAGACATAAAGACCAGGCTTTGATGCCTGGGTCAGGAAGATTCCCTGGAAGAGGAACTGGGAACCCACTCCAGTATTCTTGCCTGGAGAATCCCAGGCACAGGGGAGCCTGTCCACAGGGTCACAAAGAGAAAGAAATGACTGAAGCCACTTAGCACGTGCACATGGCTGTCTTTGAGACTGTTTTACAACTTTCAAATATTATGAATCCTTCCGTTGTTTGGTTGACCTTCTTTAGATTTAACGTACACTTTGCCATAGCGTCAGCAAAAAAGACATTTGTCTATATTCTCTTTCATGGACTTCAAAATTATATTAGTTTTATTTTTGTCCATAAACAGCCATCAAGTTTTGTCTTGCAGGAAAGTTGACACGAGAAACAAAAAATCTGTCGTATTCAAAATCACAGAAAATATGGTGATGCCCTCTGCCATTCTTTTCCTTCCTTTTTCATTAACCCTAGGATGAAATGTAAAGGAACGCAGCAGGAGAGAGACAAACTGGCCAATAAATCAATATGCAAAAAATAAGTTCTTAAATTTTTGTTTCTGTTCTTCAAATTTAAAACAAAACATCAAGAATAAGTATAGTAACAAGGCTATGTCTCCCTGACACAGACTGGGCCTCAATGCTCTGCATTCTGAGCACGAGACAGAGATGGATCAACAGACAGCCCAACAGAAAGATGTAGACTGAATGAACAACTGAAGGGCACTAGTTCTGTGACAGAAGCTTTTGATATTACATTACATCATCACTGAATTCCCTATACCTGACGCAGAAATTCTGAGCAAAACAAATCTTGAACACTTTAAGTAAAAGACTTGAACGATAAAAGCTGTAGTGGCAAAATAAAAATTGTCTACCAGAGGTGTAACAATTGCCATTGGATAAAGCCTCCACCTACTTAGCTCTCCACACTTTAGCTCTCAGCATCTGAGGGGTGCTGACACTTCATACCTGGGGATGTGGATCAGGAGAAGAGGAGGTCATCACTGAGAACTCCCTTCCTTCACACAAACACTGCATGGGAGAGGGTGGGGATGCTGGAAGATGAATGATTTTGCAAACAAAGAGACAAGTCCCTCCACAGTAGAATTCTGAAGTTCTCAGGATGTCGTTAGCCTGCCCTCATGGGTGAGGCCCAGAGAGTCTGGTTGAGGACACTGTCATTCCAGAGGAAAAGTACTACTAGAGGTTATAACCTCCTTGTCAGTGATGTGGTGCTGGAAAGACAATTAATTATCTTGGAATAAGAATCTTCACACCTACATGCATCAGAAAAGAACCATGATTACTGGTGGGGATATTGGCACATCCTGTGGAAGACTATAGATCTACCATAAAAAGCAGGTTGAAAGAAACCGGCATGTCTTGTATATCGTTCCTGACTGTTGATCTGGAGCCTATTATACACAGTGAAGTAAGTCAGAAAGAAAAACAGCTAAAGACACATAGATGCAAGGAACAGAATTTTGGCCTCCATGCGAGAAGGTGACTGTGGGATAATTTGAGAGAATAGCATTGAAATATGTAATTTACCATATGTGAAGTAGATTGCCAGTCCTGGTGCGATGAATGTGACTCGGTGCTCAGGGCTGGTGCGCTGGGACCACACTGAGTGATGGGACAGGGAGGGAGGCGGGAGGGGGTTCAGGATGGGGGACACATGCACATCCATGGGTGATTCATGTCAATGTATGGCAAAACCCACTGTAATACTGTAAAGTAAGTAGCCTCCAATTAAAATAAATAAATTAATTTTAAAAACATAAGAAATAATGACAACCTAAAAGTTGAAGTTATGCTTTATTTGATGGGAATTTGGGAGGCACTATATCAATTCACCCTTTGAGATTGCTCCAAGGAGGAGAGGGGAACAGTCAGGTTATATAGGAATTTGCAAGAAAGGAGAGGTAGTCTGAACATCAAAGTATTTTTGAGAATTTAAGAAAACCAGCTATCTTAAGTTAAGGAACTTAGCACTTTTCTTTTGTATGGGAAGGGGCAAGTGTCTGGGCTCACTGAAAACATTCCTATCCTGAATCTCAGCTCTCCTGGGGCATTTTTCTTTGCATTTTCTTGCATCTTGCACTTTTTCACATCCTGAGTTGCATTGGGCTCACCTTAGGGAGTAGCTAGAATTTGGTAGCTCTTGAAAAGGGAGAGGAACCAGAGATCAAATGGCTAACAACCAAATTCCCATCATGCAAAAAGGAAGAGAGTTCCAGGGAAACATCTCTTTCTGCTTTATTGACTATGTCAAAGCCTTTGACAGTGTGGATCACAATAAACTCTGGAAAATTATGAAAGACGTGGGAATACTAGACCACCTGACCTGCCTCTTGAGAAACCTGTATGCAGGTCAGGGACCAACAGTTAGAACTAGACAGGGAACAACAGACTGGTTCCAAATAGGAAAAGGAGTACGTCAAGGCTGTATATTGTCACCCTGCTTATTTAACTTATACGCAGAGTACAGCATGAGAAATGCTGGGCTGGAAGAAGCACAAGCTGGAATCAAGAATCCTGGGAGAAATATCAATAACCTCATATATGCAGACACACCAACCCTTATTGCAGAAAGTGAAGAGGAACTAAAAAGCCTCTTGATGAAAGTAAAAGAGGAGAGTGAAAAAGTTGGCTTAAAGCTCAACATTCAGAAAACAAAGATCATAGCATCTGGTCCCATCACTTCATGGGAATTAGATGGGGAAACAGTGTCAGACTTCATTTCTTTGGGCTCCAAAATCACTGCAGATGTTGATTGCAGCCATGAAATTAAAAGAGGCTTACTCCTTGGAAGGAAAGTTATGAGAAACCCAGATAGCATAGTAAAAAGCACAGACATAACTTTGCCAACAAAGGTCCGTCTAGTCAAGGCTATGGTTTTTCCAGTGGCAGTGTATGGATTTGAGAGTTGGATTGTGAAGAAAGCTGAGCACTGAAGAATTGATGCTTTTGAACTGTGGTGTTGGGGAAGACTCTTGAGAGTTTCTTGGACTACAAGGAGATCCAACAAGTCCATCCTAAAGGAGATCAGTCTTGGGTGTTTTCGGAAGGGCTGATGCTAAAGCTGAAACTCCAATACTTTGGCCACCAGGTGTGAAGAGTGGACTCATTGGAAAAGACTCTGATGCTGGGAGGGATTTGGGGCAGGAGGAGAAGGGGACGACAGAGGATGAGATGGCTGGATGGCATCACCGACTAGATGCACGTGAGGTTGTGTGAACTCCGGGAGCTGGTGATGGACAGGGAGGCCTGGCATGCTGCAATTCATGGGGTTGCAAGGAGTTGGACACAGCTGAGCGACTGAACTGAACTGAGCCCACAGGTGTATTCCCCCTTCATGAGCGCCCTGGAGGGCTGGAAACTCTTGATATTTCTGTCATCCTGGTTTACTGATATGGCAAGAAATATCCCATCTTGTGATCTTGTGACCCAGTGAAATGTAATCTCAGGAACCTGAATGAATGTTCTCAAAAGAACAGATACAATTGAATAGTTCACTCACCCTTAATTATAAGCTTATCCTCTGTGAGACAGAAAAGAAAACACAAACATCAATATGGCCTGAGTGACTCTACATTCCTATGTGTAAGATAAGGAGGGAAAAATGCAGTTAAGAATCAACGGAAAATTATGTTCCTGACGTAAGATAAAACGAAAGTTCATATATATTATACCTACATTTTTACACAATAACTATGTACACATCTATAAGTCTTTCCATACTTGCATAACTTCAGCCTTTATTTAGTTTCTCATTTAATTGATACACATTTACTTTGACAAATCCAAATTTCATTGGGAAAATTAAACGTCTACTGTAAAAATCAAGACTTTAGATTGACTACATTTCCTAGGTCAAAGAGAAAATATCTAAGTGAAAACACAACCAGGAAGTGAGAGAGAAATTTTCGGATAATGAATACCGTCTTCCCTATTTAAAAGCCTTGCTTAGAACGATCATCATCAGAGAACCTACCTGAAGGTTCACCCAGACCGCATCTCAGCCAGCTCAGCAGCAGCCACATCTTCCCCATGGCCTTTGTGCTCTCTCTACTGATGGCCCTGGTGCTGGTCAGCTATGGCCCGGGAGGATCCCTGGGTTGTTACCTGTCTGAGAACCACATGCTAGGTGCCAGGGAGAACCTCAGGCTCCTGGCCAAAATGAAGAGACTCTCCCCTCATTCCTGTCTTCAGGACAGAAAAGACTTTGGTCTTCCCCAGGAGATGGTGGAGGGTGACCAGCTCCAGAAGGACCAGGCTGTCTCTGTGCTCCAAGAGATGTTCCAGCAGTGCTTCAACCTCTTCAACACAGAGCGCTCATCTGCTGCCTGGAACACCACCCTCCTGGAGCAGCTCTGCACTGGACTCCAACAGCAGCTGGAGGACCTGGACGCCTGCCTGGGCCCGGTGACAGAAGAGAAAGACTCTGACCTGGGAAGGATGGTTCCCATTCTGACCATGAAGAAGTACTTCCAGGGCATCCATGTCTACCTGAAAGAGAAAGAATACAGTGACTGCGCCTGGGAAATCGTCAGAGTGGAGATGATGAGAGCCCTCTCTTCATCAACCACCTTGCAAAAAAGGTTAAGAAAGATGGATGGAGATCTAAACACATTTTGAGATTACTGTCGCCAACTAAGATGCCACATCTCCCTCCTACACTCACCTGTGTTCATTTTAGAAGACTCTGATTTCTGCTTCAGCCACCTAATTCATTGAATTACTTTAGCCGAAACTTTGTCAGCAGTAATAAGCAAGTAGATATAAAAGGATTCAGCTGTGGGGGCATGAGTCCTAAGTGATGCCTGCCCTGATGTTATCTGTTGTTGATTTATGTATTCCTTCTTGCATCTCACATACTTAAAATACTAGGAAATTTGTAAAGTTACATTTCATTTGTACATCTATTAAAATTTCTAGAACATGTTTACGATTTTGTGTTATTAAATTCGTACTTTGTTCTATTTATTAAATCAAAGAAAATGAATTTCTTTACTCAAAAGTGAAAATCCACACCCCCATTTTAAAACTTTATTAAAGAATGGGTCCTTACATTTGTTTATTTATTTGTACCATTCATATTATACATATACATTGAGTATCTACGTGACAGAATGTGTAATTTTCACCAAGGAATACAAGTGAATAAAGCAAATGTAGTTCCTACTGCATGGAAAATCTCAGTCTTACAGAGAAGAGGACAAAAAAACAGTATTATTTTATTTCAATTATACTAAAGACTGCAAAGAGAAGCAAAGGAAAAGAATGCCCTCACACAGGAAGCTTTAGGTCCAAATGATGCTGGAAAGACAAATAATATTATACATCTTTCTGAACTGCCTGCAGGGCTTCCCTGGTAGCTCAGCTGGTAAAGAATCCACTTGCAGAGCAGGAGACCCTGGTTGGATTCCTGGGTCAGAAGATCCCCTGAAGAAGGGATAGGCTACCTACCCACTCCAGGATTCCTGGGCTTCCCTGGTGGTTCAGTCACTAAAGAATCTGCCTGCAATGCCGGAAACCTGGGTTGGCAAGATCCCTTGGAGGAGGGTTAAGCAACCCACTCCAGTTATTCTTGTTTGGAGAATCCCCATGGCCAGAGGAGCCTGGAGGGCTCTAGCCCATGGGGTCCCAAAGAGTGCAACACAATGAAGCATGGGCACAGAAAGTCAATGAATTCTCTTTACTTAGTTTCAAGTTACCAAATTCCAGGGTGACATTCTTAGATAGACGTTACCTAAATATAATTATATCTATAGTTTACCTAAAAGCACTTTTTGCTCCTTGCTCTTAAAAATCACAGACCATTAGTTCCAGAGAGCCCATGTAGATCATTTACATGGCAAAGGCACAAAAGAAATACCAATTCTTTCCAGAAAGCTGGTTTAACCAATTACAAAAGGCTCACTTTGATACAGTAGCAGAGCTAACAGAGGCCATTGTTCTCCAGATCTCTTGGCAGCCCCCGTTCAACAAGGACAGCCCCCGAAAGGCCCCATGTCCTAGTGGACAGACACCCAGGTATTTCCCTGTTGCTTCTGGGATTCCCCCTGCAATTCTTGGGCACCATATGGTAGTGGATGGCCACCTCAGGAATACTCTACAGCTTGGGGATTACAGCCAGCAACTTTTGGGCCCCCTCGGTGAGTGGACAGCCATCTCAGGATCACACAGCAACCTTTGGGCCCCACATGCTAGTGGATGGCCCCAATAACTTTCCATCTGTCATCCTGTATCTTGGTACTCACAACACTTTCTGCCATTTCCTGCCTGCCACCAATTGTTGGGCTGTACCCTGCAGGCTTACAGGACCTATGTTTACCCAGCTTCGAGACCAAAGAAAGAATGTGTTGTCAAGAACAGGGGCAGGGATGCTTTAATGGACAGGAGGCGCTCACATGTCTGAAGCAAGGTCCTGGAGCAACACCCCACCATGTGTGGTGCACTGGGGGTGGGAAGTATTAATACATGGTGACAGGCTTCATTCTGAGAGCAATGGAGGGGTGGGGAGTAGAGGGTGGGGAATGGGGAAGGACGGAGAGGGGCTTGGGGGAGGAGATTGCTAGTCCTAGTGGGAGTGAGATCAGGTGGGCTCATTAGTTATCATGGGAAGCAGTAGAGAGACACGCTCCTCACCACCCCTTTGATAAAAAAAAATCAAATTTGGGTCCTGGGACAAGTACAGAGAAAAGCCAGTCATGTGCATAGGGTATACTGGTTGGGCAGGGGATGTACAGAGAGTAAGAGAATAGTCATCCTGAGTGGCCTGACCATACATATATTCCTTAATTTAAAAAATACTTTATTGCTAAAAATCACCAGTGATGAACTGCACCTTCAAATTGTTTTGTTGGTGAAAGTTTGAACTATTCAGAGAACTACTGCAGTGTGGCACAAAGACAGTGAGTGTGCAAGGGCTGTTGAAAACGGCAATGATAGACTTGCTTGACACGGGGTTGTCACAAACCTTCAATGTGTAAAAAATGCAATTATCTGGGAAGTGGGATAAAACAAAGTATGCCAGTACTTCCTCACAGTGAGGCAAATCCCAGTATGCTCTCCAGATTCACTGGTCCTTCCCCTGCACCAGCCATTCATACAGCTCTTCGCTGTTTGTGGTTCTGGCCATCGATTTTCCCTTAAGAGTGAAAAGTGTAGTTACTCAATCGTGCCGACTCTTTGCCACCCCATGAACCACAGCCCAGCAGGCTCCTCTGTCCATGGGATTCTCCAGGCAGAATACTGAAGTGGATTGCCATTTCCGTCTCCAGGGAACCTTTCCCATCCAGGAATCAAACCTGGGTCTCCCACATCAGAGGCAGATTCTTTACTATCTGAGCCACAAGGGAAGCCCTGACAGTGCAAAGCTACCACTTAAAAGTTTGAGGGAAAGTTCTAGGCTTTTCAGAAACTCTTAAATAAGTGGTTATTGGTTTTATTGAGATGAATATTTTTGGGAATTAATATCCTTATTACAAGAGCTCAAGGAGGACCTTTCCGGGAAAGAACTGACACCAATAACTTGAAAAAGCCTGCTTCCTTAGCTTTCATATTTTAGAGAGGAAAATACTCCCAGCTTTAGGCAGGACATGTCTTGGGCTAAGGAAGCTGTGTGGAGTGAAATGTCAAGATATGTTTCTGGTTTCCAGGCTGCTCAGCTGGCCAAAGGTACAGATTGATCATTTCCTTTACCTACTTTAACACCCTTGGAGCCTTGACCATGGCATTCAGGCTAGGAAAATACAAGGGAAATCAGTGGAAATAGCTTCTGTTTGAAGGTGCATTAGCTCTTTCCTAAAGCGTACATTGTCAGTTGCTTGACTTCAGGAGAAAATTGTCAATGTCCATTTGAATAAAGAGTGCACTTGCATCCCTTCCACCTTGACTCAGTAGTAAGAGAGAGAAGTCACTCAGTCATTGTGCGACCTCATGGACTGTAGCCTACCAGGCTCCTCTGTCCATGGGATTCTCAAGGCAGAATGCTGGAGTGGGTTGCCATTTCCTTCTCCAGGGCAACTTCCCATCCCAGGTATGGAACCTGCGTCTCCTGCATTGTAGGCAGAGGGTTTTACTGTGTGAGCCATCAGGGAAGCCTATCAGAGAGCACACAGACACAAATAAGGGGATTTCAGAGAAAACAACTTTTGCCAACCAATAACCCCGGGTGTACCTCTTTGAGTCATATTTAGAACTAGTAAGGTAATCAGATCAGATCAGTCGCTCAGTCGTGTCCAACTCTTTGCGACCCCATGAACCGCAGCACGCCAGGCCTCGCTGTCCATCACCAACTCCCGGAGGTCACTCAGACTCACATCCATCGAGTCAGTGATGCCATCCAGCCATCTCATCCTCTGTCGTCCCCTTCTCCTCCTGCCCTCAATCCCTCCCAGCATCAGAGTCTTCTCCAATGAGTCAGCTCTTCGCATGAGGTGGCCAAAATACTGGAGTTTCAGCTTTAGCATCATTCCCTCCAAAGAAATTTCAGGATTGATCTCCTTCAGAATGGACTGGTTGGATCTTCTTGCAGTCCAAGGGACTCTCAAGAGTCTTCTCCAACACCACAGTTCAAAAGCATCAATTCTTCGGCGTTCAGCCTTCCTCACAGTCCAGCTCTCACATCCATACATGACCACAGGAAAGACCATAGCCTTGACTAGGCGAACCTTTGTTGGCAAAGTAATGTCTCTGCTTTTGAATATGCTATCTAGGTTGGTCATAACTTTCCTTCCAAGGAGCAAGCGTCTTTTAATTTCATGGCTGCAGTCACCATCTGCAGTGATTTTGGAGCCCAGAAAAACAAAGTCTGACACTGTTTCCACTGTTTCCCCATCTATTTCCTATGTAGTGATGGGACCAGATGCCATGATCTTTGTTTTCTGAATGTTGAGCTTTAAGCCAACCTTTTCACTCTCCACTTTCACTTTCATCAAGAGGCTTTTTAGCCCCTCTTCACTTTCTGCCATAAGGGTGGTGTCATCTGCATATCTGAGGTTATTGATATTTCTCCCAGCAATCTTGATTCCAACTTGTGTTTCTTCCAGTCCAGCATTTCTCATGATGTACTCTGCATATAAGTTAAATAAACATGGTGACAATATGCAGCCTTGACGTACTCCTTTTCCTATTTGGAACCAGTCTGTTGTTCCATGACCAGTTCTAACTGTTGCTTCCTGACCTGCATACAGATTTCTCAAGAGGCAGATCAGGTGGTCTGGTATTCCCATCTCTTTCAGAATTTTCCATAGTTTATTGTGATCCACACAGTCAAAGGCTTTGGCATAGTCAATAAAGCAGAAATAGATGTTTTTCTGGAACTCTCTTGCTTTTTCCATGATCCAGCGGATGTTGGCAATTTGATCTCTGGTTCCTCTGCCTTTTCTAAATCCAGCTTGAACATCAGGAAGTTCACGGTTCACATATTGCTGAAGCCTGGCTTGGAGAATTTTGAGCATTACTTTACTAGCGTGTGAGATGAGTGCAATTGTTCGGTAGTTTGAGCACTCCTTGGCATTGCCTTTCTTTGGGATTGGGATGAAAACTGTCCTTTTCCAGTCCTGTGGCCACTGCTGAGTTTTCCAAATTTGCTGGCATATTGAGTGCAGCACTTTCACAAGGTAATGGCATACTGTAAATGAGGAAGTTAACCTGGAAGAGAGAGTGTGTGTATGGGTTTACTGATCAAGCAGCAGGGAAGGGTTTCGATATAGACTAGATCTCTCTGCTTCAGGTTACAGTCTTCATCTTTAGATTGCTTCTCTCCAATTAATGGTTGAGAGGGCTGACAGCTTATGGTAAAGGTGTCGGATTCCTGATCTGAAAAGAAGATTTAGCTTCAGACCCGGGGACCAGGCTTGGTCACTCAAGAGCTTTTGTATAGCAGGGTGTTATTAAAGCATAAAAAGGGACAGAGAAAACTTCTGACATAGACATCAGAAGAGGGATGGACAGTGCCCCACTCACTAGCTTTAGGGAGGGAGCTATATACTTTTTAAATTGGTTATTAAAATAAATCATGAGAAAGTCTCAAGTTTCACAGATCTTACTAGATCCACTCCCACAATATACATTTGAAGATAATGGGATTAGAACTAACAATAGAAAGATTTTACCACACCCACTCCCATAATATACATCTTAACATAAGTCAGCAGGTTCTTGTTAAGGAGAAACATGTCCTCGAGCAAGATACATTGTTCTATTGACTAAGACAAAGCAATCTTGAAAAAAAAAAGTTTGCTTTTCTTCTCCTCCTTGAGAACTCCAAACCCTATATCCTCCTGGAGGGCCCAAGACCTCTCCTTCCTCCTTGGGGTCCGCAGACTTCTTATCAGTCTGACTAGGAACAGACACTCTCAGAGATCTCTAATATCTAGGTTAAATACATGTCAGTTGCTCATTTGAGTACAGATCAGTCTCTCAGTCATGTCCGACTCTTTGCCACCCCATGAATCACAGCACGCCAGGCCTCCCTGTCCATCACCAACTCCCGGAGGTCACTCAGACTCACATCCATCGAGTCAGTGATGCCATCCAGCCATCTCATCCTCTGACGTCCCCTTCTCCTCCTGCCCCCAATCCCTCCCAGCATCAGAGTCTTCTCCAATGAGTCAACTCTTCGCATGAGGTGGCCAAAACACTGGAGTTTCAGCTTTAGCATCAATCCTTCCAAAGAAATCCCAGAGCTGATCTCCTTCACAATGGACTGGTTGGATCTCCTTGCAGTCCAAGGGACTCTCAAGAGTGTTCTCCAACACCACAGTTCAAAAGCATCAATTCTTCAGTGCTCAGCCTTCTTCACAGTCCAGCTCTCACATCCATACATGACCACAGGAAAGACCATAGCCTTGACTAGGCGAATCTTTGTTGGCAAAGTAATGTCTCTGCTTTTGAATATGCTATCTAGGTTGGTCATAACTTTCCTTCCAAGGAGTAAGCGTCTTTTAATTTCATGGCTGCAGTCACCATCTGCAGTGATTTTGGAGCCCAGAAAAACAAAGTCTGACACTGTTTCCACTGTTTCCCCATCTATTTGCCATGAAGTGATGGGACCAGATGCCATGATCTTCGTTTTCTGAATGTTGAGCTTTAAGTCAACCTTTTCACTCTCCACTTTCACTTTCATCAAGAGGCTTTTGAGTTCCTCTTCACTTTCTGCCATAAGGGTGGTGTCATCTGCATATCTGAGGTTATTAATATTTCTCCCAGCAATCTTGATTCCAACTTGTGTTTCTTCCAGTCCAGCTCTTCTCATGATGTACTCTGCATATAATTTAAATAAACAGGGCGACAATATACAGCCTTGACGGACTCCTTTTCCTATTTGGAACCAGTCTGTTGTTCCATGTCCAGTTCTAACTGTTGCTTCCTGACCTGCATACAGATTTCTCAAGAGGCAGATCAGGTGGTCTGGTATTCCCAACTCGTTCAGAATTTTCCACAGTTTATTGTAATCTACATAGTCAAAGGCTTTGGCATAGTCAATAAAGCAGAAATAGATGCTTTTCTGGAACTCTCTTGCTTTTTCCATGATCCAGCGGATGTTGGCAATTTGATCTCTGGTTCCTCTGCCTTTTCTAAAACCAGCTTGAAAAAGTGGAAGTTCACGGTTCACATATTGCTGAAGCCTGGCTTGGAGAATTTTGAGCATTACTTTACTAGAGTGTCAGATGAGTACAATTGTGCAGTAGTTTGAGCATTCTCTGGCATTGCCTTTCTTTGGGATTGGGATGAAAACTGACCTTTTCCAATCCTGTGGCCACTGCTGAGTTTTCCAAATTTGTTGGCATATTGAGTGCAGCACTTTCACAGCATCATCTTTCAGGATTTTGCATCCTGCTGGTGCTGCTGCTCCTAAGTCTCTTCAGTCGTGTCCGACTCTGTGCGACCCCATAGATGGCAGCCCACCAGGCTCCCTCGTCCATGGGATTCTCCAGGCAAAAACACTGGAGTGCGTTGCCATTTCCTTCTCCAATGCATGAAAGTGAAAAGTGAAAGTGAAGTTGCTCAGTCATGTCCGACTCTTAATGACCCCATGGTCTGCAGCCTACCAGGCTCCTCCGCCCATAGGATTTTCCAGCCGAGTACTGGAGTGGGGTGCCATTTTGCTTCCTAGGAAAGTTCAAATGAGTGACAAAATATCCAAAGTCTTGAAAATCACAGAAAATGAGGTGAAGCCCCTCTGCCATTCTTTTATTTCCCTTTGTATTAACCCTGACTGACTTTCTGAGTCTGAGTCTGAGGATGAAATGGAACGTAAGCTAGAGGAGAGCGACAACCTTTGACCAGCAAATCAGTATAGAATTATAAGTTCATAAATCTTTCATTGTTATTTAAATTTAAAACCAAACATCATGAGTAAGTAAAGAAACAAGGCTATCTCTCCCTGACACAGCCTGGCCTCATGGCTCCACATTCTCAGCACGAAACAGAGATGGATACACAAGTCAGCCCAACATTCGGATGTACCGCATAAACAACTAAAGGTCACTGATTTCTGTCATACAAGTTTCTAGTAATATATAACACCAACTCTGAATTCCCTAGAGCCAACTCAGAACAAATGTTCAACAGTTTAAATAGAAGGTTTGAATGATAGAATCTGCCGTGGCAAAATAAAAAATGCCTTCTAAAGGTGTAACTATTACAATTAGATAAGGCCTCCACCTAAGTAGTATTCTTACCTGGAAAATCCCATTGACACAAGAGTCTGGCAGACTACAGTCCATAGGCATGCAAAGAATCAGACATGACTGAGTGACTAACACACACATACGTAGAAAAAACACACTTTAGCTCTCAGCATCTTGGCTGCTGACCCTTGATACCTGGGGACACAGGTCAGAAGAGGAGATCATCACTGAGAACTCGGGTCCTTCACAGAAACACTCCAGGGAGAGGGTGGGGATCCTGGAAGATGAATGATTTTGCAGAGAAAGAGACAGGCCCCTCCACAGTAGATCCTGAACTTCTCAGGATGTGGTAAGCCTGCCCTCACGAGTGAGTGCCAGAGAGTTTGGGCGAAGGACACTGTCATTCCAGACCAATAGTGCTGTTAGAAGTGAAAACTGCCTTGTGAGTGAGGCAGTGTTGGGAATATAATTAATTATCTTGGTTTAGAAACTTCACATTTAAGTGCACGGGAAAGAAACAGGATTCCTGGTGGGGGTATTAGCACAGCCTGTCGAGGACTATAGATCTACTATAAAAGAATGATGGAAAGAAACAGTGATGTCTAGTATGTTATTGCTGACTATCAACTTGAAGAAAAGTGCCACAACCTAAATGTTGAGAGTTATGTTTTATTTGGTGGGAATTCAGGAGACAGTATTTCAAGTCACCCTGAGAGAAGTACTCCAAGGAGGTGCCGCCGGAGGAGGGGCAGTGAGGGGGAGCCTGGTTGTTTAGAAGTTTGCAAGTATGGGCAGGTAGTCTTCAAAATATTTTTGTGAAGTAGAGAAAACCAGGTATCTCAAGTAAAGAAATTTAGCACTTTGCTGTGTATGGGAAGATGCAAGAGTCTGTGCTCACTGAAATCATTCTTTTCATGCATCTCACCTATCCTATCCTAGGGCCATGTGTCTTTCATTTTTTCACATCCTGAGTTCCCTTGGGCTCACCTTAGGGAGTGGCACCAATCTGATAGCTGTCAGACCAGGGGTATATTCCTGCTTCCTGAGCACCCTGGAGGGCTGGAAACTGATGACTTTATCATCCTGGTTTACAGATATGGCTGAAAACACTCCATTTCTAATGACCTGTGGTCCCAGTGAAATGTAACCTCAGGAACCTGAATGAATGTCCTCAAAAGAGCAGAAACAACTGATTAGCTCAAGCACTCATAATTACAAGCCTCTGCTCTGATTAAAACAGAAAACAACATACAAAAACCTATCGGGGCTGAGGGACTCTGACTTCCTATGTATAAGATAAGGAGAGAAAAATGCAGTTCAAAGTCCAAGAAAAATTTGTTCTTGACACAAAGAAAAGGAATCTTTATATGTATTAAAATGTGTACGTAAGTATGTACATGTGTATAAGTCTTTACATCCCTACATAACCTCAGCCTTTAATTAGTTTCTCATTTATTTGATAAGCATTTGGAGTGAAAAATCCAAAGTTTAGTGGGAAAACAAAACATTTATTGTTAAAATTACCCACTCCAGTGTTCTTGCCTGGAGAATCCCAGGGACAGAGGAGCCTGGTGAGCTTCCATCTATGAGGTCGCACAGAGTCGGACACGACTAAAGTGACTTAGCAGCAGCATCATTGTTAAAATTATAAGAATAGATTGATTACATTTTCTGGGTCAAATAGAAAATGTCTAAATGAAAACACAAAATGGATGTGAGAGAGAAAATTTAGGACACTGAGTTCTGTCTTTCCTATTTAAAGCCTTGCTTTAGATTTATTATTCCCTTTGATAATAACTGCACTTGCATCCCTTCCACCTTGACTATTGTAAAATAGAACACAGCCACAAATAAAGGGATTTCAGAGAAGACAACTATTGCCAACCAATAGTCTGGGGTGTGCCTATTTGGGGAGAATTGAGAACTATTAAGGTAATGCAATGGCACCCCACTCCAGTACTCTTGCCTGGAAAATCCCATGGACAGAGGAGCCTGATAGGCTGCAGTCCATGGGGTCGCTAAGAGTCGGACACGACTGAGCGACTTCACTTTCATTCTTCACTTTCATGCATTGGAGAAGGAAATGGCAACCCCACTCCAGTGTTCTTGCGTGGCGAATCCCAGGGACGGCGGGGCCTGGTGGGCTGCCGTCTATGGGGTTGCACAGAGTCAGAAACGACTGAAGCAACACAGCAGCAACAGTAGCAAGGTAATCCAATTTTAATTCAGGAATTAACAAGGATGTGTCCACGAGTGTGTGCGTGCATGTGTGCATGGGTAAGCCTGTGTGTGTGCCTCTGTGTTTGCTCAGTGAGTGGGCAAGGGCTTCAATTTAGCCTAGATCTATCAAATCTCTGCCTCAATTTACAGGCTTGTCTTTAGTTTGTTTCTCTCCAAATGACAAATGAGAGGGTGCTCTAATTTGTTTCTTGAATAAGTTTTGTTTCATTTCTTTCTTCCTTCAACACTTTGGGGCCCCTTTTGGGGGCAAGAATACATGTACAATTTTTGGTCTCACCTGGCCATCTTTGTGGAGGCTTCCCAGGTGACACCAGTGGTAAAGAACTCGCCTGCCAATCCAGGAGACATAAGAGTCCACGGTTTAATCCCTGGGTTGGGAAGATTCACTGGAAGAGAAAACAGCAACCCACTCAGGTATTCTTGCCTGGAGAATCCCATGCACAGGGGAGCCTGTCCACAGGGTCCCAAAGAGTCAGACATGACTGAAGCGACTTAGCACGTGCACATGGCTGGCTTTGAGACTGTCTGACAACTTTGGAATATCATGATTCCTTCCATTTTTTCATTGACCTTTCTTCAACTTACACGTGCCTTATGTCAGCAAAAAAGACATTTGTCTATATTCTCTTTCATGACATTCAAAATTATATTTGTTTTATTTTTGTCCAAAAACAACTATCAAGTTTTGCCTTCCAGGAAAGCTGACATGAAAAACAAAAAAATCTCTAGTGTTTAAAATTACAGAAAATATGGTGAGGCCCCTCTGCTATTCTTTTCCTTCCTTTTGTATTAACCCTAGGATGAAATGTTTAGGAATGCAGTAAGAGAGACAAACTGGCGAGTAAATCAATATGCAAAAAAAAGTTTTTAAATATTTTTTTGCTGTTCTTTAAATTTAAAGCAAAACATCACGAGTAAGTAAAAAAACAAGGCTATTTCTCCCTGACACAGCCTGGGCCTCAAGCTCTGCATTCTGAGCACAGGACAGAGATGGGTCGACAAGTCAGCCCAACAGAGGGAGGTACACTGAATGAACAACTGAAGGGCACTGAGTTCTGTGACAGAAGCTTTCAATAATACACAACACCATCAATGAATTCCATATAGCCAACTCAGAAATTCTGAGCAAAACAAATCTTAAACTGTTCAAGTAAAAGAATTGAGTGATAAAAGCTATAGTGGCAAAATAAAAATTGTCTACCAAAGGTGTAACAATTGCCATTGGATAATGCCTCCACCTACTTAGCTCTCCACACTTGAGCTCTCAGCATCTGAGGGCTGCTGACACTTGATACCTAGGGACTCGGATCAGAAGAACAGGAGGTCATACTGAGAACTCCCCTCCTTCACACAAACATGCACTGGGAGAGGGTGGGGATCCTGGAAGATGAATGATTTTGCAAACAAAGAGAAAAGTGCTTCCACTGTAGAATTCTGAAGTTCTCAGGATGTGGTTAGCCTGCCCTCACGGGTGAGGCCCAGAGAGCTTGGGTTGAGGACATTGTCATTCCAGAGGAAAAGTGCTACTGGAGGTGATAACCACCTTGTGAGTGAGGTGGTGCTAGAAAGACAATTAATTATCTTTGAATTAGAATCTTCAGACCTACATGCACCAGAAAAGAAGCAGGATACCTGGTGGGGATATTGGCACAGCCTGTGGAAGACTATAAAAGTGAAAGTGAAGTCTCTCAGTCGTGTCCTACCCTTTGCAACCCCATGGACTGTAGCCTACTAGGCTACTTTGTCCATGGGATTTCCCAGGCAAGAATACTAGAGTGGGTTGCCATTTCCTTCTCCAATAAATCTACCATAAAAAGCAGGTTGAAGGAAACGTCATGTCTTGTACATTGTTCCTGACTGTTGATCTGGAGCCTATTACACACAGTGAAGTAACTCATAAAGAAAAACACCAATACAGTAATATTAATGCATATATATGGAATTTAGAAACATGGCAATGATGACCCTATATGTGAGACAGCAAAAGAGACAGAGATTTAAAGGACCCAATTTTGGACTCCGTGCGAGAAGGTGAGGGTGGGATAATTTGAGATGATAGCATTGAAATATGTAATTTATTGTATGTGAAGATCACCAGTCCTGGTGCAATGAATGCAACACGGCGCTCAGGGCTGGTGCGCTAGGACCACACTGAGGGATGGGACAGGGAGGGAGGCGGGAGGGGGGTTCAGGATGGGGGACACATGTACATCCATCTGTGATTCATGTCAATGTATGGCAAAAACCACTACAATATTGTAAAGGAATTACCTTCCAATTAAACTAATTAATTAAAAAAAATAGTGACAACCTAAAAGTTGACAGTTATGCTTTATTTAGTGGGAATTCAGAAGACAGTATCTCAAGTCACCCTGAGGGAATTGCACCAAGGAGCTGAGGGGAAAAGTCAGGTTATATAGGAGTTTGCAAGAAAGGGGAGGTAGTCTGAACATCAAAGTAGTTTTGTGAATTAAAGAAAACCAGCTATCTCAAGTTAAGGAATTTAGCACTTTTCCTTTGTATGGGAAGAGGCAAGTGTCTGGGCTCACTGAAAACATTCCTTTCCTGAATCTCAACTCTCCTGAGGCATTTTTCCTTGCATTTGCTTGCATTTTGCATTTTTTCACTTCCTGAGTTGCCTTGGGCTCACCTTAGGGAGTGGCTGCAATTTGGTAGCTGTCAGCCCACAGGTGTAATCCCCCTTCCTGAGCGCCCCGGAGGGCTGGAAACTCTTGATGACTGTGTCATCCTAGTTTACTGATATGGCAGGAGATACTCCACTCCTCAAGATCTTGTGGCCCCAGTGAAACATAATCTCAGGAACCCGAATGAATGTTCTCAAAAGAACAGAAACAACTGAGTAGTTCATTCACTCTTAATTACAAGCCTCTGCTCTGTGAAACAGAAAACAGACTACAGAAACCAATATGGCCTGAGTGACTCTGAATTCCTATGAGTAAGATAAGGGGGAGGAAATGCACTTAAGAATCAAGGAAAAATTTTGTTTTGACATAGCACACAAGAAAGGAATGTTTATATATATTATGCTTAAAAGTGTACATAATAAGTATGTACACCTCTATAAGTCTTTACATACTTACATAATTTCAGCCTTTCTTTAATTTCTCATTTAACTGATATACATTTGCTTTGACAAATCCAAACTTTATTGGGAAAATTAACCTTCTACCGTAAAAATTAAGAGTTTAGATTGACTATATTTTCAAGGTCAAATAGAAAATATCTAAATGAAAACACACAGGAGAAGTGAGACAGAAATTTAAGACAATGAGTACCATCTTCCCTACTGAAAAACCTTGCTTAGAAAGATTATCATCAGACACCCTACCTTCAAGGTTGTACCTGACACGGTCTCATCCAGCCGAGCAGCAGTCTCATCTTCCCCATGGATTTCGTGCTGTCTCTACTGATGGCCCTGGTGCTGGTCAGCTAGAGCCCGGGAGGATCTCTGGGCTGTGATCTCTCTCAGAACCATGTGCTGGTTGGTAGGCCGAATCTCAGGCTCCTGGCCCAAAAGAGCAGACTCTCCCCTCACTCCTATCTGTAGGACAGAAAAGGCTTTGGTTTTCCCCAGCAGATGGTGAACGGTGACCAGCTCCAGGAGGCCCAGGCCATCTCTGTGCTCCATGAGATGCTCCAGCAGAGCTTCACCCTCTTCCACACAGAGTGCTCCTTTGCTGCCAGGGACACTGCCCTCCTGGAGCAGCTCCACACTGGACTCCAACAAAGAGTTGGAGCGTCCAGCTGGACGACCTGGACACCTGCCTGGGGCAGATGACAGGAGAGGAAGACTCTGCCCTGGGAAGGATGAGCCCCACTCTGGCCTTGAAGAGGTACTTCCACGGAATCCATGTCTACCTGAAAGAGAAAGAATACAGTGACTGTGCCTGGGAAATCATCAGAGTGGAGATGATGGAGCCCTGTCTTCATCAAGCAGCTTGTAAAAAAGGTTAAGAAAGATGGATGGAGATCTGAACTCGGCTTGAGATGACTCTCACCAACTAAGATGCCACATTACCCTTGTACACTCACCTGTGTTCATTTCAGTCGATTGAATTCTGCCTTAGCCACCAAATTCATTGTATTGCTTTAGCCAATACTTTGTCAGTAGTAATAAAACGTAGATATAAAAGTATTTAGCTGAAGGGGCTTGAGTCCTAAAGTCATGCCGGCCCTGATGTTTTCCATTGCTGATTTACTTATTCCTTCCTGCATCCAACATGCTTAAAATATTTGTAAAGTTACAATTCATCTATACATCATATTAAAATTTCTAAAACATGTTTACCATTTTATGTTATTAAATTTGTGCTTTGTTCTATTAAATTCTTATGGAAGAAAATGAGTTTCTTTACTCAAAAATTAAATCCAAACATCCATTTAACATTTTATTAAACAACGTATGGTTACATTTATTTATTCATTCATTCCATTCACATTATACATATATATTGAGTCCATAAGTGACAGACTGTAATTCTCACCAAGGAATACAAGTGAATAAAGCAAATGTAGTTCCTACTGCATGGAAAATCTCAGTCTTACAGAGAAGAGGACATAAACACAGTATTATTTTATTTCAATTATACTAAAGACTGCAAAGAGAAGTAAAGCAAAAGAATGTCCACACACAGGAAGCTTTAGGTCCAAATGGTGCTAGAAAGACAAATAATATTGCACATCTTTCTAAGCTGCCTGCAGGGCTTTCCTGGTAGCTCAGCTGGTAAGGAATCCACCTGCAGAGCAGGAGACCCTGGTTCAATTCCTCGGTCAGAAGATCCCCTGAAGAAGGGATAGGATACCTACCCACTCCAGTATACTTGGGCTTCCCTGTGGTTCAGTCACTAAAGAATCTGCCTACAACGCAGGAGACCTGGGTTGGGAAGATCCCCTGGAGGAAGGCTGGGCTACCCACTCCAGTATTCTTTTCTGGAGAATCCCCATGGACAGAGGAGCCTGGAGGGCTCTAGCCCATGGGGTCCCAAAGAGGCTGCCACAACGAACCACACAGATCAGAAAGTCAATGAGTTCTCTTTACTTAGTTTCAAGTTACCAAAATCTGGGGAGACTATTTTAGATAGATGTTACCTAAAACATAATTATTTCTATAGAGTTTACCTAAAAGCTCTTTTTTTTCTCCTTACTCTTGGAGATCAGAGACCATTAAAGTGCCAGAGAGCCAGGTAGATCACTTACATGGCAAAGGCACAAGAGAAATACCAATTCCTTCCCGAAAGCTGGCTTAACCAGTTACAAAAGGCTCACTTTGATACAGTAGCAGAGCTAGCAGAGGCCATTGTTCTCCAAACTTCTGGGCAGCCCCCATTCAACAAGGACAGCCACCCAAAGGCCCCATGTCCTAGTGGACAGCCACCCAGGGATTTCCCTGTTGCTTCTGGGATTCCCTCCTGCAATTCTTGGGCACCGTATGGTAGTGGATGGCCACCTCAGGAGTACCCTACAGCTTGGGGATTACAACCAGCAACTTTGGGGCTCCCTCAGTTAGTGGACAGCCACCTCAGGATCAGCCAGCAACTTTTGGGCCCCACGTGCTAGTGGATGCCCCTAATAACTTTCTGTTCCCCATCCTGTCTCTTGACACTTGACACCTGACATCCTGTCTCTTGTCTCTTGACACTGTGAGTCTCTTGACGGCACTCACAGGAGTTTCTGCCGTCTCCTGGCTGCCACTGATTGTTGGGTTGTACCCTGCAGGCTTACAAGACCTATGTTTGCCCAGCTTTGAGACCAAAGAAAGAATATGCCGTCAAGAACAGAGGCAGGGATGCTTTAATGGATGGGAGGCACTTACATGTGCTGCCCCAGGACATGAAGCAAGGTCCTGGAGCAACACCCCACCAGGTGTGGTGCACTGGGGGTGGGAAGTATTAATACATGGTGATAGGCTTCATTATAAGAGCAATGGAGGGGTGGGGAGTAGAGGGTGGGGAAGTGGGGAATGGGGAAGGAGGAAGAGGCACATGGGGGAGGAGAGTGCAGTCCTAGGGGTGAGATCAGGTGGGCTCACTAGTTATCATGGGAAGCAGTAGAGGACACGCCACTCACGACCCATTTGACAAAAGAGATCAAATCTGGGGCCTGGGACAAGTACAGAGAAAAGCCAGTCATGTGCATAGGATGTACTGGTGGGGCAGGGGATGTACAGATAGTAAGAAAACAGTCATCCTGAGTGGCCTGACCATACATAATTTATTTCGAAAAATCACCAGTGATCATCTGGGCCTTCAGAGTTTTTTTGCGTTGAAAGTTTGAACTATCCTGAGAATTACTGCAGTGTGGCACAAAGACAGTGAGTGTGCAAGGGCTTTTGAAAATGGCATTGATACACTTGCTTGACACGGGGTTGTCACAAACCTTCAATGTGTAAATAATGCAATTATCTGGTAAACGGGATATAACAAAGTAGAGCGTCCGACTCTTGCGCCCCACCGCAGGCCAGCCTCCTTCCTCACAATGTACCAATTCCCAGTATGCTCTCCAGATTCACTGGTCCCTCCCCTGCACCAGCCATTCATACAGCTCTTTCCTGTTTCTTTGTGCTTCTGCCTCACCGGTTTTCCTCTTAACAGATGTCGTCAAAGCATAGTCACTCAGTTGTGCTGGCTCTTTGCCACCCCGTGAACCATAGCCCACCAGGCTCTTCTCTCCATGGGATTCTCCAGACAGAATACTGGAGTGGATTGCCATTTCCTTCTCCAGGGGATCTTCCCCACCCAGGGATCAAACCTGAGTCTCCCACATTGGAGGCAGATTCTTTACTGTCTGAGCCACAAGGGAAGCCCTGACAGTGCAAAGCCACCACTTAAAAGTTTGAATCATGGAGAAGGAAATGGCAACCCACTCCAGTACTATTGCCTGGAAAATCCCACGGATGGAGGAGCCTGGTAGGCTACAGTCCATGGGGTCACAAAGAGTTGGACACAACTGAGTGACTTCACTTTCACTTTCATCCAAAATAAAGAACTCATAGAACGCAACAATAAAAAAGACCGATTAACCAATTAGAAAGAGGACAAGTGGTATGAATATGCATTTCGCTAAAGAAGATATCCAAATGGAAGCAAAAACACATGAAAAAATGTTCAATCATCGTCTAGAAATGTCACTAGGAAAGTGCAAATCGAAAGCAGAGTGAGAACTCACATCATACCCACTAGCATAGCTAAAATTAAAAAGACACAAACAAGTGTTGGTAAGGTAGAGAGACTGCAAACCCCCATACACTGGCAGTGGGACTAAAAATGAGGCAGGTACTTTGGAAAATAGTTTGCTAGTTTCCCAAAACGTTAAACATAGAGTAGCCATATGATTTAGCAGTTCCACTCTTGGGTCTACACCTAAGAGAAATGAAAATATATGTCCACACAGAAGCTTGTATGCTTGTACATGAACGTTCACAGCAGCATTCTTGGTAATAACCATAAAGTGAAAACTATCTAAATGTCTATCAGCTAATGACTGGATAAACAAAATGTTGTCTATTCTCATGTTTAAATATTATTTAGCTGTAAAAAAGGAAGAAAGTATGGATACATGCTACAACATAAATGAACCTTAAAAATATACTAAGTGAAAGAACCCAGACACAAAAGGCCACATATTGTATGATGCCATTTACATGAAAAATATCCAGAACAGGCAAATCCCATATTGAGAGAAAGTAGATTCATGGTTGCCAGGAGCTGGGAGGTAGGGAATAACATGCAGTGACTGCTAATGGACACAGGGTTTCTTTTTACGGTGATGAAATGTTCTAAAATTAGACAGTGTGATGGTTACACAAGTCTGTGAATATATTAAAAAAACACTAAACTATATACTTTAAAAGGGGGAGTTTTATAATATGTGAATTATATCTCAATAAAGCTCTTTTATATACAAAAAAAAAAAGTTTGAATCAAAGTTCGAGGCTTTTCAGAAACTCTTATGTAAGAGGTTATTGTTTTTCTTGAGA